>OU892280.1:22301615-23551615 GCA_917834065.1 Ceutorhynchus assimilis | reverse complement strand
TATAAGTGTTCTAGAGCGTTCCAAAATACTCCTGGAAATTTTAACTTTGATCAAGATTTGGTCCTACACCTAAACTTTAAAGTATCGCAAGCTTTCTAAAATGTTCCGGAAAGATTAAAAGTGTTCTAGTCTGTTCTAAAATGTTTCAGTTCTTATTTTATTCTGAAGCGTTTTATAGTATTTTTAAAGATTCCAATTTGTCTCAAACAAATGCAGGAGGATTGAAAATTGAATTCAAGGTCTTCTGAAGGTTATCAAAGTTCTAAATTGCTCTAGAGGGTCCTAAAATGTTCTAACTTGACGCTAGCGTATTTATAAGCTTTTCAGAATGCTTTCCAAAGTTCTTAAGCACTCTTCAATATCTCTGTTTGAAAATGTCAGGTTTAAATACATACAAATAGGAATATATCAAAAACACAAATAGCCACCAAAAATATCAAAAATCCAATTTTCTATCCACTATTAGCCGAATTGTTGCCAACTCTGGGAGTTCACAGAGAAATAAATAGTTACAAAACCCACTTACATGTTCAGTTATGGAATCCAAAGAGCTTGTAGCTTCATCAAATACCAAAATTGGAGAATTTTTCAAAATAGCTCGGGCAATAGCAACACGTTGTTTTTCACCTCCGGATAGTTTGAGGCCCCTCTCTCCCACTTGCGTTTGATAGCCTTTCGGCCAACGTACAATAGAATCGTGAATCTCGGCCATTTTCGCTGCTTCAATAACTTTTTCTTCGCTAGCATTCAAGTCGCCGTATCGTAAATTGTGCATGATAGTGTCGTGAAATAATACAGAATCTTGAGGAACAATAGAAATTGATCTTCTGAGGCTGTCCAAATCAACATCCCTTATGTCTAGGTTTCCGATTAAAATACGACCCTGAGCAGGCTCAAAAAATCTATACAAAAGCCTTACTAGGGTTGTTTTTCCTGAACCAGAACCACCAACAACGGCAATCTTTTTGCCTGGTTCTATGGTCAAATTTAATTTATTTAAAATTTCTTTTCCAGGACCATAATCAAAACTAACATTATCAAAAATAATTGGGGTTGATTTTGTATCCACATGCAAATAAGGTGCCTGAGGCTTACTTTTTATAAGAGGATCCTTTGCCATTAAAGTGAACATTGTTTGCATGTCTATGAGGGCTTGCCTCACTTCTCTGTAGACGCTGCCTAAAAATCCTAGTGGGATGGATAATTGAAATAAAAGCCCATTGACCATAACTAAGTCACCTACAGTCAAATTTCCTTGCAAAATGTCTCTTGCAGCTAAGATCATGATAGCACTTAATGCAGCACTAAAAATAGCGTTTTGACCAAAATTCAACATTGCCAAGCTTGTACTTGTTTTCAAACTAGCATCCTGATATTGTTTCAGGGCAAAATCATATCTGTCAGCTTCATATTTTTCATTGTTGAAATATTTAACTGTCTCGTAATTTATTAAAGAATCTATAGCTTTATTTCCAGCCTCGTTTTCAGCTTTATTCATGAATATTCTAAATTTAGTGCGCCATTGGGTTACAGCTAAAGTAAATGCAGCATAAACTCCTACACAACCCATGGAAATTCCTGCAAATGCTGCCCCACATTGTATGCCTAAAATACTTGAGACTAATGCTAGCTCAAATATGGTAGGGACGACATTGAAAACCATCGCTGTCAATACGAAATTGATGCCTCTGGAACCCCTGTCTATGGTTTTTGAAAGAGCACCTACAGGAGATTTGTTAAACTTGAAATATTACAAATGATAATGTTTTTACTGACCGTACCTGTTTGCCTACTCAAGTGAAAGGACAAATCCAAGTTGTGTAGATGTAAAAAGACGTTTTTGGCAATTTTTCTTATAGAATGTTGGGCTACTTTTGCAAAAACTGCATTTCGTAACTCATTGAAACCTAAAGCACTAGCCCTAGCAATACCATCTATAAAAAAACATTATTAATAGTTTAGTTGTGATTGCAAAAGGCAATTCTTACATCCTAGTAGTAAACTTGTAGCCACCGTGGCGACTGTTTCAGGAGCAGAATCCAAATTTAAAACAGATCCAGATTGGACATTTAGATAATCTATTGAATATTTGAAAATAAATGGGACACAAACGTTCATTAATTTTGCTCCAATAAGTAAAGATACTGCTAATTTTACTCTAGAAAACATTATTATATTTCCAATTCGGAAGTAGACTATAATAGTTACCTATCCCTTATCTCTTTGTTATCTTTTGGCCAAATATACTGTAACATACCAGTAATCATTTGTGTACCAGTAACAGGCTTGCTGCCTTCCAATGGAATAGCATCGCGAGACAACACGGAGGCTCCTGGATGAAAACATCCTCTCGCAGGTTGAGGACTTGGTAAACTAGTGGGGCCCTTACTGAATTTATTTAGAACTTGACTGAGTACGCTGGCGTTTACTTTTTTAGGTTTGTCTGAGTCTTTTTTGGCAGTGGTCGACTATAAATAGGATTTGTTGTTGCAATAATATAAAAATACAATAGATAAGATTAGAGTTTTGTTGCACAAAAATATGTAAATAATAATTACGTAAGACTTACCTTTTGCAGAAAATAAATTGCGGGTTTTTGTGAACGAGATTGTGCCTGTTTACTAGTGAAATGACCAAAATTTCGGCTTTTGAATGAAGATTTTAAATAAATTCTCAATAATTTTGAATTAACCTCACTTAAAAATAAAACAGTCGCCATGATAGTACTAGGAATGATGCATTGAGCATCGATTTGTTGAAGACGCATCGATATTGACAAAACGATGTTTTTTGATTGTTTACACGTATCGATCGAATAGTAATTTTTGCCGTATTTTCTCCTGTGAATTACAGTATCACATGCCATGCCATTATGTTAAAATCGTTGTTTAACGATTTCAATGATTTCGCGAGATCATTGTCATTACAATGTCATTAGAACTGACAAAAGGAATTCAAATGTCAATTGAAGGGTGCGTTCCAAACTAACATGAGTAGAAAATAGTTAAAGACCCCTTTACACTTCGCTATTATAAGCTCTGTTCCAACAGACATGAGAACCATTCCAGAACCAGGAATTTCCAGTTGCCCACCTATTTTTCAACAAGTTGAACGTTTATCTAATTGATAACCTGGAAATTACCGTTCTAGACTAGAACGGCTCTCGCTTGGTCGCTTGTGAGTTATGTTGGAACAGAGCTATAGCAAACTACTGTAAATCAACAGTTAACAGCCCTCGGAGTTGGAACAGACCGGTCTAATTTTGTGGTCTCTGAAATGAATCATAAAATTTGACAAGAAAAATAAATGGAAAAATTGGATGTCAGTTGTGGGTTTTCGAACGCACCCAATAAAGGCGAGTCTCCACATTGGCGTAACGGATCACGTGAATACATTTTTGCGATTTGATTGGTGGAAGCTCAGCCATCTTGAATTTTTGCTACGCTAAAAAGTTAGATACTCATGTTGAACTTTTTTTGATTTGTATATTTTTTGTGGTTCTGTTTATTTGAATTGAATCAAGTAGTAAATAGGAGTACCTTATTTTAAGTCGACAATCACTATAAAGGTCTATTTAAAGTTTACACACATGTGCCGTGACGTATCCGTGCATCAGTATCAGTGGTAAATATATCGTCGATGAACACGTTAGAATCTTTTTGCATGTAGTCTTTCAACAAACCAACAGTTTGTTGGAAGTCCTTAAAATATTTTTATCTTTTATCTTCAATTTCTTCAACTCAAACTTTCTTAATCTTTGGCTGCGGTCTTGTAACTTCTGGTTAAAAATAATCAGAGAATTTTTCTTCTCGTGCTTTCAACTTCTGCAAGAAATTTCAAGTCTTTCTGTCTCAGAAACAGATGAGATAACTATACAGAGGTAGGTACCGTCATTTGGGGTGAAGTCGGACGATTTCTGCAGTTTTTTGTTAATAAAATCTACAATTAAAAAAAAAAAAAAACCCAAAAAAATAATTAAAAATCTTCCATGTCTCCTTTGTCAAATTACATACTATAAGTAATGAAATTTGTATCCCCCCTTTTTTTTAGGTAAGTTGTGTGTCCACCTTCACCCCTATGTGTGGGGTAAAGGCAGACGACCATTTATTAAGCATTACAAAGTGTCGCCCCTAGTACGGGGTGCAGTCGGACAGAAAAAATAAAAAAAATAATATTTATAGCAAAATATTATAAATTTTAGGAAAAAAAAAGTGCAAACATGGAAATTAAAATATTTTGTTCTTGAAAAATATATAAATTGGATTTGAGAACCCCATAATACTCAGCAGCCTGTCTTATACTTTTTCTGCCTTGTTTAATATCTTCCGAGTGCTCTAGCGACGTTTTCTTATAGCACCTAACCATAGTGTCCGCCTTCCCCCCTATACAATGAATTTTTTTACTAAAACACCCATTACCTATTTAAAAAAAAAAAAAAAATATTTTTTCACCAAATTGCCATGGGTTTACTAATAATAGAGCACATAACAAATAATAGCTCATTTGAAGTACATAGTTTCAGTATTCCCTAGTGCCCAACAGTTTCTTCTTTGGTTTTCAAATTCTAAGAAAACAATAAAATTTAAAAAATTCTGACCACTCTACGGCGAATTTATCTAGCAAAAATGCACCACTCTCAATGACACTCGAGCTAAACTAAGCGGAATATGGTGGTCGGTGGATTTTTTGGGTGTCTCGATACCCGATATCGTGAAAAACGCCGGCCAATACCTGTCTGTCCGAGTTCACCCCACAGTCCGACTTCACCCCAAATGACGGTACCTATCAAAGAGCTAAGACGTTCTAGAGCAATTTATAACTTTGATAAGCTTCAGACGGGGCTTCAAGACTTTCAATTCAGTTTTCAATCCTCCTGCATTTGTTTGAGACAAATTGGAAATTGGAACCTTTAAGAACATTGTAAAACGTTACAGAACACTTCTAAACGTTGCGCAACATTCTAAAAAGCTTTTGGAACACTTTACAAATCATACGGAAACACACTTTAGAACTTCCATGAATATATTAATTAGAATACTTCTGATAACGATAACTTCAAGCTTCAAGACCATTAAGCAACCAATTTTAAACTTATGCCAATTTGGAACATTTTTAAGCATTTTTAGACATTCTAGAGAAAATATTTAGAACTTTGATGTTTCAGAAGACTTTCAATTCAATTTCCAATTATCCTGCATTTGTTTGAAACAAATTGGAACATTCAAGAACAATATAAAACGCTATAGAACATAGGTATATATAATTATCGGTTTATAACGTTCTACGTCTTCTGATTCCCGCTCTCCAACCATCTCTGTCAATCCAGTCATCCTCTTCTAAGCCTCTGACTTTATTTCCTCGTCTAGGTACTCCACTTCTCCAGCTGCTTCTTGGTTTGCCGCGTCTTCTTCTTCCCCCTGGCTTCCACTCAATTATTTGCTTGGGTACATGTTCAAACCAAATCAGCTGTTTGTCCTTTATATCATCTACTATTGTGTGTTTTACGTCCATAATCTCCCTAATTCTCAGATTTATTATCCTTTCCATTTTTGACCTACCTGCCGATTTCCTCCAAAAAGTCCCATTTCAGTTGCTTCCAGCATTTTTGCGGTTATGATCTTTAGTGGCCAGACGTCTGAACTATACGTGACTATGCTTTTGACTATGGTGTATATTCTCGTTTTGTTAGTTTTGTTGATATTTTGATCCCACAGTACACCATTTAGTAGGGATATTGCCTTGCGTCCTTGTATATTCCGATCTTTAATTGCTTCGTCTCGGGTTCCCTCATATGTGAGATTTTCATGCCCAAATATTTGTATTCAGTACAGGGTGCAAAAATATTATGATATTTATTTAAATATCAAAATATCCGATATTTTATGATATATATCGGATATATATTCAATATCTGATATTTATTTTATTCCGTACTCTTGCTTGTGCTTTTTTATATATTTCTTTGTCTTTGTCTCGTGTCCTATTTGAACTTATAGATACTGTTGGTATTTGTTCCTTTTATCTGCTATGCCTTTCTCTATTTCTTGATCCCACCAATAAGGTGAGGGCCTACTTCCCTTTTTTTCATATTTGCCAAGGGCTTCAAATGCTGCACTGTGAATACTCTCTTTGATATTATGTTGGTAATGCATTTCAAGGTTTTGGGAGTTCATACTACTCTGTAATTTTTGATCTAATCTCTTCAACCCCTTTACGCTTTGTTCTTCTAGAGATTTTAGGTTGTATTTCTCAGGCACAATAATAAGTCTGTTCCTGCAGAAATGACAAACCAGTCAGAGCGAGTTTCATTGGATGAAAACAGTCAGAAAGAGTCAGAATTCTAGTTTCAACCAATGAAATTCGCTCTGATTGGTTTGTGGTTTCTGCAGAAACAGACAAATGTCTTCTTGTTTTTTCATTCCGTTTTCTTTTGCGGTGTTTCTGCCCGGGATAAAGATTTTTGTTTTTAGGAGGTAGTGATCGCTACCACAGGTCGCTCCCCTATATGCTCTCACATCCTGGAATTTTATGTTCGAGCTCTGTTTTGTGATAGTGTAGTCTGTGGTGTAGTCAATAATCGATTTTTGTTATCTAGTTTCATTTTTTCATGTGTACCTAAAGTATGTTTTATTTGAAAGATAATTCCCCAAGTCAAAAATTTAGTAACTATGTTGGCAACACAAGCCTTGACTTTTATCTTAAAAAAAAAAAAAACAGGCTTTATGTATTTCTTTATGCTGAAAGTAACCGTTTTAGGTTACTTAAGAATATTTGGGAAATTTCTGATAACTTCTAGAACATTCCGACGCTTCAAGAGCATTCGTTATGGGTTTCAGAATTTCATTTCTCTCATCTCTCTGAGAAAGGAGTAGGTATGTTTTAAAGTGGTTTTTTATTCGTCCTTATATAAACATTTGCTAGGAACTTTTGTTTTTTTTTTTAAGAGTTTTGTGTGTGTCATTAAAAGAGTGTCTGTTTTGTTTCCCATTTTCCAAATATTTTGATAGTATTTTTCTGTGGATATATGTGTTAATTTACATGGGAATATTCATCAAATATCCATCCAAAAATCAAAGTAGAGGAAATTATTTGCAATGTGTCTTCTTCCATTTTCTTTATGATCTTAGAACTTCTATCAAAAATCATCAGAATTTTCCTTTGATCTTTCAATGTCGATTACAGACTTTTGAACTATTTCTGTCTTTTATCTTACCAAACTGTCAAAATCTCTTCGTCTGTAGTCTGTCAAGTTCCCTTGAAAATTTTTAGAAAATGATTTTCTTTAATCCATTTTTAATGTATTTTAAAATTCGTTTTTGTCTTACTTTTTTTCATGTATCAATTTCTCAATAGTATTCTTGCCTACGATCTTTTAGCTTCTATTAAAAATCATCTGATATAATTTTTCTGTTAAATCATTCAGCGTCTGTAAAAGGTCCTCATATTCTTTATGTCTTCCAATTTGTTGAACTTTTTTCATTTATGATCTTGCAATCTTTAGTTAAAAATTATCACAGTGTTTATTTTTTGATATTTAAACTTTGAAAAGAGGTCTTAGAATCTTCTTGACTTTGATCTTTCAATTCCTCCTTTGAATATAATCTAAGTTCAATGTTGCAGTCTTTATTCTGGTATTTCATTTTTCAATTTTTCAGAATATTTCTTTCTGTCTTATGAAGAATCTTTTGATTTTTTTTAAATTTTAAGTTTTTTGGAGGTTCTCATGCGAAAGTGGGAAAAGGAAGAGTGGATGGTGTGACGGGTGATTTTGGTCCTGGCGAGAAAAACGAACGACGTAATCTGCTTATTCAACTCTGTGAAGAGTGAAGAGGAAAAATTGGTTATTAAAAATACCTACTATAAACTACCTCCCAGACGGTTATATACATGGCGATCCCCACAAGACAATCACGACCACATAGTAGAAATCAGATTGACTATATTCTGACCCAGCCAGCACAAGAACATCCCATCTACATTAATGGGAAGCGCGCTGGGGAAGTTCAACCTCCCATGCGATGTTCTTTTGATATTTATGTAACCTCTATGTGACTGCCGAATGTCCGCAACACATGGAAATTTATAGTTCTTACCATGGATGTTACCTACAGAAGTTGACGTAACATCACAGCGCGAGGTTTTGAGTACTTCGCAATAGGGTTGCATGTGAACATCTATAGAACTTAGCTTTGAACGTTGACAGAACATCAAAAGGGGACTTTTATCTAACATCCCATAGAGATTACAGATTGAAGTCTTTTTAACATTACTATTAGATTTTCAAAGAACTTCTATAATAAGCTACATTATTATGTTTATTGACAAAGAAAATATTTATTTTAATAGGTGAAAAATTATTATTTTTTGTAGAAATTTAAATCTTAAAAAAAAAATACATACTTTAAACTTTAGAGGTATAAGTACATATTCTTAATTCTACAAAAAATAATAAATTTTTAACATATCAAAATGAATTTTTTCTTCATCAATAAACATATATGAAGTATATTGTTATGAATTATTTATGCAGGCTCAATAAACGTAAATAGGTATAACTTTTAGGAGAAAAAATACTACATTGAAAATATCCTAACTCAGAAAAAAAACAATTAGCTTGCTGATTCAAATTTTATTAGATTAGGTATAATATGTTGGTACATATACGTATAGTCCAACAAATACCTTTTTAAAGTCACGTGATTTTTCTCTATCCTTGTTGAATACATCTCAAACAGCGGTGATAGTAAAATTGACAAAAAAATTGCTGTCTAATTATTGTTCATAATATTCTTACCTGAAATAGAATCCGTCACTGCCATCAATTAGTTTGTCAAAGTTATTTTCGAAAGTAATACAACGAACAAACACAGCTAATAATTTTGACTATATTAACCTTTTTCCAACTCGAAAAGAAGCAAATAGAAAACGGGTACTCAGTTTAAGTTCAGAATGTATTACAACAGACAGCACATGCAACAAAAGTGAGTCTCGCAACAATTGCAAGTATTAAAATTGCCCTCTGATTGGTCAATACTACTTCAGAAACGCGTTTGTAAAATGCTAGTGGGAACATATATTAAAATTCAATAGTAATTAACCACCAGTAGCTTTTTGTAGGTGATATCAACGACATAAACAATGGACATACGTTTTTTGCCACCAGTATCACGTGACTTTAAAATGGTATTTGTCGGACTATACCATCGTCACCAAAAGTAACTGGGACAGCATCACATTAGCTCTTGTCCTATTATATGAATTTTATTGTCAAATATTTGTCAAACTATAAATTAAATGCATTGAAATGAATGACAGTAGAATTAGTCCAGGAGATTATTATGCATTATTTGTGTCCCAGATACTTTTGGTGACGATGGTACATAATACACTACTTATTCATTTTTTGATCTCATCTCTCAAACATCTCTGTTTGGCATGACGAAGCCACTCCATTACAATTAATTCAAACGCCTTAGTGGAGCATTTGAACATATGGTGTGTGGTAGCTGAAAATAATGTATAAGACATATATTTGTCATATGTCGAAGAATATTTAGTATATAATATGTACATAATTTCTAATAGAGGGTGACTACGGGTAGTCTTTCATAAACATTCATGCTTATTACGTTATTTTTATCTACTTCTACTCCATAAAACATTATCACATAAATTGTTGCAGAAGGCTAAATACTTCCTACCAAATATATACCTACCTACTTAAGCTGCATCAATTTCAAATTCCCCAAATTTCCTTTCCTGCCAGTCCAGGAACACAATTCAGCTAGGAAATTCCAGAATAAACTTTTCAAGACCCTAACGGTCAAATCCAGACGTAGATTCAGGAGGAGGCCTGATTGGGGTTGGGGCAGGACCAAGCGGCTCATTTTCACTAGAAGAGGCTCGAGATGAGGACAATAGTATGGCAGAATCAGAATTATGTTTTAGGCCTTTTATAATCTGCTGCCTCAATCTTCTCTTTTGCCTTTCCGAAAGAGCTTTTACTGGCTTACGCGAACGATGATGCATATTGAATTACCCTATATTTATTTGATATTATAATTAAATGGGTACAAAAACATGTTTGTACTTACCGCCTCTCCAGTCGTTGACCCTAATCAAAGCAAAACCAAGAATCGAGAGTGTTTTTACTTTTTTTTTCACACTAATTTACACAATCACAGCAAAAGAATAATTATTATTGAACATTGCACATTGCACAAAGATAAAATGGGTAAAATCGTAGAAAAGCCCAAAAAAATGTGAGGTTATAGGTGCTCGCACGCGTGCAGGCAGTGGGCATCGCTTGGAATGATAAAAAACAGGTGGGGAACGGGGAACCTTTCTTTCAAATGTTGCCAAAATGTTGTTCTAACATAACTCGGGTATGTTTAAAAATCCGTTATAAAGTACTTCCACTGAATGTTTGAATGAAAATTATAGATGACATTGTGTTGTAACGTTTTCTAAACATCCGATAAAGAAAGCAAAGTGATTTGAAGGATGTAACTCTATCCCGTATTTTGATAGGTGTTACAAGCGACGTTACATTTAGACGTTCATGGTAAATTAACAAAATACATTTATAAAATATCTCTTTGGGATATAAAATGGAGGATCGCAGTGTAACGTAACTGTAACATTCCTGGCACGTCAAAAAAGAAAGTTTCATTAAAACATTCGCAAGACAATATTATTCCATGTGAAACGTCAATAAAACGTTGAAGGTACATCACATGCAAATGTTTTTTGGTTCACATTTAAAAAACATCGCATAAAAGCCTGGCAATGTTTTGTGCTAGCTGGGGATAAACCATAGATACTAGAATAGTATCACGCGTGTGGCCGTATATCCGGGAGCTGATATTGGATCTGACCATAACCCAGGCCTTCAATAGCCAATTTTAAACTCGACCTTAAAATAACAAGGAAAAGAAAAGCCCCTCGAAAATACGATGTTCAGAAGCTTAACAAGACAGACATTAAGGAGAACATGAGACTGGAACTGAACCGACTATGCAATGCCAATGACATAACAGCAAAGACAAGCCTGAAGACATTTGGATCAACGTTAAATAAAATCTTCAAGATGCCTGTGAGATAGTCTTAGGCCAGCAGCAACGCGTCAAGAGTAGACCGTGGATGACGGATGAAATTCTTGATATAATGGAAGAACGGCGGCGACGTGCAAAACTATCTCAAGGGTCTGAAAGGTATACTGAACTGCATCGGAAAATGAAACGAAAATGTAAAGAAGCCAGAGAACAAGGATCATTGCAGAATGTAAGGAGACTGAAAGACTCCATGAGCTACATACGATCATCAATCCCATTTCTTAGAAATGAAAATGGAGAACTCATCCTTAATCCAGATGACCTGCGCAATGAGTGGAAATAGTACGCGGAAACGCTTTTTCATGATCAGCGCAACTTGCAAGACCTCTTCAGCTCAACAGAACAACTTACTGGGCCAGACATACTGGAGAGTGAAGTTCAACAAACTATCAGGCACATGAAAAATTGAAAAAGCCCTGGTTATGACAATGTACATGCTGAGGTTCTGAAGACGCTAGATACAAAAATCTTGACATATCTACACAACAAAATCTATGAGACAGGTAAAATTCCATCAGAGTGGCTCAAGTCTACCTTTGTACCCATACCTGAAAAAAGTACCCCCAGAAACTGTGCAGACTACAGGCTGATAAGTCTAAGTCTAATGAGTCACGCTCTTAAACTTTCTCCGAGTTATCCATGCCCGAGTATATAATAAGTACGAAGCATTGAGCGGAGAAACCCAGTTTGGTTTTATAAAGGGCTCAGGCAATAGGGAGGCACTGTTCTCTATGAAACTACTTGTCCAGAAATGTTATGATCAGAGACGAGATGTGTTTATTTGGTTGTAAGAGATTGGCATAGATTCTAGATTCTAGCGATATTCGTATAATCCAACATCTTTATTTACAACAAACTGCCGAGGTGAGAATCAACAACGAAATCCACTACTGATACATTTTGTAAATCCAAAGGGGTTCGCCAGGGATGCATCCTGTCACCAATTTTATTTAATATTTATGTGGAAAAGATATTTGAGTTGGCTTTTTAAGAAGATAATAGAGGAATTAAAGTCAACTATGAATTCCGATTAGTAATATGAAGATGATACTGCCCTACTAACGCATTCACCTGAAGATCTTCAACAGCTTGTATACAGAGTAAACCAAGTAGGTAAACATTTTGGACTGACAATCAACTCATCAAAAACGAAAGTTATGGCTATTACTCGGCAACATGTAAGCTTTGTGATTAGAGTTGACGGAAGAGACTTGGATCAGGTGTCGCGTTTTGTTTATCTGGGTGCCACTCTTAACCAAAAATGGGACTGCGATGAAGAAGTTAAAATACGAATTGGACAGGCTAAGACCACATTTATGAAGTTGAAAAATTTTCTGCTTGCCCGTACTCTCCCAATTGAACTACGTGTGACCCATCCTCCTATATGGTGCAGAGACATGGTCAATAAAAGTAAGGACCCTGAACCGTATAGAGGCGTTTGAAATGTGGAGGCTTTCGCAGGCTTCTTCGCATTCCATGGACTGCCCGAAAAACCAACGAAGAGGTGTTGAGAATAGCTGGAGTTCAAAGAGAGCTGCTTGGAATCGTTAAGGCACGAAAGATATCCTATCCTGGTCATATTATCAGGGGTGCGAGATATTCCATTCCAAAGTTGATCTTGCAAGGGAAGATAGAAGGTAAACGAGGGTAGAAAGCAACATTCGTGGCTTCGGAACATAAGGGACTGGTGCGGAATAAGAGATGCCGCCACAGTATTCCGCCAAGCAGAAGATGGCACCCTCCAAATAGTACAAGTATACCACTAAGGATTGCCAACGTGCGCGTTTGCACAGGGCACAAGAAGAAGAAGAAGGAGGTTCTTATATTCTTTTCGTTTTTTATCTTCAATTTCTCAAACTCCTGAATTTTCTTTGTCTGTAGTCTCTGTTAAAAATTTCTAGAAGTCTGTCTGCCTGTCATTTTCTAACTTCTATAAACTTTTTTCCTTAATGATCTTAGAACTTCCGTTAAAAATGATCAGAATTTTCCTATATTCATTCGTCTGTTACAACAGGATTTCAAAGTATTTCTCTCTTTTATCTTCTAAACTGTCAAACTCTTTTCTTTTATGGTCTTCCAGTTCCTCTTGAAAATCGTAATTTTCTTTGATCTCCCAATGTATTATGAAGTTTGTTTTCGTCTTTCATTTCTCTTCATCTTTCAGGACTTTCAGTTTCTAAAAGTTATATTGCCTATGGTCTTTATTGATCATCCCTCGAATAATCCAGAAACTCTTCAAATTATTCTTCTTTCTGATCCATCAACGTCTGCGGAAAGTTTTTGTGGTTCTGCATGTTACAATCTCTGAAGAGTGTTCTTGTATACGATCTTTCAGCTTCTGTTAAAAGTCGTCAGATCTTTGAATTTGTCAGAGCCATGGATGTTCTAAGAAACATTTTAGAACTAATTTTCTTTCTGATCCTTCTATGTCTGGTAAAACCTTTCTGTTGAAATCATCAAAGTATTTTTCTATTTGATCTTTCATTATACCATTTACAAATAGTGAATTCAACAAAATTCCACTTGGGTTAGTTTGATGAACGCACTCAAATAGTACAATGAGATTATTAGATGACTCTCTAAATCAAAAAGATTGTTCAGAAGATCCAAGAGTTGAAGGGAACTCAAATGTTACAGTTCAGAGGGTCTGAAAAATGCTTCAAAATGGATATTTTCTGATTTCCGGATTTCAAAATCGGTGAGAATATTTAATTGAATTATTTTCCAATTCCAAAATATCCAAGAATGGTAAATGTATTCTCAAATTGTCGAAGAAGGCATATCTGACGACGGCATGGTTTAGGGCAAGAAAGATGTAGGTTTTCCCTAATTTCAAACTGTTGATGAAGGCATTATTGAGAAAAGCGAAAACTGGACATTAAAATACTTGAATTTTTCATATTTGGACAATTTGTACGCCTATGAACGAATCTAAATCGTACAAAGGCAAAAAAGATTCTCAACTTTCAAAGTTTATTACACTTTGAAAAGTTATGAAGAAGACGATTCTAGTGTCTCTTCTATTTTTCATCATTTAGCATTTGAAAATCTCCAACTGGGTTAATCTAAATGCCTAGAAGCAGTTCCAAGTGTATCTATAATTTTCCATAAAAGATTTTGAATTTGGGAAGAATGGGTTCTAAAATCCCAGACACACAGTCTTTAAAGACGACCTTTCTAGGTCTGCAATGCGCCTGAACGTCTGAAGATCAGAAAAAGGACGTCCATAAGATGTCGTAAATTCACATCTTAAGACAACTGAGCCACACTATTTGGTACAACTGGGCTCAAAAGTGAATAATGGTTTATGTATTAAAAAGAAATTCAAAAACGTCTGACATCTCGTTGAAGACTTCTTTAGAATGTCTTGGAAAATGTCATAGACTTTTTTATGCAGATGTGGGGCTTTGTAACATAAGACGTCTTTAAGATGCCTTGAAAGTTCAAAAAACGTCTTGACATCTTAGGGACGTTTTGGAGATGTCTATAAAATCTTCCCACATAATTCGTTTCTCATTCAATTTAGAAGTTACTGGAAACCATTTAAAATTCTACAGAACACTTTAGAACTTCAATAAGCCCTTTGGAAAGTTCAAAACACTTCAAATTCAATTCAGAATTCCCAAAAGTATTCTGTAGCGCTTCAGAACCATTTGGAAACTTCAGAACAATTTTAGAATGCTCCAAAATATTCAAAACCCGTTTTACAATTTCCAAAAGCATTTTAGAACAATTCAGAAGTTCTAAACTCATTTTAGGACGCTCCATACACTCAAACCGAGTCTCAGACACTCTAGAGTCTAGAATCTCCAGAAACATTTTGAAAAGCGCCAGAATCTTAGGATTCATTTTAGAACTGGAAACCTTTTAGAACTCTTCTGAACCAATTTAGAATACTTTGGAGTTCCAATACTTAAAAATATCTCAGAACGATTTAGAAATTACAGAAAAACTTCTAAAATGCTCCAGAACTCTTCAAGCCCAGTTAGAAAACTTTAGAACTTCAATAAGCCATTTACAACGTCCCAAAACACTTTCCAGAGTAGTCAGAATTATTTCAGAGAGGAGAGCCTAGCCTGGAATAGACAAAAATTGACTGTTATGGAATGAATAATAATAAGGAAATATTAGCAAGAAAAGGTTTCCCTTCCAATTCAAATTTTTCCTATTCCAGGCTCTTGATTTTTCCTGATTTCTTTATTCTAAATTCTTAACTTTCTTTTGGCTGTTGAATTTTGTCATTCCGAATTCTTGAATTTTCATTATTTCCATATTTTAGAATTTCAGGCTATTGATTTGTTTTTCAATTTTACTGCTGGCTCTCCTATGTTTTTCTTCCAAAATGAATTTTGTGAATGTTTTCGTTCAAAAAAAATCAAGAATTTAGGAGCCTAGAGTTTGGAATAGACAAAAATTGAAAATTATAAAAGAATTGTCGTTAGTATGGCTTCAGTGTCACTGATGCATATAGTTCTAAATCTAAACGCACCGACTGATGAATTGAACCACGGATATCACTGATACTGTAGTATAACGGCACTGATACGGCATGATAGTGTGTGTAACTAGACCTTAATGAAGAACTCTCGCTGCTTTAGTTGATTGCCTAGTTGAGAACAAGTCTGAACGAAAATTAAAACATGGCCGAGCCATTCAAAAGAGATTTTGTTGAATTTGAAAAAGCTTTTCGAGAGCTTAAAACTGAACTTCATATGAAACGAGTAAGTAATTTTGACTTTATTAATCTTAGAATCAAGTACTTATACTACATATTTCTAAAACCATTCAATCTTCAATTATTCACTTGAACAGAAGAGTAGATATCAAACACTTACAATAACTGTTTTGAGTTTTGAATGGTTCTAGCTGGTTGTAATTTGGTAGTATTGCATAGTACCTGTAATAAAAAAATGTCCAGATATTATGCACCACTCTGTATATTGTGAAATAATTAATTCATGTAATGTAGAGTGAAGTAACAAAACTTAAATCAGAACTCGAAGACGCCCACAATGAAATACACAATTACAAACAATCCTTGGACAAGGAAAAAAAATCATCGGAAGACAATAAAATCACAATGGCTATGTTTATGAAGAGAACCCAGGATTACGAATCGAAGTTTTTTGAAAAAAGAGACGCCTTGGCGAGATTGGATTTACAACATAAAATGGAGTGTTCGAAAAATACCGAGCTGACAGAAGATCTCCGAAAAATTGCCTTTGAAAAATTACAACTGGTAAGGAAAATTGTTGCACTCGAAGAGCAACGAAAACGCGATATGTTGTATACTAATGATATTACTCAGCATTGTATGCAAGTTAAAAATATGATGGAAACTCTACAAAGGTATAAATACATATAAGTTTTTAAGGCGTACAAAAATTAGTCTTTAAATTTTTCAGCGATATAGGAAAAGTCAATGAAGATCATGAAACTCTTCATTGCTTAATTCAACAAGTCGATTCGATGCAAGAAAGTGCTCAAACGTGTCAAGGATTGTCAGATTCCATTGCAATTCTAAAAAGTGAAATGAAAACTTTTGAGGAAGAAAGTGTAAAATACAAAGCAAAAAGCGAATTGCTCGAGTCATTGATTTCGGACAACGTAGGCCTACAGGACCAAGAAAATTTAGAAGCCAAAGTCATATTGAACCAGTACAAAAAAATGATTGCCCATAACAAGCAGATAATAGAAATTAAAAACGAAATGATTAAAACTTTAAATAGCAACTTGAACCAGGAGAAGAAAATAAATATTAAACTTATCTTGGATAATGATAGGATGAATGAGCAGATTTTGAATTTGCAGAAAAAAAGTAACGAACTGAGAGCAAAGATTGGCGAAACCATTCAAATAGCAGAACCGACACAGCCAGTGCAAAATACCCTACTTGAAGCTTCTGTTGCGCGTATTAAAATTGAATCAGATATAATTATTGAAATAGAAGATAGTCCTCGTCATGTTTAAATATATTGAAAAACGTTAATGTTGTTATCTGTATTCTTCATATAAATATAGGAGAATATTTCGAAATAATTTTGGTTGTCTATCCTATTCTTAAGTTGTTTTGTTTTTTGTAGGAATTTACCATCATTGGTTTAAAAGCATTTCATATAAACCTTTGAAAATAAAACCATTTGAAACCACAACCATTAAAACAAATTTTTATAGCTGGCGAGGTTGATAATACAACTCATCCCTGATTAAGAGCGCCAAAATCCATAAAGACCGATAATTTTTTTGATTTTAAAAAGGCCAAAGTCAGTAGTACAAATACAGGCCTCAACTTTTTCCTATTCTATCTAACCGCATTTCCAGAAAAGAAAAAACTAAAAATGTATAATATATTTACATTATTTCTACTTTCTTCATGCCTTACAAATACTTTCAAATAGTTTTTGAAAAATCATAGTTTACAAAAATCGTCGGATTAAAATACTTTTTCAAAACCTCTATATGCCGGATCCTTATAAAACCTGCCTGGTAACCCGAAGCCCAATAAGTACATGCTTGGGGGTTCGGATTGGCTGCTACTTTTGTTACCGCTTGCAAAGGATAATTGTGAATATTCAATTTTTCCAAGGAGACTTTTGTCAAATTGTTCGTTCGCGTATTTGGGATGTTGGAAAGTTTATCCTAAAAGAACATTTCCAAAATTACTTATTGCTGGCTTTGCAAGCATACACTTACCGAATTATAATCAGTAAAAACAATCCCATAATGTTCTCTGGCTTCTTCAAATGTACTACAAAGAGGAGGTTTTGTGTCATTATTTTTACTTATCAGCTTGGCAATGGAAAATATCTAAAACATAAATAAACAAGTTAGTTTTACACAAAAATACATTTTGAACACTTACACATTTCACATAGTTACTCTTAAATTGTTTCTTATCAATATTGAAAAACATCCTGTGAGAAAACTGTCCCATAACTTCTCCAGCATTGCTTCCATGCAAAATCAAATTCAACCAATCACTGAATGACACTGATTTAATTCCAGAAGGTGAGTTGGTGAAGCAGCAAAAATCTGAGCTCAAGACTTCTCTTATTGGTCGGATAAACGAGTGGGCGGAAACTTGAAAAGATAATTTCAATCAATTTAGTAGTGACAAATATAATTAAAATTACTAACCAGTATCGTTAAAAGTTGTTTCGTCTTCGGCGCACAAAGCAACAGGCCACTGAGTTAAAAATTGTCCATCGGACACTCCGTATTTCTTATTGGTCATTTGTTTAGTCATATTAGAGAGATCCCAAAAGGTAGTGACTTTATCAAGTCCAGTTGTAAAGCACCATCGATTACCCTCCCCGTAATGACACAATGATAATGAGGTAACGCATGAAACGTGCGCCTGAAACGTTAGGTATGGTAAAATAATTCGGGTGCCTTCTTGATTCTCTTTCTGCCATAGCGTTGACGATGACAGTAAGTCAAATATGGCAACTATACCGCTTGAATAACCCACAGCAATGTACCTATGATCTTTGGCTTTTGTCCATGAGATTTTTGTGGCGTAATAATTAGTGGAGGTTTTAACATTTTCTAGTTGTAGTTTAACTGAAGGTTCGCATTTGTAGATTAGTCCCTTATCGTTTTCCTCTTTGATATTATCGATAGAATAAATATAAGCGTAAGAATCTGAAGTTGCCACAGCTAATAAACCCAATCTACAAGTTAATTTGTCATTATTAGCTAGGTCTAAACAGCCAGAAGGGCACCATTCCATATGCCATATTGGACCTGTGCTCAAAGCCAAACCAAATAATAGATAAGGATTGAAGTCATCATCCTAAAAGTAACATAACTGTTTTATCTATAACTAAGAAATGAAAATATTGACCTACCTTTTGCCAATGCACCTGACCACAATTCCAAAATTGTATAACTGAAGGTTCTGAATACGTTTCGCCTACAGCATATTCTTTTTCAGGATGATTTATAACAGACACAGCTAAAATTTGATCGTAAATTTCTGCTTGAAATGGAGTTGGCAACCAGGCTAAGCAAGCAATGGGACCTCCACAGTAAATGGTCGATTCTCCTAGAAATTTATATCATACATTATATTGTTCTTAAATTTAAATTAAACTCCAAATTTCCTCACCTTTATAAGATTTTGAAACTTCAAACAATCCTAATTTTCTAAACTCTAAATCACCTAATTTATCATTTACATTAAGCTCCTTAACACTAATATCACAGGATTCAAGTAGTTTTGGTAAATATTCATCCAAAATATCACAATCCAACACTCTATGAGGCTCTTTACTTCGAAAACTTTCAAACAAATAACAATTACTATAGCGCTTTTCACAGCTGAAAATTATCAGTTTGAAAACATGTACAAAATTAATTTGGGAATTTACTTACAAATTCATCATCCATGGGTAGGCTTGTGGATAAAAAAGCGATTTTTGCTCCCTCATGGGATAAACCAAAAATATAGGTTTTACTTTGTGAACAAGACTAGTGCCAGTCAACAACTGTTTCCTATTTTGCCTTAATTTGTGTTGTTCTTTCAATAATTCGTCCTCAAATTTATCTACATCAGACTCATTTTCTTCTTCTACACCAACATCATTGAATTCCCCATCATTATCAACATTCACTTTATTATGATCTATTTTGACATGATTTTCAATTTCCACTTCATCCCTAGTCCAAACTAAGCATAATTTACACACAAAATATTGTTCTGGTTTGTTTTCACAACTATTTAAATGGTGAATCAAATTTTCTAAAGAATCACTTTTAAATTCACAATTGTTGTTGTTGAATATACAAAATACTTGGTCGATATCTGTGTATTTCTTCCTTAGTCGTTTTAGAACCCAACTTTCCTCAAAATCACATTGTTCAGTGTAATACTAATAAAGAAATCGAGCTAATTAACAAAAAAATACAAGGAAAATGTATCTTACCTTTGAACTATTTACGCCTTTAATTGATTTTATTACATTTAAAGCCCTAAAAGAATATGGTATTAATTTTTTATTTGTTTATCCATAAATGATCAAACCTTGTAGCTGCTTTTCTTTTTCCTCCAGTTCCAACATCAACACTGAAATAATCAGAAGCTGAAATCTGTTTCGGCCATTCAGGTTTGTTATGCGCTTTCAAGTGATAATCCATGCTGACGGGCAACACTTTTTGACCGCACAATTTACAAGCTACTTTAACGCTTTCCATTTCTTCCTGGGATTTTTGGCAAACAGTTTTGTGGGACAAATACCCAACGACCGATTTCTTCTGGACTTTGCACTTTTCGCAATGTAGAGGTTTTTTGGATTTGTACAGTTGGGTGAGGATACGCATGACGATATCTTGATCATTTAGGTTCTGCGAAATTGAATAAAATAAGAATTTATACCAAATGATGATATGCTAAAAAAGCCTTGCATGTCAAATTTTAAATCAGATTTACCAGAAATAACTTGTAGCACCAAAGTTATAGTTAGGTTAACTTTATTTTATAGGCAACTTAAAACTCAAATCAATGCGGTTTTATTAGTTAAACCATTGTTTGATATAAAGGATCAGAGTTAGCCAATCCAAGATGGAAGCTATCGTGTCGAGGGATGGGTGGCAGCTGGGTCTTTACCAACCAGCTGTCTTGAACGATGCCTCCAGGAAACCGGGCGAAATCCTGGTGTATCTAGCCTTACCACTGCACGCAGGGCTCTGTAGTGGCGGACCCAGTATTTTCCTTGCTACTCGTGGGATTTAATATGAGAAACAATAACAAAAATAAAAACACCTATATTCCTGTAGAGGAAACAATGGAGGTGGAAAATCCGACTCTGGCAACAGAGGCCCGCGAGATACCTCCAACCATTCCTCCAACATCGAACCAGGAACAGGAATTGTTGCGTTCTGATGACGTAGACAGTCGGGAGGCAGTAAGCACCGAAACAAAAAGAAATAAACTAAGAATATCAGGAGCTCAAAAAAGGAACCTGAGTCGTCTTATCAAGAGCGGGGTCTCTCACGAAACCGCCCTGAAAAAGGTGATCGGAAAGCGGGCGACTAAAATCCAGTAGCCAGAGGGGGATCCAACTCCAGAGCTGCAGAAAAACGTCTGCGATCCGACATTAGCACCCCAGAACAGGCAAGTCGCTGGAGCTACTAGGGTGGAAGTGATCCCCCCTGATTACCCCAGCGCAGTCTTCACCAGCGAACAGCTGACTAGCCTGCAACAGGCCATCCTAGAGGCGGTGCAGAACATGTCAGACGGCGGTCAGCAGGTGCGATTCCAGGGCTGCACTCATTGCCCATGGCTGCAAATAACCTGTGCCGACCACAGCAGTCTGGTCAGGCTAGAGGGCGCGACAAAGCACCTCAAGCCATGGGAAGGGGCAGAAATACGCGTTGTAAAAGGCGTAGATCTGCCAAAACCTCACGTCTGTGTGGCGTTCTTCCCTGACGATAAGGACGGCCAACGCCTTGTGCCAGAGGAGGTGCTAGTCAGGCTGAGGAAGATGAACCATGGCCTGAACACTCGAGAGTGGACAATCCTAAATTAGAGGCGCTACAAGTAGTTGAGTATGCAAAATGTGAGGACCGGCAAAAATGCTCAAATTGGTATTTCTGTGATCCTAAAGAATGGGAAAGTACATCTTGCCGGCAGCTGGAGTGGTCCCTAACTCTCCTGCCATCCTCCAATGCAAAGTTATATGGAAAATATCACAATTTCAAGTCATTTCACAATAATTCCTATTGATTGTACCTGAGGCTTTCTTTTCAAGCACTCAAAATAAATTACCTACAACTTGTTAGATATTTCTGCAATTCTGCTCCAAAATATACACAAATAAAAGAAGACTGTGAGATGTACAGGGTCATCCAACGACGACTGATCAGGGGCTTATTTTTGACCGTTTTTGTAATTTTGAAAAAAATCAAAATAGCCAATTGGCATATTTTTTATACGTGCTATAGGAGTCATACCGAAAGTTTCAAAAAATGAGAGTATTGATTCTGTAAAAAATATAGGTGATAACAAATATTCTGACAAGGACAATAATCTTCCAAAAGTTTTGAAATATTATGAGCCTGTTTTTCCTGGTATCGGTAAGGTAAATAAACAGTTCTCACTTACTTTGAGTGTTGGTGCTGTGCGACATGTGAGCGGGCCACGAAAAATACCAGTTGCTCTCAAGGACAAAATAAAATCTGAACTTGATGAAATGGTAAAAGAAAAGTTAATTATACCGGTTACTGAGCCCACCGATTGGGTCCATCCCATTGTTGTAGTACAAAAACTAGATAAAAAAGACATTCGTATTTGTGATCCTCGTATTCTCAATAAATACATGAAACGAGAAATTTTTGAAATACCAACTCAAGATGTATTATTTGGACAACAAAGCAAAATATTTTAGCTTGCTAGATGCATCGTCCGCCTTTTTGCAGCTCCCCTTGACGTATGAAAGTTCTGTTTTATGCACTATAGCTACAAGTTTTGGCAGATATCGTTACCTCCCTCTTCCATATGGAATATAATGCGCTCCTGAAATTTTTCAAAGGTGCATTTTTGAACATTTAGAGGGCGTTCAAGGAGTATCATCGTATTTCGATGATATACTCATTTATGGAAAAACCATTGAGAAACATTGCCAAAATTTACATACTGTTCTTGAAAAAATTAAAAACACTAAATCGAGAAAAATCAAAGTTTTGTGTTACCGAAATCAGATTCCTTGGCCATATTATCAGTGCGAGTGGTGTCTCACCAGATGAACGTAAAACCCGAGCTATACGAGAAATGGAATCACCCAAAAATAAAAAGGATTTACAAAGATTCTTGGGTATGATTGTTTATCTCTCAAAATTCTTGCCGAATCTATCGAATGAAACAAATACACTTCGTATTGCTCAGTATGGCAGTGGACTGCGAATGAAGAAAAGTCCTTTAATAATCTGAAAGACCTAGTTGCATCGGCTACTACCTTGTCATTTTTCAGTCCTATAAAGAAGAAATTACACTGTCCGTAGACGCAAGCCCCTATGGATTAAGAGCCTATATTAGCCAAAATAATCGCCCAATTGAGTTTGCTAGCGTGTCTCTATCATCAACTCAACAAATATACAATCACATCGAGAAAGAGCTATTGGGGCTTGTTTACGGTTGTGAACGTTTCAACTACTATTTGTGCGGGCAGGAAAATTTTAAAATCGAGACTGATCATCGTCCTCTTCTTGGACTCCCGAAAAAACCATTAGACGAAATGTCACCACGCATTCAAAGACTTGCTATAAGGCTACTTAAATATCGCTTTACCTTAACATTCGTTCCAGGAAAATACCTTCAAATTCCTGATACATTAAGTCGAGAACCTTCTAAGGAATCAATAAATACTGAGTATTTAGATTCAAATTTAAAAGTTTTTTCAGTCATAGTTGTAAGACCTGAAACTGAACACAGAATTATACAAGCTACCGAGTCTGACCATGTACTAAGTGAAATTAAAAACTATGTATTGAATGGATGGCCACAACACAAAAACCTGACGTCCCAAAATGTGAGAAAGTTTTGGCCTATAAAAAATGAAATATTTTTACATCAGAATGTTCTTTTTCATAACAAATGTTTGGTCAAATTCATAAATATCATCAAGGAGTCGTGGCATGCAAAAATCTTGCTCAAAAAGCAATCTACTACCCTGGATGGTCATCAATGTTGAAAAAATGGTCCTTACTGTGATTTATGTCAATCCTATTCAAAATCCAATGCTAGAGAGCCACTAATTCTCCTCATGAAATCCCTGATCCACCCTGGCAAAAAGTCGGAATAGATTTTAAATCACTTGGCACACAAGATTTTCTGGTAGTTGTCGACTACTTTAAGGTAGGATTTTTAACTATCCAGCATTGCGGTATGCGGCAGTGGTGTGCGGTACTGCGATGTTGCGGATATCGCAACCCGCATGCTGTTGGCGGCAAATTTGTTTTTCAACTGTCAGGCAAATATTTTTGAAGTCGCGATCAAAAAATGGAATCAGCTACCCGTCGTACTATTGCTGCGATTATTTTGTTCGAAGAAGATGGAGAAGAAGAAGCTGTATTTCACTTTTGTGAAAATCTCAGTGAAATAGTGAGTAATTTTAAACCAATTTGGCCCAAATTGCTCGTGTAGGCGAAGCTAATTATCGTCGAAATAGGCAGCAGCTTAGACCTAGAAGATCATCACTATCACCAGAAAAATTAGTGGTGGAAAATAAACAAAAACCTGAAGTTATCAGACAGACAAGAACACAGACTATGAATGCATCTTCTGGAGTAAATGAAAACATACCACAAAATTGACAAAAGAAAGAAATATACATCCAGATACAAAGAATTACTTAAACAGAAACATTTATACTAGGAGCGGTAGATGTGTAAAATGCCAGAAAAATTTGCCAATTCCAGAAAATAAATAAGCTTTCTGATACTAATTTTATTCCATTTAAAAATTCCACCCTGTATATTTAAAGGGTATGCTGATTGAACAGCTTGCACTAGCAACCGTTATCTTTCTTATTTGATTTGGCCATAAATGGGCTCTTTCACTAAAATTTAAATACGTAATTTAAGTATAAAATCTCAAAGGAGGGACTATTTTAGGCATATATACCAAAAAAAAAATGTTCTACAAGGTTCAATAAGTTTTTCATAGGCAATTAAAAGTGCCTAAATTCAAACTATTTTAAAACGCGCCGATTTGCCGACGTCACATAAATATTCTTCATTTCGCTTATGTCGTTGCAAGGAGGAAGGGCTCGGCTGTGTTTGCGCTCTATAAAGATACGTAAAGGTTCGTGTGCGCTGTTGTCGGTTGTGACTAAATGTAGTGCAGCGTAAAATAAATAAATAAAACTAAACATAAAAAATTGCATTAAATTGTATTTAAGCATAATTTAAAAAAAAAATGTTATAAAATCTTGAATCTATAACTAATTAATTTAACTACTTTTCATGAGATTTTGCCAACATTTCAGAATTAAATCTATTACAAATTTTCAATGTTGACAATTAGTGGCAACACGGTCAAATTGCGAGCTGCGACGTCATAGAAATAAATTCTGGGTTTTTATTTGGAGGTATTTCTTTGTTTTCTGTTTTCTCAAGAAGGACTTTGAATTTTTCAAAAGTAAAAATACAGAAAATTCTGTTTTTAGTTGCTTTATCCAAATATGCCAATTTCAAAAATTAGTGAAAGAGCCCATTGCAATAAGTTTCCGGACGAACTTAAAACTGCGGCTGTCGTACTAATTTTAAAAAAAGGTAAAATCGGTGATGTCAATAATTATAGACCCATAAGTTTATTTATTAGCAAAATTGTTTGAGTTGATATTATGTGACCAAATTAACAAATTGGTACAACCAGAAATCACAAATTTTCAACATAGATTTCCTAAAGAACACTATTACAAACCTGTGCGCTTTTTTTGAGTATGCTTCCATGGCAATTGAAAGTGGTAAACAACTGGATGTTATTTATACTGATTGCTCAAAATCCTTTAATAAGGTGAGCCATGAAATTCTATTGCATAAGCTTGTCAATTTGGGTTTTTTCCGAAAGGGAAACATTTATCAAGCCATACTTATTACAGCGGCCACAAAAAGTTAAAATTGGTAAATATTTCTCTAAAGAATTTAAAACATTCGGCGTACCACAGGGCAGCATCCTTGGTCCCTTGCTTTTTTTTATTGCATATAAATGGCGTGACCAATGTTCTGAGAGAGTCAACAGGACTTCTTTATGCTGATGATCTAAAGGTTTTTAAAACGAGTATCAAATTGGCTTTATGAAAACGGTATTTACCTCAACATAGACAAATGTAATGTAATCACATATACAAGAGAAACCAAAATATATGTTGTATATGATTATGAAATAGAGAACAAAAGACTTGATAGAAAATACAATGTTGAAGATTTAGGGGTACTTTTTTCACCAAATCTTGGATTTGATGAACATTTTAGCTACACCTTGGCTACACCACTGGGAAAGCATATAGGCGTCTGGGATTTATAACATGTAATTCTTCAACCATAAAGTTGCTTTATAACTCACTGGTTAGGTCTCACATATTTGGAGCCCGACTGCAGCTTCGAATCTTGATTTTATCGAAAGGGTGCAAAAGCGATTTTTTAGGTATCTCTATTACAGGGAAAATGGTACTCATCCTTACATACTGTCATATGGGAGTATGCTCGAGGGTTTTAGTTATAAAACTCTATTTGTAGGTAGAAGTGAAGAAATCAAAATGCAGTTTTGTTTATGTCTTGTATTGTAAATGATTTAAACTCCATTTATGCACGATTGGGCGGTAAATTCAACTTACCGCCCGCATTTGCAGGCGGTGAGTTGAACTTACCGCACGTCTCTTTTAGGAGATAAATCACCTAAAATTATTTATTATATTCATCCAACAACTACCTACATATCCTATTCACAATCCGTAGTCCAAAGGTGGAGGTAAATTTATCACCTTTTCCTATGAAATAGCACTGAAAGGTGATAAATTTTACCTTTACCTTTGGACATCGGATTGTGAATAGATAATATATTAGAGACTTCTCGTGCCGTCCAAATTTCAAATACCGTAACGCTATTTGACAAATATGACAGTTCTTACGGTATTAGCGTTAGCGGTGCCCGCTATCTAACGGAACTTACCGGATGCGTTACCGTAACGCTATGCTATGTTAAAAGTAGTTAACGCTTAATTTGTGTCTGCAAAACAGCAACTTCTAATAATTCCTCCATAAAAACACCAAGGAAAAATTAATCAAGCTCAGGAATCTTCAGAATAAATAAAAGTTAGAAAAAGTAGGGTTAGATTACTCAACTCAGCTGTCAAACTGTAAACAGAATATAAAGCTGGATTTATAGTGTCAGTAGCAGTAACAGTAACAGTAACTTAAAACTTAAGAACAGATATGAAATTATCCATTTCTTAAGTTTTACTGATAAGTTTGTTAAGTGAACTATAAATGGCTTTACGGTAGGCCGTGTTTTAATATTTTACTGTTACTGCTACTGTTACTGATACTGACACTATAAATCCAGCTTATAAGGGATTAGAGGATTTATGTGTTTTTGTGCCCAAGAACTATAAAATACCATGTGAAATGCGGAAATGCCGTATTTTTAGCGGTACCGTATTAGCGTAACGTCTGACGCACGAGAACTTTCTATTATTACCAAAATCGATGTGGATAACCATGAAAAATACAAAAGTTGTTGCTTTCTGGAAGATTACAGCAATTACAGAAGTTGCCAATTTTTCAATGAAAACGCGCCTTTATATAAATTGGAAGACTGTTTATTTTTGAAAACAATGTCAAATGGATGCCATTATATAGGTATAGTTATTTTATTTTTGAACTGAAAGAGTCCGATGTGCATAAAACGTAATAAGTATTTTCTAGTATTTGAGTTATGTCATGAAACTCATAACACAATACAACTAGTGGTGTTATACGCTATACGCTAGGTTATGAATTCATAACACAACTACAGTCTATTTTTTCCCAAGATAGATTTTGACATTGAAAACTTTGAAACATAAACAATAACGCTTGGCCCTGATTGGTCGCAATATGCCGTGTCTTTGCAGGTTGGAATCAGTTTTACAATGCATGTCGTGCAAATGACATCTTACAACCAATAAGCGGCATTGTTTATGTTTCAAAGTTGACAGTGTCAAAATCTATCTTGGGAAAAAATAGAGTGTAGTGGTGTTATGGACTAGGTTATAAATCTATAACACAACTATTGTTGGTTATTTGACAAACGTCAAAGTTAAACCTGTAAAGGTAGAATGAAGGTAGACAACGAGGTAGACAACTACTAATAAATGAAAATAATTGACAAAACATTCCTATTTTTCGCTTTGTAGATAAAACGTTGCACAGGGTATTTGATTATATTTGGACCCGTACCTACAGCCTTTACTATTTAGGATAGAAAAAAAAATCTACAACTGTCAAAAAAAAGATGATGTTTGCACACTGATGACAATTTGCGAAGTGACACTTTTTTTTATCAGGTAAGGATTTTTTAACGTTTCCATGACGCCGTGCGCGAAATGCTTCTCCAGTGTGCGAAATGCCTAGTTCGCACACTCAGGTAACAAATACCTGATACCTGACAGGAAACCAAAAATCATTAAAATTCACCTGCCTTTGATTGTAAATGCAATTTCAGCTTCGAATGATCAATATTTGAATGGAGTTGTAGAAAAAATATTGTTTGCAACTCGTGCGCGCAATACTTTGGTAATCTCGACAATTTTTTCTCTATCGGTTCTCGATCACCAAAGTAGCATTTGAATTTAAAACTTGACAGTTTTTTTCTATATTTTAACGTTATCAAAAAAAAAACAAAATCGCATGGGAAAATGGAAAAACGTAGACAACTTCGACTTTTTTTAACGGAACACCCTGTATATTTTGCGATAAAATGAAAGATTTTTTTTGAGTAAGCTGTTTTTGACATATTTTAGCTTAAATTATAAATAATTTGCGAAGAAATTTCATAAGGATGTCAAAAGACATTTAAATCTTCATAAAATTTCTTTGGATTTTGTTTATAATTTAAGCTAAGATATATCAAAAAAGGCCTCACCCAAATGTGATCAATAGGTATATTTAGAATTAGGAAGAAAAGATCTTTCATTCTATCGCATAATATACAGGGTGTTCCATCAAAAAAAGTCGAAGTTACCTACGTTTCTCCATTTTCCGATGCGATTTTATTTTTTCTGATACCGTTAAAAGAAAATATAGGAAAAAAAGTGTCAAGTTTTGTATTTAAAATTTTTTTCTATCTTAAATAGTACAGAGTACAGGCTGTAGGTATGGGTCCAAATAATCAAATACATGATTACAAAACTCGTAGGATTAGAACGACTCGGTCTACGACCTCGTCGTCCTAATCTTTCCCACACGTTATTATAATCATGTTCATAAACGCACTTGTAATGTAAATAACTATTATACACACCTGTAGTCAATTATGTTGTTTCTGATAAATAAGTGTCATATACAGAGTGAGTTACTAAGCGCGAGGTGGTCCATATCTCCTATACTAACGGAGATCGGAGAAAAAACTAAATACAAAACTTGTAGATCAACATGAGTACGACAATCCTAAATTATTTTCCAGTATACAGGGTGGCCCAATTAGTAGTGGTGATACAGAGTTATGATTTTTTGAATGACTCCCCCTGTATGTTACGACATTTCTGGATTCTGTGGAAAATTCTAGACATATTGCATGTACAATGTCATATACCTATCTTCAACTGTTTCGGAAATATTGACAGTTTAAAATTGACTTTCTTCCATTTTTGACAGACTGTAAAACCTAAACGGTTTATTTTATAGCAAAACCGATTTTACATTCCTATCCTAGATCTTTATAAGCTATCATCTGACACCAACTTTGAATTTAACCGGAGATTAATAATTTAGGCGGAATTTTTAATCATGGATTAAATTCAAAGATGGTGTCAAAGGATAGTTTATGAAAAACTAAGATAAGAATGTATGATCGGTTTTGCTGTAAAATTAACTGTTCAGGTTTTACAGTCTATCAAAGGTGTGAAAAATTCAATTTTCAACTGTCAATACTTCGGAAACAGTTGAA
Source organism: Ceutorhynchus assimilis (assembly GCA_917834065.1). NCBI lineage: Eukaryota > Metazoa > Arthropoda > Insecta > Coleoptera > Curculionidae > Ceutorhynchus > Ceutorhynchus assimilis. The sequence goes on along the minus strand of OU892280.1, from coordinate 23,521,855 downwards.
GATAGGTATTTGACATTGTGCATCAAATATGTCTAGAATTTTCCGCAGAATCCAAAAATATCATAATATACAGAGAAAGCCATTTTAAAAAACATAACTTTGTGTCACCACTACTTATTGGGTCACCTGTATACAGGAAAATAATTTAGGAATGTAGTACTCATGTTTATCCACAAGTTTTGTATTTAGTTTTTTCTTCTATCTCCGTTAGTACCTATAGGAGATATGAACCACTGCGCGCTTAGTAACTCACTCTCTATTTTATATTATGTACATCATGTACTTTTTTTCCTTTTGTCTTTAAATAATTTTTTAGTGTCTATTCTTTGCAAGTAATTACGTTTTTTATAGAGTAGTTGTTCATATCCCATTAATAAAGGTTCTAATCCTTTTCTTTTTAATTTGATAATTTAAATAAATAAATAATGCTAAAGAAAACCAACTTTGGTTTGCCCTTCAAAACAATGATTCCCGACAAAGAGCTATGGGCCAGTGACAGGACCGAGCTACTGCGGGCAGATCTCTGCCTGTACACAGACGGCTCCAAAACTAAACATGGTGTCGGAGCAGGGGTATATGGTGGAAAACCAAGGCTAGGAATTTCGGTCAGCCTTAGCAAAAACGCATCCATATATCAGGCCGAATCGCTGGTCATCAAGCTTGGCGCGAAAAAGCTGCTGGAAAAGCGAAAAAAGCACAAGTCGATAAAAATATTTTCTGTAGCCAAGCTGCGCTGAAAGCACATTGCACATCGAAATCAGTATGGAACTGCAAACAAGCCCTGACCCAGCTAGGGGAGAAGAACAACGTTTCACTAGTCTGAATACCGGGACATACTGGACAAGAAGGCAACGAAAAAGCGGACCAACTTGGAAAAGCTGGATCCTAGCTTAACTTTATCAGACCGGAGCCAGTACTGGGAATAGCCCTGAATACGGCTAACTTCACAATCTCGACCTGGGCCAATACAGAAGCCAAACAATATTGGTCGAGACTACCAGGCAAGAATCATGCAAAATCCTGTGTACCCTGTCCAAAAGGGGGGTAAGTGGCAGACATACTTCTGGGAATGGGGATGAAGAGCCTCAAAGCACTGGTGGGTCTGTCAACAGCACACCGCAGACTCATGCACAAAATCGGAATAGCATGAAGTGCCGAGTGTCGCCTATGAATGGAAGAAGACGAAACTGCAGAACATGTCCTGTGGACTTGTCCGGCAATAGCCAGAATCAGGGATGCTGTTTTCGGGGAGTCAGAATCAGAATCAGAATATCTTTATTTTAAAGAAACATACAAAAGAGATTATAAAAAAGCATCAATTGTTGTTTAACTAAATAGTGTCAGCTGTTCGACCCGAATAAATAAAGCATGCTTCCCCCCCACTTATCTCCACCTTCATAAGAAGGGCCGGACTGATGGGGGAAATATAAACTCGGAATGAGCCACAATAGACTGCAGGTCACAGTCAAAGGTCCTTCATCGGACCACTCACAAGAAACCTAAACATAAACCTAACCTAGCCAATCTTATGCAATAAAAAATTTGTTAATTTTCGACTAAAAACTCTCTTAGCGTTGGGCCAATTGAATCCCATTGGTTTTGGCTTTGGCAACTCTAAGATAAAATTTGCTCTTCTGATGAATAATTCACACTTACCAGTTCTTGGTCACCTTCCCTCCAAGCCAAATTATTATGTTCCTTATATTTATGATAAGTCCATTCATTTTTAGAAAGTTCCTTCTTACATACAGCACAAATTACCATCCCATTGGCCTTGACAATTTCATTGCACTTTTCCAAATGGAGCATAAACTCTTTGCTCTTTGCACATTTTTTCTTGCATTTTTTGCACTTTAAAAAGCCCTGCTCTTTGCGCAATTGTTCATAAACATTCATTATGGCAGAGTTATCAGATACGTTTATAGCTGTCTCTCCCTTTTTCCAAGCCAAATTATAATGCACTTTTCGTTTATGGTCTGCCCAATCTTGGTTAGTCACAGTTTCGCTGCATACTGCGCAAGTTACCGTTCCTTCCTCGTCAGAAAAGTCATCTCTAAAACAAAATGCATTTGGATTCATTAAATGAATAATCTAAAATCCGAAACTTACTTGATGACACGTCTACCTCGTTTTCTGCTATTGCTTTCATCAATGCTAGAAAAAGATACATATTTATTTCAATGTACAACTGCCACAAATATCCTTACCTAACATCATCTGCGTTTTTCCCTTCAAATGAAGAGAAAATTTGTTTAAGTGCCAAAGTAGTATTGCCTGAATATTTGTATTTAGAAACTTTTTTACTAGGTTTTGTGACAGTTGGTGAACTATTAGTGGACTTAGGTTCACAATCTTCTAATAAGGAATAATCAATCTCTTTTCGTTGTCTGCCTTTTTTGGATTTTGTAAAAATTATTTCTTCTTTAGATTCTACTGGAACAACTACAGGAACGTCACTTTTTTTAGGTCTTCCGCGTTTTTTTTTTGGCGCATCACTAACTGATTCATTTACCAATGAATCAGGTTGTTTTATTGAATTACTATCAATTGTTATATTAGTCTTTTCAGACGTACTACATGTTTCAATTTTGCCATCACTATTTTTCAATATTTTAGATAATGGAATGTCTGAGTCACTATCTGAACTAGCAATATGTTTATTGATTTGTCTTTTTCTTCCATTGGAATTGTCTTGTTTAGTACCATTCAGTTTGGGTCTTCCAGGTTTTCTCTTTTGTATTGCCATTTTATCACTGACAAGCTTCTTTTGACTGTCTGTATTTGTAATGAAATCGTTCAATGAAGTTTGCGTTAAAACTTTAATCGGAATATCATCATTTTCGTCATTACTAGAATTATTCATAATTAAAGAGTTCGATTCCCTTTCCATTTCAACTGAAAATAATAAATGTGTTAAAAAAACTGATGCTGCTGGAAGGTAACAGATTTTTTCAACACAATCTTACTTGACATTGTGGTCTTTAGCCACTTTGGAAATATTTAGTGTCAGTTTCTTCATCAACAAGTGAAGTTTGAATCTGTTTATTCCTGAGTATCAATAAACTAGCTCACCACAGGAAAATGAGCATTAAAAAGTTTAAAAAATCTGTTACCATAATATAAAAAACAAATATCGCCTTTTACTAATATGTTACCTATAATGTGGTATATTCTCATTCTTCTTGTGTTATTTTGCATATCTCATTGACACCCACTGCCAAATAGTATGGCAACCCTTTACTTTGTTTATTATTAAACACCTCTTCTGCCACTTGCATTTTGGATTCTAAGCCAACAATTCTGACTATACTTTTGATTTTTTCTGCATCTATGAGACCCTTTTACTTGTATTTATGGATAATCATCTTCAGTTTCTTCTAGTTATTTTTCTATGTAGACATTGTTTTTTAAAGTTCTCCAAGCAATCAGAACTATATGGACTTCCCAACCCATTTTTATTGGTTTGCTATTACTTACATACTTCTTTTTGTAGATTTTTATTGACCTTGTTTGATTTTTTCCTTTTGCATTTGTCTTTTCGAATTAGAGATATCAATTTTTTCAGGAATTTCTATCAAATGTTGCGTTACAACTACAGGAACGACACTTTTTTTAGGTCTTCCACGTTTTCTTTTTGGCGCCTCACTAATTGATTGATTTATCGACGAATCAGGCTCTTTCATTGAATTACTATCAATTGTTACATTAGTCTTTTTAGATTTACGATATGTTTCAGTTTTGCCACCACTATTTTTCAATAACTTAGATAATGGAACGTCCGAATCACTATCTGAACTAATGATATAATCAATTTGCCTTTTTCTTCCATCAGATTTATTCAAGCTATTAGCCTTTTTCTGTTTAGCACCATTCAGTTTGAATCTTCCAGGCAATTTTTCTTTTATCTTCAATTTGGGTAGTTCAAGTATGGGATTATTTTTTGATTTTTTTCGTTCTCTTTTAAAAGGTTCAGATGTTTTAATTTTTACTTTCGCTAGTTTCGCTATGCTTCTCTTTAAATTCCAATATTTCAGTTTGGAACTATTTATAATTGGGATAGGAGTCTCCTCAACCAAGCACGTATCTGGGTAAATATTTACAGTAGTTGGTTCTTTAGATTCTTTATAGTCTATGTCTACCTTATTGCTTTCTTCGTTTTCAACAGTTTCATCAATATTATCATTAGGATTAATATCAACATATTCATCAAAAATATTTAGATCTTCTTCAATAACTTTACTATTTTTATCCAGAAATTCATCAATCATATTAATTTCGACTCTTTCGTCTGATAATTGTTCAACATTGTTGATATCTGACATTTTACTTAAATCTTCTTCTTTTTCTAAAGACGATTCGCTAAATTTGGACTTGACTACCTTATTGCTTTCATCATTTTCTAATGTATCGTCAAGATATTCATCAATATTTGGATCTTCCTCAATAATTTCAATATTTATATTTAGCAATGTTTCCAGTATATTATAATCGACTTTTCCACCCAATATTTGAGCAATATCATGGATATCTGAGCTTTTACTTGAATTTTCTTCTTTTTCGAACTCTGACTCGTTAAATTTGGGCTTGAAGAAATGTCCATTATTGGTTTCAAATTGAAAATTATATTTTGACAATGGATCTTGCTCATTCTGAGAACAATCATTAATATTGTGATTTATATTGTTTTCTTCAGCTCTTTCAGGTAAACCTTCACAATTTTTTGTAACAAGATTTTCTAGTTTTTCCTGGAAGTCTGCTATTAATTTTTTACAATAAATATTAGAATTTTCCTCATCAAAAATATCATGTGATGTATTGCTTTCTGTATTTGTTTCAGGAGGAAATTCATCAAACAATTCCGAATTAGCATTAGAATGTTTTACTGCAAATGTGTCAAGCATTTCCATATTTTCTTCCACATTGATTACTGATGGAGCCTCAATTTTTTCTGGATCTTCTAAATCACTTATAGTTGATATATGAGTTTTTCTAGGCCTACCAGAAGTGTTTTCGAAAATATCAATATCTTCTTCCATTTTGATTTCAGAAGTTTCACCTAGAAACTCATCAAATAACTTCAAGTCAATATCAGAATTTTCTACTGGAAATGCGTCAAATATTTCCATATTTTGTTCCACATTTATTATTGATGGAACATCGATTCTTTCAGGCTTTCTTGAATCACTTTTTTCTGAAAATCTGTCAGATATGTCTCTTTTCTCTTCCACATTTATTATTGATGGATCATCAATTTTTTCGGGCTCTCTTAAATCACTTATAGTTGATGCATGAGTTTTTTGAGGCCTACCAGAGGTGTCATTAGAAATGTCCATATTATCTTCTTCCTTGTTGATTCCAGAAGTTTCACCTAGAAATTCATCAAACAATTCCAAATCAATATCAGAATTTTTTACTGGAAATGTGTCAAATATTTCCATATTTTCTTCCACATTCATTATTGATGGAACATCGATTTTTTCGGGCTCTTTAAAATCACTTGAAGTTGATGCACGAGTTTTTTGAGGCCTACCATAAGTGTCATTAGAAATGTCTATATTATCTTCTTCCTTGTTGATATCAGAGGTTTCACCTAGAAATTCATCAAACAATTCCAAATCGATATCAGAACTTTTTACTGGAAATGCGTCAAATATTTCCATATTTTCTTCCACATTTATTATTGATGGAACATCCATTCTTTCTGGCTTTCTTGAATCACTTATTATTTTTACAACAGGGTTTTTTTCTGGAAATCCGTCAGATATTTCCAAACTTTCTCGCACATTTATTATTGATGGAACATCGATTTTTTCGGGGTGTCTTAAATCACTTATAGTTGATGCATGAGTTTTTTGAGGCGTATCAGAAGTGTCATTAGAAATGTCCAAATTGTCTTCTTCCTTGTTGATTTCAGAAATTTCACCTTGAAATTCATCAAACAATTCCAAATCAATATCAGAATTTTTCATTGGAAATGCGTTAAATATTTCCATATTTTCTTCCACATTTATTATTGATGGAACATCGATTCTTTCTGGCTTTTTTGAACCACTTATTAATTTTACATCAGGATTTTTTTGTGGAAGTGCATTATAGATTTTCATATTTTCTACATTTATTATTGATGGATCATTAATTTTTGTTGGCTCTCTTAAATCACTTATAGTTGATGCATGAGTTTTTTGAAGCCTATCAGAAGTGTCATTAGAAATGTCCATATTATCTTCTTCCTTGTTGATTTCAGAGGTTTCACCTAGAAATTCATCAAACAATTCCAAATCAATATTAGAATTTTTTACTGGAAATGCGTCAAATATTTCCATACTTTCTTCCACATTTATTATTGATGGAACATCGATTCTTTCTGGCTTTCTTGAATAACTCATTGATTTTACATCAGGATTTTTTTCTGGAAATCCGTCAGATATTTCCAAATTTTCTTCTTCATCTATTATTGATGGAACACCGTTTCCTTCTGGCTCTTCTAAATCACTTATAGTTGATGCATGAATTTTTCTAGGTATAGTAGAAGTGTTATCAAAATTTTCCTTGTCGATTTCACAAGTTTCATCTAGAAATTCATCAAACATTTTAATATCTGCCTCCATGTCAGATTCGGAATATCCAGCAAAAGATATATCATTGTCATCTTTTTCAAAAATATCTAAACATTTATTCTGGTAATTTTTTTTCAAAGATGCTTTGTTCACTTTTGCAGTACATTGCTGCTCATACACAAGTTTTCCAGTTTCTAAAATTTTATTCAAATTGGATCGAATGGAAGAATATTCTTCTGCAGTATTATGCTTTTCTTGTGGTTCAAATTTACCATTGCAATTATTGCTTGTTTTTTTTATACCAATTGTCGACTTTGCTGAGCCAGATTGTGCAGTGCAAGCACTATTTTTGTTCAAATCCTTCAAAACCAAAGCTTCAGCTTCCAAAATTTTAGTCGAATTTAACTGATTTGAAGAATGATTTTCTCCAGCTTTCTGTGGTTTTTGTTTTTCAAATTTATCATTGCCCTCAACATTTAATGCTGAATTATTGATCTCATCAGTCGCATCTTTAATTTTCAAATTTGCTGAATTACATTGTGGGTCAAAGGTGCAGTTCTTTGTGGAATTCTTAATTACTGTTGGACAAGTTGTGCAGTCAACCTTTTTTTTATCAAGCAGGCTACGTAATTCATTTTTAGTAATCTGAACTTTGATGTTGCTTAATATTCGAATTTTGGAATTTCTCTTAGTATTGTTGTTTTTGAAAGATTTTTTCATGTTCTCTTCAGATTCTTTGTAAAACAATTTTTCAGGTTCCAAAATTTTAGTTGGTGTCGATACATTGTTATCAAGCAAAATACATGACTCATCTGTGGAAATCTGAGCTCTCATATTGCCTAATATTTTATTGGAAGATTTACCTTTTGAATAAATGCCGTAGGTTTTTTGATCTTGCGATGTGGTCGCTGGTGTTTCGATAGCGTGTGCCACTGCAATGAAGTGGTAGTATTAATAAAAATTAAATAAGTCTAAAAATTGATACTCACCATTATCATTTTTCGGATGTGCATTTGCAGTAGGTGCCAAAGAGTCTAATTCAACACCAAGCTTGGCTAATTCTCCGGGGGATAAAGTCATACATTTTGTAGTAACATTCATATTGTCCATGTTCTAAAATATTTAAGGGACAAGATAAGTGTACCAAAAATACAGTTCATTCTCAAATGAATGTAATTGAGGCGTCTGATGTTATATGTACGGGTGGGCCAATTTGGACACTTTCTTATGGAAACACCCTTTATTTTTAGAGATAGAAAAAAATGAACCCCCCACTCTGAGGCTCAAATTTCATGAAATTTTGATTGGTGCAAACCGCATTTTGATATCTTCAACCGTTTAGCCGCTAGAGGGCGATTCTCGATTTTGAGCAATACTGTGAAACCTTCATAACTTTTTTATTTATGAAAATAATTCATTTCTGTAAAGACTTTCTGGAAGCACCTTTTTAAGTGGAATTCAGTGACGTTCTCAGATTTTTTCTATTTAGCTCCGATTCCGAGATATTGACCAAAATCCGATTTTTTTCAATAGGACATTGTTTCGTCTTTATTCTAAATAAATTTTATACAATTTGGCAAAGGTGCAAAATTCCTGTTTGCTCGCATTTTTTTGTTTTGTTTCGCGCAAAAAAAAAGTCGTACCTCTAGATTTTGATAGTGGACGTACCAGAAGCGAGTAATTGGACAGAATTGCTAAGAAACTCGATGAGACGACACGGGCGCGTCGTCGTACGGCTTAACCCGGTCGCAATATTTTCTAATCTCAAAACTTCATTGTGAAGTCCTCTCGTATCAACCTTCTACAAAGTTACATAACCCGTAATTGGGAACACCATAATCCGCAGCGCGTGTGTAAAGCAGGGTCCCTGCAGGAGTGCACTTATGGAATCATTGGGTAAGTCCTTTTTATCATTATTTAGAGGTTGCGCCGCAAAGTAAATACAGTCCACTACCAGCTAAGACATTACGTATTAGCTACCCGCCAAACATTTTGGTCCTTCGAGCCGGATTTCTTATTTTGTTCTGGTGCTTAAATTGATTAACTGGTTAATTATTGCAATTAATCGATTAATTGAAAGTATTTTATTGGATTTTTTTCATTTTGTTGAAATTCATTCGCGTTATACATCATTCTTAGCAAGAAACTGCAAGTGTTTTAATTATTCTCGGTTTGTGTTTTAGACAAAATAAAACATAAAAGGCATTAATTATTGTAATTTGGCCAGTAGAACGAAAACATTTTTATCAGAAAAGCCATAGAAGTTGTAAATTGAACCTCAAGAGCAGAGCAAAAAAAAAAAAAACTTGTTTATCTGAACATAAACATTCCAAGCTTGAAATTCTTTCTTTTTTTTTGCCTTGCCCAAATGCAAATTCAGGAAAAGAACGGATTTTGCTAGATAGTAGGTACTACTTATTCGATTTAATTTAATTTAAATTTGATTTCAATTTTTTTTTTTTTTTGGCAATATGTCAGAAGATTTAACAATTCTCACTGCCCAACGCAAAATTCTTATCAAACGAATTTCTGAAGTCTACGATATTGCTAATAAAGCGATCGCAGATGAGACAACGCAAGAATATTTTAAGACACGCTATGAGGCTATTCCCTCCTATTATCAAGATTTCGAAAAAATTCACATGACAATAGTTTTTCATAAGGATATGTCTGAGGAAAAATGGGATGGCGAAGAAGAAATTCGAAGCGAAATAGATGAAAAGTATTATACTACGAAGAGTATCTTCAATCAATTCATTAAAAATGAAGCAATCGCTAATGCGAGTGTCAATATGACAATGTCGCAACCGTTAGCTTCACCCACTGCCGCTTTGCATAACTTTGCCCCGACTATGAATGTTAATTTGCCCAAGTTGACCCTACCTGTATTTGAGGGTGACCTTAGGCAATGGCCAACGTTTTTTGATTTGTTTCAAAACCTAATTCATAATAAAGCTGGCTTATCAGATATAGAAAAGGTCCAGTATCTCCTCTCTTTTATTAAGGGGGAACCGCTAAATTTAATCAAAGCTATTCCAATAACGGAAGCAAATTACAAAATTGCCTATACAACCCTGGTGAGTCGCTACCAAAATAAAAGATTACTGGCAACCACCTATTTAACTTAAATATTGAATTTCCCTAAAGTTTCGAATGGGTTTAATTTACGCAATATTTTTGATTCCTTTATGGAAAATTTAGACGCCCTTTCTCTCTTAGGATTTCCAGTTGTACATTGGGATTTTATTCTTCTGAATTTATTACTTAAAAAACTGGACGTTGACACAGTACAACGTTTTGAATTAGCCCATGCACAATTTGATATTCCAACCTTTAATCAGTTGAAGTTATTTCTTACAAATCAATGTAAAGCTTTAGAGACTATGGCTCATTCGAATAATCAAATTTCGCAAACAAAAGGAGCAAATAATAGTCGAGGCGTAAAAGGTGATCCTGGAAAAGTTTATCCTCATGCATTGTTGGCAAATGCAAGTAACGGCAACAGTCAAACTCAAAAGATAGTACCTTCACAAAGATGCAGTGTGTGTAATTTGTCACATTTGGTTTATAATTGCCCTAATTTTCGCAATAACACTCCCAAAGAGAGATTTTCGATTTGCAAGCAAAACAGAATGTGCATCAATTGTCTGAGTTCGGCTCATAACTTACAGAAGTGCAAATCTACCTCGGTTTGTCGCATCTGTCGTTTGCGCCATCATACTTTACTGCATTTTGATTCAGCCAAGAGTCCAAACTCCGCAGATTCACAAACTAATTCATCTAGTTCAGTTCAATCGCCCCCTGATAACCAAATACCCTCATTGTTTAGCCCAAATTCAAGTTCTTCGCCGACTATGAATTCGTGTGTTGGAGCTGTAAATCCAAATTCAGTGGTTCTATTGGCAACCGCGCTAGTTAATGTCTTGGATTCCCAAGGCAACCCGCATTCCGTTAGAGTTTTGCTGGATAGTGCCAGTCAGACAAATTTTATCTCAAAAAGGTGTTTCAACCGCTTAGGTTTGACTTCCTCAAAACTCAATATACCTATTAAAGGTATTGGCGAAATGTCTTCTCTTGTATCACAAGGTGTGACGCTATTCTCGATCGGTCCTCCTATCAACAATAAGTTGTTAGTCAATTTAGAAGCTATTATCCTACCCAAAGTATGTTCTGACATGCCAACCGCATTCTTTAAAACCGATTCTTGGGATCACATCAACAATTTGAAGTTAGCTGATCCATCGTTTAACGCTCCAGGTAGTATCGACATGTTACTGGGAGCTTCAGTTTTTCCTCATATTTGGTTGCCTGGAAAAATCGATGGAGGTGGAAGATCTCCAGTTGCCCTCAACACAATTTTTGGCTGGGTGCTGATGGGAAAAATCAATTTTCAAACTCCAACTCCACTTTATACTTTCTCAGCGCTTGTTGAAAATGATGATCTTACAACAAAGTTGCAACAATTCTGGGAAATTGAAGAAGTTCCTCAAGCTAGCACTCTCTCCTCTGATGACCTCTTGGCCGAAAGTTCGTTTGTGAATACGCACCGTCGCACGTCCCATGGACAGTTTATTGTTTCCCTGCCATTCAAAAATGGTGAACCGCTTCTTTCTGATTCACGTTCCATTGCTTTACGTCGATTCTATAGCCTAGAACGGAGATTACAAAGTAATCCCCAAACTTACAAGGCCTATTGCGATTTTATGCATGAGTATTTGTCCCTGGGACACATGAAAATCGCAACTGTCCTACCCGCTCAAGGTCGTCCCGAAAAAATGTATTATATTCCTCATCACAGCGTAATAAATCCTAATTCTTCTACCACCAAGCTTCGTGTGGTCTTTGACGCATCCGCAAAAAATACAGAAGGCGAGTCCCTAAACGCAACGCTTTTACCCGGTCCTAAGCTCCAGAAGGACATCACTGCTATTCTTTTAAATTTTCGACGCTACTCGGTTGTCTTCACTGCTGACATCAAGATGATGTACCGCCAAATTTGGGTTGATTCATGTCATTGGGATTATCAACGCATTATTTGGCGATTTAGCCCTTCAGATCCCATTCAGGATTTTGTTCTGAAGACGGTAACTTATGGAGTATCTAGTGCGCCATTTCTTGCATTACGATGTCTTCTTGAGTTGGCGCAAAATTATTCCGAGGATTTTCCTAGGGCATCAAAAGTTCTTCTTAATCAAACTTTCGTGGATGATGTCGTTGATGGAGCGAATTCATTAAGTGAAGCCATCCTTATCAAGAACGAACTAATCCAGCTCTTAAAGTTGGGAGGCTTCGATTTGAGAAAATGGTCTAGTAACGACTTGGAATTTTTATCAACTATACCTTCTGATATTCACCAAACATTGACATCTATTTCAATGGATGACACGGATTCCTATTTCAAGGTTTTAGGACTTCGTTGGTATCCCCACCTCGATAAATTTTCTTACGAAATAAAAGTTTTAAAATCAGAATGCTCTAAACGGTCCATACTTTCGGAAATTGCTCGCATTTTTGACCCTCTAGGTTTCCTTGCCCCTGTTACATTCGCCCTTAAATTATTGATGCAAAATCTCTGGGTCCAAGGACTCACCTGGGATGATGTGGCTCCCTCTGATATCGCGAAAACATGGAAAAAATATAAGGCCGATCTTCCCCGTTTGTCAAATTTACGCATCCCTAGACATTGTTTTCTTTCCTCATGTGTCTCGATTGAGCTCCACGGTTTTGGAGATGCCTCCAGCCTAGGATATTCAGCGTGTATCTATTCACGTTTGGTTTGCTCTAACCAAAAAATTTCTACTTTCCTTGTTTATGCAAAAAGCAAAGTTGCTTCGTTAAAACGTATTTCACTTCCTAGACTCGAACTTTGTGCGTCTTTGTTGGCCGCAAAATTACTTAAATTTGTCTTGGCCACTTACTCAGACGTTAACTTTACGCGGATTTACGCTTGGTCGGATTCTATGGTCGCACTCGCTTGGATTCGCTCGCCGGCATTTCGATGGAAAACTTTCGTAGCCAATCGAGTCAGCCAAATCCAGGATATCGTGCCTCCTGAAAACTGGAACCACGTTGCCTCGGAATTTAACCCCGCCGACTGCGCTACTCGGGGCATGTTACCCTCTGAATTGTGTGACGCTTCTTTGTGGTGGCACGGTCCCGCATGGTTACTGTTGCCGCAGGAAGTGTGGCCTGCATCAAAGTTTGAACCCGATTCAAAGCCGCAACCGGAAGTTCTCGCCGAAGAAGGAAAATTAGTATGTGCTATCACTACGGAAATTGATGGTGTTTCCAGGCTTTTAGGTGAACGTTCTTCGCTCCCAACCATTTTAAGGATATTCTCGTACTGCCTTCGGGTGATCCAAAAAATGCGTCATGAACCCACTATTTCGACTAATACTTTCACAGATGTTGAATTGCATAATTCCCTAATGACGCTAGTGAAATATATTCAAGGGATGGTGTTTAGTGAGGATATTGACAATCTGTCAAAGGGTCGTCGCTGTTCAAATAGCTTAAAAAACTTTCCCCTTTTCTAGATCAACTTGGTATTCTCAGGGTGGGCGGTCGTTTAGTTCATTCCAAACTTGCATTTGAACAAAAACACCCTGCCTTATTACCAGCTCAACACAGATTGACCGATCTTATAATTCAGGACTTTCATGAAAAATTTCTCCATTGTGGAAAACAAACGTTGAACTACTTAATTTTACAACATTTTTGGATTCTATCTGCGAAACGAGCAATCACTCGAGTAACTTCTGATTGCTTAAAATGTTTCCGAGTAAACCCTCCAATCATGCAACCCAAAATGGGTGATTTACCCTCCTTTAGGGTCACTCAGATAAAACCCTTTCAATGTTCCGCTGTCGACTTTGGCGGTCCCTTTTTTATTACCCTCACTCGAGCTCGAGGTGCCAAATCTCAAAAGGCCTATTTATGTCTGTTCGTATGCTGCGCGACAAAGGCACTTCATCTCGAACTTGCCTCAGATCTGACCACCTCTGCTTTTCTTGCTGCCTTGAGACGATTTCTAAGTCGACGTGGTAGAGTTTCGGTGATTCATAGTGACTGTGGCACCAACTTTGTTGGCGCCGCTAAATACCTCCATGAAGTGTTTGCCGAAGCTGCCCATGAAGAAAAAATTGATTGGCGATTTAACCCCCCTGCTGGACCTCACTTTGGAGGATTATGGGAAGCTGGTATCAAAAGTGTCAAATTTCATCTGGTCCGTCTTATCGGTGACCAAATCCTCTCGTACGAGGAACTGTACACAGTGCTCACCCAAGTCGAAGCGGTCTTGAATTCCCGTCCGCTTTCTGCGTTAAGTACGGATCCCAATGACCTCTCGAGTTTGACCCCGGGTCATTTTTTAACTCTGGCTCCATTATCTACTATCCCTGATCCCGATTTGTCCGCCATAAGCTTAAATCGTTTGAGTAGATGGCAACTACTTCAACATTTTCACCAACAATTCTGGAAACGTTGGCACCGCGAGTACTTACATACTCTGCAACAGCGCAACAAATGGTTTCATACTAATCCAAGCCCAATTAAGGTTGGAACTTTAGTAGTCCTAAGAGATGAACTCACTCCACCCCTCAAATGGCGACTTGGACGCATAACTGAAACTCATCCTGGTCCTGACGGTATTATCCGGGTTGTAACCCTTAAGACAACCCATGGAGTTCTTAAACGGCCGGTTAATAAAGTGTCTATGTTGCCATCCCAATAGGTAACTTAGATGATATTGTATATAGATAAATACCTACCTATATCTCTATTCTTGTAGAGGTATATACGTATGTATATATATATGTATATATATATATATATATGTATTTTTTTTCCTCTAGTTAATTTTATTTTAATTTTAATTTAACAAAAGAATTTTTTATTTTTTTTGTTTTTGTTCTTGGGACTCTATAGTGCCAAATTGGCTTGAAAAAAGAAACAAGCAAAAAAAACACTTGCATGTTTTTGGTGGGCGGTAATGTTTCGTCTTTATTCTAAATAAATTTTATACAATTTGGCAAAGGTGCAAAATTCCTGTTTGCTCGCATTTTTTTGTTTTGTTTCGCGCAAAAAAAAAGTCGTACCTCTAGATTTTGATAGTGGACGTACCAGAAGCGAGTAATTGGACAGAATTGCTAAGAAACTCGATGAGACGACACGGGCGCGTCGTCGTACGGCTTAACCCGGTCGCAATATTTTCTAATCTCAAAACTTCATTGTGAAGTCCTCTCGTATCAACCTTCTACAAAGTTACATAACCCGTAATTGGGAACACCATAATCCGCAGCGCGTGTGTAAAGCAGGGTCCCTGCAGGAGTGCACTTATGGAATCATTGGGTAAGTCCTTTTTATCATTATTTAGAGGTTGCGCCGCAAAGTAAATACAGTCCACTACCAGCTAAGACATTACGTATTAGCTACCCGCCAAACAGACATCCTATATATTAATAGCTCATTGAAAAGCTCTGCTTTTGCTGATTTCAATGATATAAAATTCAATAGGTTTATCTCCAACGGTTTCCGAGAAAAAAATTAGTTCGATTTTTGTCATAAGACACAATGTGTTGGAAAAGGACTTTATATCTGTAAGGAAAACGAGAAAGGTCTCTTTCTAACACATTGTTTCTTATGACAAAAACAGAAATAATTTTTTTCTCGGAAACTGTTAGGGATAAACCTATCGAACTTTATATCATTGAAATCAGTAAAAGCAGAGCTTTCCACTATGCTATTAATATATAGGGTGTTCTATTGAAAAAAATCGAATTTTGGTCAATATCTCGAAATCCGAGTCAATTAGAAAAAAAACTGAGAACGTCACTGAATTCTTCTTAAAAAAGTGCCTCTAGGAAGTCTTTACGGAAATCAATTATCTTCATAAACAAAAAAGTTATGAAGGTTTCACAGTATTGCTCAAAATCGAGAATCGCCCTCTAGCGGCTAAACGGTTGAAGATATCAAAATAAGGTTTGCACCAATCAAAATTTCATGAAATTTGAGCCTCAGAGTGGGGGGTTCATTTTGTTCTATCTCTAAAAATAAAGGGTGTTTCCATAAGAAAGTGTCCAATTTGGACCACCCTGTACAACTCTTCGCAAATTTTATTATTTATTTATTGAGATATGTACTTCACAAACACGAAAAAATAAGTAATCGAGTCTGAAGTTGAAAAAGAAACAGAAAAAATCAAGGAAAAATATAAGAAAAAAAGAAGTCGTTTCCAACAACTTTCTTTAGTTCCACACTGTCAAAAACTTCCGATTCTTCGAAAATTTTATTATTTAATCGGAAATGTGGCAAATTATGATATTTTTTGACGCAGATATATGAGCGCAACCGAGAATGAACAATATTTCACAAGATTTTATTCAGAATATAGAATAAATTAATACAGTATATAAAAATAGCAGATTTAAACAAAAAACCACTTGACTGAAACCGCCCTCTCATTGGGTAAGCCGATGTTCATGCTCTTGGTGCCACATTCGCAATGCGAAATTTCCATTCAACCGACTGGTGAGAATGGTTGCCACGTTTTTTTCTATTACTCCTGCGTTTTTATTCTCATCAAATTTTACCGATGGATCCACCATTCTATGTCGGTCATTGTCATTTTCCATTCACTAAACAAAGATAGCTAACTCACCGGTGAGGTCACCGATTAGAATAAAAACGAGGGGTACTTAGTGGAAATTGAATATACTTTGGCATTTTATGTTATGGAACAAATATGTATGTACCATCGTCACCAAAAGTAACTGGGACAGCATCATATTAGCTCTTGTTTGTACTATTATATGAATTTTTGTGTCAAATATTTGTCAAACTATGAATTATAACACGGTATTAAATTCAGTAACCTATGTAGGACCTGGGTTACTGGCGGTTATAGAACATTTGACAGTTCGATTTTATTCAAATACTAGCTAATGACCCGCTGCGTTGCCAGCGTGTAAATACATTTTAAAATAATACACTTCTTTTCAAATTTTGTTGTTGATTTTCTATTTAATTTTTTTTTTTTAAATCCGATATCAGAGTCGCTTGCCAGTGAGTTCAGTGACGCATTTTAAGCACTCTAGAGCGCCCCGGGCTGTTTATAGGCGTTCCAGTGTATCAGAGTTTTACGCAACCGAACTTTTTTTTTCGGGATAAAAAATAGCCTATATCACTCTCCTCTATAGCCGATTCGATTGAGAAGATCGATCTGGTTCAATCTAAATGAACCACACTGTGTTCGATTCAAGCTGGATCAGTGCACCCTCATCAACAAAAAAATGATCTAGATCAGAAGAAGTTTACTTAAATTGAACCCAAATCGATCTAATCTGGGTCAATCGAATTCACCTTATGTAGAGATACGTGGTATTAATTCAAGATCGGTCCAGCCGTTCTTGAATTCAAAAAATAATAAAGTTACGTCGGTTGAATGCAAGCCTAAATAAATGAAATATGTCAACGTTATTTCATGCTGTCAAAAAAAGTTGGGTTTTGTTGTTATGTAATGTGAATGAGTTTGTTTACAATTAAATTAATAATTAATTCAAAATTAATTTCTTTTTCCGAGATGCGTAACCTATCCACAAACTTTCCTTGGGATGGCCATAATAACCTACCAAAGTTTCATCGTAATCGGATAAGTGGTTTTAGAGCGCATATACGGATACCCCGTGAACTTTGATTTTTATATATATACATATATAGATGGGCGTTTGGGTTTGTTTACCTTACTCTAACGTCAAACCCAAAAATTAGAAAATATTATTGCGGGACATCTATGTGCGGGACGTGGACGTGGGTTTCTAGTTGTAAGTTTAAACGTAAAAGGTAAAAAAAAAACGCTCAGTAAGATAGAACGTGTAATCTCCAAACACTTCTTTGGAGATCCGGGAGACCAACATGACAGAAAATATTGAAATTTTAACAGTAACTTTAAATAATGAAGGGGAGAATTACACCGTCTGTGTTCCCTTGGACCTAGCGAATATAAAGTCTGTTTTTTTTTTAAGATAATTCCCCAAGTCAAAAATTTAGTAACTTTGTTGGCAACACAAGCCTTCTCTACATAAAAATTTTGAAAGCATTGACAATTTTACATTGTATTGCCAACATAATGTCATTTTGACTTTTATCTTTAAAAAAAAAACAGATTTTACTTGTTAATGGTAAAAAAATATTTGAACTTGTTTCATTTTATAAGTGCCTAGAAGACATTTTTGACAGTTTTCAATTTCAATTTATGTGTATTGATCATTGTATTGATTATATGACACGAGAGGCCTAATAAGTGATTATAGAAAAAAAATTACATTTGAAGTATTCCACTTATTTTATTTCAGCTGTATGCAACATCCTCTTTTAACTTAAAAGCGCTTTTTAAAACTGGGTACCTTTAAAAATTTGTATGGTTTAGAACACACATTTTTAAAAGTGACCAATTTTAAAATGCGCTTTTAAGTAAAAGAGGATGTTGCATACAGCTGTTAAAGTTTAGTTCGTTGTATAACCTTATGAAAACCACTCGATGTTTCAGGATTACCTAATACTTTTACCCGACATTCAACGCGTCACCAGCGCGTTTCGTGCCAGGTAAAAGTATTATCCGGTAATCCTGAAACCTCTTGTGGTATTACATTTGATAATCCCGCAATATGTTTTTTGTTTATTGTGTGCTAACCAGGCGCCATTTTTGACAGGTCGTTGGATTGCCTTGCCTGATAGGTATCTATAACCTCACTTTTGTATAATCGCTTTCTATAACCGGTTCGTTTTTGAGAAAAAGAGGTTTATTGACAAACTATTAGGTGGGGGTAATTTTGACAGAACACCAGTGGTGAGATTAATAACCGTACTAGTTGGGGAGCTGGCATCAAAAACATGCAAGAGTTTTCTCAAGGCTGATATTTTCAAAATAGGTCGTACTTTAGTGTTGGAAGGCTAGTGTACAGTCAGCACTCACAGTTCCGGGACAGCTGGCCCTGGGACGCGGGCAAAGTTGTAATTTTAAGAAGCATTTAAACTGTTTTCTCAAAGCTCAAAATTTATAGAAATTTTGCACATTATCTGTTTGAAGGTCACAGATAACGTATGCGAATCGTCAGACATCTGGTTCGTTGCAAAAAGGGAGTCAGAAGTCCTCAAAGTTTTTAATTTATGGCATTTTCTTCAGATATATTTGTCAAATACCTGCAAAAATATATTTTGACAGGACACCGAAGAAAATGCCATAAAATAAAAACTTTCAGGGCGTCTGAAACCCTTTTCGCAGCGACCTAGACGTCTGACGATTTACACGCGTTATCTGTGACCTTCAAACAGATAATGTGCAAAATTTCTATCAATTTTGAGATTTGAGGAAACAGTTAGATACATCTTAAAATAACAACTTTGCGCGCGTCCCAACGCCAGCTGTCCCGGAACTGTGAGTGCTGACTGTACACTAGCCTTTTATGACTAAAGTACGACCTATTTTGAAAATATCAGCCTTGCGAAAACTCTTGCATGTTTTCAACGCCACCTCCTGGACTATACGGTTATAGCTCGTGATAACAAGGTTACAAACGCTTACTCGCTAAGAAATCCTTATTAAAATGAATGATGGTAGAATTAGTCCAGGGGATTAATGTGAATTATTTTTGTCCCAGATACTTTTGGTGACGATGGTACCTACGTACTTATATAAATTTAAAACTAAATATGTAAGTACCTATATATTTTTTTGTCTTATTTTTTCAATATTTCTTTAATGTTCCTTAAATTTAACACATCTTTATTGCTTAATGGTTTCTAGAGATACAGATTTTAAGAAAGATTTAGCAACATGAAAAAAAAGGTGACATATGGCCGATGAGCAATCCAGTACAGTAGTACAGTCTAATATCCTTGAGAATATGGGTCGTTACATGTCCATGTCAACGATGTCAGATTGCCTTAAGGCCGCTTCATACTATAGGTCAAGTAACAGTCTGATTACGGTCCTGTTACAGTCAGATGAAATATTAGGGTACTTGCATGGGAAGTTATAAAAATATCAAGTTTTGTATATATAGACATACTGAGCATGTGCAACGTCACTAATTTATATGATAAGTGACGTCATAGGCATATTTCATAGCGTTGTATCTCCGTCAATTTCTGACTTAGAAGAAAAAGAAAAAACACGTGTTGACTTATTTTTCATGGACTATCGAAATCAGCAATAAAAAAATTTGATGCAAGGGGCCTATTATTATTATGGCATGTTTTTTTAATTACACCATTCACAAGAAAGGCAAGGTTAAATGACACTTATAGTGTAATTTAAAATCTATGTTTAAAATACATGCCATAATATTTTATCCGACTGTTACCGAAGAACTGTTTCAGAAAGTAGCTCCTAGTAGAATCCAATTACCTGTTAAAAATGGCGTTTGGTTGGCACAAATTATTCAAAAAATCATGTGTGCTTTTGGCGGGATCATCAATGCAAAAATTGTCACGTAAAATGTATAGTCTAGCAAGTGGTAAGTTGATAGAGACAAAAGGAGGAAAAAAAGTGGGGCGTAACCTAAGAATATTCACTGACACCTCAACTGACACCGCTTGATGACAGCCATGTCTTTGGGTTCAGTGGCACCGAAAACACCAAGGAAATGAACCAATAAAATTATTAGAATTTTATTTAAAGTTTCGCCAATAACCACGCCACTGTCCGGATTTTTTTCTATTTCAAAATAACACACATGCCCATATAGCCGAGCATATAGCAAAAAAAAAAATATGTCACCAATTTTTTTATTACTGTTTCCGTCAAGTTTGGCAAAGCAGCAAATTCTATTGCAGTTCGCCGTTTGGCTAGCCAGGCAATAGATTAGAATACGTTTTTCTTTTTTATAAAATGCGATAAACGATAAATCCAAACCAGATGCCTTTGATTTATTAGCGTTCCCGGGTCCTGGTTGACATAAAAATGACGGTAGTCTTTACTGTGGTGATATTATTTTAGAAATTCGACGTTTCGGTTTTCAAACGCCATCATCGACCTAATTTTTTGTAATACGGACCTGGATATTTTTTTACATAATTTGTTCGATTTGGACATTCTAAAATAAGTCATATGTAACAAGTTTCAAAATTCCGACGTTTCGACTGAAAATATCCATTCTCAGACAAAATTATTATACTATCATTTTTGAATACGATTTTGAGTTTCAATTCGCAAGTCAATTTTAGTAAAAAGACGTGATATAATCTAATTTCTTGATTTCTGGCAGAGTTTTTGTAATTTTAAAATGGATTTTCAATTACTTTAGCTGGAATGGAGTAAACTTCTCTTATTAAGTTTTGTCTCAAGTTTGGGCTAGTTTGGCGTATTTTTATATAATCTATATTTTAAGTAACCCTACAGAAAATAGTATGAAGGATTTAAATCCGGACTGCGTGCAGGCCTCGGTGCAGGCCAACGAGCTATCACCTTAACTGTTGCATGACTCGTAAAGCTTCGTACAGACTTGAACATTACGCCGAACAACGAACCGAACAACGATCGAAACACTAATTTGAACGGGGCTACGAACGGCCAAGATTTGCGAACGCGTTCGTAGCCCCGTCCAAATTAATGTTTCGATCGTCGTTCTGTTCGTTATTCTGTTTGTTGTTCCGTTAATTAAATCAATAAGTATATTTCTGAGAAGTTAGTTTGCCATCAATGAAGAAAGCAGGGTTGGCAAAAATCATGATTTTTTTGAAAAAATCAAAAAAATCAGATTTTTTTGATTTAAATCTGAATTTTTTGATTTAAATCGGATTTTTTTAAATTAAATGGATTTATTAATTTTTGATCAATTATTGGTAATTTAGTTTCAACAATGAATGATGCAGTAAATATAGTATACCTTCTCCTAGACAAAATTATCGCACCACTGCACATAAGCACCACAAAAGCAGTGGTACAATAATTTTGTCCACGAGTATATATTAAGAGTAGGTATATAGAGTATAATAAAAATAAAAATGTATTATTGTTTATTAATAAATAAATAGTTTCAACAAACAAAACAGTAAATAAACGGTAATTTCTGAAAACAAAAATAAAAAACATAAATAAAAATATTTGATAGGTAGAGGTGTTATGTAGATAAGGTACCTACCTATCTATTACCCTGCCCCTTAAACTTAGTAAAGAGAAAAAAAAAAGTCAAAATAAAGTAAATAATTCTTTTGTAAAAAATGAAAATAATACTATGTACTTATATATAAAAAAAAAATATTCCGATTTTTTAATATACCAGCTTTGCGGCCTTTTCATTGCCAAGTCAATTTCTCAAATCATTATGGCAGATTATAATATGTAGGTTGAAAATATTCTCTCTACCCTAGCCGAGGATGGTATTGCAGTAAGAAATTTCTTAATAATTACTAAATCCTCTTTGGTTATCCCATTTATATATATATACCTATGTATCAAAATAAACAAATATATTGATTGATTGATTTTTTCCAAAAAAATCACTTGATTTAAATCATGATTTGAATCGTGATTTAAATCATTTAATTTAAATCATGCCAACCCTGGAAGAAAGGTCCGATAATTTTATTATGTAGCATCCCCTCGAGCATCCCTATCCACACATTAAAAGATTCTTTACTATGAGGGTGCGATTGTTGGTTTTGTCTTGGACTTTGAAGTGGCCAAAAATGGTCGATATCAGAGAAATATAATAGTAGTAAACTACGAGAGACGTTTGTTTAATGTAACAATCTGGAAGTGTGTTTGTGCACATACCCGTAGCGTATTTCGCATGGTGTGGCAGATTATTGAACTAATTAGTTCGATCGTTTCTGACAACTCGGTTTAATTTGTTTTTGTCAGCAACTTGCCGGAAAATGTTCTATCTTTTTTTAACACATACAAAATACAAAATTTGACAAATGATTGAATCCAAAGACCATCAATCATAGACAATAAAAAATAAAAAGACCTTCAAAAGTATTGCCGAAATAGGTTATACTATTACTGCGCATCCGGTTGCGCATAGCGCATTGCGGAATTTATGGAAAGCTAGAGACTTACGAAAGATCAGTCCGATCATTCGATTCTGTTTCATCTTTCTCTGTCATACCAATTCACAAGACAAGGACACCGTATGAGCTGAGTTACAGAGCTTTCCTAGCTTTTTTGTAGAAACCTATCAAAGATCCATAACTATAGAAACTGTGACCAGGAAAACAAATAAGTAACCTTAAAATAACGACATTTCCGTTTTGAAATTTGTCATTTTTAACCGATTGGGCGGTCGTCTAAGAAGACTCGAACTCACAAAATCTAAAGAACAAGAAGAAGAAATTGTTATTTTTATTAAGGCACTCGGTATCGCGTACCTATAATATTATGTACAACTAGGATAAACTGAACCAGTAAGTATACATGTTAGTTTTGTGATATACAGCATATTTTTTTACTGTTTTAGGAGACCTCAGTCAAAAGAGAGAAAATGTAGATGTTAGGCCTTGGCCAGCTTAGCTTGTACATACATTAAAGCATGTATAAGGGATGTAATAACTCGGTTTGTAAACTCTTTAGGTATTTGACCTATCTAGCTATAATATATATTTTTTCTAGTACAATTTTAGTGTTTATTTTGCCTTTTTTTTCAATCTACATCAAAAAATGGCACAAAACTTTATGGAGTACCACATCATTTTTCTCATTCGGATTTGAGAAAAAAGGATGTGGAACAACATAAGTAAGTTTTTTGTGCAATCAACTCAAGTCAAATTTCAAAATTCCCGCTATTTCAGTATTTGTTCCGGCTGCCACTATTGACGCCACCGTCGCTGTGACGTCAGCGCTATACAAACTTTCATGTTATCAATCAGGTACTCTTACCTTGGTTTATTATATTTCTCTATGCCATCAATCAAAAACTGAATGCTCACAACCATAACGTAAAATTTCTTCTATTATTTATATTAGAGAAATGAGAAAACATTCTGTGATCATAATTATTAATTAATTAGACAAAACCGGCACCAATAATAGTGTGTTTTCCAATTTGCGATGATGCGAGATGCAGTAAAAAGGTAAACACAAAGCTTATAATAATGTGTGTTTTTTTTTTTAAAAGATAAAAGTCAAAATGACATTATGTTGGCAATACAATGTAAATCTGTCAAGCTTTCAAATTTTTTATGTAGAAAAGGTTTATGTTACCAACATAGTTACTAAATTTTTGACTTGGAGAATTATCTTTTAAAAAAAAAACAGACTTTACAAACATTTTTAGTTACTGTATATTTATAAAATTGGAATAAAAAAAATAAGTTTGTTTGAAGATATCTCAATTTTTGTATTGTTCAATTATCTCCTTGACCCCCTTAAGGAATCTCATTGCATCTAATTTGGATTTTTTAAAAATCCATCGTTCCATCCAATCGTTCTAAACAGTTGCTCGGTAAATTTTAGCAAGTTTTTTCAACAAATGTATTGCCGAGGGGGTAACATCTTCCTAAATTTTGTGACAGTATTGCGACAATCCCTACGATTTCCTTACGATTGCTGCGATTGCGACTACAATCCCGGGATTGTGAGGCGATTGTTGGATTTTGGAGAATTGCAATGTGACTGCATATGATTGTGAATGATTGCAGACGATTTTGAATGATTGCAGACGATTGTGAATGATTGCAGATGATTGTAGGCGATTGCGAGTGACTGAGAAAGGTTTTTGGTAGCTGCTTGAGTTACTGACTTACACTGACATATTCTAATAGACTGTGAGATAGGGACTGTTTAGTGGAGTCATTTTTTTTTTTTGTCTGGCATTTTGCTGGCTGAATGTGGCTACTTAACTGATGAGAATAGGGGTGATTTTAATGCCTGCCACCCGTTCGAAAATTTGGAGAAGAAAAAAATTGATTTACATCAAGAATTTTTTTTTCAATGATCTCAAATTTCCTGACTTTTAAATAAAAGATTGACATTGGTTAATAATTCACCCATAAAAAATACCAGATGCTTTTCAATAGTTGAAAAAGTGGGGATGAGTGTCAACTTCCAAGAGAAAAAACCTTCCGCGTTTACTTTTTGTCTGGCAATCGAGAGAATAAAAGGTTTTGTTGTGAAAATAACACTGAAAAATCGCCAGACCGTAATCACAGTTCGAAATCGAGTTTTTCGGCGAAACATTCTGTGGACATTTCGAACAGGCGGCGGGCATTAAAACCACTTATATTCTCATTAGCTAACTTGCCACATCCAGCCCTCAAAATGCCAGACAGAAAAAAATAACTCCACTAAACAGGCCCTATCTCAGGCTCTAGAACATATTTATTTATTTTGGCAATTAGATTATTAATCCACAAATAAAAATACGAGTAAAAATATGAACAAATATTTATTTTGCTATTCTTTCAAGAATTTCAAAGTAAGTATATGGGAATGTACAGGGTCTGTTCCTTATAATCAGTGCGGCTTCTACAACTTGTGAAAATAATAAAAAAAATTAAGTCAATACAAAAGTTTTAGGGTTTTATTGATATCTCTACCTATTATCTTTTGCACATGTCAAAACGAGCAAACGACAAGTGCCACCTGTCATAATGACAAACATTTGCATTTTTTCTAATGGAACACTATGTATATTTGTGGCTAAAATGATAGATTGTTTTTTTCTGATTCCACATTTACCAAAAATGTTGATATTTGGTTTAGCTATTTCGAGAGCTTTTTTTACAATATTTAAGTTCAAAAATACATTTATGTTACCCTAAATTAGGTCTGTTCCTAGTTGCATATTATTCATTTTTTGTTCCCAGTTCTTTATATCAATGGTGAGGCTTACTTAATGCAATTTTAAACTTAATTAGTGTAAAAACAGCTGAGCCAAAAATCAACATACTTAATATGGTATATTTGGAATCAGAAGAAAAAAATCAATCATTTGAAAAAAAATGCAATGCAATGCATAACTGTCATTATGACATTTAAACAAAAATTAATGTCCCAGGATCTAGAATAAATAAATTTGAACAGCCCGACAGTAATGCGAACAGGGCGCCATCTATCATGAAAATGCCTTAAAGCACTATGTAAAGTAGGTGTCTGTAGCGTCGATGCAAAACCAGTAAATAGTAATTTTTCCAATAAAGTAGATGGCCCTGGCTTGGCTCAATTTTGTTGACAAAAAAATTTACACTGAGATTCCATTCTCGACAGTTTATATAGTATTTATCTCTGGCTTTGACTATGATTTTGACATGTGCAAGATAATAGAGATAAAACCCATGACTTGTATTTAACTTTTTTTTTGTTCAAGTTGTAGAAGCCGCACTAATTACCAGGAACAGACCCTGTACTTGTAACAAACTTAAAAACGAAGTTGAATGGATACAAACATTTTTGGGATCTTGAACCTATTCTCAATATTCACCTTGTCTTGCTTTCTAAGATGAAAAGGACCATTTCCCTACAAAGCAATGGGACCATAAAATATGTATTTTTTTTTTGCAAGTATTTGTATATCTTCATCTTGCTAAATGTAATCATCAAGACCTCTTCTGAGGAACTTCATTTTATACTTCATATCAACATCAAACGTCTCTATGATCCAGCCGTTATGTCATGTATTATGTATCATATGCAGCAGCATAGTATTCTTCATTTTTCAGAGACTCTTCTTCACAAAATGTATTTTCCTCTGCTGTTATTTCCCAATTCATTTTTTTTCTGAATAGCTTCCACTTTCAGAGGTTTTGGCATCTTCCATGTTTGGAGTCCTTTTTGATTGCAGTTTTTTATTTTTGCTCTTTTGATAGGCTCTATTCCTACTTGGTGCTGTTCTGTTACTTTATTTATTTTTTTGACAACTTTGCATACTTTTGCATCTGAGATTTCTATCTGTTGATGATAACTCGGTTGATATCTTTCCGTTTTCATTAGAAAATAGCCAGCACAGTGTCTATTTTTTCACCAACAAATTTTTGTCCTAAACTTTCATTTCTAGGCTAGGGTCTAATGTTTTTGAATTATTGTGATCAGTGTAGTCCTCAATATCTAGTGAATCGTAGTTTGAAAGTGAATTTCAATTATTCCTACATAGCATTTAGCTCTTCAATAGTATCTTCCCTGAATAATTTATTTTGGCTGGACAAAACATCTTCTGGTTCAGGACATTTGTACTCGAAATATTCTTCAGGGTATTCCAAAGTGTGACCTCCATATGAATTTAATGGATTTGAATTTGATTTGAATAAAGAAGTCCCGCTAAATCGAAATTCTAAACTTACAAATGCGGTCAATTAATATTTTCTATAGGAAGTAATTTAGGTGCAGGCTTTTACCTTTAACGCCGATTCCCTCATATCCAGTAGCTGGCGCCAGTCTGGCATCGTGTGAACACTTACTGCAGTGAAAACTCACGATTAACTGGACTCATGTAGACGACCTGGGTCCAGCGCTTTGCCAGCCAAAAATTGGCATGCCAGGCAGCCAGTGATACTGGCGCCAGCTACTGGATACATGTAAATCGGCCTTTATCAGGTGGAGGCGTACGCGATTGCCAATGTGATTGTCAGATTGCGACAGCGATTGCGGGGCTGCGAATGCGATTGTAGGATTGTCTAAAGCGATTGTGAGATTGCAAATGCGATTGCGGGACGGCGACTGAGATTGCCACAGCAATTTAAGTGATTGCAAGCGATTGTTAAGAATTTGTGACAGTATTGCCGCAAGATGTTACCCCCTCGTGTATTGCTTTGCAATTAACTGTTTTGAGCGTTTACAGTACTTTATTTTTAATAAATCTTAAATAAAATCAAAGTTAACAATTTAATTATTCAAAAAAGCCGCGTTTCCACTGTCAGTAAAGAAGAAACCTGCATTCAAACAATGTTCACTCTTTTATTGCTGTCCGTAGCCACCAGGAGCGCTAACGTCGATATTGTGCCAGTTAAGTACAGGGGAATGACTTCTCTCGTAGTTTACTACTATTATATTTCTCTATGGTTGTTATGTCGATCAGGGGCGTAGCAACGGGGGGGGGGGGGTGGTTGAGGGTTGAAATCCCCCCACTTGATCAGAAAGTATAATCGAAAACCACTTTTGGAAATTATTAGAAACTTTATTCTTTTCATATAAAGTATTTGACCTTGAAATTCTGCAAAATTCTCAGGCTGCGCGCTTGATGTCGATTAAACTAAACCGTCCAGTTGTTAAAAAATTGCACCTGTAATCTGTAATAACAGATTATTTTGCTGAAAAGTCAACAAAAGAAACAAAAAATCAAGTAAACAAGGGGCGTGTGAAACACACATGACACGTGACCAAGTTAGTCCAACTATTTCGCTAGAGGGACGTCTTTTTGAATTCCTTCCTTCTTCCTTAAATACCTACTAGTCTCTATCCCATTAGATAATAAATTATTGTTGATTTGTTTTCGCTTGTTTGTTATTTGTTGAGATTTTTCTCATTTGATACAAGAAATTAGATTGTATCACGTATTTGAACTAAAATTTGCATGCGGATTAAAACTCGGAATCATATTCAAAAATTATAAAATCATTTTGCCTGAGGATGAATATTTTCGGTCGAAACGTCGGAATTTAAAAACGTGTTGTTTATAACCTGATGGCATTGGAAAACCGAAACGTCGAATTTTTAAAATAACATCACCACAGTAAAGTCCACCCAAAAGTGCTTCAAGAAAGTTATCTTGATTTTTCTCGATCTCTCAAAATAAAGCCCAGACTTAGATTAGATTTTTGGTTTCACCCTTTCGAGCCCATACTCTACACAGCAGCCTTTATAGGCTTTTTGTATGTCATTCGTATGAAGCCCAGAAAAAATGAAAACCAAAATCGCAATTTTTGGAATTTTCCAGATATTTCTAGAAGTATTAGGAATTTCTCAAATTTTTGAACGGCATTTTGTTAAGCATTAAAATGCGCAACTTTTGTCTAATTTAACCATCCTCGTATCTCTAACGGTTACCGATATTCCCATGTTGGCCCTTGAATTTGGGACACCCTGTACAGTTGCGATCAAAAAAAGTAGTACCTACAAAAATTATCAACCCCAATTCGAGCTCCCGGTGTAACAGTAACATATAAAATTTCAACAGTAAATAAACATTTCAAAATATGATGGGTTCAGGGCAATGAGGGTTCAGGGCAATGAGGGTTCAGGGAATGACCTGAATACCTGAATGGCCTGAACTCAACATATTTTCAAATGTTTGTTTACTGTCAAAATTTTGTATATTCTATATTACACCAGTAGCACAAATTGGAGTTAATAATTTTTGTACGACTTTTTTTTGATCGCAACTGTACATACAGGGTGTCCCAAAAAGATACCGACAAACTTTAAGGGGTAGTAGGGGACATCAAAACAAGCATTTTTGTTTATATAAACATAAGTCCGCAAATGAGCCATTTGGGCTGTAGAGCAAAAAAACTGTTTCATACTTTTATTCTTCGCAATAATTAAATCACTGTTTACTTATTAATTTTGCTTTATTATCAAATAAATTATGGTTTACAATAATTATTGTTCAAAATGTTGACCATTTACTTCAATGCAAAGATTACACCGTCGGCGTCGGGTCATTGACTGAAAAGTTTAGTCTACCAAACACCTGTTCGTAATGAAGAAAATCTGATAGCAAGGATACTGGCGAGTTGTACCCATGTAGAAGCTATTCCCGGAATATTCCAAAGAGTTCGCGAGTTGAACAATTATTGTAAACCATAATTTCTTTGTTATTAAAGCAAAATTAATAAGTAAACAGTGATTTAATTATTGCAAAGAATAAAACTAGATACCAAACAGTTTTTTTTGCTCTACAGCCCAAATGGCTCATTTGCAGACATATGTTTATATTAAAAAAAATGCTTGTTTTGATTTCCCCTACTACCCCTTAAAGTTTGTCGGTATCTTTTTGGGACACCCTGTATATAAAACTACAGTCTATTTTTTCCCAAGAAAGATTTTGACATTTAAAACTTTGAAACATAACCAATGCTTGGCCCTGATTGGTCGCAAAAGGAGGTGTCCCTGCAGGTTGACCTCAGTTTTACAATGCATGTCGTGCAAATGGCATTCCCGCATTCCCGCTTCCCGCCAAAAAAAAACATATGCTTTTTGTTATGTGTGCTTCCCTCAGAGGTGCTTATGTCATTAGGTGCTTCTCAACAAAGCACCATTTTTGACAGTTCAACATGGAAATCTTGTTAGTGGTCGTGGATCATGTTTTGAGATCATATCGATCTTATCAGCTTGCTAATGATATCACTACCCTTTCATTTTATAATGGACATCAACAGGAAAAAAGGAAAAAAACTACGAAGTAGGCAAGTCAAAATAAAATATAACAGATTTTGAAATACCCTACAAAAATAGTTTGAACTGCAGAAATAGTTCAATTTGTAGTTTTTGATAAAATTACCTTTAGTATAGTAATTATGTATATATTGGTTTTTCTATAATCATTCTGGCACTGAGATTGTGTGACAACAGATAAAATACCTCGTTTTACCCTTGGATTTGAAAACTGAAAAAATTTGCTTCATTTGCAATTTTTTTGGATTAATATGTTCGATTTGAGGACAAAATGAAAAAGTAAAAGTTTGAAATAAATTAAATACCATGAAACAAGACCCTAGGATATAATACTATTTAAAAAAAGTATTTGGAGGTGGGTAGGATTTGAACTTGGACCTTGAGCATGGGAAGCTGATATGCTGACTCCACTTCTATCAAGACTGATCTAAAATTTTGTCAAAACTCACCTATGATTGACTGATTCTGCTGTTAGTTTTCTCAAAGTATTTTACAAGGATTTTTTACAGAAATAAACGTTTACAAAACGAACAATTTGCTGAAGAACATATAAAAAACACATGTTCATTTCCAGTCACGATCGTGTGGATAAAACACATGTTCAGCATAATGACAATTGACAGATTCCACTAGAGCTGGGTTTGGCAATTCTGTGGTTCTATTCAACACGTAGTAGAGTCAGAGCAGGTTTTTTGTCGCGTGTTCCAGGGTAATGAAACTTGAAAGTAAACCCGAACGACTCGTAACTTTTGGAGCAGAATGTCAAACAACTTCTTTTCAATTTTTCCGCTTGGGATAGATAAAGTAATAACTGATGCGTTTTGTTATTGTAATTAATATAAAAATAATAGATAATCTATCCTTGTGCCAAGTCCGTTTATTCGACTTCGTATAGCTGAACAAAAACGTAGTTACTCTGTTCACGCTGAAGAGCCAAATTCGAACAGTCGGAGTGCCAATAGCGTTGACCTATAGAGTATTCGGAGTGCACCGGTTACGAACAGTGAACGCGGCAAAACCAGAGTGCGAAGTTCCAAGAACACTTCGGTCATACTCCATGCGTTTTGCACTCGAACGATTGATACCGAACGGGTCAAACTGTAGCCGGAGTACTTCGGAGTACTCGGAAGCACTCAAAGGGTGGCACCCGAAAGCAGCTCTCTACCAAAACCAACCGAAATTTTGACCTTGGGGTGTTGTTGTTCTGTCAATGGCTTTGCTACTAGGCAATTGCCAGGGTTGCGTTCAAGGACGGCAATGCTAATGCCAAAACCTACTTTTCCCCCTCCACCTGTAATGCCGAACCACGTAGGTTGGAGCCGAAATCGAACGCAAAATGCCAATTTTGGCTTGGCTGTAGTCATTCCTGAACGCAGCCCTGGGCTGCGTTCAAAAACGGCTAAAGCCGAGCCAAAATTGGCATATTGCGTTCAAGTTCGGCTCCAGCGTGCCAAAAACGGTTGGCTTTACAGGTTCCAAATCGGCCGCGGTAAAGTAACTTTTGGAGGCTCTTTCAACTGAGTCTAGAAATGGTTATACGAATTTTGATTGGATGAGACCAAATTCAATATGGCGTGGCGGCCAGGCAAGTTAGTTTTGAATATGGGTTTTCATGCATATTTCAATTATTTTGTTTGTTTGCAGCTTCGAGTTTGATTATTCAATAAAATATTTGTTAACTTATGGCCATTTGCACCGACCGTTTTAAGGGAGGTTTAACGATAAATCAACGTTTAAAGTGACATTTATGCATGTAAAAATATCACTTAAAACGTTGATTATCGTTAAACTTCCCTTAAAATGGTCGGTGCAAATGGCCATAAGTACGTTAACTATTAAGTCGGGCAGAAACTAGATATTTTTTGTGTTTTTTGGTCCATGTATGGTCGCCACGCCATATTGAATGTCACGTGGTTTGGATTGCATATTGAGAAACGGTATTTGGCGTTCCAGCAAATTCACACCAGATTTGGCATCGCCGGTAGAAGGGGAATAGTAGGTTTTGGCATTAGCATTGCCGTCTTTGAACGCACTCCAGGACACCTTGGGGTGTCATCAATGACATGACATAACCTCAATTTCTTGTGTATATTTATTTGGCCAGGAAGAAGGTAAATATTTGAATTTTATCAATTATTCTGTATAGTTTTAAGTATCCATAATACTGACTATAACGTTAATTAAATCCCAGTCAAGTTATTAAGAAAATTAAATTAATATGACATTCAAATGAATTAATAGTTTTTTTTTTGAATTACTTATCTAATATATTTTTCGAGATTTTCTCTCATTCTAGGCGACTAAAACCATGTCGAATAAACTAAGACAAGAAGTCCTCCAGACCTTCAAATCACTACACCAAACCAGAAAAACCGTTTTCAAAAACGACAATCGCGCTCTCGCTGAGGGCAGAACCAAAATAAACCAAGAATTCAAAAAGCAAAAACACGTCGAAAATGAAGCAGCCATCCAGGAACTCCTAAACTATGCCAGAGCGGTTGAGCACGAACTCAAAACTTGTGTTATACAAGCTCAGGAAGTTGCCCCTGGGAAATATCAGGCTGAAATTACTAAAGATACGATTAAACTTGATAATGTTGCTTTTAAAGAAGAATGTTGCATGGAGGTTGGCAATAAAAGGACTCAACAGTGTGGGCCAAGGGGATGTACCTAATGAGATTTGAAGCTACTTTTTTTCGGTAATAGTCTTTTCTACTGTTAAGTGTTGAAAGTGTTAATTTTGGAATTTGAACATTACATTTTAAAATCTTATGGTCATATTTTCATGTCACAATTATTATTGAGATGATTCTTATCTCTACCCACCCACTATTATTGTGAAATCAAGAGAGTTTTAGAAAGTCCAACTACTTCACAAGCCTAGCAACACCATGATCAAAAAAAGCAAACCTTTGAGTTATATTTGATTTTGATTACATTGCTTTGCAAGCTCCAAAACTAAAAATTCAATTTTCAGGACCAGGAATGAAACACATTTATTAAAAATATGATTATTTATTTAGGAGAAACATAAAGCTTTTGTAACAATAATGTATTTCGTAAGAATCATTGATTAAAATTTTGTACAATTAGAAACTGAAACTGGTGGAATAATAATCTGATCCATATTTTCCACTACTATGTACTTCATTTGAGAAAAGGCTATTATCAATATAGCAACAAGTTGAAGATAAATTCTTTGAAAAAATGCATTAGACACTCAGATGGCTACGACCAGAAAAAAAACTTATTGTATAATCCTATAGATTATATAAAAATTGCTATTCAAAAATTAGAAATTTTCTCATTTTGGAGTTCTTGGGCCCAGTGCAGTAATTCTTGAAATCAAACCATCAAGATTACTATATAAATAATTTGTTGTGTGATACACATCTACACATACCTACGAGATAAAATTTTATAACAAAAATATATTCTCATAACTTTTATTAACACTTTTAATATAAAACTATTATTATTAGTTATTTATTTTATGATTGTAAGTAATAAAATACTGAGTTTTCTTTGGATCTTTCTATTTTTTTGTTTGTTTTCTTGGCAGGAATTCAAAAACACAATCAAGTTTATATTCTACTCTCATTTAAACTTATAGTAGTTTGCCTTTTATTCATAGGATAATGTCCATTGACATGACTAGACTGTGACGCTGAACACGAAATTCTTCTCTCTCCAAGACCCAGTTTGGCTTTTAATGCATTTAACGTTTTTTTCTTGCATATAAATATTAGGAAGATGAAAACACCTAAAAATGAAACATTATTTTTTTTATAGGTCCACAAAAAAACAAGCTTTTTACCTTGAAGACAAGTAATTGTATCCAGAACGATCTCCAAATTTTTAGTAAATTCATTAAACGTTCTCATATTGGTAAAGAATGCTGTGGTCACTTCGAACACCCAAATAATTCCCATAATTGTTGCTAGTTTAACGATAAGTCCTAGCTTTTCTTTATCAGCTGCAAATCTGCCATTTCTATTTGTATCGTTCATTCTGCTTATTTCATTTTTAACTCTGATACAATAAGTAATTGTTTTTATAAATAGGACTGTGTTGAATATTTGGAATAATAGTTGTGGTATTAAAAATAGGACTGTTCTTGCATAATTTCCTAAAAAAAAAAAACATGTTTATTTTATCTATCGGAAACTCTTTCAAAACAATTAACTAATCATTGCTTATAGCTGCTTGTTTATTGTTACAAGAACTTAAATGCCTAGTTTATGAAATCTGGAATAATAATTATACAATTATTATTACGCAGTAAAAAGAAAACAATTCATAAATTCTTTTAGTTCGAAAAATAATAGTCCTATGAATGACATACTTACTATCTTCCAAAAAACATTGATAAATGCCAAGGTAAGGCTGTATGGGTTCCGGTAAAATGGTTGTAAGATCAAACAGCAGGATCAACAACCCATGACACAGAGGCATACCCCAACCATAGAGAAAATAAAATAGGAACTTTTTCAAGTCTTTTCTTTTTTGGTCACTTCCAATAGTACGTCTTGGTGTGCTAAAAAAATAATAAATTCATCTGTTTATAATGGAGGTTATATTAAAATTAACATGTAGTGCAATCATTTACGAATATGTATGTAAAAAAATTAAATTAAGATTAATATTCTTTTATTAAATATATTATGGGTTTTAGATGAGAATTAAGATTATTAATTTTTGGTTAATTGAAAATGTTCAAATTTGTGGCTCAATTGCTTAAAAATTATTCGAGCTATCAAACTCAATTTAGCACGGATTTATAGAGAATTTAATGCTCTTTTTAATGGTGTATAATTTATTTTGATTTGCTCCAATTTTAATGAAAATATTGGCAGTTTTTCTTAACCTTGTCAGGATTTTTTAAAAATTGAGATTTTTTTTCTGTTTGAAATGTTCATTTGAAGATGACGTTGGATTGTTTTTTGACTAATTTAGACCCGCTTCTTCAGTTGGAAATGTCAGAAGTACTTTGATTTGATTTGATTAGATTCAAATAACTACATAGGTATATAGAAAATCCAGAACCGTATGTTGTAATAATTGTCCAAAGACAAAACGTCGGATTTCAAATTTGATAAGGCCATACTGTATAGGAGAACTTTGCCTCAATTTACCAACCCTGCATCCCTTATAAATACCGAGATCCCCATATTTACTTCCGAATTTGTAATACCCTGTACATACACAATTTCTCATTGCGTATACTTCAACTTCTCAAATGATTTTATAAACAAATATTATGAATAATTGGTAAGGTATGTCTGAAAACAAATTCTTGGTACGCAAAATGGTTTACATAAATCTGCATCAGGAAATTCGATATTAATAGATTTGTAATACATAGGTATGTGTTAAAGAAAGGCGTGGCTTGAGAAAAAACTAATTAGAAGCATTAAAAATTGTTTCATAAAAGTATTGAAACTCTTACCCAAAAGTCCACCAAATATCCAATGACATAATATTAACCCAAGCAAAAGCTGCCATGTTAAAGAAGATCAATGCATAAGCTAAAATAAAAAAGAAATACCTAATATAATTCAATATTTTGTAAAAAAATAACAGTTCTTACCTCTAAATTTACATTCCAACTTCTGATGATTCCTCCTCAAATGCGCCACAATCAGAGTAACCATAAATAATGTCATAGCCGCACAATAATTGACTAAAATTTTTCCAAAAGTACTTTTAACTTCTCCCAAATAAAAGTACACCAGCAGGGTAAGTACCAACAAAATACAACTCAGTACTTTGGCCCATAAAGTTGAAGCGTATTTTGCGATTAACGGTTTTTCGTCCAGGCAATAGAAAAAGTGGTACCCGCTGACGGAACCTTTAGTGGCATGTTCTAAACAATAGGATTTCAGATTGGAATAGTTATGTTCAACGAATTCTCCGCTGAAGTTGTAAAAGAATTGGAATTGGCCATTTTTTCCTATGCTGTACTGGATTTTGTTTTCGCGGAATAAAGAAACTTTCGGACATTTGGCGCCATAGATTAATTCGTAGTCATCTGAAATGAAAATAAATAATATTTTTAGATTTTTTGAATTTCAAACATGCTAGTGAATCGTTAATAATAATATATCCATAAACAGGGTGTCCGACGAGGTTTTTCCCAAATGATAACTTCGGAATGCATCATCGTTTGTTCCACTGTATAATTTTTTATCCTTTTTATAACAATTTCCTTAACAAACATGGCATTGCCGATTTTATGATTTAATTTTCTAACGAAAAATGGCATAATATACCACGGAGTTACA
This sequence comes from Ceutorhynchus assimilis, assembly GCA_917834065.1. Classification (NCBI taxonomy): domain Eukaryota; kingdom Metazoa; phylum Arthropoda; class Insecta; order Coleoptera; family Curculionidae; genus Ceutorhynchus; species Ceutorhynchus assimilis. Next base: position 23,485,685 of record OU892280.1, on the reverse strand, counting down.
TTCAAGATTCGAAAGTTGACGTCACTTGCCCGAAATTGAAGTCCTCAAAATTTCAATTATATTGGATGACGCGTTTCGAAGTTATTACCTGGGAAAAAACGTCGTGGGACACCCTGTATATACCGGGTGGGGCACGAACAACTTTCCACCCAGGTTTTCTCAGGTGTTAGGTGTTTAATCAAAAATCGCTCAGACACGTCAATTTTTGTTTTTTGGGGGACACATTTTATTGGCATTTTCACCCCCTACCTGTGAATCCCCCCTAAGTGGGGGTGACAGGTACCCACAAAATTTCAAATGAAAAGGGGGGTCGAGTGATACGTCATTTGATAGCTATTTTCATTAAGATTAACCTCGAAGTTTCAAGTTGCTATACTATTTACCCTGTCGAAATGGCGGCTTGTCAAAGTTAGGAAAAATCAATGGAAAAATGCTGTGTGGTTTTTACCTGTTACCTATGCATAGGTGTGACAGGTAAAAACTAAAAACTATACAGCTTAGATTATCGAAAAAAAGCATTTTTCCTAACTTTGACATGCCGCCATTTCAGCAGGGTTAATAGTAGCAACTTGAAACTTCGGGGATATAATCTCAATGAAAATAGCTACCAAATGACATATCACTCGACTCGATTTAAAATTTTGGGGGTACCTGTTACTCTCACTTAGGAGTTCACAGGTAGGGGTGAAAATACCAATAAAACGTGTCCCCCAAAAAACAAAAATTGACGTGTCTGAGCGATTTTTGATTAAACACCTAACACCTGAGAAAACCTGGGTGGAAAGTTGTCCGTGCCCCACCCGGTATAATAATAATAATAATAATAATAAAGGCCGTGCGGTTCCCGGCTTCAGAATATCAAGGGCCAGTTTCCGCCCTGTTGTAAGAGGCGACAAAAAATGGAACACCCTGGGAGAGGATATACGGAAATCAAGGAAGGAAGTGAAGTTCCACAGGATGGATGCTATCCCCGACAAGAGGAAAGAAGCCTTTACAACCATAGGGTAGTTGTACTGTGTGATCACCTCACATCTGGAGGCAGCACGATCGGTCGATCGGAGATGCTCTGTATACCTGGAGTTTTTACATGATAAGCCATGAAGTTCAACCAACCCACCCAGGGTTCCATGACATGACCGAAGATAGAGTTTTTGGAACAAGTGTAGAGATGATGGCTCCCTCGTACACGCAAGATCTGAAATTCAATGTCCATGTTGAAGAAAAACTACCGGAAACCGAAGCCTACACACCAAAAAGATGCCCTACTGTAGTTGAAAAAAAAAAGTCCCACTGAAATTAACCATTAACCTCTTGCTCACAGGTAACTTGGAGAGTGGCCATTTTCAACTCATGAACCAATTAACTCTAAGGCTACAATAGAACCTAACAAACAAACATACAAGGAGTGTGCCCTGTCAAATCAAACAACCAAACCCACAAAATAAACAATCACAAAAAAAAAACAAGGAACAAATGGACCATTACCGACTACGAAGAAATTATATGGTGTCACTTATATACCTTAGAACTTACAGGAACTAGTAACTAGTAAAAGATGCCTATAAACTATGGGAATCGCGAAACCCGCAGATTGCGGGCAAATTAACACCAAATACACCAACGACTCAAAGAAGATATATTTTAAATAGCAACAAGCTAACAGCCATCCAACTAGATGAGATTTAAACAAAAGTAAAAGATGCTGCTAGCGTTGGAAAATAGAAGGGGCATTGGCAAGACCAAAAGGCATCCTCAAATACTCATACTGGCCATCTGGTGTTACGAAGGCCAGTTTCTCAACTGAATCAGGGTGGTTTGAGCCCGAGGACAAAGAGAAAATTTAGAGAAAGAAAACAATAACAATCAGAAGTCAGAAGACCAACCGGAAAACACTAACCGTTCACTTTCCCATGAAAGAGACCAATTACCAGTACTACCAAAAAGTAATAGAAAACCTGATAAATACACAATCAACCACAAATCAAGACATGTCCACAACTATTAATCACTCATATAAATTAGAAAGAAAGAAATGGACTTTGGAACATTATCTAGAAATCATATTATGGCGTCACTTCTATATTCTTGAAACTACTGGAACAGCTAACGTGAAAGAGACTCACAAAATATGGCACACGTATTCCACTCCTTAATGATAAACTCATCCCTAACACACTAGCTACACAAAGAAGACTCATACTTACCTTGCGTTCGGTATTTTGCTCGAAGAGCAGAGCGTGCTGAGCGGAGCCGTAATCACGTGACCAGCGAGGGAACAGAGCAGTTGAACGCTATATAAAAGTGCCAGAAATTTTAATAAACGAACGCGAATGAGGCTGCACCGAGTACACTTTTTGAATAAACGAACGGTAAAGTCATGCTCGGAGAACTCAGACCAAAATAACGAACGCACGGTTAATAAGAATAAGTTAATAAATAATCAGCTAGAAGATATACACACCCAGAGTCAAGCAAGAAATTCAAACCCAAGGAAGAAAGGATAACTTAAATTTAATTATCAACAACTGTGATGTAGAAACTCCAACATCGCTCCCAGAAACTGGAGAAATCGTACTTTTACATTCGTCACAAGAAGAGGCCAGTACGTTATTGCCATGAAAAAATACTACAGAGGAGAACTTAGAACCGCGGCAATTCACTAAAGAAATCGTTAAAAGAACTCAAGAAGACAGCAGTACGGCCCAAAGTATACAAAGACTAAACAGTGCCGTTGAAGAAATTGAATGATAATGAAAATACCAAAGAATTAATCCAGAGAGGTAATGAATCAATAAAATAAATTCTACAAGAACATCCTGAACAATGCCAACACCCAGGTCAAAAAAAAAACACAGAAGAGAAACAAAAATGAAAAAGGAGACCCACCATGGAAAAAGAGGTTAAACCAGAAAATAGCAAACTACAGAAAAGAACTATCATACCTCCTTGAATCTCGAAAGCCAAACTTGAGCTCTAAAATGAAAGACGTAAAGATAGTTCTCTATAAACATAAAATAAAGAATGCTAAGGATCATATGCAACAATCATAGAAAAACTCAAACATCAGATTTTAGCAAGAACAGGAGAAAAAGATATAGTAAACAAACGGGAACAAACAATATCAGCAGAACAAGTTATTTTCTGAAAATACAGCCAAGTTCTACAACACTGTACTCAAGAATAAGATAGAATAAGCATCTAAAATTTCCACAAGAGAAGACCTCGAGAAATACTGGAAAGAGATATGGGAAAAGGAGTCGAAGCATAACAGCAAAGCAACATGGATACAAAATGAATAATGAATATGACAGAACCACGAATTTGAAAAGAATAGAATGAGAGGACATAACTGAAGCCGAAATCAGAACAGCGATAAACACTTCCGCTAATTGGAAATCCCCTGGAGTAGACGGGATACCATATTTTTGGCTGAAAAAACTTACAGCTACACATGGAAACATAGCGACAGCCTGCAACAGCATAATTAAGAGAAAACTATACCTGATTGGTTTACAAAAGGAAAGACACATCTAATACCAAAGTATGAAAGGAGTGAGGAACCGAAAAACTATAGATCCATCATCTGTTTAAACAACTTATTCAAAACCCTGACAAAAGTAATATCAGAGAGATTACATGTAGGTACATCTATCTCGAAACAATCTATTCTCTCCAGAACAAAACGGATGTATTAAAAACTCATACGGCTGCAAAGACCATTTACTAACAAACCAAGCAATTTATACAGACTGCAGAAAAAGTGGCAAAAATCTATCACTAGCCTGGATAGACTAGAAAAAAGCCTTTGTAGTATTCCACACAGCTGGCTAATTGAAACACTTAACATACCGGGTGACAATGAAACTACTACCCACGGCGGCATTTCTTAACGGCTCGAGATAGAAATAAGCAACTCGGTTTGTTGATAGGGTTGAAAATTGTGAACAATTTTAATATAAAAACAATTGAATGTCTTTTCCGGTTTCACCGGAAATGGCATTGACTTTGTTATTTTAAATGGGACACCCTGTATATTATCTTTTTTTTGGACTCTCTGAACAATTTTAAATAATTTTTGTCTAACATACCCTATGTCAAAAATTGATAGTTTTTGAAATATAGTGGCTCGGAAATTTGTCGCTATTTCTATTTGTTTGTATTTTACGTAAAAACTGCCATTTCCGGTAAAACCGGAAAAGACATTCAATTGTTTTTATATTGAAATTGTGCACAATTTTCCACCCTATCAACAAACCGAGTTGCATATTTCTATCTCGAGCCGTTAAGAAATGCCGCCATGGGTAGTAGTTTCATTATCACCCGGTATACCGTACATCACCGATGTTGCTCAATTTCTTATGTAAAAACATGACCATGTGGAATACAGATTTAAACCTAACAACGGACAGAGAAATTATCACAGGAATATGAAGATAAAAAGCGGGATCTACCCAGGTGACTCCCTGTCTCCATTACTTTTTTGTATTGCACTGTTTCTTTTGAGCGCAATCTTAAACAACACAGATACAGGCTACCGATGTAGAAACGAAAAGCAGAAAATCAATCACCTTTCTGTATGTTGATGACTTAAAGTTGGTTGCAAAAATGAAGAAGAACTCATCAAGCAACTCGATTCAGTAAGAAGATTCAGTGACGCGACATTCAAATGGAGTTTGGCCTTGAGAAGTGTGCCAAGGCAAGCTTTGCAAAAGACAAACTGAAGTCAAAGGAAAACATTACATATTGTTTTAGCAATTTTTGTGCCCCCTTAGCCATCAAGACTACCTACTTGGATTGCATTGAACATAGGGTTCAGGATAGAAAGGTTTTCCCCAGCTGTATGAAATTCAAAGTTAAGAAAGCAGCTTTACCTGCAGACATTGTACAGTTTTTCACAGATCAGCTCAGCCTTGTATACATATATAATGAATACGTCGATTTAAACAATTTTAGCATGTGTTGTGTTGCTACTGTTAACTTACGTTTATTGTCTAATAATGTCATGCATACCTATACAGAATAAGATTTCCTCGAAGATTTCTCAGCTGAAAGATAACTTAGGGACAGGTCCAAATGGTATCCCTGTTTCTGTCATTAAAAAAATATTTAGTTGTTTTCTTACATCTTGTGTAAAATCTATAATAGATCCATTATCTGTAGGAATTTTTCCAACAATTTGGAAAACTAGTTTTGTAACACTAATTTTTAAGAGCGGTGACAACATTGAGAATTACAGGCCAATTTCAAAAATTTCTTTATTTACGACTAATGTATAATGTGCGTATTATATTTGTGATTTTGGCAGTATAATGACATATGTTATTCCTCCAGGGATTAATGACGAGTAGCGGGATTAATGATCATTCTTCCACAAAAGTGTCAGTGTCAAACGTGTAGTGCTTGTGGATTTGTATTGAAAATTATGAGACGGACGAAATTTGTTCATTGAAAATCTCAAATAAATTAATTTGTCGTAAATAAAGTAGAGTATACTACTCGCAATAATGGCTATTATTCCCTCGGAATGTTACTCCCTCGCCGCTAACGCGGCTCAGTTCGTAATAATCCTCGGGAATAATAGCTATCATTATTGACTCGTGGTATAATCTACTATTATTTCCTAAAATTTTCGAGTGAATAGTTACAGATAAAATAAGACGTTTATTTTAAAACCTAATTATACCAAAACAATATGAATGAACAAATGAAAGGCAAAGCATAGTTTGATGCAGTGGAAGATGGATATGGTAAACATGATAATAAACCTACCTAGGTATAGTCCAGGAGGTGGCGCCAAAAACATGCAAGAGTTTTCGCAAGGCGGATATTTTCAAAATAGGTCGTACTTTAGTGCTAGAATGCTAGTGTACAGTCAGCACTCACAGTTCCGGGACAGCTGGCTCTGGGACGTGGGCAAAGTTGTAATTTTAAGAAGCATCTAAACTGTTTTCTCAAAGCTCAAAATTTATAGAAATTTTGCACATTATCTGTTTGAAGGTCACAGATAACGTATGTAAATCGTCAGACGTCTAGTTCGTTGCAAAAAGGGGGTCAGACGTCCTCAAAGTTTTTATTTTATGGCATTTTCTTCAAATATATTTGTCAGATACCTGCAAAAATATATTTTGACAGGACACCGAAGAAAATGCCATAAAATAAAAACTTTGAGGACGTCTGACCCCCTTTTTGCAACGAACTAGACGTCTGACGATTTACATACGTTTTCTGTGACCTTCAAACAGATAATGTGCAAAATTTCTATAAATTTTGAGCTTTGAGAAAACAGTTTAGATGCTTCTTAAAATCACAACTTTGCCCGCGTCCCAGAGCCAGCTGTCCCGGAACTGTGAGTGCTGACTGTACACTAGCATTCAAGCACTAAAGTATACGACCTATTTTGAAAATATCCGCCTTGCCAAAACTCTTGCATGTTTTTGACGCCAGCTCCCCAACTAGTACCTTTATTGACTTCTCCTAGGCGTTTGACAGAGTTGACAAAAAAATTCCTGAAAAAAAACTTGAAAGTAGCTATAGGGTTTCATGGAGCTTGATGGGTAATTGACCAACTTTTATGAAAAGAACAGAAAGTAAAAATCAATAACTTCTGGTGTTTTGCAGGGTGGGTATCTATTCTCCTTCCTTTTCAATCCTTTCTTCAACGATGTTGAAAATGTGTTTAAACTGGTTTAAACACTGTAAGTTTCTAAATTTTGCTAATTACAAGAAAGTCTTTGTTATAAAAAATATCCATGACTGTGAAACTTTACAAGGGGAACTTGACAATTCACTGGGACGATAATCATTTGGCACTGAACATCGATAAGCGTAAAATCATTTTTATTTATTTATGTTTATGTGCACTCTACAGAAGAAATTTCTAAATGGTACACTGAAAAAACAAACCTAAATAATGATATGCATTTACAACTTTTCAAAAATATAAAGAATACAGCCATTGTACTGATTTCTCTTTTCATTACACTCCGAGCGGTATTGAAAAGATCTATGTAGGAAAAGTCCTGATTGTAAAATTCACACCATAGTTAGTCTATGCACAGGTTGGAAAAAGAGCTGCCTTTGTGGGGTTTTTCTTCTAGGAACCAGAAATCGAATTTCTGTCAGAAGTTCGGGAGAGTTAATAATGTTCTTCGGAATTTTGCAGAGAAAAATGAACTGGGCATTTTTACGTCAATTCTCATGGGTGGGTATACCGTAGAGCTGTAGACGAGTCTCATACTCAAGGTTTTAGCTAGGAAATCTCAGTTTATAGAGCCAGGTATTTGGCTAATTTATTTTTCACTCCTATTCTTGTAATATGGCATACTTGGAGTCCAAATTGGGTTGCAGTATTCAAGTATAGATCGAATGAGATTGTAATATCAGACAGATAATGCACTTCGTATCATATTATGTCGCTGGTGCCTAGAAGTCTAGAAATTCTCACGACTATGTTGTCGATGTGTTTGTGGAATGATAGGTTTTTTTCAAAGGTGACTCCTAGGTCTCTGAAGGTGTCGACTGTCTCCAGATTGGCGTTGTTGATGGTGTATGTGGGAATTTATGGTCTTGTGAAAATTCATATGTTTGCACTTAGTAACATTGAGTTTACGAAGATTTGAGTTGCACCAAGCGACCAACCTGTCCAAATCCGGCTGGAGAGAGATAGAGTGCCTGTCCACAACTGCAAAAAATTGCAAGTTCTCAGAGTGAAGTAATAGCAGAGGGATGATTGGACGTATTGGATGACGTCATTTATGAAAAGAACAAACGGAATCGATCTGATGTGCAATCTCTGAGGGACCCTGGATGGAACTATGAACTCGTGGGATACTGCACCGCACACACCAACTCTTTGATAGCTTTCTGTTAAGTACGATTCTTTAAATTTTAGGAAACCTGCACTGAAGCAAAAAATCTGAAAGTTTTTTCAGTAACAACTTATGGCACACACTATCATCAAAGGCCTTTGAAATATCCTTGAAGATTACATCCACCTGTTTTCCTGATTCCAAAGCTCGTTCCAAAGCTTTCGTTAGGAACTGTTGGTAGAGAGCAAGATAGTTCAAAGGCGATCCGTTAGCAATGTAGTTATAAAGCATCAATACACATCTTCTGTCAGAATGTTGAGATATGCCTCTATAATTATTCATATCAGTGCTATCTCCTGATTTGTGGATAGGGAGAAGTGTTGAGATTTTTCAATTTCTAGGGAAAATTCCAGTATTGAAAAAAAGTTGGAAAATATGTTCTATTAGAGATGTGCAACTCTCTCTATGTTTCAACCATCATACGCAGTCACTTGAACTCCATGAAACTTACAAATACCTGGACATTGACGAACAAGACGGGATACATCATGAAGTAATGATGTACCCCACACTGAGAAGAGAATACTATCGACGCACTCGTGAAATACTAAAAACCCAACTGAATGCAAAACAAACAAATTCACTGCAATTACATCACTAGCAATACCTGTCATACAGTTTTGGGACAATCAAATGGACGAAAGCAGAGATAAATAAAATAGATTCGAAAACTAGAAAGTTACTTACTTATCCATGGAGAACTCCACCCTAGGGCAGACGTCGACTGACTATACATATATACTACGAAAAGAGGGAGACAGGAGACTAACCAATGTAGAAACAACCTTTAAAACTGCAATAAAAGGTCTACAAAATTATTTGAAACTAAGGCAGAATGAAAATACTTGGATATAGTCTACCGCCAACAGCGAAAATATTGGAAACAAGCAGACACACAACAACACAAAATTCGGAAAAAAGCTGAACAAATAAATAAATGGAGAGAAAAATCAATGCATGACCAAAACCTTGATTGAAATGGCCGGCTCACTCACGCCAATCTGAAAGCCGAGACGGAATCACTCATAAGAGCTTGTCAGGAGCAAGCAATCGCGACGAACTATATAAAAGCAAAAATGATGAAAACCGGCACTGACCCCAAATGTAGACTGTGCCGGGAGTACAATAAAACCATTCATCACGTTGTGCCACACTGCCTTATCCTCGCCAAACGAGCTTATCTAGACCGCCATAACGCTGCAGCAAAACAACTACACTGGAGTATCTCTAAAGCATATGGCATAAAAAGCCAAGATCGATGGTATCAACACGTCCTTGGCCCTGTCATTGACACACTTGAAACAACTATAATCTGGGATAATCGACAGGAAAGTAACTGCAAATAAACCAGATATTACTGTAAAAGACAAGAAACGAAAAAACATGTCTTTTGATTGACATCTCAATAACATCGGATTACAACATCATTCCAAAGGATCGAGGCCGAGAAACGTCTGAAATACAAAGATCTGGAAATTGAAACTCAAAGAATGTGGAATCTCAAAACCAAAGTTGTCCCTATTGTCATCGGTGCTACGACTGCTACGGGACTAGTATCCAACTACATATACATGCGAAATCATCAAAGAAGTCCCTGACAACCACAACATTCTAAGCATGCAGAGAGCAGTAGTGCTGAACACCGCTCACATGGTGCGAAAAGTTATCTAGTAAGACCTGCCATCATCTCAAAAGAGACCCCCTAGAGTAGTACATGGTATGCACCATGCACCCGGTGGCATTTTTGTATCGAGCGTCCAGTAACCCGCATTCGGTGTACCCGACCTCGGCACGTATTAAGCGCACGGTAGTACGAAAATCACTCGGATTACCGTACGCTCGATACTCGCGCCTACAGTCACGAATATCTTTTTGACTTTCCCTGGCTCCTCGCCATCAAGCTACTTGATAATATTAGTTTAATTTTGGTTCTGGTAGTCAAATCGTAAAGCAATTTTAATTCTAGTAGTTCACTAAGTGGAATGGCAAGTAGCAAAAAACTTAAAAATTAATAAGATTTTGCTATTTGCCTAGTTATTTGATGCTGTCTCCAACAAACTATCCCAAACTAACCCTAAGGCTGTCCTTACCTTAACCTTTTGCTCAGCTCCAATTTGGGTTAGTTTTGGTTAGTTTTGTTACTTAGAGACAGCATCATAAATAATTATTTACATCTGCCTGAATCTAATCTCCGCATTTATCAAATAACTATTGCAGGTATACAAATCCCTAAGTAAATAGCAAAATCTTTTTAATTTTTACCTGCATTAAAAATTCAATTTTTAAATCGTTCTAACATATTTGAAAAAATAGGCATTTTTTTATGGAGAAAAAAGTATACAGATGATAATGTCATTGGAAGAATGGCTAACACAATAATTCAAAAATGTTTTCGAAAAACGTGAAAGTGGCCTTTTCTACGGTTTTCTCGCCATGGTATTCTATTCATGGTAAGGTTATGTAGATAAAACATAATGTTGCTCTTAGTTATTCACTTACCTCGGCTTCCTGCTTAGTCTTAAAATTAGTCCGTATTTCGCTGGAATTGACAATGTAGTACCTATATAGGTAATTTTCTGGCCAGTCCATAATAAATGATAAACAATTTTAAAGAAAACTGAATTGTTGGACGCCGATCCATAATTTCGCAGGACTGGTATCAAGCGTACGGTGGCTTGACAATCGATCGAGAAATCAGACGCTCGTTATGAGACAGACCTCGGTTAATACGACGTTACCCGAATGCGGTATACTGGGCGCTCGATACAAAAATGCCACCCGGTGCCTCCTCAGATAACATAATATCACAGAGCCTGGAAACTGTGTAATTTAATAAGGAAAAAATAATAATCACTTTTTTCGCGGAGACGATCCCAAACACAAACGTATTCTTCAGGATACGTTTGGGATCGTCTCCGCGAAAAAAGCTAATAATAATTCCACGTTTTTGTCTCGAGAGTAGAAGCCAAAACAATAAAATATCGCATAGCAGTGATTTTAATGTTTTGCGCTTACAAAAATAAACAAATAAAGCGTGGAAGAACAAAAAAAAGAAATTAAAAACCAGAAACAGTCCTGGAAATAATCACAAATATAATTAAATTCAGGAAAAAATTGAATAGGAAGTATGTATGTTAGGACCTTGTTAGGTTAGGACTTAGGCTCGGACTTAGGACTAGGAATAATCAATTTTTTTCTAATACTAAAACAGGAATTAATTACATTAATTGAAACTGTAATGATTAATGTTAAAGAAAAAAACACCACTACAACACGAAAATATAATAATTAAAATAGTGTAAATGAAACTAAGTGGTAACATATTTTATTATACCTAAATAAGTGTCAACTCATAAACTAGGTACCTATAATACCTCTTTATAATTTTTATACAAGAATTTTACAACAATTGGGAAATTAAAATGGAATTTTTGCGAAAAGCTTATAATTAATTCCTCTCACAAAACACATAGGTAGTCTAGGAAAATTGTCGATTTTCAAAAAAAAAATCCTACCCAAAAGAACTTTTCAGGGATGATAGGGGGAGGGTGGGTGATCATAAAACAGAAAATATCAAACATTCACCCCTCTGGCGTTTTGCGCTATAGGGGTTGAAAGTGCGCCATTGGCGATTACTTGGTACCTATTGATTTTACAAAAAAAAGTTTCAAATAAAAGATGTGCAACATTATTTGATCTACAATGTTTATCTAAAGACTTTTTTGATTAAGGGCCGTCTGTGGTCATAAGGGCCGTTTGAAATTTTATAATGAAAATGAAAAATTTTAACCAACGTGAAAAAAATTTCTACAACTCATACAACATTTTTGCTTTATGAAGTTTTTACTCACCCCCTGCCGTTTTTCAATAGGGGTAGTTTTGAATATTTTTATTTTTTTACAAAAAATTTTCTTAATGAAAGTTTTATAAGATGACATTTCCTACAATTTTTCCTCATCAACTTTTTTTGTAACTCACCCTCATTCAGCGGGGGGACACTTCCCTCGGGGAAATTTTAGTTTTTGGGGGTATGGTATAATAATTTTTTTTTCTTTTCTCGCCTTTAGTGCATATAAAAAGTTGCAATTAACATTGTATTAAAAGGATTTTTTTTTCACCACCTTTTTGTTTTTAGGGGTAGTTCGCCTATTTCCAACTTTACAAAAAAAAAAATTATTAAGAAAACTTGTTCATTTTATTATTTTGAGCAACTTTTCTCTATAACTTTTTTTTGTTGAAAGTTGAAAATAGGTGAACTACCCCTAAAAACAAAAAGGTGGTGGAAAAAAGATCCTTTTAGTACAATGTTAATTGCACCTTTTTATATGCACTAAAGTCGAGAAAAGAAAAAAGAAAATAATATCTACCCCTAAAAACTAAAATTTCCCTAAGGGAAGTGTCCCCCTGCTGAATAGGGGTGAGTTACAAAAAAAGTTGATTGAGAAAAATTGTAGGAAATGTAATCTTATAAAACTTTTATAAGGATTTTTTTTTTGTGAAAAAATAAATAAACTTTAAACTACCCCTATTGAAAAACGGCAGGGGGTGAGTAAAAACTTCATAAAGCAAAAATGTTGTATGTGTTGTAGAAAAAAATTTTCATTTTCATTATAAAATTTCAAACGGCCCTTATGACCACAGACGGCCCTTAATCAAAAAAGTCTTTAGATAAACATTGTATATCATATAATGTTGCACATCTTTTATTTGAAACATTTTTTTGTAAAATCAATAGATACCAAGTAATCGCAAATGGCACACTTTCAACCCCTATAGCGCAAAACGCCAGAGGGGTGAATGTTTGATATTTTCGGTTTTATGATTACCCACCCGTCCCCTATCATCCCTGAAAAGTTCATTTGGGTAGGAATTTTTTTTTTTGCAATACATGTATTTTTCGACTATTTTCCTAGACTAACAATCTATTTATATTAAAAAGAAAATTTATTAGAGTGGCATTTGTTGTTGACATTAAAAGTAGGCCTACCAGGAAACTTGTCGACAAAAACCTACTATATTTTATTTTTGTGAGGAAATCAAAAAATAGCGTTTTTCTATTTATAACTCGCTTATGCAAGGTTTCTTAATCCTAAATGCCTTTATTATGATTATATTATTCTTCAGGTCGTCAATCTGTTTAATACCGTTAATACAATTTTCGTGTTTTGTTTTACTGCTCGATCTTTATATAGATACAAGAAAAAAGATAAATTTAATTCAATTTAATCCAAGTTAATCATTTTAAGATGTGTGTGTGCGTGAAGGAAATCTTTATTTTTCTCCTGATTAGATAAAAAATAATTTGGTTTAATTAGGTAAAAATAAACAAATTCTTTTTATTACTACAAGTTCGTTACATGGGTAGGTATAATTAAAAAATGAATGAGACATCAAAAAATTAAGTAAACGACCTGATAATTAGAAGACAAATTTGTTAAGTATGTCAATATACCTACTAATTTAGTTCGAAAAGTCTTCTCATTTGGAATTATTAATTACTTAATTCTCATGTATATTACTTAATTGCTTTGTTTTGTTATCGATTTAATGTTATTGATGTATCATTGTTACTTTCAATATTTTCCCTCACAATTCAATTAATGTAATTACGTAGGTACCTCTTATTATTTGTTATTTGCGAAACAAATGGTTATTCCATATATTTGTTGCTTCCTTTCTAATTTTATTCTGAATCCCTATTTAATTTGCTTTAGAAAAAAAGTCAGATATAATTACCTTATTAAGTTTTTACTTAGTTAGTTGAATAAATTGAAATAATCTCTCTACATTTTTTTGCAGCTTTAATGTAAAACATTTCAATCATTCGAACTCAAACACGTCAATTTTTGGCCACTTTTTGGAAAACTGTAACTCACAAAAGTCACAAAGCCGGTTTTTCTCAAATTTTCAGGGGTGAGAGGCCGCTCTGCCGTGTACCTACCTAATTTCCAGTAACCTGCTAAAAATACAAGGTGAAATACATAAGTCGTATTTATCACTAAAGATTGGGTCAATGCCATTTTGCTAAAAGGAGGGTTCATCACCTTCAACTTCTTTCGGTCCATCTCTGGACATAAGCCTCTCCAATTCGTCGCCATTCGCTTCTGTCGATCGTCTGACTCATCCATTGGGTACCCACCAGTTTCTGGATGTCATCTTTCCACCTCGTTCTTGGCCGGCCTGTGTTCCTTTTGGTTGTTCTGGGCCTCCACTCAGTTGTCTTGTTGGTCCATCTATTATCATCTATTTTCGGTATGTGTCCAGCCCATTCCCATTTCAGTCTTGCCACCTGTTCTGCGATGTCTCTAACTTTTGTCTTTTGCCTGATCCATTCCTTTGTCTTTCAGTCGAATTCCTAGCATTTTCTCTCCATTTTCCTTTGGGCAATCCTTAATCCTTAAACATTCCATGGTACCCTCATTAAGGCTCCATGTTTCTGCAGCGTACGTTAAGGTCGGTAGTTGGTTAAACACTTGTGTTTTAAGATATTGTGGAAATTTGGAATTAAGGATATCACTAAGTTTTCCATATGCGGTCCATCCAAGCTACTGGATATCTCCGCTCTCTGACTGCCCTTATCGAACGATATATTCTTTGTCCAAGGTACACGTATTCGTCTATGACTTTAATTGTACTGTTGTTCTCAAGGTCATCATCTGTAATATCATTGGAGTTAGACATTATTTTTGTTTTTGCTGCGTTCATTCGAAGACCGTAGTTTTTTGCGGCACCGTTTAACTCCTGTAGCTCGGCCTTCAAGTCATCCATACTCTCGACAAGAAGTATAATATCGTCTGCAAAGCGGAGGTTGTTCAATTTTTCACCATTGATGTTAACACCTTTGGCCTCCCATTCGAGTGCGTCTTCCAGAGCTGTAGTGAATATTTTAGGAGATATTATTGTATCTCCTTATCTCACGCCTCTCCATAAGTTGATTGGATCATTTCCCCCGAATACTTGGACTGTCATGGTTGCATCGTGGTAGAGAGCGTTGATCAGCTGTATGTATCGACTGGCGATACGGCATATTCCTAGAGCATTTATAAAAGCCCATTTTTCAAGTGTATCAAACGCCGCTTTCTCAAAGTCGATAAAAGCGAGGAAGACCTGTTGATTATATTTCAGTGTTTTTTCTATTATATTTGCCGTAATGTGTGGATATTATGATCGATCGTGCTGTACCTCCACGAAAACCGGCTTGTTCCATACTGGCTGGAATTCGTCAAGCATGTTGGTAACTCTGTTCGTTGTTATTATTGTCAGGGGCTTGTATGCATGAGACAGCAATCAAATCGGCCTGTAGTTTTTAATATCTTCCTTGTCTCCTTTCTTATAGAGAATAATTGCGTCCGCGTTTTTTCATATGCTTGAGGTGTTTTGCCTTTATCTAAGAAGTAATTGAAAAGTTTTTCTAGATATCGCAATAATTTTATGCCTCCCAGCTTGATATATTCGATTATTGTACCATCCGGACCAGGTGCTTTGTTACTTTTCATTTTCTTTAGTGCAGATTTAATTCCAAATTTGCTTAATGGTGGTAGATCTTCGGTCTAGTGCTTAGTTAATTTCACTCTTCTATCTGTTCTATCGCGAGGTTTTGTCGAGTATAAATCTTGGTAAAATCGTTTTAAATACTGGACAATTTCCGTTCTTCTCTTAAAGTTTATTTCCATTTTCGTCTTTTATTGATGTTGTTACGGATTTCCCTGACAATATTCTTTTCCTAAATACTTTTTGCCCCTTGTTGCTTTTCATAACTTCCTTTATTACCCTCTCGTTATACTTGGAAACATCAGCTCTTACTTGGTCCTTGATAAGCTTGTTACTTTCCCTCAGTTCATCATGTGTGTTGGAAACATGTTCCAACAATCATGCTATCTCTTTTTGATGGCAAAATATTTTTATACATATAAAGTTTGCAACACTGCAGCGTTGTCGTCATGTCTATTTTGTCATGTCTGTCAATATATTGCGCGCCATTTTTGTCATTGCAGCAGTGTAGCTTGGAGCTTGTCCACGTTAACAAGCATCCAGAAACCTTTTCACATTTTAATAAATTTTATAATCTAGCTCTGCCCTGTTGGGCATCTAAGCAAGCTCTGGCTTCTTGTCATCTTGTAGTAGTAATTGTAAATAGTGTAAATATTGTGTAAATTGTTGTAAATATAGTGTCAGTGAAAAGCGCGTGTGTTTTAGTTCCCTATCCAGTCGATCATCCAGTCCACCTAATTATACAGTCCACTAATTATCAAGTTATTTATCTTCCATTATGTGGTTTTGCACATAATTTTGGCCAGTTCGAGCCGGATACTGGATAGTTCGGAACCTAAAAGTGCTTTAAAAACCCTCAAAAAGTGCCTTTTTAGTGGTTATTGATTGTTCCATCGTGATTTTTGGCGCCATGTGATGCAAAAAATCAATCATCCACTGTGCAGTCTGCACGTGTCTCAAACAACGTTGGGTTCCACGTGCCACCAGCGAAGGTTTCCGCCGGAACCGGAAGTGCGTAAGTAGAGTGGGGCGGAGCAAACAAACTTCACTTGTCAAATTCAAAAGGGTGCTTCTTTTTCTCGTCTGGTTCAACCCAAGTCACCCCGGGTGCAGTATCCTTGCTTGGTGCAATGAAGTACAGCCCCGGAGCAACGAACATGAAAGTGAGAGTTCACCACCCCGACAGCTTAACCTCAAATTAAATGTCAAACATTTGTTTACGTTTTGTTGTTTGTTGTTTGTGTATTTTGGATCTTTGCAGTGAATTTGAGTGAATTTGCATTATTTTTGAAAAACTGAATTTTTCGCATTAATTATTGCTATTTTTTCATTATTTATTTAAAGGATGAACAATTATCCGTTTTTCGTTTTGTTAAGTAGTTTTTAAAAAAAAATCTAATTTATTAGGTAATTTTAAATTTTGTTTATAGATTTCTTTTGATATTTTCTTATTTTTTTGATTGTAAACTTTGTAAATATGGCTACCAAAAAGCAAATTGATAAATTATTGTCAAAGAAAAAGCAAGCAATCGACTCCATGGTTAGAATAAGTCGTTATATTTCCGATCACAAATCTGATCCTGACAGTGAGTATAAAACCGACCAATTTTTAGTTCGGAAGGAAATATTGCAGGACAGTTTTCAAAAGCTTAAAGACATTCAAGTTGAAATTCTGTGCCTTGATGGTAACTATGATGATTCAATTGATGATGTAGAAACTCTTTTTTATGATGTCATTGTAAGTATTAAAAATTGTTTACCTAAATCTAATTTACCAGGACCAGCTAATACTAGTAATTTAGCAACTAATATTGCTCAATCGGTTTCAATTCCACCTACTCAAAGTAATAATTTTATTTCTGCTGCTAAATTGCCCCCAATCGAGATACCTACCTTTGATGGAAAAAATTTAACCAATTTCAATTCTTTTATCGATATATTTAATGCTGTCATCGATAAAAATCAACAGTTAAAAGATGTTGAAAAGCTCTTTTATTTGAGAAAAAAGGTATTTATCTCAGATCGGTTACCAAGATTGCAGTGTTACCGATTGATGACAATAATTGTTAATAATATTTTTGAAAATTATTCACAAAATTCTGTACATATATTTGTAAAACATTTAGATTTATATTTATATTCAATTAGCTATACTCGTATATACATACATAATGTCATACTATGTGTTCCAGAAATGTTTTTAGCTTTAATTGTTAGTTAAGTTTTCGTTTACTGGATCATCATTGAAATCATACCTTTTTTTAAAAAAAGGGTTGCTTACTTTCTCTTTAATTTTTTTATTTTTTTTGCTGGAAAATTTTACCTTGGTTTCATGTGAAACTCTAGGCCCCCCAGCATGTTGGAAACATGTTCCAACAATCATGCTATCTCTTTTTGATGGCAAAATATTTTTATACATATAAAGTTTGCAACACTGCAGCGTTGTCGTCATGTCTATTTTGTCATGTCTGTCAATATATTGCGCGCCATTTTTGTCATTGCAGCAGTGTAGCTTGGAGCTTGTCCACGTTAACAAGCATCCAGAAACCTTTTCATATTTTAATAAATTTTATAATCTAGCTCTGCCCTGTTGGGCATCTAAGCAAGCTCTGGCTTCTTGTCATCTTGTAGTAGTAATTGTAAATAGTGTAAATATTGTGTAAATTGTTGTAAATATAGTGTCAGTGAAAAGCGCGTGTGTTTTAGTTCCCTATCCAGTCGATCATCCAGTCCACCTAATTATACAGTCCACTAATTATCAAGTTATTTATCTTCCATTATGTGGTTTTGCACAATGTGTCATAGATATTTTATGTTTATTTCTATCTGCAATAAGCTTTTTAGTATCCTCAGAAATTTTGTTATTCATTTTAGTTTTCCTATCGACTGGAAGGGGTTTTTCAACAGCTTTCTTAATGGTGTCTGATATGTAGTTACTAAGCTGGCTTACCTCAGCAAAGTTTTCCATATCTTGTGTAAGAATACTATCGAGATTCGTTCTATACTCGTCTTCCCTTTGTTGTATGTATTCTACACCTATCATTCGTATTTTGTGAGGACACCAGTTTTTGCCGAGGTTTTTGCCTTTCGTGTTTTACCTAGATCCGTATTTGCTCTCACAAATCTGTGATTGCTTATGTGTATATTATTTAGGACTGTAACATCTTGGATTATATTTGTTTTGTTTGTAATAATAAAATCAATTTCGTTCTTTGTTTGGCCGTCTGGGCTCATCCATGTCCATTTACGTCCTGCCTTTTTATTAAAGAAAGAGTTCATTAGTTTTCGTTGATTTTGTTCTAGAAAGTATACTAGCATCTGGCCCCTTTCATTGCGATCTCCCACCCCATGTGCTCCCAAACAGGTAAGGTCTCAAGGAGGGTTACTACAATTCAATTATGAATTACATGTCTGATTTAGCCGTTTTACAAGCAAATTAGGTTTTAAACCTTATATACCTAGAATAAGAATACAAACCACATATTCATTGATCAGTCATCTAGTCATATCATATTGGTTGTACTCGAAATCTAAGATGGATTAAAGGTATGTTCGAGTGCTGTAAAGCAAATTTATTTATTTCTTCAGCGAGCTTTTTCATTATGATTTGGGATTGAAATGAAGTAGATAATACTAGGTATGTTGAGTTTTAGACTTTAAATGATCATTTGGAACCGTCCAAACTACAAACAAACTGTGAAATGTTTGAAAAAAGAGCTGCGGAAAAATTGAAAAATTATAAAATGTCCACCTCTTTGAAGCGAGATGAAGTAGATAATACCTGGTATTTGGCATGCGTTCTGCGTGTCCGTACCAGGTAAGATGTTTCCTTTCAATGTCCTGAACTATCTTGCCTTCTATTCCCATTTGTCGTTTTATATGTTCGTTCCTTATTATCTCTCTTCGTGAGATTCGCATTCCAACTGATTCTACTTTCTTCTTTTGTCTGTAAAGCGGGGTTCTCACTAGGCCATTTCATAGATCAATATCATTGAATCTATGCCATTGAAGTAAAATAGACTAATGTGAACATCCATTCAATGATATTGCTCAAAGATTTTGTGTTTCAATCAAATTGGAAGGCATTTCTACTTTTAATGGATCAACAGGATTGATTCAATTAAATTGAACGGTAATTGACCGTGAGAACGAGCGTGTTCAGCCGCATTGAACTGCCGGTGTGTCTATTTTGACTATTTTGAGGTTAGAATCAAAAACCGAACCGCTCGGTACATTTAAAATTTTTGTGAGATAGTTTTTTTGGGCAGTCGGTACAGAGCACCCAAAGACGGAAAAGAATCTCCAGTAGCTAAATATCTTAAAACTACTTGTAATTTGAGTCTTGCTGAAAGAGCGCCCCTTAATGGAGGATTTTTTTTTCTGTATCAAGGGTGAGGGTGACACTTTCTGTAGAAGTTCTTCAAATTTCTCTTCGGTCATTCTTGAGTGGTTCCTATAAGCATCCTGGTCACCTGTTCCCCATTCTTTTATCAGCTTCACAGAAGCACCTTCATATATACGTTGATTTATCCATGGTCTAACCCACCATCGACGAAGTTTTCTATTTTTCCTGTTTTTTATCGCGGTTTTTAAATACTCACAGAAAATAGGAACACCGGCACGCAGAATTTTCCTCTTTGCAGCCATTTTTAAAACAAACTAGATCATCAATGTTATTGGAAAATGTGAACAAATTTTCCATTCCATTCTATGTTCAATCCTATAGATTCAATAATACTGATCCATGAAATGGCCTAGTGAGAACCCGGCTTAAATTCTCCAAGTCTCGGCTCCATATTATAGAAGGCTGCTCTTTATCATTTTCTCGTATATATTGAATTTTCTCTTCTTTTCTGTCATATCTGTTCCGGTGTTATCGAATGTATCGCCCACGGGCGAGTTTACTCTTGTGGGCTTACTGTATTTATTGTGCATGTGTAAAATTTCTTGTATTACATGAAAAATTGAACAATAAATGCTATATAAAAATAATAATAATCGACCAAGATACTCATATTTCTGACATTGCCGACCATTGTTCACTTCCAAGTTTTTGTTCTGGGCACCTACACATGGATATTTTGTTTCAATTATATGTATTAATATCAGGTCCCATTCTTGGTACTTTTCTATCAGCTCTATTATCATATTATACTGCATGTCCTCTTTGTCACTGACCACTATGACATCATCTGTAAACTAAAGAGTAAACAGGCACATATCATTTATTTTATCTCTATACTCATTCCATATATCTTCCAATTCTTCAGTGCTACTGCTACGTAGGTAGGTATATTTTGAAAAGCCTAGGAGAGATACGACATCCTTGACGTAGTCCTTTATTCACTATAAATGTGACTGTGAGTTTTTTACCTATCTTAATTCTTAATTCTTGATATAATTCTTTAAGGGCCGTTATGTGATCGAAGTTGGATTGTTCTAATACCTTCCATAGTCTGGATACTGATGGGACTGTATCCGTGTAACGTATGCTTTTTGTAGGTCCACAAATGTGAGGTGGGTTTCCAAATGTCTAGCAGATCTCTCTTTTATGACTTGTTTTAGGCAAACCTGATCTTCTTATTCTACGATAAAGCCGCACTGCTCGTCTTATCATTTCTCTTTATAATCTTCTTCAATGAGATCACACACTATAAAAACAGTTTTCCAGTCTTGTGGAACAGGATGTCCATTGATAATACATATGAGACCTCTAAAGAACTTCTCAGTTCCCCATTTCAGTATTTCGGAGTATATTCCTTCTGGGCCGCTAGCTTTACCTGACTTGGAGATTCCTAACAGTATTTTCTACTGCTCGCACTTGAAACCTGATAACTGGCAAGAGTAGCAGGCTTTCAAGTGAAGAAGAGAAGAAGAGTATTGAGGATATTGTTGCGTTATCTCTCGAGGCCTATTGCGAGGCTGCTGCTGCTGAAATCCAGTAATACTGTCAGAGCCTCCTGGGATATTGTAAATCATTTCAAGGGTAATAAAATAAATTCAGCAGAATCAGAATCACTAACAGGCCAACACTTCAACAACTTTTTCTCAGGTATAGCGGAGGAATGCTTAAACCGTATCCCGCCCAAAAATATGAAGAGGGGTCAACTACTCATGAAAAAACGTACAGTAATTTCCAGTTTCTGGGAATACTTCTCAAATTTGGACAGTATTTCCAAGTATTCCCCCACGTATTCCCAGGTATTTCCAAGTAAGGTCAACTTGGTTAACTGGAACAGGGAGGTACCTAATTGCTTTGTAAGGTTTGTAATTTGAATTTCCTACGCAAAAAAATTCGTTAGAAGTGAGTCTTATTTATATCCTGCAAGTAGTAGAAAGAACGACGCCGGATTAGTTTCTGAGAAAAAACTTGAAATCTGTTACTTTTATAAAGTGTATCATAATAACAAGAGACAGATGTTTGGATTTTAATCAATGATTAGTGATTACAGAGTGAATAATATTGCATTGAGCATGTTTAACCGTAAGAGAAAGATCTCGAGAAAAATGTTGTGAAGCTAGGTTGGTTTTTAGCTTAGAATTTCAAGTAATGGAAACACAGCTTGGGTTCCAGTTGCCCCGGTAAAAATACGTACAGAGACAACTGGAACGTATGTTCCACCTGAAATTAACATTGTATTGTACATATTCTCTTTTGTTCTAAGTAGAGCAAATATGCAAGATACACCAAGTTGGCCCAAAAAAAACCAATTGAAGATGTCCAAAACGCTACAACAATATACGGTGCTGTCGTTTTCTATGACATTCCAAGATCCACAATAAGACTCTTTGTATTTGGAATAAGAGGGAAAGGTATATAAGGATAAGGTGGTGGAGGAATATATGAAGGAAGTAGAAGAAGAACTGTCAACTGTGCTGAACACCATACAGAAATAGAGACATGGATTACTTACAAAAAAAATAGGTTTCTTATTTTATTTTTGGTTCATTTTACCATTTTTATTAAACATTATTAGCTCTGTTCCAACCGACATGAGAACCGTTCTAGAACGGTAATTTCCAGTCTACAAATGAATTGATCATTTGTCAAGTAGGATGAATGTTCAACATATTGAAAAATAGGTGGGCAACTGGAAATTACTGGTTCTGGAACGGTTCTCATGTCGGTTGGAACAGAGTTATTATCTCACCACTAAGTATAATTATTTTGTTGCATCTTCCATATTTCCCATAATTCTCGAACAAAAATAATGAAATGTGGTAGAATCTCTACATACAGGGTGGAAAATTAAAAAGGATCCACCTGGATTTTCTCGAAAATTATCAGGAAATTAAAAAAACGCCGAAATACGTCGATTTTGTTTGCAAGGGGGACACTTTTTAGCTATTTCAAAATTTTCCTAGATTGCACCCCCTTACCGGGGTGAGTTGCACCCTCAAAAGTTGAATAGGGAAACTGGGTCGAGTAGTACCTTGTTTGAGAGGTATTTGAGATGACTTTACTGCAACTCACTGTATTCCATTCCAACGCCCTTAATTTGTACTTCAGAGGGAGTGGGGCGGCGAAAATTGTCTGGACACACAGGCGGCCAACACCCTAGCGGCGGCCCTGTACGCGGGTCGTCGCGTCAGGGTAAACGCAAATTTCACTCGTATCATGACTACCCGACCAGACAAAGAGACCTGATAAGAATAGATTTCAATAGGCTAAATAGAACCAGAATATCAGCTAATTACTATGCACCTAAATTTTACAACAAAATACCTACATATTGTTCATCGATTTTTAACTGACGCTTTCCGTATGAGGAGCGAGAGGGTGAAGTATATGGCAAAAACAAGTGTGATGTCAGGTGACCATTGGCGTTCTAACGTAGGGAACCACCAGCTCAAATTTTTTTGGAGTATCAGATTAAAATCGACATACTTTAGGTAGATAGTCATGTACGAGAGATGCCTCTAAATTTTTTTAGTTAAAATAAAACAACTATATGGTTATTAAGAATATGCCCTTTATAGTTTACAAGAGTTCCTTGATGGTGATAATAATTTTTGAAATGTATAGTATTGTTACTCTAAAAGTTTTTGTGTATGCATGTACCTAATCATTTTAAAATGAAGTATTGTCTAACAATGATTGCTAAAGAGGGTGTGACCCAAGAATGAAAGTTTTAGTGCAGAAATGTCTAAGAATAAATATTCAAACCGCATCTTGCTACGATGGATCGTGTTCGAGTTAGAGCGGTTTAAAGTTACAACTAGGTGTTTGTGACGTCACCCCGAATTATCAGGCACAGTATTAATAGGTGTAAGAATTTTCCAAAACAAAAGACAATCATCTCTAGAATTGCAAACACTTAAGTATAGGGTACGGTTCACTGACGACTAAACGAACAGGAGGCTGCAATTTCGGCGGTTGTGACGTAACAGGTACCTGCATAATTTATCTTCACAAGGAAATTTCTCGGAGACTATTTTGAATATAGTACTGCTGTTTTTTTTATCTTGATTTAAGTAGCTCAAGTCGTTTTTGAAGGTCACACCCCCTTTAATTTCATGATTTTGAACTGTAATAGTGTACTGTTTTTATACCTTTTTACGTTTGTATGACCTGATTGTTTTAGTGTATAATATTCCGTCAATTTGTGTAGCTACTGTAGTTTTTACACCTCTCATCGCTAGAAACAAGTAGTTTAATTTCTCTGACGTATGTAAACATTTTATAATTCTACTAGCATGATGAATAAACTTTGAACTTTGAACTACTGCTTCTTTAAATATCTCAACTTCTCCATTTACCTCCATATGTCTTGGAGAATCTAATATATATTCCGGTCTAGTTTCTTGTAATAGTTCCTTGTGTTCTATCCATTGCTCTGGTTTGATTATCTGGATATTAGCTCAGTCCTTTCCTGAGTTTTCGACATTCGATATAAATCTCCATATCTCTGAGGATTTCCTTCCTTCTATGTAGATTGAATTCACATTTCTTATTCCATGACTCGTTCTTAGCTATAGTCATGCACGTTCTTAGTTGTCTTTTTGTGTCTTTATAAACTTCAAGGTCTTGTTCATTCTTTGTTGTTAACCATTTCAGATATTTTCGCTTCTTGTAAACTTCTCTTGGACTCTGGTGCTGTATCTTCTCGTTCCACCAGTATTTCTTGTTGGGATTTTTTCTTTATTACTATTGCTTCTTGGGTCAGACTCCTTATAATAGGTTCTCATAGAGTTTATTGAAGGTACATTCTTCAGCGTTCAATAGTTTGCTGTCGATTCGCCTCTGATATAGAAATATAGGTAGTGCTTTCATGTCTAAAACTGCCAAAACTCTATTTTGTTGTATCCACTGCGTCCGTGAGTGGTGTTTTGTTCCTCTGGGTTGTTGTTCGTTTTCCAAAATTGCATCTTTATTTTGGATCTGACTCGCAAGTGATTCTTTTTAAGACTCTTACGTCGTTTATCTCTATCTTTGTTTCTTGTTTATTTATCACATAGTCAATAGGTAATAGTTAACTTTGCCTTGAGTAAATAAGTATCATTATTTGCTAGCCATCAATTTCCTTTGGGTTTATTTTTTTAATAAACTCATAATTTTAGGAATATTTGCGCAAAATTACATTAACCATTTGAATCAGCAGTTAAGATCACCCAACAAACATTTTAATAATGTCATTATAATCCAATAAAAACTTTCACATGACATAAAATAATATCGGTTACCTAATATGTATTAATAAAGCAATTACGCTAATCTCTTATTACCCTATAATATCATACATTTTTAATAATCAAAACATGTTTTTGTTTCCGGATGCGTTAACTATACATACACACTACTAGTACCACCTACATTTATTCAAGGATTTTCCAATATCACGATTTTTTAAAATTTAGTACAAAAATTCAAAAACATTTTGTTTATGATTCACATATTAACTTTTCTAAAACACTGATTTGTTTATTGATTGTTGATTTATGAACCACATTCTTAATAGTTTTCTAACAGAAATTAATTTAGTATAACAAATGTATTTTTAATGAAGGCTTTCTACTTCTGCACAGTCAACTTCATGAGTTGGATTAGTAGCTGTAGTATAGTAGTAGATTTTCGATTTTTGTCTTTCTATTTACACTCCATATACATTACTCCATGGAAATCAATGAAGAATCTTTATTAATATGAGAAATTTGGATAGTGGATAACATATCAATTATTAATAATAATTGTAGATATAGATATATGGAACAACAGGGGCTGGTCTAGATCAATTTATTGCCTTCCAGTCCTTTTTTGCTTTTATATCTTTTTTTTTATAATTGCAAATAAACTTATTATTATTATTATTATTATTATTTTAATACACATTTAAAGTGGATACATGAGGTCCATGAGAACGCAACCAAAGTTTTCGCATAAAAATCTTGAAAATTTCGAATTTCATCAACTCAAAAACAATAATTTGAGAAGTTGTGGTTCACTACTCAAGAAAATAAAAAATCAATCAATATTATTTTGAAACCAGAATCAATTACGACGAGACAACTTTCTTCAATGGGATTTCCCAACGATGTCAATTAAATAACTGATCTAAAACATTGGAAAATCCCATTCGCACGGATTTTTTTTTTCTATTACAATTGTGTTTGATTTAATAATAGTCAAAGGTCATTCTTTTCAATTCTTTTGAAGCTTTTGTTAAAACAATAAAAATTCAATTATTTTTAATAATGCCAGAGATTCATTATATCATCAATGTGTGGAAATTTATTTGCTCTCCATTTCCATAATCAGGTGAATCCTGTTAGAATTTTTAATTTTCTTTTACTTTCTTATTTTGGCATGTGTTTTTTTTAAATTTTTTTAATCAAGTAGGTAACTGTTGTGTATTATTTTCTCCCTCTTCATTACTTCTTAGACATTTGAAGACAGCTATCATTTCCCTGTGTGCTCTCTCATTTGAAAATATATTTAACTCCAATTAGTACCTACCTATGTGTTGTCTTAACAAATTAAAAACTAGACTGATGTACAAAGATAACTATAATGTTATTTTGTTTTTGGACAATAAAAGCTTTTTTATAGTAGAAGTAGAACTCGTAAAAATAAGGAGAAAAGTTCATTAGTTTGGAAGTTTATATGTGTTAATTCTCAGTGAAAGGCAAATGAGATATTTCTTAACTATGTAGTCGAATAATTATGATTTTTCGATGAAGCACTTAAAAAGCATCTCCTATAGGAACTTTTTGCCCCTCATCTTTTTGACTGCATTCTTCTAAGCTTAAAAAATGAGATCTTATGAAAATTGAGAAAAAAATATAAATACTTAGGTATATCAAAAATAAGTAAACTCAAGTTCAAGATGATATACTCACCTTCAATATCCTCGATATAAGGAGAATACCATTGGTTGTCCAATTTAAGTCCATGGACAAAAGTATCGACGCAAGTTCCACCGCCAACAAAACTCTGTCCGTCCCCGCAACATTTTTTAAAACACCTCTTGTTTTCGCAAATTTCCAAACCCTCCTGACATTCCCTTACTACAAACTCATTCCTGATGTCTTTATCCATACAATAACTGCCGCTATTTAGATGTTTTTTCCATTCGATTGCCTTTTGATGGTTTTTGAAATATTTATCTATAATTATTTGACAATGCGGTAGACCAACTTTTACAAATTGATTTTCAATATGATTTTGTGTAATGTTGCTTCCAACGCAAGAATGAGTTAAGTTGTTGTAAACGTAATTTAATGGACAACATTTTGGAAAAATTTCCTTAGATTCGATTAAAGTTTTTGTCACTAAAACCGAACTGTTAACTATGTAATTGTAAAAGTGCCTGTTGCTAGAATCAATATCAATGCACTCTCCGTCACTGTTGTTTTTCAAAAAATTATTCAAACTCGACCAAACTTGAAGACGCGTATTATTATTCTTCGAGATGCACTCAAGAGTCAAATTTGCACTTTGTTCAACTTCAAAATTTTCTTGACAACATTTCGCTATAACATCTTGATAAGACCGATGCACGAGACAAGAGATAAACAGGTAAACAACTAACATTGTGAAACGAAATAAATCAAGGTCTTTTTCAATTTTTCCACTTATTTATTACCGCATAATTAATGAAGCTCGTTATTGTTGGATGGTTTAACAACTCGGGTCGGCGGAAGACTGAATTATAATTTGAAATTTTTGGTCCGTGTGAGCCGGAGCGACTGGTTTGGGGCCGGCTTCTGGGTTGATTTAAGTCTGTTGGATTTTTCTGCTCAGGCAGGTATAGGGGGTGGAACAATAGCAAAAGTTAAGGGGTGCGACTCATTATTGATAATTAGTTTAGCGTCGAATATAAAAAACGTCTAAGCTGATTATGTAATTGGTTTTCGTTTTGCTGACACAGGAATAATTTTTTTAATGTTTTTGCAATACATTAAAAAAGGTGTGTTTTTGGGAAGGCCTATAAATAAAGGTCGGAAGTTCAAAACGTTGAAATTGTTTCAAATTGGCTTGTTCCTGAATTTATTTGAAGGATTAGTAAAGTATTTGTACGTTTTCTTGAAATAATGCTGCAATTTATTGGTTTTTTGACCTCAAATCTAAAGTCTAAAAAACGTCTTTTTTAGGTCTGCATTGCGTCTGAACGTCTGAAGTCCATAAGATCTCGTAATGTATTAAAAAGAGATTCTAAGACGTCTTTAAGACATCTTGTTGAAGACGTTTTTCGAATGTAGAAAAATGTCATAAAGACGTTTTTAGGCAGACATTTGAAAGCCGTTGGGTTTTGTAGTAATATACGACATCTTTAAGATGTCTTGAACCACAGCCTTTCAGAATTTCCAAAAGCATTCTGTAAAGCTTCAGAACGATTTGGAAACTTCAGAACCATTTTAAAATGCTCCAAAACATTCAAAAACCGATTTACAATTTCGAAAAGCATTTTAGAACAATTCAGAAGTTTGAAACCCATCATAGGACGCTCCAAAATACTGAAAAATTATAAAAATTTAAAAATTTGAATTAAAAGAGAAACATTTTCTTTTCTTGCCAAAATTGGTTCAAAAGAGTTCTAAAAGGTTTCCGGTTCTAAATTGAATCCTATAATTATTGTTCTGAAATAACTCTGGAGCTTATAAATTGTTCCAAAATGATCCTGAAAATTCTGATTTGGATTTGAACTTTGGATACTTATTAAAGACTTAAAGTTCTACAACAATTGAAATTCGCTCTTGAACGCCTTCTGAAAGGCGTTTTGTAACTTTTAACCTGAATCCTAAAATTCTAGCGCTTTTCAGAACGTTCCTGGAGATTTTAAAGTGTTTGAGTATCCTAAAACTTCTCAATTATTGTTCTAAAAATGCTTTCGAGCATTTTAAAATGGTTCTCAAGTTTCCAAATTTTTCTGAAGCGCTACAGAATACTTTTGGAAATCCTGAATTGAATTTGAAGTGTTTTAAAGTTCTAAAGTGTTCTGTAGCATTCTAAATGCTTTCCAGTTCCAGTATCTTCTAAATTTATAGAGAAACAAATTCTGTGGAAATTTTTTGTAGACGTCTTAAAGACGTCCTTAAGATGTCCACAAAGGAGGCTCAGCTTGTTTACGTCTTTAAGGCGTCTCAAAGAAATATTGAAGATGTCGCATGTTACAAAACCCAACGTCTATCAGTCGCCTGCCTAAAGACGTCTTTATAGAACTAAGACATTTTAAAGACTTCTTCAACGAGTAGTGAGTAGTCTTTGAATCTCCTTTTCAATACCTAAACCATTATTCACTTTCAAGCCTAATTGTACCGAATAGGTGTCTTCAAGATGTGACTTTACGTAACGCAGACCTGAAAAAGACGACTGTAAGACTTTGTGCATCTGGGAATTTTTGAACGATGAGTAACTTTATGTGTTTAGTTACACCTCTGAAGAATGAAGAATTCTAGAAATAATAATTTTTTGGATTTTTGACCTCAAATCAGTATAACAAACAGAAATCTGTAGGTAGATAATAAAATATGTTTCCCTTTCCTTCCTTCTTGACTCGTACATTTGAACAAATGCTTTTCGAATGGCGAAATTTCTATGCAAGTTTTTCCTTGCATGTGTGTTATATGAGTTGGTTCGCAGATAAATGAGACTACACTATTTCAAATTTAAATAAATTTTAATTAAAGCAATTCAAAAATCACACTGGATTACAACACTTTGAATCACAAAATCAAATCACTATAACTGATCAACTTATACTGTCCAATCAAAAGTATCTACGCTTCGCTCATATTTTCAATATTTCTGTAATTGTCTAGACAATTCTCTACTAAAAATGAAATCTCCGATAAACATCGATTCCGTAATTCGGTAGATTAAGGGTAATTTCCATATTCGAAAATTATATTCCACCCCTGAGTACTCCATGCGGCATTTTCAGATTGTTCACAAAAAATTTTAACAAGGTCGTTCCATTATGGAATATTCTCAGATTGTGCATATAATTCCCTCAATTAAGGTGAATTTGACAACATATTGCACTGTGATTTACAACATTATTAGTATCTACAGGGATTATTGGAAAGGTTTTAAGTAGTATATAGTAGGTAAAAAGGTGAATACACGTAAAGAACGTGTAGAGGTAGGAAGGACGCAGCGAATGACCAGATAATATCTGTGTAAAAATGGACTGAACAGTACAAGAAGCTGCTGACAAAGAAAAAAGAACAATTTAAGGGACAGATTAAGGAGATTGGGGAAGATGAAGTAGGGGAGGGTGGGCCAACATGAGACGTGTTTACCATGAGACAGTCGCCATTATTTTTCAATAACGTGGGCTATTTGTCTCCATTTCACAGTACATCAAGTATTAAACAGGTTAGTCTTATTTCTGTTGCCAGAGAAACTGTACGTGCGCCCCCGAATTTTTTACCGGTTTCGATTTGTTTTCGCCATAGTGAAATTTCTTTTGCTGTAAGTTCAGTCAGTACCTATAATTCATCAGTCGTTCCCAATATATTTTCATTTTGTTCTGAGGTTTTCAACACAACAGGTGGATATTAATTTCATTGTTTATGTATATTACGAGTCGATTTTTTCACGTTTCACCAAAATATTGCGGTTTGTAACTCAGACCTACCATGGGCTACAATGAGACACGAAGTTTGGGCCACCTTGAGACGTGTCTCAAATGCTGAGAAAAAATATTTTGTTCAAAACATGTCACGGACGCAAAAGAAAATCTCAAAAAGGCCTGTTTAGTGCCGAATTAATAAAAAGGGCTGTCGAAGATGTGATTAAATATAAATTAAGATTCTAAGGAATGCGGCAGAAAAAAACAACGTGAAACATCAAAAATTTGCAAAATATGTTAAAAAAACACAAAATAATGAAGAAAAGTTATATTACCGCCCTAGTTACGATGTATTATTTTTGAATAAACCTTATTTTTCTCCTTTTTTTCTCGGTTTTTATGTGTCTCAAAGTGGCCCACCTCATGGGCTACCTTGACACAAAATCAGATTTTTTTTAGATTCCTCTATAAAATAAAATAAATAATATTGTGTTAATAACCTATTCAAAAAATGTCTGCAATAAGATGAAAGATTATGAGGCTCACGAAACTGTAGCGAAAAAATTAAAATTACTAATTTTATCCCCAAAAAAGTAAAAACTGTCTCAACGTGGCCCATCCACCCCCAAATCATGCGGAATAAGCCATAACGGCGAAAGAAGGAACAAATATACAATACACGAAAAATGGGAAGGCTATATACAGCGATCTGTTATTAAGAGTGCACACTATACCTGCAGACTGGATTAGCTCACACATAAGTTCCAACCACAAAAAAGGAGATCGAAAAACTGGTGGAAACTATGGAGGAATGGGTGTGACTAGTTCTTTGGGAAAATTGTATGGCCGTATTTTAAAAAGAAGAATTGTAATGGAATTTTCAGACATAGAAGAGCAGAATGGCTTTCGTGCGGGACGTTCATGCATGGATGGCACTTTCACATTACAACCCTCAGAGTGTTCAAGATATACCTACATTCAGGAGGCCTTGAAGAACTGGAGAAATAAGTGCTCAGCAGGGGGCCGGATCTCGGTCCAGGAAATAGAGCTCCCCGAGAGAACAAATTTTTCGTCTTCATCATTCTCGTTTACTTTTCGATTACGTTGATAAGAACATTCGTTTTATTGGGGTGCTCCACTCCCTTAGAGGAGAATCCAGCCCCAGGACGTCTATTCTCGAAACCAGGGAACAGCACTCTCACGAGAACGATTGCTCAGTCTTTGTCAGTGTTATGGAAATATAAAGATGGACGACTAAGACAGAACCTTGGATCTCATGAGAACGCTGCTCCTCTGTTTCGAGAATAAGGGCCCTGGTATTATGGGAATAAAAGTGGTAGAATACATCACTTGCCCACACTATTCTTTGCAAACGATTGGGTAGTAGTAGGCTGTGAAGAGGACCTGGATTACATGTATAGAAAACTCAAGGATGAATACGAACAGTGGTGTGAATGAAAATAAACCAAAGTAAGACAAAATATAAATTCTATTATAGGAGAAGATAATGAAGACCCTTGTGACAAAATTGAGATGTTATGATTTATGATTGTTATGTGAGAATTGATATTTTGGTAGCGTGAATAATTCTGTCACACTTAAATTTCGTGGAAAATTATGCTGAAAAGTGAATCTGATCTGAAGCAGTGAATAATAATTTTCTGAACCGGAGGCAATCTAAACGAAATCTTCTTTCTTCGCTTCTTGGAGTGGTTATTGAAAGGTGTTTGGCTAGTTGCACCAAAATTCTCTTAATCCAAGTTTAATAAACCTGAGATTCAAAAATAAACATTGCACGACATACAACTAAGCTCAGTTTAATTAAACTAGTAGTAATTTTTTCGTTTTAGGTTGGCAAACATGTTGAAAACTTGTCAAATGTGAAGGCAAAAATAGAATATAACCCAGAAAGCGAATTATTTTTTGTAAGCTTTTCCGAATCGAAGCATTGGTCCCTGTGTATTTTGTAGTTTTTTTCTGCTTATTCGCTTCATTTGACAAAATGGATTCACTAATAGCATAAGTGAGAAAGAGATCAGCCAATTTTACCAACAACGATAAATCTCTCCTACTAATTAATCTTGTGGCAAAATACAAAACTATTAATAAAAAAAACTGATTTTCTCAAAGTTTTTTCTATTTCCGTAGCTAGCAACGTTTCAAACATTCTACAGCTCTTGGACAAGAAGGCCCCGCAATACTTTATACGTCTGTATTATTTTCTTCCAAGTGTTTCGTTTTTCATTACTCGTAACCGCGCTGCTAAAAGACGGGATATTTGTTTCATTTAACATATTTTATTTTGCACAGATATTTCGATCGAGATTGATTATTGAATTAGAAAATCAAATAAATGATAATAAATAATGAAATTCTCACAACATGAACATATGCCGTAAACAACGACAGTCGGCATGTCATAGTCATTACACTTTGCGAATTTCCTTTCTGCGTGATCAATTAGTAAAACTTCTCTTTAAACCATCAAAAATGACCGTTTATATTAAACCAAGTTCACATCAAATTAAACTTTGTTCAAGAAACGGTGCAATGGATTTCTTTGGTTTAAACCAAGATTACTTTTAAACCAAGATCAGAAAGTGTTGGTGCAACTACCCCTTGGGCACTTACCACTTTTCTGCTGAAGCTGCTAAACACCTCCTTTATCCGCACAAATCGACACGTAAGATCTTTCTATATATGCCACTACCAGTGCTTAAGGGGGATTTTAAAACCAGAAAATGAAAAACTAATTTTGAAAGATTAAAATTAATTTATGCACTTTAGGGATTAAAAGTACTTTAATGAAATTAAAATTAAACACTTTAAATGGAATTAACATTAAAAATAAACTATCACCTCTTTCGAGAGCTTTTACTAAACACCGCCTGGCAGATGAACTGGGAGGATTAGAAAAGCGGGTCGAGAACTCGTTGAGATTTTGCGAATTAAATTGCCGGCGATAACTAGTAGTAATAACTAGTGGCGAATTGGCGATAACTAACTTGAACTGGCCTCAACACTCGCTTAAATAAGCAAGAGGGACCACCCTGTGGGTACGGCTTTGGAAGCCTATTGGCTATCTATTAGTACCGGGGTTGAGAATCGAGAAAATAGATCTCCAACCCTCCTAGCTTTCAGTGATTCGCTGAAAATACCCTCCGGTATTTCTTGGTGTTTTCTCAAGTTGCATCAACCTTCCCTATTCAAATTACTTCACACCCTGTGATCCAGTTTGATGGCAGAGTTCGCTAGTTAGGTACATGTGGTCAAATTAATAATTGAACATTTAACGTTTTTCCCTTTAATTGATAATTTTTTCCTTTCTCTAACTATCCTCTAATAATTTATTCATAAAATAATTAGGTAATCACTCCTATCTTAACCTACTTATATCTTAATTATAACTAAGCATTTGACTATCTTACAGTTTACATTTCACCAAAGTAATAACCCTTAATAATTTTATTGTTACCTATACAATTTGTTATTGTATCTTAAAGAATCTAGCTCATGTAACCTGACAATCTGGATTCGTCATAAGACGTGGGTATTCAAAAGATTATCCTTGACTTTGAATAAGTTATTGCAATCTACAGATTAGTTTAAAGTTTAGTGTTTATCTAGGAAAACATAAATTTTGCCTATATATTTGTCAATTTTAGGTTACAGCAAAATAATTTTTCAACTATAAAATTCGATACCTACTTTTTTGGCTTTTCAGTGATTTTACCCTCGAACAGATTAGGTCGTTCGCAGAAAGTCCATGTGTTTGTAAATACCATTATAGGGTATTACATTTCAATTATCTACGTATAAAAACAAAACTGCTTCCCACGAAAGATGAACTTGAACCGCGATTATGAATTTACTATTGATTTTGTTACAAGATCAAGAGATCTGAGAAAGTGTGAGGAGTATAAAATATATACTTGATGGAAAGCTTGATAACAATAGAGAGAATATCAAAGTAAGATATCGAATCTTCAAAAAAAAAACAATCAAAGATTGCTATGGTTTTCTAAACGTATGTCTTAACAATATTTTTACTTAATTTTGTTAATGAACTTCAATGTCAAAATGTCATGTAAAAATCCTGACCAATAAAGAAACAATAATACGACGTACGTTTTCGTAACCAAAGCAATCTTTGATTGTTTTTTTTTTTGAGGACCCGATATAATTGACAGAGTAGGTAACACAAGGTAAAAAATGCGTTAACATTTTAAATTCTTTACTCTGGAGTAGTCAGCTTTCTATAAAAACAAAAAAGACAAAATAATCTAAGGATCAACTAGAGCCGATTGACGTACGGAGTTGAATATGCTGGCACCTATCGGAATGAAATAAAAAGAAGGTAGATGCAGTGGAAATACAGACTTGTTCAGACGGGCATGTAGAGTTTCAAGACTGGAGCATATACAGAACGCTGAAATTCGAAGAAGAACCGGAATAATTCATAGAGCCACTAAAGGAATAGACACCCGACAGATCATATGGTATGGGCATGTTATGAGAATGGAGGAGGAGAAATGGCCAAAGAGGGCTTTGATGTACCTACGTTCCATGGAACAGGCGGAAGAGACGAAGACCGGCGCTATAACATGGATAGATAACATTTAAAAAAGATATGAATGATAGAGCGATAGACCAGACGAGGAAGAATGACCTCCGCGACGATGATGATGATGAAATATTAACATTTTTCAAAAGAAAAGGTCAATATTTCTTTTCGTTGCCCAGGCAATGGAAGGTCACTGTAAGGAAATCTTCATTATTTCCCTAAGGAAATGGCATCTGTAATAAATAATATTCAATTTTTGAGGAAAATAGTATCGGTAAGTTGACCTTGTAGGAAAAACCACAGGGTCGACCGGGAATCTTCAACTTTTCCTCCCTATAGTTATAAAATGTACTATTAAACTGATGTCATTGATTTTATCTACCTATAAAGCAACCATAGGAAAAACCTACATTTTTTTTATTGTTGTGCCGTATTGTATTGATTCATAACTTATTTATTTATTTATTTATCAACGAGCAATTATTGGCCGAAAACTACAAAATACTTAAATGAAATTAATTAAAAGAGCTTGACAATTCAAAGCCAGATGGTGTGTCCCCATCTGTTTTGAAATGTTGTGCTAGATCTCTTTATATGCCACTGTATATGTATAATATTTAATAAATCGCTAAAAATTGGTGAGTTTCCAGCCATATGGAAGAAATCTTTTGTAGTTCCAATTATCGTTCTGTTGATACCAACTTGTTTTTTTATAGGTACCAACGTACCAACTCTATTTTTGTTGCTATGGTGGAAGGTGCTGAGATTCATGCCATTTATATGGACTTCAGCAAAGCTTTTGATAGAGTAAGCCATGCTATTTTGATATCAAAATTGAGAAAGTATGGTATTGCTGGGTCATTATTGAAATGAATAGAATTTTATTTATCGAATCGGTACCAACAAGTAAGGATAGAAGGTTATCTGTCTAATATATTTTTTGTCACATCAGGGGTTCCACAAGGGTCACGTTTAGGTCCCCCTTCGTTTAATATCTTTATACATGACATTTGTTCTATCTTGGAAGTTGCATACTTATTATTTGCTGATGACCTAAAAATATACGCCAAGATTCTATCACAACAAGATCAAATTGAAATCCAGAATGATCTAAACAAGATAAATAGATGGTGTGGTGTACTCTAAATAGCATGACTCTAAACACAGAACAGTGTCAAGTTTTGCGGTTAAGTAGGCTTAAAAATAACTTCCCTATGACTTACATGTTAGGTGGAAGTCTGTTAAAGGAGGTATCTGTTGTAGAGGACCTGGGTGTGTATCTCGACACAAAATTAACATTTTCTGAGTAGGTACTATGTAAAAGTCATAGCCCGTGCGTGTAAAATGTTGGGATTTGTTAGGAGATCTTGTCAGGATTTTACGAATGAAAAGACACTGAAAATTCTTTTTGTTATCCTCGAGTTTTCTAACATAATTTAGTCACTATTTTTTAATATATACATAGATTGCCTTGTGAGCATTAATTCAGCGTAAATTTAATAAATTTGTACGTTACAACGTTACAAATTGAGTAAAAAGGGTATTTTTTTAATCAGTGGAAGATATATAATATTTGTAGCCCAGAATGTCTTTCAGTGATAAAATTTCATGTTCCTGGTTACATAACTCGTAATGCTCCATTATTACAAGTCCCACTGAGTCGTACTCTGTATTTTATGTATAATCCAGTAAACCGAATTTTGCCGTCAACTTGACTTCTTTACTGTTTGAAAAAATAGATTTAAAACTTCTGCCAAGAAGGCAATTTTGGGTTAAGAAATATTTGTATTTAATCTTGTAAATGTGAATGCATAAATAAATAAATAAATAAATAATTAAATAAATAATAATACACTTTTTTTTTTAAATTTCTTTAATCATAATTATTTAGGGACATTAAAATATCACAGGGTACAGGACTTTAGCTGGGATTAAAAACTTTTTGATTATCAAAACAGTCCAACCTGTCAGAATACTGATTAGCAAATCTAGCCGATCTTGACAGAAAATAATTATATCCGTAGTTAGTATGATGGTATCCAATTTGGAAAGGCTGATTGAGTCTTGTTTGTCTAGAAGGAACATGGATATTGACTTTTGCCAGTAGCTCTGGACCAAAGCTATGTGAGTGCAGTAGGTTATAGAATATGGTAAGATCCTTGTGCATGCGTCTGATCTGGAGAGTAGTAATGTTAGGGGATCTTTCAACCCGTGAGTAATTGATATCTTCAACTTCATTGGCGTTTTTTAAATGAAATAAATCTCAAGAATTTATGTTGGACTCTCTCAATAGCCTGGATATGGATATTGTAGCGGGGTGACCATCACAAGAACATAGTAATCTAGATGAGGCCTCACAAGAGAACAGAATAATATTTTGATGGATGTTATATTAAGAAAATCTTTAGCGCACCTTTTAATGAAACCTAGGATTTGAAGTGATTTTGATACTGCCATTGATATATGGGGTAAGTAAAATAAGTTGGAATCAAGGACTACACCTAGATCTTTAATTTGACATACGGATTCCAAAGGACAACCATTTATAGTGTAGACTTGTTCTGTGGTCCATACCATTAATTTCGCACCAGTTGCTGAGACGATCTAAGTCGGCTTGCAGTTCTTGGCAATCAGTATTATTCTTGATTCTTATGTATAATTTTAAGTCATCTGCAAACATTAGGAAGAAGGCAAAGACAAAAGAGGATGCAAATATCATTCACATATAAATTAAAAAGAAGAGTGCCCAGGTGTGAACCCTGGGGTACACCCGATGGTACTTTAATTTCTATTGATTGGAATCCCTAGATACGCACTATCTGTGTTCTTTCATATAGGTATATATAAGAGGAAAGCCATTCATTATTATGAGATTATTTTAATCGGATATCAATTATTTTCTAATATACGTAGGTATAATATAGAATATAGATAAGTACATAGGCACCCACCTCTTTTATGTTTTGTGTTTATTGACTAGTCACAGATGGCGAATCCTAATTAGTTAACATATCGCTTATTGTTTTTTGTTATTTTGACTTCGCTAGTTTCGTTGTCGCGTTAACTAATATATAATATGATTGGCTTTCTTTTGCTCTGTAACTTTATGCATGCTACTTTTGTTGTAATAGAATTGTACTTATTATTATTAATCACTAGATAATAAAAATGTTGAGAACTTTGAGTTTTTATCTCGAAATAAAATCATTTAACCCACAAAAAACAGCGAAATTGCCTAAAATGATGATAAT
Source organism: Ceutorhynchus assimilis (assembly GCA_917834065.1). Taxonomy (NCBI): domain Eukaryota; kingdom Metazoa; phylum Arthropoda; class Insecta; order Coleoptera; family Curculionidae; genus Ceutorhynchus; species Ceutorhynchus assimilis. Next base: position 23,447,497 of record OU892280.1, on the reverse strand, counting down.
TTTTGCTTCAAACGTCTGCTTTGAATTGTAAACCCTCAAAAATAAATTTCCTTCCAAATAACCATGAACAAAACAGTCCAAATTATGATTCCAATTAATCAAAACTGAAATATATTTTCATCTCTTATCTCAAGAGCGGTAAAAGCCCGACAACTTGAAGTGACGAGTTACGCATATCGAAATTTCTAAATGCGAAATTATTAAAACATACAAAGACATATGTTTTCTGAAAATTGTTTATATATTTCTGTATGAGAACAAAAACGGCAATAGGAGTATTTCTGTAGAAAAATAAACAGGAGCACGAAAAATTATTGTGAGGAATGAATAATATGACCTCAATCAAATTCTTTGGAAATAAAACAAATTTCAATGAAAACAATGATCAAGAATTATAATTTTTAGGTATAAGTAATTTTGGTTATTTTTAAGTATTTCAGTCCGGTAAATGGCATATTACGTCACTAGTCCGGTAAAGCAACATTGCCGGACCCTTTTCGAAAGTCTACGTGACAATGATACACATTCGTGAAATCATTGAAAAAAACCACAAATAAACCCTAAAATAAATCTTTATTCGTCCAACAACAATAAAATTACAAAGTAAACTGGTAATGCGAATTCGATTTACCGCACTCGGAATGCTCCACAACGTTGCCGCAACAGGACCAATGCCTCCGTCCTGGATGACCTTCGTGGCCATGTCCGCAACCCTTATAACCTCCCGGCATTTTTCCTTCGCACCCGCAGGAGGCCTCTTTACTGCCCCCGCTTGAGCAGAAGCTGCAACAGTGGAATGTACCGTGATGGGGCTTCAGACTTCTGACTGTTATTGGAAATGGACTACCCTGAAATTGACCAAATATTAGATTTAAGATGAAGCAGCGCTGTGCAGCAAAATGTCAGGCTGCGCAGATGAGAATCTATTGGATGTATGGCCGTTTCCACCAACTATTTTAGGGAAGCCTTAACGATAAGTATTCCCTAAACTGACAGTTTTCCATGGAGAAATGTCAGTTTAGGGAATACTTATCGTTAAGGATTCCCTAAAATAGTTGGTGGAAACGGCCATAAGTCAATGACATTTAAGTCGTAGGTACCTATTGATTGGGAAAACAAAACCTATAGGTTTGGTATATACCTGGATATGTTCTCCTTTCACTTTGATAATCAAGGCCAGTTTTCCAGCTACGTCAGGCACAAACGATATCCCATAGGTTCCATCCCTTTTATCAATCACATTTACGATTAGCGATCTAGAAACACCAGCATCACTGTACCGAATTTCTGCGGTTACAAATTCGCCACCCCTTTCGAGAGGGTTGTCTTTGTTGTCTCTAGATTCTAGAGTGACTGAGACTTTTTTACCTACACGCAGATTCTGTAAATCTAGAAAGAAAAATTATTTTGTTAAAAAAAAATCATGTGATAACGGAGATTTAAGAATATTGTTAACATTTATAAGCATTGTTCCAACTCAGCCGGGAACCTTACATTTCTCCGTAAGGATTCTGCGCAAAAATAAATGTATTTGTGCATAGAAACCGAAATTCGTATGCAGAGTGGTTCCAAAACCGTTCTTGGGATGGTTTTTTGGCGAGTTGGAACAGACCTGATACGGACGTTAGCTAGTCCTGCAAAAAGTCTAAAAACAAGATGCATATACTCGACAAATGTAAAAGAAAAGGGACGAAATACAATTTCATGCAGTGACAGTGGCTGCAATGGAAAAATGTATTGATTATTTTGTATCAACAAAGTTATTATGAATTTTTTGGAAAAAGAAATATTGTCAGTGCGTAAAATAAGTACCAAAGACCACAAAAAACTGAAAAATATCAGTTTAACATACATAACAAAAGAATCGCCTTTTGGAAATTACGTGGCAGTCTTTTACAATGACGAATTGTGCTGCCTGAAGTTTTATGAAGATGCAAATTTGAATGAGTGTCTGGAAAAGATTCAGGAAAGCTTTAAAAAAGCTGAATTAATTTACAAGGACCATTTCGAACCTCCAAACCAGTTAAAATTATATTTGAAAGGAACTGATTTTGAGGTCTCTGTGTGGACAGAGCTCTTAAAAATTGAAAAGGGGTAAATACATTGTTATGCCTAATTTGGACTTCAAATAAATATTTTTAGGAAAACAATTAATTATAATGACATAGCAACAGCTCTAGGCAATCCAAATTCGGTCCGAGCTGTAGGAAACGCAGTTGGCAAAAATCCTATCGCCTATATTGTGCCATGTCACAGGGTGATACGGAAAAATGGTGAATTGGGCGGATTTACTGCAGGACCTCAGAGAAAATTGGAAATGTTTCATTATGAAGGAGCCAACATATAAAATTATTTCCTCCTATAATTGAATTTGTTAACTTTATATTCATTTGAATTTTAAGAATTATATAGAGTGTTTCATTGAGTTTAAATATCAGTTTTTTATTGAAAAGCATAGAAAATTCGTGATATGATTCTCACCTTTCGTATTAATTTGACAATGTTCAGCAGAAACACTTTGAGTGGTGAGCACTCCGTAAATATCAAATACATGTTTCGAATCTTTTACAGCTTCCTCAGGTAAAAACTGAATACTATCAGAATATTTCAATTCGGGACTCGGCTCCAAGTTATCACAGGCTTCAATTTTATTTATAACTGGTTTGATGAAGCTAAGCACTTCTACGTCAGAACCTTGGCTAAGCAAATCGTCAAGGAAATAAGCTATATCCCTGGCATTTTTAATTTTCTTTTGTAAACGCAGCTTTTCTTGGATGATTTGCTGCATTTTTTCGTCACGGATTTGACGGATTTGGTCTAGGAGGTTGCTTTTGTGCTCTTCTATTGATTTTATGTAATCTTCAATGAACTTTTCAACTTCACATTGAATCTAAAACATAATTATTGTCAAATATTGTACTTTACTTGGATAAATATAACAATAGGTAATTTGAATATAAAATATGAAAAATTACTTTGCAACAATCAGCTTCAATCCTCTTGGAAGTAGCATTGAGTACACTTGTATCCATGGCAGATTTTTCAATAAGAGCTTTAGCTTTATCAGCAGCCATTCTCAAGCTTATTATATGAGATTTTGCTACTCTACTAACAGGTTCACTAAGATGACTTTTGTGTGAAGCAGAGACACATTCTCGACAAACCACCTAAAGCAAATTGCCTGTAACTTTTATATTTTAGCATCAGAAATGAGTACCTGATAACAAGTAGAACAAAACAAAACTAGTTCCATTTCTGGATGAAACATGCACATAATCTGCCTTCGAATTTTAGTAATTCCTTTTTCTCTGGCATCGTCTAGAGTTAAAATTTCATGCATAGATGCTGATTTCTGTCTGGCATGTAATTCTTCGCATTGATGACAGAAAGTTATAGCACAGTCCATACATCGAGAAGTAGCCTATAAGTTACACAAATATATTATGCAAATTGTTGTGAAAATTCTTACAGTCACGTCGGTTGTACACAAATCGCAAAGCAAATGTGTAGATTTCGAATTGAGTGTTGCCAAAACCATTTGATGTTGAACGGAATAGTTCGGCGGGAAAAATCTGACGCCGCCTCTGGGTACCTCGGCTCTGGTACCGCACGATGGACAGCATATGCCTCTGGTTGGTCGGTCTTCTTGTTTGTCGCTGACATATCCAGAATTGCCCGAGCCTCCTGACCCGTTCGAACTGGTTTTTCGGGATTGAGAACTACTGGATTTTACACCTGGAAGTATATGATTACTTAGTTGTTTTTGGAATCTTTTCAGTCATGAGCCTTGTATACTTAATTATCAATGCACAACTTGCCAGAAAATTGCGGTATAGGTAGGTATGGTGTACGGTTTACTTAATCGTAGAATAGGTACGCGAAAAAATTCCGCGCGACCAAATAAACTGCTTTAATGACTTATTAAAACAAGCTAGAGAGCTTGAAGAGACATTTGATCGTCGTGGTAGTACAAACGCGAAGGAAAATGCTAAAGATATAACGCGAGTGCGATGCCAATATTGTATAAACTACCTAAAGTTGAAACTGACAAAAAGACTCAACAAAATCTTAGTTTATCTAGTTCTAAACCAATAAATAAACCTACAGTGTTAGCTGTGGTGTTACAATCGGGATTCAGAATAAAACTACTGCGACTTCTTTTAGTTGCTATGGATGTGGAAAACCAGGTTTTATTCGATCCAACTTTCCAGTGTGTCAAAAAACTGAAACGTCCGCGTTAGAATTTTTTAGTTTGGATAGATAAGTACCTTAGTTTCCCCACGCGCATATTAGGACATGTAGGACAAGGCTTGATAGATAGGTACCGTCGCTAAGCAAAGTGTTGCTAGTTCCACTTTGTATAAGCTTTTATTTACGACTAATGTATAATGTGCGTATTATATTTGTGAGTTTGGCAGTATAATGACATATGTTATTCCTCCCTCCAGGGATTAATGAAGAGTAGCGTGATTAATGGCCATTATTCCACAAAAGTGTCAGTGTCAAACGTGTAGTGCTTGTGGATTTGTATTGAAAATTATGAGACGGATGAAATTTGTTCATTGAAAATCTCAAATAAATTAATTTGTCGTAAATAAAGTAGAGTATACTACTCGCAATAATGGCTATTATTCCCTCGGAATGTTACTCCCTCGCCGCTAACGCGGCTCAGTTCGTAATAATCCTCGGGAATAATAGCTATCATTATTGACTCGTGGTATAATCTACTATTGAAAAACAAGGGACAGAACTTTAAAAGTGAACAAATCCCAATGATTTCAGCTGATGGTCAAAAACAAACTAAGGATGTTTACACTACAAAAGTTGATGTTATGTTGGAAGGGAAAAATATTCCTACAAAATTTATAAATTTTCCTGGAACCGAAACGAAAACGCTGTTTGGAATTGATTTTATACAGGATGCTCGAATAATTCTAGAAACAGCTGATGGAAAATGGAAATTTGCAGATAATGTATTCTATGAATACGATCTTGAATATGACAGCAAATCTCAAAATGAGTTGTGTGAATTTTTAACTGCAGGAATGATTACTACAAATGTTTTGAGGCCTAATGAAGGTACCATGCTAACAGAAAATGAAAAGCTTTCTAAGAGAAAGACAGGATAGGTTCAAACTGGGGGAAGACAACGCCGTTTGCAGTTCATTACATTACCACCAAAGAACACATTCCGAATTCTTTACCTCCATACAGATTGGCACCACAGAAAAAGCAACTTTTGAAAGAAGAATTGGATAAGCTGTTAGAAGATAACATTAAGAGTGCGAAAGTCCGTGGGCTGCACCAGTTGTACTAGTCGCTAAGAAAACAGATGGTGTAAGAGTGTGTGTCGATTACCAGAAACTGAATGCTATTACACTAACTGATATAGCTATCCACTGCCGCGATTGGATGAGCTATCACACGCCGCGAAACAGACTCTTTATATGACAACCATTAATCTCAGATCCGGTTACCATCGAGTTAGTGTTTATGAGCCAGATCGCGATAAAACAGCTTTTACAACAACGTTTGGTATTTTCCGTTATACGAGAATGCCATTCGGGCTCAAAAATGCGCCGGCAACGTTTCAACGGCTCATAGATCGGTTTAAGAATGGACTTAAACGGAACACCGATGATAGTGAAATCGTAGTTTTTGCGTACCTCGATGATTTGATTGTGTTATCGAGTTCGTTTGAAGATCATAGATCTTAAAGCAGCATTTGATAGACTTGACCAATTTTAACTACGTGCAAACCGCGAGAAGTGCGTATTTGCGTGTGCTCAGGTGAAATATCTGGGACATGTGATCACATCTCAAGGTCTTTCAGTAGATTCAGAAAAAATATCAGCTATAGCAAAAAGACCTCCACCAAGAAATGTACATGAAGTGCAATTATTCCTATAAAGTGCAAGTTGGTTTCGACGCTTCATTGATGGATTTGCTGAAATGCACGTCCATTAAGTAACCTCACGGAAAAAAAAAAAAAATTCGGAGATGGGCGTCCTTTGAACAAGAGTCCTTTGACAATTTGAAATAATTGCTCACCACGGCACCCGTCCTTAAACAAGGTGATTATACCAAGCCTTACATAATAAGAACCGATTCAAGCGGTTATGCTCTTGGAGCTTGTTTACTTCAAGGTGATAGTGGAAAAAATTAACACCCTATCAAATATGCAAGTAGATTATTGACTGGTACAGAAAGAAAGTATTCCACTGCTGAAAGAGTGTAGTGTGGGCTTTAAACAAATTTCGTGGGTACATAGAGTGTTCACTTGTAACCATACAGACAGATCTTCAAGCTTTGAGATGGCTGTTAAATATAAAGTCTCCAACAGGTAAACTAGCCAGATGGGCATTACAGATTCAAAGTTTATTAACATCAAAATTGAATATCTACCAGGAAAGAGAAACGTCATAGCTGATATGCTTTCAAGACCACCCTGAACATGATACTGTTGAAAATTGTGAGATTTGTACATTTTCTATAGAAATGCATCATGGAAGCGCGAGAAGAGCAATTAAAAGATCCCGATGATATAGTCAAAATAATCAAAGGCTTCGAAGATTCAAGTGATTAGATCAAGAGTTTAGGGAATGGACAGAAAGAGGTTATATTATGACACAAGGAGTTTTATACGGATATTCGCCTGAAAGCGACGAAGAAGATATACAACTATTAGTAGGTACCTAAACAGGAAAAAGAAAATGTTCTTCAAGAACATCATGATGATCCAAGCGCCGGAGATTATGGTGTTGAAGGAAGGTTTCATAGAATATCGAAAAGATACTATTTTCCTGGGATGCGAAGATACATAACAGATTATGAAATCTTGCACAGATTGTCCAAGATATAAGCCAACAAATCAAAAGCCTGCAGGATTGTTGCAAACAAACGTTTATGCTCAAAGATTTCAGACATAGGCTATTGACTTATTTGGACCACTTTCGCCGGAACCTGAGGAAGAAACATGGATATTTATAGTAGAAGATACTTCAACAAAATGGGTAGAGTTGTTTCCCTTAAAACAAGCTACTGCCGAAAGTTGTGCTACTATTCTAGTAAATGAAATCTTCTTTAGATATGGAATATGCAGGAAATTGATTAGCAATAATGGAGTACAATTTATATCTGCGATTAGGTATGCAACAAGTGTATTTCATCCGTAAAATCAAATAAGCATTCATACCGCTTTACCATGCTTCTGCTACTATGGTTGAACGAGAAAACATAGACCTTGAGTCAAGACTTGCTATTTTAGTTAAAGATGATCATGGGTCTTGGCCTAAAAAATTATCCGTTGTAAGATTTTCAATGAACTCTACTTGGTGTGAAACTACAGGACAATCCGCTGCTTATTTGAATTTAGGCAGAGAATACGAACATTAGATGACGTAAGCAATGACATAAAAGCTGCATTTGAAGCAGAAAATTTTGTGGCTTACCTAAATAAAATGGTTGATACTTGGAAGGAAGCTGAAGAGCTCAATGAAAAACAACAAGATCGTCGAAAGCTAAATGCAGATACAAGAAGAAGAGATGTACCTAAGCTTAAAGTAGGCGATAAAGTATGGTATGGGTGACAGGTGATAGTATATGCTTTAAGCAATGCCGCAAAAGGAATTACGTCAAAGTTTTATCCTAAGCGATATGAACCATATTATGAAATAGCAGAAGTGGTCTCTCCATGCAACAAGCTACCAAATAGCTAATGAAAATGATTTAACGGTGCCTTTAGGCATGCATCATACATCAAATTTGGAACCAGCCATTGTTACAGAAAGAGAGCAGCCTATTGTGACTATAAGAAAAAGGGGAAGACCTAAGAAAAAGAACTTTTAACTGGTTTCTTCTCATTAAGCTTGAGACCAGGGGGGGAGATTATAACAAATATTAACCAAAATTTTGTATGTTAACTCGGCCCTGTATCTCCGAAACTAATCATAGGATCTTTTTGGGCCTACGAGAACTTACGTTCAGGAGGTCGAGAAGCATAACATATTTCAATTTCATGACAATCGTGAAATTTAATTTTTCTCATAAGATCCGTGCGTGGTCCTTTCAATAAAATATCTGAGAAATGACGACAAAAAAAAAATTAAATTTTAGCAAAATTACATAGAAATTATGCGGAATTCCATAGAAATTATGCGGCATTCCCTGAAATTTACGCGGAATTCCGTTGAAATTACATAGAATTTCAAATAGGTATGCTAAATTCCATCAAAATTAGGCGGAATTCAAGTGAAATTAAAGAAGTAATGACGTGGAATTCCAAAAAAAATAAAAAATTATTAATAAGAAATTTCAGTAAAATTTAATGAAATTCCGTAAAAAATATGCACCATTTTATTGAAATTATGCTGAATTCCATAGAAAAAAAAAACGTTTAATGTTAGAAAAATTACATAGATTCCTATAGAAATTATGCAAAATTCTATAAAAATTATGCGAAAATTCAGTGAAATTAAATGGAATTCTGAGAAAATGGCGTACAATTCCACAAAAATCGTTGAGTTTTAATTAAATTACATAAAAACCCATAGAAATTATGTGGAATTCCATAAAAAATTATGCAAAATCCCGTAGAAACTATGAGGAATTCCATTGAAATTATGCTGAATACCATGGAAATGATGCCTAATTTTATAAAAAGTATGCAGAATTTTATTGAAAATATACCAAATCCCATTAAAATCATGTGAAATTCCATTGAAATTAAATGGAAAACGACATAGAATTCCAAAAAAAAGCGTAAAGTTTCAAAAAAATCAAAATCCTATAAAAATTATGTGGATTTAAGTAGTATGGAATTCCATAAAAATTATGCGAAATTTCAAAGAAACTATGCAAACGTCCAAAGAATTTCTGCGGAATTCTATAAAAAATATGCAATATTCTATAAAAACTATGCAAACTTTTACTGAAATTATGCGGAATTACGTGGAAATTATGTGGAATTTTATTAAAATTGTGTGCAATTAAATAGATTTCCAGTAAAATTTAATAAAACCTCAGGGATACGACGTAGAACTCCAAACAAAAATATGTGGAATTTCTGTGGAATTCCGGTAAAATTATGAAATTAATTTTCTTGGAGTTCCAAGTAATTTATCCAAAATTTTAAATTATTCTCGTGAAATTCCAAAAAAAAATATGATACCTATTATTCAAAATTCCTGTGAATTTCTGAGGAATTCCTGTGAAATTTCTTGCAATTGCAGAAAATTTCTTTGAAATTACATGAATTTTTACTTAGTAGAATTCCAGAGAATTTTCATGGAATTACGAGGAATTCTGGTGTACAATTTTTTTTTTAAATTTACTAAAAAAATATATTTTCTAATACATTATTTCAGAGACCCTGACACCGTCGTTACGGTTGTGCTGAATAATTTTACTTCACATTTCAAAATTCAGGAAAATTTTTATTAATCAATTAATAATATTTATTGAAATTTTGAATAACTAATAAGTAATATTTTATTTCAGATCATGAAATTCTCGTGAAATTTTAAATAATTCTTGTGAAATTATTTGGAAGTTCAGTGATATTCGGGTAAAATTATGTGGCATTTCGAAAAAATTCCAATGAAATTCCATTTATTTTCCGGAAATTCCACGTAATTCTCCCGGAATTCCAAGTTATTCTCGTAAAATTCCAAAAAATTCCCGTAAAAATTACATTAAATTTTCATGCAACTTAAAAAAATTCTTGTGAAATAACTTAGAATTATAGTGGAATTACGTGGGATTTTGGTAAAATTATGTGATACTGCGAAAGAATTACGACGAAATTTTTCGAGTACCTATTCGACTCAATGTCTCTGGAATTTTAAGTTATTCTCGTGAAATTCCAGAAAATTTCCATGAAATTCCAAAATATTCACGTGAAATTACGTGGAATTTTCGCTAAATTTAAAAAAAAATAAAAAATCCTGTAGAATTACATGGAATCCTTGTAATTTGTGAAATTACATGGAATTCCAAAAAAAGTCCTGTTGAAATACAGAAAATTTCTTTGAAACTAATTGATTTTTTAGTGGAATTCCGGAGAATTTTTAGGGAATTCTGGTGTGCAATTTATTAACATTCTATGAACATTCCTGGATCATTCTATAGGTACCTACCTAATAAGAATTTCAGTGGAATTCTGAAAAATTCTTGTAAAATTACACGAAATTCTTATGAAATATCAGAAAATTTCCATGAACATTCCTGAAACATTCTACGAACATTCCCGGAACATTCTATAAACATTTCCCGAATATTCATCTAAAATTTTCCAAATAAAACATGTTGAAACATTCCTGAAACATTCTATAAACATTCTTGGAACATTTTATAAACATTTCTGAAATATAAATTGCGAATTTTTTAAAAAAAAAAAAAAACATGTTGAAACATTTCTGGAACATTTTATAAACATTCCTAAAATAGAAGAATTATTTCAAAAATAATATTGAAATATTTTTATCTTGATGGGACATTCTACGAACAATCCATAAGCATTCCTAGAAGGGTACCCCCTTTGAATTTTGATTTCAAAATATTTAAACCTCAATTGCTCGATAACCGTTGAGCAAATTGCATTGAAATTTTCAGTATTTTAAGCTCTTGTTAAGCCTTAAATAGCCTGTAATTTACAATATTTTTAGATTTATAGTTTTTGAGCAAATTGAGTTTGAAGTTTTTGACAAAATTTGGACGAAAAGTCAACTTTGAGGCTCAATTGCTTGAAAACTATTCGAGCTATCAAACTCAATTTTACGCAGATTCATAGATAATTTAATGCTCTTTCTGATGATATATAATTTATTTCAATTTGCTCGCTTTGTAGATAAAACGTTGTACATCACACATGTGTTTAAACATGACTATAAAACTCATGTGATTAGAACGACTCTTAAAAAAATGTGAGAGTTGGACTTCATTAGCATGCAGTTTATTGATTTTTCTGAACTAAAAAGATCCATAGGACTTTGATGGAATGCTACAAATTGCAGATTGAAATTTTATTCTTCTAAAATCAAAGGGATCTTATGAATCTAAAACTTCTGAGCTTAAATCTCAACATTTTGTGGAGATAATTTCATGATTCTAATAACAAACAGGGTGGTCCTATAACAAATTCCATTCTTAATCAGTTTAAGCTCAAAACCGCTTCAATAAAAATATAAATTTATCAGAACCTTAAAACATCTGCCTCGACTAATCGCCGTTTTACAAGCAGATTTCTATGATCTAAAAAAAGTACTCCGGAAGCCTCTCACCTAATTGAATCCCTATATCCAATTAGTGTCTGAATTAATGACATAACATCAGATCTATCAAGTATATTATGAAGCCCTTCCAGATTAAATTCCTGCGGATTTTCTATGCCTACTATAAAACGTATTTATTTATAGAATTGGAGTTGCCCATGTGCAGTTAATTTTGAAAAGGGGGTGTCGAATATTTATAGAATGCCGCCACACGGATTTGCTTGAATTACTTTTACAATGCATTTTTATTGGGTTTTGGTGTGTAGTAAAATATGTCTTAAATTTATTTATTGGCCATAAAATATATCCTTGTCTTACTTAAAATTTCACTATTGTTGTTTCCAGATGTCTGTTTCCAATTTGAAAACTGTATTTAAATTTTACGTTTATATGATCCTCATTATGTGGAAATCTGGCACAAAAACTTACCATCTGAATCGTCATCATTATACCAAGCTGAAAAATGGTTCTTTTCCAAATCCTCAAGACATTTCAGGCAAAAAGTGTGCAAACAAGGCAACACTCTGGGTTCAACAAATTGATTTTTGCACAAGGAACATTTAAATCTGACATCTTCAAATGATGATCCCATAACGCTTTTAGGTCGCAGGCTTGGGAGGGATCTTTTGGTATTCAATGGACTCGATCTAGAATTTTACACGCTTATTTGCAGCATTTTAAATTTTAAGTTTTTACCTGGATCTCTCATGAGAAAGTCTTAGTGGTTCCACAGATCTTCGTTTGCTCAAAGAACCGCCTTCGTTGCTTTGACGCCTTCTGGTAAAGCTTCCGAATATATAAGAAATTCTATCTATGTCCATTTTATGAGTCTATATAAAAGAAAAATCACGATATGGAACACATTTAATTAGAACAGATGTGTATGTGAAAAAGTTGATTATAGGAAATATGTGGGATCCATACTAATAGGTCACCACTCAAAATAAATACATGAAATTAGAAGCGAAAGAATACTTTATTTTGTGGGTCAAGATTTCGGAATCAATGCGATTAATTTTCTGGAACAAAACCTTTTAAGAAACTGAAAATGCTACATCTCTACCTACCTAAAAATAATGAATTATCTCACGATTTTGAGGCTGGTAGGTACTTTTTGCTTTTGGTTAAACGGTAAAAACTTAATTAAAAGTTTGTTTACATCAAATTAAAATATCTCATATTTATGATCAGTTAGTTCAAAACCTTGCCTAAAGTTAACTAAGAGAAAAACTTGAAGAATTTGAGAAAAATCCAGAAAACAAAAAGTTTCTTTCTTTTAAATTGAGTCAAAGAATTTTATAATTTCACCTACCTGTTTCAAGAGAAAACAACAGTGAAAATTCTCGGAACAAAAACTGAGCACAGCTGCCAAAAAAATATGAATTTCAAACCAACGTGAATCACCTCAAACTTAATTACAAGTGCGAGGCTTTCCGACGTCGCAACGCTCTTTCCGATTTACATGCGTCGCTCGACTGACGTCCCACTGTTTTCTTGTTTATTTACCAACGATTTCTTATGACTAGAAGAATTCTAAAGCTGCAATTGTAGCACATTACAAAACAAAAATACTATTCCAAAGAAAATCAATTTACAAAAAAATGGTTTTACTTTTCATTTGAATTACTGAAACAATAATTTGATCTTTGTGGGTCATAAGTTGCGGATACACAATTTATTATTTGGGATGTAAACTTGGAGCGTTAACGAACAGATGGTCTACGTGTCGGGTTTAAGACTGGCGTTGAAATGGTTTTAAGATTTATTTTGTTGTGAAAATAGTTCTACTTGTTCTGGATCGGATTTCCTTTGACGCTTTTCTTTGTAGTCGAAAAAGCTGTTTAAACTTGAAACATTGAATCAACATTTTCGTCGCATGATTTTTTGATTTTAAAATCTCAAACTACTGTAAGAGACTTTTTGCTGTAGTCAATCTTAAGAAAAAAAAAAACATTTAAAAATCTAATACGATTTATTTTATCTTATTAACAATCACATAATTAAACTAAATCAAAGCAGGTGTTCTCCTATACCAAAATCTGGCTCGAAAATCATCTGAACAAGTCAAAAATGCAGCCTGAGTAGGTGAATGAGCTATAAGTCTCACTGCCCCATTATGTCCCAAAGACATCAGTTGCTTTCTGGAAGCATTCCTAGAATTCCAGGCGCATAGAGATGTTGTTGCTTCATCCGGAAAAAGTACAAAGTCTTCTGAATGATTAAAAACGGCTTGTGCTTCATATTCTTGCTTCCCAGTTGTACCGGCTCCTGTATAAGCAATCAAGCACCTGCTAGAGGATAATTCCCACAATTTACAAATGGAATTTTTGCCGGAGGAGAGAAGGTATTTTCCATTACGCGAAAAGACTACTGAACAAACCTCATAACCATCATGAGCTTTAGCAAATGTGTTTATGCATCTAAAATAATAATAAACTGTTTTTACAATAATAATTATTTTATTCAAGTTCATTACCTGTTTGAAACTCCATCCCATAATTTAATGGCCCCATCTCTACTACAGCTAGCAAAATATTTCGCATCCGGAGACCATTTTAGGCAGGTTACAGTTTCAGAATGTTGCTGATTGGGAAAAGGACACACGTAACATTGTAGAGTATTGACGTCATACATTCTTATTACTGGATGATTTGTGGCTACAATCAAATGATTTCCACTTGGATGGAAAGAAAAACATCTAACTGGTTCCGATTCCTATAATAAACAAAACTAAACTTTGAAAAATTTTGACTAAAATTGTTTTCCTTACTGTTATTGTTTTAAATGCCTTTTTTACACTGGCCTTTGATATATCAAACAGCTTAATAGTCTGATCTTTTGATCCCGAACACAAAATCGGTTCCTTAGGATGAAATTCCAGGCAAGTAACTTCTTCCATGTGATCGTACAATGTTCGGATAACGGGATGCCCTTGCTGTTCGACAGCTCTTGAAGGATCCATTTCATCTGGAGCAGATTTTGCCAACATTCTGTCTACATCCAGAATTTTTATGCTGGCATCTACACTGCCTGTGGCAATAAGCTGACCATCAGCCGAAAAACAGCCCGCTCTACAGTTACCTTTATGTGAAGTAACATAAGCTGTTTCATACAAGGCTGGTTCTGGAGCGTGGGTGTTGGAGTCAGTTTCAAATTCCAGATCTGTTGGTAAATAAAGTTGAAAAAAATATTTTAAAGCAAATTGTATTATGACCTAATCCTGGTCCAATGTCGTTGTTTCCAATGCCGAAATTGCGGGGGCGGTCCTTTCTCTTGGGCTCATGCTCCAAACCAGACATGATTAATTTAAACAGTCTATCGCTTGGGGGGCAGGCTGGTTCTGCTTGGACTGCTTGCGCTAGATTTTGACCTATTTGCTGATGACCGTCGTAGAATAATTGGCTGGAATATAAAATGGAGTTTCAAATGTTTAGAATTGTACAAAAAATTTACAGGCAAATGTAGGTACACATGTGGAGTAAGCTCCTTGTTGTCAGCAACAGAAATTTCACATTCAACCAGTTCATTGCTGGTAATGATTATTTTAAAATGCAAAATCACAGCGTATCTTCTTTTAACTGGTTAGAGTAGGCACAAAATATATTTACCCAGGGTTATTTCACTAGGTACTAATTCGCCAATTTACTATAAACTATAACAGCCAAATAAATTGTACAAAAATGTTATTTTTTTTTTCTATTTTTAATTCAAGGAGTCTTGATCTACCCCTCTAATATAATGAATTGTAAAAAAAACGTCAGATTTCTGTCCATACACCTAATATTTGTTGACCTCCAGGAGGCCTACGATACAGTGCTGAACTGAAGAAATAAGTGCTCTGTCCTGGGACTATGTAACGAATAGAGATATTTTCTCTATTTTTATGAACATCCATTCTCTATTGATTTCGAAAAGAGAGAAGACAGCAAGTGCCATAGCGATAGAAATTACTATCTCTATCCGTTACATAGTTCTAGTGCTGGTATGGAAATAGAAGTGAGAGTACATTACTTGTCCACACTATTCTTTGCACACGATCAGGTAGTAATAGCTAGCTGTGAAGAGGACCTGGATTACATATATACAAAACTTAAGAACGAATATGAACAGTGTTCAATGGAAATAAACAAAAGCAAGACAGAATATCTTTGTATTGGAGATAATAATGAATACCCGGATCTTAACTTAAGAGATCTGAAAATGTGCCAGGAATATAAATACTTAGAAAGCTTGAAATCAACAGAGGGGACATCAGAGCGAGATATAAATAACAGAGTAACACAAGATAAAAAATGCGTTAACATTCTGAATTCTCTACTCTGGAGTAGTCAGATTTCTAAAAAAATAGAAGAGACAATCTATAGAGCAATTGTTGACCCGATATTGAGGTACGGAGCTGAATCAAGAAAAGGTAGATGCAGTGGAAACAGACTTTTTCAGACGGGCATGTAAAGTTTCTAGACTGAAGCATATGCAGACCGCTGAAATTCGGAGAAGAACAGGAAGAATATATAGAACCACCGAAATAATAGATAACCGAGGAGAGATGGCCAAAAAGAGCAATATACATTCCATGGAACATAGGAAGAATAAAGAGACCGTGAAAAATGGCGATCGAAATGTGGGATGCGGCAGAAGGCTGTAAGACCCCCGCGCCGATGATGAGAAAAGAAAAGTTTTTTCATATTTTTCAATTTTCAAGAAATTTTTTCACTTAAATTTTGATAGAATATTGGAGAGTAAGTAAAATGACCTCGAATGAGCCTTGATCTAACCTTTAAGTCCAGATAAATAGTAAGCAATATAGTGTTTTTCGTATTTTTTTGATTCCCAAGAAAATCTTTCAACTCGTGTTTCAATTAAATTTTAATAGTTTCTTGTAGAATAGAATAGTTAAAAAGACATCCAATGAACCTTGATCTAAGTTGATCTACCCCTCCAGGCCCCCTGATAAGGATGAAAAAATCACAGCATAGATATTGTAATCCAGCTTGGGGATCTCCAAACTTTTATTGAAACAACTTGTGATAATACAATGTATTGTCAACCATGTAGTGGAATAGAAATCTGGGAAGTTATAGACAGTTTAAAAAAATGATCAGTCCCAAAGCTATGAGTGGGTTTTGGTTTTAGATGTACAGGGTGTTCGTTTATAACTGGAACACTCGGTAACTTTTTTATTATTGAAAATAAAGGGAAAGAAGGTTTAAAATGGAAAATTTCTTGGTAAATTGCAACAATTTTAATTGCTACAATGATATTTTTCTGTCACCATAGGCATACAGGGTGCGTCAAAAAAGTTATTTTTTCAAATGGAACGCCCTATATATTTTTGCATTTTTAAAATTCTTAGAAAATTAGCTTCACAAAAATATCAAACACTATTTGGATAACAAAGATATACAGGGCGTCCATTGAAAAAAAAATCTTTTTGGCGCACCCTGTATACCTATGACGACGAAAAAATATCGTTGTAGCGCTCAAGGTTGCAATTTACCAAGAAATTTTCCAACTTAAACATGCCCTTTATTTTCAATAGTAAGAAAGTTACTGAGTGTTCCAGTTATAAAAAAACACCCAGTAGTACGTACCTAAATAATTTGCAGGAGGAAATGATTTCTAGCCTGACTAAGACTAACAATTTAGTATTGAAAGTATTGAACAGTGCTCAGAACAGTGGTAACTTTCCAGATGACTTGAAAATAACTAGAATTAACCCCTTGATTAACCCTATACAGGGTGTCTAAAATACCATAGGCCACCATTGGTATATCAGAAACGGTAAGAGATACGAGGGCAGTTAAATTAGAAAAAAGTTGCCATTTTCAAAGGGTATTTAAAATATATTTTCGTTGTTGCCAAATTTTTATAAGTTTCCGAGATACAGGGTGATCTGTGTAAAATTTTTTAAATGAAATATATGCACATAATAACCAATTATTTTAATTTTTCAAAAATATATGTTGTGGTTCCAATACTTGACACTCTTGAAACCAATAGTTGACATGTTGCCTGTATCAGTAAAAACCCTGGTAGAAACATCAATAATGTAAGAATCAAACTTTTTATTAATAAAAAATCACATTCGGAAACTTTTTGTTGGGAAAAAATACAAATTTCGATTCTAAATTGGTAATAAAAGAAATTGCTTGGAAAGCATTGGTACATTGTGTTTTTTTCCTGATGTAGCTATAGTAAGACCCCTTGCAATCATCCAACGCAGCAATCATGTCTTCTGGTAGTTCTGGTGCATATTTCACCAATTTCCATTTTTCATAAGTCATCTCTTGATTTAAACCCGGAAGGACCAATTGTTGACACTCTAAAGCTCCAAACATTGACAGGGGTAACAGGGGTGTCATCTATTGGATCTACGACCGTTACATTCCCCAAACCCATATCTAGGTTTCTTTTTAATCCAGAGCAATAAAAAGAGACAGACTACAATGTCAAAATATTTTTACCGCCAAAAATCCATAAGTTGACACTAGTGTCAACATTTGGATCACACCTCGATTTGGGCTCCAATAGTTGACACCCCCCCTTAAAAAGTTTATGCCCGTTATTTAAGAGATAAAACAATTATAAATATGTATTACAATGTATCATATTATACAGTAAATATATATTATTCATAAATTATCAACCCTACCTTAGCTTTGAGAACTTTTGTTTTTATATTTTCTTAACTACTTTCACTAGAAATCTGGA
This sequence comes from Ceutorhynchus assimilis, assembly GCA_917834065.1. Lineage (NCBI taxonomy): Eukaryota > Metazoa > Arthropoda > Insecta > Coleoptera > Curculionidae > Ceutorhynchus > Ceutorhynchus assimilis. The sequence goes on along the minus strand of OU892280.1, from coordinate 23,429,516 downwards.
AGAAAGTTCAAACAATTGCACCTGTTTACTACTTCTTGCCACCATTTTGAAAAAACTTGTGATTTCAAATCCATGCAACAGCTATAACACGCAATATGGATCCAACTATACTATAAGCTATTTCAGTTAGCTCCTGGGTACTTTACCTTACCGTTTCTGATATACCAATGGTGGCCCATGGTATTTTGGACACCCTGTATATAAATCTGGAAATAACTCGGTAAATGAGGACAATGTTAACAACTAAGTACAGACCAATCAGTGTAATCAGTGTTTTCAATAAGATTTTGGAAAAAGTTATCAACAAAAGAATGCTATTTCATAGATGAATATAGAAGTTTATAAGAAATGGTTACACACTTGGTGCAATAGCAGACCTTGTGCTTTTGATGTTGCTAGTGTAGGTATCCTCTGAAGAAAATAGAATGGGGTTTAATGGAAAAAAAATTCAACTTATTAGGGTCATATCTTAAAGATAGAAAACAGTAAGTATACTATAAGTATAGTATTTTTAATTTGAATTGAAAGATTTAAAAAAACATCTAAGCCGTTTCCTCGCGCTCTCTTTTCTGACATTGGTTCAAAACCAGTATGAAACAGTCAATGGAAACACCATTGACCGTTTCAAACTTATTTTAAACCAAAAATCAAAAAAGTGACCGCGAGAAAACGCCTTAGATGTTTTTTTAGTGTTTCAATTCAAATTAAAAATACTATACCTATACAAATCTTGGGTGTCTGTTATGCCAAGCAAAATCTTAAAAAGGGCACAGACATCAAATAATTGTCTTCTATTCTCAAGAGGAGTAAGATTTAAAAGCTTAATTAATTAGGTCGTCACATTATTCACAGTTTACATCTTGATAAGGAATGCCCATCTCAAGCCCATCCCACTTTAGAAATTTTCTCTGCACCCTTTCCAAACTCTGCTTGTCTACACTATAATAAGGCTGCCAAACAGAACTAGTGTACTCCAGCAGTCTTGTCAGCAAAGAATGTACTAAGACACAGAAGACTTAAAAGCTCGCTTAAAAGTAAAGGTATTGTCAATTTCTCTCAGAGTTTGAATGACAAACCCAAGCATCCTTATTGCTTTGTTTGTATTTTTTTCAATATGAGTATTGAATCATAGTTCAGTCTCTATCCAAACATTGATGTCTTTTACTAAGGTTTCTCTTTCTAACTCTATGTTATTAATTGAGTAGGTAATTAAAAATGATTGAGTTTTTGATTCTGCTGAATGTGATAATGTTACATTATTTGACATTTAGTTTCAAATTATTCAGGGATCACCATGTGGTAAACAAGTTTAGTTGTTCTTGCAAAGATTGAGAGTCTGGCACATCGATTATAATCTTATAAATCTTAAAGTCAACAGTAAACACTTCAAAATCAAAGTCCTTAAAAATGAATTAAATATTAACAAACACATTAAAAAGTATGGTTGACAGATGCCCCCTTGCGGTACCCCAGTCACTACAGTTTCAGATGATATAATTTTTTAAATTTTAACAGCTTGTCTTAGGTCTTTCAGATTGCTTTGAAACCACTTGAAAAGAGAGCCAGAAAGTCCTACAGCATTAGCTTCGATAGCGATATTCTGTGATCTACTTTGTCGAATGCCTTTGAAAAGTCAGTATATATAGGATCCAGCTGATAAACTTATTCTCAAAGGCACCCAATAGAACTTGCTCATAGGTCAAGAGATTAGTTAGATATAGTGGATCTCCCCTTCATAAAATGGAACCCTATTTAATATTCTTGAATTTAGGTAATCAGATACAGGATGTCCCAGAATATGTGGGCAATCTTTCGAATTTATATAGAATACCAAAAAATAACTTGACAACTTCGTGTGATTTTTTTTTCTTTTAATATGATGGATACTAGATAAGACTCTCGATAAGACTCCTCAAAATGGACCCTTTCAAACACACTTGGCCAATCAAGTTTGCCAGGGACGGACTAGCTTTAACACAATAATGCTCCTTTTTTTTTACACCCTGTATCCTGCCCTGTATGATAAAGGCACAGCAATAATATTTTTGTCATACGCTCCTAAAAACAGCTGTTTTACAGACTCATTCAAGTCCGTAAAATGCTTCTTTTTAGGATTTCTTTTTTCTTTCTGGATGCACCTTTATGATTCGAAAAACTAAAGAAATTTTGCAAATTTTAGTGTTCTGAAGAATTCTAAAAAGCGTATGACAAAAAATAGTGTTTGTCACACGTACCTAACGAAGTTTTTCAGGAAAAACTTCATTTTTGGTACTTGTGACAAAAATAACTATTTTAGATAGTTTCAACCTTGAACTAGAAAAAAAGTACTTTTATTCAAAAATGAGCTGGGCCCGGATCCCGAACCCACGATTCGATAGTATTGTCTATTTTATTTATATGGACGATACCATCGAATTGGGGGTTCGGGATCCGGGTCCTGGTTTCGAGAAAAATCTTTTTTTTTATTAATGGTTTTTTATTAAATAATTTTTGTATGTCGGCTCAACGTGAGCTGCTTCTAATCTTATGCATTCCATATCATACCTATTTTAATGAGAATATTGTTCGACCCTCGACAATGCTCCAATATTAGCCCTTATTTCGTGACACTGAAAATTAATCCTTTCTACTAATATTTCCTCAGTGTCATTATTGTGGTAAAGCTAGTCCGTCCCTGGCAAACTAGATTGGTCAAGTGTGTTTGAAAGGGTCCATTTCTTGGTCCATTTTAAGGGGTCTTATCTAGTATCCATCATATTAAAAGAAAAAAAAATACACAAAGTATTTTGAAAGTTATCAACTAAAAACTGATTTTCAGAGGCGTCCTTTAGGGGCACGTAACTTTGTAGAGTGGGCCGTAGGATTTTTTTTTTTATAGGAAGTTGTCATGTTATTTTTTTGTGTTCTATCTGAATCTGAGAGATTGCCCACATATTTTGCGACACCCTGTATATTGAACATAAATAGACGAGAACATGTTACTCCTTACATTACTAACAGTGAAATGCTCAAGATGAAAGAAAGAAGATAGGCTAACCATATTGAATTCAAACTATCAAGCATGGATCTGTGTTAGACTCGGTCGAGGGGTGAATAGCTGACCCAAAATTTGTACACCGACTGCCAAATTCCACAATCTTTAAGGAAATTTGCTAAGATTGTGAGTGATTGTGTAAGATTGTGAGTAATTGTGTACGATTGTGTAATGATTGTGACTGATTGTGTAAGGATTGTAAATGATTGTGACTGATTGTGTAAGGATTGTGAATGATTGCGAGTGATTGTGACTGTTTGTGTGTGATTGTGTAAGGATTGTGAATGATTGTGATCACTATGTATAATAATTGGGTTAGAATAAAACAACAAAATATCAAAACTAAATTTTTCTCTGTAATTTTGAAAGGTTTTTTAGAAAATGTTGCATTTTGGGACGCCCCTTGTATCTTTCATAAGTGTTCCAAAAGGTGACAACAGGTTCTTATAGAGCTTTCTACGGAGATTCCAATGGCGAAGTCTATTTTTCTCTAGAAGTGATAGTTTTTAAATAACAATGTGTTTGAAAAGGACGTTACCTATATCTGTAAGGAAAATGAGAAAGGTCTCTATCTAACACATTGTTTCTGTTTCTTATGACAAAAACAAAACAATTTTGCTCGGAAACTTTTATAGATAAACCTATCGAACTTTATATCATTGAAATCAGCAAAAACAGAGCTATCCAATGAGTTAATGATATACAGGGTGTCTTATTTCAAAAAACGTATGTTAGGTCCACAATTTAAAAACTGTCACTTCTCGTACCTATCACTTCTAGAGAAAAACTGACTACCCCACTGGAATCTACGTAAAAAGATCTATAAGAATCCGTTGTCACCTGATCACTTGTGAGAGAACTGAGATACAGAGGGCTGTCCCAAAATGCAACATTTTCAAAAACACCTTGTATCTTGAAATCAAAAAGGGCGATGACAATTCTGCCGGTGGCATCTTTTGGCTGGCAAAAAAGTAACCACCATTGGGAAAACCGCATCCTCCTAACTCTAATAGCAACCGCGTATCCCTTATGTACAACCAAAATGGAACACCCTGTACAGGGTGGCACAGAGGAGGATGACAAATAAAAATGAATTTGGTGTGAGGTAGATACTTGGTTTCAAATTAGGATTTCATGTACTTGAAAATGTTGTTAATTTTTTGTGACTTGATAGTGTAAATGTAAATGGATAGTTTTTAAAATGGATTGTACCAAATACAGATATGTTTTTTCTACAACGTCCACGTCTGGATTTTTAGGCCATCATAAGACTTCTAAAATAGTTATATGTCATTCTACTTTTGTCAATTCTCCAATTTGGTATTTGTTAAGCGGCCTACAGACGACATGGCAAACATACGCCAACTTCCGCATTTGTGAACATTATCGGATCGTGTGTATAGAAAACGTGCTACGAACTCCGTCCAACGTTGGCGCTGGCCGACGTTCGCCTCGGAGGCGGTATTTCTGGCACACATCAAAGGGATCAGGTCTCGACTGGCATATATTGGCCAATGCCATTTTCTCCATACACACGAGCGTGCACATTTGTTTGTATGTTTTGGCGAAAGTAGGACCATAGTTGTGGGACTAGTTAACTTTTGGGTTTTTATGATGTCTAGCAGTGCACTTGTGGATAATAGCAACGTTGATGCAGCCGCAATCACAACTTCCAGCTCATCGGAATCCATCTTGTACCGGCATTGAACCAATGCTGGTACAAGTTTGCTATTTTTCACACATAACCAACATTCACCAACGCTGGCACGTCGTGTGAATGCTTTCAATTTGCGAATGATGACGAATATCCGATTGTTGGCCTCAACGTTGGTCCCAACGTTGGCTGACGTTGGTCCCAACGTTGGCTGACGTTGGTCCCAACGTTGGCTGACGTTGGCACACCGTCTGTAGCCACCTTTTAGAGAAGGCATTAGAGATGTAAAATACAGTTACTTTTGACTACTCATAACTATTCGTTACTTTTCAGTAATGTACTCGTTACTAAATATTCGGTACTCAAATACTCGTTCTGACTGGAATACAAATACTACAAATACAAATAAATTAACCCAAAATTTCAAATACTTTTGAAAAGGATAAAAAATATGGTGCGCAATGCGCATAGAGAATTTCGATTCGAGTACTCAAATAACTATAACGCCGGCGATTTTTGTATTCGTTATTTCGGATCCGGGCAAGTAACGAGTACTCGAGTAACGAATAGTTACTTTTCTGACACCTCTAGAAGGCATAATACTGGCATAATACTGGCATAATAGAGGCTGCATAATACTTTTCTACTTCAAGCTGCTGTTCTGGATCATTGAAATATTCCTCTCCACTTTCTAAATCATGAAGGCTAATTAATGAATCGGTTGATTCTGATGTTTCATCATCAACCATCAATTAGTTTACATTTTGTACTTGTTGCATATTAGCTTTTTTGCGGTTTTAGTATTTTTGAAGTTTCTTTCTTTTCTCAGTTTTTACTATTTCTCTCTCTATTTTTTTTTCTCAATTTTTTTATTACTTCCTTGATTTTTTTCAATTTGTTTTGTTGTCTCTTTTTTTGGCATTTTTCTCCCTCACCCTAAGGCCCGGTTGTACAATCCAGGTTCAAAGGTTCAGTTGAACTCTACTGGTCCTTGGTACTTGAACCTTCCCATTTGAAATGCATTGCTGTCAGAAACATGCCAAAGCAGGGGCGTCCATAGGGGGGGGGGGGGGGCAGATAGGGCACTTGCCCGCCCCTAGGCCTGGCGATTATTATTGTTTCATGATGCTACTACCATTGCTACCAGAAGAATAAAAAAACATAATAGCAAAAGTGATACTAAAGTTGCTTACCTTCGGAATATAACACGATATTTTTTTCTTCAGGCGTTTTGTTCGAGAAAAATCTCAATTTTCTCAAATATTTTGATATGTTATCGAACGACCCACCAACTAGATATATGTCAAATGAAATGCAATGAGTCAAGTCAAATATTAATCTTGGCGTTGCTATGGCCAGGGATGTTCCAAGGTCCACAATTGTGCATATTATGCACAATTTGATCTCAATATGCATAATCTTCATAAAATATAAAATATATGCACAATTTTCTCTCACAATCCAGCCAAAACAAAATTATTTTCCTTAAGCAAACTTTTGACAAACTCGCCTTGGGCGTTGGTTGTGGTTACTCAACTACTCATACTACTACTACTACAGAATAACCTATCCTCATAAGGCCAGTGTAGAACAAATCTGAAGCCTTCCACCACGCCAAATCACCAGTTGTGACGTAGGCAACATGTCGGTTCTCGCTTTGACGTAGGCTGTTTGCACCACAGGTTATGATTCCGCCTCTTAACTACAACCGCTGGCGCAAACAGCTGACGTCGCTGATGACTTAGTTAATGACGTCGGTAATGGTGATACACCAATATGACGCCGATTACCAAAAACGAGGCCGATAAGCAATCCTTAGTAGTGTGTATTATCCTTGGTGGTTACTGACATCTGTTATTTATTTTGAAAGCTAAGCTCAGTTTTTTTTCCCCCGCTTAAATTGGTTAAACGTTGAACCTATTTCGCGTTGAACTAATGACGTCATAACAAAACTGTTTGAAAATATTTTGAGACAAGATTTCGCATCGGTTCAAAAACAAACGCATGAGCAAAAGTTTAGTAAAGTAGACTGTTTTTTATGTTTATACGTGTGTTGTGTCTTGTGCAGGAGGTTATGGTATCATGAACACTCTTACATTTTTGAAAAATAAAAAATGGATCATTCGAAAATATCAGTGATTAATTAATTATCATAAAAAAACAAACAAAAATTCTAGGTTACGAATGGTTAAATTCTTCTGGTTTGAAAACCTAATTTTTTCTTGAATGAAAGTAATGACGTCATTTTTAAACAGATTTTCAAAAACTGCTGGAGTCGGGAAAAGAGAGCCACAATCTCAAACGAATATGCACACTTGAAAATTTTCTTGGAACAAGCCTGGCTATGCCAATAGATGGTCTTATTTAAAAAATAAAAATAAGTCAGGTTTTTGCCCCCCCCCCCCTGAAAAATGTTCTATGGACGCCCTTGTGCCAAAGTGTACATTTTTTGACAGCAATGCATTTCAAATGGGAAGGTTCAAGTGCCAGTAGAGTTCAACTAAACCTCTGTTTGAGCCTGGATTGTACAACTGGGCCTTAGTAACCTATCTGATGATAATTTCCCATGTTTTTCTGAAAATAGCCAATATAAAGAAGTTTTTCTTAGGTACTGGTAGTAGTTTTTTATTTCTTGATATTACTTGGATTTAGTGTGAATTCTTTTTTGTTTTTAAGTTAAACTTTTTTGTTTTTTATTGATAATTCTTTAATTCAAGATTGTCAACTGAAGAAAGTAAAGATAGGTCCTTTTTGATAAGTATACATATTCCGATTCTTCCTCATATATTTATGCTTGTTTTAGGGTTTATGGGAATTTTCCTATTCAGTACGACGGAGTTCAGAAATTTATGCTGCAGAGGTGGCATACAAAAATTAGCTAATCAAAAGGGCTTATTAGCTAATTAGCTTATTATTATGGGCGAGAATAAAGTAAATAAAACTATTTGGAGGGACTCCACGTGCGACAGATGGTGGTAGATTGTGTAGCGATTGTGAGATATTGTGCAACGATTGTGGGAGATTGTGACACGATTGCGAGAGATTGTGACACGATTGTGAGAAATTGTGTAACGATTGTGATAGATTATGTGAGATTGTGTAACGATTGTGACAGATTGTGAACGATTGTGACAGATTGTGAACGATTGTGATCTGATTGTGAATGATTGTGTGAAGATTGTGAGGAATATGTACACCGACTGCAAGAGCTATTCACCCCTCGGACTCGGTGTAAGACCATGTATGAAAAAATATAATTTTTCTGCGATTGACAAGAAATGTCAGCATTTTTGACTGGTTGACAGATCGGAAAACTCAATATTCTGGTATTTTAATTATGTTTCAATAGTTGCTAAGGAATCAATGAATAACAATACTGGAATCACTTTTCCGGCCTAGGCCGGGAAAGTGATTCTCGTACTGCTGAATAATTGGAACAAGAAGACAAACATTTAACAGATATTTAACCGATCGCAGAAAAAATAGTAGGTGTATTTTGGTAGAAAAGCACATTCTCGGCCTTCGGTGTTTGCCGGCCTCGGCTACGCCTCGCCCATCAACTTACACTGTCGGCCGAGAATGTGTCACTTTTCCACCTAAATACACAATATACTATATTCTCAATGTAGAGATATTGTACAAAACATTTTTGAACCTTTTCTTTTTCACTAGTGCTTACTGAATGAATTATGATAGTTTCAGTAAGAAAATATTTTGTGTTACATATAACCTCGCATATAACAAAGCCCAGATCTTAGTAGGCTGGCAAATGTAGGGAGTTTTACTTTCTTGCACTTTGCTTTTGGGTCCCAATATAGGTTTACAAAATTGCCTCAAGGAAGGAGAAAACATCAGAAAAATAGGAATTGCTTACCCTATGATAAGCCGATACAAAAACTCTCGGCTTTTAATCAAGTTGTTGGTATCGGGATCTTCTTCCTTTTGAGTAGAACTATCGAGAACAGTGGGATTCGTCATTTTGCTTTTCATAAGAATCCGATAAATTTTTAAAAACCAGAATACTTCAAGAAATACCAACAAGACTAGAGGTAGAGAAAACAACAAACACAAACACAATCAAAACAAAGAAGTGAGGTTAGCTTTTAGGATATAGAAAAATTCTTCTTTTCTGTCAATTATGTAGAGTGAAGTGTGTGAAAGTGCGTTCCAGAGAAGTTCGGACACTCACACTGGGTGTGTCATTCCTGAACTCGCCCCAGTGTAATATCACGTGATGAAGAGGTGAATTTGGAATGGTAGAAAGTGTCGACACTTTTCACACTATTGGCACTGTGGCGTTCGCTAATGGGTAGGAGTAAGTTTGGTGTATACTTCATTTGCGCTTGGAAATAATTTGGTGCACGAATGGTGTTCTTAAAAAAAAAAAACAGATTTTAAGTTGTATTCCTTTCAAGAGTTTGAAACACTCGAGCAACTCGCTCCGGTGTTTCGGCGCCCCCGATTTGCAGGGAACAGATGCGTGGTGCAACAAACACTTTTCGAAAGGAATAAGCGCATGAAGCCCCGGAGCTATTCCGGAGCTCCTCTTAGGTGTGAAAGGAATACAACATGGGAATATCTTTTTCCTGTCAGATATTTGAAGTTTAAATGACATTTTGACGGGGAGGGGAAGACATAACCTAACCAATTTTTTCACGTCAACAAAAACTTTAAAATTTCCCATTTTTTAATTTTTCATTGTTTTTTTAAGCTCTAGAAATGCGAAATATACACTATTCAATTACATAATATTAAATTAAATTAATAGAGCAACAATTAGTTGATAAGTTATTAATTACACAACAAAATGACTATGCACCAATTGGTAAGTACACATAACAAAAATATAAAATCAAAACTATAATCCTATAATCCCATATTATTCAGATCTCACCAATAATCACCCTAATACTACTATGCGTCCATGCATCACATCAATTCTATGTACCCGGAATGGCTCCGACAGATTTCCGCAAAGGTGACTTTATAGAAGTAAAGGCTGTGAAAATGACCAGTATACACACGCAACTACCCTACGAGTATTACTCGCTACCCTTTTGTTTACCCAAAGGGGGTGCCAGTGCGATTCATTACAAAAGCGAGAATCTAGGTGAAGTGCTTAGAGGGGATCGAATTGTTAATACACCTTACTTGGTTCAAATGGCCAAGTCAACGCAATGCTCCTTATTGTGCCATTCTCCCGATAGTCCTATGCATTGGAGTGTTGGCGAGAGTCAGATGGTCGTTGATAGGATTCAGCATGAGTATTTTGTGCATTTGTGAGTAACTTCTGGTACTTACTTGTAAATTTACGAGTAAATTTATTTGACTGAAATGATACAAAATTAAGCTACAAATATCCCAGCAATTGCTTTATTTATTTTGGCAAATGCCCAATTGCTGTGAACTAGACCATATTGGGATTGAAACATCTTGGAATATGGAGTATTAACAAATGACATTAAAGATTGACTACAAATCACTATACTGATATTAGCCCAGGAAACAAAGGTATTACTAAACAAAATCGATGGTAGTCGGGTTTTATTTTTTTTCCGATAAATTTTGGGGTGCTGATTACGAATCCGACATATTTCCAAAAGAAATTCACCGGGATCACCTCGTTTACGGGTTAGTTTTTTGTTTTTTTGCAAACGTAGCCCTTCCAGTGCGTTGTACACAAAAAAACGTTTATGGTAAATTATAGAGGACTATATTCCCTACAATTTCTTCAGCGTCAGCATAGGTCCATCATCTACCTTATAGCGGAGGTCAACTTTGGGGCGCCAAAGTTGACTACTTTTGAAAAAACATGCTTCTGCAAAACAATTTTTTTTCCATAAATACAAATACGAATCGAACTGAAAACCTGCGGCTATTTATCACAGATGTGTGACTGATTTTTAGTACATTTTTTATAAATGGGCTATTGCGCATTTTTAAAATATTACGGGGTTTCATCCCCTAAAAAACTCACCTTTATATTATCTGAACGGCTAATGCAAGCGTGTTCACAGGGTTTCATCCCGTAAAAAACACACCTTCATATTATCTAAACGGCTAATGAAAGCGTGTTCAAATTATCAGAGATTATTCATGTAGGGTAGGGTTTCTATTCAGAAATTCCTATATTGTACCCCCACTTCCTCCCTGCAACCCCCCGACAAAAAATAGAAACTGTGGTAGAAATTGGGAAAAAACTACTTTTTATGACAGTTTCTATTTTTTTTCAAGGGGTTGCAGGGAGGAAGTGGGGGTACAATATAGGAATTTTTGAATAGAAACCCTACCCTACACGAATAATCTCTGATAATTTGAACACGCTTGCATTAGCTGTTCAGATAATATCAAGTGTGCTTTTTAGGGGATGAAACCGCGTATTTTAAAAATGCGCAATAGCCCATTTATAAAAAATATACCAAAAATCAGTCATACATAGTGATGTAAAATTTCCGAAACATTCAAAAGCCGCGAACATTCTCGGAAACTTTCCTGGAATATTGGAAACTTTCGGGAACTTATGGAAATATTGTATTTTTTTTAATTTATAGCTAAATCAGACAAATCCTTGTAAGCTTTATTTACCTATTATTGTAGTGTAGTGTACTGACTATAGACTTTAAACCAAGAAAGACACCTATTTTTTTCTGTAAGATCAGCTAAAAATTAAACTATGTAGTAAAAACACTTTTATGGATGGTTGAATAAGGCTTTAAAGGAAAAGCTGATCCGATTGACCTAATCCCTCAGCTCTTTATTTTTTATTTTTCTTCAATGAAGATTATTTTAAAAAAAGACAAACTGTAGGTACATCAGCTGGTGATCGGGTAAATCGGATCAGCGTTTCCGTAAAGACAGTTGGACTGAGCTACGTCATCCACATAAATTAGGGAATCCAAGCCACGTGACTTTTGCCAACCAGCCGGCATTTTGAAATTTTTATGAGGTTAGAATACGGGTTATTACATGTCAACAATGTCAGAAAAGTGTCAGATTTGAGAACTCGCCCCGTGTATTGATAATTCCGCCAAAAAAACATATGTTTTTTGTTTGCCAACCAGACGCTATTTGGACAGGTCGTTGGATTACCTAATTGAAATGACGTCACTGAGACCTTGTATTCGCAATAATCTCACATTTTTATAAAATTCTTCTGGAAAGTTCTTGGGAATATTCTCGAAAGTTCTCGGAAATATTTTTTTGAGAGTTTTTGATTGAAAGTTTCCGGGAATATTCTCATTCAGGAGAACGTTTCCATTTTTTATCGGCCAATATTCTCGGAAATTTCCCAATGTTCGCGAATATTCGCATGGGAATATTCTCGACTCACATCACTAGTCATACATCACTGTGATAAATAGCCACAGGCTTTCAGTTCAATTCGCATTTGTATTGACAGAACAAAAAGAATTGTTTTGCAGAAGCATGTTTTTTCAAAAGTAGCCCACCCCCGCTATAGGGTAGGTGATGGACCTATGCTGTTGCTGAAGAAATTGTAGGGAATATAGTCCTCTATAATTTACCATAAACGTTTTTTTGTGTACAACGCACTGGAAGGACTACGTTTGCAAAAAAACAAAAACTACCCCCTTTAGGGGCCGTAAACGGGGTGATCCCGGTGAATTTCTTTTGGGAATATGCCGGAGTAATCAGCACCCCAAAATCTATCGGAAAAAAAATAAAACCCGACTACCATCGATTTTGTTTAGTTATACCTTCGTTTCCTGGGCTATATTATGTGGAAAAAAGATGATTATTGAGAATCACAGTACTCTTTCAAATTATTTATTTAATAAGCTTTCTTTGAAAGATACATAAATTTGAAAGGAAAAAATATTGACTTGGAGTATCTAAAATCCTGAATATTATGGCAATTAGGTAGTATTAGATCTAAACCATATCATTTAAGTGAAAAAGAAATTATCAAATGTTTAATTGCACTAAAGTAAGTGCTAATAATTGGAGATTGGGATTATTACCGCAATAGGTTAAATCCTCGGTTAAATCCTTGGTAAAATCATTATGTAGTATTATTGATGGTTGATTAGGGTAGTGTTATTTCAATTGATGACTTGGAGGAATTTAGTCAATCTCTTTAGGGATAACATTACATCATAATGCTATTGAATTAACACCTCCTTCAAACAAAAATAAAAACCCTATCTTTCCCAAGTGGAAGGATGGCACATTAACGGAACTTATTATCTTAAGATAAAAAAAGCCGCACACAAAAGCTTTTCAAGCAAACATCATCCTTAGAGGACCATAGATTCTCACAGCTATGTGTGCAGTGCAAATACTGTGCCCCCATCATCCATCAAAACTACTTGGATTGCATTGAAGATAGGGTTCAGGATAAAAATTGTTTTTGGAATTACATAAGATCTAAAGAAGATTTTGAAGGTTTTCCCAGCTGTAGAATGCAGCTTTGTAATATAACGAATATGAAGATTAAAACAATTTCAGTATGCTTTGTGATGTTACTGTTGATTAACGTTTATTATCTATTAATGTCATGAATATACATGAGATTTCCCATCTGCAAAATAACTTAGGAACAGGTCAAGATGTTATACCTGTTTCTGGTATCAAAAAGCATATATACCTACTTGTTTTCTCACATCTTGTGTAAAATCTATACTTATTAGATATAGGTATTATCTGCACGAATTTTCCCAACAATTTGGAAAACAAGTTTTGTAACCGCAACTTTAAGAGTGGTGACAATTACAAACAACATTGAATATTGCAGGCCAATATAAAAAATGTCTATATTTTCTAAAAAGGTTGAGTCAATAGTTACAGACAGATAAAATAACACCTTTATTTAAAAACTTAATATTAACAGAACAATAAGTATGGTTTGATGAAAGGCAAATCCCAGTTTGATTGACTGTAGGATGGATGATGGATATCAGGTAGACATGATATACCTTTATTGACTTCTTTTAGGCGTTTGACAGAGTTGACCATAAAGTCCTGGAAAAAAAAACTTGGAAGTATAGGGTTTCATGGAGCCTCTTTAAGATGGGTAATTGACCAACTTTCAGGAAGAAGGCAGAAAGTAAAAATGAAAAACTGAGTTTATTTAGAGATTAACATAATTTCTGGTGTTTTGCTTGCACGGTGGGCATCTGTTCTCTTTCCTTTTCAATATTTTCCTTAACGATGTTGAAAATGTGTTTAAGTAAACTGGTTTAAACACTTTAAGTTTCACAATTTTGCTGAGACTGTGAAACTTTACAAGGGGAACTTGACAATTCACTGGGAAGATAATCATTTGGCACTGAACATCGATAATCGCAAAATCATTTTTATTTATTTATGTTTATGTGCACTCTACAGAACAAATTTTTGAATGGTGCACTGAATAAACAAACCTAAATAATGATATGCAAATTTACAACTTATTAAAAATATAAAGAATACAGCGTTTGTACTGATTTCTCTTTCCATTACACTCAGAGCAGTATTGAAAAGATCTATGTGGGAAAAGTCCTGATTGTAAAATTCACACCATAGCTAGTTCTATGCATAGGTTGAAAAAAGAGCTGCCTCTGTCGGGCGAGTTGCATTCTGCGGAATTTTACAGAGAAAAATGAGCTGGGTATTTTTGCGTCAATTCTCAAGGCTGGGTATACTGTAGAGCTGTAGACAAGGATTATACTCAAGGTTCTGGCTAGGAAATCTCAATTTATAGAGCAGGTATTTGGTTAATTTATTTTGCACTCCTATCCTTCCAATGCGACATACTTGGAGTCCAAATTGGCTGCAATATTCAAGTGTGGATCGAATGAGACTGTAATACGTCTGTTTCTGCAAAAATCACAAACTAGTCAGAGCGAATTTTATTGGTTGAAAACAGTCAGAAAACTAGTTTCAACCAATGAAATTCACGCTGACTGGTTTGTAATTTCTGCAGAAACAGACCTATTATCAGACAGATAATGCACTTCGTATCATATTATGTCTCTGGTGTTTCCTTGATGAAACCTAGAAGTCTAGAACTTTTTATGACTATGTTGGCGATGTGTTTGTAGAAAGACAGGTGTTTTTCAAAGGTGACTCCTAGGTCTCTGAAGGTGTCGACTGTCTCCAGATTGGCGTTGTTGATGGTGTATGTGGGCAGTAAAGTATTTATGGTCTTGTGAAAAATCATCTGTTTGCACTTAGTAACATTGAGTTTACGAAGATTTGAGTTGCACCGAGCGACCAACCTGTCCAAATCCGGCTGGAGAGAGATAGAGTGCCTGTCCACAACTGCAAAAAATTGCAAATTGTCAGAGTGTAGTAAGCAGAGGGATGATTGGAAGCATTGGATGACATCATTTATGAAAAGAACAAACAGAATCGATCTGATGTGCATTCCCTGAGGGACCCTGGATGAAACTATGAACTCGTGGGGTACTGCACCGCACACACCAACTCTTTGATAGCTTTCTGTTAAGTACGATTCTAAGTATAAATTTTAGGAAAACTGCACTGGAGCCCATATCTGAGAGTTTTTTCAGTAACAACTTATGGCACACACTATCATCAAAGGCCTTTGAAATGTCCTCGAAGATCACATCCACCTGTTTTCCTGATTCCAAAGCTTTCGTTAGGAACTGTTATTAGATAGCAAGATAGTTCAAAGGCGATCCGTTAGCAATGTAGTTATAAAGCATGAATACACATGGTCTGTCAGAATGTTGAGATATGCCTCTATATAATTATTCCTATCAGTGCTATCTCCTGATTTGTGGGTAGGGAAAAGTGTTGAGATTTTTCAATTTCTAGGAAAAATGCCAGTATTGAAAGAAAGTTGGAAAATATGTTCTATTAGAGATGTGCAACAGCCTAAGAAACATTGTGGAGAAACCATCCAGTCGAGGACTTTTTGAGGCATCGAGCTCCAGAATTTTTCTATTTCCTCGACTCTGAAGTGATGATTGGAGAGGTATGTTCCAAAGGGGACTGAGTAGTCTTCTTTGATCTCAACATCTTTGTCAGAGTAACAATTATTCTTGAAGTGATGAACAGATATTGTTACAATGCATCTGAATCGGCAAGCCTGCAACTCGCTTCAAAGATTTCATAAATTACCAGAATGGGCTCTTTCACTAATTTTTGAAATTGGCATATTTGGATAAAGCAACTAAAAACAGAATTTTCTGTATTTTTACTTTTGAAAAATTCAAAGTCCTTCTTGAGAAAACAGAAAACAAAGAAATACCTCCAAATAAAAACCCAGAATTTATTTCTATGACGTCGCAGCTCGCAATTTGACCCTGTTGCCACTAATTGTCAACATTGAAAATTTGTAATAGATTTAATTCTGAAATGTTGGCAAAATCTCATGAAAAGTAGTTAAATTAATTAGTTATAGATTCAAGATTTTATAACATTTTTTTTTTAAATTATGCTTAAATACAATTTAATGCAATTTTTTATGTTTAGTTTTATTTATTTATTTTACGCTGCACTACATTTAGTCACAACCGACAACAGCGCATTCGAACCTTAACGTATCTTTACAGAGCGCAAACACAGCCGAGCCCTTCCTCCTTGCAACGACATAAGCGAAATGAAGAATATTTATGTGACGTCGGCAAATCGGCGCGTTTTAAAATAGTTTGAATTTAGGCACTTTTGATTGCCTATGAAAAACTTATTGAACCTTGTAGAACATTTTTTTTTGGTATATATGCCTAAAATAGTCCCTCCTTTGAGATTTTATACTTAAATTACGTATTTAAATTTTAGTGAAAGAGCCCATTGTTTCACATTTGACAGAATTAAATGCTGAGCTTTGGTAACATGTAACAGGTAGGACATGTCACTATGCATATACACAGACGGGTTAATCTTTGATGCATATGCTGTGCATATACTTCACGTCTTTCCAGGCTTCAGATTAAGGAGAGTAAGTTTCATAGTCCGATTGCCGTCTTGATCTTCTGTACTTTTTATAGAGTCGATTTTTATGTGCAATTTACTTTTTTAGTTCAGAGTACATACATACTGATTGCTGTATAACTTCGTACAACCTAGAGACCGCTTTGTTACAGTCACTATTACTTAAACATACATTCTAGTCAATACTGTTGAAGTAATTGTTCAGTTCCATATAGTGCGCTTGTTTAAATAGATAGATAGAAGTAGTAGTAGTAGGATCTTCGGCTTTTAGCGTTTATCTATTTCCATATGAGAAACTAAGCTCTGAAGATAATAAAATTGTATATCAACATCAACCACCCTACACAGCGGAAAGTGTCTTTCCATAGACCTCAAAATCCACATATTGTATTACTGATCTACATTATTATATACTTAATAAGTGGAATCAAACTTGATTTTAGCGTTTTTCTAGATGTTGAATTTTTTTTTTTTTTAATTATTTTGACTTGGCTTTCAGGTTGGTTGATAATCTTCCAGCTGCAACCCCGAGAAAAAACGTGGAAACTGAAGAAGTCGAATATGAACATGGCTACAGATTAGGAAATTCTGTAGGAGATAGAAGTATAATCAATAACCATTTGAAATTTAAATTATCGTACCATCAACCAGAACCGTAAGCAAGGTTTATTTTCATTCAACTTGTCCTGAAGTTTTGTAATTCTAGTGATGTCTACCGTGTTGTTGGCTTCAGCCTCAGTGCCAGATCTGTATCGATGGAAGACATAAAATTCGATGGAAAAACTTGTAGTTTTGCCAACGACGCGAAACCGCAAGTGGTGGATGCCAATACTGGCACTAAACTATTTTTCACTTACGAAATCGAATGGGAAGAATCTAGTATAAGTTGGGCATCAAGATGGGACACTTATTTGGCCATGACTGATGCGGAAATTCATATTTTCTCAATTGTCAATTCAATTGTTGTTATATTCTTTTTATCTGGGATTTTGACAATGATTATGGTTAAGACATTGAATAAGGACATACAAAAATACAACGCTGATGAATTCTATGATGATGCTGTTGAGGAAACTGGCTGGAAATTAGTTCACGGAGATGTATTTCGTCCGCCGAAAAATTCTAGATTGTTTGCTGCCTTTATAGGATCTGGGATACAGATTTTATTAATGGCATTACCCACACTTTGTATGAAACTAATATTATGTTGTATTGTATAAAATAACAATTATTTTTTTAGTTTTTGCCATGTTAGGAGTTTTATCTCCAGCGTCCAGAGGAGCTCTAACAAATGCAGCTATAATATTTTATTTGATCAATGGAGCAGTTGCTGGATATTCGTCTGCCAGACTGTATAAAACTATGAAAGGGAGAGAATGGAAAAAAGCTGCTTTTTTGACAGCGACTTTGTATCCAGCAGTCTTGGCAGGTTCATGTTTTTTGCTTAATTTCTTCATTTGGGGTAAATGTTGTCAAATAGTTTACAAATTTATATTGATGTACGTTCCTTTTAGGTAAAGCTAGCAGTGGTGCAGTACCATTTTCAACGATGATTTCCATACTATTAATGTGGGTCTTTATTTGCTTGCCCTTAATATATTTAGGATATTACTTTGGATATAGAAAACAGCCTTACCAGCATCCAGTAAGGACCAATCAGATTCCAAGACAAGTTCCTGAACAGCATTGGTATATGAACCCAATTTTATGGTATAATTTTTGTATTTTTATTTTGATTGATTTATAATGTTGTTTATTTTAGTACAATGATTGCCGGAGTTCTTCCGTTTGGGGCAGTTTTTATCGAATTGTTCTTCATATTTACAGCAATTTGGCAAAATCAATTCTATTATCTATTTGGATTTTTGTTTGTGGTCTTTATAATACTTGTGATATCTTGCTCACAAATTTCCATTGTGATGGTGTATTTCCAGCTTTGTGGAGAGGTAAAAACGTACATTTTATTTTTTAGATTTATAAATTACATTATCCTCTAATTGCAGGATTACCATTGGTGGTGGCGCAGTTTTATGGTCTCGGGAGGATCGGCCTTCTACATCCTAGCCTATTCCTTCTATTATTTCATGACCAAACTTGAAATAACCGAATTCATTCCAACCCTCTTGTATATCGGTTATACAGGGCTGATGGTGTTTACTTTCTGGTTGCTCACTGGGACCATTGGGTTTTATGCAGCGTACGCCTTTGTTAGAAAAATCTATGCCGCTGTGAAAATTGATTAGAGACTTTTTTGTTGATGAGGAACTTGTAGGAGATAATGAAATATTTTTTTACCTGTTTTGATCTTAGCTTTGAAATAGTTTTTCTGAGCTTGAAACAGCTAGAAATGTCTTTCATTGCTTCTCCACTTAAGCTTAAATTAGGACAATGGGGATTTCGGTTTCCGTATTGACTAACCCAACTTGTGAGAAACTATGGGTGAATTCTCAATAATAGTTTCTAAGATATCTTTGAAAAATGGACATTTTAATTCACCTTGTTTTTGTGGATAGAGATTTCAGTCAATTCTTACTGCCTTTTTCTTACATTTAGTGTATCCTGAGAGAATTTACAAGCAACATAAATAAATTGTAACGCTCATATTAAGGTTACAAAATCAATGATTATTATAAACATTAATTTTGCAAATCTTTGTACATATACATATTATACCAATTATTAATTTATGTATATTAGTTAAGAACTTTTAATTATTGAAACAAAAACATCATAATACAGTAGAACCACGGTTATCCGAGGTAACGTGGGGGGGTACCCACATCGGACAACTATATTCTAGAAAGTCAGTTAATATGGAGTAAGGACGTGCATACCTCGGATAATCAGGATTTTTGGGTTTCGAGACTGGCTCGGTTAATCTAGAGTTGGGATAGTCGGGGTTCTACTGTACTTTATTTGAACAGATCTGGCACAGCACCATATAGAAAATGTTTGCCAAAAACATATTTGTCAAATAAATTTTAGGCTATTTTGTATATAATATTCCCAAAAAATTAGTTTTTAAGATAATAATTAATTATGTGGTATAGTTTGTTCCATGATTTTGTGGTCAGATTCTTCACCAATTATTACGTCTCGTCATCTAAATAATTTTATTCTGTTTTGGTTTCCAAGCACAATTTCATGAATTAATTATTTGATGCAGAAACTGACCCTGACAATTTAGTTTGTGAAATAAATGGATATTTTTTGTTTGTTTTATTTTAGTGTAGTGAAGAATTATATATTTTGTTTTTTTTTTAATTTTTTTTTGTATATTATTTATTCATCCCTCCTTCTGTTCCCCTCTGTTATTCTATCCTGTCCTGGTTTTTGACACATATGCACAGTAGAACTTCTCCCATAGAATAACATGCCCTTCTCAAAAGTGAATGTTTCTTTAACCTATCAAAGTTATTTGTATTTGTAATAACTATTTCTGACAAGTTGGAACAGTACATGCAAAAAAAAGGCAAAAGGAAGAATCTAAGTTTTTTGGGACTCGGTTGTTTAATTTAAAAAAAATCACATATCACAAAAACTATTAAATTAAAATAAACGAACTAATCTATTTTGGTTTTATCAGCATTTTTGCTTCCTAGTTGCTTTCTTATTTGAATCAACGACATAATAACTGGAATCATCACTGGTAAAAATAATGGAATGTAGATTGCATATCTAAAAAGTTTTTAGTAAATTCAAAAAATCAAACCAACAAAATTACTTACTTCTGATCATCTGGGAAGTACAGCAAAGCAAGTAAGGAAGGATCTCCGAAAGCTTCTTCAGAATTTTTAAAAGCTAATTTAGCATGATCCAAAGCCTCTTTTCCATGGCCCATTGCTAGTGCCTTTTCAGCTTTTCCCACACTTTCCAGGGCTAATTTAATTTTATCAGCTACCTTGTCGCTTATGACAATACTATTGATTTCAGACAACAATTGAGCCAAAGACTTCAAAGTTCTTTTAGACGATTCAAGCATTTCTTCAATCTTATTTAAAGTAAATTCTTTCAAATTCCCAACTTTAAACAATTCTTTTAGAATTTCTTGAAATGTTGAAGCAATTAGTAATGAATCAGCTTTGAAACTACCTAATTTACAAGCGTTTTTATCAGGATTCATAAGATATATCCCGCCCCATCTAGGACTTATAAAAGTGTTAGTCGAAGTCATTTGATTTTGGGAATTGTAAATATACAAAGGAGCTTGACAATGGGGGAAATATACAACCAAATGAATGCTTGGTCTTGGAGAAACGTGAGACCAAAGTTTGGTTTCCAAAGGCGTTATTACGTGTGGTAATTGGTTTTCTAACAAAGCAAAATGGTCCATAACTTTCCTGGGTTTAGCACCGAGTTCTGTTAAATACAACCATTGGGATTTCACAATGAAATCAGTCACTAGGGATATTTTTTTCAAGAAGTGTTGCAAATAATGGTCAATTTCTCGGGCATTAGCTTGGATGTTTATTGTTTGTGGATCCGGATGGATGAAACTTATTAGGATGTCATAATCGAGGCTTAGGGGGAGACCAAAATCACTAGAGTTTTTTGATTTTAGCTGGAGGCTGTTAATTTCGTCTAGGGGCAGCGATGCTCTATAGACTCTAGTTGTGTACCACCAAATTGGCACTCCTAGAAGGACTAGTACTATAAAATATGATAGTATGCTTAGGGTACGGAAATTGGCATCTGATGCATCTGAAATAGGTTTATTAGTCAGAGTATTGAATGACAGAGAAAGGCTAAAATTTGCTAAACAGGCCAGAGCAATCTTATACAGAAAAATTTTAGACTTTAAAGTGTAATAAATAAACTAGCCTAAGAGAGGACTAATACAGTTTTTCTTAGGAGAGTCCTGTACAGCAAGTTTTAGCTCTAAAATAAATTCTAGTCAGTTTTTCTGGCTTCTTTTGTATTTGTACGGACATTAGGTTTAAAATATTATTGATAATTATGATCTCCGGGTGTTTACTATTGAATTATAAATTGAAATACTGATGAAATTACCTTCCTCAATATTTTTCTTCTTGGGGCTTACATTGCTGGTATCTTTTTTGATTACACTCATTTTATTAACAGGAAGAGCTTCTAGTTCTGTGACGACTTTGTCTTCTGTCTACACCCTACACCTGCTTTGGATTTGAGCCCTATCTAGTTTTCAGTCTCAGTCTTTGGCCCTTTTAAAAATGTAAACAAATCTAACAAATAAAGAAAAGTAGGGTTAGGAATGTTAGGATCTGTCTAAGGCTGGGTTTGCAACTTAAAGTTACGGTTACGTATAAATATGGGATTTTTCTTCTTAAAAGTAGGTTCGCACAAATTATTTTTTTGTGTTGATTTGGAAAGTTTTTTAGAGTTTGTAATACATTTTTGGATTTTCTAACATCCGAATTTATTAAAAAAATAACATAGGAAGGCCGGAGTTACCCAAGGATAATAATACACACTATTTACTAAGGATTGCTCGTTTTTGGTAATCACGGCTACATCACGGTCATATTGGTGTATCACCATTGCCGACGTCCGACGTCATTAACTAAGTCGTCAGCAATGAACTGTCGTCAGCTGTTTGCGCCAGCGTTCCTAGTTTAGAATTTAAATTTATGATGAAAAGAAAAATATCATTTAATTTTGATTACCATAACACGCAAAGTGGAAGATGCAATCGAGATCTAAAAAGGAGTTGTTTTAAAATACGCTG
Source organism: Ceutorhynchus assimilis (assembly GCA_917834065.1). NCBI lineage: Eukaryota > Metazoa > Arthropoda > Insecta > Coleoptera > Curculionidae > Ceutorhynchus > Ceutorhynchus assimilis. Next base: position 23,407,226 of record OU892280.1, on the reverse strand, counting down.
TGTCTAGCCTCCCGGCACCGGTATTCATACGAATCCCGGTTATGACGCGTTTTCAATGACACCATCAACGACCACCGGGATTTATCGTGGATCCCGGCTATTGGATTCAAAATTCAAAGTCGTGTTTCTCTTGCTGCTTGAGGCTGTGATTAATTCCGGAATAACTTTTGTGTATTATTGTTTCTTGTTGTGATATTGGTATTAGAGTGGTAAGTACTTCGTTAATCCACTTTTCGTAGTAGTGTTTTAAAAAGGGAATAGTATGGTTCATTTTCATTCATTATTCAGAACTATAGCTTTTTTAACTGCCTGTATCTCTGGAATAGGGTACTCTTGGACCCATGTTTATAGGAACTTTTGCTCTTAATTTGAGATGTAGAATCCGCAGTTAAAATATTGACCTCTAATTTTGGGGCACAATGTGTAATGTTGCTGAGCATTACCGGCGTTGCTGTACAAGATCAAATGCTGAACAGACTTTCAAAATGATGTACAATTCAACGAAATCACAGAATTACCCGTGGTGAAATAATGTATGTAATGGTCACATAACCCGTGTAGTGGGGGGGGGGGTCAATATATGGGGAAAGACCCTGTACATATAATAAAAAGTCATAATTTTATTTTCCATTCATAAAAGCTTATCACGCCCGACTTTGTTTACTTTTTTTACTCTTCATAATAAATCTGCCCCAAAACCAATGAACAATGAATTATTAACATCTTGTATAGAAATAGCCGGGATCCACGACAGTTACCGGTGGTTGTTGATGACGTCATTTAAAACGCGTCATAACCGGGATTCGTATGAATACCGGTGCCGGGAGGCTAGACACAGCGTTTAAAATAATGTAGTAAAACCAAGTATGCATAAAGCCAAAGCCCGCGGAATCATAACCTGTGGTGCAAACAGCCTACGTCAAGGCTAGAAAGGACAAGCTGCGCACCTCACATTCTCACATGGTTTGGCCTGGTGGGTGGGGGGCTTCAGATTTGTTCTACACAGGCCTTATTATATATGAGGATCCATCCTTTTCAATTTATATTCAACATTGGTGTTTTTAAAAATAAAGATTTAAGAACAAAAATTAAGAATTGAAGAATTGGGTAACCCCGGCCGAACATTCAAGAGCCGAACCTGGAATAGGAAGGAAACATTTTCAATTTTCCTCAAATTTCCCCTCTTTTCTTCAGTGTCAATTTTATACTATTCCCGGCTCTTGAATTTTTGTTTCCTTCTAAATTTATTTTCAAAAAATAATACAGAATGATATTCAAAAGCCTGGAATAGAAAAGAAAAATCATCAATTTTCCTTTTTGTCCTCTGTATTTCCATATTTCTCTTTTCTTTAGTGTCAATTTTTTACTATTCCACGCTCTTGAATTCTTGTTTTCTTCTAAATTTATTAAAAAAAAAAAAAAGAATAAGAAACGGTTTTGCGTTTCCTGCAGCTGGGAAAGACATGCAGGATGCAGGAATGGATGGCAGTATCTGCGTTTATTGATGGTCTCAGAGATTCCAAGTTCCAGGGAAAGACCCAAATGATAAACAATCGTCAAAAGAGGAGAGGAGTGTTAGCTTCGAGAATGTTATGAGTAATTTTATGGAGAAAATGCAGAAACTATTACTAGAAGGTAGACAAAAAAACACCAACGCCGAGAAACCGAGTAGAATGTTACCGGTGCTATAATCTTGAGCATATTCAACAGGATTGTAGAGTGAGGGATGTTCTCTCCATCTGCCCCTAACAACAGACAAGACAAGGGTAACGGGAAATATAATCATTATGGAAGAGCGATTGCTGGTTAATAATGATGGTGTCCCCAAGATTGTTCACATAAAATCATTTGGTAGTCATTATAAAGAATTAAAATTCGAAGGACAAAATAATGGAGAATTTAAAACAATCACTTTTGATACGGGTGCTGACGTTTCTATAATTAGAAAAACATTAGTCAAGTCTCGGATAATACAACCGCTCATAAGAACCTCATCACTACGAATAGTCACGAGCAAATTAGCACCGCAGTTCAAGGAGAAGCATCGTTGAACTTACTTCCGGGTCTACCACCTTCAGGCACAGAACATTATAGTCGCCGATATAGAGGATGATCTTATTTTGGGAATAGATTTGATCGGGCAACATGGTTTTTCTTTCGATCCTTCCATGAACATCATTCAAATTTGTTGATGAAGAATTTGTCCTTGTAATAATATCATTAAACAATATCGGTTCTTGAGTTCTTGATTAACTCTGTGGTTTATTGATTATGATGTGTGAGTGATATATGACATTCAATTACAAATTAATTTGTGGCTTTACTCGTTGTGTCCATCACAGATCAATTGCAGAAAATTGGAAACAAACCCTGGGTGTTGCGGTGGACTGACACATCATTTTATTAAAGATAAACCAGAAAAGTTTGTCGTTGGAAAGATTCTGGTAAGAACAAATGAAGACATTATGATAAGAATTGCCAATGTTAAAATAAAGGAATGAGGAGATATTATTGGAACTCTCGAACCAGTTAAGCAAATATCAAACTATGATCTATTAGAAAGCGACATTTTGTGAAACCGAAATTGGATACAGACACCTTTGATGCAGACTTTGGAGAAATTATGGAAACACTTCGATCCAGATAGAAGCCAGAAGAAGCCAAAGATTTCATTTTGAAAGAAACAGACGTGTTTGTGATGGATAATCAAACCGGAGGGACCAGTTGAATGGCAACACAAAATTGCTACTGGATTGGCACATCCAATTAGGCAACCACCACGACGTATGCCAGTAGCTAAATAACAGGAAGTCAAAATCCAAATTGATAAAATACTTCAAGAGGGAATTATTGAAAAGTCAAGTCCATAGTATATGCCAGTAGTATTGGTATAACAAAGAAAAATGGAAGTCTTAGATAATAACAAGAGTTTAATTTACAAGGCGTTGTGAAACTCTCTGGCCGCAGAAAATGGTTTACTGAAAAGAGTTTGGAAAAGTGCCGATGGGTAAACTACATACTAAGAGCCAATACTGGTTATTCCAAAAGATCGAGTAGAAGATGTATTAAAAGAAATACATGACGGAGCTTCAGGGGCACATTTCGGAGTTAACAAGTCTTTGAACAAAATTCGGGTGCCTACATTTTTACTGGGTTCACTATCATGAAGATGTTAAAAGCTGGTGCCGAAAATGCGACATCTGTGCTACCAGTAAAGGCCCTAAACTAAGATCTCGGGAGTCCATGAAACAGTACAACGTCGGGCTCCCATTTGAAAGAATAGCGATAGATGTTGCCGTACCGTTCCCTGAGTCAGAGCGTGGTAACAAATACATAATAATAAATAATAATAATAATAATGTCTTTATTGCAATCTTGAGATAAAATTACAAAAGGCGAAGTTGAAGGTAGGCTTCCTCAATTAACCTAATAGGTACAATAACTTAAACATAACCGATACGAATGAATAGAAAAAATAAATTGGAAAAAATTGGAAAGGCTGGATAGACTAAGGTGCAGCGTTAATTTGTTTAATCAAATGGCCTATTGCATTTTTGAAAAATTGGGTGGGAGCAGATTTTAAGTTAACAGGAACTTTATTGTAGGTTGTATAGGTATTGTAGCGAGATTTGATAAGTGAATGACCTTTCATATAGAGTTGTTTCGTGTAGAGGAGGAGTGATGGTTAGTTTATGCCTCAAATCCAGAGCATGAGAGTCATAACTAAATTTTATTTTCTGATATAAATAATCCGGACATTTTTTGGAATTATTTTGTTGTACATTACTAAGCTATGGAGCAGTCTCCTCTCACTCATGCTGAACCACCCTATTTCCCTCATCTTATCACTCACCCCTCTGTCATACTTCCTTATGCCACCTACCAAACGCACGCAGCAATTCTGAATCAGTTGGATACGTTTGGCATCCCTTTCGAGCAGACATGGGCCGGACATCACAAAATGTGAATTGTGATAGAACCAGACTGTCACATAACGATTTCCTGAGATCAGCATTCAAGAGGCGTCTCTCATTGAAAATGACCTTCAGCTTAGCGAATGCCTTTCTAATACAATTATTTATATGTTCTGTAAACCTATAAGGTTAACATCTAGCAAAAGTCCAAGGTTTCTAGCTGCCGCTGAGCAACTCAAAGCCTGACCATCAAGGCTGATTCGAAGCATGTCCTGACATTGAGATCGACTTTGCGCACGTCCAAAGAGCAAAACATGACACTTTTTAGGATTGAGCAGCAAGCAGTGATTAATTGAAACCCTCAGCAGACGGTCTAGGTCCGCATTTAGTTTATCGTTAGCTTCAAAAATGTTTTCTGGACCAAATGACATCTAAAGTTGGGTATCGTTTGCGTACAGGTGCACATTGGTGTGCCTCAAGCTGTTAGTTAGTTGTGAGGTGTATAAAATAAAAAATAAAGGCCCAAAATCGATCCTTGAGGAACACCACGTGCAACATCCAAAGATTCCGACATGCTAGGGCCAACCTTTACAGACTGTGTTCTTTCAGAAAGGTAACTTTCAATAAGTTGGCAGGCGTTTTTTTCAAAGCCAAGATACTTCAGAATTGCCTAGAAAAGCTCATGGTCCAGTCGATCAAAAGCCATCGAATAGTCCAGCAAGATTAAAGCAGTGAGTTCACCAGAGTCAGCCGCCTCAAGAATATCGTCAGTAACCTTTAGAAGTGCTGCTGCGCAACTGTAGTCTTTACAGAAACCAGACTGAACAGAAGGTAGCAACTGGTGAGCTTGGATGAAGTCACGAATTTGGCTCTCCAACACTCTTTCCAGGACCTTCGAAAGTGTTGGCAGAATGCTTATGGGTCTAAGATCCTTCAACTCCTCAGGGACGGGAGCCTTAGAGATCGGAAGCAGAAAAGAACTTTTCCAGACATTTGGAAAGAATGAAGTGTCTATGCATGAGTTAACAAAGTGTACAATAAAGGGAAGGATGTGAGGGCAACAGAGACACAGCGTGACAGTCCAATGCCATCAGTACCGACAGCCAATGACTTGATTGAAAAAAAGGCTGTGTGAACCTCCTCAGGGGTGGCAAGTCTAAACTCAAAAGAGCCGACATCCTGTTTTTTGTTTTCGCGATAGAAAAGTGACGTAGCTGGATCAGGGGTTGACGAAGGAGCAGCATTTATAAAAAATTGATTTATGTCATCCACATTACCAAGATGTTCAGGAATGGATATAGGATTTTTCGAATATATACCGAGCTCGCTAAGCAGCTTCCAATTATTTTTGGGATTGCCTATATTCAAATTGGTTTCAAGGTAGTTATTTTTCTCAGTTTGAATCGCGATTGTGACTTGAATACGAAGCCGTCGATAGTTTTCCCAGTTTTTTGGAGTGTTACGTTGCTTAAATTTAGATAGGGCCTTGTTCCGTAGCTTCATAGTGAGCTGCTACTACACTTACAGGGGAAATCCAGGGTGTCTTTTTTTTTGTTACCCGGGCATTTCTAATGGGGGCATGCCTATCAAACAAGCCTAAAATGTATCTATTGAATGTTTCCAGCTTTTCATCGACATTCTGCAGATAAAAGATATTATGAAGAGGTATATTAAGGAGATCAGCATAAAACGCTTCGCGATCAAAATGTCGTGAATCTCTATAAGATATAAAGCAAGGTTTAGGTTTGGAGATCCTCAAACGCAATTGACACTTAATAAGGAAGTGATCAGATGCATCGAAAGAGGTATCGACACTACTACCTGACAGAAGATCCTTGTTAGAGCATAACATTAAATCTATGACAGTTGCGCTAGTAAGGCCCCGCCTGGTTGGCTCGTTTATGACTTGTGTTAAGCTATACGCATTCAGCAACGAAAGAAATTGTTGAGAATACACGGAATCAAGATTAAAAACTTCAATGTTGAAGTCGCCCAAGCACACGAGATTAGAATACATCAGCAAATTTTGGGAAACATTCCATTCAAATTCTTCCAAAAATTCATTCACATTGTTGGTGCCAGGAGGCCTATATACGACGCCCACAAGATTTTTAAATAGGTTAATTTTAAATTCGATCCATACACAGAAAAAAACAAAATCTTAATTGTAGATTACGTATATTTTCAATATTTTTTACTTGATTCAAGTTTACATATTTTTAATTTAAGGACACCAGTTTAAAACAAGAATTTCAATATGTTTGAAAAATGAATATAATATTTTCAAGATATATTTTTCATTGTAGTAAATAGTCTTGTTTCAAAATGTTTCACATTTTTATTCCTAAATTACGAATTTTAGTTTTGAGATTGCATCGGCTCTTTATTTGGAAATTATTACCTCTTTAGAATGATGGTTTATAATTTTGGAAGGAGAAACAATATACCTATGTCGAGAATGTACTAATTTTTCTTTTGAACAACCGAATACTAAAACGGAAAGGATAAAAAATAAAATACTCTTAATTTGAGTATATGATTTCTCCGTATTCTCCTGAATTTGGGCGAACGCTGTAGAGTAGAATACTCTAATGGCCGTTTGCACCGACCATTTTGAGGGAGACTTAACGATAAGTATTCCTTAAAATGACATTTTCACATGTAAAAAATGTGACATTTTTTACATGTTAAAATGTCATTTTAACGTATACTTATCGATGAGCATCCTTTGAATGGTCGGTGCAAAGTGCAAATGGCCATAAAATAGCATACAAAAGTTTACTTTGAGCATATCTCAATTTTTATGGCGAAATTACCGTATACTCTTAAGATGAAACTGGAATAGCATCAAACAAAGCAGATCTATATTATTAGATGGAACTGACATATGCTCAATTCAAGTAGCTATAGGTATGAATATCTAAAAGTTTGGGATGAAGCGATATATCTTCAATTTGAAATAACTAAATTTTTATATAAAAAATCTGAAATACTCAAATGAAACATCGCATTTTGTTAAAAGAAACCTAATATATTGAGAATTTGCTATTCTTATTCCAAGGCGTCATAGTCTTGAGTATATGCAAAGCTAACTTATGCTCGAATTGAGCTTAAGCTATTTGAACCAAGTATTTTGATTTTTGCGTGTACCTGTTCAGCATAAGTAGACTTAGCATTATTTAGGATTGAAAATTTAATTGAGTTGCGTATGTACAAAAGAACTCCCCTCCACGACCCAACATACGATCACGTCTAACCAGCCTAAAACCATCAATGTTCACCGAGCTATCATCAATCAATTGAGTTAGCCATATATCTCTGTAACTGTTAAAATATCGAAACTATTAGATAAAATACAATTCTTAATATAATTAATTTTGGTTATCATCTTGGTTATCATGGATTACTTCAGTAAATGGCCGGAAGTTTTCGGTATTCCCAATCAAGAAGCAATCTCGATTGCCCAGGTGCTAGTGGACGAAGTTTTTAGTCGTCAGAGTGTGCCACTAGAGTTGCATTCAGATCAGGGACGAATCTTAAACATCTTTACATCCACAGTTTGATGGTATGGTAGAACGATTTAATAAGACCATAGAGGAACACCTGACAAAAGTGTTCGCAAAGAACCAGCCAGATTGGGACAAACATTTGCCTCTATTTTCAATAGCTTACGGAGCAGCTGTTCACGAGTCAACAGGTGAAAGTCCAGCTAGGATCGTTTTTGGAAGGGAACTCACGTTACCTTGCGATCTAATGTTTGGAACACCTGAAGAAGAACCAAAAGAAATTCGAGATTATGATGACGAAGTAAGGGCATGACCTCTGAAGATACATGATTTAGCACGGGAGCATATTCAGTTGGCCAGTGTCCACATGAAGATTAGGTACGACTTGAAAGCCAATACAGCCGGATCACAACAAGACAAGGAAAGAAAGGAGTGTCGCCGAAATTGTCTCCATTATGGGAAGGACCCTACAGAATAATCAAGAGGATCAATGATTTGGTTTATCGAGTTCAGCGCAACACCAGGTGTAAGATGAAAGTTTTACATCTAGACAGATTGACGAAAAATCATGGACGCGAAGTTGATCGGGACGATCAACCTCAAGAGGAGGGCAGTGTGGCGGCGCCTCCGCCAGGGCGCAGAAAATCCATACCTGAATTCTAGAACGTACTGCGTTATTTAGGAAAAGAGACAATTACGTTCTTCTGGATTTTACAGGAATGGATTACGAATATATAAACGCCGGGATTAGTTAGTAGTTTTTAGTTTTAAGATTGGCTGTTTTACGTTTTACATAGTAAATATTGTGAGAGTTGTAAGAGTTAAGTTGATTCATTTAATTAGTCGAGTAGTTAGTGTCAAAGTGTTATAGTAACGTTGAATAAATTGTTGCGTTGATTGGACTTTGATTTTTGAATAAACGGACACAAGAGTTTTGTCACGCACGCCAGAGCCGTGACACTAGTCTTAAATTTCTCTTTTCTTTCGTGTCAATTTTTGACTTTTCCGGGCTTTCGAATTTTTGTTTTCTCCTAAATTTCTTTTTATAAGAGTAAAACACCTCATGCAAGTGCCTGGAATAGAAACAAAAAATATAATTTTTTCTTAAATTTCTTTCTTCGTCTGTCTCATTTCTTTTTTGTTAATTTATTCACCATTCCAGGCTCTTGAATTTCTGTTTTCTTTTAATTTTCTTTTTATAAAAAAAATTAGAAAGACTCGAGAGCCCGGAATTTAAAAAAATATAACAATATTAGAAAAATTATTGATTATCCCTATTTATTTTGCTTGAAGCTCATGCACCGTTCTACAATCAAAAAATCAACAAAATTGAATTTCTGACGCATTCAAGCAAAATTTGCTTATTTTCATTAATAATAAGTTATTACGCTATTGTAACCGCGGGCCCATTATTTACATTACTTCTCCTTTTTCCAGAGTAGATCATCTCCGAAATATTTCGTTTATAAACAGTTCCAGATTTGCTTTCTTACACATCGGGCGTCGTTTTATAATAATACGTCTTGTGAAATAGTTATCCTAAAAAAAAAAAATGATTCTCTTTGTGATTTTGTGGCTTTTATTTTTCGCATACGTTTCGCCCCAAATGACCGAGATAAGTAGCTTTTCGAAATGTTGCCCTACAGGATTAATTATTAAATTCAACAATCAATCTTACGCGTGCGATGTTGATTCGGAGATAAACTTGAATATAATTAATAATGAGAGGGGTTTTAGTATTAGCGAAAATTATTGTGTGGAAATTTTTGAAAAAAATGTGTTTTTATTTAAAAAAAATATTCAAAATGAATTTGTCAAAATGTTTTTGATTAATACTCAATTTTATCCGAAATGTTGTCCCATGGATTATTTTTATAATACCAGAAGTCATTCTTGTGAAGATAGTCATTTAGTTGTCAAGGATTTTAGCAGGTAAAATTGAATACTTTTATGTCTAAGTATTTTTGTTTGCAAAAAAAAATTATTTATTTTTTATCAACGTCACTCTTCTGAGAGAGAAAAATTTCATAACGTAACTTAAAATGCCCAAAATAAGTCGTACATAAAAATGTATTTTATTTTCAAACCGATGTCCATTGGGAATCACATCACAAGTCCCAACACACTGTTTCGTTCATGCGAAAGAAAATTTATCCTATCAAGGTCTTAAAGTTGTTTTCGGAGAGTTGTATCGGAAAATCTCTAAAGTGGTTTAAGATCCTGGATCTATTGACAGGGGGATATGGACCTTCGTGTTTGCAATAAAATTTTATGTCCGCTCATTATTTCCTCGATTTATGTTGTTTCCGAAAGTTTGTTGCGCCTTTTTATTGAAGTTTTATGTTTAGTTTCAGATTTCTCCGAATCGGATTGCCTCATTGCAAAATGATCATCGACTATAAGTTGAACTTCGGTTCGAACTCGTTGTTACATCCTAATCTGCCTGCAGACGATTATTGCCTCGATAATACCGAAGACAATCGCGAAGTCATCCGTGTTTGTACCGACGATTTTCGGTTATGCGAATCGACCAAATGTATCCACAAATGCTGTCCGGATGGTCAAAGTTTCGTAAATGGCTCAGTTTGCAAACCCACTTATGTTTATGGAGTGAATTTGAGTTTCTCGGAAAATATCGACCAGAATGGTAATTTTCTTCATCATAAAAGTAGAGTTTAAATAAGATACTGAAATACCTATACTTATAGCCGATTCTTTAAGGATTTTTTAGTGACTAATCGTCTGTAACCGTGTTATAAACGGTAACTGAAATTATTAGGCCTTTTCGGAAATGCTGATCTTATTAACCCGATCACCAGCTGATGTTCTATATCCTTTTTCAAGCGTGTTCATTAAAGAAAGACAAAAAACAAACAGCTGGTGATCATAAGCGTTTCCGAAAAGGCCTAATTTCAGTTACCGTTTATAACACGGTTACAAACGATTAGTCGCTAAAAAATCCTTTTAATAAGAGATTTGGAAAAAGCATGCATTTCTATTTTTCAAGGAATTTTCCATTTTAGTTTTGATCCAGTAAAATTAAATTACATTTAAAACGTTAATCTTGATTGATAGTCCAAGAAACGGGGATCTGAAAAGAGGGTTTACCTCAACATAATTAAAGGTTAACATTTTTTGGGGGGGATCGGTTCATTTTCATGTGCTTAATAACATATTAAGTTTGCGACCTTGTACTTCCATAGGGTTTTTAGTTAGGGGTGGTTTTTAGGGGTAATTTGCGGTTTATGGAGAACGCTGCTCGAAGGGATGGTCCAATAGCAAAAAGTTTCAAATGATTGTTGTAGCTGAAGTTTTGTGCTATAAAAAACTCAGCGACAGCACCCTTCTATCTTCTATAGTTTTTTTTCTGCAGCGTCTTGAATACTAGCATGTTTTTATTCAAGGTTACTGAATCAACGTTTCACGTGTTTGCGCGCATTTGATGCAGTAGCGGCCAAATGCATAATCCGATTTCAATTTTTCAAACACCACATTATTGCTTATGAAATGCACTCTCCAATGCTTTTTTGTTCGAATTTTTTGCTTGAAAATTAAGCGAGCACAGACTTGCTTAATGTGCGAGGAAGTTGTAAATTGCATCGAAAACTACCCCTTTCTTGCATTCACTGTAATTTCTAAACGGGGCCAAATATTTGGTATCAGTTTCCGACAATCGGCAGCCCATTTATTCCTCTCATAATGCCCCAGCGGATTTTTTTTTTCGTTAATTACTCAATGACTTATTGGCCTGAACACGTCGCCCGGAATTTTTCAAAAAGTCAAAAAAAATTAAAATTGTCGCACAGCGCTGAAATTTGGTACGATGGCTTTATTTATTGTTTTTATGAATATACTGCAATTTTAATTGTTTCACATGACTGCTGCAATAATTAAAATTGCAGTATATTCATAAGAACAATAAATAAAGCCATCGTACCAAATTTCAGCGCTGTGCGACAATTGTGATTTTTTTTGACTTTTTGAAAAATTCCGCGCGACGTGCTTAGGCCAATAAGTCATTGAGTAATTAACGAAAAAAAAATCCGCTGGGGCATTATGAGAGGAATAAATGGGCTGCCGATTGTCGAAAACTGACACCATATATTTGGCCCCGTTTAGAAATTACAGTGAATGCAAGAAAGGGGTTGTTTTCGATGCAATTTACAACTTCCTCGCACATTAAGCAAGTCCGTTCTCGCTTAATTTTCCAGCAAAAAATTCGAACAAAAAAGCATTGGAGAGTGCATTACATAAGCAATAATGTGGTGTTTGAAAAATTGAAATCGGATTATGCATTTGGCCGCTACTGCATCAAATGCGCGCAAACACGTGAAACGTTGATTCAGTGACCTTGAATAAAAACATGCTAGTACTCAAGACGCTGCAGAAAAAAAAACTATAAAAGATAAAGGGGTGCTGTCGCAGAGTTTTGTATAGCAAAAAACTTCAGCTACAACAATCATTTGAAACTTTTTGTTATTGGATCATCCCTTTGAGCAGCGTTCTCCATAAACCGCAAATTACCCCTAAAAACCACCCCTCACTGAAAACCCTATGGAAGCACAAGGTCACGAACTTAATATGTTAATATGTTAAGCATATGAAAATGAACCGATCCTCCCCAAAAAATGTTAACTTCTAATTATGTTGATAAACTTCCTTCATTGCTTGGCCTATGAAATGTTTAATATTTTTTGCTTACCTATTTGCCTATTTCTATGAACCTAACTTCAGTGCTGACGTGGCAAGCCAAAAATGTTTTTTTTTAGAAAAAGCTACCTCGTAATATTTATGTTCATTAAAACTGCTCATTTTGATACCCTCCTCGGGCAATTAATAAATTTTTCAGATGATTTCGTAATAGTACACGGCTACACTGGCAAGATTTATTTGCAGCCGCTCTCCTGGGACTTTAATTTGGATTCAATGGGAGTCTTTCGGCTTTTCGACGAAAAAATCGGCAACGAAATTTATGAAGCTACAGAAGAAACATATTGTATAGAGCACGCAACGAAAAATGGTATCGAATATGGTCATCGATTGTTCAGGTATGTCTATGTAAGCATCTTTAGCCCAAGTACTCTATTATAGTTATTAATGATACTAGTTCGATATGAACACCATAATGAAACGCGTGTAATGTTGAACCACGAGGCGTTAGCCGAGTGGTTTAGTTACATAAGTTTCATCAATAAAGTTCATATCGAACGTGTATCATTCAAAATTTAATCTACGATGGTCCAAATAGATTTGATTTGCCTTGAAATAGCAAAAAATTTTCAAATTAAAATTCAAAATTTAGCAGGTGCCTGTACTAGTTGGGAACATGCTTGTTTATTTTTAGCACTTTGACTTTGGCAGCTTCAATATAAGAGTCAATTTTTGTGCCATAAAATCAGTTTTATAGTGGAAAATAATGTTAATATTGGTGTGATTCTGAGTTCGAATGTGTCCCTTCGAATATCGAGACAGCCATCAATGAACAGGTTCTTCTGGTAACTACATAGCTTTCTTTTTGTATATTTTTCATTTCATAATTTGGGTGTTTTTATGAATTCTTGAACGCACTAGTGCTATTATGAAAGACCTAATGACATTCAAATGACAATGCTAAATGTGTCATAATGACATCGACGTAGATTAAATTATTAATCTCACTTTGCATCATAGTCATCATTGCAATAAACAGTTTAATACTACTCTCAATTTTCCTCATGTACCTGCTTACAATTTTTTCTTATTTTTACTAAACTATCTAATAAAATAAATCTTTTGATTACTAAGAGCATGCACGTAATATTGATTAACCATTTTAAATTTCTCTTAAACTTCTTGATTCGCGACTGCCAACCCAACTTTCACTCTGCAACTGGAACCTTCTACACAAACTCTTGTTATCGCCGTTTCTACCAACTATTTTAGCCCTTTCACTGCTAATCACTGATTTATAAGTAAATGATTTTTGTGATCCGAATGCTAACTACATATATATAGGTTTTTCAATTTGGTGCTACAAACGCTAACTACTGATATACCGGGTGACAATGAAACTACTACCCACGGCGGCATTTTTTAACGGCTCGAGATAAAAGTAGGTATGCAACTCGGTTTGTTGATAGGGTTGAAAATTGTGAACAATTTTGATATAAAAACAATTGAATGTCTTTTCCGGTTTCACCGGAAATGGCATTGACTTTGTTTTTTTAAATGGGACACCCTGTATATATATATTTTTTTTCGACTCTCTGAACCATTCTAAATAACTTTTGTCTATTATACCCTTGTCAAAAATTGATAGTTTTTGAAATAGAGTGGCTCAAAAATATGTCGTAATTGGCGATTTCAAAAATCAATGCGGCACCTGGCAGAAATATTTGGAACTAACTTAAACAGTAATAAGATCGTTTGTTTACATACCGTATTGGAATATTTTCTTGCTTTTTCGATGTTTTCTGTTCGTTCCTAATTTGAATTACGTGTTTTGTGTCGAAAAGTGGAAAATAATAAAGGGATAGCTTCTATTGTGACTCTGTGAGGTGCTATTATTACAGGAATTCAATAGCATCTGTCTCCAAGTCCAAGCGGTCCAAGCATAACACAAACTGCTGTGTATACGAATGCCATTCCCGGAAAGGTGCAGACAGAACTATTCATTTTCATTATTTTCCTAAGAAAAGTAGTGATCGTGCTTTCTACGCCAGCCTGCAGGTACAATAAAACTGTGGCTAAACTCAAAAGCAGGCCTCCATTTCCCATATTTCGTGTTGTATGGATACGAAATGCATAAAAGAAAGTCACAACGTTCAAAATTTATAAAATATAGTAAAAAAACACCGAAAAAACTACGAGAACAACGAGAAAATTAGTGAAAGAAATACGAATGCATATAAATACAATGCTGAACGTCAAATAATTACTCTTTTTTCGCCATATTTGTTTACAAACGCCAGCGCCCCCATCGGTAGTCGAAATCGCCAATTCCTATTTGTTTGTATTTTACGTTAAATCTGCATTTCCGGTAAAACCGGAAAAGTCATTCAATTGTTTTTATATTAAAATTGTTCACAATTTTCAACCCTATCAGCTAACCAAGTTGCATATTTCTATCTCGAGCCCTTAAGAAATGCCGCCATGGGTAGTAGTTTCATTGTCACCCGGTATATTATTTACCGCATACATGTCGGGATCATGTTGCTAACATCTAATTTAGTAGTGGTGTGTGGCAGAGACCTGCCTGGATATGAATTTCAGTTATATTTGCACCAATAAAATTTTAGGAGGGGATTTTAGAGGAGGCTGAATATTGGAGCGTCCCATTGTATTTTCCGAGGTATTTTCTGTATACTTACGTAAGTTGGTATATGGGAACAAACAAAAATAAAAGAAATTAGAGAAAAGAAAAAAAAAAAAATAATAAAAAATTATATGTATTTTCAGAAATAAATAATAAGAACTGTTGCTTTAACACCTTCCTGAATGCGCGCGAAAAAGCCCGCGCTGGGAGAAACGTCAAGTGCGGAGAGCGCCGTATCACGGGAATACCAATCTGACAGCGCGCCGCAGTGAAAATGTCATCTTAGAGAATACTTATCGTTAAGGGTCCCCTAAAATAGTTAGTGGAAACGGCCATTAGTCTTACAATAATCTTATGAGGTATCCTGAATTCTGCCATTCTCTCCCAGATCTTAACTCTTTTCACACTATCGTTGGCCTGTTCGAAATCTATAAAGAGTTATTGGTATAGACTTTGTTGGTATGTATCTGCCATCTGCTTATTGAATTCCCAGCTTTTTTCTACTAGCTGTTGTAACGAAATTCCAAATCACTCCTTGTGACACTCAACGGAACGCCCCAGATGAGACACACGTCAACCCCAAAAACTCGCCGAATATTATTGTTTAAACTTTTAAAAATTATTGTTAATCTAGGATGTGTGAGTGTTGTTTTGGTACGGTGTTTTATTTTTAGTCAGTTGTTTCACTAGAAAAAGATTATTGATTAACTACGGGAAGAAAGTCAGTACATCTCTGGTCAGTACTTAACTATGGTCAGTAATTTATATTATCCTTCATTTCTCTCCTATTTTTTTATATTTTAATTCGCTTGTATTGTTTTAATGTTGATAAAGTCTTTAGTGTGTTTCCGTTTCAAAAGCAAGATATTACCGATTATTCCACTCATGTGTTAGAAATCCCATAAGACAAGTGACGATTTTTAGAATTACAGCGAAAATTCTCTTTTCCATTTGTTTAACTAGAGAGACTTACAGCGATAATTCTCCCATGTTATTTTATACATGGTTGTCATGCTAATTTTTGATACAAACAAACGGTTCCTGATAGCAACCATTTATTTGTATTGATTCTTTAGATGTTCAAATCATTTAATACATATTTATTTCCATATTTTTTGCATTCTCATACGTGAAATAATCCTCTAAATACCACTTGAGCTTTAAAATGAACCAGATAATTTTGAAGCTCTCGTGGTATTATCCCCGATAATTTCGAGGTTCTAAAAAGACACCCAGAGAACTGCGGTACATTGGCGCCCAACGACCAACGGAACTTTGAAGAATTGTCGGTGAATTTGTATTTTATGCGGGACATTTTCACGCGTTTCCGGCTTCTACGGGATTGTTTAGGACAGAAAATCGTTGCGGACTTTTCAGTTTTTTTCGAAAACTATTGTTTTGTGAACTTCTGTTGTGTTTAAATAGAATTATTTGAGTTTGGTTGAACTTTGAAGTTGTAGTTGATACTTGTACTGAAATATTTTGTTGGTTCCTTATTGTTTCTGCCTTTGGATTAGGCAGATTAGTGCAAGAATTTTGGAACTTCACGAAGGATTTGCACGGGTAAAGATAACGATATAGCTTTGGGTTTCGTTCGAGTTGATTGAAAAAACGATGCCATAATCAAAAACAGATTCTGAATCCAAAGAAACAATGGCTTCTGTTACTTTGTCAAACGCTCAGTTTCAAGAACTGTTGGATTGTTTGACCATTCAAACTCAGCCAATCGTTCATGCTACTCAGTCAGTTGTCAATTTACAGGGCGGAAACTTTTCTAAATGTGTGTTGCGTTTTGACGGTTTGAAAGTCGCAGACGTTAACACTTTTCTGGACGCTATCGAGATATATAAAGACTGTTCACAAGTTAGCGACGACAACGCGTTACGTGGTTTACCTATGCTTCTCGATAGTTTCGCAGCGACTTGGTTTCGCGGAATAAAATTCACTTTAATTTCCTGGAATAATGCTGTCGATTAACTTAGGAAAACGTTCGGTCCTCAGAAACCCAGATATGGCATTTATCGAGAACTGTTTGCTAAAGAACAGCCGTCGGACATGAAAACAGATGTGTTTATTCGTAAGTGCCGTGCTATTATTGCACAGTTGTCTCCTGGTACACTAACTGAGATTACTGAGAACATTCAAATGGACATAATTTATGGTTTATTACATCCTAAAACAAGACAGAACATTCCCCGCGATAAAATCACCAACTTTAACGAACTTATGAGTGAAGCGTGTCTTATTGAGGAGTCTCTCGTCGAACTTTATCTTAAGACACCGGCTGCCATTGAACAATCACAGTCGAATGATTTTAGTGAAAAAAAAAATAAAGTGCGTTGTGTTTTTTGCCAAAATATCTGTCTCACCAAAGATCATCAGTGTCGTAAACTGGCTGCGAAAAACATATCTACGGTCAGTGGCGGTTCATTAGTTGACACGAGTCAAAATTCGGAACAAACGGATTCGGTTATGGTAACTACACAGCCTATTCGCGTCAGCGCTCAGACTTCGTTCTAATTGTCCAAAGTGTTGAATTTCATCAGCAACCGCGTCCATTGATTTTTCTAGTGCAGACATTAAACCAAACGATTTTGTTGTAAATACCATTAATCAATTAAACCTTTCTCCTCGTGCACGTCTTATATTAAAAATATGAATTTTGGGTCACATAGGAACAGGAATTGTGGACTCAGCCGCTAAACAAAGCATTGCTCGTCACACATTGCATAGGATCTAGTTAGTCTTTGGACAGAAGTTTGAAGCTAAGCATTTAACTTGTAAACTAGCAGATGAAACTGCTGTTGATAAAGATGTAAAGTTGGCCAATGTCGATGTTTATTTAAATGGATATTGTGTACCCACAACTTTTATTGTTTTGCCAGATGCGGAAAATCAAACCTTTCTAGGAGTGGATTTTATAACAGATGCCAACATAAATTTGAAAATTCTTTATGCTACTTGGTATTTTAACGATGAAATTGGTGATGCAAATGACCCGGAAAACGCGGTGCATCAGTTGTGTTTTGAAGACCTGCTGTCCACCAATCAAGTACCAGAATCAAGCCTTGAACCATTGCGTAATGAAGAAGGACATATGCTAGCTCCTGAACAGCGTGAAAGATTAAAAGCCTTTTTGGATCAAAACGAGGATATTTTTGGTCTAGGGGGAGATGTCACACCGTTTGCCAAGCATTGCGTCAACCTGGCCGATGACGTACAACCTATTTCACTGCCTCCGTACAGAATGTCATCTATGCGGGAGGAGCAGTGAATTAGACAAGCTCCAAGCTTCTGCTTTCACCACTCCATTTGGAACGTTCCGCTATTCACGTATGCCATTCGGATTGAAAAACGCTCCGGCGACTTTCCAGCGTTTAATGGATGTTTTCCGCCGTGGACTCACAGACGTTTCGATTTTGGCCTATCTGGATGATTTGATTGTCTTGTCGTCTGACTTTGAGACGCACCTTAGGGCCAGTATTATAAAGTCCGGTTGACCGAAGGTTGAATTCCAACCAGCAGTTGAACTCAAATGTCCGTATAAAATCATACGAAAATGTCAGTTCGACCGCTGTTTGTGGTTGAAACTCAACTTCCGGTCAACCAGGCTTTATAATACCGGCCCTTTGTGTGTGTGTTCGTTCGTCCGAGTGTTCGATATCTGGGACCCAATGGTATATCAGTTAATCCTGAGAAAACTGCTACTATTGCCAATCTGCCTGCCCCCGGAAAGAGGTACAATCGTTTCTCCAAGCCTGCTCGTGGTACCGCAGGTTCATTAAGAACTTCTCTGAAATCGCACGCCCATTAAGTTAGTTAAGCAAAAAGAACATGATGCCAAGCATTCGACACCTTGAAGCAACACCTACTTAGCACACCAATATTGCAACAGATGAACGAAACTAAGTCATTTATGATTAGAACGGATGCCAGTTCTTATGCAATTGGGGCCGTATTGCTTCAAGGAGCAGGACCAGAATAACATGTTGTGGCATATGCGTCGAGGTTGTTACTACCTGCTGAGCGAAATTATACTACAACTGAACGAGAAGCTTTAGCCGCTGTATGGGCTTTAGACAAATTTAGAGGATATGTGGAAGGGTCTACTAAGGTAACCCGTTCCACTGATCACCAACCATTAAAATGGCTTTTAACACTCAAGACTCAAGCGACAGGTCGTCTTGCTCGATGGGCCATGAACTACAAAATTATGATCTAAAGGTTGAATACATTTTGAGGAAGAAAAATGTAGTAACGGATCTTTTATGCCGGCTACCCTGTAACCATGAAGATTTAACATCCTGTGATATCTGTAAAATTACAGTAGATGTACCAGACCGAACTGTTTATGAGTTACGTATGGAACAGATGAAGAATCCCGAACTTGTTAAAATGATAAACTGTTTTGAGAACAATGAAGATAACATCATTGCTCAGTGGACAGATCGCGGTTTCATCCTAATGAATGGTGTGTTATATAGATATTCCTGGGAAGAAGGAGATGAAGAAGCGCAGTTAGTTGTCCCAACACATGAACGAGAGAGGACCATGTACGAATATCATGATAGTCCCACTGCAGCCCATTATGGAATCTAGCGAACAGATCAATGAGTTGCAAGAAAGTACTATTTTACTGGCATGAGACGATTTATAGCTGGGTTGTTGCAAACTCCAACATAATATGCTCAAAGGTTTGAGATTGTAGCTGTTGACCTTTTTGGACCTTTGCCTGAATCTAATGACGGATATCGATGAATACTGATTGCAAAAGATGCCTCAACAAAATTGACCGAGTTGTTTGCACTTAAGACCGCTACCTCAGAAGAATATGCATCAAAACAGGTAGAAGAATGTTCGATATGGAATACCACGCCGAATGACAAGTGATAATGGTGTTCAATTTGTTTGGTAGAACGGAAAAATCGAGATCTGAAGCCACAATTGGCAATTTTTGTCAAAGATAAGCACAACACTTGGCCCTCGTATCTTTCAACAATTAGAATTGCAATGAACACAGTCAAGAACGAAAATCTTGGATATACGTCGGCGTACTTGACATTTGGAAGGTAACTACGTACACTCGATGAAGTATAAAATGATATGCGACAAACCACTTCAGATAATTTTATACCCCAGATTACGCTTCATCTGGAGCGTATGATTACTGTTTGGCAGAACCGACACAAAGTCTATGCAAATATAAGATGCAGAATAGTTCCTGAGTTTAACGTTGGAGACAAAGTACTTGGTAATCTTCATACGCATAGCCGTACAGCCAAGAACTTGACTAAGGAGTTTAATCCCAAACGAAACGGGCCCTACAAAATATTGAGAAAGTTATCGCCCACCAGTTACGAGTTGGCTGAGACCAAAACCAGTGTACCACTAGAAAAGTACCACGTGAGTGATTTAAAGCCTTATCGAGCACCGGAGACGATACCTGCGATTGGGATCCGCAAAAGAGGAAGGCCCCCGAGTTAATCGATCGACAGTCAATAAAAAGCACGAGGATCATACTCGGGACGAGGATGACCCCCGAGGGAGAGAATATAACGAAATTCCTAATCGCCCCGTAGAACCAAGTGACACTCAAACGGAACACCCCAGACAAGACACACATCAACCCCAAAAACTCGCCAAATATTATTGTTAATCTAGGAAGTGTGAGTGTTGTTTTGGTGCTCTGTTAATCTGTGGAAAAGATTATTGATTAACTACGGGAAGAGAGTGTTTACAATTACCCTTCATTTCTTTCCTAATTTTTTATATTTTAATTCGTTTATATTGTTTATACATGTTTATAAAGTCTATAGTGTTGTGTTTTCGTTTTAAAAGCAAGATATTAACGATAATTTCAAGGTTAGACACCCAGAGAAACCCCAGCGGTACACTGTCTAATTGTGGACGGTTGGTCGGTTGTTGATCGGTATATCCGAAAGTCTATTATCTCGCCTGTGAATAGGGTCATTTTCGGCAGGTTTATATCTGATAGAACTAAGAACTTTCTATGCTGCATTAATAGGCGATGTTCCTCTATAATTTTTACATGTCATTCCGTCTCCTTTTTTGTATTTGTATATGCTTTCTTTCCAGTCTTCTGGGATCTTCTCATTTTTTCAGATAGTTCTTATGAGTTCGTGAAGCTGAGATGTGGCTGTGTTTCCGTCATGTTTCAAGAGCTCGGCAGTTATCGTGTCTTTACCGGGAGATTCAGTGTTTTTCAACTTTTGCATAGCTTTCTCTCATTTCTGCCGTTAGAAAGCTGGCCGGTTCTTCGTTGTTTGTATAACCCTGATTAAGTAGTTGTTCAAAGTACTATTTCCATGTTTGCAGCATTTCATATTGCCTGGTAACTGGATCTCGGTTGTCGTCCTTGATGATTTTGTTGGTTCTGGCTCTAAAGCCATTGTTTCTTGTTTTTATGGTCTTATAGAATTTCTTAGTATTGTTTCTTTAGAAAATAATTTGAAGTGAGACACCAGTGCTATTTTTGTAATGAACAATGAACTTTACACGTTAGTTTTTTAAAGACATTTCTCATCATGTTGTTATTATAGTGTAACCCCTTTTGTTAACAATTTAACAGGAGGCCGATTATATGCTCAGTTTGCCCAGCAAATACCCAGCAAACACGTGACGTGACTAATGGGATTTCATTTACGTCATTGGGACGAAAAAGATGACGTCATTTTGACGAACAAATGACGGGTTAATGTCACAGCCCCATGACGTCATTATTTTACGATAAAATGGCGTCTTTCTATGACGTGATTTCGTTGGGACTTATGACGAATATATAACGTAATCTGTGACCGTAAAATCACGAAACAAATAATTTTCCATTTTTTTTTTTTTTAAACGTTGATAATAAACTGTAGAATTAAACAGGGTGATTCGCGTAGCCTGTGCATTAGCTTGCCTTGCAGGTGGATTAGACGCTATTGCTACTAATCCACCAGCAAACTAGAGTTTAAATGGCGGCCACTAAACGTGTTTTCTCGGTAACACCCAATTTTTATTCACTACAGAAATAATTGTTTTCACACACAAATTGCAGCCAAAAAAATGCCATTTTTGACACTACCACAAAGCTATAATCGGCCTTCACAATACACTTAAATATGAGCAGGTATAGAGGTACAAGGTAGGTATTTAAAAGAGAAATTATTTTTTCGAGTTTCGGTTTCCCATGATCTCGCTCTCGCACGGCATCTCGTCCATCTCTGCCAACGGCATGGCGCCAACAAGCAACAGGTTTCAGGTTTCACCACGCGCCGGCGCGCTGCGCTGTCCGCCAAGATGGAGTCCGACTGCCATTTGTGAGCGGGTAATTCAAAGTATGTTGTATGTTTATAATTTCCTTGTGGATGTAATGTATGTATACCTTTGGGTAAATAGCAAATAATTAAAAAATAGGAATTATACTTAGTTAGGCAGAAAGTTTCCGTTTACCCGAGATTCAATAAATTAATACCTACCTATTAAAATTATTGATCAACTATAAGGGCGGCTAAATTATAAATAGCAAATTGATGTTGATGACGAAATAGATATGTCTTTTCCTTACCATTTAATGACATTAAAATGACCTAATAATGACGTATTTATTGACGTCATTATTAGGTACCATGACGTCGGAGACCAATGCGGACCAAAAAATCACGTCAAATGTCGTCATATCGACGTCAGTGTGTTTGCTGGGTAATTATTAGGGGTGGGTAAATAGTTCAATAAGTACAGAATGACAAGGGGGCTACTGAATTAAACAAATAATAATAATGATACCTACATAAAATATTGGAGGGTGAAAATTTAGAAACATACCTAAAAAAAAATCAGCAAACGGTAACTCATAATTCTGAAAAGGAAATAAATAAGGCATATAACTCAACCAAATCTTGACATAGGTAAAACCAATAAAACAATTAAGTGAGTTCAAATTAAATTAGTATATATTTTCACAGTGGGGTCAAAAATCAAGTATTGAATAATCTCAAAGTATAAAATCAATTGCTGGTAAAACACCTTAGATAAAATCAATAAATAGAGGTTAACTATCAATCAGTTTCATCGGATATTATCATGAAATGAAAATATGAATATTTTAGTTTCCAGAAAATTGATTAAAAAAAATAAATTATTACAAATTGTATTGATAAATATGGCCAACTTCGAAAGTTGGGTTAAATGATCAGGAGATATAATAGAAATCCTCAAATATATAAGTTATAGGACCCAGGGTTAAAAATTGATCAATTTTTGACGATGAAGGTACTTACTCAATAATTTTAAATTTAGAGTATGTTGTCCAACCTTGACTTCTGTTTAGATTACTGATTGATTATCATTGATAAAATATAAGTAGGTACATTCTTTGAATATGGCGGTACTAAAAGTTAAGTAGAGTAAATACGGTAAATCAACAATCGGAAATAATTATTCAAAGTTCACTTAGGTGTCAAGAATATGAAATTGAAAAAAAAAACAATTAATTTTGTTAATTGATCATAAAGTGGATTTCATTAAAAATATAATAAATATTATAAAGGAAACTCATTCTCGGCCACTTGACGAGGAAAGTTGCAGATTCTAGCCTGGAATAAAAGCTAGAAGTTCAGTTTTCCGTTTTCTTCGTCAGATGTGGGTGTACACGTATCGACTTGTGAGGGACTTGATTCCTGTAGGAATCCCTTCAAAAGCTCTATGCCACGCTTTACGGAAATGATGTTTTTTTTGAAAATGTGCCCTTATGGAAATTGATTTGTTGAGAGAAATGGCTCCTCGGAAAACCCTAAGTAATAGAGGCCTTCGGGGTTCGAAATTAAAACTTGAATAAAACGGTGATCCCAAGACTTTTGATTTAAATTTTTTCGGTAATTAACGGACTATTGCCTTACGCAACTTTATTTCGTTAAGATAATGTTTGATGGCTGATAAGGTACTTTATTCCACGAAAACGGTATTCTCACTTGAGGTAGATGCTGCCCCCAAGCCAGGCTTGACCTTTCAGGGCAACGGCAAGAATAAAAAGGGACGAAGAAACGGACAATCTCTACAGGCAGAGCTTCCTTTCAAAAAATAACCAACGGAAAGTGTTGGTATTAAACTGGTACTTCAAATTTAAAAGAAAATCGTGCCCTCTAGTTTAATAATTGCTGATATTATTATCAGCAGAATTTTTTTTTTAATGCTAGTCACCAGACTGTCAACATTAAAGGTAATATAAAATTATTTTTGAAAGAAAAAAGAGCAAGTAGCATTTGCAATGTTACAATAGTTGTCACGATGTTATTTTTGGCGTGAGCATCGTGTGTATTAATTAGAGTTTCTTCGCTATAAGTTGGGGCTTAATTGAATTCTGTTAAATTACATCGCGAGAACCGAAGAACTTTGTTTTTGTACAATATTGTAAGCATAAATCAGCTAGGCCCCTTGCATCAATTTTTTTTATTGCTGATTTCAATAGTCCATGAAAAATAAGTCAACACGTGTTTTTTCTTTTTCTTGTTAGTCAAAAATTGACGGAGATACAACGCTTTTAAATGTCCTTCCGACGTCATAACTTAGGTATAATACGTTGTGAATTGTGACGTCGCACATGCTCAATATATCTATATATAAAAAACTTAATATTTGTATAACTTCCGGAATAATCATATTTGGGCGGAATAAAAAAAAAGTAACGATTTTTTTTCGATTTCCTACAGTTTGCAATAAACAATAATCAATTTAATTTTCCATGCAAGTACCCTATTACGATATGTGGAAATTCGCGCTACAGAGTAAAGCCGGAGTCTCATGCATCCGTTTTCCGACGTCCGATGTTCGAAAAACCTTCTATTCTGACATGTTTTCATATAGGATTTTCACGCTATATTTAGGATGACGTCACATTTAGTAAATTTCTGCTGCAAATCTGACAAAACTAAAAGTACTTCCTAACGCATTTAAAGTAGGGGAATTTCAGATGTTTCTGGATGGCAACGGCGTGCGATGTTGCATGATTTAACTGAACATTTTCAAATAAATAACTCGTGTCGATTCATTTCGTTATGTTTAGCTGTCAGTGGTTGTGATAATTCATTATGACATTCTGGTAAATTATAAGAAAACAAATAGGCATTGACAACATTGTCATTCCTTGTTCTCTGACGTCATCCTAAATATAACGTAAAACACCTATACGATAGGAGTTCCGTCGTATCATCGGATGACGGAAAATGGATGCATGAGACTCCGGTTTTATTTGGAACACGAAGAATTGTGGAATGCAGTTGAAGATTCAGAGACTGATCCAAAATGTGACTAAAGCTCGTGCAAAAATAATACTTTTGGGTGCACTGTTCATATGCAGTCATCCAAAACAGCGAAAGAAGCTTGGGACAATCCTGAAAAGGCTCTTCAATATTCGGGGTAACGCGTCGTGTAGGACTTTTGCGTTTTTTTATAACAACAACTTTGGAAGGGAAGGTTGCAGTTCTGTTGAATAATATGTTAACACGATCATAACTACAGCCAACAAATTATCAGCTCTTGGAATGGGTAGGCACAATTTAACTTGCTGGTTTACCGGAGTCTTATCAGCCTATGATCATGGGCACTGCAGTAACAGGTCACTCAATAAAAACAAAATTCCTGCAAAATGTTTCAGCGGTTAAAGGACCTGAAAATACAGTGGCAATGTATGGTGCAAGTAAGAACAAAAATTATTCTAAAGGAAATAAGTCTTCATGGAATAATCAGAAAAAGGGCTAAGGTTTTAAAGGCCCAGTTGTTATTCTTGCAACAAGTATGGTCATTTTGCATCAAATTGTGATAAATATGTTTCAAATTTGAAAGTTTTTTTACTGTCTGTTAGTAAGATTGTTGCCAGAGGTAGTACTGTAATTTTTATTCCAAAAGATGCTAAAATATATAATTCACAAGAAAAACTTATTGCAACAGATAGTTTATGCAATAATTTGTTTAAATTGGATGCCAGTTCGCAACAGGAAGCCTTATTGTCAGAAGCAAGAGAGAAAAAATGCAATTTGTGGCACCTCAGGCTAGGACATGTGAATACAGTGAATCTTAAAAAAATGGAAAATGGTCTTGTTCATGGTGTTGATTACACAGACAAATTTGACTTAGGCTTTGTATGTGAAAGTTGTGTGATGGGTAAAATGCACCGATTACCTTTCAAGGATAGTAAGACAGAATCATCAAAACCTTTGGAGCTGGTACACTCTGATCTATGTGGACCAATGCAAGTGGATTCATTTTCTGGCTCAAGGTACATATTTACACTTCTGGATGATTATACTCACTATATTTTTGTTTATTTTTTCAAAAATAAAAGTCAAATCACAGAATATTTTGAGAAATTTCAGAATTTTGCAGCAATCATTGCAAAAAATAAAAATACTCCGTACCGATAACGGAAAAGAATTCTGTAATGTTGAGCTCTCTCGAATTTTAGCTGGAATACAACATCAGCTTACAGTTCCTTATACACCTGAGCAGAATGATAAAGCCAAGAAGTTGAATCGTTCAATTCTAGAAAAAATCTCATTGTCTTCTGGTAGAGGCTGGTTTACCACACATTTTTTGGGCAGAGGCAGTAACACGTCATCTGTGTACTTACTCAATAGAATTCCTAGTCGATGTATCCAAAAGACACTGTATGAACTCAGAACTGGAACAAAAACAAGTGTTGCTCATGTAAGGATTTTTGGATGCAAAGCATATGCACAGATTCCGAGCCGAAACAGAAAGAAGTATCTTTGTTGGTTATAGTTTGGACTCGAAGGCTTTATGAATCACAGAAAACCTTAGTATTTCTCTCCAGAGATGTACAATTTGTTGAACAAGAAAAAGGTAGCAAAATTTTGGAAAAGAACAACACAGAAAGGAACAAAAAGACTTTGTCCTCTTTGATGAAGTTGAACAAGAACGAGTAGAAGAAGAAAATGGTGTGGAATATAATTATTCAGAAGAAGAGAATGATTCAGAAGAAATTTTACTCGAAGTTGATGCAGATTCAGATTATTAATATAATAATTTAGATCCAGTTATAAGACCACACAGAGAGAGAAAGGTTCCTCTCTTCTTAGTTGTCTAATTTCCTGGCTTCGGTGTTCTATTTCCGCCTAGAAACGCCTTCTGATTTCTTCGTTTTCTAGTTTTGCTGTATGCCATTGTTGATCTTGTTTGACTTGTATATTTTTTCAGCTTGATATTCTGATTCTCAGCTTTGCTCTAACATGAAAATGGTCCGAGTCCGCGTCTGTCCCTCGACAGTTTCTTACATCCAGGACGTTACTTCCTTGCCTTGCATCAATTACGACGTGAACATAATATGTGTAGGCTTTTAAAAACCACGTGGAGCCTTAATGCCGCTTAATCCTGTTCAGGTAGTGCGCCTTATTTACTCTCCAGGGTGTCGTAGAACTCGTCCTTCACTGCTTCATTTTTGTCCTCGGTTGGTGCGTGTACAGACAGTAAGGAGTAGTTATAGAATACTCCTTTCATCCTTAGGTACCATAATCATTTGCTCAGGGGTACAAATTTTAGGACTGAGCCCAGCAGGTCTTTCCTAATTGAACAGCCGGTACCGAATTGATGTATGTACGTTTTGGTTGTTACCGCTATAGAAGATAACTGAGTTTGCACTTAGATGGTACAAGCCGGGTGCAGGGGCCAGGTAAATAAAAAAAACTGAGCGGCTGAAGATGGACGTTACTGCACTATAGGAAATAAGTTGACCTGATCAGGAAATATAAAGATGTCGAAACTGTGTGCGGCCAAAATAATGTTTTTTAGATGAATCTGTCATTTGATTCCCACTTTAGTCTTACTTTCAATTACTTTCCCTTGCCTAATTTATCGGTTCATCTTCAGGAACGTCGTGGATTGTATTGACCGAGGACAGACCTGACAAAATAAAGATTGCAAGATATGGGTTAAACATGAAAAGTCCATCTTGGATAATTGTAAATTTATAAATAAAACACTGAAATTCATATCGAAAACATTTACTTAAAATCTACATTTCACTAACTTCGTTTTACTTTAGTATCCTTAATCCTCATCAAACTTTTAACTAATCGTACAGGCATATAAATTACAGCAGCCAGTACTGAAATCAAAAATACAATCACATCCACCATATAAAACTTGTACCAAGGCAGCCTTCTCCCAGCCAGTTTCAAATGATCAGCACCCTTATGTCTAATGACATACTCTATCCAATAAATGGCAGTTTTTAAAGGTTTCATGGGTCTGTCATGGAAAATTCGCGAAATAGCTCTGGCCCGCTCTGTGTATTTTGCATTAGTCAGCATTTCATTGATCATGTAAGACATGGTAGCATTTGAAAAGTTTTTGTCGTTATATGGGATACTTAGGGCGTAGCCTTGATGTGTCGCTTCTTGAGCGTTGCTCAATTGATCACCGAATACTGGTATCATGAGTGCTGGTTTTCCATGATAAACGGTTTCTAAAGTACTACCATAACCACCATGGGTGATGAATAATTTGATATTTGGATGGGCTGGAATTAGTCAGTTTGAAATAAGACAATTTAGATATAAATGCGCATACCTAAAATATCCATTTGGGGCAACCATTTCCTTATGCGAACATTATCTGGTTTTCCAGGCAATACTTCATCTTCAAATTTCCACAAAACTTTCAATTTCAACTCACCAAATACGTCCAGAAATATTTTTTTCTTTTCTTCGCTAAAATCTTTGCTCTTGACATGTGACCCCATGCTAAAGTAAATGACACCATCTTTAGCTCCATCCAAGTAGTCCTGTAAGTCTTTAGATAATTTTTTAGGGGGTTCAATGTGGAACCCACCAATTTCAACTATATTTGGTGCCAATGGTACAGCTTGACGCAAACTGGAATGAGAACCTAACAATATTAGGGATGGACTATAGTAGAGTGCAGCTACATCTGGAGGATTTTTAAATACGCCTTTCACTATCTCACTATGATCTGGCCAGCTAATAAAATAATTGTGTATCGGATCATATAAATAGTACAAGAAATTATGTACTCTCTTTAAAAATCCCATATCTTTGAAAGCACCTTTATCAGCGTGAAAGTGCGGCACATACGAAATGGGCATAGGATTACCAACCATTTCGTTTACCCAAGGATTAACGCCACCCATGCTAGTAAAAACGACCAACGGGCAATTATAAATTGCGGCAAATCCTAGAAGGGAATCGTTCCATAAATACTCTGTTATCACTAAATCGAATTTGTGATTTTCTTTCAGAAATGTTTGCACGTTTGGGTGCCAAAAGGTATCATTGTGGGTGTGAATAAATAATTTGTGAAGTTTATAATTTTCCCAAATGGGCGAAGTTGTAGGGGTGCCGAACATGTCAAATGCATTCAGCATAGCTGGAAAAGAAATGGTTTTATTAACTTTTATCATAAAAAACTTAATTTGATCCTTTGAGTGTGTTTTTAGTGAATAATTATCACAATTTTAGGAAAAGGTATTATATTATTATATTTCATGCACATTAAAATAATTCGAATATTACCTTCATATCGCTCAACAAATCCGGTGAGCAAGATATCAGTAAAAGTACCATTTTTAATTTTACGTTTATTTTCGTATGCACCTATAACAGTAACATCGTGCCCAGCATCGGCTAATCCTGTCATTAATCTGTTGTACAATATATTTACGCTTTTACCAGCCATAGGCAATACGCCCAAAATTCTGTAACTTTCTACATCTTTCCCAAATTCAACAATAGCAAAAACTAAAAATAACAAAACTATTTTCATTTTGTTTCCTTACTGTTTTGATAGCTTTATTGGGAATATAATGCAACTTAAGTTGAACTATGGCTTTATCAATTGAGTGAAATTTGATTAAAAAATTGTAGCATTTATTTCCAATTGGTGTTTTGCCATGGTTTGCATAGGGAATTTCTCAGGTCAAAATCTGTATTTTACTTTTTTCATGCATTTGTTTTGGATTTTGTTTTTTTTTTGTTGATATTTGTTGTTTCAAAGAATTTCTTGATATCCGTAAAGTGATTGTACTCTTAGTATTGGCACTTTTATAACATGGAACAAATGGAAATTAAAATCGCTAGCCGGTGCTCCAAAAAAACCTGGAAGTTAGTTGTCCTAATTCAACGTCAAGACCACTGCGTTGGCATGTAACCTTCACTATCAATTTGATGATATCAGAACAGTGATACGTCGAAATAAATGCAATTTTTTTTTATTCGACCGGATTTTTGCAGCACGTTACTTCACTTATCTGCGAATCCATTTGCTTAACATTACAATATGATAAGTCGAACATACTGTTCCAAAATTAACTTAACTTTATTTAAGACAATAACACAAAAATCAGGACAAATCTACAATAGAGCTTAACTAGTCACAAAATTAAATGACAACTCACTATCTTACTATCGACTCGCGTAACTTATTCGCGATCAATTCACCACTAACTGAATCATGACACAGCGCACCATCTAATTTATCATTTTCTTCTCCTTGCAATGCCCGACTCCGTTTTATACCAAGCTGTTAATTGTAGAGTTGTCTAGAAAATTCGCTTCCGTTGGTTTCAAATTCATTGGACTATTGCAGCACAGTAAAGTTTCAGCTACCAGACTCAACTTAAAAATTATTTTTAGAATGTACCCAAAAACCCAAATCGAAGAAAAATATTTCATCAACGGCTACGTAATGATAGTGTCAACCGTTTTCCTAATATTAACCATCATGTTTTATATTTGCTTCGGAGAAACCAAAAAGCTATTCGGCAAAACTCTGGTTAGTTTTAGCGTTTGCCTAGCGCTTAATTTTCTCGTACTCATCTACAGCACTTTTAATTTGGACGATATTAAGGAAAAACTTGAGGTGTGTTACACATTAGGTGAGTCAAAACAATAGTATTCAAAAATATATTAACTTTATTTTTCAAATATACAGGATTCCTACTGTTGTACGGCGAATTCGGCACGTTCCTGTGGCTTAAATTATTATGTTTTGACATTTATTATACGTTCGGGTAAGTGGATATTATTTGTGTGCTAGTAAACAAATAAAAATACAAATGTTTGTTTTTAGATCCGGAAAAGTGCAAAACAAGCCATCAAATAGTCACTTGAAACGATTTTGGTTTTATTCCCTTTATGGTTGGGGACTTGCTTTGGTGTTAACCATTATTCCTTTGATATTATTTTTTACCGATATTTTACCTGAACCAATACAAATTATGATGGGATTTACACGGTGCGCAATAGAAAGAGGTAATAATTAGTTAATAAAACCATTAAAGAAAAGTGGTAGGTCCAATTTAAAATATTTAAATGATGGAATTTCAAATTTTTTTATATCGAGATTTTGTGTTTAAATGATCATTTGGTATCACCCAAATTCCATACTCTGAATTATTCTGAAATTTGAAGCCGAAATCTCAAAATGTTTAAAAAAAGGACGTCAGGAAATTGAAAAATTTAAGAATTCACCCCACATTGTTTAACATGATTTTATTTCTAGAATTATAAGTCCAAATAAGCTGAAAATTTCAGGGATTATAGTCCTCTACTATAGGATAAGAATCGCTGAAAATTTCAGCTTTCTTTCTAATAGATACAAAGTAATGGTAATGGTTATTCAATGTTTTCAAAAATCTAAATCATCACCTTAGTAGGGCGTCAGGAATTTGAAAAATGGAAGAATTCACCAGACATTGCTTAACGCGATGTTAGCTCTGGAATTATTACATATACCTATCCAAATTTCAAATGAGTTAAATTTTACCTGAACCAATACAAATTTTGATGGGATTTACATAAGTTATCAAGCCGTAAGCCGATAACGAGTAATTCGTGAACGACTATTCTACACGAGCAGCGATATTTTTATTATAGAAAAGCGAGTTAAGCAGATTATGTGTATAGTCAGCAAATAGGGCTGACATTACTCCTCCCTTCTTAGGATGCAACTTCATGCTAGGCGGGGAAGTTTGACTGGTTGGGCTTCTTCTTCAGGATGGTTGTCTCTTCTTCGGTGCTATTTTCTCATAGGCAAGAACAGCACACCCAGCAGAATGGTTCCCAAACTGGGTAGTCTTCTGACTTCACGAAATGTCAAACGGTTTTCTACGATCTCGTTAGCTAGTTGGTGGAGATTGTCCAATTTTATGTTTTTCAAGTGTGTAGCTAAATTTAGGGAATGCATTAATTCAGATAGATTTGGAAGGTCGGGGAATAGTATAGGTTGAGCATCAAATTTCAGAAGCTTCCTCTCGTTGATTATTAGTCTCGAAGAGATAGTTATTTGGCAACTGGTTGATTTGTATATGGACTCGAAAAGTTCCAATAACTTTTCTGATTTCTTCTTCTCCAAAGCACTTGAGTTCGATAGGTACTTTAGCTGGAAGGACGAATACTCATTGATTGGATTTGTCCACTAGATTGATTATTGGTTGTGTGATTTTGACTTTGGTTGGCTTGCAAGTAGAAGTGTCTTTTTCAAAGTTCAGTAGCTTTATTTCACATTTGCTGTTGTCTTGAAGTTCTTGGAGTTCTTCTTTTTTGCAAATTCAGGAAGGATTTCCTGGCATTCTTGGCCACAATGTGCGTAGTGCAATCCGTTTTTTACAATATATTTATTTTGTGGAAGGACTACCTTAAACTGACTCTAACTTTTGATTGATATTGAATATAGGTGGAAATATTCGAAAGCTCAGTTATTTTATTGTTAAGAACAAATTATTCTAATTTGATTATTTTTTCATACAAAAGGATGTTCTCAACATTGACTGCTAAAGGCATTTGTTCATTACTTAGTTGTTTTTGTAATTTAATTAGTTCTGTACAGAGATCTTCAATTCTCTTTATGCTAGGATGCATAATTTTTAACTTTGAAAAAGTTAGAGTTTTCGACATCCTGTAGTATTGGATCTATTATTTCGTAGACATTAATAATTAGATTAATTAGGTCTTTGATATAAAGAGAATTTTCTCTATAAGCAGATTTCTCTACTTATATGTGCGATTTGATTGATTTTTGATTCTAGGAGTTTCTCATTACAATTTATTTGTTTTATCGTCGTATTGAATTTTTCAATAACAGTTAAAAATATGTGCTTGCAAATTCTTATGATTTCCTTGTAGTTCCCTCATAAGATTTTTATAACGCTTACCATCGTCAGCGTCGAGAATTCCTGTTACGGATTTGAAAATTGACCTAGGCCGTTAATCAATCCTCTTTTTGTTCTTTGTGGTTGGGGAATTACTTTTTTAATTTTGTTATCTACTCTTATTTCTATTAGTTTAATTAATTTGATATAATTGCCAATATCTTCAGAATACTCTTTGTGTCTATTAAGCATATTAGTAATGTTATTGGATTTAGAGTGTAGTTTGTTAATTTCGATAAGTATGGGATTTAGGTCATAGTAATGTATTAATGTGTAGGTGTAGTCTCTAATTTTTGCATTTCCAAGTTTCACTGGAATAATTCCAGGATTATCGTCCAATTTTCTTATGGAGATTTGCTCTTGGTTTCCGAATGCATGGTTAAAAAGCTGAAATAAAGATTAGTAAGCGTAAGCGTGAGGTTATAATATTCATATTTATTAGTACCAATGTTACCACCGCCACCTGGTTGCGACGGTTGGTTAAGGGAGAGGGAGACTTTGTTTTAGCACTGGTAAAGGCCCTTTTTGTACTGCGGTAGCGTGCCACCAGGAACTTTGCTTAAAGTCCCACTGAAAATCTATGTAACTTTGAATGGATTCTTTTAATCTGATTAGATCGCCTTTTCTAGTGCGGGTTCTTGCTACCTGAGCTGTACGCAGTTAGTTGGAATGCTAGCTCGGGGGTTTCCAAAAGAAATAAAATAATCCGTTTTTCTTACTAAACTCTAACAATGGTTTATTGAACAACTGGTGAAACTTGGTAAGACAGTGAGAGAATATACATTAAGTTATTAACAAGTTATACTGAAATGAAATGGAAGAAATTACATACAGAGCTTTTGGAATGATAGGTAGTGAAATTAATGAGCGTCTTGTATAGGGCGTTCCTTGATGGTACAAGTTACATGAGAAATTAAAGATTAAAAAATACAGAAAATAAAGACTAGGTTATAATTTTTATGGTAGAAGTCGCGGGCATCCTCGATAAGAGAATGACAAAACGGCCTTGTTATTCAGGGTAAGATACATGTTGGAAAAGAGATTTAAGTTGTGAAGCTAACCCAATGGTTTTGTTCTTTACACAGGGGAGAAAATAAATAATAGACAGAAAACAACAATCATGACGAATAAACTATAATACTTGAAATCGAAACATTACCTAAGGTCTCGGAAGGAGAGTCAACTGAAAGACGTCAACACTAAACACCAGAACTTCGTTACAGAATTGAATCAATCTAGGAGGCTCACAAGCCTCTTTATATTGGCAGCTTGATGACGTATTTGGGATTCTTATCGGTCGCAAGACATGCGAATTGTTCATGGAACTAGGAGTCGAGAGTCATGTTTTAAGACACAGTCATCACGCTCTTTCGGAAACCGACTGATAACCCTTGGCTCTTGACACGGTTTTGTCAGAAATTTAGCGACTTAATCTCGCTGGGTAAAAAAGCCAATTAATTGTATTACGAAGCAAAAAAAAAAGGATTTCTAGGCCGTTTTGTTACACCAATATTAATATATTTATTATTTATTGAAATTAACTTAAGTATCAAAACTATATTTGTTCCTTGGAGGCCGTTTGATATTGTCCATATGCTCGTGCCTAGAGTGTCCGTCGTTATGGTATTCCGTGTAGGGTCAACGGTCTCTATTTGTGTGGCTGGTTAAAATTTGTCTCCTAATTTTTGGCGTATATGTTTCTTTTTCTTTACATATAGGTATCTCCTGTTCTGGTCTACATAATGTTAGCTTTTCACGATTTTCATTGATTTTGCCAATTATTTTATTTTTTGTATCCATAAGACGCTCGTTTATGTTGGAATACAAACATTTTGTTTTATTTTTTTGCTCGTTGACGTAATCTGTTATTAGAAGTTGATCTAACTTTAGATCGAATGGATCATTGGGACTAATGTGTCCTGTGATTATGTTACTGGGCTTGTTTTTGGTTGCAGTGTGGATCGTATGATTGTATGCTAAGATTGCATGTTTAATTTTTTGGGTAATTGGCGTTTTGAGGAATCCTTGATTGTTAAAAATTCTTATGTTCTCAGATGAGGTTGAGTGAAGTCTTTCAATTACGCCGTTCGATTGAGGGTGTTCAGGAGAACAAAAATGTATTTCTACTTTGTGAAGTTGAATTGAAGTAATTCAGTAAGAACAGTATTTTTGACCTCAGTTCCATTGTCTGTGATTATTTTCGATGGAATGCCATGATGTGAAAAGAAGGATATGAGATTATCACATATTTCGGTAGTGGATAAAGCTTTAAGGGCATAAGCTTGGGCATATTTAGAAAAACTGTCTATTATGGTGAGAAATTTAACCTTATCGAGAGTGTATGTATCAAGGTGGATGATGTCAAATGGTTTTTTTGCAGTTGTTCATTCCATATTTATTGCGTGTCGTTCGTATTTGCTACGTTGGCAAATTTCACATTCATTGACGAATGATTGAATGGATTCTTTTAAGTTGGGCCAATAATATTTTTCCTTAATTCGTCGCTTGATTTCTTCGATTCCTCGGTAATTTGTCTTGCTCTCATGGAACGATATCAATTATTATTTTGTTTCATTGGTAATTGCTCTTACAAAGAAATCATCATCATCACTCTCCGAGTCATTCTCAACTTTATGGTCACTCTCTTGACTTTGAAACACACGTACATTTCTTCTTTTAGGACACATTTTTTCAAAATGGTTCTAATCATTGCAATTTCTACACTTTTTTCGGTACGCCGGGCATTTGATACCATGAATCCAACTACATGACTTACATTTTTCTTTACATTCTTTTTGATCACCTCGTTTTTTTCCATTTTTCGTCTTCTTTTTTGTTGTTTTCCTTCTGTCTATTTGTCTACGGATAGCATTAACTTCCGTCAACGCTTCTTGATTCAACTGCTTTGATCGCATTCCAGCTAATTAAGCAGCCTTGCAAATGGAGATACCCTAGGTCAAATCTAAACTTGCCTCACGTAGTAAGGAATCTCTCACTCTGTGGTCTGAAATTCCACATACTACTCTGTCTGTTATGAGACTGTCTCGGAGATCTCCAAAGTTGCAATTGATGCTTAATTTTTTCAAATCAGTGATCAACCGATTCATCCTCTTTTTGTTTTCTACTATGAAACAAGTGTCTATTTATTGTTTCATTCTCTTTGGGCTTAAAATGATTTTCCAAGTGTTCCATAGCTTTGTCCCATTTTTTCCTATCCTCCTGAGAAATCTCTAACGTTTTATAAATGTCTTGTCCCTCTAGTCCCAGGCATTGCAACAAAATAGCAACTTTCCTTTCATCCGTAATTTTCGTATTGTCCAGGATGCCACTGGCCAGAAAATAAATTTCAAATTGTTGTTTCCACTTTTGAAAATTAATAGCCACATCCCGTTCAGTACATAACATATTCGGAGGCTTGAGTTGGTCCATTTTTGACTTTGTTCTGTACAAAATACCAGAAAAATCCCAACAATTCAATTTTCAAAATCCTTAAGCCTTTTTTTTCGGCACCCACCGTTCCGCGACTGAATTCAGCAACACGGTTACACGAGAGTCACGTCACAACACTAAATGAAATATACTGCCAGTTTTTTCAAGTCCAAACTCCAAACAGATGCAAAATCACTAGAGTTTTTACAGCTGAATACTCGAACGACGATTCAATAATAAACTAGATGTATTTTAACTTTAATTAGAAAGTTATTATAAAAGTACTAAAACGAGTCTTGAAGCAACTGGCAATCTTGACAGACTGAGTTGCGTACCAGTAATATTTAAAATAATAATAATCAATTCTGACAAACATTATCATTGGCTAGATTTGATAGCGTCCAGATACCTCAGCAAATCCAACACAGAACCGATGATGTAATGGTAGCAATATTTTCAGAAACAATCATCACTATAAACAAAGTCAAACACTACATGAATCAGTTCAAGCCCATTGAAATAAATAATTTAGTAATTGAAAAATTGGAAATATCACAGTTTAGGAATCACAGTTCAAAAGTCACAGTAAAAGATTAAAAGATCAGTCTGAGTAAGATTAAAAGATCAGTCTGAGTAGAATTCCTCAAGACTGTAATAGGTTTTGGTTTCCAGAAATCTCTTTAAATTTTTTCTAAATTTTTTATAGTCTTCCACACCCCCTATTTTGTCTGGCAACCTGTTGAAGATCTCAATAACACCATAAGTTATTCTTCGTGCTCCAAATGACGCAGTCAAACGCTTTAGGGAAATCACACTATGGGATCTTGTTCATTATTTGTATGTACGGTTTCGTTGTCGTCTTCGTCTGCTAGTGGGTCAAGGTCGGGTTGTGCCATATCCATTGTTGAAATTAGGTCTTAGTTATTCTCGTTTTTCGTACATGAGGTGCATTTTGCTCAAGTTGCGCATCAAATTTTTCTATGTACGAGACTAAACTTGAGATGTTGGCGGCGCCTTTTGTGTGTTACCAACGGTGTAACTCAATGCGACTTAGCACGTCAGCATTTGTGTTAAGTTTTCCTTTTTTTATGTTATTTAGTAGTCGAATTCTTGTAATTTTATTCGCCATCGTACTAATTTTGAAGTGGGATCTTTTTCGTTAAACAGCCATTGAAAGAGCTTATGGTCTGTTATGATGTTAAACTTTCGTCCATACAGGTATGGCCTGAGATATTTTGTCGCCCACACTAGGTACAAACATTCCTCCTCGTAGGTAGGTAGAGTGGTTTTATTCCGAATCGTTCAACGTACGTGATGCGTATGCTATTGGCAAGTCCTGACCTATAGGCCCTTGCGGCAGTACGGCGCCTAGCGCTACTGCTAGCGTCACAGGTCAAATTAAAAGTTTTAGAAAAGTCCGGGTACTGTAATATCGCTTTATTTGTTAATAGTTTTTTACATTTTTCGAGACAATTGTTCATTGATCTGGGTTATGTTCAATTTTGGCTTCCTTTTTCAAACATTTTGTTAGTGCTTTTGTTAATTTTGTGAACTTGTTGATGAAGTGTCGATAATAACTTAGTAGTCCAAGAAATCCCCTTATTTGCTTCATTGTTTTTGGTATGGGATAGTTTTTGATTGCGTTGACTTTATCTGGGTTGGGACGTACTTCTCCAGGGGTTACAATGTGTCCTGAGTAGGCTACTTCGTGCCCTAGAAACTCGCTCTTATCTAATTGAATCTTAAAATTCGTTTCTTTTAATCTTTGGAATACAGTTTCTAATCGCTCTAGGTATTCTTGCAATGACGACGAAAAAACTATAATGTCATCAAGGTAAACTAGGCACTTTTCGTTTCGGATTCCTCGTATGATGCCGTTCATGATCCTTTGAAAGATCGCTGGGGCGTTGGTGAGCCCGAATGGCATTCTCAAAAATTCCAAATGGCCATTTTCTGTACTAAATGCCGTTTTTTCAATTTCCTTTTCACTCATTTGTATTTGTTGGAAGCCATTAGCCAAATCTAGGGTTGTGAAGTATTGGCACTTCCCCAATTTGTTTAGGAGGTCCGTGATATTAGGAAGAGGGTATCTATCTGGCAGGGTCTTTGCATTGACGCCTGTGATTTCAATAACTACTCTCCATTTCTGCTTCCCAGAAGCTTCTGCCTTTTTTGGAACTACCCAAATAGGTGCAGACTAAGGAGAATTGTGTATAATATTCAGGTCCAACATTTTTCTTATTTGCGATTCGACCTCTTGCTTATGAATCAATGGGTACCTATATGTTTTTGTATTTACAGGCTGTTCATATGTCGTTTTTTATAGAGTGTTTCATTTCGCTTGTGAATGTCAATGGCATGTTTTCTTAGTAAAATATGTCCGAATATTTTGTTTCAGGGGAAAGGTTATGTCCTTCATCAGTTCTTAAAAAAAAATATTGTGAAATTTTGGTCGCATCGGAGGTTTCTAGATTATTTATAGGGATATTATCAATAGTAATATAACTAGTGCAATGGAAATTATTGATAATTTTTGGGAAATTTGCCCGAATGCGTTTTTAGGTGAAAAAGAGCACGAGTGCACGTAGTGCACGATTGCCTTTTTCAGTTAAAAACGCATGAGTGCAAATTTGTCGAAAATTAGAAATATATTTCCATTGCACGAGTTGTATTTAATGAGAGAATTTCATAAATCAAAAATTTAAATTTTTTGTCAAAAAATGTCAAAACACCAGTTTTCGCACCAGTTAGTATGCAATTATCTGATAATTTGCACTAGTGCAAATTATCGCATAATTACAATCTGATTGGTTCAAATCAACAATCAAAACATGTCAATTTATTGTTGGAATACCAGTTTTGACAGATGTATGAAATTCTCTACATAATTTAATTATTGTGGCTCTCTCTTCTGAGTTAAGGTGATCTGTGCGAATTTAATTATAGTCAAAATTATCAGTATCGTAATTTGGAGCCACAAAATTATTTAGATTAATTTGTTCTATTTCTTCTCTATTAAATGGTTTCACTTCAACTGGTCGTGCAAGATCTAATATTATTGGCTGACATGTATTGTTTAAGATTGTCGTTATTGCGCATTGCACTTACATGAAAATTATTCCGTAGAGCAACATTTATAAGGCCAACACTTTCTGGCAGACTATGTTTATCTTTCCAAATCAATCCTGGTCCTAACGAGTATTGGATATTTTGGTCCAATACTCCGATTGCTTGAAGGTGGTTCTTTGGTTTCCGATTTCGTAAAGCCACTCCGACATTTCTCAGCAAACACTTAATACGATTCTTACACAAGAAGGGTGTAGATTCGAATTCCCAGTTAGTCCGATTTCCGAAAAGTTCGTAAACCAGTCCCGAAAACAAAAACCGGTTAGGCTCAATTTAAAAAAAAAATGGCTTGCTGCTGAAATAACATAAAAAAAAGAAAGAATAAACGAAAAGCAAAATATGTTCAGCCTAAAAACAAAATATTTGTTTAGTATTTGTTTTTTTTACAAATTTTAATGGATAGCGTACGAAATATTTTTTTTTGAAAAATAAATCAACAAAAATATGTTGAAGGGGTGATTTAATTAAAAAAATATCAAGCCAACAGAGGCAACTATACGTTTTAACTAGTTAACAGATAATTATTTCCATACCATGTTCCATTAATTCTGTGATTTTTCATAGATGGAAAACACTCGTCATACGAGAACCACACGCTATTTCGAAATTTTATATTCAATTTGTAAAATCGGAATTTATTTTCAACACAAAACATGATGAGTATTTTCCTGACGATGAGACAAATCCATGAAAATATGGATTTATTATTAGGAAATATTGGCCATAGGAAATGAGATAATCGAATAATTGTCAGGATTTTATGTTTGATGTTTGTATTTTTTCTTAAAATCACTTTCAGAAAATGGAAATTACGCAGATCTCCTATTCAGGACCGTGCCAGTAACGATTCTTCAAATCATCAATTTGGTTTTGTTTTACAGAACAGTAAAATGCTGTATTGATGTCAAAAACGAAATTCGAAAAATGACCGATAATAATCAACATGGTAGAAATAATAAATTTTTGGTAAACAAAGAACGGTGAGTAAATTCAGTTAGTTTTAAAAACAATTTTCCGTACATTTTTGTCCCCTGACGAGGCCAAATAAAAATCAATAGGAGAAAATGCTTAATTTCCTATCACGCAAATAAATATTGCATTTTTTTTATCGGAATAATAATTGGGTCGATCTTAATTCTTAATAATATTAATCAATGGGCAAGTTTTCAAAATCATCAATGTCACATGCGCATTTTCACCGATGTATTGTTGTCCTTGTCATTTGACAGCAGCAAAACAAGGATAGGTTGCCCCTTGATTGATTGATGAATCTAAAAACTTGCCTTATGTTTCTTTGTGCCAGAAAAATGGTTATTTCTTGTTTTCAGATTCATGCTAGTCACAAAACTTTCAGTCATTATGGGTTTGTCCTACATATTTGAAGTAGTTTCTTCATTTTACGAATTCAACCAGACAAGACCTACCAAATACTTAGAAATCGTTTGGGATATTATCAATTGTCTTCAAGGTAAATAATCTACTTATGTATTGTATACGATTCAAAAGACTCAAAGGACCACGCACAAAACAAATTTCACGATTGTCATTAAATTGAAATATGTTATGCTTCTCGACCTTCTGAACGTAAGTTCTCATAGGCCCAAAAAGATCCTATGATTAGTTTCGGAGATACAGGGCCAGGTTAACAAAATTTTGACAAAAAATAAACATTTCAAAATATGTTCAGGCAATGACATATTCTAGGTTAAAAACGGGTGGAAAAATGCCAAAGTAATGTCATCTGAAACTTTGAAGGTTGAAAACTTGTCGAAAAATGCCAAAAACATGTCATTTTTGGTTATGAATTAAATTATTGTACCAGCAGATCCTGGAGATTTTTTTTGTACTACTTTTTTTTATCGGTCCTGTATCTCCGAAACTAATCATAGGATCTTTTTGGGCCTATGAAAAATTACGTTCAGGAGGTCGAGAAGCATAACATATTCCAATTTCATGACAATCGTGAAATTTATTTTTTCTCATAAGATCCGTGCGTGGTCCTTTAATAAAAATTAAGAAAGTTTGTCGAAGAATAGTTATTTTTATGTATAGACAAACAGTTATTTTTTGTTTTTGTTTTAGGTGTATTTATTTTTCTGATATTTATTTGCAAAAAGAAAATGTTCGATAAACTCAAATCCAATGCGGGAGTGAAGAGGCTTAGGAAAATATCGCTATCCTCAGCTGCCACACTTACTACACACTTGTCTTTTGATAAAGATAAGAAAATTCAGATTCAAAATGATTTTAATAAATAAGGGACATTTTTTGTTGTGTTAAAAATTTAATTTCCTTATGTCACTTAATACAGGGTGTTTCCTGAAAGAGTTGAAAAAATAAATGAAATCGTATGACTAATGAGCTCATTTTCCGACTTTTAGTTTAGAATTACAGTTCTTGCCTTAAACTGGCCTAACACGATAAAATTTTAATTTTTTTTACATCGAGGTTTTGTGTTTCAATGAGCATTTGAGACCCTCCAAACTCCATATACAGAATTAATCTGAGATTTGAAGCTGAAATCTTTGAAGAAAGGACGTCAGGAAATTGAAAAATTGAAGAATTCATCCCTCATTGCTTAACGCGATTTCCATGAACTATAAGTCCAAATGAGCTGCGATCTTTCAAGGATTCTACTCCTCCATAAGGATATGTATGTATGTATATATGTATGTATGTATGTATGTATGTATGTATGTATGTATGTATGTATGTATGTATATATGTATGTATGTATGTATGTATGTATGTATGTATGTATGTATGTATGTATGTATGTATGTATGTATGTATGTATGTATGTATGTATGTATGTATGTATGTATGTATGTATGTATGTATGTATGTATGTATGTATGTATGTATGTATGTATGTATGTATGTATGTATGTATGTATGTATGTATGTGTTGGAGGTGTCAGTGCACTGCGACCAAGGTTGATCTATTGTACCCCTCCTTTTGCTGCTAAGTTCGGGTTTCCTACTTAAAGCAGCCCCTCTAGTCCTAGGTCCTTTAGTAATATCAGGATGTCTAGCGGTTCCAGGGCTGGAATGTCTTCCAGCTGTATAAGGGGACTTCCCAAGCTCTTCATTCTTGAGCGGCTTACGGCATCACAGTTCAGTAGAAGATGGTGAGGTGTTTCTTCACCGTCTTCACAGAATCTGCAAGTGTTACCTTTTTCCAACCCCAGATTATGTAGGTGCTTATCCAGTCTGCAATGTCCCGAGAGAAACCCAGTTAGAGTTTTGAGACTTTTCTTGCTAAGGTTGACCAGCAGTTCAGATCTTTTTTGGTTGTAGCTACCCAGTAGATCTTTGGCCTGTCGTAGTCCTGGTTGGTCTAGCCATTGTTTGTTCCTTAGCCGGTTCTCTTCCTTTTTGAGGATTTCTTGAAGGTGCGCATTTTCGACGCCGCAGAATGGTTCTGGCCCAGTGAAGGGAGTGGCCGCTCCCGTTTTTGCAAGTTCGTCTGCGCATTCATTGCCCTCGACTCCTATGTGTCCAGGAACCCAGAGTAGGGTTACTTTGTTTTCCTTCCCCAGCTCATTGGGTTTCTGCAGACATTCCCATACTATCTTAGAATTGATTACCGGCGAGCTCAATGCTTTAATAGCTGCTTGGCTGTCAGACATTATTACAATTTCTCGTTTTCTGTACTTTCTGTTCAGGTTGAACTGCACGCATTTTCCGATCGCATGTAGTTCGGCTTGGAATATGCTTGGTGTTTTGCCCATTGGCTCCGAGTATCTGGTTCGTGGCCCGAATACTCCGGCTCCTGTCCCCTCAGCAGTTTTGGAGCCGTCTGTGAACCATTTGATGGTGTTTGCTTTAAGGGACTGGATACATTCTATGTTCCATCTGTTCTTTGTACTTAGTTCGATGGAAAAGTTTTTCTCGAAACTGAATTTATCAACAATCGCGTCTTTTGATAAGTCCATGAGGTGTGCACAGTTTGGGAGAGGGAAAGCTCTGCCAAAGTGCGTTTTCCCTTGTAGACTTATCTTCGCCAGTCTTAGTGCGCGTGCACCCTGGCGAGCGGTGAGCGTATGAGCGATGAGCATTGGCGTTGCGCGGTATCGCATCGCGCCACTTTGTTTTGGTTTTTCATCGAATTGCAAGCGGCACCGCGACACGAATAGAGTAGATTGGAATGTAAATTTTTACTTTGGCGAAAATTTAGTTGAAAGTTTCAACGGAAATGCGAAGGAACTCAAAAAATCTAGCTGATAACATCGAAGTCCATGATACGAATGATGGAATTCTCCAAATACTAGACGACTTTGATTCAATTGATGCAATTCTTTTCTTTTTAATTAAAATTAATCGAGCTGAAAGTGGGTTTTCAACTAATAACTGTTCAAGCATGAAAGTAGACTAGGACAATCCTAAACTAAAAACGCTCATGAAGTAAACTTGTTAATGTGCACACAACACCGCGAGCGTTAGCACAGCTGAACGCTCGCCGCTCAACGCGCACCGCTCATCGCTCGCCAGTGTGCACGCGCACTTAGAGATGATTCACTGGCAACCCGCTTCACTATTGTGTAAAGTGGTGTTAGGTCTAGGATGACTTCCATTGCCGCGGTTGGGCATGTTCTCATTGCTCCTGTTATGCATAGACATGCGAGTCTTTGTACCATTCCTAGGCTGTTCCTAGCCATTACTAGCTGGGTTCGGCTGTACCAGGCTACCGCTCCGTAGGTGATGATAGGTCTCACTATCATGGTATACATCCATCGTAGGATCGATGGGTTACAACCCCAAGTTTTGCCTGCAATGTTTTTACATACCATGAGTGCCGAAATTGCTTTGTTTGTTATGTTCTCTATGTGTCGGTTCCAAAGGAGTTCAGAGTCTAGGGTTATTCCTAGGAATTTAACATCTTATTTTCAGTGAAGCCTGCTTCCATCGAGGCGAATGTTCCTCAGGTATGGGAGTTTCGTTCTCGGATCTAAGTTGTGACAGGTGACTATTCCACCATGGGCAACCTTTTTTGTTTACTTGTTCCTTCACAGGACAACTGGATTCGTAAGCCTCCATGATTGCTCCGTTAAGGATTTGGAGGGTTTCTTCTACTTCACGTGTGTTCCTGCAGCTAACCTTATTTTGTTTGAGGTGCGTTGCAGTTTGCTTGTGTGTTCTTCCCAGTTTGTGTTTCTGGGGTTTCTATACGAGGCAGTTCGTTCCTCCACTGGCTCCACTCCTTTCACTTCAAATATTATGATTCTATGATCAGAGAGAGAGGGTTCATTCGAGACTCTCCAATTCCTGATCATTTGGTCAATATTTGGACAACAAAGTGTTATGTCTAACACCTC
Organism: Ceutorhynchus assimilis; assembly: GCA_917834065.1. NCBI lineage: Eukaryota > Metazoa > Arthropoda > Insecta > Coleoptera > Curculionidae > Ceutorhynchus > Ceutorhynchus assimilis. Next base: position 23,362,458 of record OU892280.1, on the reverse strand, counting down.
CTGTCTGACCCTAGTAACAAATGTTGGTGTATTTCCTACATTAGGTTTGTTTGAAAGATAAATTCTAACAGTTGCTCACCTCTTAGGTTTGTGTCGGTACTTCCCCAGATGGTGTTGTGGGCGTTGGCGTCACAGCCAATTAGGAGCGGTAGTTTGCTCCTGTTGCAGTACTCGACTAGTCTCTGTACTTCTTCTGGTGGTGCTTGCCCATCTCCAGCGAAGTAGGTGTGCGGACGTGAACAACCGCGCTATGGCAGCAGATGCTCTCTTAGCGTGATGCGCGTTCACCTGGTCTATTGTGGTGTAATTCGCCATCTTACTTGTTATTGTTGTTTCTGGTGTGGTGGAGTGATGACCTCCTAATCGCCCAGAAGCATTTTTTCTTCCTCACTGGGAACTTCCTCTGTCGGAGTGAGAGTTTTCTCCCCCTCCTCAAGGCCTTCGTCCACTTTCCCTTCGTCTTCTTCTGAAGGAGACTCCGGCTTGAATTCCGAGGAGGTGGGCTCCTTCGATTCCTCGTTGGTTTCCTCTTTACCCTTTCTCTTCTTTAGGTCGTGTACGGGGATTTTCCCGAACCTATAGAAGAGGTTGTACCCCATTTTCCTAATGGTTTCGCAGGACCCATCGTCTATGCCGATGTTGAGTAGCTGGCCGTTACCCTCGTCCTTGCAGCCCATTACTTTCCACAGCTGAGTGCTAAGCCCTTCGTTTTGGGTGTTCACTAGGCTTAGGATTTTAGGAGGGTTTTGCCCCTTGCTTTTTGGGAAGAAGACTGTGATGGTGTGCGCCTTTGAGATGTCGTCTCCCAGGCACACCATCAGCTCTCCTCCCTGCCAGGTTTCCAACCTGGGGACGTGTTCTATCAGCCACTCAACTGTTTCTTTGGTGAGGCAATCAATCATCAGCATGCTTGGTCGGAAATGTATGCCTCCAAATTGGAGTTTATGTTCCGCCCCTTTCATCATTTCCTCCACAATGGCGTCCTCTAGGGCAGAAAGTTCTTCTGCACTGAGGGTTTCCTTAGGGAATGCCGCGGAGAGTGCTGCCACTTTTATGGTTTTTGCTGACTCGGCGTAGCTGGTGCTTGGCACAGCGGCTCTGTCAGCATGAGGTGGTTCCGTCCTCTTTCTTTTCACGTCCGCTTTGTGCGGAGGGATAATGTTTTTGGGCCCCCTTTTCTGCGCCTTGTCTGGTGTCTGCACTTTCTTGGTCAGTGCATTCTCTCTGGCTTCTTCTGGTGTCATGCCCTGTTGAAGAAACCTGAGGTACCATCGCACTCCAGCTCCACTGAGGCCTTTTCTCAGTGGGTCATCAAGCACTCCCGGTTGACCAAGAGGTGGGTAGTATGGCTTTTTCCTAGGATTAGCCTTTCTTCTTTGGGGTTTCTCCCCCTTCTTATCTTTTGCAGGGCCCTCTTGTCTCTGAGGAGATCTCGGAGGGTTTGAAGGTCCCGCCTGCTGACTGTCTTGGATGTCATGCTCCATTCGGTCAGCAGTTGGTTTAGCGGTGTCGTCCCGCTTTTCTTTGTTTTTTGATTTTTTCTTATCCATGTTTGTTCCCACGAATAGCTAGGGAAATAAAGGTCAGCCACGTCGGAGCCCCGCACGACGTGGTAAGGCTAGTTACTTGATGAGGTCGCCTGGTATCTTCAAGGCTCCATTTGAGGCGGTGCTCTCCCATCGTCATGCATCCCTCGGCACGGATCGCCTTACACCTTGGATTGGGGGGTTGGTCAGCGTCACCTTATTGGTTATTCGGTGATAACCTATAAAACATAGGCCGTCCGGCCATCCGCCACCTGCCGAGGCTCTCCTGTAGCCTCCCAAGTCAGGGTTATATCCATAAGGATAAGAATCGCTGAAAATTTCAGCTTTCTATCTGTAAATTCCTGATATTGGAATTTAGGAAGATGCTCAGAACACTTGGTAGTTTTTTGTTTGTGGTTTGTAGGTTGGGTTAGTACACCCGGGAAGTTTGGTAATTGGGGAGTAAGAATCACTGTTGGATTTACTGATTTGTATTAAACAATAAACAAAGTCATATAACCTATAAATAGCAACGTCAATGTTATTAATTTTTCTAATTTTGAATTCTGTGAATTTAAGGCTTAAATTTAATAACTATGGCAGTTTTGCGGGAACGTGAGGTTTTATCAAGAGGCGTGAAGCGATGTGTGTTTGGAGTTCCATAACTTCTCATAACTTTCCGAAGCCCTGCTTGGATGTGAGGAAAGGTCAATTTGCTGCTGACCCATCTCATCAAAAAGTCTGTGTTTTGTGTAATAAGTGTAGCTTGTGGCTGTCTCATTATCAACGTGAGGATTATTGCAAAGAAAAAATTGCATTACATATGCATGTTACATTTTGTGGAAGCTAATGGCCCTACGGAGAATATCCATACCCCCTGTTTGCTTCAGAGGCTTAACAAAAACGGGTAAGATTCGTTGAATGGAAAGCAATAATAATGAATTAGTGACCCCATTTGCCTCCACTGGAGTTTTAGGTAACACAGCACCTGGCACATCACTTTCTGTTAATTTTATCAAACGTTTTGCAACCAAAGAAGCCATAGCGAATACACCAAATACTAAACGCGAAAGCACAATGTATGTTTTGTTTGTCGACCCGTTTATTGACAGACGTCACTTCTGACAGTCTCGCACATGCGTCATGCAGACGATGAAAATTTCTATTAATAGTAGATTATACCACGAGTCAATAATGATAGCTATTATTCCCGAGGATTATTACGAACTGAGCCGCGTTAGCGGCGAGGGAGTAACATTCCGAGGGAATAATAGCCATTATTGCGAGTAGTATACTCTACTTTATTTACGACAAATTAATTTATTTGAGATTTTCAATGAACAAATTTCATCCGTCTCATAATTTTCAATACAAATCCACAAGCACTACACGTTTGACACTGACACTTTTGTGGAATAATGACCATTAATCCCGCTACTCGTCATTAATCCCTGGAGGAATAACATATGTCATTATACTGCCAAAATCACAAATATAATATGCATATTATACATTAGTCGTAAATAATAGTTATTTACCTAACAAATGCAGAAAGTGATACTTTATCGCACGCAACGGCAGTTGACCGACGCGAAGCGGAGTTTGGTCAAGCCGTTAAGGGCGGTAAAGGCACTTTATGCATGTGTTAGGTACAAAATTTTACCTATGAGCATCTACAACTCCAAAAAAAGGCATTGATAAAATTAATTAATGAATCAGATTTATTAATGAAATTTGATTAGATTTAGAAATTATCAAAAATCTATTTTCTGAAAAAGAAAGGATTTTTGATTATAAATATCAAATTCTACTTTACCGCATACTATGCGGTAAAGCGCACTTTACCGCACACTTTGTAGTCCACTTTACCGCATACTATGATGTAAAGTTGTGCTACTTTCCATTTGCAAATACGTGCAGTAAAGTGCACTTTACCGCACGCTCGTATGTAAAAAGAATAAGTTGCTGACAAAATCTGTTGTGCACTCCACATCGGAAGATTTGGAGATTAAACTTTTGATGGCGCTGCGTCTGGTAGAGATCGTAGTATTGCCTATGTTTCCCGGTTCCTACTGGCGGGGCGTTGGTGTCGATGAACTAGGAGTACCTGGACGCTAATGATTAATTAATTTTTGTAATGATTTTGATATACCTACATAATTTAGGGCTTTTTTTATATGACTCAACTAGCTGACCCGGCGAACTTCGTACCGCCTCTGAATTATTAAATAGGTACCTATTAAATATTGTGTTAACGTATCTATTAGCTGAATTAAATTCAGTTTTTTTCGATGGTGAATTTGGCTTTGGTTGAAGAATATTAATGTTTACTCTCTAGATCAGAAGTCACCTAAAATTAAAATTTTACATCATCCCTTTCAAAGCAGCTTGTGGGCATTTTTCTTGTAAAGTGTACCACCAAATAAATAAACTCAGGCACAGGAATGTTCAAGGAATGTAAAGAAAACAGAAAAAAATCTACAGCGCAGCCCTGTATCACTCTATCTGCACTGCACTACTCCATCTGTTCTACTCTATCTGCACTATTCTATCTGATCTACTCTTTCTGCACCACTCTATCTGATCAGAATAGTGGAATAGTTCTGTTCTAAATATCTCCAGTTCCTGAGCAGCATGGTTCTACTGCATCTGCAATAAAATTACCGCGCATCGGTGAGCTCCGTTCTAGGTATCATATATGGCGCCGTATACAAAATGGTTGTGGCGGACTCATAACCTGTCCGGGGATTCTAAAATCATGATTCGACATACGACTCGACATCGAGACGATTTTTCCGACGATTCTAGGTTAGAAATCTCATTGGAATTATACCTTTCGAGACGACAAGGTCGGTATCGTTGTCGAGTCGTGTGTCGAATCGTGATTTTAGAATCTCGGCCCTGGCTCTCTGCCACTCGACACCATGGACGGAGCACTCCGAACAGTCGGCACGGAACACGGCTGTCAAGGGATGCCTGAGAGGAGAAACGGAACTTAGCCACAGAACGTCGATGGTCAAGCGTCAAGAAATGACAGGAAGACCAGTTCGCGCTCTTTCGGAATGGACCAACAACAAAATAAAATACACAATTAAAACATTGTAATTCTATTTATTTTTGGACATTTTTATTGTGAAGAACAATTGAAGTAAAGTGTTTTCCTTAAATTGTTTTCGTGCAAAGTGTGTGACAATAAAATCCACATGGTTTGCAATGAAAATGTGACGGTAAACTTGGTATCGATTATAAGAGATGGCGCCGTATGCGGGCTTATTAATTTTTTTTCATAAATAAGTAAAAAAAGGTAATTTTTTTGTTTTGTTTTGTTTTTTTGTGTGGATTTTTTCGATTTATTATGTTAGGATAGAGAAAGACAAATCCAATAAAGCAAAAATCATAAAAATCAGTCCAGCCGTTCTCGAGTTATAAGTGTTTCCACAAAACGCAACTGTGTTTTATATATATAGATTTTGAATTTAGACACATCTATAAGAAAAAAAGTTATGAATTTTCAAAGTTTTGAAAAATCTAAATCATATCTAATCTATTAGGTACTAAAATGATGATAATAATATTTGGTTGAGGTTTTGTTTGGGATTGGATCGAAATAAAACAACAGATTCATAGGAGTGCCTAGGAGTACCTACCTAACAACTTCGTATATTTTTCATGTTATGACATAGAAAGTCAATCTTAAATGTAAGTACCCAATACTATGAACATAACTGGAGTTATTAGTCTATAGAATAACATTGTCTTACCATTTTGTAGTGTCCTGAAGATGCAATAATACATATATTGTGAAATGTCGACAATCTGAGATAACAGACTTTTGTTGTTTTATTTCGATCCAATCCCAAACAAAACCTCAACCAATTAAGGGATCGGACTAACCAATTAAAATGATATTATTTCAATTTTTTTTATATTGAGATTTTGTGTTTAAATGATCATTTGGGATCCCTAAACTCCATATACTAAATTATTCTGAGATTTGAAGCAAACATTTTTGAAAAAAGGACCTCAGGAAAATTGAAAAATCGAAAAATCCACCCCACATTGCTTAACAACGCGATTTTACATCTGGAACTATAACTCGGTTTATTCACCTCCTGATAAACTGTCAGGTATGCTTATGCAATCTGATGAATAAAATTGGAAGCAAATTGCCAGCAAGTTCATCTAAAGTTGAATAAACTGGGCATTGAAGAGCTAAAATGTCAATTTTCAGATTCATATCTATAATACAATTATTGAAGAAACGATTTTTAAATTTTTCAGAAATTCATCTTCAAAGACCCAGACCCAGTAATAAAAGATTCGTCTCCAGAATAATAATTAATAGAGTCTTAAAAGCGTCATTTGAGAAAACAAAAACGTCTCTTTGGGAAACCATAATTGCACTTCTTTTTGAAGGTTTTCTTGTTTATGTTTACTTTTTCTCTCGTTCTAGGAACATCAAAAAAAAAAAAGGAAACGCTGTTAAATATTTTATTCCGCAATTTACCTGGTTGAATGAGGGTAGTTAAGCGCCTTTTTAAAATCGCTAAAAAATTCTTTTTACGAGTAGATGACGTGATGCATTTTGTAAATGTTGGTCGTTTGTGCGGTGTGTAAACATAATCTTCGCTCGTAGAAAAATATACAGAAACAAACACAAATAAGTAATATTTTTTTATTTAAATACATACGTATAGTCCAACAGATAGCTTTTTAAAGTCACGTGATTTTTCTCTATCCTTGTTGAATACATCTCAAACAGCGGTGATAGTAAAATTGACAAAAAAATTGCTGTCTAATTATTGTTCATAATATTCTTACCTGAAATAGAATCCGTCACTGCCATCAATTAGTTTGTCAAAGTTATTTTCGAAAGTAATACAACGAACAAACACAGCTAATAATTTTGACTATATTAACCTTTTTCCAACTCGAAAAGAAGCAAATAGAAAACGGGTACTCAGTTTAAGTTCCGAATGTATTACAACAGACAGCAGATGCAACAAAAGTGAGTCTCGCAACAATTGCAAGTATTAAAATTGATTGATTGGTCAATACTACTTCAGAAACGCGTTTGTAAAATGCTAGTGGGAACATATATTAAAATTCAATAGTAATTAACCACCAGTAACTTTTTGTAGGTGATATCAACGACATAATCAATGGACATACATTTTTTGCCACCAGTATCACGTGACTTTAAAATGGTATTTGTCGGACTATAAATACTCATTTATTATTTTTATAAAAATTAATATTTTACAATATTTAAGGAAAACGACATTACATTTATTCCGACAATTATTTATATTTCCACATTTGTATACAATTCAATTTAAATTGTTTGAATCAAATAAAATATTGTTTTCGTTCTGATAATTTGAAATTGGTTTGTAAGCCTAGTATTGATTAATTCAATTAAAACTCGGATTTAAAATGCTCAATTTTCTATAATTTTCAAAGTTAATTCAATTGATTCGGTATTTGAAACATTTATTTAATAGTTTTTGGTTTTTCTACTTTCTTTACTAGTATCTTATAAGTTCCTTCTGGTAAAATATATTATCTTCTTCTGTAACTTCTGTTTAGCTTTATTTGGTCTGTTACCTATCTGTTTTTTATTGAATGTCGAGGTGTGTTCTCCTATTTTGCTGTTTTTTTTTAGTTCCTGTTATTATTCCTTTGTTCTTTCTCTTAAATGTTTAGGGTGTATTTCTCGTTTATTTGCTCTCATCAGCTTCGAACGAGAGAAATCGAGGAGCTTCATGGTGCATGTGCCCTGGAGGCAAAGATTCGAGGTAAAGGAATCGAGGAACTTCATGGTGCATGCGCCCTGCGGTCGACGATTCGGAGTAAAGGAATCTAGGAACTTCATGGTGCACTGTTTACTCCGAAAACATCAACCCTTCCATAATCTGATATTTTACATTCTACCCTCTATCAAGAAAAACAGTTTTTGTTTGTAAATTTAATGCCTAATTTGTTATCCGAGACAAACTCATTAAATTCCTTCAATAAATTTTGACGAAAGTACTTCTCAAGTATCTGATGATTATTTTAAATGTAAAAAAAAATCGTCCATGACTATAAACGTTTCTCATGTGCCCTTTTTCACACAAAAACGTCGCCTCAAAAGAGTATCAAATCGGAATATTTGAGAGCAGTTTTTTTGCATTTGTATTTTCAAAAGAGTAAAATTGAAAGGTCAAGAGTCGGCATTTTTCCTTTTCTGATACGTCACGTCGAAGTGTGATTAAAAAGAGATATTTCCCCAAGCTAGAGCCATTTCGGCTTTAAACATTTTCCGATTTATTTCTTTGATGTATTTTTTTAAAACCTCCTTTTCAAGCCCATGAAAGAAAATATGCTGTTTTTTTTTTTAGGAAAATAAATTTTGGATTCAGTAGGCGTAAATATAGTATGGTAGATAAGAGAGGAAAGCATATTTATATTTTATACTATCAATGATTTTTTTTAGTAGTCGATTTATATTTTTATATACAAAAGCATATTAATCAAGAAGTCTTTAGAGTAAATATTATTATAGTAATTGTAGTGGGGATTGGGATCTTCTACGTTCTATATGGTGTTTTTTGTATATAGCTTTCTTCCCAGTGTCTGAATTGCCGAGAAAACGGATGTGCAGGATATCGATTTGGAAAAATATTGAGCAAAAGCGACTACAAAATTAGAAATAATGTAAAAACTTGACACAGTCTTGACAAAAGTTTGACACACACTGACATTAACATTAAAAAACCTGTACAAAGAATGACTGGTAAAAACAGGTAATAAAAGTAGTTTTGTTACATTACTCCCCCTTCACTCCATGAGACGTCCCGTAAATGAAGTAACAAAAAAATAAAAAAATAATAATAATAAATAAATAAAAACACCTACAGCAGGGATAAAGGTCCTCAAACACTATCACTTAAATCACCTTCAAATTCATCATCTTCAATAATTATACATTTACAGGGTCTACCACGTTTTCTCAATGTTCTTATAGGTGCGGGGTCAACTTTATCGTCGGATTTAAATTTGGTCATAATATTTTCCGAATACTTTTTGTGAATCATCTAGTGATGCAATCTCATAAGTAGTTGGGGATACCATTTTAAAAATTCGATATGGGCCATCTCTTTTTGGAGCAAATTTAGTTAAAAAAGAATATTTAGGATTACTGAGGCAGTGACTATCAACAAGAACTTTTTCACCACACTGGAATATAGGTGCTTCTTTTCTGTTCTTGTCAGCATATTTTTTAGATTCATCTTGTTGAATTTCATGTACATCTCTGGCTTGACGAAGAATGGTAGGTAAAGATCGCAGGTAAAAATAATTTCACACTCAAAATTGTGATTTTCCACAATGCTTCTAAGATCTCTATTTACATCATCAGGGGTTCTTTACTCTTTTCCAAAAGAGAGGTAAGCAGCGGAATAACCTGTAACGGCTGTAACTTGGGAAATACACTGTGTTCATAGAAAAACGGACTGCTGTGAGTTTTTTTTTTTACATTTTGTATGGTCATTACCAACAAGTATGGAAAGTTGAGGCTTTAGATCTCGATTTTTCCGTTCAATAGGGTTAGCTTCCGGGTGATATATGGGAACTACAATTTGGTCAAATCCTAGGCAATATGCAACTTGTTGCATTATTGCATTTACAAACTGGGAACCATTATCACTTATAACACATCTGGGAACGCCATATCAAAATATAATTTCATCTATTAGGCAACGAGTACAATTTTCAGCGGACGCTGCCATCAATGGAAAAAGTTCTATCCATCTACTTGTAGTATCTTCCACTATGAAAATCCATTTGTAATAATCGTGGGTTTCAGGTAATGGATCAAATAAATCAACAGAGATAGTTTCAACATGCTGTCTTTGAATAGGAGTCTGTATTTGTCCTGCAGGTTTAAGATTTTTGTAGCTCTATAACGTTGGCAGTCTACATATTTATAAAAAAAATACTTACATAATTAGATACGGTTCTTCTCATTCCAGGCCAAAAGAAACCACTCGCAATTCTTTGATAAGTACGTTCTACACCATAATGGTCAGCTGGTACTCGGCAAGGATTCGAGAAACTTGGGATTTCGGTACTAAGTACTTGTTGAGCTTTATCTTCATCCAATTCAGGAACATAAGGGTATAGTACGCCACAATTTATGATGTAGCGTCTCTCAGTCCATCTTTTAAAATCAACATTAGAACCATTATCAGAGTTTTTATAACATTAGATTATTTTATCGAGATCTGGGTCATTCATTTGTTCACGTCTGATCTGATTTTCTTTTTGTCTAGGCAAATCGACAATAACAAGATTAGCTTCTGCTGCAGAAATTGCAGGGTGTGATGAACTATCAGCAACAACATTATCTTTTCCAGGATTATATTCAATACAAAGCTAGAGACCAGCTTGCTAATCTGCCCGAAGGTGATTTGAGTGTCATGCCATTTCAAGGGCTGCTGCTCACTTTTGACGATAACATTAGCACATTCTAAATAGCCTCTAAATTTGCCCGTCATGGACCAAACGACTACTAGGGCTACTCGCTCTGTTGTACTGTAATTTTGCTCTGCTGATGTTGATAAATGACTGGCGTATTCTATAGTTCTTTCTTCTGAGCCCTCCCCCTGAAGTAAACATGCGCCAATAGCATAGCTAGAAGCATCCGTCTTGAGAATATATGGTTTATTAGGGTCAGCTTGCTGAAGAAAACGGCTAAACATTAAAAGCAATTTAAGATTTTCAAAAGCCATGACTTGATCTGAGCCTCAGATCCATTTGACTTTCTTTTTAGTGGGAAAAGTAAGAGGTATTGAAATTTCTGCGTTTTTATAAAACGTCGAAACCAGGAACAAGTTTGTAGAAAAGAAAATAGTTCGACATTTCGAGGATTTGGTATTTTAGAAATAGTAGAAACTTTATCTGGGCTTGGCGCGATACCAGAAAAAGTTATAACATTACCGAAGTAATTGACAGAAGAACAAGAAAATTTGCATTTCGAACGGTTTAACAGAAGTTTGAATAATTTCAAAATTTCTATAACTTTTTGTAAATCACTAATATGAAGTTCAAATGAGTTTGATATAGTACATTAAGGGCCGATACTTTTGCTCTCGATTAACGAATTTGATACGTTGTCAAAGTATTGCATAGACCAAGGTCTATAAGTATGATGTGGTTAAGAGAACATTCTAACTCCTGATTATTTTTGACGGCTGTTAAATGAGAACAAAAGTACCGGCACTAAAAGTACAAGTTTCATAAGACATCATTTTATCGCACGAGCCCTATATTGGAAAACGAGCCGGAGGCGAGTTTTCTAAAGGGCGAGTGCGATAAAATGTCTTATGAAACGAATATTTTATACTATTTTTTCTATTTTGGTATTTTTTAATTAAAAAAACAAGTTTTTCTTGGAAATTTTATTCTCATATTTTCTGATTTCATATGTTTAGGTTGGTAACACTGCATGCCAAATATAGAAATCTTCTATTATAAAATCGCGAATGACAGTTCGATGGCCATCAGTCAGCCAGTGTAACCAACCTCGGATAAATAAAAAAGGAGTGTCACAAAGAGCTTCTTTTCGAAACTACTTTTAGTGTCGAAAAGACTTCGATATGACACCAAAATAGAAAATAGCTATTTATACAATAAGTTACGAAATGAGCGTCTTGCGCCGAGTTGGACAACACGTCGAGTGACTAAAAGAAATCGTTTCGTAACGTATTGTATACAAGATTTTTTCTACTGGCATTTTATAATAGAAAAACACAATTTTATTTCATGTGAATAAGTCAATTACGCCCAAAATCTTTGTTACCTGCTTTTGCTTGACACCTGACACCTTTCATAAGATTTTTTTTCAAGATTTGACATCAATAAATTTGTATTTAGTGTGTTTTTTATTTCTGAATAATGAATGACACTTTAAGGCACTAGTGCTTAAAAATTACTTTTACGTACTCAAAAGTCCCTTTTACGCATTCAAAAGTCACTTTTACGCACTGAGTGCCTAAAAGTAACTTTTACGCACTCAGTGCTTAAAAGAATGTCGTTTTAAAACTAAAATGACAATCGAAAAGTTGCTATTATGAAACGTCAGTAGAAAATAGTACATTAAAATACAAGTTTCATAAGACGTCATTTTATCGCACGAGCCCTATATTAGAAAACGAGCCGGAGGCGAGTTTTCTAAAGGGCGAGTGCGATAAAATGTCTTATGAAACGAATATTTTATACTATTTTTTCTATTTTGGTATTGTTTAATTAAAAAAAACAATTTTTTTTTTGGAAATTTTATTCTCATATTTCCTGATTTTATATGTTTAGGTTGGTAACACTACATGCCAAATATAGAAATCTTCTATTATAAAATCGCGAATGACAGTTCGATGGCCATCAGTCAGCCAGTATTACCAACCTCCGATAAGTAAAAAAGGAGTGTCACAAAGAGCTTCTTTTCGAAACTACTTTTAGTGTCGAAAAGACACCAAAATAGAAAAAAATAATTATATCATCGAGATATGCTAATATGTTAATTATCTTGAAGTCCAGAACGAAATCTATCAATTAGTCTTCGAAATGTGGACGGAGTAATTCGTAAACAAAATAACATCTTTTTATATCTAAAAGTTCCAAAAAGACAAATGAAACCAGTTTTGTCTCGATCAGATGGTTTGACTGATACTTGATGATAACCAGATCTCAAATCCAAAGTTGTCATAAAACGACTTTTCTTTGCAGCATGTAATGTATCATCAATACGATACGAGGCAAGGGGTATCTGTCTATTGTTTTCGCATTCAATTTGCGGTAATTAACAGTTAACCTAATGCCACCATCTTTCTTTGGAAAAAGAACCACAAGAGCAACATAGGGAGATTCGCACTCTTCTATAGTTCCATCGGATAAGAGTTTATCAATTTCTTTTCGCAATTGCTCTTTTCTTATTTCAGACATGCGATACGGAAGTAAAGAAATTGAAGATTCATTTATGAGATTAATAGAATGCTCTGCGAAAGGAGTAGGCTGACTACTAGACTCAAAAACTTGTAAATTAGTTTGGTGTAATTTTTGAGGAACATCCTTTTGTTTCAGGGGAAAGGTTATGTCCTTCATCAGTTCTTAAAAAAAATATTGTGAAATTTTGGTCGCATCGGAGGTTTCTAGATATTATCAATAGTAATATAACTAGTGCAATGGAAATTATTGATAATTTTTGGGAAATTTGCCCGAATGCATTTGTTAAAAACGCATGAGTGCAAATTTATCGAAAATTATAAATATATTTCCATTGCACGAGTTGTATTTAATGAGAGAATTTCATAAATCAAAAATTTAAATTTTTTGTCAAAAAATGTCACATTGACATTTTTTGACAGTTTTCGCACCAGTTATGCAATTATCTGATAATTTGCACTAGTGCAAATTATCGCGTAATTACAATCTGATTGGTTCAAATCAACAATCAAAACATGTCAATTTATTGTTGGAATACCAGTTTTGACAGATGTATGAAATTCTCAGAAATAAAGGAATATTTAATGTCAAAAGAATCACCATAAAACCAGGAATCATTGGGCATATCTAACACTATATTGGCTAGTTTCAAAAAATCTTTGCCAAGAAGTGTTCTGCTGTTATGAAGTTCTGGAATAGAAATGAGACAAATATGATGCATTCTATCTTGAAGCATTATTTCAACATCAAAGAAGCAGGCTTCAACTTGAGTACTCTCACCATCAGCAAGAGTCACTTACAGGTCTTTCATTATATAAGGTATATCATCTTCAAGAAGAATTCTACTCAATTTAGCACCAGCAATACTTGATTGTGCACCAGAATCAAGATAAGTTAAGACCTGATGACCTTGTATAGTAACATAAGTTAAGGGACGAGTGCAAAAATTGGGCAAAAACAGTGGCGGACCTAGAACCCTTGGGGCCCGACGCAAAAAAATGTTGGGTGCCTGTCATGCTTTTCTTAGGTATTTTTCTTGTGATGTTGAGGGCATCAGCTGACGTCACAAACATAACCTCACTTTCGATGGGGGTCAAACAAAGCGTTTGTTTGTCTTATGGCCGTTTCCTTCAACTATTTCAGGAAAGCCTTAACAATAAGTACCTATTCCTCAAACTTATATTTCTCAATGGAAAACATGTTTTATTTTTTTAAGGAATACTTATCATTAAGGCTTCCCTTAAATATGTAGTCGGTGGAAACTGCCGTCAATCACATGTTTTGATTATTGCATGTTTGATTATTTCATGTTTTTCCCCATATCGAAAGTGCCGTTATGTGATTTGTGACGTAATAGCTATCGCCTAGCCGATGTGTGTAATTAGTCCTTGAACGCTTTGTTTGTCCCCCTATCGGAAGAGAGGTTATGTGTGTGACGTCGGCTAGTGCCCTATTCAAAAACAAGTTCATTAAATATGAACATATGAAACAATAGAATAGGAAAACAATTTGAACGATAAAAATAATTATTCGTAAAAATTCACAAAACTTTCTATCTAAACAACAAGAAATAGGTACAAGAGTAGTATAGTCTCCACATACAAAAAAAATCAAAAAAGTAAAATATGCGTCTGGCGCGTCCGCGATTGCCGTATCGCATCGAGTACAGTAGGCTTTCCTAGAGGTATACAACGTTGCCGTAACTTTCAAAATTTAATTTTCGATATTTTTTTAACATACATGAGTTTATTTTTTCAGTAATTTTTTTTATTGATGCCTTTAAAATCTGGTTGTGTGGGGGCCCCTCAGCTCTAGGGGCCCGACGCAGAGTGCAGAGTGCGTCCTTTGCTTCATGTTAGATCCGCCACTGGGCAAAAACAAATTATCCGCTGTTATAGTATAAAATTGTGAGGAAAAGGCACAAGTCTCGTTAGTTTTCGAACAGTTAGGACAATTAGTTTTTATAAAACCAGGCTTCTCGCAACCATAACACATCAAACTAGAAGTATTTGCGACACTTAGATTTTGCTTGGAATTCCTATTCAAGATGTTTGCATTGTCCGATAGAAAATTCATGCGAATTTTTTTTAGTTTCACACTGAGCATTTTTTGTAAGCTAACTCTCTATAATTTTCTTTAACATGACCAAAGTTTCTACAATATACCTACACACTGAACTTTTGAATTAGGCATTCCAACGACCTGTCAAAAAGTGCGTTGTGGGCGGAAGTTCATTATCCCGTATATGAGAGTATGGAATTTAAAGCTTTTTAAAGTGCATTTTGTGGTTGTTTTGTGAATGACCTCTGTTTATTTTTTAATTTTATTGACTTCATTAGTGTTTCTTCTATTTAAAAATGCCACAAACGTGTCTTGTGGTTGATTGTGGAAGTGGTTTCAACAAGGTAACAAGGATGATGTCAGCTTTTTTCATTGCCCTCTGTTTCAAAATTTTCCAATTAAAACGTGAAAATTTTTCACTACCACTGTTCCTGCATCTAAAATTAAGTCAGACTCAAAATACTTGTGAGAATCTAAGCTTTTGTAGGGCTTCATTTACTCATTGATGTGAAATTTGTGAAAACTGAGGGTTAAAATGTCAACTGGACATTTTTTCAAACTAACCGCTCGCCCGCATCCCGATTTTCCTGCATTTAAGTCTTTAAATATTCAATTTGCATCTCAAAAAGTATATCATAACAATGTAAACTGTAATTAGCTTGAAAATATTCCAAATAAACTCAAGATAAACAAACAAACGTCAAATTTTCCACACTCGCCATATTGAAATATCACGTGGTTTGGAGAGCCTAATTATGCGATAATTCTGTATTGGGTGCGTTGAATTGAATATTTTGCTTAAAAATTTTAGCGATATTATCAAATAATGTTTGTTCGACAACTCTAGCTTTTTCTATGAGATCCTTGAAAGTTTTAATTTGATCTCGTTGAACTTTATCTTTAATGCGTATATTTAAAAGTCCATATACTATATCTAGCTGCCCATGCTCTAAGTAGCCGAATCTCCTTTTAAATATGATAGAAGAGGTCTACATTTACTTACAAAAATATCAGTATTTTCATCATAAATATGAAATGACCGAAACACACAAATGATACCGATTTTACCAGTGTTCAAATGAAATAATGTCTCTCCAGCAATTGATAATGTCACAAACTGAACTAAAATAATGTGGAGTTCACGCGAAGAACGCTTCAAGACAGTCTAAAACGGTTAAACACACTATTCTAAAAAGAGCCCCACGTTGGGCGCCAATGTAGTGGGGATTGAGATCTACGTTCTATATGGTGTTTCTTCTATTGAACTATCTTCCCGGTGTCTGTATTGCCAACATAACGGATGTGCAGGATATCGATTAAAAAATATATTCAGCAAAAGCGACTACAAAATTATGAATAATGTGACAACTTGACAAAAGTTTAACACACACTGACATTATAGTTATTGAGGTATCAAGGGTATTATAAGGATATTAACGCTTGAGGTGTATTTCCCGAGGGCCTCTGGCTCGAGGGATATACGTTGACCGTGGTGCCTTCAACGTTAAATGTCCGACTTAATTATTTTTTATGTGAGAAACTTTTGAATGAATTTTGAATAAATTTAATCTAAAACCAATCAAGTACCTGCAAAAAAATAGCCATAACGCCTAGGGCGTTAATTAAAAATAACGCCCTAGGGAATTATTTTCTATTTGAAAAAATAGTCATAACGCCCTAGGGCGTTATTTTTCAAAATAACGCCCTAGGGATTTTTTTCGTATTTAACTGACTTTGACATAATGTCATTATTTCTCGAATAATATACTAGTCGGAAATTAACATTAAAAAGCCTGCACAAAGAATGACTCGTAAAAACAGCTAATAAAGGTAGGTTTGTTACATAATTTATTTGAAAATTTCATACATCTGTCAAAACTGACAAGAAATAAGAACTTCGACGAAACTACAATTATTGAATTGATTCAAGCCATGCTTGTGAATAGGAAAATCAAACCAACTATCGGAAGGGACTCTGCAACGGTTTCAGCAGGTATACTGTACTGTACTGATGAGGTACCATTGATGCATCTACTTAGGGGCACTTAGAAATGGAATAACTAAATACGTTTTTCAATTGTACTATTTTATTTTTCTAAATGAACTCTATACCACATAAAGTCCTGATGTTAAATTTACCAGTAGCAATTTATTTTCGAGCGGGTCCAGATAAAAGCAGATACTGAGTTGTAATTAACACTCTTTTGAGGTAGAGAATGGACGGTAAACAAAAGTTTGTTTGTGTCAACGCCAGATAGAAACCAAGTCTTCCTTTTATCCGCAAAATATGAAATATTTTATTTATGAGTTAATTTTTGCTGGTTTTGTAGGTACCTAATACGAAGAGAGAAAATAAACAAAAAGCCCCTCTTTACGGCTTTCTTTTTGCAAATGTTACCTATACACACACATTTGCTGAAAAACGGTTTGGTTAATTTTTTATTAGCAATATGAGATTGGTTGGTTTTTAATGGACTTTCGGTCTTTTCAGCGATGTATGAATAGTAGTGAGGTACTAGATGAAAAAAATTCTAAGTAGGTAGGTGGTTTTCGAGACAGGGACTTATTAGGATTTTTTATACGCTCCTATGTAATGAAACAGGAAAATACAAAAAAGCTGCAGTAAGTCTACAAGAATTTGGAACCGACATCCACCCACCGTCTGGTTAATTTAGCCAGTCTGGAAGCAGCAACAGAAATGCGAGAACGACTAGTGATCGAGATTTTTATCTATGGAATTAGAGATATGAATGTGCAGAGAATGCTGCTCATAACCAAACTATCGAATAGCAGCGAAGCTCTAATCAAGGCCCCAGAAATCGAGGCGTCCAGTAAGATTTTCCAAGCAAAGATTAGAGCTGTGTCGATTCATAAACAAAAAGAGCCAATAAAAGAAATTAACGGCACCGGAATTGCGGAAAGCTGTTATCAGAATCAAACTGGGAAACTTAAAAGCAGAAGAAAGGGACATTTCAAACGTGACTGTAGAGAACAACTCAGATCTCCCTCTCCTTCTGATGACTGTCAACCTTCGATTGAGAACTTGCAACGCCTAGCATGCCCAAATCAAGACAAGAACTGCTTCAGAATTGATGAGCTAGAAAGAGTACCTGTTAGAAGCTTTCGATTGGATGCGGATGAAGAACGGAGTCTCGAATAGCTGGGAAGTGATCAATTCGAAGAGAGTGCTCTCGACCTTTATAATATAAATAATAAAAATATAAAAGAAAAATCCGGCAAGCGTAGAAAGAGAGCACAGAAAGAAGAAGATTCGTCATGATTGGAAGAAGGTCAAAGGTATCCTTCAAAAAGGCGCTCTGCAGATTTCCATAAAGAGAAGTGCAGTTGGCAGCATTGCAATCAACAGGAAACCGGGACCATGAAGCCACTCGTCTAGTATCCATGACGTCAATTCAAGGGACATTTATGAGGGTAGATCTGGGAAGTCAGAAAGACCAAGCGGTCTCAGGCGCTGCGTACAGGTCGCAGTCTATTTATGGCCTTTTGCACCGACCATTTTAAGGGAAGTTTACCTAACGATAATCAACGCTTAAAGTGATATTTTTACATGTAAACATGCCACTTTGAGATGAGTGTTGATTATCGTTAAACCTTTCTCAAAATGGTCGGTGCAAACGGTCATTAGGCAAAAGGAGAGTATATAATATAAATCATTATGGATCTGAGTAGAGATATAGACGAAGAAGAGGAGGTGGTGCATCTTGGTAGAGTCAGATATATGGGCATTTTCACCCTAGTCTTGGGCACAAACAGTACTGGAAACTATAGGCAGGACCAAAATACATCGTCTGCGGAACCTGACATGACTTGCAAATTACTTTGAGGCAGTGTTACGAAATTGCCTTGGGAGCCCGGCCGGATTCTAAGAATGCACGTCGCGTAAATAGTTGTATTCTAGTAAGACGCCGGATTTTTCCGAGATAAATCCCAAATGCACTAGGTGTATTCTTTCTCACAATTATCACTTTCAGTTTGATCACTTGCAACTAATCCTGATCACTTGTATTTAAAAGAGCAGGAACTGATCAGTTATAACATTCGCATGCGCTAAGACCACAAGACCTAACCTAGCTTTTTCGTTTTTCAAAACAAAACATGAACAGAGTGACAGTGTTTATACCTATACAGCAATTAATTGAAATAATAAATCCAAACCAACATTAATTTCTCTGTATATATGGGTAATTTCGGTTTGTTTTGTTTTGTATTGCCTTAACCTATCAAATAAACGTCAAAATACCACGAAGTAATCGAACTCACATCGAACTGAACAAAGAATTTTTGCGATTACTTGTATCAGTTGCGTCCGGAAGGAAGTTAGCAACAAAGGTTCTAAAGGCCGTTTCTACCGACTATTTTAGGGAAGCTCTAACGTTAAGTATTCCTCAAACTGACATTTCTACATAAAAGACTGTCATTTTAGTATCCCTTAAAATTTTCATTAAGGCTGCCCTAAAATAGTTGGTGGAAACCACTGATCTAAAAAATAAATGGATAAACAATCGGACAGCTCGATTGGCTAAACTTGTGCTAAAATTTGGGGTCAATATTCTATGAACAGTTCTGCAAAGGAACAGCCTAACGCCTGCGCAGTGTCTTATCTTTCGAACAACTGTTCTAAATTTTGAAATTACTTCGTTTTCATTGGTCAGATTCTGTGCACGCACAGTACATGTATCTACTGCGCACGCTCACAGCTGTCCCAGTCAGTTGTTTTTGTTTACATTATGACCTCGTAAATTAGCAGCATTAGAAGCGTTCTTTGTTTATCTATATTTTTGAGATCAGTGGAGGAAACGGCCATAAGGGTCTAATTTATAGTCGTTCCTTGAGTCTTCCTTCAAGGACGTGAGTTAAGAATGGCCACTTGCTACTATTTCACAAGTTATTCATGTCAATTCTAAACGTTCAAGGCTTCCTTAACTTTGAGGAAACCTCAAGGAGATTCGGCCCTGAACGAACTTTCCCTTATATCACTTTGATCACTGGTAATTGACTAGAAAGAATACGCCTACTGTCTGCTATAAATACCGCATAATATTATCAGGTGGAAATCAGTTTATTCGATATTTGTGTTACCTACTGTGTGTGAAGTGAGTTTTAGTGAGCTCCAAATCCTTGACTATTGAAAAATCGTACAATACTAAGGGTGGATTTTCATGCATCCGTTTGTCCGACGAAATATATCTGAAAAATCTTCTATTTTGACATATTTTCATACGATTATGTCAGAATAGAATGTTTTTCGGACATCTTTCGTCGGACAAACTGATGCATGAAAATCCACCCTAAGAAACTAACTTATAACAGTGTGAATAGTTTCAAAACCTTCAAATCGTTTCATTTAAATGTAAAAGTGGAAGATGTTATATGATACATAAACATACTTTGAAATGTCTTCATCGGATGTTTATTGGAAAGTCTCTTGGAGTCCGTTTCCTATTAGTGTTATAATCAGCGACTTGATGTTAATAATCTCTTCATGGATAAAATTCACAATAATTGCCACAAAAACTTCTATTTTTATTAAGACTAAGACGTTGAAATCTCATCCTATGACGATGAATCCACTTCTAAATGGAATTGTTGAACCCAAATCGAACTCTTGCCCTTATCAAAAACAAATTCCGGCAAAATCCCAAGGGCCGAAAAAAAATTAAGTCCGTTCCTGTCCAAAAAGAAAAGGGACTCGACTCAGATGAGAGAGCGAATAATATCGATCGTAAAAAGAGGGCGCGTGCGTCACAAGACTTTACTCAGGGACGTTTTTCGTGTACTCAGCATCCTGGTCCAGCCCGGGCGATGCGGTAGTCACGATTTGGACGCCCTTGACGCGAGCTGGGACGTCGCGACGTCTACCGGCGCCACCCTCAAATTTATACGCGCGTCAACGTATAAATACGTTACATCCGACGCAGTTTAAAGTTTTTTTTTTTTTTTAATGCGCGATTTGACTTTTGTGGAATTGAAATGACATTTGTTGGGAATTGACTTGTTTTATTTTTTGGGAATTGAGTTTGCATACTTGATGATAATTGTCGAGGTGAGCTTAGAAGAAATTTAAGTTGTTTTTAAGATTGAAAAGTTATTTACATTTTTGCCTCTATGACTTCTTAGATTTATTTTAATATAAATAAATATAAATATAAAAAAAAGCAAGACGTTGAAAATTGTTGAACAAAGTTTGCGCACTTTTCATATAACAGGACTATAATAGCCTATAAAATTAAGAAATTCAAGGCAGATATTTTTTTTTAAAAAAAAGTGTATTTCATGTACTTATTTCCCACTCTTCCGGTACTTCATGTCTTTTTATGTATGTGGAATAGTTTTGTTAGGTTTTTCTAAAGTTAAAGTTAAAGTTAAAGTTACTTTATAAGTTCTCCATAATTTTCTCGGAGGGGCATTTTTATGTTTTGTGTCTGTTCTATTTTTTCTTTATATTGTGCTTGCTGTTCTGTTAGTAATTTTTCCAAATAAGTAGATAGTCTTCTCAATGTTGGGGTGTTATTGTGGTTTTTGTTGTCCTGATGTTTTTCAGCATTTTTCCGTATTTCGTTCCGGATAAGTATTAAAATGCTTTTTCATGATTAATTTTTATTGTATACTGTTTTATTCCGTACCTACTCCTGCTTGTGCTTTTTTATATATTTCTTTATCTCCTGTTTTATTTGAACTTGATTACCGTTTGTATTCATTCCTTTTGTCTCGATTTCTTCATCCCACCAATAAGGTTTTTGTGTTCTCCTAATTTTTTCTTAGTTACCTAAGGCTTCAAATTGAATACTTTCTACAATATGCTTATAGGGAATTTCAAGGTTTTAGAAGTTCAGACTACCTACGCTATATAGTTTTGGATCCAATCTTTTCATTTGTGACCCCTTCACGCTTTGTTCTTTTAGAGATTTTGTGTTGTATTTCTTAGGTTCAGTTTTATCTTATTGTTTTTCGTTTCCGTTGTTCCTTGCGATATTTCTCTCAGGGATAAAGATTTTTTGATGTTTGATCTCTGAAGTCATGTTATTTATTTTCCTAGAGAACGTTCTAATAATACTCATTGTCCGTTTTCGTTGCCTAGTTGGTATCCGATTTCCGGTCCTGTTTTTCATTGGATCTTTTACCAGTATTCAGCAGCCTCTTCTTTTTTTTTCAAATTGATGTTAGTCGGGATGACTACAGCATAACATCGCAAGGAATTTAAATAAATAATATATACTATGGCCTATTGACTAAATGTAGGTATCTCATACTTTATCGAATTCTAATAAGAAATATAATAGTAAAAATTAAAAAAATGGAAGTTCTTGCTCCATAAATACTAATAATTAAACCTTGAAAACAACATTTTATCTATGAAGATAATAAGCCGGTAAACAATGCAATCAATCAAACTAATGGGTTAAAATTTAATTTTCTTTTTCAACAAACAATAAACTGAAATTCTACTCAATGCTAATTTGAATTTTTCCTGGAAAGACTATTTATAGGATGCAAATTAAGGAGAAACCATTTATCATCAATAAAACATTGACGCCTTCATAAAATACTGCGCCCACCGGGGATAACTATTCGGAATATTTCTGGAATTGGCCAACCGCTCGGGTTAGATTCCAGAATTCGGGATATCGACGCTATGCGGTTTTAGTGTATTAGGCTGTCAACAAAATAACGGAACGGCTAGTAATAGATTAGTAAAAAGAATGAGAAGAATAGTATATTGTTTTATTAGGAGTAGAAGCTTTAAAAGTGCTTCTACTCCGTATGCAACACGCTATTTTTTCTCCACGAATAGGGTAAGCTCGGTGGCAAGTAAATGGTTGAGCGGCAGTAAAAGTACGAGCGGCACTAAAAGTACTTCTACTGCCGCTCCAGCGGCACTAAAAGTACTTTTGCTGCCGCTGGGGTTGTCAAGCAACATAGAAATTAAATTTCTACCACCTCGACAGGTGTTAACCTGCTGGATTTGCCTAGCAGCATAGAAATCAAATTTCTGACATCTTGACAGGGGTTAACAAAGTGACGTTTTCTGACGTTTGGAGAAAAATAAATTAATCTAATATAAGTATAGGAACTCAATTTTATAAGGGACCTGGGGGTTATGATGGGGGTGAGAATCAAAAATAGAGCCAGGTACAAAAATAGGAAAGAGTACCTATTTAAAATAAAGCCTAAAACAAATACTAAGTAACGCGATTAATTCTCGGTCTTTAAGACTACCCCTCCATCTTCCAAAAACCATTATTTTATATTAATACCGCGACCCTGGTGCGTGATCGCTGAATATATCAATTACCGCTGAACCGTCGTTGACATTGACCTTCCATGGGTTCAGGTTCCTCATATAATTTAAAAATTCGTTCAACTTGCAGCCGAATGTTATTTAAAAGTGACGTGATCAATGATTTTCCTGAAACCCATGCATCTTTTTTTGGAAGACGATTGAGTTTAATTAACCGGAGGGAGATGCCTTATTATCCTAGATACGACATATCCACCGGGCTTAGAAAGCTGGACCCCAGATTTTCAAAAAAAAATCTTATTATACAATATTTTACAGGATAAGGTTGAAGAAAAAACTAATACAATAGTTATTTACCTAACAAATGCGGAAAGTGATACTTTACCGCACGCAACGGCAGTTGACCGAACGACGCGAAGCGGAGTTCGGTCAAGCCGTTAAGTGCGGTAAAGGCACTTTCCGCATGTGTTAGGTACAAAATTTTACCTATGAGCATCTACATCTCCAAAAAAAGGCATTGATAAAATTAATTAATGAATCAGATTAATTAATGAAATTAGATAAGATTTAGAAATGATCAAAAATCCATTTTCTGAAAGAGAGAGGATTTTTTATTATAAATATCAAATTCTACTTTACCGCACACTATGCGGTAAAGTGTACTTTATCGCACACTTTGTATTCTACTTTACAGCATACTATGCTGTAAAGTTAACTTTACAGCACACTATGCGGTAAAGTGCACTTTACCGCATAGTGTGTGGTAAAGTGATACTTTTCATTTGCAAATACGTGCGGTAAAGTGCACTTTACCGCACGCTCATAGGTAAAAGAATTTACGAGATGAAGTCGTCGCGTAGAACGGTAGGTGTCGGCTATTCTTCCGAGTTCCTTGGGCGTTGGTTATTTAGAGTTGAACTTCTGATAACATACAGGCTTAGTTCCGTTAAGTGATTCATGCTGTTTTTCTCTGTCAAATGAACTAAACAGAAACCCAACTGGAAAGAGTTCAGAGTATAACTTCTTCTTGAAAATTGGATCCAAGATTAACCAAGTAGAAACGAAGACTTTTTTTTTTAACTCAAACTTAGCGCTATAAGTATCTCTAGAGCAGGACTCAGCGATTACTCAGAACAAGCCCTGATATTATCTAACCCAGATTCGAGAAGAAACATGAAAATGGCGAATTCACTGATTCACGAAGCTTTGTCAGAAGTCATACGCCGTGCAACTCTAAAATTTGTGGAGTTTCCAATTTTTAATCCAAGTGTAGACTCTCCAATAGATTTCTTAAATATATGTAAGAGCAGCAGCCCTGAGTTGCTGGACAGATTCATACAAAATTTCCTTTTTTGGGTGTTTCTTAGAGTGCGCCGCAAATAGCTGGTTTTCAGCACATAAATCAAGCCACACAAATCAAAATAGAACATGAGAAAACATAAAAACTGACTTCTCGAAGGAGTTTAGCGGGGGTTATGAAAATTAAAGTGTAGATTGAGTACGAGAAGACAACAGGAGAACAAGAATATCAAGCACTTCTACTTCGAATTATATGTCCTAGGTTATGAGATAGACCCTAAGATGCCCTTCCAGACTTTTAGTGACCATTTCGAGAATGGTCTCCACTCATCGTTCTACGAAACTTAGTACCTCATGAGTTCAGAAACGATGCGTATTCAATTATAAATGTATTATTTTAAGCCATCGCACTAATAGTTGAATTGATATAAGACCATGGGAAAATGATACGTAAAGGAAAGAAGGCCTGAATAGTGATACGAGAAATTTTCGCCTCTCTACTTAAGCAGTTAAGGTATTAATATATTTTTATTTTTAATTTTTTTTTCAAGATGTCCCAGTCATATATAATTAATGATAATAATGGCAAATATGATGCCGTAACAATATTAAAATTATTTGTAGTACATATATTTTGTTTCAGCTGATGCAAGCATAGTTACGGTATAGCATCAGGTGCAGGTCACTAGGACATTATTCATTGTCTTAATGAATGAAATTTTTTTGTCTAAAGCGGATGGCACTAACAAATTTATAGATAGATTAGTTCAAAGTTGTACATAAGCAAAGACATTTTATTTATTGGAAGTTTCTGGCACCATTAATAGATGTATTATTAATCTGTTCTATTAAAGGTTTCAAGAACATTGACATCTACCGGTAGAAGAAAATTAGAGCCCTATGACGGAGCAGAACTGACGTTGATAAAAACATAGCCTCAAGACAATCAATTTTTTTGGTTGAAAATTACCTTTGGAAAAAGGACTAATAGTTGGAAATTGCTGAAATTACCGATTAACTGGTATAGCCAAGTCATTGCCCATCTAACGGGTAGAACTGTCTAAAGACCTCAACCCTCCCGGACTATAAGGAGCTCGGGATACAAAGTGGAAATCAGTTGGTCACACACACAAAATAAGAAGCCGTTTCAGCACATCGCTGGCAAGTTGACCAAGGACCAGTATGATTCCAGAACGAGCAATACCGCAGAATCACCGATTTTCCAGCAAAACCCCAGAAAAAAAACCCGAATTCATCGCATGGACACCACTTAACAGAACTAAGTTTGGCAAGGCTATGTATGTCATCAGAAGTTCAAGTCGTAAGAAGAGCCGACACCTACTGTTCTACGTGACGACTTCATCTCGTAAATTCTTTTGTATTAGTTTTTTCTTCAACCTTATCGTGTAAAATATTGTACAAAAAGATTTTTTTTTGTAAAGCTGGGGCCCAGCTTTCTAAGCACAGGAGATATGTCGTATCTAGGATAATAGGGCATCTCCCTGCGGTTAATTAAACCCAATCGTCTTCCAAAAAAGGTTCATGGGTTTCAGGAAAATCATTGATCACGTCACGTTTAAATAACATTCGGTTGCAAGTTGAACGAATTATTAAATTATATGAGGAACCTGAACCCATGGAAGGTCAATGACGGTTCACCGGTAATTATTGTTATATTCAGCGATCATGCACCAGGGTCGCAGTATTAATATAAAATAATGGCTTTTGATCTAGTCCTGTGTGCCTTGCTCGGACAAAGCACGGATCCTTCAGATTTTGCATCGATTTTAGACAGGTCAATAAATATACAAAAAGGTCGCATATCCTCTTCCATATATTTCACCCATTTTGGATCGGTTAAGGGAGACTCGATTTATCAGTTCCATCGATATTAAGTCAGCATTTTGGCAGGTCCCTTTGAGTACATCTTCCAAGAAGTACACTGCATTTACTGTCTCTGGCAGAGGACTCTTTCATTTCCGTCGGATGCCATTTGGCTTATCTAATGCTCCTGCAATCTGGCAAAGAATCATTGACTCTATCCTTGGTCCAGAACTCGAACCAAATGTCATGTGCTACATTGATGACGTGGTGATAATTTCTAGCTCCTTTTCAGAACATTTGCGAATTTTGGAGGTTGTATTCGACAGCTTGCGTCAGGCCGGACTCATTATTTCGTTAAAGAATTGTCACTTCTGCAAGCCAGAATAAAAATACCTGGGCTATCTGGTTGATAAGAAAGGGTTACGCCCTGATCCAGAAAAGGTTGAAGCTATAGTCAACATTCCACCACCGAAAAACATCAATGAAGTTCGCAGATTTGTGGGAACTGCTTCCTGGTATCGGCGTTTTGTCCCGGAATTTTCTTCGGTGTTAGCACCCATTCTTAATTTAACTTAACAGAACGTTAAATTTGCCTGGACTCCAGATTGCCAGATATCTTTCACATTACTCAAAGAATGTTTAGTCACTGCTCCAATTCTAACTGTACCTGATTTGGACAGGATGTTTTCTTTACAAACCGATGCCTCTAACTATGGGCTGGGGGCTGTTTTAACTCAACAACACGGGGAGGATGAAAAGGTTGTTTGCTATCTGACAAGGTCTTTAACCAAACAAAAGATTAAACTGACTGTCACAGAGAAGGAATGTCTTGCTGTCATTTGGGCTGTTGAGAAGTTGCGGCACTATTTAGATCACATCCATTTTATCGTGATCACTGATCACGCATCCTTCTTATGGCTTCATCGTTTAAAGGATCCACGAGGTCGTCTTGCACGTTGGCAATTACGTCTCCAACAATTCGATTTTGAACCTCCTCGTCACCGAAATTAAGTGAATATGGGGCAAAAGAACATGCTCCAGACTTTTCCAATTTTAAAAGTGGTCGCAATATAGACCTTAATTCGTCCACAGTCTTGGTATCACTGACAGAGACGCCTCGGACAATAATCTCATGAATGAGCATTTCCTTTTTAACACGCTTATATTAGCTTCACTTGTATGACATGTATGTATGTATGTATGTTTGTAAGTAACATTGAAAATGTTTATCGCACGGGCACATAGGAATGCGTGTGAACTTTTGGACCCTTGGGAAGTGTATGAACAAGAACCTGGAACAAGCCAAGTGAGCTGGAACAGGTCTGGATAAATCTGGATAAAGCCTGGAAAAGTCTGGAAAATGTCTGGAAACGTCTGGAAAGAGTCTGGAAATTTTTGGAAAGGGTCGGAAAAATTCTGCCAAAGGTCCCAAAAGACCTGGGGATCATTTTCCAGAATCCGGATCAGTCTGTACAAGTCTGGATAAGGTCTGGATAAATCTGGATGAAGTCTGTAAAACTCTGGATAAGTCTGGATATTGTCGGGAAATCTCTTGAAAGGTCTGGAAAAGGCCTGGAAACTTCTTGAAAGGGTCGGAAAAATTCTGGAAAAGGTCCCAAAAGACCTGGGGATCATTTTCCAGAATCTGGATCAGTCTGTACAAGTCTGGATAAATCTGGATGAAATCTGGAAAACTCTGGAAAGCTCTGAATAAGTCTGGATAATGTCTGCAAAAGTCTGGAAATCTCTGGAACTAATTCAGGAATGACACACTCAGTGTGAGTGTGATACCGGTGCGGTTCGACGCACTAGCCGTTCATAAATGATTAATGGTGCGCGCACTCTGTGCCGTTCAGAAAATACTTCGGGCACACTCCAGGTGTCGCACCGGTCACACCATAATTTTTTGATTGTGTCTTTATGTCAACAATGTCAACCATTCCTCCCATAATCTCGATAATCCCACAAAATATAAACAAAATACAAATAAGAATTAAAGTTTTTTCTTCAAAATAAAAAAATGAACAACAAAATAACACATCGAACTAAAATGTGAAAAATAAATATAGTTTAAAGAAACTAAAAAACAGGCTTTTATAGTAAATTGAACTAAAAAGTGAAAAATAATTTTTAATATAAACAGAAAATATTATTGAACAAAAAATATTAGAATTATTGTGAAAAAAGCGTGGGGTGCTTTGTTCCACATTTCTCGTACATTGAGCACCCCACGCTTTTTTCACAATAATTCTAATATTTTTTGTTCATTAATATTTTCTGTTTATATTAAAAATTATTTTTCACTTTTTAGTTCAATTTACTATAAAAGCGTGTTTTTTAGTTTTTTTAAACTATATTTATTTAGTAACGAGATAGTCATTTTGTAATCCATTTTGTTTCAATAAATACGTTAAGCACTCAACAATAACGATAAAGATAATTGGCTATTATACACAGGGGTTCGAACTATCTGTCACTCAAAAATAATAAAAAAAAAGTTTAAAGATAGAAATTGAAATTTGATTCTATTCACTTAAAATAGCCAACAGAAAATGGATAAAAATAGTCTTTAAAAGAAACGGCGGCCCCACGTTGGGCGCCAATTAATTTGCCACGCTTTTCGGTGGATAAAAAGTTTAGAAAGAAAATAAAAAAATAAATAAAAAAATAAAGTAAAGAGAAATAAGGGGAAAAAAATTGGATAAATAATTAGTTTTCGGAGCGGTTACCTTACACTGTTGTAACCAGAACTACAAGTAAGTTGGCACATATAATCAACCACCTGAATCAGGTTATGTCTAGCTAAATTACCTATAATAATAATTGTCGTTTTGTTTCACATGTCACATTGATACAAGTACTGAATTACTCCCTGAAATACCTTAGTGATCACTTTGGCGCACAAAATAGGGACAAAATGTAAATTACCAACAAAATAAAGATAGGATAACCAAAGCTATTACGATACCAAAATGTTCCAGATGGTAGCAGTAGGTACAATTAACCAGATTAGTCCTGGCTACTGGTTGTGGTTAAGATAGTCAACTGAATCTTACGGTTCAAATTGACAGTCCGGAAGGCTTGTATAACCGTCCAACTAGAAGGCTTAGGCTGGAGTGTGATAGCCTTACAGTTACAATCTCCGTTACAATTGTACATATATTGTTGTGTCACAATGTAACCGTGAGTAAAAACCCTAAGAGAAAAATTGGTATAACACACTGCATTTGCACTTGAACCATAGCGAGGCACTTTATGAATAGACAGAATTAGAAAATGAAATTAAAATGTAACTTAATTAGTCTTAAATAGCAAACTTACTTGATAAGAACCATAGCTCTTGAAAATTATTATAACAGGAGAATTGAATTATAATGTATCTATGATAATCATTAATAAAATTAGACAAAATCAGATAAAGCTTTAAGAATAAAGAAAGTGTGCCTCGAGTTTGCAAATGAGTGTCTAAGTTGGGTGGTACATGTGACCGTTTGATGAAATGGTCATTGCCATACAAATGATGTTCCCGTCTAAACAAAACAAAATACGAACTATACCCAGTAACTTCGCTCGGCGGGGTACGAATAGCGCAGCCAATCTTTTGAAGATATTCGTCCCAGGATCTATGATCTTCTTGACGAACATAGGTACGTAACATGGTCTTAATTACACGATTGTGACGTTCGGTGGGATTCGCACGAGGATTGTAATTGGCTGTATAGAAATTGTAGGTCCTGTATCGTTGATATAAAGCGTGGAATTCTTTGGATTTCATCTGAACGCCATTATCACAGGTCAAAAATTTGGGTGCACCATAAAGGAGGAGGAAATTTTCAACGTGTTCCACCAAAGACTTAGCCTTAGCGGCTTGACATGGGTATAAGAAAACGGATTTTCTAAAGTAGTCCGGAATCACAAGAATGTAACAATGGATTGGAACGAGGCAAAGGACCTATATAGTCAAGGCTAATAGATTGGAATGGTTCAGTGATTTCGGGTCGATTACCCATTAAACCCCCCGCTGGAGGTTTTTGCTCTACTTTGTTCCGAGCACAAGAAATACAAGATTTCACATAACGGGACACATCAGCCTTCATTTTTGGCCAGTAGTAATTCTGAAAATTCTACCAAAAGTCCTATAAACACCTACATGACCTGAGGTTGGAACGTCATGACAACGCTGATAATACTTTTTCGCTGGTTTAGGTAGACCGAGAATTACTCGCGTTAGTTAGTCAGTAATAATAGCGCCTTAGTCCTGTGATAATTATTAGTGCCCATGCCCATATCTGAAATATATTTGTGGTGAGCTCTATTTCAAATAAAATTTCCTATTTTTGTACTTGGCTCTAATTTTCATTCTCACCCCCTCATAACCCCCAGGTCCGACAATATTGGGGGTAACTAGTACTTTGGTTTAGTCTCTGTGAAATGGCTCCATCTTCCATTTTGTTTACCTCATCAAAATCCATAAAAATGCGATTAGATTTGTTTATTTCTGATAATGAATACAACTTCCAACATGGATGGAACATTGAATAACCTTGTTACTCTCAAAAGTACTCAATTTTTAGGTATACGATAGTCCAAATGATTTTTCCAAAATAAAATCCTCTAAATTAGGTTATAACAGATGAAGTATCGATGGGGAGACTGTTTCTCGTTTTGAAATAATTCGATATGCTAATCAAGTCTGGAATAATAATAGTTATTTATACACCAAGTGAGTTCAATGATTGTTTATTCATGAGAAGAAAGTTTAACCCACGAGCCCTAGCGAGTGGGTTAATTTTCTTCGAATGAATAAACATTTTAACTCACGTGATGCATAATTTTATCCCATTTTGTGGAAATTTAAAAAATAAAGTACAAGGAAAAATGCCGAGAGTGAGTTAAAAATACTTTAAATTACTGAGGTTTCAGATTTTTAGTTGGGCAGAGTGACTTAAAATGCCGAGAGTGAGTTAAAATATTTTTAAATCACTAAGGTGATAAACGTCTACTTACCTTTATTGTTATGTGTTCAATAATGTCATTTTTAAGCATCAAAATGGGATAAAAACATTTATTTAATCTCATATGAATTTTTGAAAGCAAACACCCCGAAATATCCCGTTTTCTCCGGCACGCGAAAACCGGAAAAAAGGCGGTTTGGGAGTTTTCAAATTAAATATAACACGAAAAAGGCCGAAATTGATAAAACACTTTCCTGGCCGGCGAGAAATTGGTTTTTCGTTTTTTTCGTGTTTTCAAAAGGAGGACTTATCCGCTGGCAAGAAAAAACTTATCATTTGAAGGTAATTTATTCTCGATGCGATAGGTAGGTGTTATTATTAATTTTCTAAATTGAAATGCGAGAATACTATATTATTCAACGAGCGGGTAATGATGGCTATAACTCACGAAGGTGAGTTATAGTAGTGCAAACTTCATGCACTACGAGCCGCAGGCGACTAGTGTTATCATCCGAGTCAGTAATAGCCATTACCCACGAGTAGAATACTATACTTTTTTCATGATTAATAGATAATAGGCACGAGTTATGCGGTTTTTTATTTAATTTTCATAACAAAAATAATTAGGCAATCTACTGACCTGTCAAAAACGAAATTCAATATGGAAGTTCGGGTCAAGCATTGGGTCAAGCACTGTGTTGTTTATTCTGTATGTCATTGATTCTGTCACATTCTGGACAAACGTCCAGATTTGAATTATCGGATTTTGTGTTTTTTTGTCTGTTTAGGTATTGTGTTAATTAAAATGCCAGCGATTTGCATCGTAATTGGGTGTGGAAGTCGAGGTAACAGGGATAATGTGAAATTTTATTAAGTTCCTGCTATTTTAAATCATTGGCTTTTGATCTACAAATATGAATTATCAAAACAACGCAGGGCTCTATGGATTGCTGCAACTAAAAGCTCGATTTTCCTTAATAATAATACCTTAAGATATTCACTTTCAATCCCAGAATTTATTAATAAATTAAAAAATACGTAGAAACAGTAGAAACACTATAAAATTCACTTTGAAAACAACAAGGGCCAGAACACTAGAAAATTCGTAGAAATACTAAAGACTTTAAAATTCACAATTCACTATGAAAACAACAATGACCAAAACCAAAACCAATGAAAAATACGTAGAAACACATAAAATTCACTTCGAAAGCAGCAAGGGCCAGAACACAAATGCTCTCCTTATGAACGTCAAACGTCACCTGCTTGTCACCGCAATATTTGACCCGAACGGCCATTAGAAAATCACGTGATTGAGATTGCCTAATTGACAACTCCGATAGCTGGAGGACAAAGTGAGGTTAGGTTAGCACAAGTCTTGTTTAAATCAGCTGTCAAAATGACCGATTGGAAGGTTGAAATATGTTGTCAACTTGTCGAATTTTCTGATTGGCTCTTAAATAGTGGAGTAATAAGACCAGGATATTTGCATTGGTTGAAAACAATTGAGTAATGAATGAATATTGAATAATATGCGTGATATACATCCATTTTCTATTGATCAATGTGAATGATTAGTCATGGTGAGTTTTTTTTCATTACTCAATTGTTTTCAACCAATGAAAATATCCTGGTTTCATTACTTCACTATTCAAGAGCTAATCAGAAAATTCGACAAGTTGACAACATACTTCAACCCCTTCAACCTTCCAAACAGCTGATTTAAACAAGACTTGCGTGATAACCTAGCCTCACTTTGTCCTCCAGCTGTCAGCATTGTCAATTAATTTTGTTATGAAAATTAAACAAAAAACCGCATAACTCGTGCCTATTATCTATTAATCATACAAAAAGTATAGTATTCTACTCGTGGTAAATGGCTATTACTCACTCGGATGATTACACTACTCGCCTGCGGCTCGTAGTGCAAACTTCATCCTTCGTGAGTAACAGCCATCATTACACGCTCGTTAAATGATATACTATTTTTTTCTAAAATAATTATAAGCTAGTTGACACAAAAAGTAGCTTTTACCTTTGCTTTTCTTGGTTTTTTTGAATTCAAATATTCTGTAGGAGATAGTTTTTAGAACTCATAGGACTATGTGGAGATTTTGACTTAAAACTATCTTCTTTTTCCAAATTCAACAACCTTAAATACACCCAAATAACAATATTTATCATAAAACCTCTACGTGTGTTTTATGAAAACCAGCCAATAATATCCATATGTGGCTTGAAAAAAAAAGATTCACCGTGGGAATAATAAGGCCATTACGTAAAACAGAGAAAAGGCGGCTACAAGATAAAATCTTCACCACTTAATCTCGTTTGCCTGAAATGCCTTTGCGTCCCCGAGGATTTGGCCTGCCCTGAAAGGGTTGTCGGTATTAACATTTTCCGAATGACCGTTCTATTGACTTTGAACGGACTGTTGAAAATACCAAAAATGGAGTGGCTCGGAATAATTTCAAATAGATAGCTACTTACAGGAAAAAGTTAGAAATATTCTATAATACTTGGATGAGGAAAATATCAAGTGGTAATAATGTTTTTGTTCCTCGGATTCAGTTTTTCAAGAAAACATTTTCTTTTCTTGGGCCTGCAGAAGGGCTCATATTGGCG
The DNA here is from genome assembly GCA_917834065.1 of Ceutorhynchus assimilis. Lineage (NCBI taxonomy): Eukaryota > Metazoa > Arthropoda > Insecta > Coleoptera > Curculionidae > Ceutorhynchus > Ceutorhynchus assimilis. Next base: position 23,328,925 of record OU892280.1, on the reverse strand, counting down.
TAAAACATAAATAACTAACTATTTTTAGAGCTTAAAACAAAATTATTGTTGCCTCCAATTTCAGCTTTCAGTTCCCTTTTTCTCTGAGAAGCTACAAAGCATAAATAAAAGAGCCGAGGTGAAAGATTTCCGACATCAAAATAGAAGCGAAAAAGGGTGAAAACGAGCCTTTATACCAAATTCCTTTAAGTCCCTTTTCCCATTTATCCTGGAGGGCATTTATCAGCAAAAGGTTGTTCTTATTAAAATTTCGTCAACGATTTTTTTTTTCTGAGGGATAATATTTATTTACAATAAATTCACAATTGAATATTTATCAAATTATTTACACGTACGTTAACAAGTGCAGAATAGAAATGTGTAGCGTCTAGCCTAATTTGTAGGTTAAAATTCAAATGATTTTGTGTAAATGGTTATATTTAATTCAAATTGAAGCACATTTCCCGAGCTATAAATATAAAAGATCATTTCTCTGCAAACGCTCCAATTCGGAGGGAAAAATCGCCAATTTTGCGGTTCTCTTAAGACCGCGGTAGGGGTCCCTTTTCGCACCCTCCTATTCTCTTTACTTTATGTATGTGTGTGGATAAAAAGAACCTCCGCACAGATCTATATTATGCTCCCTTTTTTCTTCACATAGTGCTCCCGAGAAGTTATCTTTGGCTGTACGTGACAACACAAAAATTGATTTTTTATTAAATTAATATTTTATTTTTGTCATTTGCCCTACCCGGTTTTTATTTATTCGAAGGGGCAAGATGTTTTCCCATTTTATTTACCCAATGGTTTGGATGATGTATATTTACAGACACAGAAAACAGAGGTAAAAATTTCTTAAGTATAATGATAATACTTGGTAAATTTTTACTGCCATCAATATTAATATATTTTTTTTCCACTATCACACAGCTTCTGCTATGGTTGCATATTTAAAAAATACCGGGTGTACATCGTACGCCTGAGGTGTTTCTTGCTTTTTAGGTGAAGTCTTGTGTGTTTTCATATTAGTTTGCGCACTATGTGTGCTGTACTCAACACTGCTGTCTTTTGCATGCTGGTGAGGTTGTGCTTTTCTGGGATTTGGTTGATTGCTTCGCATGTAGCATTGGATATAAATCTCGTTGCTCCAATTACAACAGGTATGATCTTAGTCTTAATATTCCAGAGTCTTTGTATTTCGATTTGGAGATCTTTGTATTTAAGATGTTTTTCAGCTTCTTTTTGTGTGATGCTGTAGTCTGATAGAATGGCTACATCTATCAATAAGTACGTCTTCTCTTTTTTCTCTTTCAAGCTTATGCATGTCCCATATGATGGTAATGTCGAGGATGTTAACTACAGGTATGCTGGTACCATTTTTCTTTTACTACGATGTTATATTCTTGGCAAATATTCCAATGAAGTTGTGTTGCTACTCTGTTATGTCGTTCCAGATACGCTTTTTTAGCAAGAATACTGCAACCTGAAACTACATGGTGGATAGCTTCGTTGTGTATGCGGCAAAGTCTACATTTTGAGTCGTTACCTGATTTCATGATTTTAGTTTTTATGTAGTTGGTTGCTATCGCTTGTTCTTGGCAAGCTGTGACAAATGCTTCAGTTTCAACTTTTAGGTTAGCGTGGGTGAGCCACTTCCATGTCTGGTTATAGACAGTTGACAGTTTTCCTCTCAGCTTCTTGTATTAGGCAAGCATGTGGCTGATTTCAATGTTCAGCAAGCCCCTTCCTCCCTCTTTTCGTCCTATGTAAATTTTGTCTATATCTGCTCTCGGGTGCAGTGCTAGGTGCATGGTAAGTAGCTTGCGGGTTTGTCGGTCAAGTTTTCTAATTTCACTCTGTGTCAATTTTTTAATTCCGAAGCTATATTGGATAACTGGTATCGCTAGGGATGTGAGAGCGGATGTTTTATTTCTTGCGCCTAATTCTGTTTTCTCTGGTTCTTCTGTAATACTCCCTGGTTAGTTCGGCTTTCATGTTTCTGTGTTGCATCCCAATATGTTCATCGATACCTAGATATTTGTATACATCATGTTGCTCTAAAGACCTAATAGTAGTCGTATTGTCAAGGGAAATGTTTAGGATTGACTGGAGTTCCCCTTTGTGGAATGTTGCTTTGGCACACTTGTCTAAACCGAATTGCATTTTGATGTCTTCACTGAATTTTTTTACCAGCTTGAGTTGTACGGTTAGCTTTTCATCATTGTTGGCTACTAGTTTCAGATAGTCTACGTATAGAAGGTGGTTTATCTTTTGTTTCCCATTTTTGCACTGGTATGTCGAGTTTGTTTAGTTCATTAGGGAGCTCAGTGGGAACAATGTTATGCAAAAAAGTAGTGCAGAAAGTAAGTCTCCTTGGAAGATTTCGTTCTTAATTTGGATGTTTTGTATTGATATTGCGGTTGAGCTTTTAGTTGCCAGGCTTATATCTGTTTTCCATGTTGCCATTGCGTTGCATAGGAAGGTCATGAGTATGTACATTAGATGCTCGGTAGATGTTTAGCGTCTCTATTAATTAGCTATGAGGGATACTGTCAAATGCTTTTCTGTAATCTATCCATGCTAATGATAATTTTTTTTTTTATTTTCCTTGCAGTCTTTCTGTATCATATTACTTGTTAAGAGGTGGTCTTTGCATCCGTATGTGTTTTTTGCGCATCCTTTCTGGATCCTTATTCTTGAAACAGGAGAGCAACGTTCCCAGGAGAACGAGTGTTCCGTCTTCTGTCTTTCTCAATGATATGAAACTGATAATATAAGTAACAAAGATGGAACACTCGTTCTCCTGGTAACGCTGTTTCCCTATTTTAAAAATAAGGACCCTGTTCTTGTGTGGATAGATTGTTATCTAGTAGATGTTTGTAGGTACAGCCTTTCTGAAATTATTTTTGTTAGGGTTTTGTAGATGTTATTCAGACAGGTATTGGTCTGTAGTTTTTGACTTGGTCTGTTTTTTCGTTTTCAGGCATTAAGTATGTATTTCCTTTTGGTAAGCCAAATGGGTATATCTTGTTTCTCACGTATTAATCCGTTGTATGCTTTTACTAGGTTTTCATGGATTGCATTTAGTTTTTTCAGCCAGAAGTTGGGAATTCCATCTATACCAGCGGCTTTCCAATTAGCCGTAGTATTGAGCGAATCTGTCAGTTCTTTTTCAGCTATATCTTCCCATCTCATTCTTTCTCTTGTTGTATCCATTCTGCTTGTTTGTTATGTGTTTCCTTTTTTTTCCATATACCTCTCCAGTACGGTTCTATCTCTTTTGGGTCAGGCGTGTTTTTTACAGTCATTTTCTTATCTAGTATATTGTTATGAAATTGGCTCGAGTTTTCTGAGAATAACTTGTTATGTTGATATTAGTTGCTTCATTCTTTGTATCTTTAGAGTCGATATGCTTTTGCGGATTTGTTTATGTTTTTTATATATTTTTGCATGGTCCTTTTCGTTTTTGATCTTGTATCTCGCATATAGTTCAGTCCTTTTTTGTTTCATGGTCTCTTTCAGTTTGGGTTTCAAGCACCCTTTCAGATGTGAAAGGTCTTTCCTGAGCTGCCCAATTTTTGTATGAATTCTCCTTTTCCAGGGTGCTTCTCCTTCCATTGTTCTTTGATGCTTTTTCTTACTACTGGGTACTGAGAAGTCTTGTATAGTCGCTGCAACTGTATAGACGAGCTTGCTAAAGGCCGTATCAGACGTGTCGTTGCCGATTCTGTTAGCCGTTTCCGTTGCCGTCGCGGTTGCAATCACACTTGACACCGTTCCGTTACCGATTACTGGTCGCTTGAAATGTTTATGTCAAAATTTCGCAGCTTAAAGATTAAAAGTACAGCGTCGAACGTCGTCGGGAAGTTTCTTCTGCATTGCTGTGCTATATGATTACATTGGAAGAAGAGGAAAAAGAAAGATCCAAACCAAAATAGGTTTGGGTGCAAGACCGGAGAAGCCATAAATTGCGAAACAAAAAAGTGACGTTTAGACACATGTCACATGCTATTCATATGAGTGCTTTCATTGGCTACGGTTCAGAACGGCCTCGTAAAATTTAGACACCAATCTAAACATACAACGGCAATCGCAATGAGAAGCAGGTACATTTTGATTGTCGAATTCCCAATCGTAATCGTTAATAGTAATCGGCAACGGTACGTCTGATACGGCCTTAATGGGTGTTATGCGTTTGTATTTAATTGGGTTGTTTTGTGTTATATATTTTATGGCTTTAATTCCAAGTTTTATGAGTTCTTTGGTTTTTAAATTATTGTTTATTTTCTTTAGTGTACTTTTTTTATTTCATCTTCTGTGTTGTAATCTTCCATCATTTTTCCTGAAATTACACTCAACAATTTCCCCAAAATTTCAGAATTGGTTTCATCCATCTTTTCCTCTTGTGTTTGGAAATCTTTGGTCTCTTGTGTAGCTTCAGAGAAGGGGCTTTTTGTATCACTTAGTGTGTGGATTTGACTGTTGTCTTCTTCACCCTCTTATGTGTGTTTTTGGGGGACATCTTTTACTTGTTTTCTTATTTGTTCTATATCAAGTGCTGATAGTTTATTATTGTTTAGAATATACCTTCTTTATGTGGCCATCGTGTTTGCGGTTAGTTTATGTCTGGTGGGGCTTGGGTTTCTTATTTGCCATAGATTGAAGGCCTCTTTTAAATTACAAATACCAGTTTTTTCTGGTGTGGAAATGGTACCATAGTATTTCTTTATATTCTTCTGTCGTCTATTTAACTTCATTCTTGTTTTGAGTTTGCTTGGGAGTTTCTAGCTGGCTGTTCTTTTGTGTAGTTGGAGCTGGTTTTTCATGCCTTTGGGGTTTGTCATGCTCTTTATTTGCCGTGTTTGCTTCTTCAACTTCCTGGGAGTTTATTCTCCAAACAGGGGAGTAGCGATCTCATGAGAACGAAGGTTCTGTCTTCGTCGTCCGTATTCATATTTTCATTACACTGACAATGACAGAGCAATCGTTCTCATGAGAACGCTGTTCTTCGGTCTCGAGAATAAACTCCCTGATCTGTTGTGTTTATTTCCTGGTGTGTAGGTTCAAGTACTTCAAAATGCCCTTCTTCAAGGTCTTCAATCAATATAAGGTTAATTTCGTTGTTGTAAGAAACTCTACTGATTATAGTAGGCCTTTTGTTTGTGAGATACTGGTTAGTGTCGGGTCGCTTCACCTCTACAAAGATAATGAAGTTTACTTTGTATATTTCAGACATTGCTAGAATTTCAACGCTTGTTCCATATGTACCAGTTTGTCTCATTTTGTAGCAATAGCTTCTCCTACTTTTGAGTGCTGGATGTATGGTCACAATATATGGTTCAAGTTCACTCCAGTCCTCTTCTATGTAGCTGACTAACTGACTGACTTATTATATTATTATTAGATATTATTATTATTGTAGACATCATGGGTAGGCGGTTAGGTATCCGATGAGACTACTGAGTATTTCAGTTTTTCACAAATAAAACACGATAATGCACAAACGTATTGTGCCAGCCCCTCATTTCTGGATCCAAACGGTTTTTGAATTGATTTACTGATATTGTACTAATTGTTTCATGACTAAGTCTATTCCACTGATAAACCACTCTGTCAAGAAATATATTCTTAGTAACTTGTTATACATATTTCCTTCTCAAGTTTCTGGTTACGTCCTCTGGTATTGGTGCCGTTAGTAACGAGGAAGAAGCTAATGTCACATGCATTGTGACCATTCAGTATTTTGTAAGTTTAAATAAGGTCTTCCCTCGTTCTTGTGTCTTTTAATGTAGTTAGGTTTAAATGGTTAAGGCAGCCCTCGTAGGATAACTCTTTGAGTTCATTAAGTATCCTTGTAGAACGGCGCTGTACTCTCTCATCAGTTTAATGTCGTTGTTTGATGTATTATTGGTTCCAGACGAAATGGGCGTATTCGAGCTTTGGTCTTACATGAGTTTTGTAGAGATTTTCTTCAGATAGATTTTTGGAAGATTCTTGAATGAGGTAGATTAGTGAATTGGATTTTTTGTCATTTGAGTGATGCGTTTTTCCCATTTCAAGTCTGATGTGACTGTTTTTCGGCACAAAACTTTTTCAATTGATGTTTGTTGAAGGAGGTTATCATGTTTGGGGTTATTCCTGCCGATATGTAGAACTGTGTAGGTACTTGAGGTTATTCAATTCAATTGCATTTTCAAGACATTGTGTACTCTTTAATGGTGTACAGGTCTTCCTATAGATCTGCAAACTGGTACCTAGTAGTGGATTGCAGGATAGGCTTGTGTCATCTGCAAACGATTTAAATTTGGTCTCCAGTTTAAGGTAAGTCATATAAATACGCCAAGAAAAGCAAGGATCCCAAGACTGAGGCTTGTAGTATGGTATAGAGTATTCAACTGAAAATTATATTCCTGTCCTAATCTGAAAGCTACGTCCAGTCAGCAACTCTTCATAAGAAGTCGCAGTAAATCGCCCCTCCAAATGAGAAGTATAATAAGTATTGTCGGTATCTTATCAAATGCTTTTTCAATGTCAAGGAAAACTACATCAATTGGATCATTCTCATATCCGCCTTTGTCCACATTTGGTTAGGAGGTTCGTAAAAGTACATTTTCTCGGGAGAAAACTATGTTGTTACGATGGTACAATATGAGCTTCGAGGAAAAAGCTTGTAAGTTCCTTAGCAATGATTTTTTCCATACATTTACATAAGGCGCTGGTCAAGCTGACTGGTCTGTAGTTCCCTACTAGCCTTTTCCAATATAGGTATAACAACTGCTTTTTCCAATTTTTCCCAAGGTTGTGGATAATCTCCTGTAGATATTATGTCATTCATAAATGCTGCCAGAGGCCCTTCTAGAGTATGCAAACAATTTTTAAGAAATATAGGAGAGATCTCATCAAGTACAGGGCTGGAGTGCACCCAGGGACTTAATGGCGATCTCTACCTTTCCTGGGGTGAAATTTATGGTGTTGATTTCTGTTCTGAAGACTGAAGTGGGATTCAACTGGTGTTGGTCTAGTATCTGTAGGGTTGAGTTTAGTAAAAACACTCTGGAATTGCTGTGCAAATCATTCTGCAATCTCCTGGTCAGATTCGAATGGAACTAGAGTTGCTTTGACATACTGAAGTGAGTGTGTATAGAGTTAATATAGGAAAAAAACTATTGGGTGTTAGTTTTTCAACAGATTTTTTTCATATTGTATTCTTGCTGTGACTTCACAATTTTTGACCTTATCATTTTGATGCCGGTACTCTTGCTAATTTTGTCCAGTATTGTTGTGCCTATATTTGTGCCAAAGGTCTCTTTTCCTTTTCACTTCCCTAAATACTGCCTTAGGGTAGTTTTTGGATATTAACTTTTTGTGGTGTGTATGGAATATGTTTGTTGATTGTAAATCCCAAAGCCTCAGAGAATCCTCTAAATGGATGTGGGTTAGTAGCCTGTGCAAGTTGTTCAGTGTAATCTGTCTTCCAAAAGTTCCTTTTGTAGATTTTATGTGAAGCTGTGTTTTGGCAGTTATTACAATGTGATTACTTTCTCCAAGAGGTGCATGTTCTTGAACATCAAATATTAATTTCTTCGCATTCACAATAAGCAGGTCCAGAGATGTTTGGTCGTTTCGCAACCTTGTAGAAAAATTCATATGTTGGTGATCTCTGTGGTTTTTGTAGCTGTTATTAAGAACAAATTAAAAAATAAACTAATTACTAGTCCACTTTTTAAGTTAACAATTCGATGCAATGTTTGCTAAGCCTCTGGAAACTTATTCAGACGCGAGGAACAGGATATTTGTTCGAGACTTGCCAACCTGAAACTAGAGCAAAAAATCCCTGGCGACACCCTCCTTGGAATGTATCATGCATTATCTTTCCTACCACGTACTCCCTGATGGGAAGGCAACAAACATCAATAGGGTTTTTTTTTTTTATCATGAAAAAGAATTATTAGCCTAATTTTTTGGCCAAAACCACTCAAATCATGAAAAAAATCCTAGCATATTCCCATTGCAGGTTAATTGCAATTTATTTTTTTTGCATCTCTTTCAATTACCCAAATATAAGCTATTCTGTCACAAAAGCACAATGAAAAAAATCTTCGAAATAATGTTTCGTAATTAATTTAAAGCCCTCTGCGACGTTCTCTATGAGCTTTCCTGGATCTGCGGCCGGGCACAAAACCTAAGATGGAAAGTTTGTTTAGTTTGGTAGGATTATTTTCAAAACCGAGAGGATTAAAGATACAGCCGGGACGAAGGCTCAAAAGGAATTTGCATCGTTTCCTGTGGAGGTTTGTTTTCATGACAAAGTCACAATTAAACATACTGAGTAAAAATTTTCTTCATTAAATTTATGCCCATTGAGTATTTTTTTCCATGAAACTATTTCCTCCCGAATGTTCCATTAGCACCAGTTTCTTTTATTATTCTTTTAGAGCGAATGTGCCCCTAGCTTTATTGCTTTAAGTCTAGACAGAAAACAAAACTGGTTTTAGTTGAAGGAAACTATCATAATTTATACAAAGGCAAAAAAAGGTCGTACCCTTAATTATTATGAAAAATTTAGGGTACATTAAAATAGAATATTCAAACTCATGTTAAAATCTTTGTTACTATATTTTTTTATCACAAAATAATTGTTCCATCATATGTTCAAAATGCAATGATCGTTAAATTCCAACAAAAAACAAGGGGCACGTCATAAAAATCCAAGCAGAAACCAGTATCAAGCTACGTGTTTTTTTTTTTTTTTTGTGTGAAATATCGAATTGAAATCAGAGTTTCGGGCAGTCCGAAATTAAATTCGGATATCTGGCTTGTTTTTACAAAAAAGTGGGAAAATATTGTTGTTCGCGAATTGGAAATTTTCTGTGTGAATGCTTTTCACATTGAAATTTAAGTTTATGGCTAATGTTTTTCTCCAGCTTCAACTAAAAACTTTTAATTTTGATTTCGTGTTGAAACACCTAACAGCTTATATTAATAGCTAAAAACATCTAGGTGAACATTGACATGTGATTTGTTCATGAATAAACCACATGTGAGACAGTAACTCAGTTGACTTGTCCATGTAAAGAATTTTGAAATTAATGAATAATAAAGTTGAACAGTTCATCACTCTCAAGAAACTCAAGCTAGGGATAGGAAACAATTTCGTTGGATATATTAGTTACTTTTGTTTACTCTCAGAGAGTAATATAGGATTTTGTAGTTACAATTTACTTTTAAACGGTTCATAAAATGCTCTTTTTTAGTCCACAGACGTTAAACATGTGTAAGAAGAACATCCATCGGATGTCTGGCACTAATAGGGTATAAATTCAGAGTTTTTCCATTCAAAATATCAAAAGGATCGGAGATTATCCGACTGGTGGATTTTGTTATCGGCGAGAAAAACGTGCTCGTAAATAGAGCAAAAACTGTATTGACGTTACGAGGATAAGACCTCCGCCTAAAAACGCTGTAATAACTTTAAAAACTTCTAGATATCTCTTGCAAAATCCGCTTTTTCTGGAAGATCGAAGCGTTTTCGAGTAAAATAAAATTTGATTATGACCTATATTTTTGCGAATGAATTTACATTATCTACTTAATGGTTTGAATCAGTGAAAAGACATTTTCATCAAATTTCAAAACTGGCCATTAAAAATAAAGCACACAAACTTTTTACTCGTTAAAATTCAAAGGTTAACGATCCTAGAACTGTGAGCAATCTAAATTAGCTCCCTTTTGGAGTAAGCTTTGGTTTTGATTAGTTTGATTAAATTTCATTGCATTAAGGCAAAAGTTGAAGGGGATTTTGTTGAAAATTTTACTGCTGAAAAAAAGTTATGTTCCAATAAACCAAAAAATTTAACTGAGTACTAGGTAGGTACTTATCCTCCAGTTTTCCCTAGATTATTTTAATCAATACACGGTGCAAAAAGATTACTGTAAAGTTGTCCATCAACTCATTATTAATTTGAAACTTGATATTCAAAATGCGGATGACGCTACTTATTTTCGCTCTAATTTAAACATGTGAGGCTGTCGGTTTAAAGTAAACTTTGCACAAAATTTCCCTCTCACATTAAATATTATATAGGATTTGCTCGTCGGATATCACCACTACTGAAAATAATATGAGCCAAGGCCTCCAAAATTTATGCCGCTTTATTTTCGGGGGCTCTATAGATAAAGTGCTCTATACACACGCTCTATTGTGTTTTATGGTTGCCTTAACTCAAAAGGCGGCGTGACAAATTTAATATTTTTGTTGTGTGTATGAAAACCGGAGATTGGGGCTTACGGGAGGTTACATTACATCGTTAGCGTTTTCGAGACTTTCAGATTTTTTTTTTGGTAGCGTGTTTTGTGATAAAATAAGCTATTAAATAGTAAATCATAACATCTGCAAAATCTCAGCTTTTCTGTTGGAAGAATTGGTGATTTTGGAACCATCAGTGTAGATGTTGCTTATCCCTGCCACTATGTTGTTTCCAATGCCTTTCATGTTGATTGCGTAGTGCTTTTTGAAGACGAAACATGGTGTTGCAGAGTCCACTCTAGCCTCCAACAATGGAAGCGAGTTCGTCGCCTCACGCTATATGCGGGCTCTCTGCAAACCGACTTCTGCACTTGGCTCTATTCCAATGGCGCGGAAGCGCATCATTGTGGTTGAAACGACCTCCTTGACATAAGTATCCGGGAGCGTCAAACATAGAATTACTTCAAAGCCCTAGTTGGTGTGGTTTCCATTCATTCTTTGAACGTGGTCTAGTCTTCGGCTTATAGTAGTCTGTTCGGCCTTATTTCCCCAGATAATAGCCCCATAGGCCTGATGATGTCGTGTAGATCCATATAACTACCTTGGGGGAGAACCCCCAGCTCTTACTAATAGTACGTCTACACTGTTCATAGGCAAGATATGCTTCTGTTTTCTCTTACCAATATGGTAGTTCCATGTTAGTTTGCAATCGAGAGTCACTCCCAGATATTTGACCTGTTTAAGAGTCTAGGTGCTGTCGGAAGTACCAGTTTCCTCTTTCTTGTGAATAGGACTATTTCAGTCTTTTTGGGGGTTGATGGACAGAGTGTATTCCGTGTACCATCTTTCTATAATTCGAAGAGCATTGGCGGCAGTTCATTTTATTCCGTCGGATCCTCTGGCTTGATGTGGAAACCCATTGGAAAATTGTAGAAAATTGAAACAAGCCTATGATACAACCCTAATTGATGCAAGTCACCTCGGACGAGCAAAATTCTCTCCTACGCGATTGTTTTTGGCTCTCTTTCTCACTCTCGACGGGCTCCAACGCGCGTGTAATTGTTGTGTTTTCATCTCAGTGGAAAATTCCCTAGCTGCTAGTGCGAATAGTGATAACTGGATAAATAATCGCCTTGTGGATTTATCTGTATGAACCAGATTAAGCAAGTAAGACCGTTACAATTTCTCTAACAGTCGAACAATAAATACTGATTAGTGATTCGCTTGAAATGCACTATAAATTGAAGTGTTTTTTAACGTTTAATGCAGAAATTTGGGTTTCACACTCGTGAAATCAACATTTCTACATTTGTATATAGAAACTGAGCATGTATGAAGACTTTTCTTGCACATATTGTTTACAGACTTCCGCAGAAAAGTGCTCAAACTCTCAATAAATAAAAGAACTTTCAAGGATCAATAAACATTTTGTGATTACAGTGAATTGATTGTAGCTGACGAATTATTTATGTTGTGCTCTCGTGCATTTAATTAGTTAATTTGTGTTCACATTCATTGAACATTTAACCATAATAGTATATTATCCGTTCACAATCCGATGTCCACAGGTAGGTACAGGTAAAATCACCTTTCAATGCTATTTGATAGGGAGAGGTGATAAATTTACCTGCACCTGTGGACATCGGATTGTGAACAGGATATATTGTTGCATTAGGAGTAGAAGCTTTACTTTTTTGTGCTGAAGCGGAAGGTTTGCGAGCCGAACGTAGTGAGGCTTGCAATCCTGCTGAAGCACAAAAAAGTGCTTCTCCTCCGTATGCAACACGCTATTTTTTCTCCAAACGAATGGGGTAAGCTCCATAGAAATTAAATTTCTACCACCTCGACAGGTGTTAACTCGCTGGATTTGCTTACCAGCATAGAAATCAAATTTCTGACATCTTGACAGGGGTTAACAAAGTGACGTTTTTCTGACGTTTGGAGAAAAATGATGTTATTAGAGAGATATCGGTGAGTCAGATAGCGCGTATGGACGGTAATAACGTCAGGAGTTATATTTTTAAAGTAAAGCGGTATCATATTTTCAAATTAAATAGAGTTATCGGAAAACAGTTTAACGTAAAATTTGCCTGTTCGCATCCGTTATTTTATAACCGTAGCTTAACTTGTACCTTGTTGTGATTTGATTTGTGTTGTCTGTTGTTTATGATCAGGGACAGAGGATTTGCTTTTTTACTATTTTTTGAACAATTTATATTCACTTGAACACAACAAAAATAATAAAATTAACAAAAAAAAATAAACATAACATAACCTATATTATTCCACTGCGTTATTTCTAGGCGTTATTCGAAATAGCGCCTAACGTAAATGCTGGGTAAATAGAGAGATATCAGTGAAACAGATAGCGCGTATGGACGGTAATAACGTCAGGAGTTATTTTTTTAAAGTAAAGCGGTATCATACTTTCAAATTAGAGTTATCGGAAAACAGTTTAACGTAAAATTTGCCTGTTCGCATCCGTTATTTTAAAACCGTAGCCTAACTTGTACCTTGTTGTGATTTGATTTGTGTTGTCTGTTGTTTATGGTCAGGAACAGAGGATTTGCTTTTTTACTATTTTTTGAACAATCCATATTCACTTGAACATAACAAAAATAATAAAATAAACAAAAACAATAAACATAATATAACCTATATTATTCCACTGCGTTATTTTTAGGCGTTATTCGAAATAGTGCTTAACGTAAATGCTGGGTAAATTACGTTATGCGGTAACGTTATTTTGGTACGCAGTGTTAAAAATCGAATCGCGCATAGGTTTAATGTCAAAATAACGTAGGCGCTAATACTGCATGACACTATTTGGGTTACCGATATCTCTCTAATTACGTTATGCGGTAACGTTATTTTGGTACGTAGTGTTAAAAATCGAATCGCGCATAGGTTTAATGTCAAAATAACGTAGGCGTTAATACTGCATGACATTATTTGGGTTACCGATATCTCTCTATTATCATTATCAGATTTCCTTACCCTTTATAAATGAATATACTCATTTACTTTAGATTAGTATAAAATTTGCAGTTCGACTGGACGTCCAATTAGGAATTTTTAAATAGGATTTGATTGCTGACTATACCGAATTACTTTCATTTATTATTTAAATTGATAATTATTCTATTTCAGCGTTTTATTTGTATAAATCAGAATCAAGGCATCCCTAACCCAATACAAGGCTTAAATGATCCAATACCTGGTGGTTAATATTTACAGTCAGTCAAAGTAAAAACTTTTGGCATCCCTGGTGCGGTTTGACTAAAGCCAGAGATAAACTAAAGCCCAAAAAGGGGTAATAGCTAGTTCCGTCACTAAAGTAATGAAGATTTTAATTCATTTCTAATGGAAATAAAACTTCTTTCTGAAGATTCTGAGTTTAAAAATACTGATGAAATGGTTAGAGATAAAATTGTTTTATTTTCTAATGACAAGGAGACTCAGAATAAAATTTTAAAGCAAGGTGAAATAACTCTAGAAGAAGCTGTTGAAACTTTTCGCATTACTGAACTTATACTAGTAAAGTATACTAGAGAAGTTACACAAACAGAAACACTTACTGACGCCTTGAAACTAGGCCCTAATAACAATTTCAATTTGAATCAAGAAAATTTCCTACGTCAGAATTGGCAGTCATGTCAATCTCATGAAAACCCAGTCTACACGTGCGTTTTTATTCTCACCGATGTGCTCATCGATTAAGCGGAAATGTCAATTGGCTGTTTTTATTCTCATCAGTAAAACATCGATGGATTTCACCGGTCTGTTTTTATTCTCATCCTACACTTATCGGTGAAAGTACGATTAGCCATCGAATTCATCGAGGTTCATTTAGGATGAACTGATGAATTATAACGTAAAATGTAACCTCAAAATTATGTTGACGGTTGTTGATGGCCGACTGGCATCGTTTTGTTTTGCATTTATATTTATTATGTGAAAACCGAGACCATACGAAACATAAGAGGTCTGAGCATAAGAGCGCCAAATTACCTAACTTTGTGACAAGTGAGAAATATATCTGAAATATCAAATCAAACTAATTTGTGAGGTCTTAAAGCTCAGCTAACTGTCTCAGAGATAATTTTATTTCTAATATCTCACCTCCACTACAGTCCTAGTAAGTCTAAAATTAGACTTAACATCTAAATCACTATGCAAAGAACTACAGAAGAAATATAATTTCGTATTTTTTTATGTTTTCTACAATTCAAGTAAAACTATTTCTTCTGAAGAACTTCTAGACTCATCACTTGACGATGATGAAGTGCTCACAATTATTCTCAACTAATACTAGACTTCCAATCATTGTATGGCTACGGTTTTTTAAACAAATAAAAAAATAATAAGTTTGCCACATCAAACAACACAAATCAATGCCAAAAGTATCAATTCAAGTGTCAAAATCCATCGAAGTGTTTTTTAGTTGATTCATTTCATCAACAAAATTGCGATGAATTTTGATGACGTACTGCTCATCGGCGCTCATCGGTGATGAAATTCATCAGGAAAACTCGATGAGAATAAAAACGCACGTTACCTTTGACAAAAATAGGATTCAAAATTACTAGCCAAGAAAACATGAAAACTCTCAGTCAGGACATGGTTCAAATATATATAATAAAGGTTAAAGAACAGATTCCGATAATATTGAATATTATTGCAGTTTATTAGATGGTAATAAATTAAACATATGGAAACAAAATTTTAGCATTGAAAATGTATCAATAGATTTTAAAATTGATACAGGAGCGAATGTAAATATAGTACCCGAGAGTTATTTGGGATCAATTGAAAAGTTGAATAAGAAACGATATTTGAAGGGGTAAGAACCAAAAGGGTCTGAGTGATATATAAAAAAAATTAGTTAAGTGCATATTCGGTTTCCTAAACCTCAACATTATTCCAGGGCAAAACGATCTAAGTTTTTTGACAATACCCGCCATCTATTGGTAACTAAAAATTCCATGATAATAGAAATCTTCGATTGGCTCCTGCCAAAAAGGTCTAAGATCATACCCGAAGATAGCCTAAGATCACTTGGATCGTTTTGATGTAAAAACTTTGTGTATTACTTCAAACTCTTAAATTCGCAGACTTGTATATGGTGGCGGGAAATTGCGTTTAGTGGGTATGTGTGATTTTTGTTCAGTGTGCATACAGTTTTTGAGTCTTTAATACAAATTGTGAGAGTTGGAAGTGTTTAGTAATGGATAAAATCCAAGAAAATACTTCAGGTAAAGTTTATTACAGACATACAGATAGTATGGCTAACGTACAGACATGAAGATTTTCTATGATTTTTGTTAAACATAACTAGAAACCCAAGTTTTCCTTCAACGCAATCTCAAAAATGCTTTACGCTTTCAGCAGGAAGACCAAATTTATCTATAGAAAATTATTGGATGAAACCCTTTACGAGACTACGTTGAAAACAAAAAAGGTAAATGGGAGAATTTAATTCAACTTCTGCCTTATATTCCTCCGATATAACACGATTTGTATCAAAAAATGGCTCATGAAGTGAAAGTCCTCAACAAGAAGGCAAAAGGTAAACCAAGTGGCTCAAAAGAAAAACAAAAGCACTAGATGACACTGATCAAGAAGATGACGTAGTACTTTCTAACTACTACGAAGACTAGGTACTAAAAGTATTTTTGATTATAAGGCATACTAAGATGCTTATGTTTTGTTGTATTTTCCTAATAAAAATATTCAAAACAAATTTTTTTTCTTTCGATTTTCGATGTATAGAACCAGAAGGGTCTAAGTGACATTAACAAAAAAATTTAAGACCATCAGCAAATTTTCATAATTATTACAAAAAACAATTACATAATATATGATAATATGATACATCAAATAACATAAAAATAATAATGATAATATATATACAGAATTTACATAAAGCAACTAACTTTAACTCCAAATATCTCAAAATACATAATTTGTCGCTTAAGACCCTTTTAGTTCTTACCCCTTCATTTGTTAAAAAAATCGTGCTTATGGGGGATATCAAATTGATATTATTTCCAATTTTATATAATGAGAAGGTTTTTGAAGAAAACTTTCTTATTACATGCGCAGATACTACACTCATATTAGGTTTACCTACTATGGAAAAACTTAATTTATTTGTTAAAAATATAAATGTCTTGGATTATTACAAAAATACAATTATTCAAAAATATAATGTTAATTTTAATGGTATTGGGAAATTTCCACTGGAGTATAAAATTAGAATAAAATCAAATGTTATTCCCTATTTTTCAGTGCTAGATCTCAAAGATGGATTTTGGCAAATACAATTAAATCCTGATAGTAAAAAATTGTGCACTTTTTGAACAATGTTTGGTTCTAGACTACCATTTGGTTTAAATATCGCAGCAGAAGTTTTTCAAAGATATAACGAACAAATATTTAGTGATATTGAAAATGTTTTTATATACAGGGTCCCAACTAATTCATATGGACAGCATTGATTTGCTATCTCGGGAACGTTTAAAGTTACGAGGGCGTTCAAATTAGAAAAAAGTTGCCATTTTTGAAGAATGTTAAAAATATAATACTTGTGAATTTGAACCATGTTTCTAAAATCAATAGATTTTAAAATATTTGATAAAATTGTTTTTGCAAATGTTCAAAAATCACCCTGTATTTGCGAAACTTATAGAAATTTGGCAACAATGAAAATATATTTTTAATATTATTCGAAAATAGCAATTTTTTTTCACTTTAAACGCCCTCGTAACTGTAACCGTTCCCGAGATAGCAATACTATCCCTATGAAATAGTTGGGACCCTATATATGTATATTGATGATATATTTTATTTTTGCTGAAACTCTAGAGCAACATGATCTTATTTTAGAAAAAGTCATGTTGAGACTAAAGAAAATAACTTAAAATATAATGGAAGTAAATTTCAATATCGCTTAGAACGAGTACGTTATTTAGGTCACATATTTGAGAATGGTACAAATCAAACCTGATGATGATAGAGTAAAAGCTATTTCAAATTAATTTCAACTGACAGAACTGCTTTACAAAGATTTCTACACCATTTCCAAATCCAAGCGGCAGTAATTGACATTTAATAACCTAAATTGTAAACAAACACCAGCCTTCCTATTGGTTGAAACGCCCTACCTGGACCAGTGCGCATGCACGGAGGACATCTGATAGGTTCTAATGAAAATGACCAGTTTGTCATTTACTGCCGCTTGGATTTGAAAATGGTGTAGGTTAAGTAAATAATAAATGATTTAATAAAATAATAATATATTACATGCGGAGGTGGAAAGTGTTTTCTTTATTGTCGAGAGATACTATGTTTGACCGAGGTGCGAAGCGCCGAGGTCAACCAATTCTCGAGACAATATGTGAAAACTTTCCACCGAAATATGTACCTATACTATTTTATTTTGAACCATCAATTATTGAAAAAAATGAGGTAAAAGCAAAGTCTATGTAAAAGTATGACAAAGATGGAATTTCAACTGACACTCTGATACCGACATTGACATCTTATGGAATTTCAATAATACAAAAACATGTAACTTTTACTTCTAAATACAAACATTGCACCTGGATTTATGTTTATGGTTCATTTTTTCCCAAGACATTGTCAATTTCGAAACATAAACAATACCGCTTGGCCCTGATTGGTCGCAAAATGAGGTGTTTCTGCAGCTTTACGTCAGTTTTACAATGCATGTTGTGCAAATGGCATCTTGCGACCAATAAGCGGCATTGTTTATGTTTCAAAGTTGACAATGTCAAAATCTATCTTGGGAAAAAATAAACTGTAGGAGCGAAAGAACAATTTAGCAGGCCGAAAGGGAGTTCTCCAGGCCGAAAGTGACAGGAGGACTATCACTTTCGGCCTGATTCAAACCTTGCGTTCGGTATTTTGCTCGAAGAGCAGAGCGTGCAGAGCGGAGCCGTAACCACGTGACCAGCGAGCGAACAGAGCAGTTGAACGCTGTATAAAAGTGCCAGAAATTTTAATAAACGAACGCGAATGAGGATACACCGAGTACACTTTTTGAATAAACGAACGGTAAAGTCAAGCTCGGAGAACTCAGACCAAAATAACGAACGCACGGATAGTAAACAGAAGTGAAATGACATTTTCGAACCTTCAAACCAGTAAGAAATGTGAAAATTACATGGTTCAAAATTAAAGATATTATTGTTAGCAGTAAGGTTTTACAAAATTTTGATAGTAATAAAGATATAGTTATACAAACTGATAGCAGTAAAACAGGAATAGGGAGCGTATTAATACAAGGTGATAAACCAGTTAGTTTTGCATCAAAAAGTTTGTCAGAAACTGAAATTAGATATAGACAGATAGAAAAAGAGTTTTTAGCAATTTTGTTTGCATGTAAAAAAATGTATCAATACATTTCAGGCAGGAAAGCCATAATTCACCCAGATCACAAACCTTTAGTAAGTATAATGAAAAAAGAAATTAATAGAATTCCTTCTAGTAGATTACAAAGAATAAAATTAAAATTATTGAGATATAATATGGAAGTAATTTACAAAACCAGGAAAGCTTATGTTTATTGAAGCTGCTATATCAAGAGCATGTTCTAATGCTTCGAATTCAGAAACAGGATTCTTGTTTAAATGATGTACAGGGTGGCCCAAATTCGAGCCTCATCACTGGGATCTCGGTAACCGTAAGAGATACGGGGTCGGTTAAATTATGGCAAAGTTGCGCGCGCAATTTTATGACCAATAGAGTGCCGTTTTAAAACTAGAAAGATTCCGAATACTTCCGGAGATATTCGGAAAAAACCGAAATTTTGTAAAATCGTTTTTATTTTTTCCTGGGCTTATTTGAAGAGCAATTTTAAAATAAATGTCACTTCATTGTTGTCACTTTTTCTCCTTTAGAAGTTGGTGCTACTAAATTTAAAATTCGACGTTTCGTCTTCAGGCGGCTATCCTCAACTTCCTTTTTTTAAATACGGACCTGGATTTTTTATTTGCGCTTTTATCATCTTTGGACATCCTAAAACCGATACTGTTTATAATTTTTTGATATCACGGTAACAAAAGCAGGTTCGTATTAAAAAAAAATAAATTGATGATGATTCCAGAGGAACGAAACGTTGGATTTTAAATTTAATACAGCCATCTTGTAGAGAAGAGAAAGTGACAATGGAAATGTAAAATTAGTTTTTCACAATCTTTTTAAATAAAATCAGGAAAAAAATGAAAACTATACGAAAAAAACATGAATTTCTCGTTTTTCTTAATTTTTTTCCTCATTCCATTTAAAAAGATTTTGAAAAACTAATTGCACATTCCCGTTGTCACTTTTTCTTCTCTACAAGATGGCGTTATTAAATTTGAAATCCAACGTTTCGTTCCTCTGGAATCATCATCAATTTTCTTTTTAAATACGGACCTGCTCTTTTTACCGTGTTATTGAAAAATTATAAACACTATCGGTTTTAGGATGCCCAAAGATGACAAAATCAAAATAAAAAATGTAGGTCCGTATTTAAAAAAACGTAAGTTGAGGATGGCCGCCTGAAGACGAAACGTCGAATTTTGAATTTAGTAGCACCCTCTTCTAAAGGGAAAAAGTGACAATGATGAAATGACATTTATTTTAAAATTGCTTTTCAAATAAGCCCGGGAAAAATTTAAAACGATTTTACAAAATTTCGGTTTTTTCCGAATATCTCCGGAAGTATCTTTCTAGTTTCCAAACGGCATTCTATTGGTCATAAAATTGCGTAACTTTGCCATAATTTAACCGACTCCGTATCTCTCACGGTTACCGAGATCCCAATGATGAGGCTCGAATTTGGGTCACCCTGTACATACTATAAATATGAGTTCTGAATTTAAAGCACAATTTCAAAATGAGTAAAAAAATGATCCAATGTTAAGTAAAATTATTGAATATTATTATGAGGGTTGGCCAAAATCAAAACCAAACATTTTAGGACATCTTAATTTTTTCTAAAAAAATAAAGATAAAATATTTGTTGAAGAAAATTTAGTTTATTTTGATGAGAAAATAATAATACCCTCACCTTTAAAGGAAAATATTCTAGAAAATTTGCATGAATCCCATTTTGGTATAACTAAAACTCAAGCCAGAGCTAGATCTTTATTTTATTGGGTAAATATGAATTCAGATATAGAAAATTATGTAAATACATTTAAATTGTGTATTGAAAAATATAGAGCAAGAAATATTAAAGAGCCAATGATAATTCAAGAACAACCCATTTCAGAAAGTAGCCTGTGATTTATGTGATTTTTTCTTAGCGTTTCGCATAGCCTCTCCATTGTTTTTAGAGAAAATGATGAGAGGCTAATGGGGCGATATGCTTTGGGGGTGGTGTAGTCCATCCTCCCTGGTTTGGGTAGGAAAACCACATTAACTTCTCTCCAACCTTGGGTATGTATCTCAGCGCTAAGGACACCCTGAACATCCCTACCAGGTGCGGCAAGAGTGGCACCAGACCCCATTGATTACCGTGAGGTCCTGGTGCTTTAAAGGCGGAGAAGCCTGAGATTTCCCAACCTATTTTTTCCTCGTATATTATGTGATTCACTAGTTGCCAATCAGCCACAGAGGGTATACATGTTACCTGCGTCTGATCCTCCACAACGGTGGTTGTGGAATCAGTAAAGTGGGTTGCTTGTAGTAACTCTGTATGTACTGCTATCTTAGGACCAAAGGAACCAAGAAGGAAGTACCATGGTCACAAGCTAACCTGAAGACCAACAACAGGAAACTATTCAGCAGGGTGAAATTCACTGGGGCCTGGGACGGAACAGTAGAATCTACTTCAGAAACCGCTCGTATTCACCGGATTCTCAAGAAGGACAATAACAACTCAGTCGGGGTTATCAGAAAACCGACACAGGAGTTCACGGAAACTGGTTGAGACGCTGGAGGCTCAAGGCTCAAGGTTCAAGTGCACTTTCCGGAATCAAGGATACAGCAACCAGAAGATCATCTACCAGAACAAGACCTGACGAACATAAAGGTTGTCGACTGGATGCACGATAACATAGTGAAAATGCAAACGGATCAAATGGTGGTTATCCATAAGTTTGGAAAATCATTTCAAGTCATATGCGATTCAAGCATATGGCAGGAAGGAACGTCTGACATGATAAGAGGCTTGGTATACAGAGGGCTCCAAACATCGGATTGAGCTGTCGCTGGCGTATATGACGAAAGATCAAGATCAGAACAAAGTACCCCTTTTGGGTTTAATCCCACAGTTTACCAGGCAGAAATTCATGCAATCCAAGCATGAGCACAGGAGATTCTAAGGCTGGGTTATAACAACCAGAACATAAGCATTCTTTTAGACAGTCAGGCTGTTCTGGAAGCTCTGAACTCACATCGATTTACTTCGATGATAATGATGGAATGCCTACCACTAATCACAGGACACTGTCATCTTAGAGCGTACATGCAGAAAATGAGGGTAAACAATGGATCAACGACATATAGACTGTGCGGTGAAGAAGAGGAAACTAATTATCTGTTGCATAAGCAATACCAGAGATCTACAACTACTTCATCCCCTATTTTTGGGCTCTTGTTGAAAGTTTATTTGCATACAATTCCATTTATTTATTGGGTCACATCTTGGACTTCTAACGTAAGTAAAAAGTTCTGTCACTTACATCCATGAATAGACTTTATCTAGGTGTGAACATACTAAGTATACCATTATTCAAATAATAACATTATTGGCCTTTCCACTTGATAAAGTCAAACGTGTGACACCAAATAATATCCCAAAACAAGCCGCTCTGATATTAGGAAATTACATACCAGCTTAGCACCGTGTCATATTGCATAGAATATCGTATAGGTAGAGTGTTGCGGAATAATCAAATATTAATATTGTTAGTCGAGCTTCGTGTTACGCTGGCAACACCACTTTTAAATGGAGCCTAATGGGTTAGAAGGTGCTTTAATCAATGTTTTGCTGTAAAGCTTAAACTCTATCGTGTTTCATTAAGTGCGCATCATTAAATTTTCATAAGATTAAAGAATTTCATTACGTTGCAAGCTTGGATTTGAATATAATACACTCATTAATCACCACCAGTAATAAACAAGGATTGATGATCCTGGCACATTATATTAAAGTTAGTTTTTTGTATAATCAATAAATTTAAAAACCTGTGAGCCAATACTGAAACATGATACCATGAAAACTTTCAATTAAAGTTCCTTAAGGTTTATTTACTGCTTAATAGCTGAGAAACAAGATATTTTCTTTCTCTCAAACTTTGGTAGGTAAGTAAAGGTGATTAAGCCAAAGTTTCAGATTTCCAAGCGAGTTCGTACAACTTTTGCTTTCTGTGGCTGAAGCCTGAGATCTTAATTATAAATGTTTCCTTTGACGCCAAAAGATAAATGTATTTTTATTATAATGATCCGGATTACCCCGCTCAAAGAATTCTTCCTATAATTTTATTGGAACTGGATAATCGGATCTTCTTTCGATTTCGTTTTTCACTTTCAATTTCGGCTTAGTAAATTTTAGACTTTCCGGCATGGCCTCATTTTATCGGTCATAGCTCGGTTATTTATTGAATCGATTCGTGTGATAAAGAGATCAGAGAAGTAGGTATATAAAAATAAATCCTCTATGTTTTATGTTCTTTGAATTATTTAGCCAATTTTTTTCAAGAAATTGACTCAAAGTTTCCTGTCATTAGTTTTCTCTAACAAATACTAAAAACCCTATTAGATAATAGATCAATATTTCAATAAAAATTGGCTGATAAACTGTCACACGACCTCCCTATATTGCTAGCACTATCATCAATTCAATTCCTCGTTACCAAACTTCCACCATCTAAAACATAAACCTTAAGTCCATATACATGCAATCAACTCAAAATCTAATCCACTTTACATCCATGAATAGTGTTAATGGGTAACCCCAATATTTGCCTCTCAACCCTATGTGCTGACCAGTCTCCTGATACATCAAATGCAATTATTCACTAGCATGCAGGTCATGGATGATATTGAATTTTGTTTGAGGCAAATTTGCACTTGCAAGTTATTATATTTCGAGAGAGGGTCAAACTAAAAGTTGGAGTTCAATGAGATTTAGGAAAACTAGTTAAAAAGACTAATCAAAGTTGGGATAAGATTGCATGACTCTAAATAGTTTAAGTTAAATTGCGAAATAAGGAAGCACAAGTAGCATAAGTATACCCTAAGCGGTCTCCGCATGCGCAGTAGACATTTACTCTGACCTTGAAAGTGACGCCAGTGACGTCATTCGACCTTGGCCTTGAAAGTTAGCCATTTAAAAAATAAAAAAATCCCCCCTCCCCCCACTCCCCCCCCTCCCCTCCCACCCCGGAGTAACGTCATCTAACCTTGGCCTTGAAAGTTAGTTGTCACTCTATTTGACTTAGTACTTTTACAAAAAAATCAAAAAAGAAAACAGTCCCTTTTGACGTCATATGGCCTTGCTCTTATAAGCCGCTAGCGTTATTCTATTTTACAAACAAAAATTTCAACAAAGAAAGCGTTCCGCGCACAAGTCCGCGCCCGGGTCAAACCCCCGAAATTTCAGATCAAAGGTGCCGCCAATCTAGAGATTTTCCCACGCTATCAAAAAAGTTCTCAGGCTCAGGTGCCCTCATTAATGAAAACCCCAAAATTTCAGATCAAAGGTGCCATCGATCTAGAGATTTTCCCACGCTATCAAAAAAGTTCTCAGGCTCAGGTACCCTCATTAATGAAAATTCCACAATTAAATGCCGTGTCTTGCTTGCCCTTGGAAAAACTTTTACAAAAAAAAAATGATGTATTCTCTTTTGACGTCATTTGACCTTGCTCTTATAAGCCACAAGTATTTTATAAAGAAAAAATTTCAACAAAGAATCATCTTTTTTTTTTTGTAGGGGCAGGTGGGTGGCATAGATCCTTATTCTCACCCCTTGAAAATTTAGTTTAGATTTTATAAAGAAAAATTTTAACAAAGAAAACCATCTCTTTTGTGGGGCAGGTTGATGGTATAGATCCGATTCACACCCCATTGAAAGTTTAGTTCACGCGGTACTCTATTAAGCAAAGAAAAGGAAACTTTTATTGCACAAGTCCTTCAAGGTAACCTAATTCCGTTAACCTGGTGAAAAACCTTGAGCAGAACACTTTTATCCCAGGTTTTGGGTAGTAATAGTTTGTGAAGTTATTTCTATTTGTTATCAGCTTCGAGATAGACAACCTTAATTCAAATTATTATCTGTATCAACTATGAATACCTATAAATGTGAATTTTGTAACGCATCTTTTACCCGAAGCTATAATATGCTTCGCCACCAACTTGAATCATGTAAACGAAGACCCAATAATAATATTGATGCAAATAATCGAAAAAGGATGTGTCCTAACGCATCTTCTTCGCAGGATGCTTCAACATCAAATTTGCAAACTTGTGTCTCTTGCAATATAGATATACCCTCAAATCATATGGCAGCTCATCAAAGAACGCTACAGCATCGCAATAATTCCTGCTCTCCATTGTCAACAGGTGTTGAAATTATAAGCAGTGCTTTTAAAAGGAGAATTGTTACTTATCGTATAAGAAGTGATAATCACCATGTTGACTATTCAGTATTTTTTGAGGAAGTTAAGTCAAAAATATTGGATTTAGTGATTGAGATGCTGCGAAATCTAGGTGCATTAAAAATAAATATGGTTGTTGTGGGTCAATATATTCTACCATCCAAGGACACTCATAGTGATAAATCGTTTAACACATCAAATCATATTGTTACTATTGGGAGTGATTTAGATAGTGTTTACGAATTATTTGTTGATGCAATGAAGAATCAATCAGCAGAATTTCAAGAAAAAGATTCAGGTATGTTGAACATAATACTAACTTACACTGTTTTTACTGGAGAATTAATTTTTAGGGTGGGCACTACAGAAGATTCTTTATGTAGAAGTTAATATTAATAAATACAGTCCTGTATGCGGTTCATCATACATAAGGTTGCCGAAATTCATAGAATCCAAAAAAGCTGTTATTAATGTAATAAATCAAGATGAGTGCTGCTTTGCGTGGGCGATAGTTGCAGCAATGTTTCCCACAACTAGGATGTCCACACAAATTGGATCATATCCACACTACTCCAGAGTGTTAAATTTAACAGGTATAGATTTTCCAATTAAATTGAAAGATATCACCAAATTCGAGCAAATGAATAATATTTCCGTAAATGTATATGGTCTAGAATCGAAGTATGAGAACAATAAATTAAAATATGAAGTTGTTGGTCCATTGCGATATTCGGGCAAGAAACTGAGATTTCATGTAAATTTATTGTTAATTACACAAGATTGTAATGTCAAAGATGATGATGAACATAATTGTGATACAAATTGTACAAAAGCCCACTATTGTTGGATCAAAGATATGTCTAGATTAGTTGCAAGTCAAATCACCCTAAATGCTGATAAACTTTATTTTTGTGATGGTTGCCTAATATATTTCAGCTCACAATCATCTTTGGCAATGCATCAGAAAAATGATTGTAGCCACATATATGCATCAACACCCTCAACAAATAAAAAAGTAGATAAATTTGGGAAACATGTGCCAGAAAATATTTTAAAATTTGAAAATATTGAAAAACAAATGAGAGTTCCATTTGTGGTATACGCAGATTTTGAATCTATTTTAAAACCTATCGAAATAACTGAACCAAACCCTAGAGATTCATACACAATTAAAAGCATTGAACACAAGCCATTCTCTTTCGCATATCTGATAAAGTGTTCTTTTGACGATTCTCTCTCCAAATTTCAATTATATCGAGGGAGTGATGCGGCACAAGTTTTTGTTTCCAGCATAGAAAGCGACTTAAGATATTTGTACAATACCTATTTGAAAGATATAAAGCCAATGAATCGTTTATCCCCTCAAGAGATTGAGGAATTCAAAAACGCCAAAGTGTGTGGTATATGTGAACGTACATTCGATGAGAACGACATAAAAGTCAAAGATCATTGCCACATAACTGGAAAGAAGAGATTTGGCGCTGCCCATTCCGTCTGTAACATAAACTATAAATTGCCCAATTTCACACCAATTATATGCCACGGTCTAAGTAATTATGATAGCCATATGTTTATTAAGGCATTATGTCGGCATGGGGATAAGATCGATGTTATCGCTGAAAGTAAAGAGAAGTATATATCATTCACAAAAAGTATTTACATGCATGACTATATTGACAGAGAGGGGGTTTCGAAAAAGAAATACTTAAAGATGAGATTCATTGATAGCTTCAGATTTTTGTCATCATCTTTGGAAAATTTGGCGAAAAGCCTAGAGGTTGATCAACTCAGGGAAACGCGAAAGCAATTCCCCGATACCGATCAATTTAATTTAGTGCGAAAAAAGGGTATCTTTCCATACAATTTCATGGATTCAATTGAAAAAATGAACTATCCGTCTCTCCCTAGTAAATATCAATTTTATGATAGTTTGAATGATGAACCCATTAGTGATGACGACTATAATCGAGCAAAAGAAGTATGGCGTGTGTTCAAGTGTAGAAATTTAGGAGAATATTCGGATCTATACCTTAAAACAGATGTAACTCTATTGTGTGATATTTTTGAAGAGTTTCGCAATACTTGTTTCACAATAGATAAATTAGATCCTGCGCAATACTTTAGTCTCCCAGGTTTATCTTTTGATTGTATGTTGCGTATGACCAAGGTAGAGTTGGAGTTGTTGACAGACATCGACATGATTCACTTTTTCAAAAAGGGTATTCGGGGTGGAATAAGCCAGTGTACGGAAAGGAAGCATATTGCCAATAATAAATTTTTACCAGATTTCGATGAAAGTAAACCTTCTTCATTCATTATGTACCTAGACGCAACAAATTTGTATGGGCACAGTATGTCTCAAGCCCTGCCATTTGGCGGTTTTCGGTGGTTGTCAGAACAAGAGATTAGTGATTTGAAAATAATGACTATTGATAATGATAATCCACAGGGATATGTTTTCGAAGTAGACATACACTATCCCCAAAAATTGCATGATGCACATTCCGATCTCCCATTTTTAGTCGAAAATATTAAGTCTCCCAGGGGAACATCAAAAACAACTACAAAACTAATCCCCAATCTATACAACAAAAGCAACTATATTATTCATTATAGAACTTTGAAACAAGCTATTGAGAGCGGTCTTGAAATAACGAAGATACATAGAGTTTTAATATTTAATCAATCACTCTGGTTAAAAAAATATATTGATTTCAATACAAATTTGCGCAACAAATCCAAAAATATGTTTCAGAGAGATCTTTTTAAACTACGGGTTAATGCAGTTTTTGGAAAAACAATGGAAAATGTAGAGAATAGAAAGGATATAAAATTGATAACCCAGTGGGAGAACTCCAGGGGAAAATTGGGGGCTAGAGCATTAATAGCTCGACCAAACTTTAAAAGTAATTCCATTTTTACAGAAGAATTTGTGGCTTTTCATATGGGGAAAGTAAAAATAGTTTACAATAGACCAATATATATCGGATTTTCCATACTAGACATGTCGAAGATTGTGATATATGATTTTTTTTACAATTTCATAAAGACTGAGTTTGGGGATGATGCTTCCTTGCTATACACCGATACGGATTCTCTAATATTGAAAGTATACACCGACAATTTTTATCAAATAATGAAAGACAATCCAGAAAAGTTTGATACATCCAACTATCAAGATGGAAATATTTTTCAAATAAGGAAAAGTGAATCGGTTTTGGGTCGAATGAAAGATGAGTTTCCGGCGGACCCAATTAAATCGTTTTGGGGGACAGGTGCAAAGGCTTACTTCATTAACTCTGTTCGAGATGAAATCAAAAAAGCTAAAGGTGTGAAAAAATCTGTCATAAAAAATAGTCTATGTGTGGAAGACTATCGAAATATTGTGGAGCGTGGGGGGCTAATATTTCGGAAAATGAAAACATTTCGCAGTGAATTGCATAACGTTTATACGGAGATAGTAAACAAAGTCGCCCTGTCCCACTATGATGATAAACGTTATATAATTCCATCTACAACAAAAACTCTACCTTGGGGTCATACAGATATTGATTTTTATCAAACCAAACCAGAACTCAACATAGAATATTTGTTTAGGATTTGTGAAGATTTGATATTAAATAATAATTGAAAATTGAAACATCTGTAATATATGTATTAGATATAACTATTTATTTGAATTTATTATAACGGGTCTTCAAAAAAAAAAAAAAAAACAAAGATTGCTATGGTTTTCAAACGTATGTCTTAGCAATATTTTCTTCAATTTTGTCAATGAGCTTTAATGTCAAAATGTCATGTTAAAAATCCTGACCAATAAAGAAACAGTAATGCGACATACGTTAATCAAAGCAAACTTCAATTGATTTTTTTTTTTTTGAAGACCCAATATATCTTGTGTGTCATTTATTTGATAGGTTTATAATTATTTTTAAGGATTATATAACTATTAATATTTAGCCAATTTTTTATTTTTATGAAAATCTGTTTTTTTTTATATACTCAATTATTTATGAAAATAAAAATTTCATAATGTGAAAAGAAGATCCCTAATGCATAAATATGCCACTATTTAGATTTATATTTCACTCATTTGATGTGTTTGCAAATATTTTTGAAATCTATACAAGATTTATTTTTGAATATAAAACTTTTTAATATAATTTTTTTATGAGCTGGTTTGTTTATCTTTTGGGTATCATGATCTGAGAGAAGAAGAAGAAAAAAAACACAAAGACATACCTCTCAAAACATTTTTGATCACATAGCTGGTTGAAATCCCTTTTCATATAATGACCACATACGAAACAATTCACAATTCTCAAAAACTTTCAAAAATTCATAAAATTCACAAAAAAAAAAAAAAAACACGAAAAAAACACGAAATCGTAGTTGCGTATCTCATAGATATAACTACGGAGCCATTTAGACGCTAACTAAATATTCCATTTTCAAAAGAAACGCTGGTTGATTTATCCAAACAAAACGCAAGGGTTAGGGTGGGTACAAGTACCTACTACCTCCTATTATCTTTTAAGATAAAATAGGTAGGTAGGTTAAAAGAATATTAAATATCCCCTTTTTCAGGGAAAACAAAACAATTACTGTTACTCTAGGTACCTATGGATTTGAAATATTCCAAGTATATTTTAATTTTATCATAAGTAGAAAAAAATTTGAAATGAAATTATACTTTTTAGTTATATTATGACAATATTCATCATTATTCAAACCAGAAAAATCGGAGTTTTTTTTTCTTTCATCTGATTATTAAACAAAATAAAACTAAATAGGTTTTTAATATGGTTTTTATTTGTGATAAAAATAATGTAGTTGAATAAGTGGTACTAAGATTTGAAAAAATCTAATATCCAACCACTTATCTAAATCAAAAATGCTTTATTATCGCAATACTAAGTCAGAAACAGTAAATTCATCGAAATTCATACCAGAAAAATCGGAGTTTTTTATTCATTTATCTGATTATCAAACAAAATAAGGCTAAATAGGTTTTTAATATGGTTTTTATTTGTGATAGAAAATCATGTAGTTGAATAAGTGGTACTAAGATTTAAAAAAACTAATATCCAACCACTTATCTGAATCAAAAAAAATGCCTTATCGCAGTACTAAGCCAGAAACAGTAAATTCATTGAAAAATTATTGAAATAAAATCATTGAATAAAATATGGAATCACTTCAAAATCAAATATGAATATAAAAATATAATAATCGTAAAATATAGCAACAAAATTGTAGAAATGTATAGTCCAAAATAGTGATGCTATTCCTCCGCTATCATATTATTCAATTCATAACTAAGTAAAAGTCGTAACCTATCGGCACCATCTAAAGCATCAAAAATCTTGATATTCCATTCATGGAAAGTTAGATTACCACTTAAATATAAATCACAATACACAACTCCCTGGTGGTATTCATTAATCAACACACCGCAGGTTTCGGTGTTGATCGCACATCGTGGATCGCGTATCCGCCGATGAACGATAATTCTCTCTTGCAATGCTAGCTTTACTTCATAAACAATACACATTATAAGAGTTTTAATTGTGTTTTTTATATAAAGAATATTCTGTAGATGGATAATCACAACTATTACTAAGTATCGAAAAAAGATATCGGATTTTAATGGTGAAGTAGGTATAGATTTTTTCATACACTATCGCTCTTTACATCAGACTCAAAGGTTACGAGTCTATCCAGGTGTTAAATTTTTTCACCAATTTTTACTTATGGTATAGAACCTTTTCAGTAATAAATTCAACCATAAAAGCTTTTTATAAAGTAAAACCAACTTTGTAAACCAACAGGTGTTTCTTGAGAACCATGGGCTTGGAAGAAATAAATCCGTTCTTTGTTCGTTTTCCCTATTCATTAGAAATGATGTGGAGTATCTATACAATATTTTTTCAGGGTCAATCAGTATTTCTAGATATCATAAAAAAAGTTGTGAGTAAAACATGCGATGTTAAAAAATACATTTTACGTGAATAGAGTGATAGGTGAGTTGGTGGGGGTGTCTGTGAGCAAATCAAAATGAAAATTGAGGGGGTATTTTTTATGTGGGCGGTGGTGTAAAATATCATATAAAAAGTCAACACACCATCGAATTTTTATCAGTCTTCCGACATCAGAATATTTTATTCCAAATAGTCCTTCACCAGAATGTTTTCCGACGACCTTATTTTTTCAAGTGTAACCCTAGACGCCAACATGGGTACTCCTGAGGATACCCAACACCTCCTCGACGATTTCGAGGATTTGGTTGCAAATAATCCTGTTATATTTCCGGAAGAAGCTCCTTCACCAATACAAACAGTATTGGAGCCGCCAACAAACAATTTTACAGTCTTCGAGCCTCAACCTGAAATCGAACCTGAAGTCCAAGTGATGTCGCCTCTTCCACCACTTCCATCAGCAAGAAGCCCAAAGATTGTTATAAGAAAAAACAGGAGAGTCTCCATACTGAGAAAAAGGTTACAGATGCCGGAGCATCAAAAACTCATTATGGAGACTCGAAAATGTAAGGAGGTCTTTGAACAACAATTACACCACCTACAGTGCGATGTGGTGGAAGTGGAAAGACTGATGGAAGTCGCTAGACAGAAGGAAGAGCGAGCGGCGAAAGAAGTTTTAGAGGCCCGAGAGCAAACCGAACTTCTAAAAGTGGATCTGCAGGTGAAGCAGGGGAGATTGGAAGATCTAAATAGAAATAGTATAGAGTTTAAAAATAGTATTATGGATCTATGGAATTAAATTGTTATTAATAACCTAATAATAATTTAATTCTATAGATATTAGGAAATAGGAAATTTAATGTAATATATTTAATATGTATATAGAAATAAAATTCATTATAAGGTTAGTTTACGTATTATGTATTGAATGTATGTATATTTGAATAAAATATCAAATTTTAAAACAAAAACACTTGTCTTGAAAAGGAATGGAATGGAAATTTTTAAATCCCAATAGTCTCCAATAAAATAGAATAAAACTTTTAAGGTAAAAAATATTCGAACTGCAACAAGTTCTGAAAAGTTTGAGAAGATACCCATTTTTATTCGTATTTTCCGAGAAAATAGTTTTGAAGAGTTTGAGAAAATCTCCATTTTTTCACTTTTTCTCATTTTTCCCAACGTTCAAAATCACTTCAAATTTCATATACAAAATTATTCAAGAATTGAGCTATTGGGGGCAATTCAATAACTCAACAAATCCTTTGATTTCAGAAAATTTACCCATTTTTTCTTCATATTTTCCAAGAAAATAGTTTTTGAATAGTTCAAGAAAACCCCCATCTTTCACATTTTCCATTTTCCTCCAACATTCGAAGTTATTTCAAATTTCGTATGTGAGAATATTTAAGAATTGGGTCACTGGAGGATTCAATAATGAGAAATCTTCTGATTTTAGAAAAAAAGTTATAGGTGATTGGGTGGGGGGGTTATCATTGTTTGAAAACACATATAGATGCGAATTGGTGGGTGAAGATTCATTCCTTTAGATAGTTTCGAAAGGCTCAAAAATATTAAACACAACAATGTCTTCCAATGATAGTATCGAACCAGCTCAGCGTTGGGTTTTCGAAGATGATGACGATGTTTTTTCCGCTTCCACGGAACCAGCCCAACGTTGGGTTTTTGAAAATGAGGAAGATGATCCAGCAGAGCAAGAAGATGAATGGGAGGAGGAGGAGGATGAGCAAACAGAACCAGACTCTTCCAGCTGGTGGATTATACCCCCACAACAACATCAAGAAGAAGAAGAGTATGATGGACCAGCTGACAGTACTTGGTGGTGCGTTCCAGATGTGCTACAAGAAATGGGAGAAGAAGAAGATGGTCCAGCTGATTCAACAACATAATAAATAAGACTATAATTTTTTGTAAATTTAAAAAATATAATATAATGATCAGAATAAGAATTTAAACATATTATTTTAGTTCATATGACAAAATCTATTTAAAGAGCTTCCGGTTGGACTTATTCTTTAATGTAATAAGTACTAATGTACTTAGGTACATTAAAAAATAAGTCTTTCACAGGGCTGCCAGTCATGTACTGAGCTCTTAATTCGCGCCCCATTACACTTTTTTTTTTGAATGGGTAAAGTCAAATTTCAAAGAAAAAAACCCATCATCCGTCAATTAGTTGGCATAATAATACCTCAACGCGTGTTCTAGAAACTTTTTTACATGCTCACCTGTACCTCCGTAAGGTTAACTAAGTTTTTCTATCACTACTCTGACCGCTATTGACCTGCACCTTCGCAAAACAATGGATTTTGGGGCAGCCGCAAAATTTTGTGTCTCAAACACATTTCTTGCAACTTCCACCAATCTCTTCACTACGGGATTTTCACACCTTTCACAAAAACCTGATTCATTTATTCCAATTGATCTTTCTCCACACAACATACAAATTCGTTTTTTATTAATTGAATAGGGTCTCACAATTGCTACTGGTTTTTGACCGGCGTTCATTATGCTATTCGTACAGCCTATATGTTCGAATGTCAGAGTACTAATAAAAATTTTATAAAGCGTTGCCAAATCCCAATCTCAATAATCTGTAAGAAAATATTTAAGACCCTCAAATTTTTTACAGTGTTGCCTTTTCGATGGCTACCTTGAATGGTTAAAATCTACACAAAAGGAGGTTTTCTTTGTGAAAAAAATTCTAGTTTGATAGGTACCATTTCTTCACAACAAAAGTTTGTAAAGTGGGCACCTGTGCAATTTTGAAATTATGGGTTTCTTTGTTACAATAGGACAGAGTTTGAGCAATTTTGATATGATGGATTTTTTGTTACAATAGGACAAAGTTTGAGCTTTAAAATAGTATCGTTCCATAGAAATTTATACCTGTTACGATAAGGATAATCCTCTTTACAAAAGAATAATCCTCAGTCATTGAAATACTTTATTTTCATAGAAGGGCGGTGTTTTCTTTGTGAAAATCTATGACAGCTCTTTATTATTTCTAAACCACTTAGAAAAAAACATCCATTGGTTTGGAAAGGAATGAAATGTATTATTTTTCAAAGAATAATGCATTTCGTTGATGAACGATCTTTATCATTGAAATAGTTTATTTCTTTATGTGGTGGTTGGAATAAGGTGAAAGAAAAAATAGATTTATTACATTTATAAATAATTTTTATTGGATAAATATAATTAAACAACCTATGGCTAATATAAAGATACATGAAGTTAAATTTTGCTGATTATCCTAAAACTATACTTTATTACCTACCTACTTATATTTTATTCTTATAAAATATGCGAACACAGAATTATTTCGAGCGATTGGAGTGTAAAAAACTAGATCGTTATAATACAATAAAAAATTAAATGGATGACTTGTTGATAACAGAGCCATTCAAAATATTATATGTACAGAATGAATCATGAATAATTAATGCATACACTTTAGTGTCTTTAGGAAAAGTTTTTCTTGAAGAAAATTCAATTTTTATATCCACAGTTGAGTTTTTTATTGCTTCTACTTGATGTGAACAATCTATTACAAAAACTGGGTTTTGCATGTATTCTTCAATATCCATCATAGGGTCACTACATTCTCTTCCATAATAAGCTTTTTGAAATCGATCATAGCTATTATAGGCTGGAGTAAATAGGGTTTTTGAAAAATCCAAATTCCATCTTTCATATGGAAAAACTGAAGAATTTAGGTATACCCTGATATCACTAATATTTGCTGGCGTAAACAGCGTTGCATCTTTCTCCCGATTGTCTGAATAACTTGCATATTGGAAGCCTAAAACTATATACCTAGGTCTTTCCAAACTAGTTGAAGTTCGTATGGCCCACACATCTGATTGTGTTTGTCGTAAAGATGGTAACTCGTACAAATCCCACGATCTAAACGCCATAGGAACTACGGCCATATTTCCACCTTTGTTAATGCGAGATAGGATTTTTAACTTCAACCTATCCTCTGGAATTAAATGTCTTATCTTCCACTCAATTTTATCTATTGTAATATTTGCATCTACTTGTCCTATGTAGGAATTATTGAATGTGCGTGCAATAATAAGTATGAGCTCTTGCTTAACATTAAATATTACTTTCTGGTAGTCTTCTGCAAAACCCATTAAATATTTCAATGGTAATTTTCCACAGAAAACCATGCTTACAGGGTCCCAAATTTGACGCTTCGTATCGCTAAGACCCCATCCGCATGAATATAGTGATTTTGTATTTTGTGTTCCATATGATACCATCGTTTTTAAAGCTGTAGTGATACCTGGTTTTCGAACTACAGCAAGTTGTTCGCCACCCATTTCGAGACGGATTTCATCAAATAAAAATGCTAGTGCATTATTTGATAAATGACACTTTTTAGTCCCATCGGAAGGAGTGAACTTCCCCTCGATGTAAATGAAGCTCTCAGACACATCTAATATCAAATCTTGAAAATGTATAGGAATGCGGATTTCGTCTGAATTTTTAAATGATGGAGCCCCATATGGTTTATAGGTATATTCCTGTGAGCTTGTTATAGAATTGTCCAAAATTGGAGCGTCGAATATTTCGATTTTTTCACTGGTAGTTAACATTTCACTTTAAGTCTTAAACCCAAGGATTTAAGAAACGATAAGTCTTTTTGATTAAGCTTAGATCTTCTGCGTTTGGCGTTTGAATGAAGAATGACATTCTTGGCACTATGAACTACATTTTTATTGAACTTTATATCTTCATTCTGTTTTTGAGGATTATTCACAGTGCGAATGAAACAAAACCCCATTTTTATTTATTTAATTTATTAGATTAGCTTCCTTAACTCTAGTTTAACAATAATTTTTTCACCGCGAAAGTTTATAAGACTACCAGTATCATCCACGATGCGAAGTGTAATGTTGTCTATAAACTGACGTGATTCAGGAATAATCGGTAAATATATAATATTAGTTGGTTCCTTGCTCAGCTTATAACCTGGTTCAACATCTATGTCGAACTCAAATATTGTATGTGAAGCTTCGGAGTTTATAAATGCACCAGACGTTATGTTGGAGTCTACCCGAATTATTCTAACCTTCATAATGTTGACTGGTAAGCTGGACACGTGCTTCAAATTTTTTTCATAAGTTTTCTTCTCAAATCCTAATATTTGGGCAATCGAATTTGGATAATCCAGATTCAAGTTGAGTGTAGATATCAATTCGCATTTCAAAGTATTGTTATTGGCATTCAATGAGAAAATATTATTGTTTTTGATCTTTGATGCTGATTTCAGAGCATCTAACATAATATCATTGATGGTGGAAATCTCATAGGCTCCAGGAGGTATTCTTATTGTTTCGTAAGGTCCATTGACATTTTTGGAATATCCAAAACAGTTGTTACTCTCGTCGACATTGAAAATTGAATTATATGAATAAAATCCTAACAAGGCCAAACCATATTTAGCTCCAGAATCCAGATCGATTGGTGGGTAAAACTCACTACTAAGCTCACTAGAATGTCCTGATAGGGTGAATGTGTAAGACATGACTGATAGCAACCATACACAACTGATTGTTTTTATTGTAACTTACAAAACTTGTTTAAAAAGTTATCGTTGGATTCCTTTTCCCCAGCATTAATTTGTACATCTCTAATATTACAATAACAACAAAATAGCTTTCTTGGGGGTGGTCCATCTATAACATCCTCAGAACCTCTAGTCTCATCATGATCTGTACAGTATTGGTATTGTATAATATCTTTATCCTTCTTGAGGTGCTCTGGTAACTTGTTCCATATCAATGCTATTTCTTCTGGAGCACACGCAAGTAAAACTTCTTTAGGTATTTGCTCCAATTGTTTTCTACTAAAGTTCATAAAGCTGCCGAGCTTATAGAAATCCATAAGAAATTGAGAGACACATTTATCTGTTGACTTAAACATTTTAACCCTACTGCTGTTTTACGAGAAACTTTAAGCACAAATGTCCACACAAAACTGTACCAAATTTTTGTTGGCGCTCGTATGTATAATAGAGATACTTGACAGCATTACGCATCTTTTTCAGATAATTTATGAGTTCTCGTGGAGGGGGTAAATCACCAAAACTATCATAATAAATGGCGATAGAGCCTGTTTTTCGATATGCTACCCAATGAGTTCCCACACCACTAATACTATCCAAATTAACTATTGCTGCTTCATTTTTGTTTGGACCATTCATTGGCAAAGTATCTCGCATAAATATACCGCGAAAATATGGTATTTTTTCTCTTTTCGCATATATTTCTAGATCGATATTCGTCAACGCTCTTTGCGGTAGGGATTTGATATCTAGTTTTTTGATTGTTGAAGGAATAGTCCATATCCTGCTCGATATGGTTTTAGAAACAATCCTTTCCCAATCACCATTTCATCTGATTTCTTGTTACTATTTTTCAGATTCGATACTTCCTTGATTGTTCGAACAATAGCAGCCGCACCTCCTGCTAGAGAGCCTAAAGCCGATAAACCCGCAAAGATCGGGAGTAGGGGGAGAACTCCCCCAACTTTTGGTATCGGAATTATTCTTGGCATGCGGACCTTCCTTTTTCCACCAATTGTCTTCAATGATTTACGAGCCGCAAGCAGTGCTACTCTAGCTGATTTTACAAGATTTTTCTTATCTATAAATTTACTATGAACTTCTTTTTTCAAAATATTTCTAATAGGTTTGGATAGAGCAGATCCAAAAGCTACTTTGCGAACTTTAATACTGGATTTTCTTCTAGCTGTTTTCTTCTTCTTTCGCTTATTTATTTTCAAATTAGGTTGGTGACCCATACCCAGTTTTCGCTTCGTTTTCATAGTGTTTGTAACTAACCAAGCCGCAGCTTTTTCTCCGAGATCAGCGTCTTTGGAATTGACACGTTCCCAAGCGCTTTGTTCCAACTGATAGTCGGCTCGATGTCGTTGACTTATATCACTGTTTTCAGAATAAGCAATATCGTGTTTTTTACATGCAATATCTAAAATATTAATTCCTGAATCTCCTCTCCTCAATCTTTTCTTTAATTTAGTTCCTGGACCGCAATACTGATACCCTCCTGGTAAATGTAATTCTAATGGTAGTTTATTAATTATAGAATTCACTAGTCCACCACCAGTTTCAAGACGTTTACTGAGTCGACCACTTCGTTTGATTGATAACATTGAACTGAATAGGAATTTTATTCTAATATACATATATAAATATATCGCATATGTGTGTATTCGTTTGTGTATAAATATGAAAATTATCCAACTGCCTTATGAAATTCGAGTAGACAACTTGGATGAAAAAATTGGTTATGGTATCGAGAAAGGGAATAAACAAAGACGTCATGGAGATACTTTTCCCACATCAATTCGGGGACTACTTATTGGACCATCAAACTGTGGCAAGACTAATGTTATGATTTCCTTATTAACTCATCCACTTGGGTTAAGATTTGAGAACATTTATATATATTCTAAATCGTTATACCAACCAAAGTATGAATATCTTAGAAAAGTTATGGCGACTGTTAAAGGACTTGGATTTTACACTTTTAGTGATACCACCAATATTGTTGAACCGTCAGAGGCAAAACCCAATTCCATATTCATTTTTGATGATGTTATGTGTGAAAAGCAGGATGTTATAAGGTCATACTTCAGTATGGGGCGTCATAAGAATGTGGACTCCTTCTACTTAGCGCAGACTTATTCCAGAGTTCCAAAACAACTTGTACGAGACAACGCTAATTTTATCGCTTTATTTAAACAAGATGAGATGAATTTGCGACATATTTTTTCTGATCATGTAGCTCCTGATATGACTTTCCAAAAATTCCTGGAAATGTGTGCTCTTTGCTGGAGCGATAAATATGGGTTTCTCGTAATTGATAAAGACAGTGATTGCAGTTCGGGACGATATCGTAAAGGTTTCACATCCTATATATCACTAAATTGATGTAACTTTTTATTAGTTCACCATAAAACCATACTACGACAACACCATGAGTGAGGATCTGAATTTGAAAAATGAGTTGATTGAAGCGACCGAAGCCGTGAGAAAGAAATTTAGAGAAATTAAAGCCATGCAAGCAGATGACAAGTTGATGTTAGAGAAGATGTATGAGCCGGTAACAAAACCCCTCAATTCTATGTCTCAATCCTTAGAGAAACAAAAACTACAAAATGTTTTACAGTCTGATAGACCCACTTCAAAAAAAAAGACGGAATTAGATATCTCAAGTAACTTTTTTACACCTATCCATCGAAAGTGGAAGGGTATTCTTGATGGTAGCGATTCAGATGAAGAGAATTCTGTTGCTTCATACGAAGAAAATTCACCAGAGATATACATTGAGGGACTATATAATAAACCATCCGAATACGACACAGTCTATGGAGTTAGGACAGAGAAAAAACACAAAAACAAATATTTCATTGGAGATGCTGAAGCAAAATTTAATTCTGGTAATATTGATTTATGGCGAAATAATGAAAAAATCGGATCTTTCAAAGGAAGTAATGAATTGTATGATTTACTTTTTTTAAAAAAACCAAAAGTTCTAGATAATTTGACTAAGTTATCGGATAACACTTTGGAAACATATAGAGAAATATTGAAGCGTACTCATGCTATGAACCATAACTATAATAAAGATAAAAAAATAAGAACATCAAGGTGGCCCAAATTTAGTGAATTGTTAGATCCATTATTTAAACCAACTCAAGGTAGTGGGCTGCACACCAAGGGTGGTAAAATACCATCAAATAAATTATTATCCAAGCGACGTATAGAGTATGTCTATTGGAATAAACCGAAAGAACTAGTAAATCGGTTGCGACTTCTGTGTGCATCAAAAACAGTTGGTCACACAGGTCATGATAATGAAATAATTTCAATCATCGAAGAATTAAGAGAAGAAGGTATAGTTTATTAAAGGTGTGGTGAATATTATAATTATCAGTAGTTACTGAACATTCATTGAATAGATATGGAACCCACACCTATAAAATGGGCGGTTGTAAATGAATTGCATAGATCATCACGAAAAAACTTTCGGAGAAGGCGCACAATAATAAAGGGTTATTGGGATTTATGGCAAATAGATTTAATAGAAATGCAACAATATGCCAATGAAAATGATGGTTATCGATATATTTTGATATGCATAAACTGTTTTTCGAAATATGTATATTCTCAATCTATAAAAACTAAAACTGCATTCGAAGTTACTAAAGCTATGGAAAGTATTATCAGGAATGCAAAATACTCACCCAACAACCTACAAAGTGACAATGGTACCGAATTTTACAACCAACAATTCAGGAGTTTAATGGATAGATTTCATATAAATCACTATTCCACATATAGCACGAAAAAAGCAGCAATCGTGGAGCGAGTTATCAGAACAATAAAAAATCGTTTGTATAAGGAATTTTCTGCAAGAGGTACATATAGGTGGTTGAAACTTCTACCAAAAGTTACTAAGAGCTATAATCACACTATTCATCGCACCATAGGAATGAAACCAGTAGATGTAACAGAGCACACAAATTTAAGCATCTATGATAACCCAAAAATTGCTCCCAAATTTTTTAAATTTGATGTTGGTGATATTGTACGCATTAGTAAATATAAGAGTTTGTTCGAAAAAGGATATACTCCATCATGGTCTACAGAATTATTTAAAATTATCCAGGTCAAGATCACAAATCCACCAACATATGCTTTAGAATCTTTGGATGGACAAATCATTAAGGGATGTTTTTATGAAGCCGAATTACAGAAAACCAGGAATCCTCATGTATACTTAATTGAGAAAATAATTCGTCGTCGAAAGAAAAATTCAATGGATCAGTTGTTTGTTAAATGGTTGGGTTTTCCGGAATCCGATAACTCATGGATTAATTTAGCTGATATTGTTTAAATTTACCTGAAATAAAACTATCTAATTTAAGTGAGCAGTTTGTTTTATTTATTTATTTATTTATTAACTAAAGCATCATAATATAACGACTACAACTATTTTGAACTTCTCATCACCAATACAATGTCTTCAAGAAAATTTAAATTCCAAATGGCTAATCCTTTTTTCCATCACTTCAAGCCCTTGCATACACTTTTGTCTATCCAGAATTGCTAGCTTTAGTTGTTGAGTTTCCGTAGGAATGGCTTTATCTATTTCTTGATCGATAATCTTCACCATTAAATTATGTATTTCACCATTTAGCATATTCGCAATTGTTTGTCGTAGCTGTATTACTGTATTGTCAACGTATTTTTTGGTGGTTGCGTCACAATCATTTTTTGGCTCTAATACGTTAGTTAAGGACTTGCCCTCCATATCAAATTGGTCATTGACATCGAGCTTAAAACCTATTCCAGGTAACCCACGAACTGCTGGATCGTTCACTTTATTTCCTCGACGACCAAACTTATCAATTGTGTTGTTTATCGCACTCATATTTTCGAATAACTGTTCTACTAGATTTTAAGTCCGCATGTTTATATACGTAGTAACGATCTTTTGATTTTTTTTTCTAGCTCAATCAACTTTCCATTCAGTGTTATAAAGGTTTGTTTACATTTTTCCTTATCACGATCTGCTTGTTCAAGATCATAAGTTCTTTTACCAACTATGCTAAATACTTCTTCATGAATAATCTTCTTCATCACATCGATCATATCTACGTTTATTAAATTAGTTAATGATTGTTGCAACATATGGAATGCTGTATCTACATACAATTTTGTAGTAATATCACCATTGCTTTTTGGAACTGATAAATTAGTTAATGATTTTTCCCCTACGTCATATTGATTAGTGGAACTTAGCTTGAAACCAACACCACGTAAACCCCGAACGGGTTCACTACCCGATTTATGCCATCGACTACCAAACTTATCGATTGTGTTGTTCATCACTTACGTTTTTGTGAACAAATACCATATTATAATCTATGCATCCATCTTTATACATAGGATAAATTTTGTTGTGCACAGAAAAAAAAAACTATAAATATAAATACAATCAAGAACATTTATTAGATTTTTTACAGGAATTGTTCACTTAAGGTAACATCTTATTATTAACATTGTTGGGATAATTCTTCACCAGCTGCGTCAATTCCAATGTCTTCATACAACCTATGCTTCTCAGCAAGAGCATATGGGATATGTGGAACTTGCACCACAAAATCCTTCAAGCCCTCGTCCAGCATTTCCTCGACAAATGATTCTAGGTTGATGTAGCCAAAGACATATTTCTCACATATAAGTGCCCCATTACAAAAATTGGTTGAATCGTCGAGAAATTTTTTGTAATTCAAAGCATCACCTTCGAATTGTTCGGCCAGCACTATAATGTCCTCAGACATTGTTTTCAGCTGCACTGCCAGATATCTGATGTAAGAAATCTGATTTTCGTTTGTACTATTGTGATACATCTATAAATAAAAAAAATTATGTGTGTTTTTTTTGTGTGTAAATAATATTTCAAAAAATTTGAAAAAATCTCTAATTATGCTTTTTGTTTTTTATTAAACTCTGAATTTGAATTTACAGTTATTCCAAAACACCAAAGTTTAAAATTGCTCTTGTATTTCCCCCAGAAAATACTCGCAAGCTTTGACCCAAATAAGTTAAACTATATTTATCACATAACTTATTCATGCTCGCTATAGTATCCTCTGCAAGAGTTTCTGTGACACGTTTCGGTAGAAATGATTGAAAGGTTTCATCATGTGTTTTGTCATATAATGTAGCTAAAATAGTTTTACCGAAACGTGAAGATAGTAATACCATTTTTTTAATAATGTAAACTTTTCCAATTGTTAAAGATGTTATGGACCTTCGCTCAACAAATTCAATATCTTGGTTAAGTTTATTATTGATTTCATCTATGGTTTGTTTTGAAATACTCATTATTGAGAATAATAATATGCAATAGAGATACTTGAAAAAAATTACCTTGAACGAATTGAATTATGAAAACACAACACTACACACAGAATTTTCTTTATAATCTTAGGATGCGACGACTGGTTTCTATAAACACAATATTTTCTTTATAATCTTAGGATGGGATGACTGGTTGCTATAATTGATATGTGACTTACTACATGGTATGAAGCTTCTTTTATAAGAAAATCTTCACAAAACTCCCCTCCTTTCCCAACTAGTGTATTGAATCACATGTCTCTCAAGGTTTTTTAACTTACAGCTTATAAGAGCAAGGTCAAATGAAATACAAGGGCGAGTAAAAGATGACCTTCAATGGGGAGGGGTGGGATAATTTTTTAGTCAAAGAGTGACAACTAATTTTCAAGGCCAAGGTCAAATGATGTCACGGGGAGGGGTGGCGGGGGGGGGGGGGGGGGGGGGAGGTTGTTTTTTTTTTTTTTTTTTTTTTTTTTTGTTTTTTTTTTTTTTTTTTAAATAGCTAACTTTCAAGGCCAAGGTCGAATGACGTCACTGGCGTCACTTTCAAGGT
The DNA here is from genome assembly GCA_917834065.1 of Ceutorhynchus assimilis. NCBI lineage: Eukaryota > Metazoa > Arthropoda > Insecta > Coleoptera > Curculionidae > Ceutorhynchus > Ceutorhynchus assimilis. Next base: position 23,285,588 of record OU892280.1, on the reverse strand, counting down.
CAGAGTAAATGTCTACTGCGCATGCGGAGACCGCTTAGGGTATACTTATGCTACTAGCACAATAAACACAAACTAGCAGCATATAGTATGTATATGTATTCGATATTTCAAATTTAGGTCACAACTAGTCGTTATGGTTGCTTCAAGTGAAACCATTTTATAACAAATTATTATTAAATTTTAACTCGTTAAGTCATATACTCAAAAGAGAATAAAATAAATGTTTAAATAATTTCAACATGGGGCTATATTTTAATAGTTCAATATTAGCTTTAAATGGTAGACTAGCTTTTAACAGCAATATCGTTTCTAGCCACATTTCTCTACTTTTTACGAAAACCACTTCAGTTAAAAGGAATTTGTATCTGTTATTCTCATATCTTGAAGCTGTCGTACTTTTATTTGCATTTGATTTACTTTTTCTTTGCTACGGTTTCACCAAAGATATCGGAATTTTGCACCGTTTTAACGTGATAATGCCCTGTATATTTTGATGCATATCGATTATTAGAAACACAGTACATCAATCCAGGTAGTGTTGGAGCATCATTCTCTAACAATTTTTGACGGTTCTACGTCCTGAACCTTATATATCTGACAATTTTGAAGTTGCTGCAGATACCAACAGATGGAACGATCAATAAAGTGGCGCTACGAGGACCTGCCTTAGATCTTCTTCAGTCTATTCCTTCAATTTACCAACAGAATTACGAGCATCTGAGTCAGACGTTAGAATTGCGGGGAAGACATGCAGGAATGGATTGCAGTATCTGCGTTTATTGATGGTCTCAGAGATTCCAAGATACAGGAAAATCTGAGAATGTCCAAGGTCAGAAAAAGTAGCAAAGCCCTTGTTCGAGAATTAGAACTGGAAGCAATCCTTGGTCCTTCACGTCCCAGAATAAGAGCAGTGTCCATTGGAGACCCAAAGCATGAACAATCGTCGGAAGAGGATGGTATTTTCGAGAATGTGTAATTTCATGGAGGAATTAAAGAAACTGCTACTAGAAGGTAGGAAAACAGAAAACCATTCCAGACAAACATCAACTCCGAGAAATCGAGTAGAATGTTACCGGTGCCATAAGATTGGACATATTCAAACGAGATTGTAGAGTAAGGATGTCCTCTTCATCTAGAGATCGTTCCCAACGCTTTCCGAGATCTAGAGACGCCAGCCCTAATAACAGATAGGGAAACGACAACTTACCAGTATGGAGGGGCGAATGCTGGTTAGTAATGACGAAGCCTCCAGGGTTATTCACATAAAAACATTAGGCAGTCATTATAGAGGAATAAAATTTGAAGAACAAATTAATGGAGAATTGAAAACCGTCACTTTTGATACGGGTGCTGAAGTTTCTATAATTAGAAAAACATTAGTCAAGTCTCGGGCAATCCAACCGCTTACTAGAATCGGCACCAGTTCAAGGAGAAGCTATGGTTGAACTTACTTTTGGCACAGAACATTAGTCGCCAATATAGAAGATGATTGTATTTTGGGAATAGATTTGATCGGCCTAAAGGGTTTTTTAAATTTGTTAATGAAGAATTGGTCCTAACTATACAAGAAGAATCTCAAGCCGTTAAGATCCTGGCCACAAACCCGGTGAGGATTCCTGGAAGTTCTGAGAAGATCATTTGCAAAAAATTGGAGACAAACCCTGGGTGCTGCGTTGGACTAACACATAATTTTATTAGAGATAAATCAGAAAAATTTCTCGTTGGAAAGATTCTAGTAAGAACAAATGGAGTCATTGTGATAAGAACTGCTAATGTTGAAACAGTAATAATAAAGGAAGTGTACCTAGCACTAGAGTTGCATTCAGATCAGGGACGAAACTTTGAATCTGCCATCTTCAAGAAAATGTGTGAGATCATGGGCATTCATAAGACAAGGACAACACCTTTACATCCACAGTCTGATGGCGTGGTACAACGATTTAATGAGATCATAGATCAATACCTGACAAAAGTGGTCGCAAAGAACCAGCGAGATTGGGACAAACATTTGCCTCTATTTTTAATGGCTTATAGAGGAGCTGTTCACGAGTCAACAGGTGAAAGTCCAGCTAGAATCGTTTTTGGAAGGGAACTCAGGTTACCTTGCGATCTGATGTTTGGAATACCTGAAGAAGAACGAAAAGAAATTTGAGATTATGCCGATCAAGTAAGAGCACGATTTCTGGGGATACGTGATTTTGCTCGGGAGCATATTTAGTTGGCGAGTGGCGAGTGACCGAATGAAGACCAGATACGACTTGAAAGCCAATTCAGCCGGATTTCAAGCAGGTGATTTAGTGTGGCTGTATAATACCCCAGGGAAATTAGACTTCCTCTGCGGAACGGCCGAACAAGCTGAATTTTTGCAGAGAGCTCCGTTTTGATATTCTAATGAAGCACAAAAAAATCGAATATGCCTACTCTTGTGCGTCTTGGGATATCGAAAGTCAAAGGTCACGAAAATCGGTTTCTTGCGCAAATCTCGCTTCCAGTGCATCTGACGTCAAAGAAACCGGAACAAGAATACGTAAAATAGTATTTTCTACAAAATTGCTCCTATAAATTTTTTTGTACGACCAACCGTTTTCGAAATATAGCGTGATGAAGCGGAAGCGCGCATTCAAAATAGGTGATACTGTATTATACTGTGGAGCTATAGCTATAAATGCATTTTTGCTAATCTCTGGTCTGTAAAATAAAACTTTCAATAATTAAATTGTTAGAAATTCGTTTATTAATAATAAAATATAAAATATAATAAAATAAATAATTAATAACATAACATACATCACAAAAATACATTCTTTTCCGCACCATTTTTGAAGTAGAATGCAAGGCGCGTTTTTTTTGACATGGTATCCCCAGAAGGCCTAATCCATGTTTTCGATCCTAGGAAAAGTTTTCAAATTATTTTTTGCACATGTTTTCCTCCTCGACCTCCTCGACTTTGTCGGGTTCCACTAGCACCTCGATCAAAAAATTATCTTCGTCAGGCGCTTCGTCTATATCTATCGGCTCTATGTCTGATGGCAAAACCTCTTCAAGCTCAAGGTCACTGAAGTTTTCGATTTGCAACTCTGTTGACGGGTTCAGGCATGCCTGTCCGTGACACTGACCTCAAACTTTGGAGCATGGCAGCCCGACTTTTCTACACCTACACTGAGCACCACACCCCTTTTTACAATTGCAGAATATTGTATTTAATAGTTCGTCTGGGGCAGGTGGCAGTAGTGTTATTCTCAGCTCTAATAGTTCGTTTCTCAAATCCCAACCCCATTATGCGGGTTGTGGATTTTTTCCTAGCCAAATCTGCACTTGGTGGTAAATCCGATAAATATGCTGTCAAGCTGCTTCACTGGTAGGTGAGAAGGATGACAATTTAACAGGTCTATTAAGCCGTGTAGCCTTAATGAATTAGACATGTCTAACTCTGTCAATGATTGCTTCATCTTTCGGAGCACCATACATAGCTAATAGAAAACGCTTTCCGTTCTAAAATATTGAATGTGGCAGGCAGTTTTCTGCTTGAAATATTTGAGCCGAGTGAGTCAAATCGGGATGTTTCTCAAACATTTTCATAACCTGAAGTTTTCCTTTGTTGAATAGTGCCAATGTAGTGTCGCATCCAGTGAGAGCATGCAAAAACAACATATGTTCTTAGCAAAGACGATATTTGTCGAGTCTTTTAGACGAATAAATTCGTGTTGCCAATTTTCTTTAAGAAAATTATAAGTCTATGGTCTTCTCCAATAGCGGTTCTTTTTTTTTTCGATATTTCCATAGCTGTTTCGATGATTAGAACATCTGCATCATCCTTGGCTTGTTTCGTAGCGATGTTGGCAGCTTGTAGTTGTTCAATAAGCATTTCAATGAAATTATTTTGATCGAATCGGTTTGATAAGAACTTTTTTGGGTGATAAGCACAATCATTGTCGCCTCAAAGCGAACTTCATAAGATGCAGACAGTACAGTGCTTCGTCTTAATTGCTCTATTTATTGCTTTTATATTTTTAGAGTTGTCTGAGTATCCGTCGAATATAACAATTATGTTAGAACCAAAATGACTTCGCAAATAGGCAGTTTTCGAAGATGTGTTTATTCTGACGCTTAACATAGACGTATACGTTAACTTAGCTGCTATTTGACGGTTCTCGAAAAAGTGTTTTCGAGTCGTTCGAGACATGCCGCTTGCCGTTAACGGAAAGGATTTTCTGTCAGCTGTGGGATCGTTCCTCCCAACCTGTTATTTTGATGTATTGTGTTGTTTATATCTTGAAGACGTACATAATGTTTTTTAAATTAGATATTTTATATTTAGACTAGTTATAGCAGTTGCATTTTTATTTATAATTTTATTGTACTTTGGAGAATTTAGATAGTAACATGCTTTGTCAACGGAAATTTGATTTTCTTGGATAAAAAAGTACCTATTTTTTGATTTAATTTGATTTGATTTGATATCATAATTCAAGTCAATACGCTGTTAGTGTGAGCCGCATTCATTGTACAGTCAAACTAACATTGAAAATGCACATTGCACAGAAAAGTTCGAAAAAAAAATAATAATTTAACACAAATACAAAAAACACAACCAAAAACTAATCAAAACAAACAACCCCCAAACTTTTTTTCCATTTACGCCTCTAGAAAGAAAAGGATAGATCTAAATTTAACAGTGCTGCGTATCAGGATTGAGGAAAGAAGAAAAAGTGCTGCGTATGATCGTTATCGCTACCACTATGTCTATCGTCCGTAGGATAGCGGACAGTGGTGGTAGCGATATACGCTAAATGACATACAAATGTCTTTGTTGTCAAATAGCGGCTACCGGTGATACTTTCTGAAGGCTTCGAAAACTGCCTACTATGTAACATATCTATCGATAGTGTCGGAGAAAGTATCGTTTTTGTTCCATACAACACGATGTAGCAAAAATCCACCATCGATGACGTAGGTTGCATTATTTTCACTGAATTCAATATTGACATAATAATCTTGATTTTGTGGTTTTTTGCATGCCCTCATTGTCAAATAGTGATGTTGGATATGGACTTAATTCCGCAGCTTTTAAAGATACGTCGCAAAACTTTTCGATTTCCTCACATATGGTATTTGTGGCATGCATTCCTTGTATCCATTTACATATAATACTGTCCTGAGTACCGCGACAATGAGAAATTCCGCCTTGCTCTTTCATGGATTTCATCAAAGTCTGTTCGATAATCATATCAGACAATATTCCGCAATTGAATTTTTCTGTGCGCTTCACAAAAAATCCTTGTTCAAAATTCATATACATCTGTTGATCCATAGTTTCTTTCAGTTTCATCATATCCTGGAGATATAGATGTGCTGATTTGGCGTAGAGAAAGTGACCGCTGGAGTGAAAATATGCAAGCATGTTTCTAACCTCATTAAGATGTTCATTAAAAAGTCCCAGTCTTTCGGCGTGAATAAAGTCTTGAGCTATCGACAACATTTCAAGATATTGTTTCCAGAGCTGTGCTGTTGGGCCTCGCATTTTTAACTCATTTAACTTTTCGTGAAAGTGACTGGTAAACGAGACATTATAATTATTTGCACATCCCTCTACATCGTCATAAGAGACACTGCGAATTGTTATCTTTTGAATGAATGTATCCAATACCTCAAAATTTTCAATCTCCATATCATTAAAAATAATCATTGTTGATGCAAGACAGCGTATGACCTCGGACGCTTCTTGCAAAAGCGTGACCATCCAACATTTTGTCAATAGACTTGGATGCATATATTGTAATGAGAACTTCCTTGAGTCCGCTTCCATCCATCAAGTTACCTATGCAGCCAAGAAACGACATGAGCATGTGAAAGCCTCCGAGTCTTACAACTACTTTGAATAAGTCTGGATTATCTACTGAAGCGGCTACGATTTCCCGAGCCTTAATATATAATGGTTGGTGAAAAGTTATTTTACATGTGTTTTGTCCATGGGATTTGCCAGCATTTACAGCACACTGTAATATGGTGTAAATTGTGTTCACATGGCTCGCAGGGTGATGAATGAATGGAATGAAGAGGATCCTAGAAGTAGAAAAGTTACAATTGTTTTTTGTTAGTAGCTCCAAAAATCCATTGCATCCTGGTACTGGTGACATACCTATTTCTCCATTTTCTATACATCAAAAACAAATCCACTGTGCTGCAAATTTGTTCGCTTAATAGTAACGCTCTTTTGTCGGAACAAAAGAATGCTCATAATTGTGCTCGACTATGCTCAGTGGTTCTTTAGCTTGGGGTGGTCCTTGGTGTTGGTACAGTAAAGAGAGGGCGCCACTAGTTTGTAAAAAATTATTTTAGTTGTCAAAGAATAGCCAAACTAGACACTATTCATATAATTAACTATTATTCAAAAAGATAAATGCAAAAGTCTGAATAGGTAAAATAAATCCAATACCTATGACATTTAACAGGTCATTGCATTCAACTCCTTCAATAAAAACACAAGTTTTGGAATTCTAAAAACAATAATTTATTGACCGGATGGCAAACTTGTTGTTCATTAACATTTAAACAAATAAATTGTTTAAAGGTGATTATTTTTCAGTATCCAATTTTATTAAAACAATTTAAGCAGCTTACGGGAAGCAAAACTTAATTTAAATAGGTATATAAAAAGATTGAAATTTAAAAACCATTAAATAGATACCTGCGGTGAGGTTTACCTAAGTGTAAGTGTTGAAGTCAAAATTAAAATAACATTTAATTTTTGACTGAAAGTTAATAAAAAATCTTCAATGCGGAAAGATAATAAATAATCCCTAGGCAGTTTTAAATATCAAAAACCTGCTAGGTGAAGGTTTAAAGTCAACCCCCATTTTCTGAACCTTGTGTTCAAAAATTCCAAAAAAAATATGTTTTATGGTTATTGATATACTTTAATCCATAATTTTTTTAAGCAAATTTGACTCGCCATTTTTGAGATATATCGCAAAAACTGAAAAAAAAGTGGTTTTCCACCATTTATTTCAAAACGAATAGATGAAGTTTCCCGTTATTTTTATTACGAACTACTATTGCAATTCTACGCGACATATATTTTTTTCAAATTTTTTGAACTTGTAGTTTTCTCGCTACTGCAAGAATAGTTGGAAATACGCCTGTAGCTACACTGTTTAAACAAAAATCCGGCGGATGAACGTTCAAAATTATATGTGTTGGTCCAAACTACAACCCTGTTTATGTAAAACAGAATAATACTTCGAATTTCCGCAAAAAAAAGAAAAAACTTTCCATCACGCAATTTAATCAAATGCAGATTTATATTTTTTTTTGACTATCAAGTTAGGGCACACTATAGGGGCGACAGTACTGACATCTCGCGTTGCTGTAATAAACTATATGCCTGACTTTAAACCTTAAAGTTCAAAATAGGTAAACATACAACTTAAATTTGACTACCTAAAGATTTTATATTAGTTTACCTTGTAAAACTACCACATTATTGATTTGAAATCAAAAGTTAAATAAACCTTTTAAAGGTTAATCAATCCACAATATATTATATCATCAGTACTCGATACTGAGGAAATAAATTTATAATATAATAATTAAAATAATGCATACTTATTGGATAATGATAAAGAAAATGATAATAAAAGCTAATATCTGACTCTGATAACAATTACTTAATTAAATTAATAAATATATTTAAACAGTGGTTAGCTATTCTAGCTAAACACTACTACACGGTAAACAATTTAAGTCGGTGCTTGAATTTACATAGATATTAATTAGCTAGTTAAATGAAGAGATCCTCGGAGTTTCTTTTAAAAAAGATTTTATTTTCACTAAGTCCTAAACTACGTTCACAGGAATGCCTTAATTGTAACTAATTCTAAGGTGAACAATCACCCGAACAGCAAGTCTAGCTTTGACACGGAATAATGTTAATGTTTATTATTGCAACAATCGTATATATAAGGTATAAATGCATAATCAGCAATAAATAGCTATTCTAGGGATATGACTCCTCCACCCTCAGATTTTCCAACGTCCTCGTTGATGATTTTCTGGAGTGTCTTCACAGGAATGGCCTTAAGGTATCTATGTTTCCTCCACTGGTACAGAGCTATGCTAATACTACATATAAGGATAATATATACAGTAGTAAACATAAAATAATGGTAATTCTGTGTTTGAGGAGTGAGTTCTTCAAAGTTTATAGGATCTAAAAGGTCTTCTTGGATTTTCCCTGGGTCCTCTAGGTGTTTGATTTGAAGATTAATGGAGAAGTTTGTTGGTTGAAGATTGAGGGTTTCAGGATATTGTATAATAGATACATTATTTACAGCTAAAGAATATTTGCGATTATTGATTATAACGTCGCATTGGCTTTGTATAAGAGAACAATTCTGTACATTTAAGTTTTGAAACTGAAAGCAGTTTTCGTAGAATATTTCAGAATTTTTTGAAAAAAACAATAGTGAGTTTTTATAAGTTAACGCATGAACTTGATAATTATTTTGCACAATAGCGTATTGACAATTATTTGGTAAAAACAGCTGTTGATGAGTGGATCAGAACATACCCATCTTGAATTAATTTGTTCACAGTTTCTATACCATAAATCGTCACAGTAAAATTTGCTAGGACTAATTGAAATTTTTGACTCATTACTTGTATTGGTATAGGGTAGATAAACTTCAAGTTACATACATTTTTTCAAATATTGGTATTTTAATTGCGAGAATTGCCATTTCGTCTAATATTAAAAGACCGGTTTTGCAAATAAGACTTAGCTCTGAAATATGCTTAATGGGCCAAAGGGTGTTTTTTGGGTGGAGTAGGTTTAAATATTGCCAAATTTCATTAATTTCTTCTAAGCTCAAAATTTTGAGGTCTAACGTCCTTAAATTTGCAAAGGAGAAAATTCTTAACAGTTTTTCTAAGAAGTGATTCAGGCTGGTTATCTGGATATATTGATCCTCAATGGATAATATTAGATTTATGTCGTTGTTTATTTTTGACCTAATACTTTCTGAATTTTGGTTTAAAATTTTTATGTTCTCTTGATACTTATTCATAATATTTCCTGCGAATGAACTAAGGTCATTTATCTTATGCATGGTATTTAATTGATTGTGTTTATTAATTTCTAAATTCTCGGTAATGGTCTCTAAGTCGTTATTGTCTAGGTTTCCCGTGACGAACTTGATACCAGTACCAATAAAGTTCATTAGACCGCGTTTCTTGCGATTAGGTTCAAAGACATTCAATTTTGCATATGTTTCAAAAGTATTGTTTAATGTTTTAGATAAATGGGAAAATTGTGTCTTTGTAAAGTTGTTATTCTGATTATTTACTAAATGCTGTAATATAAGAACATTACTAGTTAGTTGAGATAATATAAACTTAATGCTAGATATATTAAAGGGTATATACGTTGTATGATAATAACTAATGGTAAGGGATGTTGCCACTTCTTCTTCATAGTAACCATTATTAGGAAGTTTGTAGACCTGAAGGGCCTGGTAAGGGCTCACATGAACCATCAGGATCGGGAGGCTGAAAAGAAACAGGATTTTTTCTGAGTCTTTTTAATTTCCTCATGTGCGTGGTTACGCTTCCAATCCACTGCCGTTACTTTTGTTTTAATATATTGGGGGTTTATTTTATTTCTAAGGGGATTCCTTTTAAATACTGTTTGATTTGTTTTTATGTTTGTGGGTTCCTCGATGTTTTTGTTTTGTTTTTGTGTATTGTGTACTTGTCTGTTGTATGTGGTTTTAAAAATATGATCGTGAAATGGTAGCAACTCCTTTTTTCGTTTCTCATTATATTGCTCGAAAAGTGTTAGGTCATTGTTTATAGTGGACTCATTAATATAGGGACCATATAGGATAGAGAATGGGGAGTGATCTGTGGTCGTATGATTGCTTTGGTTATAGATTAAAATCGCTGAAATCATAAGATTTTGAGGGGTTTCCTCTGGATTTTGCATTTTTAGTATTCTGAGTTTTTCCAGAATAGTGGAATGCAGTTTTTCAACAGGGCTGTTGAAAGATGAATTTTCCGGGAGTTGTATAGTTCGATGTTAAAAAGTTGAAAAAATTCTTTAAAAGCGTTATTTTGGAATTCCTTCCCTTGATCGGAGACGATCCTTTGAGGTAGGTTATGGTGTGAAAAATAGTGTCTCAATTTGCTGAGTATAGTGATTGAATTTTTATCAGGTATGTGGTAGGCGGTAGGCTTGGTCCTATTTTGAGAAAGAGTCGATGATGGTGAGAAATTGGCAATTTGAAAATTGAAAGATATCTAAGTGAATTGTTTTGAAGGGTATCTCTGCAAGCAATGGACCTTCGTACGCGATTTTATATGGATGTCTTTCATATTTTCCTTGGAGACAGATTTCACAGACGTTTACATAGTTTGTTATTGCGTCTCTTAGTTTAGGCCAGTAGTACTTTTGTTTCAGATGGTTATAAGTTTCATTGATGCCGTTATGATTGTTTTTATGGTAATTTGCAATTATTTCTATTTGTTGTTCTTCACTGGGGACATCCGTTAAGTAAGTATTGGACATTATTAGTTTTGCTGAGTTATTTAGATTTGCGGAAATTATTCTTTGAAATCATATTTTCAGCTCTTGGTTAGGTATAAAAATCGTAAAAGTGCGATCAGGCTTTATAATTTCTTTAATGATTTTTATAGTGTGTTCCTGTCTTTCTTCTTTGCAAATTCTTAGAAAGTGGTGGTTTTTCTGAAAAGGTTTGGAAAAAGGGTGCTTGAAACTATCGCCGTAGTCTATTACAAGACGATTCTAAGCATAATTTAAGGGTAATTCGGAAATTGGTAAGTATTTTCCTTGGGTATCGTTGTTCGAGTGCACTGTAATGTCGGAATTGTCGTCATTCCCTTCTGGATTTGTGGGTGTTGTAGTGTCTTGGGGTTTTTCGTTTTCCACTTCTTTGTATTTTTCATTAAGGACGTAGTCCATTAGGTCAAATTCGGCGAGATCGGCGACTGTTTCATCGGCGTTAGGATTAAACGATTCTGCATCATTGTTGTTGTTTTTCTTTGTTTCGTTGGTGTTAAGTTCGATGCGTGACAATGCGTCAGCGACGACATTTCATTAACCTTTCTTGTATTTGGTTTCGAAATTAAACTCTTCCAGTTGTAATTTCCAACGTATAAGACGAGCATTGGGTTCTTTGATCTTTGTGAGCCATATCAGGGGGTTGTGATCTGTTTCGACATTAAACTTGACGCCATATCGTCGCTAATCTGACAAAGGGGCGTAAAGTACAAATAGATAATTTTACAGGATTGTTATTTAAAAAAAGGGTTGTTAATTAAGAAGCTATCACTCTGTTCGGATATATATTTTTTTTGTGTACAGATAGTTATTGAAACAGATAAATTGTCAAAGCTTCAGGCTATTACAACAGATTTTCCATATCGTTTAGCTGTCGCCTCCGGCTCGTTTTCTAATATAGGGCTCGTGCGATAAAATGACGTCTTATGAAACTTGTATTTTAATGTACTATTGGAGATTATTCTTTGAGTAAAAGATTTTAATTTATCAACAAATTGTAAAATACTTTCGTTTTTGGTAATTTTAAAATATTGTAATTGCTGCATCAAAATTAGGTATGTTATTGGGTCGCCAAATTTATTCCCCAATTCATTTTTGATAGAGGGCCAATGGTTTAAATCTCGTCGAGATAATAGGAAATTTTTCGCGTCATCAATTAATTTAGATTTTATTGCAGCTAAAACCACTCTTTTTTGATCTGCTGCCGCTGAGGCAGTGAAGTATAGGGCATAAAACTCATCTATAGCTATAATAAAGCTTTCTAAATGATCTGAGTTGCCTGAGAAAGTTGGCAAAAGAGAGGTGAAAAATCTAATATTTTCCATCTCGTTATTATTATCTCTTAAACTTAAATTTTCAACTAAAGAAACTAGTTCTTCCAGGAGTTAGAGTAGTTTCTAAAATGTTGTCTTCGGCGTCAGAGTTCTCTGAACTGTCCGAATCACTATCAAAAGTTTCTACTTCTAGATTTTCAATATTTAAACCTAGAGCAGCCCTATTTTTTAATAAAATCTTTTTCAAACGTGAAGCGGTACAGCACCAAAGGGTTTTCCTCTAGAGGTGATGGGGTTGAAAGGCTTCAAAGTCTGGAAAGGGTTGATCTCTATCAGGTTCAGGAACTGGATCAACGCGTCACTGGAACAACACGGCAACCGACTTCCGTTGTTCCAATTCTACGGACTTCACACGAGCACAGTTTTTTGTTTAACGATGAGTTTCACAAAATGGTCCGCGCGGTTTTTGTTAGATAGTGCACTAAGAATAAAAATTCACTTTCGTACAACGGGGTTCCGATAGAGGACGAATTGGCACTATACTGTTCGCAGCGCCAGTTAAATGAAGAGATCCTCGGAGTTTCTTTTAAAAAAGATTTTATTTTCACTAAGTCCTAAACTACGTTTACAGGAATGTCTTAATTGTAACTAATTCTAAGGTGAACAATCACCCGAACAGCAAGTTTAGCTTTGACACGGAATAATGTTAATGTTTATCATTGCAACAATCGTATATACATATAAGGTATAAATGCATAATCAGCAATAAATAGCTATTCTAGGGATATGACTAGCTAATAAAGCTAAGCGATAGGGGGCGATAAAGAAAAGGTAAAAATAAGTGACGGTAGTTAAGATGGCACGTTTAAGACACCCATAGGTAAGTAATTATACAAGTCTGGACGGAATCCTTGTAAAGCCTCGAAAGTTTTCATAAATTTTAGCTCTGGACGCCTCTGGAGGTACCAAACTGGCTAGTGACAATCAAATAATGGTTGGGGATCAACTTCTTACAGGACACAAACTTTCCTTGAAAAGGGGGCCCAGATTTACTCTGAGTTTCAAGACAGCGTGGTCTCAAATTTGTCAATTTTCACTTGGAGAAGTGCAGTCTCGGATTTTTCGTCCTGCTGAAGGTGCCTGAATGAATTGAGGGGATATAAGGACTCATTCATCAGAGAGAAAAAGGAATTTACATACCTGAACGGCCGATAGTAACCTCACTTTCAGAAATCTTCACAAAAATCAACAATCGGTTGATTTTCCAGGAAACTTTCTAGTAGACTTGATCAAGCACTCTTCTGGCTAGTTATTTTTCAAAGATATAGGATATTGACTTGATGGCCAAAAAGAAAGGTATTTTTTATTTTTTTTTAAATTTTTAATCACTTCTAAAAATCTGGACGACCTGTTTCGGTTCCAAGACAACAGAGAAAAAAGCAAGGCAGTACCAAAATTGGTTCTGTTTTTTCTTTCTTTGTCTGCCAAGCTTGTCAAAATCATAAAAATGACAGCGCCATAGGTTTCTCGGAAACAACACAGTTCTCGATATTAGGTTAGGAAAACTAGTCAGAAGAGTCATAGATGTCGCTGGGTGTATTAAATAGTACTTTTACATGAGTCCAAAATATATATAAATAATTAGGAACAATAAATATATTTTTGTGACATTTCAAATGTTACAACATTTTGACAAATTGACGAAATATCATGGGCGCGAAGATGATCGGGACGATCAACCTTAAGAGGAGAGCAGTGTCGAGAAAATTCCGCCAGGGTGTACAGAATTGGACAGCTGATTCTAGATTTTACAGTGCTATTCGGGAAAAAGGGCTTATACTAGTTTTTACAAGAATGGATTACGGATAAAGGCCGGTATTAGTTTAAGATTGGCTGTGATACGTTTTAGATAGTGAATATTGTAAGACTGGTAAAGAGTTAAGCTGCTTTAGTAAATTAGTGAAGTAATTAGTGTCACAGTGTGTAGTAATGTGGAATAAATTATTGTTGTGTTAATTGGATGTTGATTTTGGAATAAAAGAACCCAAGATTTTTGTCATGCTCCACAGAGCCATGACATTATATTCATTGTTTTTTTTTCTAATTGAAAATCCCGATATTCTAGAAAACTTCTTAATATCATGAATCACAATTCTTCATTAAAACTTTGATAAATTGCTTATGGAACATTTCTATAAAATAAAATGATTCTTGCTATATGTTGCCGTCGAATCAATTACTAAAATAAAAAACTCCTAAAGCTTCACACAGATTGTTCTTGTCCGAAAATGGCTGTAAAATATTTTATGATTAAGCCCACATCTTGGGGCGCAACTTCCCTCGAAACTTTACCTTTCAGCCTCAAGAAACTTGCCGGCATTTTTTTTGCAATAGTGCAAGGTAGGTATACCTTTCTAATTAAATAAAGTTTTTGGAAGTTGTTCTTAATTAAGAATGATTTTTATACCATTTTTGTTGGTATATAAAAATAATAGTCTGTCTGTTAAAGTGCTTTTAAAGGGTTTAAGTTATTCAAAGGTTTTAGTATTATGTCTCAAGCTAAACTTCAGAAACTTTGCCTAAAACCGCTTTCGCAGGTATAAACCCTTTTGAGGTTTAATTAGGAGTATTATTACTAACATATTTCGGAATATTTTAGCATTGTTTGTATTAAAATAGACTCGAGGGGCTTGAATAACAAATTTATCTGTGCTCTGAATCATAATTGGATGCTGCAACATAATTTGATTTTCAAAATGCAATTTATGGAAACAAGCGGCAATTAGATAAATGAGTAACGATCTCTAAAATGATCAACGTGTTTTCCAAAAACCGCACTAATAAATTTTCCCTTTTAGTTTTTCTATAAGGAATGATTTTTGGTGTTGTAACTTAAAAAATATGATGAAATAATGGTGTAAAAAATCAACACTTTTTTTTCACAAATTACCACTTAACGTTTAAACCCATTTAACTTTTTAATCTCGCGAGACAGTTTGTGTAAAGTATATCACGATGCAATTACCGCTCGAGAAACTCAAAAGTAGTTTTTCGAAGGAAGCTATAAGTTAAAAAGTTTTCAACGTAGATTTTTACGGTATCTAAGATGAAAGTCGCGAAAAGTCTTCCTCGAAATTTGATGCTAGATACCAAAACGAAACCCTCTGAAACTTTATTAATAATTTGGATTTCACAAAGATACGAACAAGAGCAAGCAAATCAGTAGTTTAATTTGCATAATTTTGGTTTTTTATCATACCTAGTTAAATTGTGGAAAATTTGTTATTATAGTTTAAGGATTGTATGCGCATTCTTTCAAACTTAAGAAACGCTTGTAAATAAATCATCATTTAGTCAAAAAAAAATATATATATATAACCAAGTTTTGCAATGTTTCCTTCCAAAATAAGTTTAAAAAGTGCAATATGTATAAGGTTCCACTAAGAAATTTCTCATTAAACAATTTGAAAAACATTGCGAAGACTCTTGGTTTTCTGTAACCAGTCACCGTTTCGTTAGTGCAAATGAGAAAAAGCCTAACGGATTCTAGAGCCTCATGCCAAAAGGAAATCCCCAGGAAGTCTATTGATAATTAGGTCTTCCTGAGCGACGACCAGACCCATTTGCGTCCATCCAACATTGTATGACCTGCGGTATAACGTCAGCGAAAGGGTAAATTATTATACCGGGATTCTGATTAGCTTCCAGATTGGGTAAAGTAGTAGTTTGCCACCTAACGATATTATCCTTCGTCTCGTGCAGATTGGCATCATAGTTTAGTTTTCGTGAAACTTTAACCATATTTATCAATATGAACTTTCGGATTATGCTTTCCGAGTAACAAACTTGAACTATTCTTTTCGCAATAAATCTGAATTTAAGCTGAGATTGAACTTTTCTATACGATGCAACGTTTATCAGGGACTTCATATGGCTTCTTATGCTAATTTAAAACTTGACTTGGGTATTTTCCATTTTTATTATTTGTTTTTGAATAATTATATGTTAAAAGGCAAATATTATAAATAAACAAACACACTCGCTGTTAATTCTGGGTCATAACAAATTTAAATTATCGGTTAATTTGAATTTCAATCATATATCAAACCACTGAACTTAATTGTAATACATTTTGTGTAAAGCCAATTTACCGTTTCAAATTGTGTGGCAATGTCATTTCGGAAAAAAAATAAATTTTCCATAAATATATAGGGACATTTAATTTTTCTCTTTGAGGAAAATGTCTATTTATGTTTAAGTGCACTCTACAGAACAAATTTCTAAATAGTACAGTGAAGAAATAAACCTAAATAATGATATGCAAATTTACAACTCATCGAAAATTTTTGTCATTATGTACTGATTTCCCCAATAATTCCATTATTCTATTTAAATAAATATTAAAAAGAAGAGGTGAGAAAACTGTTCCCTGCGGCACACTAGACTCCATTTGAAGTTTATCACTCTGCTAATCTCCAATCTTTGTGCTTTGTGTCCTACCACTCAAATAGGATTTAATCAGCTCATTTGGAATACCTCGAATTTCCATACTGTCTAATCGGTGTAGGAGAATTTGGTGTGAAACAGTGTCAAAAGCCTTTTATAGGTCTAAGAAGATTGCTATTACTTTGTTACCCTGATCTAAGTTTTTCAAAAACCCTCACAAGTGCATTTTCAGTACTTAGGTTCTCTGTAAAGGCAAATTGGTTCTTATGAAGTAAATTGTATTGCTCTAAAAATGTCAATAGTTTTTTCCTAAGACACTTTTCAACAATATTGCTAATGGTGCTAATCAATGCTATCGGTCTGTAATTCGATAGTGATTTTTTATCCCCCTGCCTATATAATGGAATAATTACAGTAGGTTTTAGAATATCGGGAAAAACACCAGTTCTGGAAATGAGATTAGTTATATGCCTGAGAGGACTACACAATGTATCTATATTTTTTTATTAGATTCGAAGAAATATCGTCCTCTCCACCCTTGACTCAATTTTTCAATCCCAATATCACCTTTATATTTTCATTTAAGACAGGACCCAAAAAAAAATGAATGAACACTCCCCTATTTCACACAATTCACCACCTGATTGCTCTGTTTTATTTTTTCTGCCAGCCTTTTCCAATGTTACAGAAATAAGTGTTAAATTCATCTGCTATCTTCTTCTTACCTGTTAGTTCCACATTTAATAAACTTATAATACAATTAATTTCCGATTTAGTCTCCTGGTCAATGTTGGCCTCTTTAATAACTTTCCAGATTTTTTTCCTGATTATGTGCACATTCTCTTGCTAACGTTTTATAATAAAAATATTCGGCACTTCTTATTAGCTTACTTAAAGTTTTTCTATGGTTTTTGTACCTATTTATAAGTATTTCATTATTTTGATTACGAGTACATTCTTTTTTTAAGCGATCTCTGGTTTTGACCTGTAAGTCATCTCAGGAGAACTTGAAACCCCTTTTGTTAATGAATTAACAAGAGGCCCATGTTCAGTTTGCTCAGCGAATAATTATTAGGGGTCGGTCAATAGTTTATTAAGTACAGAATGGCAAGTTCGCCACTGAATTTAGAAAATAAATAATTAAATTACATAAGATATTGAAGTGTGAAAGTTCAGAAACCCACCTAAAAAAAATCAGCAAACGGTAATTGATAATTCTGAAAAGGAAACAAATAAGGCATATAACTCAACCAAATTTTGACATAGGTAAATCCAATAAAACACTCAAGCAATTTTCAAATCAAAATAGTATATATTTTCACAGTGATATCAAAAATCAAGTACATATTAAATAATTTTATTATTTAATTATTGGTAAAACACTTCAAATAATTAAAATCAATAAATAGAGGTTAACTCTAAATCCGAATCATCAAGTTCCAAAAAAATAATATTATAATTTATCTCAATATATACTTGTCATATAAGTTCATTTAACTGGTCATAATATGATATTATCATTATCATGAAATGAAAATATAAAAGATTCAAGTTTCCAGAAAATTGATTTTGGATAAATATGGTCAGTTTCTACTTAAAGAATAAATTTAATAAAATCAACTTGCACCTGTATGAAATTAGAAGTTGGGTGGTTGAATGGTCAGGAGATATAATAAAAACCCTTAAACATAAGGGGGTATAGGACCAAGTTAAAAATTGATCAATTTTCGACGATGTAAGTACTTACTCAATAATTTTGAATTTAGAACATGTTGTCCAACCTTGACTTCAGTTCAGGCTATTGATTATGAATAATTTAATAACATTCACGTTCCTAAAACATGGCAGTATTAAAAGTTAGGTAAAGATAAATCTATAATAAATTCGATAAATCGAAAATCCAGAAAATCAATTGACCTTTTCAATTTCAAAGCCTCTCTCTCTGGCATCAAACTGTCAGACGCCAAAAGAGCATGACAACAATGGTTGACAGCGGTTGACAGTGGTTTGTAGACAAGACTTTTGAAAGAAACTATCATTTCCTCGGTTTTTTCAAGGTTTTTTCCTAACAATGGTGATTGTGTGTAGTGTGCCTATTCATAAAAATAATTCCTATTCACTGGCGGACGTGTTTTTCCATAGGTTTCCATCAAATCCTACATTTGTCAATATTTGGATACACAAAATCAGAAAGGATACTCGCAAAAGAAAGGGAAATTCACGGCCCATCAAGTATACAAAGTAATCCGGGTCCAAGTTTAGTTGATAGAAGCTGTTTGCTTCCAAAATAATCCACCACCGTCTTCAAAGCGAAGTTCTGTGAATGAAACAGTGACTTTTCCTACATTTTCATTCCAATTTCAAACCCTGCGTTTTCATTCATATCAAATTTTACCGATGGATCCATCATTCTATGTCGATCATTGTCATTTTCTATTCACTTAACAAAGATAGCTAACTCATCGGTGATGTCACCGATTCGAATAAAAACGAGGGGATTGCTAAACACCCAATACACATTGACATTGACAAGCAAGCAAATGTTGGCGGCAAAAGCCATGAATGTTCTCATACTTATCGTCCATCTCTTTTAATTGAAAACGTCAATTATTCCACCATCACCTCAGTGTCAAGAATGTGAAATTAAAATTTTAAATATTTAAATGTCATATCAGTAAAAATTCAATCAATTATGTTAATTGATAATAAAATAGATAATAAAGTAGAAAAACCAAAAAAAGTAGGTAGAGGATAGAAGTTCTTAGTTATCGTCAAATGTGGAAGTCGAGAAGTCAATACATGAGGGACCTGATTCCTCTTGGAGTCTTTTTAAAAGCTCCATGCTTAGGCTCCACGGAAAAATCTTTAAAAATGTGGGCTTGTTGGAAAGAAATTCGTTGAGAGAAACGGCTCCTTGGAAAAACGGCTCCTCGGAAGACCCTAAGTAATAGAGGCATTCAATGAACAACCATTATTAAAAAAAAGGGACTTACCACGAGGGAGTTCGAAATTCAAAATCAAATAAAACGGTAATCATAAGATTTTCGATTTAATTTTTTCGGTATTTAATGGATTATTGCCTTATGCAACTTTATTTCGTTAAAATAGTGCCTGATGGCCGATAAGGTACTTTTTTTCCACGAGCACGGCTGTCTCAGAAAGATGGCGGTTTTCAGCACAGGATCGACCTTTTCAGCACGATTGACAAAAGTTGAAAGGGGCGAGAGAAGGAACGGAAAAGATGAGCAGTCAGAGCTTCCCCTCAAAAGATAGCCAACGGAAAGTGTTGGTACTAAACTGGTACTTCAAACTTGAACGAAAATCGTGTCCTCTAGTTTAATAATTGCTAATAATATTAGCAGCAGAAACCTTTTTACTAATGCTAGTCAATATTAAAGGTAATAATTCAACTTATAGAATTATATTTGAAAGAGAATGAAACAAGTAGCATTTTCAATGCTACAAACTTGGAGGAGTGTATGCTGATCCGATTGGCTTTGGGTTTCTATTGAGGGTTGTGGTTGTGTCGTTGTCTCTGCCCAGATTTCCTACCTCTGAAAAATCTAGGAGTGTTGGAAGTTGGTGGGATTTGATTGAAAGTTCGCGAATAGATAGATGAAAGATCGAAATTTACGGAAAAAGAATTGAAATTTCCTTATTTTGACTCACCTTGATAAAAATCAAAGTTAGTAGTAGTAATAGGTGCGAAACTTTTAGAAGCTGCATTGAAATTATTAACTAGAGATGATTTAATTTAAGTCTTATTACCTTAAGGTAGGATCAGCATCAACAAATTTGTCAGGCAAAATGTGGTAATGTTATTTTTGAAAAAAAAACAAATTTTCAAAAAAAAAAAAAAAAATTGACATTGAAGCTGCAAAAATATGGAACTACATCGAAACTGTTAATTTTTGTTTATATTTCAAGCTCAAGAGCCTGGAATAAACAACAAATTAGAAAAAAAAAATAAGAAATAGACAAAAATATAAAACATTCAAATGAGAAAACATAAGAAAAAAAGAAAATAAATAATAGAAACTACAAGAAATAAGCTTTATTTATTTGTAATATTTGTAGAGGTTTTAATTCTTACCACATTTTTTTATAACTACTTCTTCCATCTAGTCGTTTGAAAAACGAACATTTTGTTTTCAAAATCAAATTACACCCCTCAAATAAAGATACTCAATGAATATCTACTAAAACTCGCCATTGTAAAAGATACCAGGGGCAAAATAATACCAAAAAAAAAATCTATTGTTAAATCCCCCTTTCATTTTTGCCGTAAGGTTTCCTAATGACACAATTTATTTTATCTTTTGAAATTAAGACATTACGAGTTAGATGTTAGTGTGAATTCTCGATGATAACCTTTTATTTATCCTATATTATTCGTATTTTTATCATTTCAAATAAGAATCTTTTTGTTGAGAAATGTGTATCATGGCCTACTTTATTATGGAAAAACCTTGTTATGAAAACGACTCAATTTAAAAAACGGGTCTTATAATTTACCCTACTTATTATTACTTTTTCAATAACTCAACCAACCACTAAATTGATTGAAAAGAAAAAACTTAAACCCAATGATTCGGTGATATGTATAAAACAATAGTTTATTGAGCTTCAAAGAGCAAAGCAGAATATGGAAAATAGGACCGATTAAGTCAATTATAATGCCTCCGATTGGAAAACTCCGATGGCAAATCACAAATGAAAAACCGTTGATAAACGGGCAATTTCTGACCGGAAAAATGTAATTTCGCAGCTAAACATAAAATCGGCTTTATATGTTTTTCTTTGACGCTTAAAATTCTTTGTACCTATTATTAATGTATTGCGATAGGGCGAATAAAATGGATTGAATATTGCGAGGAAAAATATTCATTTTGTGAAATCCAGTTATTATTCGACAAGGCATATTAGGGTTTATCTATGGCCTGTAGGCTGTAGCGAACTGTAAATTGCTGATATCAGACTTTATAGAAGGTTTTGATGCGCATTACCCTACAATTTGATGATATATGAGCTGGATTTATTGATTATGAATTTAGCTGCTTTTATTTGTAGAAAGGCTCTAGCAAATAGTCTATTTCCAAGAGTTATATTAAGTTATCTCTTCTCGGATTTAAATTTTCCAGACGTAGAGTGCATTTCTAAAACGTACGCCTCGAATATTGCATTTGCACCAGAAATATCTTATTGTTGAGGGAAAAGAGGAGATACTCAAAACACACCCTAACTAAAATCCTTATTGGATACCCAAACTTCTACCCACACTATCATAATTCTAAATCATTTAGTGGCCCCAAGAGGTCCCTTAAGATGCCACTAAATTTAATAATAAACATTATTTCACACGAGGGGATGTTATGCAATTATGGCCAAAAGTTCTTTGAGACACTTTATTTCTGTTTTTCTCAAACAAACTTTTTTGTTTTGTTTGTCCAAGCAAGAAAAAAAAAAATATGGCATTATTATGATAAACGACAGAGATAAGAAAATTACACAATGGCCCTTATGGAGACGTGAGATTTATTAGAAAAAGGTCAGAGCCCATTTTTGTGGCCAATGTTGACAAAGTCATTTTTCACGAAATTATGTTGGCGATGTTACCGAAGGATTTTTACTACCGTTATACTTGAACGCGACAAATTATTGAAGGTTTTTGGAGGGCAAAATATTGAAGAATATTTCACACACACGAACATACAGGAAAAAGGAGTCATGCGTACTTTTTTCATTGGTTGAAGGGTAAACTATAAATAAAGAGGGCCAGTTTTGATCTATTAATATCTATTGATTATTATCCTCAAAGAGGCAAATTTTCATCTTTATGAAATATTTTCCTGCAAAATCTTTAAGCAGGTTATCTCACCTTTAAAAACAATAAATAACTATTTGGATTTCACTCGAATTGATTTCAAAATTTGAACTTTCCTAGAATAGTTGGGAAATAGTGCAAAATTTAAGCATAAACGATTCCAGAATACGGTTCAAATAATCTTAGAAGGTCTCGCAAGTCATCTAAGGTTTGATATATTTTGGTTAGTTTTTTATAGAAATCAAAAACAGGTTTTTTAGATTTCGTTTCGGAGTTTTAACGATAACTTTTATCGGAGAAACAGCAGGTATTTGCGTGAGTTAAACAGTCGTTTAAAAAAAAAGTTAGTTATCCTGAAACTCTAGCAATAAACTGAAGTTTTTACGAGGGCAAAGGTATTCAGAGCGTAACATAACGGCTGAAAGTTGCGAGTTAACTCGGTGCACGGTCTTTTATTTTTTTATTTATTTCTTTTCTGGCATTGTTTGCGGAAATATTTTTACATTATTTTTTATCTACTTATGTACCTGTTTATGCCATGCCTATCAAAAAAACATTGACACACACACCTTTGGAAGAATTGAGATAAAGAAAACACAGATATAAATAAGCTACGGTACGATTTGTTTACAAAATAATACTTTCCCACAGTTGTTGAATTGAGTATGCTACCTCCTTGCAAAGCTTCGCTTGAAAACTACATCAGTCGTGTAAACTACCAGTGCTGCATATGGAATAATGCCCACTTTGCTAAGTTCATAACACCAAGTCCAGTGAGACATGGCTGGAAGTTGGAAAATGGACAACTGAAGATTGATGTTGTTTGCTGTATGGAATTTTCTGATTCGTTGGTTTTTATTTATTTTTGTGTTAAGTTTCAGATTTACATTTAAAAAAATATGGAACATTTAATTAATAATTTTATTTTCCCGATAAACAAACCATGAAAAACTAAGGGAAGAATTCCTTCACAATATAGTTTATGAACACCTTCTCCACCGAAAATTTTCATTGAAATGTGAATAAATTTTAAAAAATCCATTTTTCCGTATTTTCGCGATTTTTCACATTTTTTCCGGGATATGCTGTAATTGGCATGAGGCAAACAACTAAAACCTTAAACTACATGGCAATACCAACAAAAAAATATGTACAAATTTCCATGGGAAGGGGGGGGGGGGGAGGATGGCTTCATATTTGTGGCTCATGGTCTAACAAGCACCCAGCACAATAGATCTATGCAGGTCACAGCGTAACAATACCCTTAAGTCATTTATTCATTCATTCACAACACGTCATTGTCAGTGGCGGCTCGTGACAATCCAAACTGGTGAGGCCCATGGCCCATCGAGTTAGCCCAAACAAAATTTTCAAGTGTTACGCCCAAATTTTTACCCAAAATTTCATTAAAAGAACACCTCGGATTTTTTTTTTTGTATATTTCTAATAAAATTATTCATTTTTTACAGTTGCAAAACAACAGTAGCAGTACATAATTCTTATTTTAATAAAAATATTGAGTTTCAAATTAACAAAACAATTTCCAAAAAACAGTTTTTTAATCCGCAACAAACCAAAATAAAAAGTATGAGCCAATTAAATCATGCACTGGCATTTGCTACTTGTCGCAACACCAAGAGAGTCAAGGTTTCTTCTTAACAAGCCCAAAATTGTGCGCCTCAATACCTATAAAAATTCGCTATCATCTCACCTACAGTTGAAGGGTTGTGGTGGGGGAGTGCCATGGCATCGCTTCGGCGTTCTTTGACTCACATGAGGCCAAAATTTTTGGGATTGCTATTTTATTTTTATGCTGTCCGGCAACGATTTGAGCGCCTATAAAGATAAATAGGTAGAAGCGCGCGCTAAATTCAAGAAATAGTATTATACTTTAATGAAAATTCGATGTTTTGATACTTTTAATGATTGGAAATAGTTGAAAAACGTTAAATATTTAATAAATATTATTTCAAAATAAAAATCATTATTGTAATTTTTGCATGTGAGGACCGGCCTCAGTTGCTTTATACGACGAGCCGCCACTGGTCATTGTTATCATTTAGTCTGGATTCGAATGAATTTTTTTTTAGCCATTTCAAAGGAGCGATTTTGCCCCACCAAAAAAAAATCCATTTGCCGATTCCAATCAAACCCTAAATAACAACACAAAACAACGAGTCGAGTTTCCAAATTTTCGGTAATTTATTTATTTGATGTTCGCCCTCTTTTTTTTTTCTCAATTTATCCTACAGTCTGGAAAATTGATTCAATTTTTTTACGGTCTCCAGAATGTTGCAGCGGGGTAAAAATATTTCTGGAAAGCTACTCACAGGCAACGTTTCGCAAATCACTTCGGGACCAGTGCGAACTGTATAATTTATAAGTGTGTATGCGGATAGTCCGGACACGGCTTAGCCAACTATTTGAATATTTAAATGTACTTCTAGAATATCCAGGAATATTATGTGAGCGATGTCCTATTTTTGGCAGCCTTACGCGCTCATATATTTATAAATTCTTTATGTTTTCTTCGAGATTAATTACTCGAAACGTAATTTGTTAGATTATCTTAATTTCTTCTAGTATGTAAGAATAGATTTTTACCGATTCTCAGTTGGTTATTACATTTACACAGAGTGTAACCCTTTTTCGTTATGAGGTGTGGGTTTAATCAGATTCGTCGCGTATATAATAGCGTAATAACAATGCATCTCAATATACTTGCCTTATAAGTTCATTAACAGTCGCTGGCTATATCATCAATTTGAAAGGAAAATATGAAGATTTAAGTTTCCAGAAAACTAATTAAAAAAATTGAATGATTGAAAAATTCTATCAATAAATATGGTCAGCTTCTGCAAAAAAAATAAATTCAAAAAAATCAATTTGTACCTGTAAAAAAAATCAAAAGTTCGGTTATATAACGGTTGAAATGGTCTGGAGACATAAGGGAAATCCTCTAATATATAAGTTATAGGAGCTCGGGTTGAAAATTGATCAATTTTCGACGGTAGGCTATTACTTAACAATTTCAAATTTAGAACATGTTGTCCAACCTTGACCTTTATGCAGATTACTTATCGATTATTATTGATAAAAATGATAAAATATAAGGCAATATTAAAATTTATGCAAAGAAATCTATAATAAACTCAATAAATCGAAAGCTAATTTTTCACCATCGTGTCAAGAATAAGAAGAAATTTTAAATGTGAGTGAAAATCATATAAAAAAATATCTCAACTTACCATCACCAACGTATCAAAAGAAATTTCAGATAAAATTACTAACCTTGTTTAAAACGGCGGTAAAAGTAGAGTTTTGGGACGCACTATTTGAACGGAAATATTTCGCGCCCTGATTCTACGTCATAGCTGTTGTATTTAAGTATGAATTAAATAAAACCTACGTCCGATATTCGACACAAACCAACTCTTTAGTGCAAAAAAGAGAGATATATCAGCGTCTCTCGGGTATTATTAAATTTAGGCGCACCCTCAACATAACCCCACTTTTTGAGAGAATTCTATTTGTCAATCAGTGCGCACTGAGTTTATCGGCATCTTTTTCTAAAAGCATGTAAAATATAAGGACGCGCTATTGGACATACATAACAGCTATGACGTAATTTCCTGGCGGTAAATTATAGCGTTTAAAATAAGTATAAATTTGTTAATTTTTTTTTTACGTATATTTTTGTTTTCCTAAATCAAAGAATCATCAACAATTGTTTATTTTGTTATGAAGATTAATAAAAAAAATATTTCAAAAAATTGTCCACTACCCTATTGCTAACATTATGATTAGCAGGAACCCTCTATGTTAAATGTTAGTCACCCGACTGTCAACATTAAACAGGGTTATATAAAATTAAATTTTTAAAAAAAGAAACAAGTAAATTTACTCTTTACAAGAGGCCTGGAAAAATTTGACTAATTCCATGCAAACAGCTAATAACGCCCAAACACTCCGTCCTACTTTTCGAATTCAATAATTGATTTTTTTTCTCTCAGGCCTGTCCGTCTTATTGTACTTAGCCTGTTTGCTTTATTCCAAACAACTCTAGTATTTTGGTGGCCTGTCCAAGGTTGTACAGGTTTTTACTGGGTGGTGTTTCATTATTGCTTCCAGGACTACGCTTGGTTGCCCGAAAATGCTGTGTCTTCTGCGATGCAGTGCCTCGCAGTTTACCAGGATGTGGCTGGCTGTCTCGGATTCCTTATTGCAGAGTCTGAAGTTGAGGTATCTGTCATACAAAGTCATCCTGTTCAGGTGGATCTTTACCGGTGTATGCCGTGTGGCCTGTCATAAGGCCCGTTATAGTTCTTAGTTGGCTCCTACTCATTTGTAGTGGTCGTTTTGTTGTAGGCGGTTGTCAGTTGCAGTCTGTACGCTCCCATCCTTGCCTGTATCACAATTTGCAGAGGTGGGAGGTCTAGGAGGGTCCCCATGGCTGCTGTTGAGTATTCCAGTCTTTGCACTTTACTAATTTGCCACCACATCAAGAAGACGTAGGTTAAGATGGGTTTGACATGTTGTATGTCCGGTCTCATGCCCCATAATTTACCATGCAGGCGTCGAGCTATCATGAGCGATGCTACCGATTTTTTGGTGATGTTTCCCAGATGCTGATTTCAGATTTGTTAGGAATAAATGATAAATTTTCGTTTTTCTTATAGGGAAATTCATGCACGCTTATAAATTCACTGTTTCCGCTTTTAAGCAAGCCGCACATTGAGACGCAGGTGACACAGGCAACCCAGGGCAGGGCAGATTGACACAGTTGGGAAAGTACGTGTCACGCAGTGTGAGCGCATATTCGAAAGCAGTTTTGAGCAGTTCCTGTTATAAAGTTTTGACGTGCGAGTGTAAATACAGATAGACATAGAAATATCTTTTTTTTTTTCAACATGGCTGTCTTTTTGGATAGCTCCGAGAATTTGAATAAACAGTTCTATTATACAACATTGCAAAGAGGATAAAATCATTTTGGAGAAGCCACTATATTAAATCGTCGGTGTCGTAAAGGGTGGTATGCCCCCTCACCAATTAAATCAATTGTTTTCCCATATTTATATTTATCAAACACTTAAATAAATAAACTCGAGGAAACCGCTAATCAAAATATAACACTTGCAGGCACGTGGCGTAGGAAACTATGTCCGGAACACTGCTTCACGCAGGTTTATTCCGACATAGTTCTGTTCTGCCCTACACTGCATCCCAATAGGAAACTTGCAAGTGAACTAAAATTTTCCAAATTTGTTTTAAATCGATAGTTTATACTGCACAATATTTATCTGACCAGTTTTTATTTAACTGATACCGCCCTTGTTACACAAAAAATAATACTAAATTTGAAATAAAAAATTTCCCGCCAAAACAATGCTTCCAGATTGCTACCTGTTTTGACGTCACGATTCTGTAAAAAAACTTGTCAATAGGAAACTTGCAAGCATAGAAAAGTGATTTATAAATTCTTAAATAGAACATCCACTGGATTCATCCCCTCCACTTTTTGTTTTAGTTCGTGACTACACCGCTGCGCGCCCATATCGCCATTTCTCAACGTCCCCCTCGTTTTTATTCTAATCACTGACTTCACCGATGAGTTAGCTATTCCTGCGTTTTTATTCTCATCAAATTTTACCGATGGATCCACCATTCTTTGTCGATCATTGTCATTTTCCATTCACTAAACAAAGATAGCTAACTCATCGGTGAATCCACCGATGAGAATAAAAACGAGGGGTATCTTTGTTTAGTGAATAGAAAATGACAATGACCGACATAGAATCGTGTATATAAAAACCAGTCATAAAAATGAAGGTGTCCATTTAACATCATAATGCAAATGTCATCTTGTCATCTGAATTAATTTGTTGAGTGCATCGTCGTTGATTGTTTTGAATTTTGAATTCCAAGACTGTGAAAGAAGTGATAAGTGCATCATCATAAGCAGCCAGTTTAAGAGTTGTTGCCACAGTGTGTGACCAGGCGGCAAAAAATAAATCAGTCAAAAGCGAATTGCAGGCATAGACCAGGAAAATACACACTACATCAAAAACGACACAGAAACAGAAATTTTGGTTTTGTTCGAGATTTTGTTGGAGATAAACAACCTAGAAATTGTGTCACTGTATGATGCTCCATACATGCTCGAGGGAATTATAAATAACTTGATCAAATGTGACAGCCTTTTAACTGGAAAAATGGACATTTTCAAAAAGCAGATTGGAAAGTGTTTCAGTCAGCTCATGAGTCACATACGCCAGATCATCTATGAATAGATTATAGATTATTTTATTCATTAAGTGATTCTCACATAAATATATGGAAATAAAATGTATAAAATTTTAGTTTATGAAGCACTGCCTTATTTTGAAATAATTGGAATGTCAAACCAGTAATTTAAAACCGAGATTCAAACGGCCCGCCAAATATTAGTTCAATGACTACACCGCTATGGCAGCGCCGTCGGAAATGTCGCTTGGCGACTACAACAGAAGTGAGCGTTCTATATCAGAATATAAATCACTTTTCTATGCTTGCAAGTAAAAGAAAATAGACCTATCTCGCATGATTAGAAAAAGAGAGGTTAATTGTAATAAATACAAGCTAGAAAGCAATAAAAGATGACATGCGCGCGCAACTCGTAGGTTGCAGTGTAGCCAGATTGTATTGTTGCAGAACAAATGTAGACAGTACAAATCGAACATTATAACATTAAAGAAGTGATAATGTGTCAAGTGTTTTACAACGCCTTAAATCAGATATACGAAGAGCTTTAAAGTGGATGAACATCGTTTGCACTTTTATTTTGATAAATGTTTCATCCGGCAACATCGCATAATCTAACATAACCTTAAACGAAACTGCGGTGAGTTCAAGTAAT
Organism: Ceutorhynchus assimilis; assembly: GCA_917834065.1. NCBI lineage: Eukaryota > Metazoa > Arthropoda > Insecta > Coleoptera > Curculionidae > Ceutorhynchus > Ceutorhynchus assimilis. The sequence continues at coordinate 23,256,573 of OU892280.1, read as the reverse complement.
ATGTAAAGTATTAGTTTGCTCTTTGTCAAATTACATGTTACAAAGAAAGAAGGAACGATTCATTCTGAACTGGCCCCTGAATAAGAATATGACGCAAGCCTGTCACAAACTTGCTTCTCATTGGACGCTCACCTGCAGCCTACAAGCGACGCGCGCAGTCCAGGTAATAGGAGATCGGTCTATTACAAAAGCAATCCTTCACAATATTCTTCATCCATTGCGACAATTTTCACAAGGAGGAAACTTTAACACACCTGAATCTAACACAAAAATAGCACTGCGTCAGCAGGAGTTCGTTAACTGCGTATTTGTTGTTTACAAAATTTTAACGTCACAAGCGCTGTATGTGCATCTCTTCAAGAGTGTCAAAGTCACGAATTTGCTCATATTGAAAAACCATACAAATTCAAATAGGTATAGCGCCTCCTATGCAGGGAATAACAGCGCCCTCGGTATGGAACCGAGGTCGACAAAAAAGGTACGAAAAACACTAGATTCGTACAGCCAAGCGACTGCGAAACACTCTATCTCTTTTCGCCAAACACAAAACACGAACACACATTTTTTAATCCGGTTTCGCACACAAGAAAGTCGATGAATTCGCGAGTTCACCGGTTACCGGTTTCGAAATAAAAGCCGGTAGTGTTGTGCAACCGAAACAAGACCCGGGATCCCGGTATTAAAAATTAACTTAGAACTAGAAGAACCCCAGAACCCCAGGTAAGGCGCCTTTTATAATATTGTCTTTTGTATGGTTATTTTTTTGCTACATATTCATTAGTTGCGCTTACAGTCCACGTAACTCCGAAGGTGATTCTAAAATATCAACCATTACGCCAACAAGCGCTGTCATATTGAGATTTCGTGTTTTCGCGCCAAAGTTTTTGATTTGAATTTCAATAATTTTTTTTTTGTACAACGTATAAATTAAAATGGAGAAAAAGAAAACTGTGTAATAACTGATCACTAGAAGTATCTAAAAAATAATAATTTGAGAAATATGAAAATTCCCTATTCAATTCGCGGGTGTCTATTAAATTGTACTAAATACAGAAACCTGCACGGCTCTGCCTTGCGTCACTTGCATCACCTGCGTCTCAATGTGCGGCCGGCTTTAGGCTCACTTTCTGTTCTTTGCCAATAATTAGGGGAATTAATATCTGGAGCCATTATTTGCTACCAAGATCAAATAATTAAATCGCTTTTCGATTACGGATGTTTAATAATTAAAGAACTAATGATGGTCTTCTAACCTCCTCAACGTTGAAAATCAATGTAATCACTGTTAAAAATAAATTTAGTTATTTGTACTTTACTTTAAGACAAGAGAACCTATAGGGTCGCGGAATTCAAAAATAAAGGTACCGTGTAGCCCCTTTATGTGCAAATGAAAACACTCAAATTCCAACAAACAATAATTTTATTTTATATTTGTTTACAATGTAGAAACAATGTTACTTTTCTTTAAACTTTGACAGTTAACAGTTTGGTTGTTCTGGTGCATCTGATACAATATGTACCTTTCCAATCCGGAGCTCTTCAATAGATGTTGGGGTTTCACTTCTGTGAACTGGAGCTCTTCGTGTTGTTTCCTGTATCCAGGAAAGAAGATAGATTGCTGGTGTGACGTCACTCCAGCTGATCCAGACTCCAAACAGTCATCTTTTATGTCGAGGAGGTAACCAGAAAAGAATAAGGCAGTATCAGGTTCACAAGATTTGGAATATTAAATCCCTGAATTCTGTCAAAAAGCGAGCGAAAATTTAAATTGAAATTAGTTTATTGTAAAACCATTGTTTTGTAGACACTCCTTTCCAACAGAATCCGGTAAGTATAAGCAACTATTGCAAATTGGAAAAGTATTTTTTTTATATAAAAAAAAACAATTAAATAATTGAAAAAAATAATAAAATAATAGTAAATAGTAAAATGGGTATTTACAGCAAGAATAAATTAAAATAGATGCTCGTTACAAATGAGCAGAATGCTGCCTTTCTGGCAATCGCACTGAACAGGCAAAATTTCGAGCAAAATTTAAATAAAAAAATGTAGGAAAAATAGACCTATCTATTTTTACCTGTATGCGCGCGCAACACGAGGCAATACATTTTTATTGGCTAACTAGTACAGGTGTGAAGTAATCCTTTTGCACGCTGGGCATCTCCTTGTCCTTTTTCATTCCCCGTGGTCTGACAAGGATAAAATTATGCTTGATATTCAACTTGACGTAACTTGACAAGTGATTGATTTTCAATTGTTTGTGTTTTTGATTGACAAATACGTTGCACGTCACGCGATTCTCCTCCTTCCTTTTTTAACCCGTGCAAATAATAAGAACGGATTGCTATACGTAAGTCTAACATAATTTGGTACGTTTTGCCTCGTCTTGCGCAATAAGCCTTCTGCGTCTTTTTCTATCTAATAAAGTTTTCGTATTATTACCTCTTTATTTGGTAAAATAGATAGGTCTATTGAACAAAATAAAAAATATTTCCCCAAATAGATAAATTTTCCTTTTTAAGTTAAGGTACCTACTATAATAGGTACCACAATATAAAGCTGCGGTTGAAATAAATTAAATCCAGGAATTGTCAAAATTCTTGAGATGTTTTAAATAAAACCCTTTTAAATGAATTTTTGACCTATCCGGATTTCTATTTTGAAATTTTAGCCTTCCAGCGCTCTTCTTACTCGAGAAGATAATTGCCTCTGCCTGGATCCGGTAAAGTGTTGATAGGGATGGACACAAAAATTTGGTTTGCACCAACTCTATTTAGAGCAAATGGTCTAATAATCCCACACTAACAATTGATTCCGAAAACCAGAGCAGCAGTACCTATTTATTAGCTCAAAACGTGCGAGCACCAATCACAAAATGGAGGCACACAATTAGATAAAAAAAATTAAATTTAATATTTATATTTCAAAAGTAGATAAGATAAGATTTATCAGGTAAAAACTCAACAGTGATATGGTAAAATAAATTAAAGAATTATTAAGGGAAAATCTAGAAATCTGAAGGAAAAAATTACAATAATCAAAATCGACTTGCCTGCTCAACCACTTCCAGAAAAAGAAACCGCTTTAGAAGCAAAACCCTGCAGGGAAACGAGTTTCGTGTTTTTTTTTTTTTTTTTTTTTTTTTTTTTTTACGGATATGCGCACTCGCAAGGAAATGTCCTATCACGCTCGAGAAGCGGCAAGTGCGCGGAAATGTCGGTGTATGTTGGTCTTGAAACGGTTCAGGTTGTAACCTGCAGGGAAAACCGTCGCAGGGAGTTTATTCCACAGCGATGCTGTTCTCCAGAGATATGAATTCTGATATAATGAGGTTCTTGGTGCCTCTAGTTTGACAGTAAATTTTCACAGAGCATTTTCCGTGATAGTACCTGTAGAAGAGAGATAAATCGCCCACAGATCTGCGATGTTCGAGACCATCCAAGTTACGAGTAAGTGCGGGGTCATTGATCAGCTTGATAGCTCGTTTTTGCACGGTGTTCAAAAGCATTAAGGTATGTTTGGGTGCTGCACTCCATATATGTGAGCAGTACTCCATAGTTGGTCGAATCTGGGCTTTGTAGAGTGTCAGCAATTGGCTTGGTGTGTACAGATGTCTTGTACGAAATAGCACCCCCAGCTTTTGGGAGGCCCTTTTAGCAATATCTGCCTCGTGACTGTGCCAAGACATGTTGGTCTCTGCAGTAACCCCCAAGATGTTCAACTGACTCTGTAATGTGACAGCACTTCCAGATAGCATGATGTTTGGCTCACCGGTGCTGGTCTTTTTTGAAAACAGAGCTGCTTGGGTTTTCTGCGCGTTGAACTGTACAAGGTTTTTGTTACCCCAGTCCTCTATTATCTCCAGGTCGTTATTTATCTGCGATATTTGAGTTAGTCTAAGATGATGGAATTCACGTGCGGAAAGACCTGTGGGTGGTATGAGTGAGGAGACTACATTGCCATGGTCTGCAAAGCAATAAAGTGGATTTACTGTTTTATCTATGAGGTCATTTATGTAAATCAGAAAAAGAGTTGGCGAAAGGATTGCTCCCTGTGGCACACCAGCATTTATTTGGTAAGAGTTGGAGTTCTGGCCATCCAGTACAACATAAATAGATCTGTCCTTTAGGTAACTTTCAAACCAAGTGCAAAGTTTCGGCGATAATCCCATTGCTTTGAGCTTGTTGAGCAGATTTTCATGCCAAACTTTGTCGAATGCTTTAGATATATCTAAGGCAATTGTTCTTGTTTCACCCCGCAACTCAATCGCTTTTTGCCATAAGTGAGTGACGTATGTAAGTAAATCGCCAGTTGACCTATATTTTCGAAATCCGTATTGCTTATCGTTGATAATTTTGTACTTTTCCAAGTACTTGGTTAGGTGATTGTTCACAACTCTTTCCATTACTTTTGATATCACCGGAAGTAGAGCAATTGGTCTATAGTTTAACGGATCTGTCTTTTTTCCTTTCTTTGGAATGGGTTGTACTGCGGCAGACTTCCATGATGATGGATATACTCCTTGCCTGTAAGACAAATTGAATAATTTTGCGAAAGTTGGGGTGAGTTCGTTGGCGCAATTTTTGAGTACTATTGCGGGAATGCCATCCGGACCCATTGCTTTGTTTGTATCTAGCTTTTTAAGGGATTTTCGTATTTCTCTGTGACAAAAGGGTACCTCTGGCATACTATGGGAAACCCTTTCAATCAACGGTGGAGTTTTTCCGTTTGGCACTATTAGGTTGGAGTTGGAGGAAAACATTTGGGCCAGTATATTGGCTTTTTCCTCTGATGTTGTGGCTAAGTGATTATTTTTATCTGTAAGTGGTGGTATGGATGACTTGGTGAAGTTAGATCCAACAGCTTTTGCAAGAGACCAAAAGGACCTAGAACTACTTGGACAATTCAGCAACCTGTTTTTTATTCTTTCATTGTATGTTTCTTTAGCGGAGTCAATAGTAATTTTGCAACTATTTCTGGCTTCTATAAATTCTGTGTGGTTTTGAGCGGTTTGTTGTCGTTTCCAAAGGTAATATGCTCTGTGTTTTTTCTGTACAGCCGTTTGACACTGGCTGTTGAACCAAGGTTTTGCATTAGCTCTACGTTTAGTTGTATGTGGGATATATGCATCCATTCCAGATAAGATTACTTGTGTTATTTCATTACAGCAAATAGTGGGATCAGCTGTTTTAAAGCAAACCTCTTGCCATGGAAAATCCAGGTAAAACTGTTTTAGGTCATTCCATTTTGCCGATTTATAGTGCCACATCTTACGAGGAAGTGGTTGTAGGCTTGGTGGGATGAGCATCTCGCACTTTGTTATTATAAGTTTATGATCGGACGAACCAAGTGGAGCATCTACTTGAATTGTGTACGAGTCAGGATTGGTGGTTAGGAACAAGTCTGAAAGCGCTGCAAATTCGCCCCTTTCTGAGATACGGGTAGGTTCATCGACAAGCTGCGTTAGACCACAACTTATGGCAAAAGCTTCTGCTTCTCTGCCTTCGTTATCTGTTTTGTTGTGGTGTTTCAGCCAGGGTATATTGTGGACGTCGAAATCGCCTAAAAAGACAATTTCCGCCTGTGGATAGTTTGACTGTATACTATCACAGCTTTCGGATAATGTCGCGAAAAAGTTTTGATAATCGGTGTTACTTGGCGGTCGGTAGAGGCAGCAGATAAACTTGGTCGATGACTTTGAGGTGAATTTTAGCCATATGATATCAAGGTTCGCTGGTTCTAGCTTCTCCTCTCGATGACATGAAAGGTCATTTTTAATGTACACACAGATCCCAAAATTATGTCGAAATTTAGTTTTTTATACTCAACTGCTGATCTGGTTGATAGATCGACCAATCAGAAAACAACACTCAACATACTCAAAAGACCGTGCTCACTTAATCAATGAAACACCACGTTGATTGGAAGGGAATAGATAAAAACACACTAGAATTATTTTAATTGTTTACAAATTACAATAATTTAAATTAAGGTTACGTTGAAAACAAAAAAAAACACTAATTAGGCAATCTCAATCACGTGATTTTATAATGGCCGTTCAGGTCAAATATTGCGGTGACGTTCATAAGGAGAGCATTTGTGTTCTGGCCCTTGTAGTCCAGGAGGTGACGCCAAAAACATGCAAGAGTTTTCGCAAGGCGGATATTTTCAAAATAGGTCGTACTTTAGTGCTAGAATGCTAGTGAACAGTCAGCACTTACAGTTCCGGGACAAATGGCTCTGGGACGCGGGCAAAGTTGTAATTTTAAGAAGCATTTAAACTGTTTTCTCAAAGCTCAAAATTTATAGAAATTTTGCACATTATCTGTTTGAAGGTCACAGATAACGTATGTAAATCGTCAGACGTCTAGTTCGTTGCAAAAAGGGGGTGAGACGTCCTCAAAGTTTTTATTTTATGGCATTTTCTTCGGTGTCCTGTCAAAATATATTTTTGCAGGTATTTGAAAAATATATTTGAAGAAAATGCCATAAAATAAAAGAGGACGTCTGACCCCCTTTTTGCAACGAACTAGACGTCTGACGATTTACATACGTTATCTGTGACCTTCAAACAGATAATGTGCAAAATTTCTATAAATTTTGAGCTTTGAGAAAACAGTTTAGATGCTTCTTAAAATTACAACTTTGCCCGCGTCCCAGAGCCAGCTGTCCCGGAACTGTGAGTGCTGACTGTACACTAGCATTCTAGCACTAAAGTACGACTTATTTTGAAAATATCCGCCTTGCGAAAACTCTTGCATGTTTTTGACGCCAGCTCCCCAACTATTGTTGCTTTCGAAGTGAATTTTATATGTTTCTACGTATTTCTCATTGGTTTTGGTCATTGTTGTTTTTATAGTGAATTTTATAGTGTTTATAGTGTTTCTACGTATTTTTTAATTTATTAATAAATTCTGAGAATGAGAGTGAATATCTTAAGGTATTATTATTAAGGGAAATTCGAGCCTCTGTTAGATCCTTTCTTTCAATTGCAGCAATCCATAAAGCCCTGTGTTGTTTTGATAATTCATTTTTGTAGGTCAAAAGCCGATGATTTAAAATAGCAGGAACTGAATAAAATTTCATATTATCCCTGTTACCTCGACTTCCACATCCAATTACGATGCAAATCGCTGGCATTTTAATCAACACAATACCTCAACCTGTGACCTTAACACACCAAAAAATACAAAATCCGACAATTCATATTTTGACGTTTGTCCAGAATGTGTCAGAATCAATGACATACAGAATAAACAACACAGTGCTTGACCTGAACTTCCATATTGAATTTCGTTTTTGACAGGTCAGTAGATTGCCTAATTTGCTAAAAGTGAGATAAACATAATTTCTTTAAATTCCTATTTCACTAGAGTGTATTACACCGGCAATAAATTCGGTATTCACCTGACCATAATGCTACCTGGACAATACCAACAACATGGTATTTCAGCGACCATTTTTTGACATTGTCAAACTGGTATTTTTAATTTGAAGTTTTTATTCATAATTTTGCATTCTATTTATTTTCAAAATCTTACGTGAAATAGTCATGACGAATACCACTCGAGAAAAAATTGTGTAGGCAAAATTGTTCTCAAGGTTTTATTCAAGTTTGTTGCTTTTAGGCAATTTCGCTCATGACATTTTTGATAAAATTGCCAAGCAACAAACTTTCATACCTTTCGAAAATTTTGCCGACAAAATTTTTTCTCTTGTGATATTATATATGAAAATACGATTGACTGTCAATAAGAAATAATAGGGCATTCCAACGATCTGTCAAAAATGGCGTCTGTCAAAAGTTAGCCAGGGCATACAAATGATAAAGTGCGCAAAAATATTGGTGAAATGCCTGCATTTTGTTGTGTAGTGAAATGTAGTTATAGGAGAGAACGCGACAACGTTAAATTTTATAAAATGCCATCGGAACTGAATCGAAAACATCCTGACAAAAGTTAAAATAAACAAATTAGAAGACAACGCTGGTGAAATGCAATTAAACGTGAAGATTTAACTGGTAGTAAATTAAAATATGCTGTAGTTTGTTTGAGATATATGTATTTCAGTAAGGTATCAATAATTTAGAGCAACTGAACAACTATTATCAACATATTACAACTATTATTGTAACGCACAGCTACATCAGGTTTTTCGCGTTCCAATTTTATCAAGTAGTCAGCCATACTTAAGTTTACGTTAAACCACAAAAAAATTAACTTATTTTGGTTTTATAAAATAGTGTTTAGATTATGTGACACTTGTGTGACACAATTGAATTGTGTGCCCTGTTTGTTTTTTTTTTTTTTTGTTGGAATGCCCTATAAATATCATATTTAAAAAAATAATTCTATCAGGTACCTACTAGATGGTGGTACCTTCTTTTAATAACAGATATTTGAATTTTTATGCTCATTATGGATAGATGGCAGTACTGATATTATATTGAATTGATTAAATTTTGTAGATACTTTTCAAATTACTTGAAATTATGAATTATTATTTTTCTGATTCTGAAATGACAAAAATACAACTTTATAATGGAAATTAGAAGAAATGGAACATGTTACGAAAATGATAAATTTATCATAACATCACCCAGAATTATTTCATTTTGGGCATTTTAGCAAGCATATCTGGTATAAAATGGAATATTCTATTTTTGAAACATGAGATTTCTAATATCTCCTACCATTTGCACTATCAACTTAAAGTCTCAGGTTTTTAAGCTCCTAAATAAAGAATGACTATTGCCGGAAAACTTAAGCGGCTCTTTCATATAATTAAGCGAACGCGCGGTACACGAACTTTTTGTTGGGATTAAATGGATTCTTCGAAGGAAAAATGGTAATTTTTAACTTTTGTCTGGCAAACAGCTGCCGAGCATTTTTCAGACTTTATAAAACTGATAATCATAACTCAGATATTATCAGATTCCCTTTGGAAGCACACTAAAAACGTAAATAAGTATAAACTTCTATTATTTAGCACCTCCTAGGAGGATCTCATTCGGACTCTGGTTAATTAAATACCCCATAAATTACTTAAACGTCTTCGTTACTGCTGCTGCTTCTGCTTATCGCTCCGCCTACCTGTCGGTTACCAAATTGAATTTTATGAAAAGCCAATTAAGGTGGCGTGGGTTTTGCTTAAAATATTGCCATACCTTGTTTACAGACTGCATAAAATATGGAGCGATACAATGAAAATTGGTTATTGAAATCTTTTCACAGCAAAAGTCAGAAACCGGAAAATAATATTCGCTGCTTATAAGTTTGAGGTTCATAAAATATCGAAAATTCTTACAATAATAATTAAATGAAGATGTAGAAGCTAATTAATTATTGAACTTAGTGTCGCCCTCAATAAATATTCCTCACTCACCTATTTTTTGTTCACCGGCAAACTGCTACTATCATAATTATCTTAAAATACATATTACAAAATAATACCTCAAATAAATGGCACATAACTTTTAGAACCAGTTGAGGATAAATAATTTTTCTGGACTTTGAGGCGAGAATTGAAGGAAAACGTAAAATCTTGGTATCGGGCTGAACTTTGAGCTCTCGGAAAGCAACAGAAACCGTTCTACTTGCCAGTTCCTAACTTAAATGAGACATAAAGCCATACATTTAAGTTTCTCAGCGCGGATATCGCAAACTACAGTTTCGGAAGTTGAGAAAATGATATTTTCATCAGACGATCAATATGGTGGTTTGAATGATTGAGTGAGGGCTTTCTTTCGCGATGATTCAAATTTACTCGATAATTTCTTCGTGGAAAGTAGAATTCCTGGCTTTTAAGAAAGAGTATTTCACAGAATATCCTCCTATCAGAAGAGGATTTTTGTGGAGCCCTGAAAAAGTGAAGTCTAACCGTCGGCGTCGTGTTAAAAATATTAAAAATCTGTGACAGTTCAATGTCAAATAGCGTGAACTAAAAATTATTGTGAAGAGACAGAGACGAAAACGGAGGAGGATACACCTACACTTTTAGTAAATATTCAACTGAAAAATTGATTAAAATAAAGGGATGACTAACAATTCAATGAACAAAGAAAAAAGTTTGTATCAATTCCGATGCTACAACTATTGATAAAATGGCACATAACCAATATCGGAGCTAAAAGGCATGCATGCATCCTACAGAAAGTGATGCCTTATTATTATTGAAATGCCTTCAAGCTACGATTACTGCATGTTGAAACATGCATACATATTCGATAGTCAAAACCAGTTATTATACACACATCCGCATCCGCTGTCCTGGAAATGTTGCTGAAATGAATTATACAGTTCTCGCCGATTTGTGGAAATGCTGATTCGCCTAATGAGACACACTCGAGGGCGCAGATGATGTTTTGGATTGAAGCAGTTATAATATTTCCACTCCAAGAATAAACATTTCGATACACTTTATATAATACAAGTAAAACCATAATATAATTTGCATTTGTGTGTCCCTGAAACTAACTACGCAGAAACTAGTTTAAAAGAGAGAGAACAACATCAGCATTTATATAAAATTCTCCCTACTATAGTGAAGTTTATTTTAATTTTGTTAATGCAAAGTGTATTCAGCCAAAGGTAACATTGAAGTAGCAACTAGAAGCCAAAACCGCTCCGTAAAAGTTTTACTGGACGATTCAAAAATTTAAGGATTTACATATGAGCATAAATCACGAAAGCCGGTAGAGCATTATTTCACTTTTATCTCACCGAAATACACATAGATGGAGAGTTTTCCGAGAGTTTAATATAAAAATTTTATTATCACTACGTAGTGGAGACGAGGAGGACGGAATGGTGAATTTAATTTGTCGCTGCCCATGCCATTTCGGTTTTGTATTTTGAATTTTTGCTTTGCACGTACCCGACCCAGTTTTTCCATAAATATTTCAAAGCAACCTCATATCTTGATGTTTTTAATTATTTTATCCCATTTTGACGTTTAAAAATGACATTATTGAACGCATAATAACAAAGTTAAGTAGACGTTTATCACCTGAGTGACTTAAAATATTTTTATTTACAATCATACATGTAATGTTGACTTTACTGACTTTTAAAAAGTTCGAAAATGTCACTTTTTTGACTTTCGACCCGTGGGCCGAAAGTAAATGAAATTGTTAATTATTGTATTTTTTAGTTTTAATCCAAATAAAAATTTCAAAATTCGAATGATTGTAAATAAAATAGTATACATACCTCGGTGAAAAGTTTCATTACTGTCTCGAGATTTCAGTTAGACCTCGGCTGCGCCTCGGTCTAACTAAAATCTCTCATCACGTGAGTTAAAATGTTTATTCATTCTAAGAAAATTAACCCACTCGCTAGGGCTCGTGGGTTAAACTTTTTTCTCATGAATAAGCATTCATTTAACTCACTTGGTGTATAAATAACTATTATCCCATTTTGACGTTTAAAAATGACATTATTGAACGCATAATGACAAAGGTAAGTAGACGTTTATCACCTGAGTGACTTAAAATATTTTTAACTCACTCTCGGTCTTTTAAGTCACTCTGCCAGTATAAAAATCTGCTACAAATACAAACAAACAACTAGTTATACCTTAGCAACCACCAATTTCAATAATTAGCGCTTTCATAACTACTAAATGAATTCTTTTTTACAAGCTTTTATTTAACTTCACCTGTATGTATGTATGTATGTATGTATGTAATCAAATCTTGCAACTCATTTTTGAAGAACTTCCAAACATCGGATTGACTTCAAATTTCGCATAGCGTCTTAGTTCCGATGACAATACAATAGTATGGTTTCATCGGGTACCTACCTCCCCCCTAACGTGGGGGGTGGAGAGGGGGTAAAACTTTAGTTTGTCCGATTTCAACCAAAATTGGTATCTGGGGGTTTTTGAGGATGACAATTACGAATTTTTGATCAGATTACAAAAATTCAGTATGGCGGATTCAAAATGGACGATTTAATGTCAAGTTTTTCTGATTACTTTCTACTGACTTCCACGTATCCGATTGACTTCAAATTTCGCATACCGTTATAGTTCCGATGACAATCCAATAATGTGGTATCAATGACTGCCTACCTCACCCCTAACTTGGAGGGCGGAGAGGGGGTAAAATTTTAGTTTGTTGAATTTCCTTCAAAATTGGTATCTGGGGGTTTTTGAGGATGAGGATTTTTGATCAGATTACAAAAATTCAATATGGCGGATTCAAAATGGACGCCAAATGGCCAAAGTTATGTTGCGGTCCAACATAGATGTAAAAAAAGGTTTAGTGAACGGGGCTATTGGAAACATAACTAAAATCATCTGGCTATGCTTTCGGCGAGCACAGATTTACGACAATGATATACCTTCAGTGGAAATAGACTTTGGTAATGACGGCATTCATATGATTCAGCCGAAATCTGTGCAATTTCCTGCCAAATATAGCTATGGCACAACCGAGCGAAGAATGTTACCTATAGTCTTATGCTGGGCATCTATACTGTTCATAAAATGCAGGGTAGTACTGCTGACTATGCTGTGATTTACTTGGGACCTAAGCTTTTTGCTCCTGGTCAAGCTTATGTCGCCTTGAGCCGTATCAAATCGTTGGACGGCCTTCTCATCGAAGACTTAGATATTTCAAAATTGACAGGAAAGACTCCCTGCAATATCGATGCGCTAGCTGAAATGCATAGACTTAGACAAATCTAAAAATTAAAAAATAAATAAAAAAAAAAAAACTTTTTGAAAACAAGCTTTTATAAAATGGACTAAAAAGCATAATAGCTATTTATACAACAAGTTACGAAATGAGTGTCTTTTAGGCACGCGACGTGAAAATTGTCCAACGAGGCGTAGCCGAGTTGGACAACACGTAGAGTGACTAAAAGACATCGTTTCGTTACGTGTTGTATACAAGATTTTTTCTACTGGCGTTTCATACTGAAAAAAAAAACATAATTTTATTCCTCGTAAATAAGAGCCGATCGCGCCAAAAAAGTTTGGCACCTGCTTTTGATTGACATCTTTCATGAGGTTTTTTTGATTGAAAATTGAAATCCTATTGAAAAAAACAACAGAAAGTTCTGTTTTGAGTAACCCAAACGTTTACTTTAGTAGTTCAAATAATTGCATTGACAACATTTATGAAAAAATAGACAAAATTCAAATCTGTGTGTTTTATTTCTGAACAATGAGTGACACTTTTAGGCACTGGTGCTTAAAAGTGTCACTTTTACGCACTAGTGCTTAAAAGTGTCACTTTTACACACTAGTGCTTAAAAGAATGCCATTTAAAAACTAAAATGACAATCGAAAAGTCGCTATTATGAAACGTCAGTAGAAAATAGTACATTAAAATACAAGTTTCATAAAACGTCATTTTATCGCACGAGCCCTATATTAGAAAACGAGCCGGAGGCGAGTTTTCTAAAGGGCGAGTGCGATAAAATGTCTTATGAAACGAATATTTTATACTATTTTTTCTATTTTGGTATTGTTTAATTGAAAAAAACAAACTTTTCTTGGAAATTTTATTCTCATTTTTCCTGATTTCATATGTTTAGGTTGGCAACACTACATGCCAAATATAAGGTTTGTTCCAACCGGCAGTAATTTCCAGTAATATTACTGGCACACATGCGCAATTGTGAAATGCTGTTCCAACCAGTTAAAATTACTAATTTAAAATTAGCGATAATTGACAGTTCGTCGTTCCAACCGGAGTTACGGATAGTAAAATTACGGTTCAAACGATTCTTGCTTGAAGGGAAGAACTGTTGGTTCTAAGATTAGACGCATGCGTAGTGAGGTCAAAAACGGGTCAGTGGTTGAACAACAACGAACATAAATAATAATACATAACCCAGAACCTCACTTTTTTATTTAAATTATTTATTTGAAAATGACTGCTATAGAAGTTAAGTAATTTTATTTTATTTATTCTCAGACTTAATAAATATGATTTCTGTCTTATATTAGGTTTAGAAGAATTCCTTATTGTGGTGGAAGATGATTCACCTGCAAGTATGCAAGTTATGTTGATTTTGTTATTTTCATCTTGTGTTGTGAGTACTACTAGTTCAAAAAACGTTCCAACAAGTTTTTAAGTTATTCAGTATAATATTACTGTTTTTGATTGCGCAGTCGCATTAGCGCGGCTACGGACGATATTATTACAGTAACAGGTTGGAACAAACCTATAGAAATCTTCTATTATTTTTTATCGCGAATGACAGTTCGATGGCCATCAGTCAGCCAGTGTTACCAACCTCCGATAAGTAAAAAAGGAGTGTCACAAAGAGCTTCTTTTCGAAACTACTTTTAGTGTCGAAAAGACTTCGATAGGACACCAAAATAGAAAAAATAATTTTTTGAGTGTTCTGATATCATAATAATAAAAGCGATGGGCGTATTAAATATTAGGTAAATGCCTTTCCATGCGCATTTGGTGGATCGTCCACAACCGATGATGGGCCGACTCTTCTTTTTCAATGTGACAAAATAAATCGACACACTGCCGGTTACGGATGATCTGCCTAATATGAAGCAGACGTAATAATGTCCATCCATATCAGAAAAATGTAAGGGTAGCTTGAGCAGGGTTTGGTTGGGTTGGGTTAAATTGTCTACCCTTAAATTTCTCTGCTATAATATAATGAATTTGGATTTTCACCAAACTTCGAAATAACAAGGCTAAAACAAAAACGGGTAAATTTCCTTTAATACGCCCATCGCTTTTATTATTATGATATCAGAACACTCAAAAAATTATTTTATGCTTTTTAGTCCATTTTATAAAAGCTTGTTTTCAAAAAGTTTTTTTTTCTAAATTTATTTAAATTTGATTCCTATGAAGTACCTTATTTTTTAAATGTCCATCAAAATGGAATAAAATTTTGTATAAATCACGTGAGTTAAAATGTTTATTCATTCGAAGAAAATTAACCCACTCGCTAGGGCTCGTGGGTTATACTTTCTTCTCATGAATAAACATTCATTTAACTCACTTGGTGTATAAATAACTATTATGTCATACCAATACATTATTGTTTTTTTATACCTTAGATACCATCTATATAATTCATTACCTTATGCCCGTGCGGGCATAAAGTACACATTATGGCCCGCGCGGACATAAAGACGCAAAAAAAGTTTTCAATTAACTTATTCTTTATTAACAAAATATAAATTTACGCTTATAAACATATTATTTTTGTCAAAAAATGATGATTTTGAAAACTGATGACAATTTGCAAAGTGACACTTTTTTCCCAGGTATTTATTATTCACAACTGGTATGACATAAAAATTTGTATGCACCACGGGTACTAATAGATATATATACCCTCGGGCGACTTACGAACCCTCGGGCCAGATGCCCTAGGCTTTGTAAGACTGTCGCCCTCAGGGCATAATCATCTACTTAGTACCCTTGATACATAAATAACTATTATATACCTACGTTGCTATTTGTTAAGGTATTCGGGATAAGAGTTTTCCATAGTATATAATCTTGTAGGAAAAGGTATTTCTGCTCTAATATATTATTACGAATAGGAGTTGTGTAAATAATATCGTTTATGTCATACCAGTACATTATTGTGTTTTTATACCTTTGTAGTATAACATACCCGGGTTCGCTCAGTAAGATTGAACGATGAGAATTTTTATTACCTTTTGAACAACAAATCTTCTGAAAAATGAAAGGAAAAACAAATAGGACCTACGTTGTGGAAAATAACTTAATTTTACTTACTGGACATGCGCCCGACATATTTGGGAAATTTAAGGGAAGTTGTGATATGTAAAAGAAACGAAAAATTTGTGGAACGTCTACTTTATTATTAAAGTAAATCGTACTGTTCTCGACCTAGAATTCTCGAGGGGAAAGAGAACGGCAGCGAAACCATCGATCTAACATTCCTCAAAAATCGAAACATACCGTGTCATTTTAAAATCAATAATCAATAATTTAAGTCAAGAAAAGTTTAAATTAGGTACCCCCCTTGTTCTTGTGCTAAAATTTCAATTACACACACTAGATTCAATCAACACTACCTATATTCAATACTGAAGAGTTTTTTTGGTAGTTAGCCAGTTTCCCAGCGGATACTGAGGTCCCATACGGGAAGCTACTCAGCTATATTTGTTTTTGAGCCAATATCTCTAGATTGATTATTTCAATTTGTTAGGATATTCTCTCGTCAGAGTAGGAAAATGTTAGTAAATTCAACAAGGCTCTAATGCACGCTCTAAATCCACAAAATCAAAATCTCAGCACAAAAAGACAGCACATAATTTCTTAGGTTTTAATATCTGTGTTGTTTACAGTATGAAACGATTTTTGTTAAATACATGAACAATGCACATGTTATAAAAAATGTGATAAACAAACAAAAATACATAAAAATGAACAAAATAATAGGAACTTGTATAAATTATAAATTGAACTCTAAAAACAAAATAACATTTATTCCACTAACCTGTGAACGCTCCTTACACACACACTAATAACAAATTGGATTGAACAATCAATTTTAATGCAAAATAGAAATGAAAATTGAATAATGAATAATTACAGACACGCGTCTAAAAAGAACCAGCCCAGCTTCTTCTGTAGACTAGTTGCGTATTCCCTTCTGTCTCCCGTTCGCGGGCTTTTTCTGTGGTGCCCCTAGGTTCGTCCCTACTTGACGGCGTATTACATGGTTGCAACATTTATTTTTATTCAGTAAACGTTTATTTTAAAAAGTTAAGATTTGAGGAAATAATATTTTAGATAGGTGGTTTTCCTCACCTTAGATAAAGTGCACATTATGGCCCGCGCGGGCAATAAGACGCAAAAAACAGTTTTCGATCAACTTTTCTTTATTTACAAAAATATATATTAATTATTCAAAACCAACTGGTATGACATAAAAGTTTGTATGCGCCACGGGTAGGTACTAATAGATGTATCCATATCCTCGGGCGCGGGCGACCTACGAATCCTCGGGCTAGAAGCCCTCGGCTTTGTAAGACTGTCGTCCTCAAGGCATAATCATCTACTTAGTACCCTTGATACATAAATAACTATTGGGTATCCATCTCTAGGGCGCACAATATATTTGTCTTTCAGAAGCGAACAATAAGAACTGTATAAAATGTTTCCACTACAATCGTGTAGGGGAATAATAAGGGCAAAAGGGAATATGACAATTTACGCTCTATATGAGACAATTTTATTTACTTTCAAGTATATGCAATTGTTTGATGCTATTGATGTTAGTCATAATTATAACACTAGAGCAAATAATATTCGTTTTCGGAGGAACAGGTTAACATTATTGGTAAAAAGTCCATGCTACTTGAGAATGAAGCTTTTTAATAAACTTAATGACTTGAAAATAATGACAAAATTTTTATTTATTTTTTAATATACTAAAAAAGATACTTATTGAGTTGGAACCATATTATTTATTATTTTAATTATTTGATTAAAGTGCCTCAACAGCAAAGGTCATTGGCACTAAACAGAAAAAGTTGAATTTTTCCGAACTTGAAAAGAAACATTTTTTTTTTAACATCCTTAAGAAAATTCATTAAGTTTACTATATCATTATTAATATCTAAAACCATCCTAAGTTCTTCTTCTAGTTCATGTTTTCTTCTCAAATTCGTATATTGTGGACAGTCTATCAGGACGTGTTGTACCTTGAGTCGAACATTGCAGTAGTTGCATAGCGGTGGAATTTTGGATTCTAGAAGATACCCATGTGTAGCTCGAGTGTGACCGATATGTAAGCGCCGAAAAATTACTAGAGTTTTCCTTGTCAAATTAGGCTGCAATCTTTGAGTTATAAGCGGTTTAATGTTGTATAATTTTGTATTCGAGTGAGTCCAGGCAATTTGCCATTTATTTAGTATAATTTGCTTCAGATAGCGTTTCAAGTCCATGGGTAGGCGCAAATTTATGGCAGGGATGTTAGCATCTTGAGCAGTTTTAGCTGAGTAATCTGCAGCTCATTTCCAGTGATGCCAATATGTGACGGCACCAAAATGATGGTAATCCGCAATCCCAAGTTGTATAATGATTGGTCAATATTGAGTATTTTTTGCACTAATGGATTTATCGAATATGTGTTACATATAGAATAAATGGACGCTAGAGAATCGGTATGGATGGCGATGTTTTGACCTGTACCTGGTAAGCGTATATTGGGCCAAAAAAATATTAGATGTTGTAACTTCACAACTAACACTGGTATTGTTCTTGGAGGCATCGGTATATAAAACCTCATCATAACTTGAGGGGCGGATACTCTCAAGAAACAGTTTTCTAAGTAATGAACTAGAAGTGTTATGTTTGCTGTATTTAGTCAGCAGCGTATTGATTCTTGGCCGTACCAAGGTCCATGGTGGTGAGTTTGGAGTTGAGTAGCGGTACAATTCAGAAAAATTGTAATCAGGAAGGGTGTTTTGTAACATTTGTGGGAATGAGTAAGGTTTCCTAGGAGTATGTTGAGTATACATTGGAATTCTATTCAGCAGATTATTAACAAGATATCCAGGATTTGCGTATTCGGTAGGTGTGTACGAAAGGAGAAGTATTTCTCGACAAAGTTGGAGAGGAAGTTTTTGAGATTCACAATATAAAAAGTCAACTGGACTAAACGCTCCTAGGCAGATACGTATTGCGGTGTTGTGAATAGTATTTAGCTTTTTCAGTGTGGTAGAGCTTGCTGTAGAGTAAACAATATTTCCATATTCTAGCTCAGATCGTATGAGTGCCCTATATATTCTTGAAAGAGTTGATTCATCAGCGCCCCATTGATCAATAGCTAAAGATTTCAATATGTTTAGGCGTTTCATGCATACTGACTTGATTTCCTGTATGTGATGCTTCCAGATTAGTTTTGAGTCAAAATTTATACCCAAATACTTATAACTATTGAATGATTGTATTGTCGTCGTTCAGAGAAAGTCTAGCAGCACACTGATTCCTCCTAAATTTAGTTTTGGTAGCCGAAAATCTGAATCCCGTTGAATTGGCCCAGGTTGCAATTTCGTTTAATGCATCTTGAAGTATATATATAGATAATTCAATTTGCGTCCAGAGCAATAGAGGAGCAAATCATCAGCAAAAAGTATTGATTTAACTGGAAGACTCATGTTTTGAGCAGATGCTGTTTATAGCCAAATTAAACAAAGTAGGGCTAAGGACAGATCCTTGACGAACTCCATTTTCTAAAATGACTTGCTTAGACAATACACCATTCAAATGAACATTAGCAGTTCTTTGTGATAGGAAATTGGATATAAAAGCCAGGATATTTCCAGATAGATTAATTTCTTGTAATTTATTAATGATTAAGTGCCTCCAGGTAGTATCAAAAGCTCTTTCAATATCCAAAAACACTGCTACTAGTTCATGTTTCTGCGCAAAAGCATTGGCAACTTCTGATTGGAGAATAATTAGGTTGTCAACTGCACCACGAAGCGGACGACAACCTGATTGAATTGCAGTAAATATCTGATGATTTTGTAAATAGCACAAGAGACGTTTATTGATCATTTTTGCAAAGAGTCTAGACATAGTGCATGTCAAAGACATAGGGCGGAAGGAGTTTGGTTCTAGCGTAGAAGAGTCCCCTTTACGAAATGGCAAAATAGTTGAATGACACCATTGTGATGGAAAGGCATGACTTGCCCAAATTTTATTATATAGTTCCAAAAGCTTTTCTAAACTAGATGAAGAAAGATTTCTCAGAAAAATGAAAGGTATATCGTCTGGTCCCGCAGCGATATTTTCACATGTGTTTAGAGCTTCGGTCAATTCCATCGCTGAAAAGGGTAGATTAGGAGCATCTGAGTAAGTCAAATCCTGAGCAGGAGCCTGTTGGAAATTCTGTGGAGCATGATCGTTTTTTGATTTAGACTGGTAATAATCAGCAAGAGCATCTGCCATTAATTTGTTATCGATAATAATTTTGTTTCCCAACTTTATTGCAGGTATTTTATGCGTTGTGTATTTACCTTGCATTTGCCTATCTTTAGTTCAGATCTGTTTTGAAAAAGTAGTAAGTAGTTGTAATAGTAGTAACATAATCATTCCAAGAATTTTTCTTACTATCTTTCAAAATTCGCCTAGATTTAGCTCGAAGCATTTTAAATTCTATCAAACCATGTTGCGTTCTAGTCTTTCGGTACCTATTCAAAGCAGTCTTATTTGCTCGTACTGCTGAGCTACAACCCTCATTCTACCAAGAAACTGTCTTTCTGATAGAAGAAATGTAGTATTTGCCAATGTGCTGAAGTTATCATACAGCTTATAAACTGTTCATTGGCTATATTGATCATTTCAGTAAACAAGATTATCAATTTGCATTTGCGTGAATTTTCTAAAATTATCTCAATCAGAAGTTTTGATTTTCCATTTTGAAATAATGTTATCTGACGTAGGGGCATCACTCGGAAATTACAATTGGAAATACAGGTTATCAAGTACATGCCAACTGAGCTGAGATGTTGTTCCTGAGTCAGCAAAACTTAGATCAATCGAAGAGAAGGTTCCGGATGATATATTAAAGTGTGTATCCTGACCTGTATTCAGGAGACAAAAGTTATTTTCATTCAACCAGTTTTCAATGATTCTACCTTTCCTATTTCTGCTGAACCCCATATAGTATTATGCGCATTTAAGTCGCCTGTAATTATAAATGGTGAAGGTAGCTGACTTATTAAATTTTCCAATTGTTCTTTAGTTAGATTATAATCAGGAGGTATGTAAATATTACAAATGGTTATCAATTTTGGATACCATGCTTTGACAGCAATTACTTCGAGATCAGTGTTAATAAACAAATCTTGAGAAAAAATATCGTTAGATACGAAGATAGAAGTACCACCACTTGCTCTATCATAAACTAGTCTTATCTGATGATAGCCCACATAGGATTTAAGTTACTTTTCCTGTTGTTCCTTAAATTAATTAGTTTCTTGAAGGCAAATGATGTCCGGTATAATATCAGATGCTAACTGCTGTATATTTTCAATGCGAGGGTAAAAGCCATCGCAATTCCACTGAAGAGTCTTGCGAATCTTGAAGATGAATATAAAGCTTAGCGACTAACATTTTAAAACTGTTGGGAGGAATCTGAAAGATGGGCATCATCACTGGGACATATCCGAAGTAAGACTAGAAATGCTACCAACTTCTTGTCCATCACTTATGAGTCTTGAATTAATTTTCTTACTGAGCCTGGTGAATCTATTTTTGATAGATCTTTCTTGTATAGTAGGGTAAATCTCGTGCATATTTGTGAGTAACAGTTCGAATTCAGAAGTGAATTTGACAGCTTCTTGATAAGGATCATTGTCATCATACGAGTTTTCTAGGAAAGCAATATAGTTTTCAGCAGAAAGGGCGAAATCATTGGTAGATAAGTATATGCTTCATGTATAGGTATCCTTTTTACAGTTATCAGATATTATATGCTTGCAATCACTAGTTATTTCACGCTGTTTCTGAATATGCGTGAATTTCCCAGAAGGTGGCGGCATTATATTATCAGGGGTGGAGTTCTCTTCAGCAACAGTCAAATTATCGGAACCACGATCACTAGGGGTCAAGATATAAGATATATTTTTTTTGCGATATTTCTTGGATTTGGGGCTGATTATCTTCCGCCTTTTTTGCTTCAATACTTTGACTAGGTGCAATTTGTTGAACTTGGGCATTTATTAGCAATGTGGTCTATTTGTTTACAAATAAAACATTCCATTTTGTCAATGGAGAGAAAAATTCTATTCTCCATGTCTTCATACGTAACAATAATTGTGGATGTATGTAGTTCTAAATTATCTGAAGTAGGAAAGACATAGGCTTGTCTGCGAAAGCTGAGAATATGACTATATTCATCTGCAGGTATACCAGCCTTAATGAAATTTACTGCCGTTGCGGAAATAATCCACAACGAGTTTATTAAATTTTATTATTTCTAATTTAATATATCTCGATCTCTATTATTTACCATAAAAATAATACTCTAAAAATAGATGCTATTGCTGGACTATTTATCCTGTAAAACCGGCAACAACAACCCTTTGAACCAACCAATAAAATTACAGGTTTCTTCATTACCTTATAAGGCAGTGGATCTTTCTCGCTGCTGTGATTGGTCAGCCGCCACATTGTTTTCTAGATTTTTTCGACCTGCTCCCCTGGCAGAGTCTAGTCAAAGCACATTTTTCAGTTCTATTAGAATAAGCGAAAAGTTCGCACCCTCCTGCCCTCTGAATCCTCTCCAGGAGCAAAACCCCCAAAAAACCCCGTTAGTACGCACGATTTATAGTAAAATACTACTTTCTGTGTCTCAAGGCCTGACGTGGTCTATATTATTGATTAAAATTCATGTAATTAACCCCTAATTGTTGCAAGTCACCTCGAACAAGCAAAATTCTTTCCTACGCGATTGTCTTTTGTCTCTCTCTCACTCTCGACGGGCTCCAACGCACCTGTATATCGTTGTGTTTTCTTTTCATCTCATTGGAAAATTTCCTAGCTGTCAGTGTGAATAGTGGTGATGAATGGATAAATAATCGCCTTGTGGATTTATCTGCATAAACCAGATTAAGCAAGTAAGACCGTTACGATTTCTCTAACAGTCGAACAATAAATACTGATTAGTGATTCATTTGAAATGCACTATAAATTGAAGTGTTTTCTAACGTTTAATGCAGAAATTTGGTTTTCACACTCGTGAAATTAACATTTATACATTTGTATATAGAAACTATATAAATACTTTTCTTGCACATATTGTTTACAGACTTCCGCAGAAAAGTGCTCAAATTGTTAACTCTCAATAAATAAAAGAACTTTCAAGAATCAATAAACATTTTGTGATTACAGTGAACTGATTGAAGTTGACGAATTATTTATGTTGTGCTCTCGTGCATTTAATTAGTTAATTTATGTTTTCGTTCACTTAACATTTAACCATAAATGATATTATTATTATTATTATCAGATTACCCTACCTTTTATAAATCAAGATACTCATTTACTTTAGATTAGTATAAAATTTGTAATTCGACTGGACGTGCATTTAGGAATTTTAAGATAGGATTTGATTGCTGACTATACCGAAATACTTTCATTTATTAATTAAATTGATAATTATTCTATTTCAGTGTTTTATTTGTATAAATGAGAATCAAGGTAACCCCTAACCCAATACAAGGCTTAAATGATCAAACACCTAATGGTTAATTTTTACAGACAGTCAAAGTAAAAACTTTTGGCATCCCTGGTGCGGTTTGACTAAAGCCCAAAAAGGGGCAATAGCTAGTTCCGTCACAACTGGAGAGGCAAGATTTAGGCCTATGTTTCTAAGAGAATTTTCGATAATCTCATGCGGAAAAACTAGACATTGGAAATAATCACTCGTTTAATAGGCGAAACCAGTCTTCGAACCGATGAAACCTTATCAGCTATCATGACAGTGGGGTGGGAGAAAACGATTAAATCAACCAGCTCAAGTTTAGCAAGATAAATGCAAATCCTGTTATAAGAAACTAGCTGACCCGGCGAAATTCGTACCGCCTCTGAATTATTAAATGCCTATTAAATGTTGTATTAACGTATCTATTTGCTGAATTAAATTCATTTTTTTTCGATGGTGAATTTGGCTTTGGTTGAAGAAAATTATTGTTTACTCTCTGGATCAGATATGTCACCTAAAATTAAAATTTTACATCATCCTTTTTTTTTCAGCGTTGACAGTACCAGCATGTTGTTATGTCATTAATTTAATTAAATTAAGTTTACAAAAAATGTGCTAAATGAAGAACCGCTCGACCGATTTTGTGCAAACTTCACATAAACCATCTACTAAAGAGTCCGAACAAAGCCTAAAAATTTGGTTTGGCTAGGTGAGCCCGTTCTTGAGTTATAAAATTACAACGAAAAGTGGCATTCATTTTTATATATATAGATACGTGATACAAATGAAATGTTTTTGGATGTAACGATGTCACCTATTGCTTTAACATATTCAAATAGTTTAAGATCCTCTTCCGCATGCAGGACTATCGCTTGTTCTTTTTTAGGGGAGGTAAACTTGGGGATGGATTTAGTTCCAAAGAATAAGTAATTCCTTGATTCTCTGTATTTGAACCAGAAGGCTGATGCATGATTTGGCTTAACACAGTATTGTTTCCAGTTTGAGTTTCATTTCTGCCCTTGTAGTCAAAGGCAGTTTGTCGTATCGCATTAATATTTAACTAATTGGGTAGTATACAATGTATGAAAATCAGTAAAAAAACTGCTCGACATTATTCTATAGGCTAAATGGTGATGGTATAGTGGGATACTAAATTATTTTCCAGTATAGTGTCTATAGAATTAGTCAGAGAAGCACAAACTGTAATTTGAATTTAGCGCCTTAGCGGCGACCAATAGTATTCGAGCCGTTGGCCATCTGGCAACGTTGCTCAAAATGCCTCTAAATGACAGCTGACTCCAATAGTTCAACGACATGGGGTATCTTGTGAATCGTGTGACATGTGACATTGTCACAGTAACTTGTCTACGTTGTTTGATGTAGTAAATTCAATGAACTAAACAAACACACTGGAACGGTGGCTGCATAATGTTTCTAACGCAAGGGCTTGTGCCAGGAAGGACAACAAACAAGTGGGATTTGCAACTCTCGCTGCACTATGGCGGCTATTGAGAACAGCTGTTTGAAGTGTTTGGATCATTGAGGTTAGGAAGATGAAGAAGCTCTTCTTTTACGTTAATCGTAATGAGTGCGAGCGTTACAACAATCCCACTGTATTGCTGGGACTGCAGCTGGGTTGCATATATCAAAATTCGGCACACTAGCATAAAGCAGTGCGGCGGTTCCAGAGTGTTTGTTTAGTTCAATGAGTAAATTCGACGTTTCGTTCTTGCCGGTCAATTTCAGTGCAAATTGTGCGTTCTCAAAACCGTGATGTGTTGCCAGATTGGAAAAACTAACTACGTCACGAACTTTTATTTTCACGTAGGGGCGGGGCTAAAAGGAAATTTTAAAAGGAAAATTCCAGTGTTTTGCGGTTTTTACAAAGCAACTGATTACACTAAATAGTACGATACGTCGAGTATATCACTACGCAGTAGTTGAAAATCACTTGTATACTACCCCATTATATAAAAGTTCCACTAAATATACATATCGCCGGAGCGAAAAGGTATCTATTTCACCAGTCCGACATAAAAAAACCGGTTTGTTTCACCAGAGTGTATAGCACACGCAAAAAACTAGGTAGGTACACGGAACGCATCGACGAGGCACACTCGACGGCTGATAAAACCGAACTCCGGAACCATGTTAGTATACAAGAATACTTGAATTATATATGTTAATGTAAATGCCCGAAATTCGGTAAAACCTAGGATAAGCGCGCTAAACCTAGGATTTACCAAAAGCAAGTGGTAAAAGCCCGAAAACTAGTTATTTTGCTTTCATTTCGGACTTTTACCAGACACATACAGTAAATCTTAGGATTCACCACACCGCATTGGTAAAAGTACGAATACTACTGAAACGTTACAGAAATCGATATCGTGAGACAATAATCATTAAGAAAATTTCTTTAGTCCTATAGTGATGTTCCATCTCCAGGAAATTAGCGTAAGAAGTGCAGTGCGAAAATTGTCGTTATATAGTGGCTAAGGATTCAGGAAATGCAATTGCATTCGAAAATGTTCCACCAAAAGATGTTTGTGCAGATCCTTTAAAATACTCTGCAGTTTGCCCTGTACGACGAATAAATAAATATTTCTATTAGTGTACATTTTAATTAATTGATTTCATATAAGAAATAAAAGGATTATTCCTTTTAATATTTAGGTATAGTTTTTCTACAGTCAATTGGAACAAGGTGAACATAAATCATAACTGGTGGCTGACTAAAGGCATTGCATTTCTTACAGTTGGTACCTTGTTCCAATTGAGTTTGGAAATACTATACCTACTTTTTGCAATATTAGTACCTGAATTTATTTTATTTTTTTATATTTCGTTTAAGGCCACTATGATTTCTGTTCACATTTAAGAATATCAAAATAAAAAGTGTTTTGGTGTGACTTTTTGTTTCATTTATCAAGTATCTTATTTTTAGGCATTGAAATTTTAACGATTATCGTTTCACGATATCGATTTCTGTAACGTATCAGTGGTATTCGTACTTTTACCAATGCGGTGTGGTAAATCCTAAGATTTACTGCCTGTGTCCGGTAGAAGTCCGAAATGGAAGCAAAATAACTAGTTTTCGGGCTTTTACCACTTGCTTTTGGTAAATCCTAGGTTTAGCGCGCTTATCCTAGGTTTTACCGAATTTCGGGCATTTACAGTAACATATATAACTGGATATAAAATAGTACAATTGTTCTGAGTAGCATTAAGTGTAATGTAAGGTCTTTTTTGTGACGCTATTTCATTTCATGGTTTATGTATACTTATATTTATGTATGTTACTGTAATCTGAAATAAAGTTAAGAATAAATAAATAAATAAATAAATAATAGGCGCATTTAGATTATTTATTTTGAAATTATTCGAGCTTGATTATATGATATATTTTTTTCATTGACTGCCAAGTTTATTATAACTTTGTAAGCTTTACGTATACCTCCTCCAAGACCCTTAGGCTTACAAGGACCGCGTAAGAGATATTTCTTCTATAGAACCTGATGAAATAAAGCATGTCCGGCCTGGATGGGTCTGCACCTTTCTTTAAAGGTGCGGGCTCCTGAGGTAAAACAGGGCTGCACCAAGAGGGGGATAGCACAATGGGCCACAAGCGCGTCTACGTGCTGCCTGTAAAGGCTTCCCTTACAAATTAATCAATCAATCAAGCTTTACGTGATCAGGTACTTAGTTCCTGAATTAATATGAATTTCGAGGTAACATTTATAATTTTCTATACGGAAGACCCAAACAATAGTCTGGAAAACTCTGTCTCCACCTTACTTTCTGGTTTTTATAATTAATGTCTAGAGCATAAAAGCAAAAAATTGAATTTTTTACTATAAAACGGAAATCATATTCACTTGTTTTCTGCTTCACGTTAATTGCTTTCAATTTCTAAAGATTTTCTCTGAGAAATTTCCTTCTGTAAAATGTATTTGCCAGTGTCGCTGCTTGAGTAAACACGTCTAACTTTTCTGAAAGCTTGCATATACGGCAAATGATTAAAAGCAAATAAAATAGCGATCCATAATGAATTTTGATAGAATTCCTTTTTTCACGATAGATAGACTGAACCTAAATCAAAAAATACGCACCTAAGTAATCAAATTTTCAACTAAAATTTAATTTTCTAAATTAAGGAAAGGAAAGTTTAACAGCGTAAGCCCTCCAACTTTAATACAATTAGGAAGCTCTAAGGGCTGGATTAAAAATCTCTAAGCCTTTGGGACGATACTCAAGCGAGCTCTGACAAAAATTTCACTCTATCACTTAATAATTAACTTGCCATTGTCAAATAATATTTAAAGTTGAGTCCAGATTTATCGACTAAATGTGAATATAATTTTTGTTGTTTTGTGAGTTGAAAAAATTATGCGGCCTTTTTGAAATGTATGTTGAATGGAGAGAAAAGAAATAAGTCAAAAAAATTTCTCTATCCTTCATAATATGAAGTAGCCAAAATTTAGTACAATTGAATGCCAATAAATATATGTAAAATCCTATACAGTAAAATGAAAATCGCGTTTTTATATAAACTCCGGGGCTCACATAAATATTACCGGTATCACAATTTTGCGGCCATAAAGGTGAAATATTGTATTTCGGCAGTGTGCGTGAATTGAAAAGGCAAAAGTAAAAATGTGTGTTGCATTGTTTCAGAATATAATTTAATACGAAAAAAAGCCAGTTTTCAGTAATGATATTCAGCTATATATTTTTCATATTTTTTTTTTTAAATATTTATATTATACATAAATGCATAGGTTTTAAATGGTGCAGAAGAGAAGTAGTATTGTTGTATGTATTACATATTTATAAATTTGATACGCCTTGCATTTTACCTTGTATCAAATTTGTTAATCATTTATTAAGAGGGGCGTTTAAATAAAATGTCATTTACAGACCTTCACAAATTTCTGTTTTATTCCAAATTTAGACCACTTTTCAGTAAAATGAAGTTATGTTCATAACAATAATAGATTGGTGTAGGAGTTCTCCCATTTCTGTTGCAAAATACGCAGTCTAAATAGTAAAATTGTTAACAACTTTATTGACAACAATATGCAAATTTTGGTAATGGATTTAAATGAAAAAGGGAAGATTCCTAAAGTAGCACACCAACAATAAATTTCCAAAATTTCGGATCGTCAATTGCTGGAATAAATGAGTTGAACAGAATTTCCGACAATTATAATGTTTTTATAACAAAATTAATCAAAATCTGCCAGACAAGCAGGTGATTGCTGTCATTTTCAGCAGAGACTCAAACCAAACATGTGTTCAGCGCTTCTCTTTAAGATGTCACTGAGTTCGGGAAGGGTAGTCACTTCTTTTAAACGCCAGTAAAAACTGTTTTACCTAGGTAAAAATGTGAAATACTATTATTTCATTTGCATCTGAATAAAATTATTTAGTCCACTGTAAATTACTGTGTAAACGAATTGATATTGAAGATATCGCCATCTACTTGTAAATAAGTCAATCACTTACAGAGAATTTGAACACCTGTGATTAAAAAACCGCAGCCCTGGATGTGCTGCTATGCTAAATCTACCGCAGACTGAAGCAAGGCCAGGGTCCAATTATAAGATATCAAAGGACCTTGAGCTGGAAAAAAGGGGGGTATCTACAGATCCTCAGATAAAAAAAGCCTATTTTCATCTTCAGCAGGCACTTCCGGGTTACCATACCGAATGGAAAAGACTGGAAGGAAGGTCCTTCAATTAAAGCAGACCACATCTGTTACACCGATGGCTCCAAGTCAAATAAGGGGGTCGGAGCTGGTATCTATGGAGACAGACCAAGGGTGAAGATATCCACAAGTCTCAGAGTTCGGACAGCACGTCACGGTATTTCAGACGGAAATCGCTGCAATAATGCACTGTGTTATACTGATGATAAATGAAAGAAAAATTAAGAGTAAATTTATTTATCGTTATTTATTCGGACTGTCAGGCGGGCCTAAAAGTAATCAGCTGACCGGAAGATCAGCTCCAAGCTGGTTGGGAACTGTATACGTGCCCTAGAGGAGGTGGGTCTATCCAACAAACTCACCATAATCTGGGTACCCCCCGACGATTTAGTCAAATTAGGCTCAGCCACTGAGATGATAGGCTCAGAACGATTCTGCAGCAAAGCAGTTCATCAAATCCTGTTCGCCCAAGCTCACAGCGGACCTACTAAGCAACAGTCGCAAGATTGTCCGAGGCCAATTCAGAGGGCTCTTCTTCGTTCTCTTTTGGGTTGGCGTTACTCCACATAAGTGAAGTTAGCATGAACGCTCGGCTGTCAATGGCATTTTTTTTTGGTGGAAAAAGAAAATGTTAAGTGTCACAGAGAAAGGTATAGACTTACATGTTGATTTATGGCTGGAGAGGGTGGGTGCAATTCAGAACGTATACCAAGTCCCAGATGATGTTATACAACTATTAAGTGTTAAAAATTTGAAAAAGGGCTAAAGCCTGGTACGAGTCCAAAGTAAATTTCATTAGTATGGTTTGGGACACCCTCAAACGTGAGATATCAAAGATGTTTACATCCAGACCCGATCGAGTGACTCAAATGAAGAATTTTGTCAAAAGAAGATGGAAACATAAGGCAAAATTTAGTGACTACTTCCACGAGGAAGTATTGCTGGGTAATAGTGCCGGGATACCTGAAGATGAATTAATAATTCAGTAATTGATAGATGGATTTGACAATTGAGTTTTGCAAAGCCAGGCTCGCATGCATGATTTTGGTACCACTGAGGACTTGCTTCGAATAATGAATAAAGTAACCAGCGACGAGCGACAACCTGGTGGCCAGGGAACCCGTAGGTATATTCCGACTTCAATATTTAACCGAAACTATCTGTCCAGGGGGGATTATACAAGCACTTTAACCTTTGGCAGTGCAAATAGCAGCCACATTACGAAAAGCCCCATTAAATGATTCAATTGTAACCAAGAAGGACATAAGGTGGCAGACTGTATTAAACTAAAGCGAAAGAGAGAAACGTGTTTTAAATGCGGACGAATGGGTCATCGATATGCTGACTGCCTTGCGATCCATCCGGATCGGATAGTACAACTACCAACGTGGTGCAGCCTCCATTGGATAGGGTAAAGTTGCCTAAGAGTACGCGCAATCTAAGAGTACGCATCAGTAATTTCTAACAACTGAGAGGTGTGAAAGTGCTCCTGTTTGTGTTTTAATATTTGGCTAGTAAAAGGTAAGGTATATTCCAAATTTCAACGAAATCGGTTAAGTGATACGTTATTTATGAGATATTTTTTGTTTTGGCTTGTATAACTATAACTTTGCATAAATTTCGAAACTGTGTTTCGGTTGGAAAATTGAGGTTATATTTATATTGCGCCTTACGAGAAGGTAGCTACGCTAGGAGTCTGTCTTGTCGTCATACTCTGCATTAGTCTATCTGCAGTGATTAAAAAGAGATAATAAATATTTTGATAAGAGTTCAAAAATCCAAGAGTACGCACCTTCGATCGCTCCAAGAGTACGAGTGCGTACTCTTAGAAATCATTGTATTTTCTTTTCTATAGATGGGTCCTTACAAGCGAAAAAGCAATCGGAAGCTAAAATTTACGGAGCAAATAATGCAAGAAATCAAAGAAAAAATAAATGGTGGCCAGTCTAAACGATCTGTAGCCTTGGAGTATGGTATCAGTGAGGCAACGTTGAGGAAAAGATTAAAATTGGGAACTATTCCAACTTCCTTAGGCCGATTTAAGCCAGTTTTCAACTCAGCGCAAGAACTTCAATTACTTAATAAAATTAAAAAGCTTGATGAAGTTTTTTATGGATTGACCGTTAAGGAATTACGATCACTCGCGTACCAATTTGCTGAGCAAATTCAAGCTGACCATCCATTTAATAAAACAACCAGACTTGTTGGGCAAAAATGGATTTCAACATTTTGTCAAAAACATAATTTATCTGTCAGGCAACCAGAAAAAGTAAGCCAGGCTCGTGCAATGGGCTTTAATGAAGTTCAGGTATCCAGGTTCTTTAAAAATCTTCAAGCGCTTATTGAATTAGATTCATTTACTGGAAAAACAATTTTCAATATGGATGAAACTGGAATGCTGACAGTTCCAAATAAAATTCCAAAAGTTTTAAGCGTCAAAGGCAAAAGAGGTGTTGGGAAAGTTGTATCTGGTGAGAGAGGTCAACTTATCACTGCAGTCTGTTGTTCAAATGCTAGAGGCTTTTATGTGCCACCTGCGTTAATTTATCCTAGAAAGAGAGAGAAACAAGAATTGCTTTATGGAGCACCGGAAGATACTATCCTAATGTTGTCTGATAGCGGCTTCATAAATTCGGAGCTGTTTATTAAGTGGTTGAAACACTTTCACCGCCATGTTAGATCGACTACCGGAAATCCGGTGCTTCTAATTTTGGACAACCACTCCTCCCACATAAGCTTAGAAGCTATATCATTTTGCCGAACAAATGGAATTCACCTACTTAGCTTACCACCTCATAGTAGTCACAGACTACAACCACTTGACGTTGGGTTTTTCGGTCCTTTAAAAACAGCATATAGCCAAGAAGCAGATAGGTGGATGACAATGAATCCGGGCAAAGTTATTACTATATACCAGGTAGCTGCACTGTTTGGAAAAGCATATTCCAGAATCGCCTCAATTGAGAAGGCTGAAAGATGTTTTTCAGCGACGGGAATATGGCCTTACAATCCTTTAGTTTTTAACGACATAGATTTTGCTCCTGCCAGTGTAACCGACAATTTTTTAGCAAACGATCGTATTGAAATAGTGATGGATGCGGATGTACAGCAAGATCTTATGAATAATCTACCATTAGCCCCGACTGTGATAGCGTCCTCAGACCAGAACGGCGAATCAATAACGATAGAAATTACAGGGGAAATTACAGGTAAATTACTAAATCAGTAACACTGATTTCTATCTTTCTAAAACGATATTCTTTCAGGATTGGAGGAAAACGCGACTAATATAACTCCAACCAATGAATCTCCACAGCCTGGACCAAGTGGCCTTCATAATACTTCGAAGCCAGTCGCCAAAATAAATATTTCAACACCTCCAAATGAATCTCCCCAAGCTGGGCCAAGTGGTCTATGTGTCTTCTCCCGTGAAGAGGATGATATACAAGATCAATATTATATTCCTCCAGAATTGGAAGCACCTCAAAAACAACTGAAAGATGTTACTAATACCACTGATTTGAGTAAAACTGAAGGAAAGCATCAAACATATGCAAAAGATGATATAAATTTCTTTGATTTTTCAGAATGCATACTGGAAAAATTATATCCACAGCCAAAGGCAATTAGATCCAACAAAAAAAGAAAAGTTGCAAGCAAAATATCAGAGATTTTAACAAGCACTCCGTACAAGGAATTTCTTGATCAGTCAAATAGCTTGAGTACGAAGAAAAAACAAAATGTGAAAAAGAACTTAACAAAAAAGAACGTGAAAACCGTACCAAAAAAACTCCAAAAAACTGTGATAAATCTGAAGACTGAGTCAACAAAAATTTCTACTGAAAACAAAAAAAACAAAGGCCCAAAGAAAAAAAGCATTGGTCATACTTCCGCAAGGAAAATATGTGGCACATGCCCTGTTTGCGACGAAGCTTTTTATGAACCCCCAGAAACAGACTTAATACAATGTGGAACCTGCAAAAACTGGTTTCACGAAATTTGCACATCGTATGAGGGATATACAGAGTACATTTGCGATCTATGTCCAAGAAAAAAATAGTTGCGTACTCTTGGAGACTGATGCGCACTCTTGGATAATAGGCTGCGTACTCTTGGTGCGATCTGGATCCAAGAGTGCGCATTTCAGAAAGTTTGGTTTTTATTTTATTTTGAATTATTTTTAAGAGTAAAGGTTTTATTTATGTTTGCTTTTTGTAATAAAAGAATGGCTCTATGCTAATAAATTTTTTTTCAAAAGAAAAATTGAATAATACTTGAATAAGGTCCCATAAAGAGTTAAGTGCATACTCTTAGGCAACTTTACCCTAACCCTTACCTGTGGTTCCTATCAGTTACGAGGATCAAGATAATAGCTGCAAATATTCCATTATGGGACTATGATAGCTGATTCTGGAAGTCTAATTAGCTTAATTAAAATAAGGTATGTGCCTAAAAACTTATGTATTTACAATGATAATAATAACTTTATGGAGATTAATGGGTCAAGACTAAATATTTTGGGGATTTTTCAAAGTGAAGTGGAAATAGCAGACTTGATCTAATTCTTTGTAATTTCTGAAGATACTATGGCTTATTCAGCCTTGTTAGGTAGAGATTTTATCTCCTACCCAGATTTTAGTATAATTTTAGGTGATTCAGTAGTAATTAAGAAGCAGCAGGTTGGTAGTGAGTCATTTGTTCAACAAATTATGAATATAGTGATTGATGAGACTGATAGTGTCAATAAAATTGTAGATTAAATAACTACTTGCCTTTGGAAGTAAAAAATTAATTTCTTGAGTTGTATGATATTGAATATATTTCTAAATGGGGTAAAGACATAATCGATCACAATTTTGAAATGTCTATTGCTTTAAAGCATAATCAACCTATTAGCTTTAGTCCAGAGAAAGAAAAATTACAGGTGTTCGACAAGTTCCTGGAAGCAAAAATCATCGAACCTAGTTCTTCGTCATATGCTAGCCCTATTGTGTTAGAACACAAAAAATATGGGAATTTGAGGTTGTGTATCGAATTCGAGAATTAAACAAAATACCTGTTAAGGATAATTTCCCTATACCATTGATAGATGGTAACTTGGACCAATTAAAAGATATGCATTATTTCTCTGTTCTAGATTTGAAGCATGGCTTTCACCATGTGAAAGCCAACAAGGAGTCTCTTCCATACATCTCTTTTGTTACTCGTATGGGACAGTACCAATACTTAAGGATGCCGATGAGTTTATATAACTCTCCAAAAGTGTTTTCCCGCTTTACCCAAAAAGTGTTTAGCCCATTAATAATTCGGGAAAATATAGTTATTTATGTATCAAGGGAATTATGAGGGTGTTAATACCCCAGGGCAAAGTTTGGGCCCGAGGGACACCAATTGCCCGTGGGTATTAACACTAGATTATTCCCGTGGTACCTACATAGATAATTTTATTTCCTACTGAATTTACTGTATTTTGTCCATTTTTATGAAGGACTATTTCACTAGAGTGTTCTACCACAGCATATACAAAAACAATCAGCAGGCTAACTCGAGTGACATTCCGTGTAATAAAGGAATTCATGGTCGGGATGTCACTAGCGGACATTTTGGGATACGAGACAGGACCTGATTAACAATAATTTAGATTTTTTCTTTCGGGTCACAGAGTCGTATTGGCTTTAAATAAACTAATTTTATTTCCTACTGAAC
Organism: Ceutorhynchus assimilis; assembly: GCA_917834065.1. Taxonomy (NCBI): domain Eukaryota; kingdom Metazoa; phylum Arthropoda; class Insecta; order Coleoptera; family Curculionidae; genus Ceutorhynchus; species Ceutorhynchus assimilis. Next base: position 23,221,974 of record OU892280.1, on the reverse strand, counting down.
TAATATAACCATATAATACCTTGGTTACGATAATCATAAACAGGGTCTTAACTCCCAAGTGATATTAAGGATTTCATAACTCCCGCGCGGGAGTTAAGGATATCATAACTCCCAAGGGAGTTAAGGATTTCCATAACTCCCAAGAGAGTTAAGGATTTTCATAACTCCTGCTTTTACCTTGAATAGGTGAAACTTTGACAAAAAATAGAAATTTTGGTTTATGGTTTATTTCATTATAAAAATGGTCAAAATACAGTAGGAAATAAAATTATCTATGTACCACGGGAATTATCAGGTGTTAATACCCACGGGCAATTGGTGTCCCTCGGGCCAAAGTCCCTCGGGACACGAACTTTGCCCTGGGGTATTAACACCCTCATAATTCCCTTGATACATAAATAACTATAATATTACTTAGGGGAACCCGGGGCAGAACGGCATACCGGGGCACAACCGAATAGGCCTCCTAACACCAGCCGCAACCAAAATAGTAAATCGAAATCGCCTTATAACTATATCCTAGACTATACTCTATTATGTTTTGATAAATGCCAGTGCGAAAACAACTTTAGTCTAACGGAATTCATACATGTCCATATTTGTGAATAAATTTCATAATTTTTTGCGAAATTTAATGACAAAGTAAGTATTGTACACAAATAATAAGTCATTGTTATTATATTTTTCACGTAGTACATGATGTCAAGCGTTAGTGGTGGTAGTGTTGATATTTTTCCTCAATTATATTGTTTTATTTTTTTGAAAATATTTTTAAACCAAATTCGGGGGCAGAACGGATCGGGGCGGAATGGTCTAGGGTACCATTCTGCCCCGCATAAAATTAGAGGGCGGAACATTCTAGGGTACCATTCTACCCCGCATAAAATTAGCAAGCAGTCATATGAATGTTTTCAATTATAAGAAGAGATTCACGCATGTGGTCTTTAATAGAATGCAGTCTAGATGAATCAATAACAGAATATAAATTGGCAATAAATAAAAAACCCAAAAATAACAAAGTTATTCACTCGCAGATTATGCAAAAGAATAATAAAAAAAAAACAAAACACAAGGATTCCTGTAAACGTCGAAACAAGTTCTTCCATCAGCGAAAGTGAAAGTGATGATGCCCAATGCCTCTACTGTGGAGTCTTTTACTCAAAACCTATAGAAGGTTAGATATCATGGTCAATCTGCAAAAAATTGGCTCATAATACTTGCGCAGGCATCGATAGCGACGACGATGAGACTGTGCTTGTCTGCAAAATCTGGCAATAAGTTTAAGATTTCTATTAAATTGTGTATTTAATATTTGAGTGTTTCATTTGTTCCCAAAAATACGGTTACTTCATTATTTTACCATAATGACCATTCCGCCCCAAGATAGGGCCATTCTGCCCCATAGTCGGGGCAGAATGGTTATTTTGACAATTTTTTTTTGAATCCCTCGAAGAAAAGGCCTCTTAAAGCTTAGGTATGCTGTTCTGCCCCGGGTTCCCCTACATATAATAATATTTATGTCCGATTGACCAATAAAGTGCTATTTATAGAACAGTTCTGCGTCAATAAAGTAGCACTTTATTGTACTAGTAAAATAAAGTGCTACTTTATTTTACTAGTAAAATAAAGTGCTACTTTATTGCCTACCTGGACTAGGTACCTGATAAGGTGAAACAGGTCCTGACAACCTGCCAAAGTGAAACAGGTCCTGACAACCTGCCAAGGTGAAACAGGTATATCTACGCGAATTTTACTTTTTTCAATCAATTTTTTTTAATTTTTAACAAAAACCAGTCAGAATCGTACATAAAATCATGTATATAACGCTTACATAAACAGGCTTTATTGACTCATTATTTATTAGCCTCGCTCGCAAGCTCGCTCGGCCATAAAATTATTCGTACAATAAAGCCTTACTTTATGTACTTGTTATATAAATAGCTATTATCCTTACTAATTTATTATTATTTTTAAATATACAAGAATGATAACTGATAACACCATAAATGACAACACAAATATATGACTTTGAAAATCATAACTAAAATTCCGCTCTACACCGCACGCCTATGACCTCTGTCAGAAATAAAAAAATAAATTAAAATGTCGGCGTCCCTGCCGTTTAATGACAGGATGGTATCCCCTGATTTCGGCGTGCGCAGAAAAGATGCCCGTGAGAGTTAAGCCTAGTACTCATAACTGCGAAATTCGCATTATTTTGACATTACGTTGATAACTTGAGGTTTTATGCGTGCATCAAACGTCAAATTGTCGAAAAAATGTCAAAAAAATGCGAAATTCGCATTTTTTGACATTACGTTGATAACTTGACGTTTTATGCGTGCATCAAACGTCAAATTGTCGAAGCAATGTCAAAAAAATGCGAATTTCACAGTTATGAATACTAGGCTTTAGCCTGCTGATTGTTTTTGTATATGCTGTGGTTCTACACTGGCAAAATGTCATGGTCTGCGCACTCATATTACCGCTTTGAGCCAGCTTTTTTAGTTCACTCGTGACCGCTGATGGCTCTGCTGGTCTTATAAAACTGAGGTTATGAATGTGAAAATGAAACAAATACCGCAAATTAGGCAATTCAATCCATCTGTCAAAAAGGAAAATTCAATGTGGCGTGGCGGCCAAGCAAGTTTGTTTTGGATATGTTTTTATGCGTATTTTAAATTATTTTGTATACAGTTTTGCTTACAACTTTGATTTTCATTATTTAATAAAATATTTGTTGACTAGGTACCTAAACTATTAACTCGGGCAGAAACCAGATATTTTTTTGTGTTTTTTGGCCCATGTGTGGCCGCCACGCCATCTTGAATGTCACGTGGTTTGAATGGGCTCTTTCACTAATTTTTGAAATTGGCATATTTGGATAAAGCAACTAAAAACAGAATTTTCTGTATTTTTACTTTTGAAAAATTCAAAGTCCTTCTTGAGAAACCAGAAAACAAAGAAATACCTCCAAATAAAAACCCAGAATTTATTTCTATGACGTCGCAGCTCGCAATTTGACCGTGTTGCCACTAATTGTCAACATTGAAAATTTGTAATAGATTTAATTCTGAAATGTTGGCAAAATCTCATGAAAAGTAGTTTAATTAATTAGTTATAGATTCAAGATTTTATAATTTTTTTTTTAAATTATGCTTAAATACAATTTAATGCAATTTTTTATGTTTAGTTTTATTTATTTATTTTACGCTGCACTACATTTAGTCACAACCGACAACAGCGCATTCGAACCTTTACGTATCTTTACAGAGCGCAAACACAGCCGAGCCCTTCCTCCTTGCAACGACATAAGCGAAATGAAGAATATTTATGTGACGTCGGCAAATCGGCGCGTTTTAAAATAGTTTGAATTTAGGCACTTTTGATTGCCTATGAAAAACTTATTGAACCTTGTAGAACATTTTTTTTTTGGTATATATGCCTAAAATTGTCCCTCCTTTGAGATTTTATACTTAAATTACGTATTTAAATTTTAGTGAAAGAGCCCATTGCCTAATACCACAGCCCCCTACATTTAACAAGCCATGAAGTTAAAAAGGCAACACCGCAATCTTACCGCCAAGTGATGCTGGTGGTGTTTGTTTGTATAAATATATATTTTTTATTTTATTAATATGAATCACAAAAAATACATAATTTATTGTACTAAAGGGCCAAAAACAGTAATTCAATGAATAATTTAACTATTTGTGTAAATAAGAACAGTAAATAATTGATTTAAATGAATATATTTCTAGAGTCTAAAGCCTATGTTTCAGTATGTCTTTTGAAAATCTTACTTTTTCTTTCTTCGGGATTTTTTCGGAAGGCAAGTCCATTCAAATACTTGAGCTGATTTTCGAAAATAAGAGGTACCTACTTTTAAGAGTTGGACGTTTTAGTTTGAACTCTCGAACTACGCCTTTATCCTTGTTTGTTTCAAATCTAATTATTTCGGTTTCTTCAAAATGTTTACAACACACCACAGAATTTTTCGTTATTGTATAATCTCGGGTATAATTATCTTGGTGTATTGCTTTCATCCACATTTTTTGCACTTCAGAATTTTTTTGGAAATAAAAATGTTTGCATTTCTTCAGTTTTTAAGGAACTCCTATAGTTCGATTTGCACCCAGGAACACAGTAGTTTCATGGCATCTGGAACAAGTTTAAATATCTTAGGTAATATATCGAGACCTATGCTCTTGCAGACAAATATTATTGTTTTTATTGTTTTACCTTACCTTACCTTCATTTTTGCTCCTGTACCCATTTGCTAAAAATTTGCAATCAAAGCACAAAGGAACAGGTATCAACTATATATGGGCAATATATTGGTGTGTTTCTATCCACTTTTTCGTCAAAAATGCCCATAAAAATACTAAATTGCAACAATACACAATGAAAGCAATACACAGAAACACATAACCCAATAACAAAATAGCACCATACGCGACGTTGCCGTCATTTCCAATTTCATGGCTTGTTAACTATAGGAGGCTGTGCTAATACCAAATCCTTCATCGGAAATGTCATTGTCGGTCATTGTCATTTGGTCTTTTCGTTCAATCAACATTTCAAAATTTAAATTTAAATTGTCTTTTGATTGTGTTTATTCTTGTAAAAAACTAAGGACTCGGCAAACCTCTGCAAACAGTGGCGACGATGGATAGAGGCCCCGCCGCCAAATTTCTAAAATTTCAAATATGAATACATAGGAATTATTGGGTATAAATGGATATTTATCATCAAAATTTGAAGGTAACTTATTTCTCTGACTAAAATTTAAATACGTTATTTTTAAATTTTTATGATAGATATGGATATCCGAGGGGATATTCATCTATATCCTATTATTCATATAAAAAATTAGCAAGAATATGGCAGCGGGACCTCCATTGTCGCCACTGTTTGAGGAGGGTTGTCAAGTTACTGTAAAAATTACAGTGAACAATATCAATAACAAAGTGCCATCTTTCGGAGAACGACCGAACTAATATTTATAGTTCACTCTCAGTCGGCAGAGGGCGCTAAAATACGACAGGTTATTTCAACATTGGAGAGTCCAGTCTATTTACCCCTTATATATATTATTATGGCGTTTCCGATTGGTAGATTCAGTGCGCACTGAGTGTATTTGTATCCTTTTAATAGACCTGTAGAAGAAAAAGAGAGAAATAGAAAAAATTGCACTAGTTCTGCACTAAATCTACCAATCGGAAACGCCATAATGGCGTTAGTCTATGCAAAATGTCATAGGAACACGGCTGGTTTCCTACTGACAAAACTCCTACCTGTTCCTACCTGGACAAAACCAACATTATGGTTTTTCAGCGACAAAATTTTGTGTTTTGTAATTTTGGCCAACAACAACAACAAGATTTCAAAATTGAACGCAATCCCCTTCAAAAAATCTAAGATAGGTATCCCTGTTGTCAAAATTGTCATCAGCTTGAACATATTTGCGAAGTTTTTGCGGGGGCATATGTCCGGAAATAATTTGCTGTAAGTATGTATAACTATCCTTAAAGAGAAGCATTCTTGTGAAATTGTGGTATATTTGTCTGCTTTTGTTTTATTTGTAAATACCATATTTGTATAATATGTAAATACCAAAACTGAGTTCTCAAAAATATTTTTTTTTTTGAGAAAAAAATTACATTGATTCATGAAATTCTCTCATAAAATACTACTCCTGTAATGGAAATACTTATATCTATAATTTTTGACAAATTTGCACTCATGCGTTTTTAACTGACTATTTCACTAGAGTGTATTACACCGGCAATAAATTCCGTATTCAGCTGACAATATTGCTACCTGGACAACACCAACAACATGGTATTTCAGCGACCATTTTTTGACATTGTCAAACTGATATTTTTATTTGAAGTTTTTATTCATATTTTTGCATTCTATTTATTTTCAAAATCTTACGTGAAATAGTCATGACGAATACCACTCGAGAAAAAATTGTGTAGGCAAAATTGTTCTCAAGGTTTTATTCAAGTTGCTTGCTTTTCGGCCAAGTAACAAACTTTCATAGCTTTCGAAAATTTTGCCGACAAATTTTTTATCTTGTGATATTATACAGGGTGTCACGAAAGGTTTGTTACAAACTTCTAGGGATGATAGATCTCGTAAAAATAAAACTTTTTTCTTAATGAACATGTGTCCGGAAATGCTTCGCTTTCCAGATATACAGGGTGTAAAACTTTGTAAAAAAATCAATTTTTACATTAATTCTCAGAAGTGCGTGCGTTTTAGAAAAAAGTTTTTTATTTTTTTTTTTTTGTTTATTTTTAAGCAGCAAATAGCCTGGTGAAATTTCAGGTAATTCTGTGGCAATTTATTTTTAATTTATGAAGTTCAGTGATATTCGTGGTTCGCCTGAAATGGTTTTTAAATTTTATCTCGAAAATAAAGCAACATACGGAAAAAAATGAAGAGTCAAAAAAGTTGTATCTATAGGTGTTCTATTCAAAAAACATATCCTAATTGAAAATAAATCTACTGGGCGATGTTTTTCGTGCAAAAAACCATCCGACAGAACCTGTGGCACGTCCCTGGAATTACTGGGTCAACTCTGAGAAGTCCAAAAGATACCTCATAAAGGTTTCAACAAACTATGGAAATTTCATTTAATTCGTCTAACGTATTTCTAAGAATTAATGAAAAAATTGGCTTTTTTTTACAAAGTTTAACACCCTGTATCTGGAAAGCGAAGCATTTCCGGACATATGTTTATCAAAAAAAAAAAACTTAATTTTTACGAGATCTATCATTCCTAGAAGTTTGTAACAAACCTTTCGTGACACCCTGTATATGAAAATGCATTGGGGAAAATTTCCCAAAAATTATCGATAATTTCCATTGCACTCGTTATACATTGGGCATTTTATTTAAAAAAATGAAGCGTCGTGTGATATCTCTTTTATGGGTCACCTTGTATAAATACAAATTAGTTTATAAACATAGTCACTGAAAATTGACACACTGTATGTATAACTACTGATAATAAAAAATTACCTTAGATTTGCTTCCGTCCGAAAATCAAGATCCGGGCTTGGCTTGGTCCACTGTTTTTAAGAAGAAACCTTTCCTCCTGTCCATTTATATTAATGGATTGATATTCCAACTGGTAATTCCAAATCCATCAAATTTATGGGTGCTGGCGGCGGTGCATTTATCTGGTTCCGCTGTCTCCTTACAAGGTGTCGGTTCTGGGCATAGATGCGCTTGGGCTGCCTGGCTTAGGTTGTTCAAGCAATTGTTTATAACTTGAGCTGTAGATTCTTGAGATTCTACAGCTCTTTCCTTTACATTAGTCCTTGCCATCTCTACTTCAACTTTGGCTGGTGTAGGCTCGTGGGAATGATCCTGGAGAGTCCGACTCATCTGCCCTGAGTCGGTGGCGCCTAAAGCATGACCTACCCTTACTTTCCGAATTGTTTAATTCTGAGCGAGGACTTAATTTGCACGTAATTTGACTTTCAGTCCTGCAATCTTGATTATTTATTTATTTTTTCTTTCACTCCAAATTGTTCAACACAGAAAAAGCGTGGTAACATACTAGGCACAAAAATTGTGAAAAGCCAAATCCCTTTATATAGCCATGGCTCCTATTCTCTGCGAAAGAGAGACATTGTTTGTATTTAGCTTTATCCCGCAAAACCATGTCTGATATAAAACGTTCCATTTATGCCTTCTGAACCCATTTTACAACTAATCTAGGTAAGTGCGAAAAAACATTTTCCAAAAAAAAATACCGCTAAAACAGTCGACACTTTTTTTTTGTGGAGCCGTCGGCTTTAAAAGCTAGTCTGGATTTGACGTTGGCCAATTAATGGTTTAAGTTAAATTTAAATTCAAAAATATCTCACAAATAATCCTGAAATCGGTGTTATTATCATAAAACTTACAATATAAAACTGATAAACTGGAGCTTCTCGAGCACAGCGCCGCAATAAAGTGCAGCTATATTATCTAACAAGTGCAATAAAACCCTATTAATATAACAATGGAACCGAATAAAATGGCGATATGTTGCATGGAATGCATTATTTTGTTCGATTATTGGTTTTATTAATTGCGTTTTAGCGTTTTCTCTATGGGCAATTACAATTTAAAATAGTTTCCATCAAAAACAAAAATGTTTTTACTTGAAGACAATCTTACAGTCGTAGTTACACATATTGAGGACTATAGTGAAGATATTAATTCGCCTATTTCTAAGTTCCGAATACACGGAACTGTCACACCGGTGACGGAAGTCACATATCTCGGCATAACGCTGGAATGCAAACTCAGATGGAGGAAACACATTGAAGGAGTTGTGATCAAGGCTACAGAGGCTCTCACGATGTGCCGAAACTTTGCAGGTAAAACCTGGATTTGTCAAATAGGGATCTTGAGACAGATCTACATGATAGTAAGATCAACCCTACTATACGAGTTGGGCGTTGAGCCAAGTGGCCAAAACTGGACAGTTTGGTTCTCTTTCTGGGGAGTGAATGTAATCTACAAATTTAGATTTATCATAAAGGTAGGCTAAATGTTTGGTATCATAGTTTGTTAAAAGTCGGTAGCTTGATGACGTTATGATGTTACAAAGATGACTTCCGGGCGAAAATCGTAATTAACCATTTTAAGTCTGATTTCATTTGTAAGTAGTGAAAGTATCTTACAAATTTTGAATTAACATAAAGCCAGGATCAATGTTTGGAATTATACTTTGTAATATTCCGTAGTTTAGTTTCGTTACGATGTCACAAAGATGGCTGGCGGGTTAATATCGTAGTATACCGTTCTAAGGTCAGGTTTAACTTGTGAGGACTAACAGTATCATAAAAATTTTAATCAAACATAATAGTAGGAGAGCCGGCAATATTAACGGGTATGTGATCGTTGCAATGGATAATTTTCACATGAAAAAATAGCTCATAGTTACCTTTAAACTGAATGGATAGGTGGCCTCGATTCTCATGGCCGCAACCCTTTGATGGCTGGGCGTAAACTACCCCTCTTTTTCCGAAGGAACAATGTTATCGTTGCAATAGCTGAAAATTGGTAGATATATTCTTTAATATGTCTTCTCAGATAATATAAAGGGTGGCCTCGATTTTGATAGCCGGAAATGATGGCAACCCTCATTGAAAGTCGAGCGCACGCGTTATTTTGCTTGCTAAATACAAATTTTTGAAAGTCACTTTTGAAGTTAAAAGAGAACTCTGTGAAGAGGATTTTGCATACGGCTGTAGGTGTTTAGACGAACAAAGAAACATGAAATTGTCTTAATAAAGTGTTTGCCGCACATGATGAGAACGCCCTACACCGCAAAGTACTTCTTATTTGTTGCGCTTATGGTTCTTGAAGTATCTTTTTATAAAACAACTTTATGGCCATGAGAATCGAGGCCACCCATCCATTTGGTTTAAAGGTTACTATGAACTATTGTTTTATGTAGAAATTATCAATTGCAACGATCACATACCCGTTAGTATTGCCGGCTCGTGGACTATAAAGACAGGATCAATTATTTGGATGATACTATGTACAATTTGGTTGCCAAGATAGCGGCATTCCAAGTGATGGCAGCAGGTTTAATTAACCTGCAGGCTTATTCTCTAACGAACAGCAATTACATAGCAACTAGCAACCGGTCGCCAGTTGCTTTTTTTGAATAGAAAACATATAGAAAACACACGTTTGACAACCATTTGACAGCGACGATTACGCAATTCTCTGCGGTCGCAAGTTACAGAATAAGGCTGCTGGTTGGTCCTAGTTACCGTTTGTAGCTGGTATGGTCAAACCAGTCGTAAGGTTCAACAGCCAATACAAAAGTATAACTGTCCAAAAAGGTGTAGGCTCTGGTAAAAGTAGCCTTACAACTGTGTAGGATCCGATGGAGGTTGCCGTACACTTAAACCTGTAGCTTCTAGTTAAAAAGGGCTGGCCGTATGCTTAAATTTGTGGCCGTAAGTAGAAACCCCAAAGAAAAACTGTTATAGCGCTCTATATTTTCAATTTAACCTTAGCGAAGACCAGGTACTTTGAAATGAGCCACAAGAAAATTAATGTAACTTAGTCAACCATTGATAGTTAATTTACTAGGTAAAACTATAGCTCTTGAAAAATATTTAAATAATTTGTACAAAAAGCAGAATTAGATAGATTTGAATGAAAAGAAAATGTGGTTCAAGTTTGCAAAGAAAATTTGTCGTTATTAGGTTATGTCTCACCTGTTGGAATGGTTTTTATTTGCTTTGAAAATACTCTGGATTAGTCTGGATTCGAAATCCTGGAGTGAGTGAGGAGGTCTTCACTCTACTCCTTAGGGCAGCTTTTCACTAATGATTAAATATAGGAGTCAGAATCCACTGTGGAGAAAAACGTGCAAAGCAAAACTTATGAATGGATGGTTGTAAAAGTCCGAAATCATCGGCGAAATTATGGCACTTTACGAAAACGTAACGCAACGTAGGGCAACTCAATGTACCATAAATTCATTAATTGAGAATATTAAGGTCAAAATTTCTCAAAGGCGAAGACAAAATTTAACTTCTTCAGAAAGACCTTGATAACTAATGATAACAACGGTACTGAGTTAAGTAACCGAACAGAGTACGTGCAAACTGCAGCGTGCACTTCGTGAACGGACCACTATTTGGAAAACCTAACCCAAGAATAAGAAATATTTGATTTGTTTACATGAAGATTTATTATTGGAAAATGGAATTAAAATATTGATTAAAATCGAGGTAAATCGTTAGTCGTCACAAGAACTAGTCACAAATGAAAATAGAATTTAATTAATAAAGATTAGAAAATTTTTAGGATCTGCAACCACTGTAATGATTGTTGAATTTTTATAAAAGAAAATTTGACAAAGTCTAATAAAATCAGGGAAAAATTGAATATGTAAAGGAATTTTGAATGGAAAACTAAAAATAAGTGTGAAATAGTTAAAGGCAATTTTGGCACGTTACAATGTACTTTATTTGTGGGCTTATGCGAAAGTTGATAATCGTAATCAAAGTTTGGAGTGAATATTTTCGGGGATAATACCACGAGAGCTTCTAAATTACCGATAATTTTTCACGATTGCGTGTTTTATATAATTCACGAGTCCGTAGGACGAGTGAAATTTGCAGAGAAAACACGCATGAGTGAAAAATTATCTGGTTCATTTTAAAGCTCAAGTGGTATTTAGAGGATTATTTCACGTATGAGAATGGAAAATATATGGAAATAAATATGTATTAAACGATTTCAACATCTCAACAATCAATACAAATAAATGGTTGCTATCAGGAACCGTTTGTTTGTATCAAAAATTAGCACGACAACCATGTATAAAATAACATGGGAGAATTATCGCTGTAATTCTCTCTAGTTAAACAAATGGAAAAGAGAATTTTCGCTGTAATTCTGAAAATCGTCACTTGTCTTATGGGATTTCTAACACATGAGTGGAATAATCGGCCTAATAATGATTAAATATTTCCCATGCTAATTTGTCTCACAAAGTTTCAACTAAAAAACCGCAATTTTACAAAGGTATAATTGAAAATTTATAATTGAAGTACCCGCGAAGCCGCCAAAGGGCCTTCAGATCCCTCAGACCGACCTAGAGTAATGATAAAATAAACATTTGCGAAAGGAAAGACGGTCAGAAAGAGCCGACTTTTAGGCCAGAAATTTAATTAGAGGACGTTAATTGAAAATAAATATTTATTTATTTGCTATTGCTCGAAGAGCAATCAACATTAGAGTCCTGGAAATGTGGCGTTTCAAAAACTATCAAATTATACAAGGAATATTTAAGTACCTACTCATTTGAAAATACAAATGATCCAATTTATTTTTACCAAACAAAAAAGCCAAGTCCAATTGCATTTAATAAACCGTAAATCTAGTTTATTTTAGAGAATTCCGCGGATTGCCAAACAAAAGTACAATGGCAAAAATAAAATAACCGTTCAAGATACTGTAAAATTTTTGCCTCGGTTTTTATTTTTCATATTCTAAGCAAACCGGAGAGGAATTTTAATAAGAATGTATCTTTTCTACTCGTGTTCTCCGTTTGTAAAGTAGTCGTTTTGCTAGTCTCAACAAGGAAAATTCAAGAGAAAAATATGCTCCGGAATCTTTTTATGCAGATACATTTGACTTAAAAATGACTATTCAAGCTTTATTAATGGAGATGCTTTCATGGCGAAGGTACAAGATGGGACGCGAGCAAAATAAAAAAAAAGGGGATTTATTAGTTATAATTTATTTTTAGAAGATTGCTATATTTTAGAGGGAAATTAAATAGGGGCTTAATGTGACAACGTGGATTTATATCCGAATTGTTTTAATTTTGTAGGTAGCTGAAATATCTCTTTGAAATGTCTGAAAAGTGAATTTTGCCTATTAACTCAATTTACTAAAATTTTCCATCAAAATACTAATTTTTGGATAATATCCATAAATCTTTTCCACAGCAAACATTTACATAATAAAAGATTTTTAAAACATTGTTTTTATTAATTTTACCAGACACATTATACGGTACATAGCGTTTTAACGGAGCAAGCTCTTTTTAGCTCAAAGCGATCATAAATATTCCCCGTAAACCACGCTTGCACATAAAATAAATGTTTTCATTATGCTATTTAGGCAAATTAGATGAAAACAAATTTTAATTTTGAGTATAAAAAGCAACTTTTCTTTATGTTATTTAATTAAACAACACTTTGTTGCTATGTTACTATCATTTATAATATCTAAATTCTTATTTTAATGATGAGTAATGTAGGAAAACTGATCCAAAACTGGGCCTAATTGGGTGGTTTGATGTGCTCTATCAGCTCATCATAATACATTTAGGCAGAAATAGAATCTCTTTTCATGTGACCTCTGCTCTTTTGGGCTTTTTTTCGAAAACTGTAACTGAAAAATTAGTGGTTCGATTTTGCTCAAATATTCAGAGGTGGAAGGCTTTTGGGAGTCATATACCAAGAGTTTCGCAAAAGGGGACAGTCAACTATCTGCCAAAGATTTGCAGGTGCTTGGACAAAACGTCCAAGTCATATAGACCCATATGTCTATCCTCGTTCCTGCACAAAAAGCTGGACATTTTTTTGGATAGATTGAGACTACCCACTAACACTCTACCCTCTAAGCGATCGCCAGTTTGCCTATATTAAACAAATCTAATCTAATCTATTAAAATCTACTACCACGCAACTAACTCATCTTCAATACCATTTTTTAATAAAGTTAATTAAATCCCTAGTATATTTCTATTTTTTTGTTTTAATAAGGCTGCATTGCAGTGGAATTTTCAGGATTTGAAACTAGAACACGATTCATCGACAATCAGCAGTTTAAGCAGGTCAATGCATAAACTAATGTTTACACGAAATGGATATAAAAACCGATGCACCCCATGGTATCGGTACCCATTTGGGTCCTTCTCTCCTTAGGGTCTCCTTACCCAAAGGAGCAGCAGCTACACTTCTCTTCAGGGTGGCCTTACTCCAGAGAGTCTTGCCCTTCAAGATATCGCCGCCTATACGTGCGGGAGCCAGTTGCATCCCCGTATATGTACGAAGATAACCATGAACGTGAGAATCATGTGGCGTACCTACGTAGTGTCCCTTTGGTGATGTACCCACTAGCAGACAATATACGTTAAGCTTCTTCTTGTACTTGTGTGCTTTCCTGAAGAGTAACTCCTAACCTGAGGTCCTTCCCACATTAGCCACGAGGCGTGTGACAATACATTGAATCAATTCCCGGCGTAAAAATATAATAATTCTTGAATAGTCTCGAGAACTTACAGAGACACAAAATTAAATGCGAGGCCTTAAATTATCCCAATGCTATGCTCTAGCTGAAACTTTCATTAATGGCTCTACAGCAAAAACGAGTTTTAGTTCCTATTAAAATTAATATAAAGGGCAGCTATGTCAAAAGCCTATTAACTTGCGGATAAATGAATGATGGTTGCGGAGTTGTAATTATTTAATATGAACAGGTAACAAAGTTTTTAAAACTGGATTTAATAAATATTTGTTGAATCTTAAAAGCTCTTATGTATGACAAAATCAGAATCGAATCCATTCTTTTGGCACCATCCAGACTGCACACACAGATGAGTAGTGGAAATTACCTCGTCTCTTTATATTCTCTCTCGCAGCGAAAAGCTGAACTTTACCGAACAAAGCTGCCACATCTCCATTGTTGGATTCGCTTCATAAAAGAGGGTGGGTTATTTTACAAAGTGGATGTGTTCCAAGAAATCTATGGGACCTCTACGATTGTGCCTCCGTTTTGTTGCGCTCAAGGCTTTAGTCAAATTTATTTTGTTCTAAGTGCAATCTCTATTGAACTTTCAAGCATTATTATTGGCTTAATTTGGGCTCCTGAATATATTTGTTTTTATTAGATTTCAGGAGAAATAGACAATGTTCATGGCGAAGTTTATTTTCGTTTATTACCTACGCCTCCTGCTATTGTTGGCATTTCTTCCTTTTTTGGTCTGCTATATATTTTTCCCGATTTCTTCATTCCACCAATTAAGTTTCTGTATGTTTTCAATTTTTTCGTATTTGCCTAGGGCTTCAAATGCAGCAGTGTGGATACTTTCTTTGATATGCCAATAATGCAATTCCAGGTTTTGGCAGTTCAGAGTTCTTCTAGAGATTTCAGGTTGTATATCTGACTCAGTGTTGTCTTCTTGTTTTTCTTTTCCGTTGTCCTTTGCGATGCTACTCCCAGGAATAATAGTTATTTATACACCAATTGAGTTAAATGAATGTTTATTCATGAGAAGAAAGTTTAACCCACGAGCCCTAGCGAGTGGGTTAATTTTCTTCGAATGAATAAACATTTTAACTCACGTGATTTATACAAAATTTTATCCCATTTTGATGGACATTTAAAAAGTAAGGAATCAAATTATAAAAAGAATTCATTTAGTAGTTATGAAAGCGCTAATTATTGAAATTGGTGGTTGCTAAGGTATAACTAGTTGTTTGTTTGTATTTTTAGCAGATTTGTATACTGGCAGAGTGACTTAAAAGACCGAGAGTGAGTTAAAAATATTTTAAGTCACTCAGGTGATAAACGTCTACTTACCTTTGTCATTATGCGTTCAATAATGTCATTTTTAAACGTCAAAATGGGATAAAAAAAAATTGTTTTCGGCAAGTAAGGGTCACTACCACAAGTCGCTCCGCTATATCCTCTCACATCCTGGAATCTTATGAGAGCACTAACGAGAAGGGGAGTCAGCAACACAATATGTCGATGGATGTGTAAGATGTTTACCACGAGGACAGCAGAGAATTCAGTACGCACTGACTTTATTGAGCTAAACACCACTTGGGGCACTCCTAAGGGCGAAGTATGCTCACCCCTGATGTGGAGCTCAATGGTAAATGAACTAAATGGAATACTGAACAACCTGGGGCACCCTATGTGAACCCATACAGACTAGAATCAAAACAACGAAGGAATGGTGCCAAACTGTGGGACTGGACATAAACCACCATACCTATAGTGCCTTTAACTACGAAGACAAAACTCCTTAGAATGAAGGATATTCGGATACACGGAACTACTATCACACTGGTGACGGAGGTCAGATATTTCGGCATAACGCTAGAATGCAAACTCAGATCGAGAAAACACATTGAAGGTGTTGTAACCAATGCTAAAAGAGCTCTAATGGTGTGCTGGAACCTTGAAGGCAAAAACTGGGGATGCAAACCAGGGATCTTGAGATGGATATACACCATGATAGTAAGACCAAGCCTACTATATATATATATATATATATATATATATATATATATATATATATATATATATAGACTGGTTTAAGGAAATTGAGAAGCAGAACATAAAAGCAGCTTTCAACAAACTACAGCGCTAGGCGTGCATATGCATTAGGAGCGCAGTGAAAACTTGTCCCACAGCAGCCATCGAGATAATTGACTTGCACCTATTCACATAATGGTGGAGGGGGCTGCTAGATGAGAAATGAATAGAATCAAGAGGAAGGGGGCTGGCGAGAGAGGTTGGCTTGGAAGGAGAAAATTGATATCTTTTATCAAGCTTATTTCGCTTCTCGAGCTCCCCAGGGATGATATAATTGAAACATATAATAAATTTTGAGAAACTCTTTGTAGTCGGAATAAAAATCAGGGAAGAATTAAAAGGGACACCACATTCATTCTTACAATGCAGCAGAACGCCATAAAATGGTATACTACCAAGAAATGAACAAGCGACAGGAGCCAGAGTACTTGAGTTCAGAATTAAGTTCTCCGGAGAAATATAAACGCTATAAGTAGATGAGCTGAGTTCAATCTTGACAGAAACTACAAAAAGAGAGAGATTGTCATTTTCTTAGAGAGTCAAGCAGACATTAAAGCGCTGAGCTCCTCAATAATCAGCGCCAGAATGGTTTGGGAATGCCTGGACAAGTTAAATAAACTGGTCAAAAACTATCCCTCCAGTGGATATCAAGACACGCAGGGATCGCAGGTAATTAGAAAGCTGACCAATTGGCGAAATTGGGAGCACTAGCTCAGGTTTTTGGAGTAGAACCTTTCTGTGGCATAGGCACGCACACCTATATGGATGCGTTTAGAAACGAAGAGAGGACCAAATGAATCAGTCTTTGGAAACAACTTCCAGGCTTAAGGCAAGCAAAAATGTTTCTCGTGCCTCCTCACCATCAAACGACCTTATAAGACTGAGTAAAAACAATCTTCGCATCCTTACTGAATTGCTTACAGGCGATTGCCGGTTAAGACGGCACCTTGAGCTAAAATTGAATTTAAATGGCTAAATGCACATTCTGATGTGTTTGATAAAATTAAAAAAATAATTTCTAATGCTCCGGTGCTAGCCAATTTTGACGCATCTAAATCTATAACTATACAATCTGATGCTTCAAAAGATGGTCTTGGATGCTGTCTTCTTCAAGATGACAAACCAATTTCATTTGCTTGCCGTAGTTTAAATTCTAGTGAGAAAAATTATTCGCAAATACAAAAGGAGCTCGCCATTGTTTTTACGTTAAAAAAGTTTCATAACTTTATTTATGTACAACCCACACTGTAAGAGCTTATTACGTATCTCATTTTAGCTTTTCAGTTACGTAATAAGTTGTATTATCGTATTTAGTGATGTAATGAGCTCATTACATCACTAGTGATGTAATATAACTAATTTTTATTGAAAAACAGCACATTTTAAAATTCATTTACCTATTCGAAAAAATTAAAAATCTAATCTATTGTGAAAAATTAAAACCATTTTGAATACATAAAAAAAAATCTGGGTCGTACATAAAATGTTGTATATCACACGTACGGTAACGCTCATTACACCACTCGTGTAATTACCACGACTCGGTCTACGACCTCGTCTTGGCAATATTTCCCACTCGTTACTGTAATGAAGCTCATACCGTATTAGTAATATAAATAACTATTATGGTCGCGAAATAAATGTCAAAACAGATCATAAACCTTTGGTTACTTTAATAAA
This sequence comes from Ceutorhynchus assimilis, assembly GCA_917834065.1. NCBI lineage: Eukaryota > Metazoa > Arthropoda > Insecta > Coleoptera > Curculionidae > Ceutorhynchus > Ceutorhynchus assimilis. The sequence continues at coordinate 23,204,415 of OU892280.1, read as the reverse complement.
TAAAAAAATTGGAGACATGGCGTCATCACGCTTACAAAGGATGAGAATAAAATTACTTAAATTATAAGTTAAGGTTACTTACCTGGGAAATATATGTTCATTGCGAATTTACTTTCACGGTCCTATTTAAATGTGCAAGAAAATGCAGGTGATGATGCACGGATTTCAGAAACTGTTCATACTTTGAGTAAAAATTTAAATATATCAAATGATAAAAGAACTGCGTTTAAACAGGATACAGCCAGTTATCCAGTTTTGTCATAAGCAATGGTTCACATTTTGAATGGTTGGCCTAAAAATAATGAACTTATCGAGGGTTCAATTAGTTGGTATCGTTAAAACAAAGCAACGCGAGAGAAGTTGTATTTTGGCCGGGTATATCAAGTGATATTTAGAATATGATATCTAACTGTTATGTTTGTGAGCGTTACCAAAATTCTAAACAAAACGATGTGTTGATGCCTCATGAGATACCAAATGTACCTTTTTAAAAGGTAGCTTGTGACATAATAGATTATGCTGGAAATAGCTATCTCATACTACAAGATTATTTCTCTAAATGGCTCGAAATAATTTTCTTAAAAAACAAAACCTCATCTGAAATAATTCGTCATCTTGAAGTTTTGTTTGCAGCGTTTGGTATTTCAAAAACTGTTGTTTGTGATAATATGCCATTTTTATCTTATAAATGTTACTATGTAATTCTCCAAAGATTGGAATTTTAAATTTTGTACTAGTTCTCCTAAATATCCTCGCAGTAATGGTCAAGCCAAACGGGCAGTTCAAACAGTTAAACTGATGTTTAAAAAATGTTTTCATAATAATATTGATATTCATCTAGCACTGCTGGAATTTAGGAACACCCCTGTTTCTGGTATTGGTATTTCTCCAACCCAAATGTTGATGAATAGACTAACTAGAACCAAACTTTCAATTCATACAGAATTGTTAAGACCGGCAGTTCCTAAAGATGCACATAATAGACTTGTAGCTAAACAAGAACCATTCTGTTCCTAGATCTTCTAATGTCATGAACAGTAATGGTAACGTTATTAAAAGAAATTTTAGTCAATTAAAACTAACTAATACAAAATTTGAAATTGATAATTCATCAAATAATTGTGCAGATGATCATAATTAAATTAAGAATAATGATCAGTTTTCTTCTTCTAGTAACACTCCTGATAGTAATTTGCTTGAAACTAGCAGCAGCCAAAACTAAATTAATGTTCAAGTAAATTTTAAGAAAGACCCAAAGAATGACTCTATTGTTAATGATAGAGTCATGCGCAGTGGTCGTATTGTTCAATTATAAACTGAGTTTAGAGATTATGTTATGTAAAGGTTTGTAATGTTTCATTCTAAATTGAAATTTCTATTCGCAAGGAAATGAGATGTTGAAGCTGGTAACATACCTTAGGTGACACCAGTTTTTATGTCTGTCTAGAGAGTGTTATTTGTCATTTTTTGCAAGTTTCGAATAAACTAAATATAAAATATTGTCTTGAATTATTACTAAAAGGACACAACAAAAGCTCTATTAACGAGTGACTAATAGTAAGCCGAAACTACCAGCGACATTTTTCGACCTTAACACAAACCTATCATAGACCAGTAAATTATGAAAAACAATGTTGACATCGCATAATAGACAATCTAAATAACATCTTAGATGGGAAGAGTCCCAAAATTCAATCATCCAAAATTATTTTTCGTCAACAATAACCAAATCCCCTTATACGATACTAACAATGAAAAAATTAAAACAAACATTTAAAAGCGCAGCAATAACTAATTGCCAAGTTGAAAATTGTCAGACAATATTTCATCGGGATCCACTATTTTGCCCGGAGCTTTTTAATTTTGCAGACGGCGCGCTCGTTCAAAAAATTTCTTCCCCCCAAGTCGTTTTCCTATTATGATTTATGATTCGCAATTTGAGAATAGCGATTAAAAAAACTCTGAGAATCTTTCTATGGCGCATTATTTCTTAAATGATTAAAATCCAATAATCAAGTTTGGCTTTATTAGAAATTGCACTTCAAACTTGTGCTTTATACAAAGGAACTTATCGGACTGGACTTTTCAATGCATTGAAATCGCAGCTAGCTTTTCGAAAGTCCAAAGCCAACACACAATACATGACTTGAAAGCTCTTCCTTTTTGAAAATTTTACAAAAACTTTATTGTTCGTTATCTCTTTCAATACTTGACCGGGAATTTGACAAAAATATTTAAAACAATAAAGAAAAGTATACTTATGTATTTCTAAACTCTTTTCGATGCCAATAAATTTATCAAGGCAATTAACGCAGACAAAGTGTATGACAAACAACGAAATTAAAAGAAAAATTTCCGTGAAGTTTTTAATAAGGCTATGAGGAAAAATTAAAAAAAGGGTAATTGAAAAAAAGTAAGTCAGCATGAAATGGTAAAACTTTTTAATTAAACCCAAACAGAAAAAAGTTTTCTCTTGTAGAGTTTAGTTCAATCACAGAATAGTCAAAATTGTATTGACCGACCTGAATGGTTGCTTGTAAATACAATTTAAATTATTGTTGATTTTGGTTTCAGTACAAAGAATAATAAATTGAAAGGCTAATGGCCTTACGAAATACTAAAAACATTCGGTATGTTGGATCTACCTAAATCGATTATATACGTTGCCAAAGTTTACTTTGGAACAAAAAAACTATTACCCATATGACTTTTTGTAGAATTAATCTATACTTTTGAAAAAAAAAAATTCCAATCTGTATCTGTGTCTGTAAGTTTTGGAGGATGATATGCCACAGCACTTAAACCACAGTAGGCCTATTGTGCGTCTCCGCATTAGGGGAGGTAATCCTTAGCTCGTTATCCAGCCTGGTGATTTAACGTATCACAAGGGTGTGGGGATAATATGCAACATGTTTGTTTAACTGGCAGTGTCCAGTGGAGATGCCTGTTGGTAGGCGTAGTCTTTTCCTGGTCAACGACAGCTTTTGTCCGATTGCATTTGTTGTGAAGAGTCGTTTGATCCAGCTGACTACAAGTACCACCGTGTTTTTTTATCGACGCCTCTGAGAATGCGATGGCAATGTTGCATTAGTTTTGACGTGAGTCATGATCTATATAGAGCTGATGCTGAACTGCTTGTCTGTAGTCCTTGTGGATGTACACGACTATACTCCGCATGTTAGCGAGTGGCTAGTTTTTGGAAAGGTGGTTTCGTCGAACGCCTCTACAATATCGATGATTACCCCGAGGGTGGTGAATCTCTATAGTCCAGCGATTTTTCCATTCGCTCAGCAACCAAGTGGAAGCCTGTGTTCGTTGATCTCCCCGGGGGGGTATGCATGTTGATTAGTTAGTTAGTTTGCTTTTATTTGATCTAAATATATAAAACAAAACATACATTTTTTACCCTTACAGGCGTAGATCAGGTCAAAATAAAAATACTACATGTAATTATAACTAAAATCTTATAAATTCTAATACTTTAAATTAGAATGTTGTGATTCCATAAAAATTTAAAAATCTAAGTTAATTTTACAAATATGCTTGAATTTGAACAAAGTTATGTAAAATTGATTTAATTTTAATTAATTTTTGAAAGTATTAAGGGCGGAAATAAAAAATAAAAAAAAAATATAGAAATTATTGATGTTTTTCGAAAAAAAAAATAAAAAAAAAAACTTAGGAGGCCATGTTTTAGTATTTAGGCATAACTTTTTATTCCAAAAAACTTTTCTCAATAACATTTTGCTGAGTTTTCTAAAATAAGGGTACTTTACAGTACAATCTTGATATTGTTTGAGCTAACCTGTATGCTGTTTGACTTGCAACCATTCTGAGTGCACCTTATATGATTATCAGACATGCACCAACTTTTGACCTTGTTTGTATTTGGGTTGTGGTATTACTGAAAAAAATCCACACTCCAATTGCACACTTAAATAACCACACTGTATACATCACTCAGACCATCTGTATCGGTTTTTATATTCACTGTGTCATTTGGATTTATGTGGATCATTTCACTCAGTTTACGTTTATATGTTTGTGTTTCCGAATCAACAACTTCCAGCTCACCAAACGGTGTTTTGCTAATGCTGTTTTATCTTTTGTTAATGTGACAATGATTCTTGTGTTGTTGTATTCTTTTATCCAGATGTATCGTTCCACCAATGTAGCATTTTCTACATTCACATGGGATTTTGTAGACCAGAGAGCTCTTTTTACCCTGGGGTACATTATCTTTAATATGTGTGAACAGAGAATTTGTAGTTTTGAGGTTGTGAAAGGCTATTGAAACGTCACATTTCTGAAAGCAATTTCCAATTTTTAGCGAAATGCCATCTATGAAGGGAAATTTAAAATTTTTGGTCTCTATTTTCATAGGGTTATAGGTTTTCTTTTTAAATCTTTCTATGCTTCTGTTGATAAAGTTCAATGGATAATTATTATTTGATAGAATTTTCTTTATTTTTTCAATATTTGCTCTGTGGAATTCAGTCACTCAAATCAAGAGCTCTATGTAGAAGCACACTTATTAAGCCCACTTTATTGGATGTTGGGTGGTTGGATAGGTAATTGCGCGAATTCTACCTGAACTAGTGGGTTTAGAATACCATTTTGTCAACAAGGTACCATTAGGTTTGTGGTGGATTTCCATGTGCAGGAAGCATAGCTTATTATCTGTCTCTATCTCCATGGTGAACAGGAGTGATTGGTGAAATTTATTGAAAGTATCTAGTGTCAGGTTGAGTTCATTCTTGGGTACTGATAATATTGTATCAAGCACATATATACAGGGTGTCCCACTAAGGTCGGCCAGGTACGATATTATGGTAACCATATAGACCCTACGTAACTTGAAAACAAATGCAAATATTGAATTGCGGTTTGCGCCAAAATGTAGATATTTTTTTGCTCTTCAAGCACAGCAATAAAAAATAATATCATGCATTTGGATTTTTCATGAAAATTAGAAAAAACTGGATCTTGGATAAACAGCGCCCTTTAGAAGACGCGGTGGGAACTATCGACCCCGAACGAAGTGGTGTTCTTACTATGAAATTCTCTTCCAAATAAGCCCAAATTGAATGAGTTTGGATGAGGGGTATGGAATATACAACAATTTCTAAAACTATTTTTTCACCAGCTTCCCCCACCCTTATTAGTGAAGATACGGAAAAAGTCTAATTTCGATTTCTGTTGTTAAAACAGTATCTTAATATAGCGATTTCTTGAGAAAATTTGAATTTTTAGCTATATCATCGTAATTGCGCCCCCTAGCGGTCATTTTAGAAACTTGAAAATAATTTCCATCAATTTTTCTTGGCCGATTTAGTAAAGAAAAAAAATCCCGAAGCCGTAGGGTCTATGGTTTCCCTAATATCGTACCTGGCCGATCTTTACATACATATACAGGGTGTCCCATAAGTCACGGTCCAAACTTAAAGGAGTGATTCTTTGTTTCATTTTATGACTAAAATTTTTAATAAACAAAGGTCCGCAAACGCTCCATTACCGAGCTACAGGGTGTTGAAATTTCAATATTTTTTTAGTTTTTTCTTTATAGCTCCTGCAATTTTTGAGGGATTTAGTTGAAATTTGGAATAAAGATTACGCAATAAGAGCTCAATGATTGCACATTTCAAACGTTTGCCAGAATTTACAGGGTGATGTTTTTCCAGTGGTCACATACCCTTTTTTGCCTCTGAACTTCTTTGCGATGCGCCGCGAGTAGATTCTAAAGAACTAAATTATTTTTCTACCTTATTTAGAAACTTTTTGTTCTCTTGTAGTTTTTTCGAATTACCGACGCTTAGCGAGAAAAGAAATTAAAACCAAATCTCTGTAATTAGCTAGATGAAACTACAATGACTTAATATACCTTTTCTACCTACAGTGGCGACAATAGAGGTCGAGCCGCCATATTATTGATCATTTTCAGTAGAAATCTAGAAATAAGCCACGTCCTTGCCGCCATATTCTTGCTCATTTTCAATATGGATACATTAAAACTTCACCACCCTGTAGATCAGTAACGAAGCGTTTGCTGACCTATGTTTATAAGAAATTTTAGTCATAAAATAAATCAAAGAATCAACCCTTTCAGTTTGGACCGTGACTTATGGGACACCCTGTATTGTATAAAGGGAATGGCGAATGGTAGTTTTTTTAAAACTTTTGTTATAAGGTGGTTCATTACCAAGTTAGCTAAGATTGATGAGGCTGGGTTGCCCATGACACACAAACCTACACCTTAGACCAGTGGTGAGCTCCATCAACTCTCCAGGATATAATCTAGCTAAGTATCTAAACAACATCCTCAACCCTCTAACATCTACGTTTTATTTTAATATTGAGTACTCTTTTCTGGAATAATTAAACAACACACCATCCCAGATGGGCATGTTCTGGTCTCATTAGACGTTGTGAGCCTGTTTACCAACATACCAAAGCAACTAGTCTTAAATATAATTAATAAGCGTCAGAATAGGGAAAAGATAAATAATTCGTTACAACAATCTGATAGCTGAATACTGTTAAACAAGCTATTGTAAAACAGGGAAAAAAATCGAACCGACAACTGATATCCGGGGTGGAATGGGGTGGGTTTTTCGGGGTTGAAAGTAGTTTTCCGCAATTTATGAGTGAACTGTGCATCCTATCGGAAAAAGTTAAGCGTAAAAGTTGTAGATAATAAAAAGATCTACAACTTCTGTATTCATCATTTTTCCCTGCTAACCTCAAAAACTTCAGAAAAAATGCGAAAAACTATTTTTTTGTTTGTTTTTAATTTGTTCCTTCGACACAAAAAAATCAATCAAGCTCAACATTTGGCAAAACATACCTTTTAGTGTCCCAAAAAAGCTGTAATTTTTTCGGACGGAAATATTCAGAAGTTTTTGTAAAATTCAATTTTTTTGAAAAAAAATGCAAAATTTTCAACTACGATTCCTCCTTAAACTACGCCATAAGAGAAGTTTTAAAAAAACTACCATTCCCCATTCTTTTTATACATATGTATGTATATGTGGATGATACAATATTATCAGTACCGAAGAATGAACTGAACCTGACACTAGAGACTTTCAATAAATTTCACCAATCACTACACTTCACCATGGAGATAGATAATAAGCAACTATGCTTCCTGGATATGGAAATCCACAACAAACTTAATGGTACCTCGCTGACAAATTGGTATTCTAAACCCACTAGTTCAGGTAGAGTTCTCAATTACCTATCCAACTACCCAACATCCAATAAATTGGGCATAATAAGTGGCCTTCTCCATAGAGCTCTTGATTTAAGTGACCCTGAATTCCACAGGGCAAACATTGAGAAAATAAGGAAAATTCTATCAAATAATAGAGTCCTTTTCTACCTCTACTTTTGATGCCATTTCACCTTATCGCTTATTTCGGACATGCGCATTCACAAGGAAATACTGGAATCCCTTACTAACTGATAAAGTTTGACGTTACCTGCGAGTGAATACGGTATCCCTGATAAACGAACATGGTTGCCTTTAGTAAAACGTTAGGTTGAAAAATTAAAAATAAAAAATTATTTCTCGAAATCATAATGTTCTATATCTTATTTGATTGGAAAGCAAGTGCCAATTTTCGGTTTATTCGCTTCTCTTGGTCGTATTCTGTAAGGAATGTAGAGAATATGTACCTGCGCTGGCAACCGCGTCTAGAGCCGCTTTCCAGTGACGAATTTTAAGGTGCTCCACACCCGCAGCTCCACAATCTGATGCACCAAACAACTGTTGTGTCACTGGAATGCACCCTACTTTAGGCGTCATGTCTTCCATGCACCCATAAAATTGCAGGTGCTTGAGAGGGCAGGAGAGAAGAAAAACGAACAGTTCAGTTGCGCGAAACTCTAATGCACTGGAACGCCTATAAACAGTCCGGTGCGCTCTAAAGCAGCTCAGGAGTGCTTAAAGTGCGTCACTGGAAATCGACTCTGTCTGGAAAGTCAACATTTTACGGGTCAATTTTGATGCAAATGCCTTGAAAAAGTCTAAGGTTAAATAGAGAACAAAAATGATTTCTCCTGTTTTTGAATAAAACAACTAAAAAGAAAAAAAACAAAAAACTTCTGCAGATAACCTTACTTGCATTGAACGTCAAATAGCGTGTAAACAAGAACTAGGGACGGGATGCAAAAACTAAAAATTCTGCTTTGAAAGTAGCGCGACGCAAGCTACGTCAAAACCCTTTAATAACCGATAAAGTCACCCAAGAGAGATTTTTCATAAGAGGTGCAAAAGGTGTCTAGTAATTATACATCAAACTTTATTAATAGAAGCATAGAAAGATTTAAAAACAAAACCGATAACCCTATGAAAAAAGAAACCAAATATTTTAAATTCCTCTTCATAGATGGCCTTTTGCAAAAAATTGGAAAGTGCTTTCAGAAATCTGAGGTTTCAATAGCCTTTCACAACCTCGGAACTACAAATTTTCTGTTCACACATACCAAAGATAAGGTACCCCAGGGTAAAAAGAGCTCTTTGGTCTACAGAATACCATGTGAATGTGGAAAATGCTACATAGGTGAAACGATGCAATATCTGGATAAAAGAATGCAACACAAGAATGATTGTCACATTAACAAAAGATACAATGAAGATAGAACACCATTAGCAAAACGAGTATTCTATTAGCGAAAGCAGAGTTTCCCCAGAATATGACACCGTACCGAACACGAGACTGCAGGGTGGCCCAAATTCGAGCCTCATCATTGGGATCTCGGAAACCGTAAGAGATACAGGGTCGGTTAAATTATGGCAAAGTTGCGCAATTTTATGACCAATAGAATGCCGTTTTGAAATTAGAAAGATTCCGAATTCGAATATTTCCGGAGATATTCGGAAAAAACCGAAATTTTGTAAAATCGTTTTTATTTTTTTCCCGGGCTTGTTTGAAGAGCAATTTTAAAATAAAGGTCACTTCATCATTGTCACTTTTCCCCTTTAGAAGATGGTGCTACTAAATTTAAAATCCGACGTTTCGTCTTCAGGGGGCCATCTTCAACTTACTTTCTTTAAATACGAACCTGGATTTTTTATTGGCGATTTTGTCATCCTTGGGCATCCTAAAACCGATACTGTTTTCAATAACACAGTAAAAAAAACAAGTTCGTATTTAAAAAAAATAAATTGATGATGATTCCAGAGGAACGAAACAATGGATTTTAAATTTAATACGGCCATTTTGTAGAGAAGAAAAAGTGACACTGAGAATGTGAAAGTAGTTTTTCAAAATCTTTTTAAATGAAATCAGGAAAAAATTTGAAAACTACGGGAAGTTCATGTTTTTTTCTTATAGTTTTGATTTTTTCCAGATCTTATTTAATTTTTTTTTGAAAAACTAATTTCACATTCCCATTGTCACTTTTTCTTCTCTACAAGATGGCGGTATTAAATTTAAAATCCAATGTTTCGTTCCTCTGGAATCATCATCAAGTTATTTTTTTTTAAATACGGACCTGCTTTTTTTACTGTTATTGAAAAATTATAAACATTACCGGTTTTAGGATGCCCAAAGATGACAAAATCGTAAATAAAAAAATTAGGTCCGTATTTAAAAAAAGTAAGTTGATGATGGCCGCCTGAAGACGAAACGTCGAAATTTAAATTTAGTAGCACCATCTTCTAAAGGGGAAAAAGTGACAATGATGAAGTGACATTTATTTTAAAATTGCTCTTCAAATAAGCCCAGGAAAAAATAAAAACGATTTTACAAAATTTTGTTTTTTTCCGGATATCTCCGGGAGTGTTCGGAATTATTCTAATTTCAAAACGGCATTCTATTGGTCATAAAATTGCGCAACTTTGCCATAATTCAACCGTCACTGTATCTCTCACGGTTTTTGAGATCCCAATGATGAGGCTCGAATTTGGGCCACCCTGTTATACATAGGCGTGATACGAGGCGTGATAAGAGCCAAAGATACAGAGAGACCCACTGATTGTCTATTAATTCTGAGAGCGTAGTAGAATTGGCTTAGCTTTACTGCAATATTGTTAATGTGAGCTTCCCAGCTCAGCTTATTGTCGAGAGTGACTCCGAGAAAAGCCATATCGTCTTGAGCCTCAAGGTCAATTCCACGATACTCCATAGTCCATACACAGTTTTTCTGATGATTTTGGTTTGAAATGAATAAGTTTTGGTTTAGTGTTAGTCTATTTGATTCAATCCATTTTTCTAATTTGTCTAGATCATCGTGGATATTTGCTTTTGTCACTTGTATGTCTTGTTCATCATATATTACAGTTTTGTTGTCAGCAAATAACACTATTTTGTCATTTTGAATAATGTTTGTTATATCATTAGGGTGGAGTGGATTGGTTGACAGCACTGCATTCCTTATGTATCTTTCGCATGACCTCTGCATTGTTCGTAGAGAAAAAGATGAAAGGCTTATGGGGCGATATGCTTTGGGGGTGGTCTAGTCCATCCTTCCTGGTAGGAACGTCACTCTGACTTCTCTCCAAGCCTTGGGTTTTTCATTTTTATAAAACGTTCGTTTATTTTTTGAAAATGCTGACTTTAGTAGAAAAGTTTCTTTACAATAAATTATAATAAATCCTGTTAACTAGCCACTAAATTAGTTTTCAAAAATTTCAAACAAAGCTTATTTAATTTCGTAAAATATCTTTCACCGATAGGTATTAAAACACTAAAATCTGTAAACCTTATCGATATCGAATTAGGTTCACGTATACGGTTCAATAGAGGCGATGTTTTGCGGTAGAAGCTCAATTAAGTTTTAGAGCATTTACTCTATATATCATACCTAACACAGTTAAGCTTTCAAGTGTGAACGAATTGAAGGTTCAAGGTTGAATGTTAAATTTGAGAGTTGAGATCATTCAAAGGTTAAGAATATAGGGATTATGGGGCAGTAAAAATATAGGTAATTTTATCCGATGTTAACTGCGGCAAGAAAAAATAGGTTCCGAAAATATTCCTAATGATTTTGATTTGTTCTTGAATGTCTAATTATTAGTTCATTATAATTGAATTTATTGCAGCAATAAATTTCCCATATTAATTTTACTAAAAGGTCATTAATATTGTAATAATTGATCATATTAAGCATATATCATTTGGGCATACTAATTAATCACTTCATTTAATTTGCAAATTGTTTACTTTAGCTTGATATGCAATAATAATAATAATTCAGCGACGGCCCGAAATGGATTCGAGGCAGTCAGAATTCAGTCCCTAAAAAGGTGGAATACAAAATCCAAGATAATGTTTAGCAATTTCATCCCCTCTCACCTCAAAGTCTTGTGTCATTTACCACAAAACAGAGACAAGGGCCAAATTAAAATAATTTATTAGTGGAAATTCGAAACGTCCCTAACGCCCTTCGGGCATTAATCAGCCAGCGGGGAATCTTTTTAAAGGGCAGAAAACCCCCAAACAGGTTTATTCGTTAAGTACCCACCTACGCGAAGTTATTAGCTGGAAAAGTCCAAATACGTCGCAAGAAAATTGAAAAACAACTTTGTACCTGATTTTTCAATTAATGTTTTTATTCAAGGATTAATCGCTTTTATTAAAAGTCATTCAATTTTTTTTACAACTTTTTCTGCTAATTTTCTCAACTCACATCAAGTCCTCGAAACATGTCTCGAACTTTCCAGACACGTATTTGCCATTTCCACCTCACAACAACCAATTCGGAAAGTGTCCTGAATTCGAGTTTAAATGGTCGCTTAAATTTGCACCCGTTATTGTGAACCGCACCAACTTTGTTTCGACAGCAATTGTGCTTCGGGTCAGCTAAATCCCGAGCGTGTTTTGAAAAAGTTTCAAAATAAATTTATTTCAACTAATCAAACCTCGAAAAAAGTGGATTTGAGCAATAAGATGCCGTTGAAAATTGAGTTTAAGCTTCTTTTGTGCTCGGTCTTTTGTGAAATTCACTTTCAACGAGGTAAACTCGAGTCCGCTTTGAAAATTTTATGGTTAATCTGGACTTGAGTGCACCGCAAAATTTTTCCTGGGTGTTAAATATTTCCTCCCAACTATATTTTGCATAAGAAAACGAGGCAATTTTCTTGTTTGCAGTTTTGCATTTGAATTTCAATCTTAAAAAATTACAAATTTAGGTTTCATTTCTCAGATAGCAAACGAGTAACTTTCCAGAATGACGGAAAATATACGGCTTCAAAAGTAAACTAAAGAAGAGAGCAAAAATTGATCCCCAGACGCAACTTTCGTATAACAAGCGCCGCTGGGCATTTGAAATAAGCTCAACTTCATACCTTTTCTATACAATTTACCGGAAGTACGTGTACGGGTTCAGTAATACACCTCATGGAGGATTTTAGTCTATAATGCCAGCTTAAAAATACTATAAGACCATTTGCGAATACTCTCCTTCCTATTTGTCTTGCCTGGTTGCGAACTTACAAATTCCGTCCTCTTTTAAATTACCTTATTTCGTTTATAGGATTTTGTTGCAAGACGTGCACTGCTCCAAATTGGAATGCCGAGATGGAGTTATTTCATTTCTCTTCCTTGGAGAAACTGTCAGAGAGACGAGGCGGTTTAGAAACGTTATCAAAATGAAATGGGCCAATAGGAAATTGAAAGTGCGTGGAAACTATAATACAAAAAAAGACATATGCAATTCCATTCGAAGAGAGAATCTATATAACATCAAAAAATTGCGACATGTGAACGGAGAAATATCGTTTTTAGCCTAATATTGGATAGGTACTTATTTGATAAAGTTTTCTTGAAAATTTTCTACATTAGATTGGTGCTTATAAAAGAAAGAAAAAGTTTTCAAATTGCCACATACTGGTCGGAAATGTTACTGTATTAAGAAAGACTTGGCAACTGCACCGTTAACAAAGTTTTGTCGAAAGTTCAATTTTCCCTTAGACTTTACTCGTAATAGATTTAGTTTTAACGAAGTCGGTATTGCTTAGACACGGTGCAAATATAGATTATCAATACATCATGCGCCGTATTTTAAAAATGATCCATTAAGATAATTTATCATCAAAGGAAAATCGATGGGGAGGGGTATCTATGAGAAGAAAAAAAATTTCTAGAAATCTGGCCGACAGCCAAAAACCGAATATGCGAGCTCCTTTTTGATAAGTCGCTCGTTAGAACCGCCACGAGTGAATAATTTGTGAGCCTGTTTATTACACGAGAAATTTATTTCTGATAAATAAAATCCCTGATGCAATAAAATACCATCTGAACAGTCAGATTTCATCCGAATGGCAATTTAAATGCGTTTGCGACGAGTGCATTGTTCGATTTCGTCTCGTCGATAATGGCAAATTTATTTTGTGCCATTCAATAAATATAACGGTTCTCTAAATTTTATTGTTGGACGATCGATCAAACGACAAGTTTTATTTTTCCGAGTGAATGCTTCACATCAAAATTATTACAATGCTTCACAGCCAAAATTGAAATGTTGTTGTTAAAATTTAGGTCCCAGAATAAAGATCTTATTTCAAAACTTTTCACTACTCGAATGCCTTTTTATTATGAATAAAGTAAAGCGGCTTTCTCATAGGGTGTCATATTTGTGTCGCAAAATGCAGCAGCGCGTGATCTTTTATTTTTATATTTTTCCAGTATGGGGATTTCGCCAAATCCTTGGAGTTAGTTTTATGAAGTTGTTGAAACCGACAGTTTATTAAATGCTTGGGCTGTCAATTAATATATTTAAGCTCATAATATGTAACTTCTGGTCCTAAAATAGCTATATTTCCAATATTTAATGGAAGCGTAGTAATAATTTAACGACTAAAACCCTAAAAATCGATTTTACACGAGATATTGTTTTTACTTTTAGTGTTCGATTTACGACGGAAAGAGGAGACATAAACTGTGGCTTGGAAAAATGAGATTTTTAGATCACGCGGAGTTCTATCATTGATCTTTTCAATATATGGGAAACGGAAAGATTGAATTTTCTAACAGAAAAAAAGAGGATGATTCCTTGCCATCACGTTTTATTTATTTGCCTTAAAAGTATAAAAACAATACAGACATTTCCTCCGGAAAACGTTTTCTTTTTTCCAGGCCATCTGGTGGCGATATGACATTTTTGGCATATTGAATTTCTTTATATTTTTGGGACAAGGATTTTTCGTGTTTATGGATTTATTGAAAACAAAACATTTATTCAGAGGATTAGAATGGCATTGAGAAACCTAAATGACAATCATACTCCTGCAGATGATGGAATGATGATAGAAAGTATTAATAATATGAGGAGACAATCTTTGAAAATTATATTTAATAAATGCGTGTTAGAAGGAACAACCCCAATAAAATGGAAGTACTCACATTATAATCTTCGTTATAAGAAAATAGTCTAATCAAATGGCAGAAAATAGGGGAAAGTTTTGGTGTAGTTTTGAAATTTGGTTTGTTTATGTTTTTTGGGTTGCTTTACACGAATATCAAGTTTGCCAACAAGAAAGGACCCCGCAATATTTAAATGGAAATTGGTTCCCCGTGATATTTGGATGAAATTTAAATATGTAATTGGGGATGCCGTTAGCAACATTTTTTCCATTGGCACAACCCTGTATATATGACAGGTGAGGCGTGGTTAGCTGTCAAATATTGGAATCTTATATCTAAAAGCAGAGTGACTATGGCAGATTTTGATGAACGAAGTATCGATGTCTACTAAGTCAACCAAGTTAAGTCGAAAAATGTCAACCATTTTGACACCTGTCAAAACCATGCCAAACGGCAGCACTCATCTTCTCCCATTTTCAATATTTTATGATGTCATTTGACATTTTCAACTTGTTTGTAAATTCTTAATTCAAAAATTGAAAAAAAAAAATGACAGAACTGTCAAAACCTGTCATTTGTTTTAGTAGAAAAAAATACTCTAATCTGGTTCTTTTTTGTTCCAAGGTAGTTTATTAGTGATAAAACATTAAACAAAGTTCATGCATGTTACATTTTGACAACTGTCAGAATCTGTTAAGTAATAGCTTTTTGGTTCATATTGAGTTTGTTTGCTTAGTGGAAATTCTACAACGGGCATAAAATTGGTTTAGTTCTATTGTATTATTGTATTATTATATTATTCTATCATTCTAGTTGTACAGGGTGTCTCACTAAGGTCGGCCAGGTACGATATTATGGAGACCATAGACCTTACGTAACTTGAAAACGAATGCAGATATTGAATTGTGGTTTGCGCCAAAATGTAGATATTTTTTCGCTCTTTAAGCACAGCAATTCAAAAATAATATTATGCCATTTGGATTTTTCATGAAAATTAGAAAAAAACTGTATCTTGAATAAACAGCGCCCTCTAGAAGACGCGGTGGGAACTATCGACCTCGAACGAAGTGGTGTTCTTGATAACAATGAAATTCTCTTCCAAATAAACCCAAATTGAATGAGTTTGATTGAGGGCTATGGAAGACACAGCAATTTCTAAAAAAAAAATTTCACCCGCTTTCCCCACCCTTATTACTGAAGATGCGAAAAATAGCCTAATAACCAAACTGGCGCAAAAATTAATAAACTTTTGATTTCTGTTGTTGAAACAGTATCTTAATATAGTGATTTCTTGAGAAAAGTTGAATTTTTAGCTATATCATCGTAATTGTGCCTCCTAGCGGTCATCCTAGAAACTTGAAAATAATTTCCTTCATTTCTCTTGGCCGATTTACTGAAGAAAAAAAAAATCCCGAAGCCGTAAGGTCTATGGTTTCCATAATATCGTACTTGGCCGACCTTAGTGGGACACCTGGTAGAGCTTCACTAAGCAAACAAACTCAATATGAACCAAAAAGCTACTAACAGATTCTGACAGTTGTCAAAATGTGACATGCATGAACTTTTTTTAATGTTTTATCATTAATAAACTACCTTGAAACAAAATAGAGTTTTTTTTTTTCTACTAAAACAAATGACAGGTTTTGACAGTTCTGTCTTTTTTTTTTCAATTTTTGAATTCAGAATTTACATACAAGTTGGAAATGTCAAATGTCATCATAAGATATTGAAAACGGGAGAAGATGAGCGCTGCCGTTTGACATGGTTTTGACAGGTGTCAAAATGGTTAACATTTTTCGACTTAACCTGGTTGACTTAGTAGACATCGATACTTCGTTCATCAAAATTTGCCATTGTCACTCTGCTTTTGGATATAAGATTCCAATATTTGACAGCTAACGACGCCTCACCTGTGATATATACAGGGTTGTGCCCATGGTAAAAAATGTTGCTGACGGCATCCTCAATAACATATTTAAAATTCATCCAAATATCACGGGTAACCAATTTCCATTAAAATATTGCGGGGTCCTTTGACCGGAGGCATTTTAACATCCTTTACAGACCTATGGCACTAAACGAAAATAACTCGCTCTTATTGGCTGAAATTATTAAAACAGTAGAACAGCTGATTTCTATCTTTCATAGGTCTAGGAGATAAATTAAAATTTTTGTCATAAATCGTATTTCAAAATTGTTACAATGGCAATTTCAGCTATTCAAAATATAGGTAACAATTGTCTGCCAAATGAATTTATTAATGTGATATGTCGTGAAAACAGTGTGAAGAATTATGTTATAGTTCGTAGCAATTTAAAAACAATGGAAGACATTAACATTTGGGTGCAAGCATTTGGCAAAAATACCCATACTTAGTGGAATGCTAGGTCGACATGTCCTGTTGGAAAGAAAATAGTTTGTTCGTAAGTTATATCTTATATTCTGTTGTTTTAATAAACTTAAGCAAATTCACCTGGTTTTTCTATTACTTTTACACTTACATTCTATAATTTTTAGAAAGAAATTTGTTTGTCATCACAATGCATTCATGAATATTCCTGCGAACAAAAATAAAAAAAGCTGTTCAAAAAATGCTAATTGTTATGCATCAATTTTAATTAAATTAGATACAGTAAATACACGCAAGAAGGATGAATTTATTAAGGTGATTTTTTGGTCCCATTTAAATGTGAGAGTATGCTGAGTAAATTATGAAGTAAATATTCTCAAATATTCTTCTTTTTTTATTTATTAACTTTGTCATGATAATGTGATCGAAGAAAATACCTATTGTTTTTATTAAGAGACAGAAAAATATATACTTGTATCAGGTAAATAGGCAAAGCTACTAATTAAAACATCATATTTTAGGGTTCAAATAGATTACAAGCAGTAATCACTATATACACAGAACACAGTCATAGGCTACGTTCACCAGAACCAAAACGGATTGTAAACAGTTTACAAATACCAACAGAATATGTTGGGTAAACTTTTAGTTCTGCTGAACGATTCAACTGTTGAGTGGATAGAACGTCACCTTCTGAATGACAGGTCACCACACAAAACACAGTGTTGAAAATTATAAACACTCTGAAATTATGCTTGCAAAAATCGCGACCGTTTGCAAAACATGTTTTGTTTTAACACAAATTCAACGTAGCGTTCAGCAGAACAATCGCAAACCGTTTACCAACGTTTGTATCTGGTGATTGGAAATGAGGTGCCCCCAATTAGTTTTTATGAACCATTTTTACAAAACAATAACTCTATAAGTAGCGATTCACTATCAAATAACTGTTTTACTTGCAATAATGAGAATAGCTCCTTTGGGGAAAACTCGCCAGTAGTTTCAGGAATCGTACCAGAAGTGGAAGCAGCCCAAACCAATGAGAGTGTTTCTGTTACCATTGAAAACATTTGTAGCCGCATAAAAACATGTCATGAGTCATTTGGATCTTCTTCTAGTGGGCTAAACATATTTATAAAGAGGTTAAATTCAATAAAAAGTGAGGGGCAATGGGAAACATTCATCCATACAGCAGGTAACGTTGTGCCACTTAGAAGAAGAAGAAATGCTACAATTAAAGTTCAGCCTACATCTATATGCCGAAGAGCAGCAGGAGTTACCAGAGGAAGTAAAAGATTGCCGTCTGGAAGAAATTTCAAAAATGAAAAACTAAAAGCTAAACGCCAACGAAACTTAATTTTAAATATAAAGTTGAATAAGCCCAATGCTACTTTTCACGTATTTAATCATTAGATTTGTCAATATTCAGTATTATTCAGTAAAACCCTAATGTTTCAATAGTTTGTAAAATTTGTAGAATGAAAAGCTTATACCTACCTTGTATTTTTTTTTATGAAAGTTTGATAAGATTATTATTATCGTTGAATTTACAGGGTGGAATTTTTAAATGGAATAAATTCAGTATCAGAAAGCCTGTTAATCTTCTGGAAAAACAAGAAAAAACGGGTCCCTTTATTTTTAGTTTGACACATTTTTTCGGCCTTTTCATGGAATTTATCCCTCTTCTAAGGGTAGAAACCATCCCCAACTTTTTTTTTCAAATGTAAAGATATGTATTGTGATAGCTCGTTGGAATGGGCATAAAAAAAGGAAAATGACTCATTATTTACTTTTACATTTCGGTGATCTAGAAAGCGAGAAAAAAATAAAAACATATTTTTCCACACAATTTTTTTACAGTTAAAATTGTTGAATATCTTCAGCATTTCTTCTTGGTAGAACCCTAATGCGAAACAAGCCCCATTTGTAACGTTATGTAATTATTTCTGACGTTAATACACGATTTGATGCGTGATACTCAGATTTTCAACCTTAAAATACTGTGTTAATGTCAAAAATAATTAATTACATAACTAAATTACTGAAATGCACAATAAATATCTATACATTTGATAAAAAAAGTTGGGGATGGTTTCTACCCTTAAGAAAGGGGTAAATTCCATGAAATGGCCGAAAAAATGTGCTAAACTGCAAACAAAGGGACCCGTTTTTTTTTATTTTTAGAAAATAAACACTCTTTCTGATACTGAATTTATTCCATTTAAAAATTCCACCCTGTATATGATGTGTTATGAAAATATAACAGTGCATATTTTTTTTATCATATTTTAATAAACTCTTCAAAATCAAAGCTTTATTTTATGTATTATTTATATCATTCACAAGCATTGTCAGTATCCAACAAGAAATAATAAAATAGAAAATAGAAATCAGCTGTTCTGAACACTGACAGCTCTGCGGATTTCAACCAATAAGAGCGAGTTATTTTCCTTTAGTGCCGTAGAGCTGTAAAGGATGTTAAAATGCTGACCGGGGATGGGTTTTGTGAATATGCGTAATATACATCCATTATCTATTGATTAATGTGCATGATTACTCATACAGTGATTTTTTTTTCATTTCTCAATTGTTTTCAACCAATGAAAATATCCTGGTCTCATTACTCTTCTATTTAAGAGCCAATCAGATAGTTCGACAAGTTGACAACATACTTCAACCTTCTAATCAGTCATTTTGACAGCTGATTTGGATGAGACTTGTGCTAACTTAACCTCACTTTGTTCTCCAGCTGTCAGAATTATCAATTAATTTTATTACGAAAAAAAAAACACGCATAACTCGTGCCTATGATCTATTAATCATAGAAAAAGTATAGTATTCTACTCGTGGATAATGACTATTGCTCACTCGGATGATGACACTACTCGCCTGCGGCTCGTAGTGCAAACTTCTTCGTGAGTAATAGCCATCATTACCCGCCCGTTGAATAATATACTATTATTAATAAGAAAACAAACAGATTTTCATTTCCTATAACCATGGTACAAATTTTCTAAACCCTAATCCAACACCTTTTAATACAAAAATAAACAGTCCTAAATAAATGCAATTGTACAGCCACATTTACACTGTCTGAGCTTGTTAATCAAATGATGCAATCAAAAAGCCTTGTGCTTTAATAACCCTTTCATATAGCCCTACTATGTTAGGTACAATATTTTTAAATCCTAAACACCTTTCGCACCTCAAAACAATAATTCATAATTTATTAGTTTAGTTAAGTTATTATAACTTCCTGTTCTATAAACGTATAAAATCCCTGAAATTGCTTACTGTCAAATTTTGTACAATACTTATACTCAAAATCGTGTATTGAGTCAGAGTAAATACTATCAAAACAATGAACATTTCATCTAGATTCATTTAATTAGAATCCAACTAATCATTTTCTAGACGGAACAAAACAGTTAATTCGATTATCCAAACTTTTCGGTAAAATTCATTTCAATTAACAGTCATTTGAATTATATTTCTCTATCTATACCTACTAAGCACAAAAATATTCGAAGTCAATTCACTCGAGATAATAATAGTTATGCAATTCATGGTCAATTCACTTCATAGTCATTTCAATCATTGATAAAGTCAAAATAAAACTTGTCACTAGAATACTTACATTTAAATTATCGACTTTAAAAGTCACATTCTTAATTATTCTAATTATTATTTACTCAAAATAGCTAGAGCACGCAAATAAAAACTGAAAGGTTTACTTCTTTCTTAATTCGAGTGATTACTGTAATTTTTACATTTCCCGAGGCCTGATTTTTTTTTATACTTCAGATAATTTGCCACTTCTGAATACTACAAATTATTGAGTTTTATCCTCGATGATTGATTGATGATTTGTCTCTACTACTTTGTCTTTTATACTATTATTTACCCACCAAAATCGACAATATGGGCGGTCGTTTGACCATCTGTAATTCAATTCTATTGGTCGAACTAGATATTATTCCAAAAATTTTAAGTTGCTCATCGAATGGTGATGAAATCTGTGTCAAAATTGTATGATTATTTGAGGGTCAGTGAAATGGGAAAGAATGTAGAACTAACTTGATGACTGGCTATTAGAAATTGAACGTATTTTAAATATTTTAATTAATTTGGGATCAACGCTAATTTGACTCATCATGTTCAATTTTTTGATTATATGATTGCTTTTAATTTCCACTTAGGACATTGTAAATTACGGGTATATTGTTCCCGGTTCATTACATATCCACAACACTTCTTTGGCAATTTGTAGTGCACCTACACGAGACAAGCTTTAATAAATCTGGGGGAGCAGGTGGTAAGAAGCTAGCCACAGGTGCAAGACCAGTTAAGCTTCTCGATCCCCACTCTTCTGGGTTTTTTTCGACACCTAACCATTGCTGGACCTAATAATAGACTCTTAAGGGCCCCATACACTACGGTGAAACACGACGGTTTTCACCGCCGCGAGGAAACACGTCGTACCAAAACCGAAGTGTGTGGTAGAAAACCGTCGTGTTTTTCTATGGTGTATGGGGCCCTTTAGTGAGTGTTGTCGCGCTGCAGCCGCAAATGGTGGTAGTGATGCAATATTTGCCTTGAGCTTGAAAGCAGATCTCATATAGCAAACATATCTAAAATGATTGAGCGAAGGCATAGTTTTACCACTGTATCCTTATAGTGGAACCAGAAAACGTTCACCAGCATCAGCAACCATATCCTGAGTAGCATTGGAGTCTTTAAATACTTTGATACTGTCAGCAAGTTGAGGGTTTTTTCTCAGGGTATGAAAGAACTTCAGTTTTCCTTGATTGTACAATGCCGATGTTGTATCACATCCACCCATTGCGTGTAAGAACAAAATATTATCTGCGATTAATGTGTCACTTATAGCATCAATAGGAGAGAATGTAACTGTAGAGATTCTGTTTTTCCCAGGTTTCAAAAAGAATAAAATTGCGTCTTTGCAGAGACCTATCAAAAGTAGGTATCAAGAGGTCTATATCATCACCAACTATAATCACCTTCTCATTGGTTAGAGTCATTTCCAGAGCTGTGTTCACTATCAGGATATCAGCATCTTCTTTCGTCTGCTTGCAAGAAATTCCTGCCGAAGTAAACCTCGCCATGAGAATTGATATGAACCGACTTTTGTTTCTCATGTTAACAAGTAATCTCTTTTTCAACATCATTGGCATCATTGTATGATCAAACAGCATGTCAGTTGAAGCCAGTTTCCTTGATCTGTTAATACGCTCTGCACTTTTTGTACCACCGTTTAGGCCTTCAGGGTACCCATAAAAAACAATTCCTGCGCTTGATTGATATTTTGATACGACATATTGTCACAAATCGAAGAAAATGTTTGATTCATGGTCCATAGTACCTTATGCAAGAGAAACCAGTCATTTATGACGTATTGAACTTGGTCAATGGTCACTTAACTCCTTGTTTGTTAGGGATTTAAATGCTTTATACAGAGTAGACTTAATTCCTTTTCGTAAACCATTGTCAAACAATGTCAAGGAAAAAGGGCCAAGATCCTTGCTCAAAAAATCCTCGAGCTGCTCCTCTGAATGTTTGGCAATGGTCATTCTTTGGAACAGACTTGTTGGATTGATATAAGTATTAGTTCGTTGTGTATCCGTATCGCACTAGTCATTACTGTCAGAGGTTGCACTCGGTCGATCCTTTTAAATTTGACAGTTCCGAAGTCACCACCGACAATTGTATTATTACTTTTTCTGCCCAAATCCCAAGCTTTATGGCAGTTAATTCGATCGTCAGCCAAAGTACCAGTGCTGATTGAATATAAATCAGGGTTTTCATCATTGTTGTCCCGTTTAACTCTTGAGTCCTTCACTGATACGTGCTGTTTTGATGAATGTAACCTCATAGTAATTTTCGATCTATTCACAAACATGTTGCACTGAGGTCAACCCCAATGTCCACCTTGCCAAAACACCTTCTCCTACACCACGGCCGTGTCTGAGACCTCCATGAGAAACTGCTCAATGTTCATGTTAGTCCAAGTTCCACAGCAAAATTTGTCAGATCGTCGAACTGTAGCTACTAAATTTTTCAAATTCTTTGACGGACATTGTTTGCTTCAAATTCAGCATATCTTGTAGATACAGATGAGCGCATTTAGCATACGCAAAGTGCCCTGACGCATGAAAATATGGTAACATCTTCCAAACAGCTTCAAGGTGTTGATCCCAGTTGCCCATTCTTTCAAATGAGATGAATAATTTCACAAGAGTAACTAGCTGCATATACTGTACCCAAAGCTGAGCAGTGGAGCTACGCTGTTTCAATTATTGCAGTTGGTGATTTACTTTCTCCTTGAATTCGCGGCATTCATCAGAGTCAGATGCAAGGATCACTGATATGTCAAAGTTTTGTAGGAAATCGTTTAGTTTTTTTTTTCAATTTCTGGAGGAAAGTTTATCAACTTCATTACAATCTTCATGAGTGTAACCTGGGCTAAAAAGTGAGCTCTTACAGCTCTGTAGTAAGCATGTTCAGTCATGATTTTTTCTATGGAATTTAATCCGAAGATGCTCTTGAATAAATCCTTCAGACCACTGCCGTCCATTATGTGACCTATGGACCCTAAAGAGGACATAATAAATGAAATCCGCCTAATCCAATAACCACATTATGCAGCCTGGAGTCTGTGCAATTAGAAATAATAAATCGCGCATTCAAGTAGAGTGGTTTATCGAAAGTCACTATACATATTTTCTGATCATTTCCTTTATATTTATCTGCAGTTTCCAATAAATCCGTAAATATTGTATCGTAACCTGTCGGAGGGGCATTTATAAAAGGAAGGTAAGCAGAAAATATTTTTTTTTTCAAAAACGAGGTCTGTCGTAGCTTGCTCCATAAATAAATTCCAACCTGGTAAGGCGAGAAAGCCTCTAAACTTGCTATAAAGCCAAAGTAAGTCAGATGTTGTACACGGAAGAACAATTCCGGATTTATAAAAATACCTACTGAGGTCTTGAAACTTAACTTGCCGCAATCCGTCACCATGCTCTGCAGGTTCAAAATTTTTAAGGCTCACAGCTTCGAAATTACCAATAATCGTACTTTTTGGTATATTTGTTAATCTCGGAATGCTTTTATCTGTAGGTACTGTAGTTGCTGGAGCTACAGTGTAAATTCCACCCATTACATGGAAAGTGTTGTATCCATCGATTGCTTGACTATCAAAATCGGCATTGTCATTAACAAACTGATAAAATCCGCCTTGATTAATTTTTACTTCTGGTTTCATGGCAGATGATATTTCAAAACTTAACGTAACCGTTTTCGAGTACGAGCTGCAAAATCCCATAAAATTTAATACATCTAGAAGCTTCCGAGAACCACATTACTTATAAATGAATGCGGCCAACCCAACTTGTATATTGGACAAAAACGAATTTGGCCTCAACGGAGTGATAATACTGTGATCAAGTGCATTGCATTTATTTGTTTATTTCTGAATGTTCCCGCGTTTTCTCTTCACAATCAGAGCATCCAAGAAACATTGAAGTGTTTCAGGAACACCGGCTTGATTCTCTTCAAGAAAACAATCTGGTAGATGGTGATCTGTTGCATTGTATACCTGTGTTCTGATATCTTCGCATATGATATTTGCTGCGGCTTCAACAACTCGAATCCTTTCTTCTTGTTCAGACTTACATGTTTTCTGATACCAGGAGTTAGTCAAATCTTCTCTCCTGTATTTTTAAAACATGCAACAGTCTTTTTCGCTTTAATGCTCGCAAAGAGAATATCACCTCCATATTTTTCTATTAAGTGATCCTTCACCATTTTTACTTCAGATTGATAATTTCCTTTAATCTGTTCTATCAACTGTTCCATGGAGAACTGTAATCATAAATACACTGTATACAGTAATGCGGTTTCTAAGGTGTTTTTTAACCGTGTAGGACTAAATGTAATACTTCTTTCTTTTTTAACACTATTACCGAAAGCAGCAATCATTCTGTCATATACCTTTCTACACTTTTCATGCACATTTACAGATATTTTATTTCTTAAACAAACCGCCTTTCCATCGCCTCTTCTTCTACTAGCCTCAATGCATGATGTAATACCTCGACTTTTAACAGTTGATACTACAGTTCCATCTTCCAAGGAAGCATCACAAATAAAACACAGCGATATCGTATCGAAAATATTCTCCGAGAAAACTTCGCACACAAGAACAAAAATCGGGCACCCCGCTTCGGTCGCTATAGCGCTAATAGCGATTTTTATTTGCAGAATCAGTGCAAAATAAAAAGTATATCTATCCTTATTTTTACATGCTTTCAGAAAGAGATGCGAATACCCTTATACTGATATGACATCAAATATAGGATATTTTATGCTTTGATTTGAAACTCTTTTGAAAAATAAAAATAAATCTTCTTTTTCTGGACAAAAAAAAGAGTTTCCGGTGAAAAATCGTGTTGGCGAACATAAAATTCGTGTACATCTGCTTATAAAACATATAAGAACCAAATATCAAAACTACACCAAAACTTTCCCCTATTTGCCCTTTTTAATTACCATTTGACTAGATAATATAGTTGTCTCAGATTACAGAAGCCTAAACCTTTCTACTCAGATTATAGGCAAATAATGTCTGACAAATCGATGGAATTTTCCCTTTCAAAGAGACATAAAGACTTTCTTACGGAATGTCCCAAATTATATACCCATGAAGTGGGAAGAAGTTGAAGTTTCCTTTATCCCTTAACCTGGGAAGGAGGACTACTGTAATCCAAAATCATAGAGACCAACTTCATTCCTCATGAAAACCCTCGGAAGGCTATGTGACAGACATGCCAATGCAAGCGATACACCCATATCCACACGCCTACCAGACAGGAAAATCTACGGAGACTCTACTGCACTGTGCCGTGCAGACAAAAGAAGAATTTTAATTAGGTAACGGCCCAATTAAGGACCGATTGAGAAGTGTTTTATCTCTGCGGGACCATCCGTGGACGCGTTTCGCTGTATCACAGCTCATCAGCACGGTTAGGTCCCGCAGAGAGAAAACACAACCCATTTTTGGTTCCTTCCCGGAACTGGGTTTGAAACAAGTAAGATGAAGACAGAGTCTCCATCTATTTTCTGATCGGCACACTAAAAACTGCTACTAACAACCGTATAAACCAGTATTAAATTAGAGCAGATCGACTCGCAAAGGCATTCGCCACAATTGCGAGAATAGCTATTCTAGTTGCCAACCAGAAGTTAAGTCGGTTGGTACCGAAAAACATTTGATTTTAATTAGGTAACGGCCCAATTAAGGACCGATTGAGAAGTGTTTTATCTCTGCGGGACCATCCGTGGACGCGTTTCGCTGTATCACAGCTCATCAGCACGGTTAGGTCCCGCAGAGAGAAAACACAACCCATTTTTGGTTCCTTCCCGGAACTGGGTTTGAAACAAGTAAGATGAAGACAGAGTCTCCATCTATTTTCTGATCGGCACACTAAAAACTGCTACTAACAACCGTATAAACCAGTATTAAATTAGAGCAGATCGACTCGCAAAGGCATTCGCCACAATTGCGAGAATAGCTATTCTAGTTGCCAACCAGAAGTTAAGTCGGTTGGTACCGAAAAACATTTGATTTTAATTAGGTAACGGCCCAATTAAGGACCGATTGAGAAGTGTTTTATCTCTGCGGGACCATCCGTGGACGCGTTTCGCTGTATCACAGCTCATCAGCACGGTTAGGTCCCGCAGAGAGAAAACACAACCCATTTTTGGTTCCTTCCCGGAACTGGGTTTGAAACAAGTAAGATGAAGACAGAGTCTCCATCTATTTTCTGATCGGCACACTAAAAACTGCTACTAACAACCGTATAAACCAGTATTAGTGTGCCGATCAGAAAATAGATGGAGACTCTGTCTTCATCTTACTTGTTTCAAACCCAGTTCCGGGAAGGAACCAAAAATGGGTTGTGTTTTCTCTCTGCGGGACCTAACCGTGCTGATGAGCTGTGATACAGCGAAACGCGTCCACGGATGGTCCCGCAGAGATAAAACACTTCTCAATCGGTCCTTAATTGGGCCGTTACCTAATTAAAATCAAATGTTTTTCAGTACCAACCGACTTAACTTCTGGTTGGCAACTAGAATAGCTATTCTCGCAATTGTGGCGAATGCCTTTGCGAGTCGATCTGCTCTAATTTAATACTGGTTTATACGGTTGTTAGTAGCAGTTTTTAGTGTGCCGATCAGAAAATAGATGGAGACTCTGTCTTCATCTTACTTGTTTCAAACCCAGTTCCGGGAAGGAACCAAAAATGGGTTGTGTTTTCTCTCTGCGGGACCTAACCGTGCTGATGAGCTGTGATACAGCGAAACGCGTCCACGGATGGTCCCGCAGAGATAAAACACTTCTCAATCGGTCCTTAATTGGGCCGTTACCTAATTAAAATCAAATGTTTTTCGGTACCAACCGACTTAACTTCTGGTTGGCAACTAGAATAGCTATTCTCGCAATTGTGGCGAATGCCTTTGCGAGTCGATCTGCTCTAATTTAATACTGGTTTATACGGTTGTTAGTAGCAGTTTTTAGTGTGCCGATCAGAAAATAGATGGAGACTCTGTCTTCATCTTACTTGTTTCAAACCCAGTTCCGGGAAGGAACCAAAAATGGGTTGTGTTTTCTCTCTGCGGGACCTAACCGTGCTGATGAGCTGTGATACAGCGAAACGCGTCCACGGATGGTCCCGCAGAGATAAAACACTTCTCAATCGGTCCTTAATTGGGCCGTTACCTAATTAAAATCAAATGTTTTTCGGTACCAACCGACTTAACTTCTGGTTGGCAACTAGAATAGCTATTCTCGCAATTGTGGCGAATGCCTTTGCGAGTCGATCTGCTCTAATGTAATACTGGTTTATACGGTTGTTAGTAGCAGTTTTTAGTGTGCCGATCAGAAAATAGATGGAGACTCTGTCTTCATCTTACTTGTTTCAAAAGAAGAATTGCTATTCTACCGGCAGTCTACCCTAGGAGATATCGACTACAAGTTTGTATCAGGAGGGGTTGTTAATGTTGTTAATGGTACTGTGTACTAACACAAAGCTTTATTTTAGGAGCATTTTTTGATCGATTGATAATTGTTTTTTGATACACTACACTGTATTGTTTTTTTATTAAATTCATCTTTATATTGTTATCAATTATGACTTTTATTGTTCGAATACCTTGCCATGCTACAGTATGAACCCATGTACCTGAACCCTCCTCATGCTGAAATGGTACATGGTAACTATGAAATTGTTTCCCAAGTGAACTGAGCTACTTCAACATCCTACAGTTTGAATAGTTATTGACCATTATTGGTGTTTCCCACTTTGAGGGTAACAACACATCGTTGACCCAACCATTATCGACTGAATTAGAACAAAGCTGTTCAACTAAATACAAAAGGCATGAAGGTAAGAGCACATGTCAATAGAGGCTGCGCCCAAGGTGGCTTCCTGTCGTCCCTACTTTGAAGTGTGGTAGTCGACAGCCTCATTGAAATTCTCAATAAACATGACTTCTATTCGACCGCCTATGCAGACGACATTACAATTTTGCAAACGGGAAATTAAGAAAACTAGAAAACGTCGTGTGTGTATGCAGACCGGTCTAAAACTGGAAGAAAGTTGGTGCTTAGAAAACTCACTGTCAACCCAGCAGAAACCCAGCTAGTGCTGTTCACCAAAAAGAGGAAGCTGGTCAATTTAAGATCACCCTCTTTGTGCGGCGTGCCGCACTCGGCCTCTCAATAAGGTTCAAATATCTGGGACCAAGCGTGTGGAATGAGGGGGGATTCAGGGCATGCCGAGTGTTTCAGGAGGCTGTCGAACGACAACCACTGCTAGAGCACCGGGACTTGGCTAGGTGTGTTTATACCTGAACTCGACTTAGAAATGAGTATAGCTTTAGGCAGAAACGTGTCAGTTTTCCAGGCAGAGCTGCTTGGAATAATGCAGGATGCAGGGAGCTATACAAATACAAGAAAGAAGGATTATGGGAGCAATCACGGATAGCAAGAAAGTATTGCTAGCCTTGTCAGGGTGAAAGTAACATCTTAATTAATCCTTGAGTGCCACCAGACATTAGAGACGATTGCGCAAGAGAATACATTCATTGTATCGTGGATCAAAAGCCACAGTGGCAACCAAGGAAGCGAAAGAGTAGGCACCCTAGCACGCACTGGAGCAAAAGGAAAACCAATCGGCCCTGAAACTTTTGAGCCGTTGACTAGCAAAACTGTGAACCTAGAATTCAAAGAACACACCTACAGAATTCTTATAGAGATGGGCGAGACAGTCAGGCACTCGAGTGCCGCTATCGGCGGCCCCCAAGCTGATCTGACAGAATATCTTCTGTAACTGTCTTGTAACAACCTAAGAAAACTAATCGGGGTACTATGTAAGGTAAATAAGCACCACAAAACGACCCAACCTGCCATGAGGACGACAAGACGACAGAACACGTACTGTGCTATTTTCCAGCTTTCGTAAATACAAGATATCTTATTATGGGAAACCGGTAGCCATCAATGGCCACAATTAGTTAATAATCCGCTGTCACACCATTGATCTATATCAATAATATCGGATGGCTCAACAAGCAACATCTATGGAGGAGACAATGGGCCCAATAAAGAGGCAACGCAAGTCACCCCTCCAAATTTCTATCTATCTCACGAAATGAGGAATAAGCGACCACCTTCTTACAATCCAGGTTCTTTTGGAAAAAATAGGGTTTCGATCCAATTCCATAAAAATCATAAATTAGGACTTTCATGCATCCGAGTCGGAATCATATTGGGTAACTGTGAAAGTACAGATTATGACTGCGAAAGCTGAGCACAGGGAAAATAGCAGTAATTCTTGCACGAAGTTTCATAAATTGTCTTTGAATACCATTCAGCATAAGAATACATGTGATGTCAAAAAAAAATGTATTTTAAAAATCATATACAACAACCAGTAATACTAGTGGATATTCGTAGACTTTGGAAAGATTTTCGATTTATTACGGCGAAAGTCAAAATAGACAGGCAATCACAAACTAATTTCAAATAGAGAGGGCCGAGAGGGGACCAGAGCAAGAAGATGTGCTTTCACCTTAGATTATGCTACAAAATGGCCTCAAAGTGAACGTCAATGGGCAAGTTAAATTGCCTTTATTTTGCCGATGACATCGATGTAACTTTCAAGAAACACAGCATGAGACTCAAACGCTCAATGATGGGACAGAAAAATTTGGGACTAAACTTAACAAAACCCCAGCGAAACTAATTTTGGATAATTTCTACTTGTTGAATAATCCTCGCAGAGCTACTAACATTAACTAAGAAGAATATTGGCAAATCACAATTAATGCAATGGAATGATCAATTATTCAAGATAGAATTTCGAACTGTGAAATAAGTTAAAATCCTGGAGACGAGATTTCATGCCTAGAGTGGATAAAGAAAATCACAGAATGACGTCCAAGATAAGACACATTGAGAAAAACTCCCCAATGGGAAAATGGTAAAGTGAGAGAGAGGATTTTGTCATGTAATCCAAGAAGCTGACGATGATGATATTGTACGGTAAAGTAGGTAAAAAATAAGCTAATTTTCTCGCTGCAGTTTTATATAATGTCGAAAAAAGTGAATATTTATTGGTATTGAAATGGATTCAAAAATTATTGTGATGGATGATAATGATGAATTCGGTTAGTTCTTTTATGTTTTATCGTCGGGTGTGAACAAATAAATCTCCGTCGTCACTTTATCTTTTCAACCTCACTTTTTGTCGAAACGTTTTTGTTTGGTACCTAATTTAACTTTTATCCCAATGTTCCCGAAACTTTCCTCAAGACTCAAGTAAAAACACATTTTAACAGATGACTAGCAGGCTTATAAAGTTTCCTTTCTGAGCGATACTAGCTTTTAGAAGTTTTTGATAAAAGTTACATTGAGTTTGATTTAATTATGAAAGATAATTTCTTTATCTACAATAAAAAAAATCCCATTGGATTTTTAATCTGCAATTTAACCAAACACCAATCAGCCACACTGAAACACTTATAAGGCAAACAAGAAATTGTTTGCTCTCAAACTCTCATAATAAAGTTAGGTGTTTGTTTTGGCAACCCGCAGAGTTTTGGTATGTCTAAAACCCAAAGGAATAGACATTCTAGGAATTCGTTTCTGAATATGTAGAGTTTGGAAAAGACTGATTAAAATTACTCTATTTCATTTTCATAAACGATAAGGAATTTCGCTGTGAACATTTTGTTGAATGATTTATGGATATTTAACGAATAAATTTTCGTGAAAGCGTAGGTAGAAGGGTAATATGACCCAGATTTAATAAATGACGTATAAAATAGGAAACATACCTACTTAGTTCTAATAAGTTTGCTGATTTTTGGACAGATTCCAGCTTATAAAATGTCTAATATAGCTTGTAAAATTATTTTTATGAGCTATAAATAGTTTCAAATTTGCTTATTTCGTAAAATCCAATGACTGAAAAACTAAGCATACAACCCCATAATGTTGTGCCAATATTTCGTCATGAATATTTTAGCAAATAAATGTATGTCATAGTATCAAGGGCTATGAAATCTGTCATGAAAAAAATCTCTCAAAATTTTAAAACAAACTCAATATTAAATCTCGATTACCTTATCTATATAGACAAATCAGAGTTGTTCATCCAACCCATCCAAATCGGATTTCAAAACAAGATTATATTAAACAGGGAATATCTCGTTACATTTGAAGGCCCTTTTTGATGCGGCAGAAGAGGTCGTTGTCTGAGTAACATTAGCATTTCGCTAAGAAGCATTTGCTAGTTTAGCGGAAATTTGCATTTCAATTCGCTTTATGTCAGCAAATTGATCGTTAGAGGGCAAATTGGACGGTCCTTTTGACTTGCAGACTAGAAATTGGATATTTCTTAGGTTGGTAAATAAATTCAAAAACGTGACGAACTAGAAACTATTTTAATTTTGCACAACACAAATTCGAAAACCTCAATTATAACGTAACACAAAAGCTAATAGCAACTAAACGCTTGCAATGTGTGTTTGAAAATTGGTTGCTCTATAATTATTATTGTTGCACGTGCCCAACTCGGTGATGGGTGTTCATTTGCAGTAAATTACAGAGAACAGGACGCAAAATTAACTTTATTTTATTTTGTTTGCTCCCTTAGAACAAACCTTGTTTGCCTTTTCGCAAATTAAAACTTCAGTTTAATTGGGGGAAATGGATTGAAATAAATCGATCTTAAAAGTTTTCCGAAAACTCGTCCAAGAGTAATGAATTAGGGTAATGTAATACAGGGAAACCTGGCTCTCGCAAATGGAAGGAAAGGCACAAATTGGGATTTATTATTATTTTTCTTTTTTTGTAAATATTATTTGTGGTATAAAAAGATGTAGCAGACACATCATTAATTTCCAAGCCAAGAGGACCGTAATCGCCTTATGAAGACAAAAAGCTACTCTCCATTATGAGTTACCCTACATATTTTTTCCACTGTCTCACTCTGATAAGATTTTCTGATAATGTCATTAATGTAACAATTAAGAGTACCCTGAAAAAATGTGTGTATTTATTTTCTGTATCTATGACCAAATACCCATGTTTATGGGTTTCAAATCCACGTGAATTTTTCATGAGCACAGAAATGTAAACAACATACTGAAAATGTTAAAAAAAAATCTAATTTATCCCGGTAAAATTCAAATCAGAAAACTCTAACATTTGATAAACAAACTTCACCCAAATTATATTAACTCTAGTTTAACATATTTGTTCCAGGTGTTTTCGTTCGGAGGCACAAAACAAGACAAACACTCCGATTCTTCGAGATTAAATCGGACAAGAAAAATGAACAGAGGATAAATCGTATAAAAGCGAAACACAACATTCACGCCAGATTACTCCATTTCTCCGAGTTAAATTAAAGTTTTACAAAACAGGCAAGACGAGATAGAAAAGCGAAGTGGCGAAAGCGAAATTGCAATTCCGAATGCGATACTGAGGCCATTTTTCTGGTATGTCTAATGCGACAAACATCAACACCTTGAATGACAGACACGAAGGAATACAAAGGAAAATAAAATTATTTGATGAAAAAAATATGTAGATTGTATAATGCAAAAAAGAGGAATTATTTAAATGGAATTGATTGGAATCCGGACTAGTAGTGATCACCAGGTGAGTGTATAATGAAGACCAACATAATCCACTTATTTCACACTAAATCGCAAAGCTCGTTTAATAAAAACGGTGCTCAATAAATTGAGCGGGCGCTTGGAAGCACACTTGACCTCAATAGAGCACGGAGCAAAGCGTCTCTATCTTTTCAATTTCGTGCTTACAGAAATCATAGTGGCTCAATAAATTAGTGTTTATTCGGTTGGGCAACGATTTATTGGGTGGATAGATAGTAGGTAATAGTATAAACATTAGTTTTAGCTAATGAAAATTATGTCTGTTTGAGCTGAAGCAAGTATTATTTTCTAACTTTGAACGATAAATATCAATATAATCAGGCTTTTTGAACAAGTGATTGGCACATTTGAAATCCTATCCAATTTAACAGCATAGAGCTGGAAAATTTTGGGCCTAAATCCATTTTTATGTAGTTCAAACCCCAACGAAACATTATGAAACGTCAACAGTTTCTAAAAAAATATTTCCTAGGAGAGTCGTTGTGGCAATTTGAGCGTAAGATTGCGACCCTCTCTAATTTAATTGAGGATAAGCGGCGAAATAAGGGTCCTCCATTTTGTACGCAATCGTCCTCTCTCTGGTGTCGCAGCACATAGATATCGGACTTTTTCGGTTCCGGTCTGATGCCGAACTGCTGCACTTCATTACTGGCACAACAACCCATTTTGGGGGCAAGTAAATTGGAGCGAGATAAGAAATTATCTGCGTTTTTTTTTAATAACAGGCTTCTCCTTTTTTAAAAGTGAATTGGAATTTAATTAAAGTCCCAGAGTAATCAGGATCAGGAGCAAAACAGTAATTTGTCACAATGATGAGGTTAAAATAGATAAGACTTTTTTTCTCATTCGCTTTGATGTTAGGCAGGCACACTTGAAGTACAAAAGTTAAATTTTACGTAATCGCTTAGCGCTTCGTTAGTGCTTTAATGTGCTCCTATCCCCAAATTAGCAAGCCTTGAATTTTCGGAGATATTTCGGTTTTTTGAAATCACCTACTCACTTTATACCCAGCAGGGACAAGGGAAGCACCAATGTTCAGTTGCAGATAAATGGTTAGTGATTTGTTAATGCTTCAATTCACAAATTAGCAACCCCTATATTTTCAGAGATATTTCGGTTTTCGGGAATCGCCTGCTTACTCCACACTGTAACTCCTTTTGTTTACAAATTAACAGGAGGTCCATAATATGTTCAGTTTGCTAAGCGAATAATTATTAGGGGTAGGTCAATAGTTCAATAAGTACAGAATGGCAAGGGCGCCGCTGAATTTGTAAAAAAATTAATAATTAAATTACATAAAATATTGAATTTTGAAAATTCAGAAACGCGCCTAAAAAAAAAATAATCAGTAAACGGTAATTGATAATTCTGAAAAGGAAATAGATAAGGCATATAACTCAACCAAATCTTGACATAGGTAAAACCAATAAAACACTGAAGCAATTTTCAAATCAAAATAGTATATTATTTTGGAAACTTTCTACAAGCCTCCATTCCAACAAAAGGTTGATTACGGTAGCCATCCAGCCATCCATTTTCTGTCACTTGACGAGGGAATTTGCACATGGAAGTTGCAAATTCTAGCCTTGAATCAAGGTAGATACAGGCTAGAAGTTCTCAGTTATCCTCAAATGTGGAGGTGCAAGAGTCAATACGAAGACCTTCGGGACTTGATGCCCCTGAGAATCACTTCAAAAGCTCTATGCCCACGTTCCACGAAAATGGTAATCTTTAAAAATGTGGGCTTGTTGGAAATGATTTCGTTCAGTTGTAGATAGATGATTAGTCCTGATCCATAACATTTGTGATAAGATGAATATAACGGCTGCTCAAAAGAGAAGCTAAGGCCCGTTTTATATTCACCTTCTGATAAACTATCAGGATTATTTAACGGATAAAAACGCAATCTATAAGCCTATTGATCGGCCCGTTAGTCGCCGACCAATAGGATTATTGATAGGCAAATTTGTCTTAAAGAAAGTAACCAGTAAGTTTACCAGAAGATGAGTAAACCGGCCTAAGCATTAGGAAGCACTGACTAGAGTTTATGCTGTTTATATTTTCGGTTCTCGGTCCTGGTAGGATGGAATCAGCAGGCGATTATAAAAAGTCGAAATTACTCTGGAAGTATAAGAGTTGTTAAAAATTGAGATGGTGCATCATGAAGCACCAACAATTTATCTGTAACTGAGCGTTGGTGCCTTCCTTGTTCCTGCTGGGTGTGAAGTAAGCAGGCGATTTCTGAAAACCGAAATATCTCTGAAAATATGGGGGTTGCTTATTTGGGGATTGAAGCACATAGAAGCACTAACGAAGCTAAACGATTACGTAAAATTTAACTTTTATGCTTCAAGTGTGCCTGCCTACTTCATAGAGCCAATTCTCAAGGAAAAATTCTTGATGAAATATGTATTTTTGAGCCAAACCTGCTATCTTGCAGAATTTCAATAGATTATTGTCTCTCAAACAAGAACACTAAATGTTTTTGGCCATTCTATAAACGTTTTTGCAAAATTCTGCGGCGTCACGCGATCACTCGACTTTCAGCCTGAACTTCGGTGGGCTCTCACTTCTAATGGGTTTCATATATTGCGGACTTTTTCGTTAGAAGTTTTATTGGCTACAAGCCAGTTTTTTAACATCAAAACCACTCGCTACGGATGTGAAAGTTTTTACAGGTCCCTTCTGAATCTATAAATTGATCCCGTTAAGTTTTTGCAACACTACCACCGATGTATTGGAACTATTTTTTAACTGTTTGGTATTTATTTAACGCATAATCATCGTATTTTAAATAATAGGAATGCTTGTATATTTCTACCAGAAGCCGAGAAAAACTCCATCAAAAAGAAAATGCAAAATCGCAAAACACATATCCGGAACCGTCCAAGTTCACGAACTCGAAAACCCTTTTAACGGCGATACATTATTGACCCTAGAGCCGTTTCTTGCAGCCACACTCTCTGAGAATTTCTTTGTAATTCCACATTTGATCGATGTTCTACCAACAAGGTTCAAATGAGGCGATTTTCAATAAAAATTAGAATTACAACCTATCAACGTTGCAATTTTACTCGTTATCAGTATCAAAAAATTAGCTTGGCTTAAGACGGGATAATGTCGACCCTGAGAATGAACTATGACTGATCTACTGCATTTCATAAGGGCAAATTGTATGAAGTTAAGAATCATTATCCAGGGTTTGAGATTTTCGGACCAGGGGTCCTTTTTTCGAATATTTTCGTATACGAAATTCGATACGATTTCGAATGCTCCCCATTTAATTTACATTGCTGTCAGTCAAATTTCGTGTACGAAATGCACTCGAATGGTTTCGAAAATCGCACCCCAGGAATGAAGATCACAAATTACCAGCTATCAGCAAAAACAAACAATGAATAGAAAAATATGCGGAAAACGGCTTATTTCTATGATTTATCAGTAAAACTGTCCAAATAGGATTTTAAAATCATACGGAGAGAAATCTTGTAAAATCAGAACAATCGTATTGCCAAAGGCAACAAAAGGCACAAGCTATACGATTTTCAATTGCTTTTACTCCACACAGAAGGGTGCGAAACTTTCCTAAAGTTCACAGAAACTACCTCTCTTTGAAGAATCAATGACTCCCTCAAGACAAACCAGATAGAAAATTAATTCAATAGCTAAACTAGATACTGAAGTTACATTATGTAGAGGTGAATTAAAAGGTATTTAGGGAGATTCTGTTAGAAAAATTAAAGGTCAATGAGACAAATTAATTTTTTTTTTGCAGGAAATAGTTTTAATTCGGAGAAATTTTTCCAGTTCTAAAGAAGTTTCCCATTATTTTCGGTTTTTTCGGCCAATCAAATCTTAGCAGATAAGTCAATCACAGGCAAGTCGACTACTATGCATATCGGACAGGGATGTCAACAGAAATAGCGCTTCAGTGAAGACCACATTGGAAAACAGGGAGATGAAGCTGGGCTTCTTTTTGGGCAGAGAGGGAGCTTCTGACAACGCTTCCTTTGACTCAATGATCAGATTTCTCAAGCATAAAGGAGTTGAAGATATCTGCTGTGTGTAGATCAACTCCATGCTAAGAGAAAGAAGAGTAGAAACTACCGTCGCAGAAGAGACACTGGCGGCCTGAGTGTACAGGGTATTGTGTATTTAGGTACACAACATTGAAAGATTTTTGAAGATCCAATTTACTCAAAAGAAACTCCAAGCTTACAACAGTAAATTCGATCAATTATCAGAGAGGATCTTGACAGATACTGGCATTATTTGTCTTATTATTTTTAGCCCACCACTCAACATGTCACCCATCGAAGGATGCTGTGGAATGATGACTGAAAGGGTGCCTCATGTTACGTTTACAATAAAGTGTTGAGCTCGTACATTACATTCCTTCCCAATTAGCTTTTGTCAAGATCCTAGCGTTCAAAGGTTCAACCTATCAGGACCCTTGGCAGATCTTTGAGATCTACGCAACAAGGGTGGAGATGTCCTTGGCAACAAGCCTGGAGATGCCCCTGAATGATCAGAAACTGTAACCTTTTTTTCTTAATGGGATATTTAGATGTAAGAGAAATAGGAGTAGGCAAGGAAGTAGGAGTTTTTGGTTCTAACACTTCTACCGAGGGTGGGACATTATTTTTAAACTCATGATTTTCTATAGATTTCCGGTCAACAGAATATTCCGTTATATTTTCGGGGTTATTCGGGTTTTCCAAAATTTTCACAGCTGCATTACTAGGAATATCAGACCGAACATCTCTCTGTATACTGCAACAATGATGGTTTCAAGTAATGAGCATGAACATATCGCACTCTTCCCTCTGGAGTCATCACTAAATAAGAATTAATTCCAACTGCCTTTAACACCTTTGCTGTAGTCCACTTCCTAAGCTGTGTTAAGTATAACATGACTGACTGATTAATCAAATACATTTTATTTTCTCGTCTTCTTATATTTTCACTTTCGATTACATATTTCTCCCTTTTTCTTTCTACCTTTCCTTTTAAATTTTTCGGATGAAACATATTAAGGTTTGTTCTTGGGATCTGTTCAAACATCAATTCTGCTGGTGTTTTCTTAGTAACCGTACTTGAAGTATTCCTATAATTAAACAAAAAGTTATTCAGCTTATGATCAATTGAATCGCATTTCTGATAAAAATCTCTGTCAAAAATGTCATTCTGCATATTCTTCTTAATTTTTAGTACCGACTTATACTAGTCCAGGAGGCAGTGACATTTTTTAGCACTTATTTTCCCAATTGGTGTATATTAAATAGTTTGTTCTCTTAGTGATACAAAATAAGAATATACAACGCAAAAATTTTCGTATGGGTTCACAAGATCAATGAAAAAAACAAGAACATTATTTTCCGAGTCATAAATATTTCACATTCACTACAATAGAACATAAAGTATGTGAAAATAGCAATTTGGCTTATCTCAGATAGTGAAAAGTGAGTCTGGCTGAAATTTTTCGGATCTTCAATTTTTCACTTGCCAGACATATTATCCATACTCACAGATTAGCCGGACTATTTGTTTACGTAACTTTAGTATTTTTCTCATTATTAGACCTATTTTTATCATTGGAAAAAAATGGGCCGTGCATTCGTAAGCTCTAACGGATTTTGCGCCTCAACCCATCGGAAAATCCCCCCTGAAAATATATGAATTCTGCTTAGAATTGCTAACCCTACAAGACCAAACATACTAAAAACTTTACGTCTCGTTATCGTTTGCTAAGCATTTGTTCCTTTTATTCGAAAAATCTCTAACCATTTCGAAGTACTAGTTAATCGCTCTATATTATCATTGATGTTTGGCCACCAAAAGTCACTTCTAGCTCTTAGCTACATTCTCATCCTTCCAGGATGAGTCTCATGTAACATATCCAACAATTTATCTCTCAAAGATTCTGGCACAACAACTCGATTTCCCCAGGTTACACATTCACATTCAACGCTCAACTCATTTCTTCGTTGAAAATAAGGCTTTAAGTTACCTTCATTGCAGTAAGACCATCCATGTTTAACATGGTCAATAGCTTTATTCAAACATTTATCTTTCTTTGTCTCTCTACAAATCAATTCGGCTGTGATGGGTAAGTTATCTTCATATATGAAAGCAAAAACTTGCTCCTCTAGTTTAAATTATTCAAACATCTCGGACAGTGGCAATCTTGATAGACAATTAACATTAGACATCTCTCTAGCCTTCTTGTATTTAATCTCCCAGTTATTTGCAGATAACTTAACAGCCCATCTTTGTATCCTAGCATGCGCTAATGTAGGCAACCCATGGTTTTCAATGGCCGGTGATCTGAGAATATTATAAATTTTTTTCCATACAAAAACTTCTGCAATTTGCGAACTGCAAATACGACTGCATAAGCTTCTCTCTGCACTTGAGCATAATTTCTTTCTGATGGAGACAACGTACAAGATGCGAACTGAATTGGTTTACAAACTACATCTTCTACTAAGCTCAAAATCGCTCCCAGACTAGCGTCTGCAGCAACAATTAGCTTTATCAGGATCATAATGTGTTAAAATAACACAATGATTTATCATCTCTTTGCACTTTTCAAATGCTGCCTGTTGAGACTTTCCCCATTTAAATGGTTGACTTTTTCTTAACAAATCATTAAAGTCGACTTTAGAGTATCTGAACAGTGAGGTGAAAATTTAGAATAAAATTCAACAGACCAAGAAAACTTTTGAGTTGAGTTAAATAAGTAGGGACAGGGCCATCAGTGATTTCTTTTACTTTTGATTTTTAAGGTTTTAATGATTTTATACCTTGTTTATTCCAGGTATGACCTAAAAACTCTATTTATGACTGAAAGAATTTACTTTTGTCTAAGTTTAACTTGATGTTGTGCTTTTCAAATCGTTGCAAGACTATGTCTACATTCTTAACCTATTGTGGTTAATTTTTTCCCGAAATTACAGAATCATCCAGATAAAATCCCACAAACTCTAGACCTTTCAAGGAAATATATGTGTTTCCAATTTAAAAGCGGATAATATTAATTCAGAGTAGTATGAACTTCCAAAACCTTGAAATGCATTACCAACATATCAAAGAGACTATTCACAGTGCAGCATTTGAAGCCCTTGGCAAATATGAAGAAAAGGGAAGTAGACCCACACCTTATTGGTGGGACCAAGAAATAGAGAGAGACATAGAAGATAAAAGGAAGAACAACAGTATCTAACTTCAAATAAGACACGAGACAAAGAAATATATAAAGAAGCACAAGCAAGAGTACGGAATAGAATAGTGAACAAAAAGAACGAGTTATGGGAAAGAAACTGTGCGCATATTAATACTTATCTGGGGGGTAAAAGAAACACAGAAAGTTGGAGATTACTCAAAAACATGAGGAAAACACAAACTAAGGATATTATCAATACAATAACACCCAAGCAATGGGAAGAGAACTTTGAAGAATTATTGACAGAACAGCGGGCAGAGTTTGAAGAAGAAAAGGAACAGACACGAAACATAAAAACTGCAGGATCACCAATACGGGTTATCCAAGAAGAAGTTAAAAAACACTGCGGCTTCTTGAAAAATGGTAGGGCAGCTTGGCGTCTCGATTGACTACATAAATCTCTAGACAGTAATGAAACACTTCCCTACTCGGTATGTAATATACTATTACTAATAACTTTCAATACCTTTTCTTCTATAAATTCAGTTTTATAATCAATTAACAAAATTGAGAGAATTTCTTTCATATGATTTTCATGCAACATTCAAAATCCCTGATTCTCGATACGATGTTGGAGAATTAGCTTTCGATTTATCGAATTTATTATGTATTTGTCTTATAGACCCTGAGATAGGGCCTGTTTAGTGGAGTAATTTTTTTTTGTCTGGCATTTTGAGGGATGAATGTGGCTAGTTAGCTGATGAGGATATAAGTGGTTTTAATGCCTGCCTCCTGTTCGAAATGTCCACAGAATGTTTCGCCGGAAAACTCGATTTCGAACTGTGATTACCGTCTGGCGCTTTTTCAGCGTTATTTTTACAACAAAACCTTTCATTCTCTCGATTGCCAGACAAAAAGTAAACGCGGAAGGTTCTTTTCTTTTCTCTTGGAAGTTGACACCCATCCCCATTTTTTCAGCTATTGAAAAGCATCTGGTATCTTTCATGGGTGAATTATTTATCAATGTCTATCTTTTATTTAAAAGCCAGAAAATTTGAGATCATAAAAAAAAAATTCCTCATGTAAATTAATTTTTTTCTTCTGCAAATTTTCGAAAAGGAGGCCAACAATAAAATCACCCATATTCTTATCAGCTTAGTAGCCACATTCAGCCCTCAAAATGCCAGACAAAAAAAAATGACTCCACTGAACAGCCCCTATCTCACAGTCTATTAGCATAACTTTCAATATTGCCCTATATTTGGTCAATTTTATCAATAAGAATCGATAAGTAATCTGAACAAAGGTCAGGGTTAGACAACATGTTCTAAATTTAAAATGGTTGAGTAATAGCCTACCGTCGAAAATTGATCAATTTTTAACCCGAGCTCATATAACTTATATATTAGGGGATTTCCCTTATGTGTCCAGACCATTTAACCGTTATATAACCCAACTGTTGTGTGCATTATTTATTTCTTTTTCAGAATTACCAATTACCGTTTGCCGATTATTTTCTAGGTGTGTTTCTGCATTTTCACCCTTCCATATTTCAAGCAATTTTATTATAATTTTTTTTTTTAACAAAATTCAGTGGCGCCCTTGCCATTCTGTACTGATTAAACTATCAACACACACCTAATAATTTTTCGCTGAGCAAACCGAGCATGTTATGGGCCTCTTGTTAATTCATTAACAAAAGGGGTTACAATGGGTGGTATGAATAAAAACGAAGTACTTGCTACTACTACAAGTATTAGTTATGTTCTACGTAGTATTTACTTCAAAACGAAGTAGATACTACATTTCGAAACTACCGGAAATTAGTAAATGCTTCTTTGTGAAGTAAATACTGCGAAGAATATACCTACTAATACTTGTAGTAGTAGCAAGTACGTACTTTGTTTTTATTCATACCACCCAATGTCTAATGCTTTTGTCCAATTATTTTATTTATTGCCTGATTCATAATAGCTATTTATGATATAAGTGTTAAAAGTACATTTTTAAGGCACGCATGTGAAAGTTTGCAGAATGAGCGAAGCGAATTCTGCAATTCACATAAGTGCCTTAAAAATACTTTTAACACAAATATCATACAATATTTTTTCTACAAACGGCAATAACAAGCAATAACCAGTGACAAATTGGATTTTTAAATGAATAATAAATTGGAAGCATCTTTCCTACGTAAAATTATTGAATTTGATATTTGTCAAAAAATTCAAACAACCAGCACCTTGTTTTACAGGTAATGAAATGTCTCGTCAGATTCTTGAAAGTCTGTCGTATGGTCTATCGTGGTCAGTAAGCTTTTTGCTAAAAATGCAACAAAATACACAAGAAAAAGAGGGTTGCATCAATCCCTTGAAAAATATAGAGGAGGCGGCCGATGGAGCTTCCTCAGTTGTTCAAATTTTACCATTAATATTAATGTAAATAATTAAAAATAAAAACTTTTTTTGACGTTTGCTTTCAAATTTTGATGTTTCATTTTTAACACTAGTGCCTTAAAGACTTTTAACACTAGTGCAATAAAGTAACATTTTTAATGCTTCGAGGGGGTGTTAAAAATTGCATTTTTAACACGTTTGTAGAAAAATTAATTTATTTGTCACTCATTTGTAAAACGTCATTTATCAAGTCAAAACATAAACAACGAAAATTGACAGCTAAACTGTAAAAACTTTTTTATTACGCATGCATCATAATCAACGATTATCGCACGCTGCAGCGTGCATAAAATGATTTTTATGATGCGTCTACCTTTTCAAAGGTTTGCTATAAAAACGATCTACCTTCATTACCTAGATATTTACCTGCATACCTGCCATTTAAATTACTACTTATCAAAATGAATGAACACTTTTAAAACATTTTTGAGATTATGATGCATTCGTAATAAAAAATAGCGTATGATATGCGTGTATAAGAGGGCATTTAAAGCCCTTGCGACTTACAAAACACTCCGCTGCGCGTCGTGTTTTGAAATATGTCGCGCGTGCTTTAAATGCCCTCTTATACACTTATATCATAATATACTATTTACAAGTCAGTAGGAGTAGGGTCGGTAGAATTATTTATTAAAATTGTATTACCTATGTAGGTATTAATTTTTAATTATTTTTTGCAACCGAGTAACAAATAAATTATTGTACATCATACGCCAGGTATCAGTTTTTACTGGCTCTTGAAGGTGTCAAGCTCGCCTGACGGCTCGCAAGTCATTTCCTTCAATCACCAGTAAAAATTGTTTTACCTGGCTAATAATGTAAAATATTATTATCTACCAGCGTTTGGTTATGACGTTTTTACATACCTAACCATTTTTCTAGTATTTGAGTTATGTCATGAGACTCATAACAGATCAGTGGTGTTATGGACTAGGTTATGAATTCATAACACAACTAGTGGTGTTATGGACTAGGTTATGAATTCATAACACAACTATTTTTGGTGATTTGACAAATGTCAAAGTTAAACCTGTAGGTAAGGTAAAATGAAGGTAGACAACCACTAATAACTAAAACTAATTGAAAAAACAGTCCTATTTTTCGCTTTGTAGGTAAAACGTTGCACATCACACGTGCGTTTAAACATGACTAAAAAACTCGTGTGTTCAGAACGACTCGTGTGTTCAGAACGACTCGGTCTACGACCTCGTCGTTCTAATCTTTCACACTCGTTATTGTAATCATGTTCATAAACGC
The DNA here is from genome assembly GCA_917834065.1 of Ceutorhynchus assimilis. Taxonomy (NCBI): domain Eukaryota; kingdom Metazoa; phylum Arthropoda; class Insecta; order Coleoptera; family Curculionidae; genus Ceutorhynchus; species Ceutorhynchus assimilis. Next base: position 23,160,615 of record OU892280.1, on the reverse strand, counting down.
ACGTGTAATGTAAATAACTATTATGTTGATTGAGTTGTGGATTACATTACATACGTTTTGTCTATTGAATATTATGTTGTATATTTGATTTAAAAAGGAAGAAAGAAGAAAAAAAAACCCATTATTTTATTTTATTTATTGATTTTTGTATTGTTATGAGATCCATAAATTCAGTTTAGGTTCAAGTTACTTAATACGTTTTAAAGATTTTGTAGCTATTAGGTTTTTGTATCAGCTTTGTCAATGAGACTTTTGTGTACTTCTGCCAATAAAGCATATTTGAGTTTGAGTTTGAGTATAATGTCCGACAGTTAAGCGGCACTAAAGTCCTTTTCGAACCAGACTACTGTCCTCGAAAAGGTGATAACACTTCATCAAGACAAGTATCAGAATGGTAGGAAGAACTCAGGGCTCTGGCAGACCAGATCCTGGTAAACTGCGAGACAATCACAAATCAAATAAGACGTATTCGCTTCGCGGATAATGTTTATCACAAAATATCAGTTAAAAGTGTGAAAAAATCTAATCTTTTATGAATGGAGGAGGGGGGGTTTGATTTTTACCTTTTGCAAATAAGAATCCCTTCCAAAGCTCTATGCCATACTCCACGGAAATGGTGTTACTATTGAAAATGTGGCCTTTTTGGAATGGACTTGTTGAGAGAAACGGCTCTCCGAAAGACCCTAAGTAATAAGGCATTCCTTGAAAAGCTATTACTTAGGAAGAAATTTAAAAAAACTTACCACGAGGTGCGTTGAAATTCAAACTTAAATTAAACGGTAATCGCTAGACTTTGTAAAGTGTCCGAGGCTCTTATGAGAACAGACCTTAACGTTGTGTTTACAGACAGTTGACGTCACAAGTACCGCCATCTTGAAGGTAATCGTTTTCGCGCCAACGAATGTTTATCACAAAATATCAGTTAAAAGTGTGAAAAAATCTAATCTACTATGAATGGAGGAGGGGGGGGTTTGATTTTTACCTTCTGCAAATTAGAATCTCTAATTTTGATTCTGTTCTCATTGTAGCTCACTTGTTCGGGCTTCAAATAAATGACCAAATTATGAAATACTCATATCAATTGTTATATTTTATACGAATCCTTGCCATTAAATTCTCCCCTGACAAGATTTTATATTCTTCCTCGTTAACCTCATTTTGTTCCTCCACAAACTATAAACGAATAAAATCCGCAATTTAACCGCCCCAAACCTGAATCCACTGTCAAAGTCAATAAATTTCCTTTCATCTTGAATCGTTCCACAAAAACGGAATAAAGTCGATTTTAATTCAAAATTGCCAAAGTACAAGACCGCTTTGAGATGGATTCATTAAGAAAAGGAAAATTCCAGGAAAAGGAAAATACAAATTCGGCGAAATACAACGGATATAGTCGCTGTCAAGAGGTTTTACTTTCTGGCAAAAACAATGGGATTGAGTAGAGAATAAAAATTATTTCTGACGGGTTAAAAATGGACAGACCGAAATAGGATAGGAGTTTAAAAACTTCTAGAATACTGGAAAATCCATAGCCCAAATTCAGTCCGTGGATAATTTGGACAATAGAGAAAAAAGTAGGTACTAACCCATAATACTGTCATACCGGCCCATGTCCTTTAACTTTAAATATTGTAGCATTTCGTAATTTATGTCTCAATCCTATTAAGCCATTGGAACAATAATTGCGAAAAGTTGATTTGTCCCAATTACAGACTAAAAATCCATTAGCCTTGCCCTACTAAACCTGAATTGTGGCCAAGGAGAAATTGAACATTCATTATGCTTGAATGGCGAAAATGTGTATCAAGATCAAAGCAAGTTGCAACTCTACTTAGAATAATAATTGCTATTAGGTATATTTAGATCATTAACTAATTATTTTAGAAAAAATCTCCTAAATCTTATGTTAGTTTAATTGAAATTAACGTGCCAATTACCCGTTGGTGTGCCCTTAAGATAATTATGCAGCCTTGAAGCAAAAGGCTTTAAGGGCTCAAATTGTGAAATACTAAACCCTAATTCTATTTTAGTGCCTAGCCACCGGGATTTCGCTGACAGAACCTGAATTAGGCCCAGTTATATACTTTTGATGGCTCTGGATATAATATACCCTCACACAGCTAAAATTTGCAATTTAAATTATTCTTTGTTGTTTTGTTGATCATAGGATATGGAAGGGACTAGCTTTAATTACGGGATGCTTAAACTTTTGACTATAATGGTGAGCCTTTGTAATAAATGAGCTTGAAAAGTAGAGCCGGAAAATAGTAGGTTGAATTTTTTTCTATGATCTCCACCTCTACACCGAGTTATATTATTTTCTGCGTTGTAATTTTTCTGGAAATAAAAAATCTTTTTGGAGGACGTAAATAAGAATATTGTGTATTGTGTAAAGAAATTTAAAAGAAAAATAATTTTCTCTGAAACTTGTTGCACGTCATTGCACGTAATCCGTCCGATTTCAAGGTTTAAATTCTCCTAACGCAATTAGGGTTTGTGGCACTTTTAATTGAATTTTGTGAAAACGTGAAGTAGAAATGCCTGTTTCATTCTTGCAACTAATTTTCTAGCGTGGTCCGGGCGGTTTCCATTAACAAATTAACTAGTATAATCCTTCTGGCGAAAAGACTCTTAGAAAACGGAATGGTTAAATTTATTTTTAGTAGATTGGCCCCTTTAGAGTGAAAGTTTTTTTATTTATTCAACAAAAAGTGTCGGTTTTTGGTTCATTACTTCATTAGCGAGCATAATTCTAATCATGTAATTTTAATGAAGTATGGTGTTTTTGTCGCTTATCAGTAACCCGAAACTATATTAAACCGAAAATTATCGTCCCACGAGGCGAATGGTTGCCATAGGCGATGAGAACGGCAGATTACCAAGCTGAATTCTAATTAAGGTTCGACCCTTATATAATATAATTGACGCTTGATGGAAGCCAGTGGTTCGTGGTCGAAAGGTTCAGATTGCGGTGCCGAATTTCCTTGTTATTGATTTTATCAATTATTCGCCTACCCCAAGATTGGATATGCTAAATAGGTTAAGCCCAATGCAAACAATTACTAATACTGATAAAGTACATTTTACATTCGAATACATTTCCGTGTAGGAATATTTTGGCAAACATGAATTAGTTCACGATGCTAGTTAGTAGTTGGTGTGTGTAGGCGAATAGTTATTACTGGGTGATTTAATAGTTATTTACATTACGAGTGCGTTTATGAATATGATCACAATAACGAGTGTTGTTACGAATAATACTAGTTATTTGATACTTTAAGACAAGAAAACCTATAAAGTCGTGGAATTCAAAAAATTAAGATAACGTGTGGCCCCTTTATGTGCAAATGAAACCACTCAAAATCCAACAAAGAATAATTTTATTTGATATTGGTTTACAATATAGTAGCAATGTTACGTTCTTTGAAATTTGACAGTTGCCAGCTTGGTGAATCTGATACAATATGTACCTTTCCAATCCGGAGCTCTTCAATGGATATTGGGGTTTCGTGAACTGGAGCTCTTCGTGTTGTTTCCTGGATCCAGGAAAGAGGATAGATTGCTGGGGTGACGTCACTCCAGCTGATCCAGACTCTAAACACTGATCTTTTATATCCAGTAGATACCCAGAAAAGAATAAGGCAGTACTTATCAGGTTCACCAAGATTTGGAATATCAAATCCCTGAATCCTGTCAAAAAGCGAGTGTCTTGCAAAGACAAAAAAATTAATGTGAAATTAGTTTATTATAAAACTATTGTTGTGCAGACACTCCTTTCCAACAGAATCAGGTATGAGCAGCTAGTGCAAATTGGAAAAAATATTTTAAATAATTGAAAATAATAAGATAATAGTAAAATAGGTAATAACAGCAAGATTAAATTAAAATGCTCGTTACAAATTGAGCAGGGTGCTGATTTTCTGGCAGTAGCAATGAACAGGCAAAAATAAAAACAAATGTAGGAAAAATTGAATCAGATAAAAAAATTAAAAAAATTAATCTCTAGATTCTCCCCAAATAGAAAAATTTTCCTTTTTAGTTAAGGTTCCTAACATAGATACTACAAAATAAACCTGAGGGTGAAATCAATCAAATCCAGGATATGTCAAAATTCTTGAGATGTTTTAATTAAAACTTTTTAAATGAATTTTTGACCTGCCTGGATTCCTATTTTGAAAATTACATTCTTTTTCAATTCTTCCCCTCGAGTCAAAGAGAAAATGGCTATACAGGCCTCTGCCTGGATTCAATAAAGTGTTGATAGGGATGGACACACAGATTTGTTTTTCACCGACTCTTTTAGAGCAAATGGTCCAATAATCCCACACTAACAATTGATTCTGAAAACCAGAGCAGCAGAACCTATTTATGACCCCAAAAATCTGAATTGACTTACCTCAGAAAAACGTGGAACCACCAATGACAAACAAAATGGAGGCCCACAATTAGATAAAAAATTAAAATATAATATTTATATTTCAAAAGTAGATAAGATAAGATTTATCAGGTAAAAACTCAATAGTGATATGGTAGTATACACTAATGGTAAAGTAAATTGAAAAATTATGAAGGGAAAATCTAGAAACCTGAAGGAAAAAATTACAAAAATCAAAATCGACTTGCCTGCTAGGCCACTGCCAGAAAAAGAGACCGTTTTAGAAACCAAATCCTGCAGTAAAACGAATCTTGTATTTTTTTTTATACTTAACTGCATATAAACCAGATCGAACAATCAGAAGATTATACTCAACATACACAAAAGAGCGTGCTCACTTATAAATGAAACACCACGTTGATTAAAAGAGAATATATAAAAATCCACTAGAATTATTTTAATTGTTTACAAATTACAATAATGAAAATAAGGGTTATGTTGAAAACAAAAAACCACTAATTGATTAGGTCATGAAGCCAAAATAATTATTTCAGAATCAGAAGTTAAAGAAAGACAGAAATTTATCTACACTCACCGACAGAAAATTCGGGACAATCAAAATTTAGATCAAATTTGATGTAGGATAACTTTTTCTTCCATAGTCCGATTTCAATCTTTTTTTTTCATAATGTAGATAATTGTTTCGGTTTTAATTAATTTTATTCAATTTTCATAAATACAGTTTACATGTTGGAATATACCAGGAAAATAAAAAAGTATATTTTTTCTCTTAACTTTGTAACACTCTGTAGAGTAATTTTGCGAAGTAAGCTACACTGGATATGCTTTTCTGGAGAGTTTGATCCATTTCAACATTTTGCTGTTTTATCGGTCTTGGTATCTTTATCGGTTTGGGAGATATGAATTTTTGAAATAAACATTACACTTTTTGATCAAGTCTAAATTTTTGAAATAAACCTTCATTTTTTGATCAAGTCTATTTTTAATTGAAGTATGGAACTAGGGGTTTTAAAAGTTTGTACCTCGTGTTACCTCCTCTTGCTCTTATAACAGCTTCTAAACGTCGATTCATTCCTCTAATCCGGTTTTGGATATCCTGTTGTGGAATAGCAAACCATTCTTCTTCCAAAGCATTTCGGAGCTGTTGGAGAGTGAACAACTGTCCTCGGCGTTTCCTAATTCATCTACCTAACATGTCCCATACATGTTCTATGGGATTAATGTCAGGACTACGAGCGGGCCAGCGCATAACGTTTATTCCAACCTCTTCTAAATATTGGGCCACTATTCTGTTCTGGCAGTACCTATGTGGACGCGCATTGTCATGCATGAAAATGAATTCGTTGCCGATAAATTGTGGAAAAACAACAACATGTTCTCCCAGAATTTCGTCAATGTATCTTGGGGCAGGTAATCTTCGGTCAATAAAAACAAGTTCTGTTCGAGCGTCAAACGAAAAACCGCTCCATACCATTATCGATCCACCATCAAAGCTAACCCTTTCGCTGAAAGGACATTGGGCGAATCTCTCCCATTATCGTCTCCATACTCTTTCTCGTCCATCAGGTGACCTCAGGCAAAATCGAGACTCGTCTGAAAATAGAACTTGCCTCCACTCTTGAAGGTTCCAGTTAATGTGTGGCAGATATGCTAGGTGCTACAAAATCTAGCATGGGAAGCGCCGTAGCAAGATATTGTGAGACTGGAAATTACAGTAGAAGACCTGGATCTGGAAGAAATCGCGCTACTTCCGCCCTTGATGATCGCTTCATTAGACTCTCGGCTTTAAGAGATCGGCATACCAGTGCAGTAGTGATAAGAAATGACCTCGACAGAGTTCGTCAAGTTGCTGTCAATGAAATAACAGTGAGAAGACTTAATTAAAGGCAATTTACGGGCCAGAAGACCGGCAACTGGATCAGATCTCCAAAGACAGCATCGAGTTAATAGACTTCTTTTTTCCCAAGAACACATTAACTGGAAGCTTCAAGAGTGGGGGCAAGTTTTATTTTCAGACGAGTCCTGAGGTCTCCTGATGGACGAGGAAGAGTATGGAGATGACAAGGGGAGAGATTTGCCCAATGTACTTTTAGCGAAAGGGTTAGCTTTGGTGGTGGATCGATAATGGTATGGGGCGGTTTTTCGTTTGACGCTCGAACAGAACTTGTTTTTATTGACCGAAGAAATTTACTTGCCCCGAGGTACATTGACGAAATTCTGGGAGAACATGTTGCTGTGTTTGCACAATTTATCAGCAACGAATTCGTTTTGATGCATGCCAATGCCCGACCACATACTGCCAGAATAGTGGCCCAATATTTAGAAGACGTTAGAATGAACGTTATGCGCAGGCCCGCTCGTAGTCCTGACATCAATCCTATACATAGAACATGTATGGGATGAGACATGTTAGGTAGACGAATTAGGAAACGCCGAGGACATTTGTTCACTCTCCAACAGCTCCGAAATGCTTTGGAAGAAGAATGGGCTTGCTATTCCACAACAGAATATCCAAAACCTGATTAGAGGAATGAATCGACGTTTAGTAGCTGTTATAAGAGCAACAGGAGGTAACACGAGGTACTAACTTTTAAAACCCCTACTTCCATGCTTCAATTAAAAATAGACTTGATCAAAAAGGGTAAGGTTTATTTCAAAAATTTAGACTTGATCAAAAAGTGTAATGTTTATTTCAAAAATTGATATCTCCCAAACCAATAAAGATACCAAGACCGATAAAACAGCAAAATGTTGAAAATGGATCAAACTCTCCAGAAAAGCATATCCAGTGTAGCTTACTCCGCAAAATTACTCTACAGAGTGTTACAAAGTAAAGAGAAAAAATATACTTTTTTATTTTCCTGGTATATTGTAACAAGTAAACTGTATTCTTGAAAATTATAAAAAAAAAGATTGAAATCGGACTTTGGAAAAAGTTATCCTACATCAAATTTGATCTAAATTTTGGTTGTCCCGAATTTTGTGTCGGTGAGTGTATTTGCTAAAAGTTAGGATGGATTTTTTGCATTTTATGCTTATGATGGATAGATGGCAGTACTGATATAATATTGAACTTTGTAGATACTTTTAGGCTGTGCTTTTAGATTACTCAAATTATGAATAATTGTTTTGCTGATTGTGAAATGGCATAAATACAACTTTATAATGAAAATAAGAAGAGATGGAACACGTTACGTAAATGATAAATTTATCGTAACCGTGTGAAAGATTAGAACGACGAGGTCGTAGACCGAGTCATTCTAATCACACGAGTTTTGTGAACATGTTTGAACGCACGTGTGATGCACAACGTTTTATCTACAAAGCGAAAAATAGGAAAATGTTTTTTTTCCTACAGCCGTGCGGAAAAATCGATTTTCCGCACTGATATGCGTGCGGAAAATGAGTTTTCCCGCACGGTGCGGTAAAACTTTTTTTTTTTGACATATCAGTGCGGAAAAACTTTTTCCGCACGGCTCTCAGTGCGGAAAAAATTTTACCGCACTGATAACACTTGCGGAAAATGAATTTTTCCGCACGCGGCTGCCGTTCACCGAACGACGCGTAGCGGAGTTCAACGGCAGCCGCGTGCGGAAAAATTCATTTTCCGCACTTGTTAGGTAAATAGCTATTTCAATTTTCTTTTATCAGTAGTTGTCTACCTTCATTTTCCATTTACAGGTTTAATTAGGACATTTGTCGAATCACGAAAACTAGTTGTGTCATAGATTTATAACCTAATTCATAACACCACTACTTATGTTATGAGTCTCATAACATAACTCAAATACTAGAAAAATGGTTATGTAGAAACGACATAACCAAACGCTTGTAGATAAAATGTATTTACCTAGAAATAATACATTGAACAATCGTTATCAGGAAAATAACTGCAAGAGCAATAATAGTAAAATATCGGTGAACCAGATAGCGAGTATGGACGACAATAACGTCAGGAGTTATTTTTTCACGTAAAGCGGTATCATACTCTTAATTACAGTTATCGGAAAACAGTTTTACATAAAATTTGCCTATTCGCATTCGCTATTTTATAATCTTAACCTAACTTATATCTTGTTTTGATTTGTCAATGTTGATTCTGTTGTTTATGGTCAGGATTACAGGTTTTGTAATTTCAATGCTTTTTTATTATTTTTTGAATTAGCATAACATAACCTATAATTTCTTCTTTAGATAGCGGGTAAAGCAGCCAAACAAGTTTATTTTTCTAAAATAATTCTTTATTACTAACCATTGTATGGCTGTTTCACCCGCTATCTAAAGAAGAAAACGTAAAAAATCCAGCCGTTATCCCCAATCCTATTATAACCTATAATATTCAACCAGCCCGTTGTCAAAAATCTGCGCATGCCTATTTGAGCATTTTTTAGGCGTTATTCGAAATAGCGCTTAACGTAAATGTTGGGGTGAATTACGTTATGCGGTAACGTTATTTCAATACGAAGTGTTAAATATTGAATCGCTTATACGTTTAATTTCAAAATAACGTTGGCGCTAATACTGCATAATGCTATTTGGGTTATCGATATCTCTCTATTATATTAACGTTCACTTACCCAAGGTCTGTTGTGAAAGTTTCAATTCAATGTACTAGTTCTTCAATAGTTCTTATGCCCGTCGATTTTCTTTAATTCCTTAAGCAGAACATCTGTTTTCTATCTATTCTATTTTCGGTTTTTTCCTCAGCAATCAGCAGCAATACTTGGTATGTGGGCGCTTTCCGTCTTTTTTTTTTATCTTGAGTAGGGTTTTCCTTTCTTTTCTCATCTTCATATACCATCGGTAATAAACTTAGCGGCAGATGAAGTGGGACACCCGAAAAATTGCCTAATTTTGACTTGCTATAACTTCGCCATTTCTTTGCCGATCTTAGATTGTCAGGCAGGGTTACAAAGCGCCATCTTTGGTCTATGCGTCAGTGTCGTCGTACATTTTTTTTCAAATTCCTTTTCGTTATACAGGGTTTGAATGTATGGCGGCGTAAAATTTCCATTTTTTGGCGAAGAATATGGGAAAGATGGAGGGTCCAATAAAGTTCTTTCTAGTGGTGACTCGATCACTAGGTTAACACCTCGAGACGTCTTTGCCATTTTTTCGATACATTTCGTTGCTATGGAAATATGGCCATTTTATGGTATTTCGTTTTACTCTTGAAATTAGCGATTCTTTAATTAAACAATAACAGATTCCGTTTAAATTGCATAATGGAATGACTTGTATAGAAAATGGTCAACACCAGTGGCGTGCAAAAGGGAATTTATGAAATTAAAATAAAAAAAATCTATTTATTTGAAAATTTTAACGGTTTTGTTGAGCGTTACAGTTAAAAAGGTCCTGTGTAACTGTGATGAATTTGATTTTGATATTCAGAAGCGTTTAGTGAAAAAAAAAAAAAAAAAAAAACAGTATTTTTCATGGTATTTAATGTTAACGTGTGAACAGACCTGTCAACGGTACTGCTGCTCACCGACACGGTGGAGGATCTCAAAAAAGAACAAATCCTCGTCAGGATCGACTAGTAGTACGTACTGCAATTGAAAATAGAGTTTGGACTGTCAAGAGAATCCTAACGCATCTGCAGTTGAATGTTTCAGCAGACACCATTAGAAGACGCCTACATGCCCAGGGATTAAATTCTCCCGTCAGGCAAAGTGCCCACTTTTTACGAACATTTACCGGGAGAACTGAAAAAAATAGGCCCAGGAACACCTGAATTGGGATTTTAGGTGGAGAGACTGTCTTTTCGTTGAAGTATGCCGTTTTAATTTTTACAATTCTGACGGTCGATTGCTAACCTGGCAGAGATGGGGAGAACGTTTTTTAGAAGAAAACATGCGTTCCCAAGTTGCATTTGGCGGTGGAGGATTGACAGTTTGAGTCGGTATCAAACACATCGGAAGAACAGAACTCGTCGTATCGTGGTATTTCAGGGCAATGTTAACGGCCAAGTGTCTCTGGATAAATGTCAGATTTCGCAAGTTCTCCGGCATGCTCGAAATTATGACGGGTATTTTGTTCTTGTAGACGATAATGCTCAGCCTCATCGAGCATTATGAGTGAACCTGTATCTGCAAGGGCAAAAGTTCAATCGTTCCGAATTGCCTCCTAGATCCTCAGACATGAATCCAATTGAGCACGTCTAGAGCTGAATGAAGTTAGAGCTTTCCCGGGGAGAACGTCAGCCAGAAGATCTAGACGATCTCGAGGAGATGATTCTGGAGCTCTGGGAGTCAGTTACTATGGAGCTAATTAACCGAATAATTTCGAGCGTGCCAAAGCGGTGTCACGCAGTTATTCAGGTTAGAGGAGAAACAAAATGACATCATATCAGAGTTATTTATAACACCTTTTACACCCATATGCACCGTATGGACTTGGGAGTTTATTCTCGCTTAGTTCGAAAATTTGCATATAAAAGAGAAGTCCTAACCTGGTTTTAGCAACTAATCTGAATTGAGTCCCTTATCCTTATGTTGCATTTGGGCGTTAAATTTTAAAGTTTAACAAAACTTAAAAATTTCAGATAAAATTGATTTTTTTCATTTTAATTTCATAAACCCCCTTTTGCACGCCACTGGTGTTGACTATTTTCTATACAAGTCATTTCATGATGCAATTTAAACGGAATCTGTTATTGTTCAATTAAAGAATCGCTAATTTCAAGAGAAAAACGAAATACCATAAAATGGCCATATTTCCATAGCAACGCGATGTATCGAAAAAATGGCAAAGACGTCTCGAGGTGTTGACCTAGTGATCGAGTCACCACTAGAAAGAACTTTATTGGACCCTCCATCTTTCCCATATTCTTCGCCAAAAAATGGAAAGTTTTCGCCGCGTTACATTCACACCCTGTATAACGAGAAGGAATTTTTAAATAAAATGTACGATGACACTGATGCATAGACCAAAGATGGCGCTTTGTAACCCTGCCTGATAATCCAAGATCGGCAAAGAAATGTCGAAGTTATAGCAAGTCAAAATTAGGCAATTTTTCGGGTGTCCCACTTCATCTGCTGCTATAGTTTATATGAATCGCTGAGCATTCTAAAGTTTTCAGTGGTTTCTTTTTGTCGACAGTTTCGGTGGGTTGGTTGGGCGATGTCAATTTATTTTTAGATTGACAACTACGAGAACTATTAAAAAACTAGCACGAATTATGACTGACCATCAACCCCAAAAAGACTGAAATTGTCCTATTCACAAGAAAGAGGAAACTGGTACTTTCGCCAGCACCCAAACTCTTAAACATCGAAATAAGCTTTACTGCCGATGTCAAATATCTAGGAGTGACACGCGATTGCAAACCGTTATTAGTTTGACAGTCTATCAATAAAATTATTATTATTTGACAAAACTGTCAGTCAAGTTAGTCAGTCAGAATTGTAAAAATTTATTAAACGTGTCAATTCAGCGTGCGTACTGTCGTGTATCCTTATTGACATCCCAGAAATCCTTATATACAACACAAACTAACTAGTCACTTGTAACTCTCATATCACTAAAAGGATACAGAAAACATATATCGCCTATGAACAGTGTAGACTTAACATCTTTAAGGCCTGGGGTATGTAAGTAGGTAAACTATTCTTATAAAAAATTTTAAAAATCAAGAATTAAGAATTAGGCTAGGCTACACTGTTAACAGACAAGTCACAATCTAGCAAGGTTCAACTGTGACAAGTGATCTCTAAAAGGTTGGACAGAAAAAATCAAGGAGTGGTTGTTGGTTTGCGAAAGACACGGATCTGGAGACAAAGGAATTTTGACTGTAGTTGGTGCGGTGATATGGTTGATAGAAGGTTGGAATGTTTCTCGTATTAAAAGGTGGTATATATAAACCGATGCTGGAAGTGAGATAGGGACAATCAACAAGGGAGTTGAGAATTTTAAAAAGAAGGAGTAGGTCATGAATACTTCTTCTTTCTTGAAGTGATGACAGATTTCTTCGTAGTTATTTTCAGTGTCTCTATAGCATTTGAAATAAATTTCTTCTGCACTCGCTCAATTCTGTGGATATGGAAAGCATACTGAGGGTCCCATACAGAGGTGGCATAATCCAAGAGACTTCTAACAAGACTGCAATATAGAATTTTAATGAAACGTATAGTAACAAAGTCAGAAGTATTACGTTTAATAAATCCCAACATTCTCAGTGATTCTCCGATGATTGATGTTATGTGAGAGGAAAATGATAGCTTATCATCAAGAATAATTCCAAGGAAGAAGGAAGTAGTCGGATAAGGACAAAAAATAAAAGCCAATCAAATACTCGCCGACGTTTCGCCTTTAAACAATAAAGGCGAAACGTCGGCGAGTATTTGATTGGCTATTATTTTTTGTCCTTATCCGACTACTTCCTTCTTCCTTTGAATCTATTTGGGGACACGAACTTCTTCTTTAAGAATAATTCCAAGATCCTTTATGTTTACAATGGTAATGTTGCTCCATTAATAGGATAATGAAAATAAGCTTCAACTGTACGACGAGAAAATATCATGAGATTGGACTTAGAGATATTAACATGCATACCATTATCACGACACCAAGCCACAAATCTGTGGATATCCTCCTGCAAAGCAATGCAGTCGTTAAGATCGGATATTACTCTATACATTTCTTGATCGTCTGCAAACAGAAGGAACTCCGAAGACTGGAAGCAGGGTGCAACATCATTGATGAATATATTAAAAAGTAGTGGTCCAATGTGGGACCCCAGACGGCACAGGAATTTCGTTAACCAAGAAATTGTTAATTTTCACCATTTGAATCCTATTCAAAAGGTAGCTGTCTAGCCAGCAGTGTAAGGCTTCATTTAAAATCATTTTAAGTTTCTCTATTAGTAAATTATGTGGAACCTTATCAAAAGCCTTGGAGAAGTCTGTGTAGACGGAATGGACCTTCGCTCCACTTTCCACGACCTGCAATACAAACTGAGAATAGGTAAGGAGATTAGTTTAGTATTTCTACCCACACAGAAGCCAAACTGCTGGTTAATGATTTCAGGAGACAATAGTGAGCTTACATACTTAGTTACAAGGTTTCAAAAATTTTAGGGTTGGTATTGATGATGCAAGTGGGCTGGTAATTTTTTATGTTGGACTTGTCTCCAGATTTATGTATTGGGACGATAAAACTTGTTTTCCAGAATTTGGGAAAAGATGAACTTTCCAAAGATTTATTAAATATCATGTGTAGGGGCCTAGCGAGAATAAGGCGGCAGTTTCTAAGAAAGACAGGATGATATTAGTAGGACCCGGACCCTTGTGAGGATTCAACCTAATAAGCTCAGTGTATATGTCACATATGGAAATCGAGTAATTGTGACCATCAATATGATTTAATAACAAATTTTGATTGCATTTGTGGGTTACAGGCAGAGTAGACCGAAGGAAAAATAACCTGCAAATAGGTTGGCAGCATCAGGACCCATGGAAGCACTGTTATTATCAAGAGTGAGTAGATCAGGTATCTCAGGCGCATTGCGTTTAGAATTACAGAAATTCCAAAATGGTTCCGAATTAGTAGAAAGGTAATGTTCAGTGTTTTGGACAAAACTCCTATACCATTCCCGGGAAAGGACTGCACACTATCATCTTAGGTTGGCAAAAACTTCATAGTCATGAGCGGATTTACTGTTTTAGTAATTTTTATGGGCAATCTTCTTTTGTATTGTTAGACTTATAAGATCCAGACTGAACCCCCTAGGAAACTTTCTACTGGGTACCTTTTTGACTGGAACAAATAGATTAAAGCAACTATAGACAACATAAAATGTGTTTTTAACATGGATTCTACATCCGGATTGGATAACAAATCATTCCAGCAGAAAGCACCCAAGTAATTGTTTATCGATACAAAGTCTTCAGATTTATAATCATGGTAATAGCAATCAGCTCTAGTACCAGCAGTTTTGAATTACTTGAGGTGAGACGTAATCATCATCAGAAGGAATACCCACTTCACATTATGTCCTCGTTAGTCCATCGGGCCTTAGGCAGGGTGAAGTCACCAGCCACACACAGTTCAGCTTCTGGATACTCCTCTGAGATCATGTCAACTTTGTCGCCAACCATTGAGTAGTGTTCAAATTTAGAATCTGGAGGTAGGTAAGTATACACAGCCAAGAATGCACCTTACTTTTGGGTAGCCAATGGTTACATAAACATGCTCAAGAGGTGCAGTAGTTGGGAGGGAACTGCAAGGGACTGACCTTTGTATGGCCAACAAAACTCCACCCAAACACTTATTGTTGCTTGTTTCACCCGAGCGATCCTTCCTAAAGATGAAATAGTCCCCCGAGCCCAGCTCCACGTCCGAGATGTGATCAGATAAGTTGATTTTCGTTAACATTATAGCCTGGTAGTTATGCAAGGCCGGGTTACATGTGAGAGTAGTGAGCTTTGTTCGCAAGCCACACACATTCTGGTGATAAATGTTGAGTTTAGATAATCGGCTAGGGCGCTGGCCGTCCGTGTTTAGTTTTCCTGAATGTCAACAGTGTACCTTATTCGAATGCCATTTTCGCCTTTGGATGTTCGGTTTTTAAATTCGCTCCAGATCCGTTTGTCAGTTTTTTGCTGTTTGCGCGAAGGATCGAGATTTGGGTAGATATTCTTTCCTTTCAGTTTTTGGCGACAGCGCATCAAATCAAGTGCATCTTGATGAGAATTTGATGAAATTTTAAAGGCATGCGCCCCCTTAGAATTTTTGCTGCCCACTCTGGCAAACTGCACAACAGCTGGTGGGTTGCTTCTCAGTATATCAAGGATAGTTGCAATATCGTTTTCAGTATTGATTGGCTGTAACTTATCTAAGGCTGCTAAGCTAGATCCTAGACCAGAAAAAGGTTACGTCTAATGAAGGGCATTTTGTCAGTTACACGCACATTTATTCAGGTTGCATCTTAGCACCACACCCTTGTGTAGGCCTTGTAATCAAAAAGACGAGACGATGGAGCACATTCTTTGTGAGTGCACGGTTCTTTCGCTAATACGCAAAGCCAGATTAGGCCAATCGTACCCATCCCTAGATCAGAGGCACCGTCCTCGGTGACGTCATCAGGACGACCTCTCCTCTTTTGGAGGCGCACAATGAGCCTATTATGGCCCAAGTGCTTCAAACTTACAGATACATTTATACATTTGTTATTTGATCACGATAAAGTAGGAAACCACCACTTACTATTGTAATGAATCAAGGGAACAAGAAAAGATTTAATTAAATGGTAGTAATGACGTTTTATAACCTAATAATCATCAGGAGGATTTCGTCTAGGAGCAAATGACAAGTAGATGACAAATTCTAGAGGGTAAAATTAAAGTTTCCGACCCTCGTAATTCAATTAAAGGTTTGGTGGAAATACAATTTCGGTTCTGTCCTTCAGGTGAAACAGCCTAATTGAAAACTTTGCAGGTGTAGTAGTAATGAGATGAGGAAATTTATTAGGATATACAGTGTAATTAGACAAGCCGACAAAATAAATTTTAAAAAAAATCCCGTTATTTGGTTTCAAATAAGTCCCTCTCATTAAATAATTCATAATTGAACTGGTTAATTTGATAATTAAATACACCCAAAACCACGGTATCGAGAGTATATACGTAACAAAGCCTCTATTTTCGCTCGAAACGCCACGCCGTTTTAATTAAAAGTACCACAACCTCTAATTGGGAGAATTTAAACTTTCGGAATTTACGACACAGAAATGCTGTTTTGAGTTTAGCTAAAATCTTTCGCACACTTTTATCAACATAATGATTATGCAAACAAATTTGTCCTGCGGCAGAAAATTACTATTTTGATGCTAATCTCTAAACGGTTTTGTGTTCCGTAGTGAAAATCTGTTTCAGCTACAAACCTAATTATAATGTTCAACAGCATTAGCTATATTCCTTTTACCCGTTAAGTTACTCGGAGTCATATCAAAAGTTTGAGCACCAAATTTGCGGGGGGATGCAAAAAGTCCTCTTAGGTTATGTTAATATTAAAGAATAATGATATCTGAATTGTGTGTTTTGGAGTGATTCCGAGGAGCTCTAGAATGACACGTTCCGTGTTACCCGATGTATGATAATTTAGACTCCTTTCCTCTATACTTGTGTTCTAGAGGTAACGATCTCATTGCCAGTTTTTAAACAGTCAAATTTTGGTGGTACAGCGCCAATCGATTATCGTTATTGGGTCAAGAGCTGTCATTGCAATACTAGACGTGCTTATGAATAAAAATTGCCTAAACTTCTCGGTTATTCCTCTTCGTTATCATTTTTGAGTTTGCCATCGTTTGATGCAAAAAAATTGTGTTGACTGTCAATTTAAAAATTATCGGTTTCGACGCCCGATGCTAACCCACTGGGCGTTGTTCTCGACAGTTTATGAGCCGACATCTAATTGGGGTTTTGACCCTCGTAATATAAACGACGTTAAATGAAAATATACAGACTTGCGAACGAAAGGTCAGAAAGGGCGAAAGTACGAGTTCTTCTGTTTATTAGTCGTTTACTTTATACGTTATAACAAGGGTGAAATCCAGAAGAATCTTTATGTAATGTATGACGTGCAGAAAAAAATCATGGATTTATGGTTGCTCGTAGACAATGTTACTGTTCCTTCGGCAACCACGCTAGTTATTCTTATTTATTTTTAGATGAGTTCAAAAGTCGCCAATTCAACCATCAGGACGAGATGAGCGAGTTATTGGGAAGAGAGCGAGGCCGCGCCCGCCACAAGCCCATCCCGTGACGACATGAATGGGTCAAGATCCTTGCCGAGTCCCGCCGCAGCTACCAGATCACCCCAGACGAAGACAATTATTGCTAATAAGCCATCGTCAACGAGTTCGGGATCCGCGTTTTTCTGGACTACGTGTCTTTTTGTGGTAAGAACTCAACTTGAGTTAATATAATTCTTTATTAAAATTTCCTGTTTTGTTTTGTTCCAGGTTGCGTTTTTGGTGTCGTGTAGCGGAGCCGGTTCGTCCTTGCTAGTGCACAAATACAGTACGCGCGTCGTCAAAACCAAATACGGGGCGTTACGTGGTGTTATGATCCACATTCATCCGCCGGTGGAGGCGTTTTTAGGTGTACCATACGCGACGCCACCTGTCGGAAGTTTACGGTAAGTCGATTATGAAATTAACACAATCACAGCTTATTCAGACAATAAAACATCTTCGACATGCCCGGAAAAATCTTTAAAAATCCCCAAAAATTTCGCTTCTTTGTAATCTTTTAGGCTAAAAACATAATTTCGATTGGATCTTATTTCATTATTGTATAGTATATGACAGTTATCGTTTTAAAAGCACTTCCAATAGAAATTCAGAAAGGATGTAACAAAAAGTTCCCCTTTAAGATGGTGTCAATTGTAATAAATTTGATAGAATTTCGACATTTTGTTCTGGCTTTCAGCAGAGTATTGTATCCATAACAATTTTCTCTCGGGCTTTAGTAGTCATTCTCGAAAGTAAAATTGAAATGTACACGAATTTTGTGGCCGAAAACAATGAACTCAGTCTCATGTCTCTTGTTCAAAGTCGATCAAATTACTGCTTGAAGTTTTCAAAGTTGTACTCATTCATTGTCACATTTTGTCCTAGAGATATGCATGTATTTAGTCTTACCTTCGTTGATCCTTAGACCAATTTTAGATACCTAGTGCTCCAGTTTAACAAACGCTTCTTTGCTATTCATTACGCTAGTTTCCACCACGTTAATATCGTCCGCATAAGAAAGTATTAGTTGCGAACCATTCGTTTGGAAGTGCTCTGTTTCGAGTTTGGAGTCCGTTTTGACCTTCTCCAAGGCAATATTAAAAAGAGTCGGGGACAGCGTATTACCCGGCTTCAATCCCGTATTTACCCTGAATACGTTCGACATATCACTCCCAACTTTCACTCTGCATCTGGAACCTTTTACACAAACTCTTGTTAGTCTTATGAGGTATTCCGAATTCTGCATTTGCCTCCCAGATCTTAGCTCTTTTCACGCTATCATAGGCCTGTTGGAAATCTAAAAACAGTTGGTGTATCTACCTATTGAACTCCCAGTTTTTTTCTAGTGGATGTCTAATTGTTAACAGCTGGTCGGTTGTTGATCGGTTTGTCCGAAAGCTTCACTGATAGTCTCCTTTTATCTTCTCTGTGAATGGAGTTATTCCCGACAGGATTATATTTGATAGAACTTTGTGTATTAGGAATATTATGCTTTCTTCTCAGTCTTCTGGGATCTTCTCGCTTTTTCAGATAGTTCCCTTGAGTTCGTGTAGTTGGAATGTGGCTGTATTTCCGGCATGCTTCAAGAGTTCGGCGGTTATCGTGTCTTCACCCGGAGATTTATTGTTTTTCAACTTTTTTATAGCGTTCCCAATTTCCATTCGACAGAAATATTCTTCTCGCAGTTTGGGAGCTGGCCGGTTCTTCATTGTTTGTAAGTGGTTAAGTAGTTGATCAAAGTACTCTTTCCTAGTGATGAGCAAATGCAAGACCAAGACCAAGACCGGGCTAGTCTAGGTCTTGGTCCTGGTCTTGCATATGCGGTCTTGGTCTTGGTCTTGCATTCTAATAAGTGGTCTTGGTCTTGGTCTTGCAGGGTCCAGTCTTGGTCTTGGTCTTGTTCTTGCAGCAAGACTCTTGCAAGTCTTGCATTTATTTGGTAGATTTTTACTGGAAGGAATTTTTACAAAAAAAATTAAGAAAAAATCCTTTTTCATGCCACTTAAAGCAAGTAAAATGTTTCAAAATGGGGAGAGTATATGCCAGTATCAAAATTTTGGTTTTTCAATATTAAGTACCTCTACCATAGCAGCAAATTTTAACAAGTAGGTACTTAAATCAGGTAATTTTTTCAAGTGAAAAATGCTAAAAAAAATATTGGGGGTTAAGGGATCACTTGTTTAAGTTTGTCCCTGTAATATTGAAACATCCCTATTTGTGTTTACCAGTGGCGTACTCAGATAATATGTTTAGGCCCCTACATATAGGTTGTGTATTGTATCTAAAAATTTAAACAAAAAATTGAGGTGTCAGGGTGCCACGCCATGATGTTGCCACATTTTTTTATACGTAAAATAGTTATTTGTTTTACTAGGCAGAAAAGTACAAGATTTAATGCCGTGGCTGGTGTTTTATAGCCGAGGCATAGCCGAGGCTAGGAAACCAGCCGAGGCATTAAATCTGCTTTTCTGCCATGTAAAACATATAATTTTTTCTCCGAATGTTCAAATTCACACATGGACATCTTTTTTATATTTATTTAATTCATTATTAGCATCCAAATAATTAAATTATTTTGACAATTGTCATTGTCACCATCAATTTCAAATACCAAATTGAGTGAAATTATTACCTGGAACGTTGTGACCTGTCACTTTTAATGCCTAGGCAGTAAAAGTTCACTTTTACTGCCTAGGCAGTAAAAATACAACTTTTGATCCTGTCAAGTGTCATTAAAAGGCTGCTTTTACTGTCATTCGGAGAAAAATACATTTTTGGATAGTGGCCTGGAGGGGGGTGGCAGCTCGATCTCTCCTCCTGGATGCGCCACTGGTATTTACAATTAATTGCGGGAGGTGCTAACACAAGAAATATTTTCTTTAAACGTGCATTTAATTTGATTTTTTTATGCCTATATCTATAATTGAGTTGAAATGTATGTATCTATCTATTTTCTTCATGATCTAATGCGCTATTCTTTTGATAGTGACATTTTTTTAGAAATATTTCACTAAATATATGTAATTTCATAAATTTATATCTAAGTCACTGGGGGCCCGTTACCTTAGCTGGTATTAGAAATGAATCGAAATTATTATTGCTCAATGAAGAAGTGCACATCATTTTTTCTGATTTTCTGCATTTCTCAGCAAATAAAAAAATTGTTAACAATTTCACCTACTCGCGTGCCGGTGCGGTATCTGTACTTTTCATCACACATTCGCCTGCGGTAGTAAAGGAGTACTTTATACATTCAAGAAGCAAAAATAATAAAAAAGATAGTAGTTTTTTATGGACAGAAAACACTTTTAAACACCAATTCGATTTACATTGGAAACTTAGATATGTTTGATAATTGTGTTTGTGGGAACTCTTCATATTCTTCAAAGTCATAGTATAGGCCCCAATACCAGTAACAGAGCCTATGATAATAGTTAGATATGATATATTCAACTACGAACAACTAAATCAAATACATACTGAATTTTACTACTCTTCAGAAAAAAATGGAACAAAAACGCAAGACCGCAAGACTCTTGCATGTTCGGTCTTGGTCTTGGGTAAGTCTTGCAATGCTAAGTCTTGGTCTTGCATAAGTCTTGCACTGCTCGGTCTTGGTCTTGGTCTTGGTCTTGGTCTTGGTCTTGGTCTTGCTTTTTCTGCAAGACCAAGACCAAGACCGCAAGACCAAGACCAGTCTCGCTCATCACTACTCCTTCCATGTTTGCAGCATTTGATCATGTCTGGTTACTAGATCTCCATTGTCGTCCTTTACGATGTTGTTGGTTTAGAGTCTCGAGCCATTTTTCCTTGACTTATTGCCATATAATATTTCCTGGTATTGTTCCTTTCATCGACTTCCAGCTCCTGCAAGCGACTCCTGATCTTGGTGTTCCCTTTTTTCTTTCTTAGTACTTTATTAGCCTCTCTTCTAAGTTGTCTGAACTTACTGTTATTGTCTTCAGCAGGATCTTGCATCAGTCCTAGTGTTGCATTATTTCTCTCCTTAAGTACCCTCTCACATTCTGGAGCGTAGCAGTGATTTCTATTTTTGTTTCTTGGCATTACCCCCACAGTCACTTTTGCTGTCCTTATGATTACTTGGGATAGTACTTTCCAACTCGGGTCGATGACTTTATCTGTGTTTTCAATTTCTTGACTTTAGTGCTCTATATTTACGCCTGGAAACGCCTTCTGATTTTTTTGTTCTTCAGTTTTGCTGTATTCCACTTTTGATCTTGTTTGGATTCTACATTTTTTGAGCTTGATATTCTGATTCTTAGCTTTGTTTAAACAAGCAAATGGTCCGAGTCCGCGTAAGCCCCTCGACAGCTTTTTACATCCAGGACGTTGCTTCCATGCCTTGCATCAATTACGACGTGATCGATTTTGGTTTTGGTTCTACTGTCATTGAAGGCCCATGTCTCTTAACGGATATCTTTATATTCATACATTGTAGATGCTGCTAGTTCCGCAAGTCTTAGCACATTGTCATTTTAGATTAGGTGTACGCTTTTTGTACCCACGTTGGGCCTCAATGCCGCTTTTTTTACTAGTTTTGCATCGAAATTTTGGTACCGAATTGAAGTACGTTCTGGTTGTAACCGCTATAGAAGATGACTGAGTTTTTTATATTTATATTTCCTGAGCCAGGCCATCCTATTTCTTGTACTGCAGTGCCGTCCATCTTCAGCCGCTCAATTTCTTTTATTGTCTGACCGCTGCACCCATCCTTTACCAGCTAAGTACGCTCCATATTCCGATATTCATTATTCCTTTTTCTTGCTTTGGTCGTCTTCGTTTATCCATCTCGATCCGCAGCTTGTCATGCGTCTTCACAACCGCGTGAGGTTGGGCGATCAGCCTCATGTTCAACCCTCCCCCTTTATCCGGGCTTGAGACCTGCAGTGACATCCGAGAGAGCTAGGTACTCAACTCACCTCTCAGATGACCCAGGCGGAGCTCTATTAATATTTATTCCTGCAAAGCGCTTTTTGTACGAAACCGAAGTAGTTCGGTAATCGGCTCGGGACTCTGTGCTCTATAGAATTCTACAGCTCACTTTCTATAGTAGATATCTATTTTCAAAAGCGATAGTCGGCTGAAACGCACTCTGTGTCACTATCGTCAACAGTTCGGCTACGTTCTCGTATCCTTTTATCATGCTACTAAGCATTCGAAAAACGTAGTACAAATCTAGGGGAAACTCTAGGGAATTTTTATTTGATTCCTAAGAAATGTCAATGGCTACGTTCACCAGAACCAAAACGGATTGTAAACAGTTTACAAATACCAACTGAATATGTTGGGTAAACTCTTGGTTCTGCTGAACGATTCAACTTCTCAATTATAGAACGTCACCTTCTGAATGACAGGTCACCACACACAACACAGTGTTGAAAATTTTAAACACTTTGAAATTTTGCTTGCAAAAATGGCGACCGTTTGCAAAACATGTTTGGTTTTAACACAAATTCAACGTAGCGTTCAGCAGAACAATCGCAAACCGTTTACCAACGTTTGTATCTGGTGAACGCGGCCAATATTATTTATTGAACTGACTGTATACGTCATTAATAAGTTTGTTTTTGTTATTATTTGGTTTGCTTGTTTATACCATAACTATTTTTGCTTCCTGAAAGTTGAGTTTAAGTTTAAAAAGTATGCTTTGTTGTCCATTAATAATTTTAATAATAATATTGTTGAAGAAGATGAGAAGCTTGAACATATTTGTCTGGGAAATATCCAGTGATGAGTGATGCCCAACCACCAACAACAGTGACTGTTTTCAAAAAGAAGATGTTAGATTTGAAGAAATAATCGGGCAAAGCTATAATATTTATGTGGCTACAAACTATATCAAGAGCAGAGCAATAGAGAAAGTATCAGTAGCCATCAGGGTTTAGTTTCCTGTGACTCAAGACGAGAAAAATCTAATTGAAGCAGGATTTATGGAAAAAATTAATTTTTTAGGTGTGATTACTATCACACGGCCGATGGAACCCACAGAGAGTGAAATTATTATTAGACCACATGACGAAGAACCCTGGCTAATGACACATAGAGGAAACACTGCTCCAGGAACCCCAGAGTTCAATTATAGCCAAAATCACATCCAAACTCGAAATTGTATGGGTGTGTTTAAACAAAGATTTGTGTGTACTTCAAAAGTGTTGAGGCATGCCCCAGAAAGAGTTGGGCGCTTTGTTATGGTTTGTTTGTGCTATTTTACATAATTGCTCGGAAGGGAGACTGAATGGTCCCCGAACCTCATATCCGAAGGGATAACATTCAGGTACTGGAGGTACCAATATAATGTCCAAGCAAGAAACAATTTGATTCGTCGTCAGTTTATGCACTGATTTTCTAAAATGTTATTATAAGACTTTAACCATAATATGTGTTCTATTCCGGCAGGCCTATTCTCTAAAAACAGCAATTACATAGCAACCAGCAACCGGTCGCAAGTTGCTTTTTTTGAATGGAAAACTCGCGTTTGACAGCGACTTGACAGCGGTCGCAAGTTACAGAATAAGGCTGCGGGTTTTTCGCTT
The DNA here is from genome assembly GCA_917834065.1 of Ceutorhynchus assimilis. Lineage (NCBI taxonomy): Eukaryota > Metazoa > Arthropoda > Insecta > Coleoptera > Curculionidae > Ceutorhynchus > Ceutorhynchus assimilis. The sequence continues at coordinate 23,136,932 of OU892280.1, read as the reverse complement.
CTCACTCTCATGACAATGACGATAATATTAATATTATTGATATAATTGGAATTCGGCGTCTGCTCGAAATAAACTAAATAGGAATGGAATAATTTATTCTCAATACAAATATGGAATATCAACAATTTCGCAATTGTCAGTGTCATTCATGAAACTTCACAATGCACATGCTTCAGTAGTATTCGACACGTCTCGAGATGTAGAAATGAAAGTATAAAATAAATCGCGTTTTGTCGATATTTTTGAAGCACAGAGTGCCAACCATGTAGAATCTTGTCGATTGATAGAATTCGACATGACACAGAGTCCCGCTCCGGTTTCTTATCCTACGGTTATCTCTGGCGTCACCCTCAGGATTAAAGTGGTTCGGACATCAACCAGGAATGCACGTGCTTTGCCTTCATTAGTAGGGGCGCTTCATCTAGAAGATGTCGAAGGCCGTGGACTCGGTTCAGAAACGGAAGATGGGGTAGAATCCTGCCCTTCCCGTTCACTTTGAAAAGTCCGTGCGACCTCTATTTCGGGCACAATGGCTGACTCCTGTGTCCTGCTCTCTAACAGCTTCCTGCACTCTACTTCCAGGTAATCTATGCTGATGCATAGCTTCAAGGATGGACTATCCATAATTCGAAACGGTGGTATATAATCTGGAAAGAAATGATAATAAGGTAGTGTTTAGGGTGTGTCGACGGTCAAAAAGAACCTCTAGGAATATCTCCAAAAAAATAAAATTAATGTATTCCTAAAGTAATGTCACAATAACGGTAAAATAAATCATATTCTCTCGAGTAATCTAAAAATCAAACTCGAAGTAAAAGAAAGACGCAAAGAAACTTATTCGGATGGTGGCGGCGGCGGAATGGTAACGAATTTCAAGAAACCAGCAGAATCTCTGAAACCTCTCCGGTTTTGTTTCGTAGCTGGAAAAAGCGCAGGGCGAAACTTTGTCAAGGCTGGGGCCAATGCGGGTGGCCAATCCTGAGTGCGGTTATACTTGATGAGACCGGCCGGCGGCGACCTCAGCTTCAGTGCTGAATTCCATTTCAGGTGGAGCATTGGCAGAAGCTGTTTCCACGGCACGTACTCCAGCCTCTGCAGGATTGCTGCTCTCCTGGGCGTCCAATAACTCCTCCAATGAAGTGTACAATGTTTTGAAGTCGGTGTCCATAACTGAATTCATGTCGGGGTCATCGGTCAACGATCCCCCCGGGCTCGCCGTGTGATCGGACAAATCACTGTTGCTTACCCCGCTGGAAAGAGGTGGTTGGAGCAGAAAACGGTGAGCTCATCTGAAGGTGAACGGAACTAGAGGTTACGACAAGTTCGGCGAAACTAATTTCCAACCCCCTGGTTTACCGTACATTATTTGCATTACTAACCTGATCAGTGAGCTATCCGGTGAGATCTGCGTGGCAGAAATGGTGAAGGATGTCTGCAATTGGCCATTGGCCATTTACGCTGAAAATCCTTATGGGGAGTTTTTTTTAGCCATTCACGCTGATAATACTTATGGGGAGTTCTCTTTTTTTTGTTCGGTCTGGCAATCACATCACTCATGACTGATGATGACCAAATCGTCTCGGTCTTATGCTGACGTCAATGAATTACGTTGGATCCCTGCTCGGGCGCCAAATTTGTAAAGCGTTTTTTGTACGGAAGCAAATTAGTGCAGTAGTCGGTTTCTTATTCTACGGTTATATCGGGCGCTACCCTTAGGATTGAAATGTTTGAGAGCCCACACGTGTACCAGGTAGCTTATTACAGTGGAGAAACGGTAATCCAGGGGTCACATCAGACGTTGTTGCTCGACCTAATTACATCTCAATCAAAACAATTTAATAATAATCTGGTGATTGAGTTTTCAGCAAGAACTTCGAACTTTTTCTCCTGATAATGTGATGTATGAAACAGCTACTGCTGCATTCTGCATTAATGCTCCCTTCAACTATCAATTGATCATCAAATGTCTCATCCTGGTACTTTTGAGAGCGAATTCCTTAGGAGAAGCTTCTGATCTCATTGAAGTCAGTTCTGTCTGACATAGCACAGGTTTAAAGTTCTGTTGGTCAGACTGTCGGACGTTTACAGTCAATCAATTTCTTTACCAGGGAATTCTATTCTGGCACCCCAGAAACCATTAAAATTCTTGGCATTTTATCTCACTATATTGTCTTTCAAAAGTAGCACTATTTCAGAAACCGCCAATTTTTTTTTGATCTTCTCATCGATTATAGTTTAAGTAAAAAAAACGAAAGCTAAATTTTCTAACAAGTCGCCATCATCTTGATCCAAACTTCTTGTATTTATTATTCTGAAAATTCCAAAACAAACAACATATTTACTTATATTATACCTACGCACTATATTGTAGATGCATGTCCAAATTATTCCTCGCCCTGGCTTCTCTAAAGTAGATTTCATTTTTAAAATTAGAACTTTGCGGTTCCTTATTCCTATTTCAACTTTTTTCGAAAATTGGATCGTCAATAAGCATAAGGATGAAAGGACGTGGTTGCAAAATGCAAAAAAAGTCAAGCTTTTTGTTTGTTTGAAAATTCAAGTCGAGATAGAAAAAGGCCGTGGCTTCCTCCAAAACACATATTGCCACGAATTTTCCCCCCTCATCAACAAAAGCCACATGTTGATTTGATAATTTATCCAATCAGATTTTGCCTGGTAGAGGAGAGGCAACTTTGCCACAACTCATCAAAACTAGCTAGCCGATTAGAATGTATAATAGGTTGACCAATTACGGGAATTTGCCCCCTTCAGAAAAAGCTTCTTTGCAAGCCTGATGGCGGGAACGTCTTAATTGGTTTCTGCGAAGGCGGGCCTTGGTAATGTTATTTTTTAAGCACCTTCTTGAAAAGTGCCAAGTGCTCGTTCATTATGCGGAAACTGTCTTACTTTTCCGATTTGCCGGGAAAAAAAATAGCTTTTTTAACCCAACCGTAAGTTTCCTGAACTTGTGCGACATACTAAATTTGCTACAAAAAAAAAAAATCATTTTATCGGTTTTCCTTTATAAAATAAATAAAAATCGGTATGTCCAGGAAAAATGAAACATTTTCAAAATTTAATTAAAAATTGATATAGCTACTAAAAAAATATTGAAAATTGCCGCACAATTTTCTGTTAGTTATACCTATATGTATTTTTTTTATCAACAACAAAAAAGAAAGGACAGTGTTTGTTTTGTACAAAGGAATATTAGCGAGGGAAAATCCATCAGGGAATATTGCCTCAGTTACAAAATAACAATACAGTATGACGGGGGGTGAAGATTAAGTCAAGCATCTTAAATGGATCCGCAACCGTAAAGCCGCTATTAAATTCCATAATCTTATGTGTATAAAGCTATTATTTATATTTTGACAACGTTTTACCATTTCCTATCTCTCCGCAAGAATAAATTTTAATTAAAGTTTAACACGCTATATGCACGTTCTTAAAATATACCTAAAAAAAGTTACGTTTTAAGTTTTGCTTTTTTAAGGGATTACATTCTTGATGGAGGTGAATGGGAAAAAAAAGTTGTAGGTACTGTGGAAGCACCTCCACCTAGCACTTCTAAAGCTGGTAGTTCAGCAAATATTAGAATGAGTGTTCGAATTGGAGATAATATGAGATACAATTTTACGTATAAAACAATTTAATAAACCGGAATATGAAATTGGAATTAATACAAAAAGACAAATGTCTACACCATTTCCAAATCCAAGCGGCAGTAAATTACATTTGATAACCTAAATTGCAAACAAAAACCAGCCTTCCTATTGGTTGAAACGCCCTACTTGGACCAGTGCGCATGCACGGACGACATTTGATAGGTTGTAAAGGAAATGACCAGTTTGTCATTTACTGCCGCTTGGATTTGGAAATGGTGTAGGTCTATACTACCTTGACATAATATCTGTGCATAATATGTCACACTGACTAAAAACTGGTGTACAAAAAAAATAGATAATTTTGAATAAAAGGAATACAGTCGCATAGATTTTCTTGATTCTACAGCTGATGAAGTTTATACATGAAGTCCGTTTTTTTTAAAGCTTCCCCAAGTCAAAAATTTAGTAACTATGTTGGCAACACAAGCCTTTTCTATATAAAAAATTTGAATGCATTGACAATTTTACATTGTATTGTCAACATAATGTCAGACTTTTATCTTAAAAAAAAGAGAAGACTTTACTTCATGGGCATCGTTACGAGGTTTCTCAGGGGGGGCAGTATTATAATAAGATCATTTCCATTAGCGCCGAGCGCCGCAGGCAACCGCCGTAGGCTAATTTTTTTTGGTGCCATGCCCCTTTTTGAGCATTTTAACGTACTTATTTCATCGATATTTAGTTAAAAATGATGGTATTTTTTCCGTAACAAATTTACTGTCCGCATCATTTCTTTAGGTAATTTTCTAATGGCCGGTATTATAAAACACTGAATCGATGATTGAGGTTCAACCTTCGGTGATTCCATGCAAATTGATAGAATTCAACCGAAGGTTGAAACTAGAGGTGGGCTAACTTGCGATTTTACTGGAGCTGTGACAAGACATGACTGCTCCAGTCGTGTCACGGTGAAAAATAGCAGTGATTTTTTGGAACAGTTTAACCTTGATTGGCTGTGCTGGTAATACATATAAATGCTACATTACAAATCGCAGTCCGCCCAGTTCGCAGTCACGGCCGAGAGAGGTGTTCCAGTTTGCCCTCTGCAGTAGCAGTTTCTGTTTGGCGTCACCGCGATGCGATTTACAATAATATTTCATTATTTGTATCACTAAAGCCTAGTTCTCTCGATGCGGAATTCCGGATTGCGGGTGCGGAATTTTTGAAATAATTCCGTTGGCGGGAAAACTTCAACTTGATTTCTACATAAACAAATAAACTAACCTCAAACAAAAAACAATAAAACAATTAATACCTAACAAAAATAAATTGATCTGCTTGCTTGTATGCTTGTTTTATTTTCAAATACATATTATTACGGCAAACCCCTTGTTCATGCCTTTTCAGAAGAATATTTCTGAACAACATCTTCCTTTTTTTTAATATTCCTCTGCTATTCTGCTTCTTTGATGAAGTTTCATGCATATTATGGTCATTATGGATTAATAGCAAACCCAATACTAACGTATATTGGGTGGTAGTCTGAATAAAATCGAAGTAGGTACTTGCTACTACTACAGGTAGTAGTATATTCTACGAAGTATTTACTTCACAACAAAGGATTTACTAATTTCCGGTAGTTTCGAAATGTAGTATCTACTTCATTTTAAAGTAAACACTACGAAGAATATACTACTAGGTACTTGTCGTAGTAGCAGATACTTTGTTTTTTTTCATACCTCCCTCTGTGTTTTCCATTGATAATAATTTAATTGTGCAATATAATTATCCATCCAGGCACACAGGAAAACAAAACCAAAAAATATGTTAGGTTAAGATCACATGTATTTGACATAAAACCGCATCTGGAATTCCGTTTTATGTGAACCATCAAAAATTACGATTTTCAAAAAACTGCGATTTCCGGACCCGCAATGCGGAATCCCGCACCATGAGAACTAGGCTTTTTTGACTTGAGTTGAGTCCGCGTTGCATCGGTGAGAGATTGAAGCGGCCGTGACAAAATGTCACTGCTACTTGAGTGGGACTGGAGCAGGCCTTGACTGCGACAGACGAGTAGCAGCAAAGACAGCAGTGACAAAGTCACAGTTCGTGAAATCGCAACCCACTTCTAGTTGAAATTCTACCATCGGTTCAGTGTTTTATAATACCGGCCCTAAGTCGAGTGAAATTCAATTCCGTTGAATGTAACGAAAATGTCTGCCAATTTTTCAAAGTACCTAACAAATTTTGAAAAAAATGGGAGAAAGCAATACGAATACGAACTCTCTTTTACTACTTTCTTGTTCAAAAGACTATTTCTAGGGGGGGGCATTAATGCCCCCCCCCCAAACGACGCCCATGCTTTACTTACCCATGAAGACTGGTTCACCTTTTTGAATTTAAATGGTTATTGTCGAATATATAGATTATTTCAACACCTCCTCTGAATTATAATTATTTTTCTATCAGTCAGACAGGCCACTCTTAGCACTTAAATATTCCAACTTTATTTTACTAGCGGCTTAGTTAAAATATCAGCTATCGCTATCATGTCCTTAGTCGGACAATATTGAAAATCGAAAACCCGCTTTTCACACAACTCCTCCACAAAGTGATACTTTGTATCAATATGCTTTGTTCGGTTAGGTACTGAATTTATGGTTTTCTAGTTGCTTTAGACAGCTTTGGTTGTCTTCATACATAAATAATAAATAAATAAATAAGCGAGATCTAGCTTAGAGCTACTCTTATCTAACCAGGCTTTAACCTAATAATATAAAAAAAAAAGAAAAATAAGGTTATGTGAAGTATAAAATACATGCTTACACAATAGGGCATGTCCATGTGACGTCACAAATGAGTTTGACAGTCGCCCTGAGGTAAAACAAATCATTTAGGTATTTACATTCGTATAGATTAGGCTAGTTATGTTTTATGCGGTTTTCACAGCTTTTTTACAAATTTTTGTGTTATTTTGTTTTAAAATAGTTAAAGCAAAGTGTTTATGTTACAGTCCATGTGGTCTTTTATCCAGAAGTTTGCTAGGTTTTTCTATAATGGATTAAATTCAGGTTTTTTCCAACAAATATCAAAACCAAGTGTCACAAGAACCAATATATAAGTATAGTTACTCTATATTCAATCTATTTTTTTGTCAGATCTTCTCTTTTAACAACATTAAAAATGTTATACTTTGAGACAAGCTTACTACAAATTTTGATTAAGGATATTCTAAAACTATGTTGTATCAAGTTTTGTTGTTCTCAAGGCCTCAAAATATGACATTTTTCCGGTTTGGTCCATCAAATTTTGAAAATTTGTTGTGATCACCCTGTATCAAATCGGAACAAAAATTAGTACATTTGCATTTTAGACCATTCTAAACAATAATCTGCTATTAGATTTTTTCTAAAATAATCCCTAATAGTACTTACTGAAATTTGAGCCTATAAATGTGGACACCCAGTATACCAGCACAGCCGCAGAAATAAAATTATGAGCCAAATAAGTGCCAAATTCGAGTAGATATAAGACAAATAAAAATGAATTGAATCGGTCAGTCCTTACGCGGGCCATACTGTATATACTCTGCATGGTTTAAACTGTATATTCCTTGATCGTTCCTTACAATATTTATTCCTAAATAATTTTTCAATAACCTCAAACTTGTTATCTCAAAATGGTATTTAAGTTTTTCTTTGAATGAGTGAATTTCTTGAATATCTTTTGCTGGCAATCAATATATCATCTAGGTACGTATATTATTATGTAAACCCTTTGGTCATCAATAATCTTTATAAACAAACATGCATGAATATTACTTTTACGAAATTCATTATTTGTCAATATTTCATCAAGTTTCTGGTTCAGGGGTCGTATTTTCGAAACCATGTGAATTCTTTCGCATGCGATCTAATTCGAATGAAAAAAGTCGTGCACGAACTAAAATGCGTATTTTTGAAGGCCCTTCGAAAATGTTATCGTATACGAGTATCATTTGCGTTGGCAACATAGCAAATTCGAGTATTTGGTAATGGCCATTTCAACCCATACAAAAACGAAGAAGAATTTTTCGACAATTGACTTTAGTTTTTAATAGACTATCCAAGATGCTGTCAAACTTAAATTAAAATGTCCACCAAGAGGCACACAATGGGTACATTCAGGCGGTCCCAGCGGCTTAGCTCAGCCTCTCAGCAGGAACTTTATTCTCGAAATCAAGGAACAGCATTCTCATTGGAACGAAGATTCTATCTTTGTCGTCCGGCATAACATTGACAATGACATAGAGTAATTGTTCTTATGAGAACGCTGTTTCTTGATTTCGAGAATAAACTTCCTGCTGAGAGGCTGAGCTAAGCCGCTGGGACCGCCTGAATGTATCCAAACCCTTTATTTATGTGTTATCGAATGGTATTATGAATTTTTAATAGTGCTAGTTGTGAATTACGTTGTTGTCACGTGTTTTAGATAGGCTAATTCTTTTCTGTATTTTGGGACTGTTTATTGAGTTTATCTAGTTTAGCAAGCATTAGAGTCTATTCTATTGGTAAAGATCTTGCTGAAATAAATTTTATGCTCCTAAATCGTTGGGCTTTTCTTAAACGTCCTTGTTTTTTATAACGAAAACGGAAAATTCAGCTTCCCGGTGCTAAAAAAATTAAAAATATTGGCGCAAAGTAAGCACATCAACCAAAGTTCTTCGAGGCCATCAATAACATTTCTTTCGATTAAATAAACCAAGCCAGCCATTCCAAAAACTGTGTTTTAATAAAGTAGGACAATTTAATCCCCAAATCATTTGGAAACTAATGAGAAGTCAAGGAGCACGAACAACGAACACAATTTTCAATTTGCTCAACGTATTTAGGTAGGTACCTACATAAACAACAAATATAACGTATATAAAGTCTGTTTTTTTTTTAAAGATAATTCCCCAAGTCAAAAATTTAGTACTTATTTATGTTGGCAACACAAGCCTTTTCTACATAAAAAATTTGAAAGCATTGACAATTTTACATTGTATTGCCAACATAATGTCATTTTGACTTTTATCTTAAAAAAAAAACGCACTTTAAACAAAATAATAAGTAGGTACTTCAAAGTTCCAAACAATGCGCAGAATCAAGTAAAATCGCATGCGAAATGTGACATTCGACTGGTGGAGACCCACTCGAGTAAACGTACACGAACCAGGATCGTGTACGGATACGGAACCTCAATTTCCATGCGAATTTCGCCTCATTTCGTATACGATCGGCATTCGAATGGTTTCGAAAATACGACGCCAGATCCTGGCAGACTCTTTTAATCCGTAAACCCTTGTTCAACTTGCAAACATAACTTTTGTCTCCTTCTTCAAATCCTCCAGGTTGCACCATATAAATTTCTTCTATCAATTCTGCTTTATTTAATCTATTTGATCTACTACGAAGACCCTCGTCATACATTTCTGGTTCTTCTTCGCTTGGTTGATAACTTTGATCGCTGCCGTAATATTTTTTCGTATCTGAACCTTCATAAGTACTAGATTCTTCCGTAGCTTCTTTTTTTTCCTCGATATTCTCGAAATCTGTGGCCTCTTTCTCCTCTGCATTGTTTGGTTCGTTTTTTTCTTGTTCCTTTGTCAATTCAAAAGACAGTTCCGAGAATAATTCTTTCCTTTTTTCCTTCCTCACCTTATTTTCTTCCATATAGGTATACTTTTGGGGAACACCACACTATGACTGATTTTAAAACGCCCTGTATCTTTATCTAACAACCAAAATGCTCTAGATTCATCAGAATATCGCACGAAAACTAATGACTTCGCCTTTTTATCAAATTTATTTTTAAGTAGTTGCTTTGGAATGTGACTGTAAACTTTAGATCTAAATATTTGCAAATTCGACACGTCAGGTTTAACTTTGTGCCATAACTCAAAAGGTGTTTTCTGTTTTGACGGGGTAGGATTTGGCAGATAATTGGCGGTTACTATTGCTTCGCCCCAAAATTTCTTTGATAAATCCGCATTAATTAACATACACCTATTATAGTCATCTCAACTAGCGATATATTTTTTCTTTCAGCAATCCCATTTTGCTCTGGAGAGTACCCCGCTGTGTACTGAATTTTTATACCCTTACCCTTTAAATATTCTCTTAAAGCATTATTTACGTACTCCTCGCCACTATCCGACCTAATAGCCTTCGGAATTCTGCCACTGATTAATCATTAACTCAATAAACTCTTCAAGGGGATTGGATGCGCCTCAATGCCAAAATATTTTTTCCTGCGCGAAGCACCTAACGCAGTCTATCATTGTAGGTATTCTTCCACTCCTATTATGCATTGCGTTCTTAATTTCAACCTAATTTTTTAACAATTGAAGTTATATCAACTTTCTTTTTTGCATTCGCTTTATAATATAGGGACGAATGGCGCTATCTTTTCAGAAATCCGATAATAGAAATTCTCGAAAAATTACAAAAAAGTAATTTAAACTGGAAAAAAAAAACAAGATAGTTAATCAATTTATGGTGTGTTTTTTTTTAATTGGCGCCATTCTTATGTGTGTTAGCAATACAATGGCGCAAACCAGAATTCCAAAAATTATCTAGTTTTTTTTTTTGTAGAAATTTAATTAATTCTTCTTGTCATTTTGTCTATCTCTGTTATTCCCGCAGCAAACCCCATGGCTCTTTCCTCCGCCTGTTTTTCTATACATTTTAAATCGCCGTCACTCGCCGTGATGAACGATCCAGCGCCGACCAGCTCAACAGTAGCCCAATGCAATGATCGCGATGAACGTCGCATCTTTATTAGTATTAACTTGTTGGGTAGTTGTATAGTTCGACGTGCGTTACAATATATTTTAAACGGCGCATTCAATCTCCTTAATATATTTTAAAGTTTCATTTTTATGATTCATTAAATACCTATATAGTTGTTCGGGAAACTCTCACGAATAATTTTTCCTTGTACACAGCAGTCGCATGTTTTCCTGATTCTACAGTCCCTAATAATAATCCCCGATGCCCTTTTTCTTTCCATCAGGTGCTTGATTGCTTCCATGTGCCTGTGCATGTATGCTGACAGTCGTTGGAGTGTTCATTAATGACTGTTAGTGCTTGTTGTACGGTTGATAACTTGTTCAAATTGGGTGCCGGTCTTGCACTTGCTATCTTTTTTCACATAAAGCGATTTTACATTTACTGTTGTCAAAATGCACGCTATAACTCGCCCTGGCTAGTTTTGCCTCAGAAAGTAATTTGAATCCAATATCCAATTGCGGCACAAACAATACATTGTCGACTTTCAAACTTGTTCACTACCGTACTATTTGCGTACTTGATGACTCCTGTTTTTATACCCTCAATCTTGAAATGCCGACCCTTCTCCGCTAATCTCACAACGCCTTTTCTGTTATCGTCAAACTGGGTATAGAGTTCCTTGGAATTAACCATGTGACTCGAAGCTCCTGAATCTACAAGACACGAAGCAGTTTTACATCACTCAAATTTACCATGAAACACATGTCATCAGTATTCCTTTCAGTAACTGTTTTGGCCCTTTCCTTCATAAACGCCTTATACTTGAACCAATCCCGTTTGGAGTGGCCTTTACTGTTACAAAAATAGCATTGCTTTCTGTCTGTGCTTTTTATGATTACAGCATGATTACTTCTGTCACCTTTATATACTAACTTCATGGCTAAGGGCCATATTCTCCGTAGTTCATAAAGCCTGGCTTAGTGGAAGCACTTGGCTTTTTGTGTGACAAAGCCGAGCTTTTCCACTAAGCCAGGCTTTATGAACTACGGAGAATATGGCCTTAAGTCCTCTTGACTCCTCAAAGAACCTTGACGCTTCCTGTACTCCTCCATTAATTTGCTTTTGACAAATTCAAGTGTAAATTCATTCGGTGGCATCTTGCGCTGACTATGGCGGTACTGCATTTGATGCTACCTTCCATAAATCAGCATTTATCAGTACCATTTTCACCAGATAGTTCCATGACTCGTAATTCTGCCTGTTTAACTTTTCAACGTTATATTTGGCACCTTTCGCCATTAAGGCGGGTTGACATGGGTAGTGGAGCACGCTCGTGGGTCACGCTTAAAATGATTCGTGAATTCCGCTTGATCGCAATCGTTTCGTGAAGGCATCCTGTGGTGTTTACACTGAGCACGGAGTTTTTTGTTCAGTCGTGCAAATGGCTTCGCTTTTGCTGAAGAAAAGTGCCAGTCTTCAATATGGCTTCATCGATAGTAAAAGGTTGTGCAGTGGTGTGCGAAATATTAGGACACTATCTCGTATCACAACTCACCAATCGTACTAGAGGGATTTATAAAAAAGACAGCGCAGTGGTAGGTGAGAGAATGGATTCAAAACAGAGACCGGTCCGGAGCAGCGCATTTTGTTTATCAGGAGTTGCAGTACAGAAAGTCAGAGAAAGAAAAAACGTTTCTGCGTCGCTCATTCGGAGATATATTAAGTTTGGTTATGTCGGATGTATACAACATTGTTTTGAAAGAGTCAAAAAAAATTCAAAAAAGCCGATTTTGCAAAAAGAAAGTCGTTTTTGCACTGAATTGTGAAAAGTGTAATACAAGTTTCCACCCCAATTGTGGAGTTCAGGCTGGAGTTGCAGATTCTGCGAATAAAGTAACCTGTTGCAGTGCACCTGAAGAAAGTTTGGTTAAGTTGGAAATGGATGAAAAGCAAATAAAAAAACTGTTTGGAAAAATGTTTTCCCAATATTTGGATCCATTTAAGACCGAGATGGACAAGAGCTTAATGGAGATAAAAAAATCAATACGATTTATGTCAGAAAGCTTTGAGGACCAGAAAAACAATTTTGAAAAAAACCTAGTGGAAATGAAGGCGCTGAAGGAAGAAAATGAAATGTTGAAGCAAAGAGTATCATCCATGGAAGAGAGATTAAACATGATTGAACAAAAGGAAAAGGAGTCGAATTTGGTAATGGCAGGAGTACCCAAACAAAGTGAAGATATACAAGTTACATTAAACAAAATACTTGGAGCAATGAAGATGAAATTACAGCCAGGTGAGATTCAAGAAGCGTATAGGATTAGCAATGCTAAAGAGGATGCTCCCATATTAGTAAGACTGAGAAATCCTGAAATAAAGGTAAACATATTAATGAATGTGGTCTAACTGGTGGAAATAAAAACATATTTTTTAATGAAGACTTGACTCGCCAAAATCAATTACTCTTCAAAAAAGCAAGAGAGGTAAAAAAGCAGCGTAAATTTGTTGCAAGCTATGTAACAAATGGCAAGATATACATAAAAAAAGAAGAAAACGATCGCCCTATTAAGATAAGAAGTGAAATTGATCTACTAAACCTCCTATAATTCTGTTCACACCAATTTGTAAATAATAAGTTTGTATATATAAACCATCAAATATAAAAAATGGATACTGAAAACCAAAGATTCCTTCACATATTATATTTAAACATAAGAAGCCTACGTAATAAGCTTGATGATTTAATTGACATCATAAAATGTAGTGAACAAAAGGTCCATGTTGTGATATTGACTGAAACCTGGTTATACACTGATGAAGAGAGATTTTTTAACATAGATGGGTACACAGCGGTACACAACTGTCGAGATAGTAGGGGAGGTGGTGCAAGTATGTATATATCGGATGAATTGCTCTTCATAAGGGATGACACAGTACTTGGCCAATTTGAGAACTGCAACATTATATCCATAGAGCTACCTAGACATAAGATGAAAATATTTGGTATCTATAGGCCACCACAAAATAATGTTGAAAATTTTATAACTACATTAGACAACCTTTTAGAAACACAAGAAAACAAATGTATAGTTGTGGGAGATGTCAATTTGGATCTTTTGAGTAAATGCACAGCAGTCAATAATTACAAAAATATATTGAATATGAATGGGTTTGAAATACAAAATGAAATATCAATTCAAAACGCAACACGCATCACTGCTACAACAAATACTATCTTAGACCATGTTATATCAAATAAAAATCTAAAATGTGCACTTTCATTAGAAGATAATGTTATATCAGATCACAGAGTAATATATATTGAAGTAAGCAAAATTAAAATAAAGAAAAAAAACGAAAAAGTAACCAGAAGTCTTTTACAAGAAAAGTGGGTAACAAATGTTAAAGAGAGGATAAAAAATAAAGAAATCGCATCATTCCAACAGATAGCAGAACTAGTGCATGAAGAGATGATATTAAATACCAAAGAATACTCCTTTAAAATAAAAGAAAAAAATTACTGGATCACATATGAATATATAAAAAAAATAAAATATAGAAACAAATTATACAAGAGAATGAAACTAATTTCAAATGCTTACACGGAGCAACAATTCAAAAAATTGAAAAATGAACTGAATAGCATGAGGAAAAGGTTACAAAAGGAATATGTTGAAAGAAAATTAAAAGAAGCTAATGGTGATTTTAGAAAGGTGTGGACAGTGATTAACGACATATGTAGCAGAAAACCAATGAAAAAATCAAATATAAAACACATCAAAAACAAAGACGGTGAACTAGTAAATTCTAATAAGGACATAGCGACAACTTTCAATAAGCACTTTACAAGCATAGGACAATATTTGGCTTCTCAAATAAATAATTCTACAAACACTCCTCTCCTGTATGAAGAAGTCAATGATACTATACAGCTTGAACAAACAAACCTGGAGGAAGTTCAAAATATCCTAATGAACTTGAAAAATAATTGTGCTCCAGGTGCTGATAATATTTCAAAAAAAGACATCCTTTTATTGTGGGACTGTCTAGGAACAATCATTGTCCAAATTTTAAATAACATCTTGGACACAGGCAGATATCCTGAGGAACTTAAAGGGGCTAAGGTTGTACCAGTCTACAAAAAGGGATCCCATGAGGACCTAAATAATTACCGGCCTATATCACTGCTTAGCACATTTTCTAAAATCACTGGGAAAGTAATTAAATCACGAATGATTGGCTTTGTGAACTCTACATTTGGGTTTGATAGTAACCAATACGGTTTTCAAGCTAAAAGCAATACACTAGGAGCGACAGCAGATCTTCTAGACTACATAGCAAGTGAAATTGACCAAAACAAATAATATGTTATTGCTGTATTCATCGATCTCAAAAAAGCCTTCGACACAGTAAATATTGAACTGATGTTAGAAAAGCTAAACAAACTAGGTTTCCGAAAAAAGTGTAATGAGCTGCTAAGGTCATATTCATCTGGAAGTTGTTGATGGTGCGAGTAGTGACTTGGAAGAAATATCAGTCGGTGTTGCTCAGGGATCGGTTCTTGGACCACTGCAGTCCTTGTTATATGTGCACAACTTGAAGTTGCTCGATCTAAAATGCAAATACTTTATGTTCGCAAACGACACAGTTTTGGTTTATTCTGCTGCGAATGAAAAAGACATGGAAGAAACCATGAACCTGGACTTAACTTCGTATGAGGAATGGCTGTGCACAAATAAATTAACAATCAACATAAGTAAGACAGTATACATGATAATAAAGCAAACTGGAAAAAAAAGGTGCAATCCAGTGATAAAATTGAATGGGCAAATATTAAAGCAAATAACAAATTATAAATACTTGGGACTTACTATTTCTGATAATTTAACATGGATATTACACATAGAAAATATAATAAATAAAGTAGCACCTTTTATTGGAATTTTGAAGAGATGTGCACACCAACTAAACAATGACTCAAAATATTTGATATATAACAGTTTCATTGAGCCCTACTTGAGATACCTCATTCCCTGCTGGGGAAATGCTAGTGAGTTTTTAATCAATAAACTACAGAGACTACAAAATAAAACCATAAAAGTCTTATTCTCATTGGATTATTTTACATCCAGTAAGGAGTTGTACAAAATGTATCCGTTTCTTCACATTAAACAGCTAAAATTATTTGAACAAATTAAGTTAGTTTACTGTGTGCAAAATAAATTAATCAAAGTAAACCACATATTTAGACAAAATAAGGACTTTCACAACTACAACATAAGATCAAAAAATTCACTAAGAAACTCGGCAGCCCGCACCAAGAAGAGGCAAGACTCCCCATATGAAAGAAGTATCCAGTCGTATAACAACTTACCAAAAAATATGGAAATGGAAGGCAAGCAGGACAAAATATACAAAGAACTGAAACAATATATCAAAGAAAAAATTTATTAAATGTTATTGTACATAATTAATGCTATACTCTATTATAAAGTAAATTGTTAAGTAATAACTTAACCTAAGATTATATTAAATTATTGTTTAGGCCTTAATACCAGATGTAAGTCTGTTTCAAGGTCAAAAATAAATAAATAAAAAAAAATAAAAAAAATTTGCCAGACATTCTGTTTCTTGTTCAATGGCTGACTGCTTTTTCACGACTGAATCCACTAAAAAGTGAAAATGGTTCGTGAAATATCAAACAGGTTTGATTTGCTTGCCACGATCGTGGCGCCTTTCGTATCAATTCGTTTCCATATTTCTTCCACGATTCGAAAGCGTGACCCACGAGCGTGCATCACTACCCGTGTCAACCTGCCTTTATTCCGGTTTTCTAGACTTTTCGCGAAAACTACTCTTGAAAAAGACAAATGTCTATACATGGTCTATACTAACTTGACATAATATGTCACACTCACTAAAAACTGGTGTACAAAAAAAAAATAGATAATTATAACGCTGTGTCTAGAATCCCGGTACCGGTAACACATTTTTTACCGGTAGTTCTGATGACGTCATCGATATGACGCACTTGTACCCGGATTTAAGTAAATCCCGGTGTTTTGATTTTGTTTTTATCGTTATTTATCAGCTGATTGGTATTTTAGGTTAATTTATTAATGTTTTCGTCACTTTTTTGAAACAATTCAAACTAAAAAAGTTAGTTTAGGTTCGAAATACCTTATATAAAATGATTTGCGTTCGGAAATGTCGAACAACTCATCCCAGATTAGAAGTAATCTGCAATCGGATGATAGTAAACTAGGGTTGTTATTCCTGAAAACCCCTGAGAATTTAAACGAATTTGAAATGATGTCACTTTATATAGCAGTTTATAATCGGATTTAATAGATATTTATTAATTTACTTCAAGCAATTTATGTAACTATACTGTTTAGGATGTAAATTAAAATAAATATCTCTCATTTTTTATTTATAAGTTTACAATCAGAACAATAGGTACCACATTTTGGGTATTTTACGGCCATTTGCACGGCTATCACTTAAGGGATATTTGATCTAAGTGAAGCTTTCAATGTGACTTCTGTTTCTACAAGGGGCACATTTAAAGCTTCACTTGGTTAAATATTCTTTGAGTTATGGGGTGCAAATGGCCGTTACACAAACTGGCACATTTCACATGTCAAAGTCTCTTCAACTTCTTTATAACTTTTAAATGTTTGTCCTACATTAAAAACCATTTCAAAAGTAATGTCACGTTGATAAACTCACGAAAACACTCCACTCTACGTTCACACATCAACAAAACAAGTTAAAAACATGAAAAGTTAGGTTTAGTTGGACTTTGATAAAGCAAAAACCGCCAACGACTACATTTTTTACCGGGATTTGCTTGAATCCCGGGTACCTAGTTCGTCATATAGGTGACGGCATCAAAACTACCGGTAAAAAAAGTGTTACCGGTACCGGGATTCTAGACACAGCGTAATTATAAATAAAAGGAATACAGTGGTATAGATTTTCTCGAATCTACAGCTGATAAAGTTTATAGATACTTACCTACCCATGAAGACTGCTCACCTATTTAAATTTAAATGATTATTGTTGAATAGTTTTAGAAATAGGAATAATTCTTCTTGGTTGCTTTACCTATAAATTTTTGATTATTGATGAAGAATATTTTGCAGCACTTTGTAAGTTTTTATATTTCATGTTCAATTTACAAATTCTTGACACACTGGGGTCTGATATTTTACTGACTTCTTCCCTTAGAAACCGACTCTGTCTTATAGCGCGTCGCTTCCTCGAAAATTGTCTGAATGATTCGCTGGTAATATTGGGCGGAAAGTTTGTGTTGGCGAATTTTCAGGCAAAGTGGCAAGATTGTTCACAATTTCCCCAACAATATTAATCAATCAATTTATTTAATTAATTTTTTTTAATATATTCCAGGTATATGCCTCCAGTAACGCCCTCTATATGGAAAAACACGAAACTAGCCGATCGGTTCGGGGCGGTGTGTCCGCAAAGACCTCCCGATATCGGGAATCGTTCCGAGGCACTTTTGGAATTTCCGCGCGGTCGTTTACTGTATCTGGAAAAGTTACTACCTCTGTTGGCCAATCAGAGCGAAGACTGCTTGTATTTGAACATCTACGTACCCAGAACAGGTAAGAATAATTATTGAAACTTGTTTTAAATTCGATTTATGAACATATCTTTGAAAGTAAGATGAGTTTCTGGAACTTCTCAAATCGTGAATTCTGGTGCTCACATGCTCTCATCTTCGAGATTGATAATTTCAGCCTACAGTAAATAATCGTAAATTAACGTAACTTAAGATTTCATCTCTAAAAACTCTCTTTAAATTTATTAACCTCTTAAGAAATGGCTTGGATTTCCGTTCTCTGTCTTGATTAAAATTTAAATTTATTACCGAGGCGGTTTTTTTTTTAATTAAAATTCAAGACGACTTCAGGAGAACTAAACCATTTTTAATCAAAAAAATTTCGAAATGACTAGCACATACAAAAAAAGGTCCTATAAAACTCTTAAATCACGATTTGAAATGTTTAAATTTATTATCCGGATAGGATTTTTCAATATGCAGTCGTTTATTAATTGAATTTTTGAACACATCTGAATTAATGGACGCATGGCAAATAATAATCCGAATGGAAAAAAGCACAACACATTTTTCAATTCATTTACGCTTTAGAGGTCTAACTGAAATAAGCTCGCTTATGTATTTTTTTTAGCGCAAAAATGCTTTTAGGAAAATTACTATTTTAAGGTGCCATATTATTCATCAAGTGCTCAGATCAACGTCAATTTTGTTATCGCAGTCACTGAAAAAAGACCAAAATTGCTTCTATCAAACGAGCATTACCATGCTATTTCAATTTAATGTATGTTCAAGAAGCAATTTTCAGAGAGCTATTGACAGTCGAATTTCGCCCTTTTTAGCTAAAAGCGTTTTGTTTAAATATTTCCTTTTTACTTCGAATTTATTCGCCCACTCAAATGGCAAACTATTACCTATATAATTTGAATCGATTTTTACTTTTTATGGCACGGAACTGAGTTTTAATTAAAAACGTAAAGCTAAAAGAGCTTCTCAATTATACAAAGTTGAGATTTTCTTCTTTTTTTTTGCAAATGTTTAATCACTGGACTTTAATAGCATAGCAATTGAAAAGCTGCTAAGTACCATCATTAGCAAAGCCTTTTTTTTAAAAGGATGACGAAAATAAATAATTGCTCAAATTATGACGAATCATCAAAGAAATTCAAACAATGCCACAAACCTTGTCAGTAGAAACTTAAATGAAAGCCTTGGTTTTTATTAAAATAATAATGAAGGTGAACGTCCTTAAGACGCTTGAGTAACTCGGTTTTTCGGTAAAGCAAAATCATTAAAACCGTCTTTTTGAGGTAAAACTTTTTAATGAAATGGATAAAAGAAATAACTAGTTTTTTATGTTTTTTAATATAACGTGAGTTAAACCGAAAAAGCACAACTTTAATTTCAACGGCGGTATCAACGTTGTAATTTAAAAACCTGCTTGGAAGCTTTAGTGCAATAATAATAGAGCTAAAATTTTAAGTATATATGTAAGCTCTTGGATAAAAATGCACCACTTTATTAAATCAATATAATATACATCGAAATATATATTATGCTATATTCGCATTGGAAACTCAAGAAACATGAAAACAGTAAAAAAAAATTGATTGATGAGATCGAATATGCCCTCGTTTACTTCAAATTCTTACGCCTTGGCATGCAGGAGATTAAATTTCCAATATTTCTTTGCGGAATATTTTCTCATTGTGCTGTCACCAATTGATTGGGGTACTTTGGGAATTTTAACCGAGTTGTCGATAATCTGTTAAGCTAAGTGGGCATATTCTGATTCCTAGATAATATTTCACATCTAATTATGATAATGCCTGATCTTGTGGTAAACGTGCCTTTGGCCCTTGAGTTTTATCAACTGGAGCATGTCAATATTCACATGGTTATATAAAACATAACATAACGGCTCTAAGGTCAACGTTTGGTCAGCGAAGGCTTGTCCTGGTGTGTGGGTATTGTCCTACTGGATTTCTTTCTCTGCAAATACAACCATAATAAAAGCATTGCAGTCACTTCCAGTATAAGTAGTACTATGGGAGCTACTAATAAATAGATGATGGTGTACTTGAGTCCATTTGACGCCTTGTACTTGTTGATCGATGTCTTTTTCTCCACTCTGAACAGTTGATCGGAGGCATCAATAACTTGTTCATCGTAGGGAATCATGTTGATTTCCTTGGTAGATTGAAATGTTTCCAAACTTAGTTCTACTGGGCGGACGAAAGCTCCTGTAACTGTTTTAGATTTCGATCTCCTCGGTGTCAAAACATTTTCTTTGTTTTAATGACGCAATTTGATGAAATTTCGATAATTTCGATTTTTTTTATTGTGATGCCATCGCAGATAACCGCGATTTTTAGTTTATTGGTAATTATTGCTATCCATACGTTTGGAGTATAAAGCTGTTTCCATACATCTAACTGGATGGAATAGCGTCGAGTTCGACATGATGTATTTTCAGCTCAGTTCTTTGGTAAACTTCATCGATCATGCAATTGGGGGTGTTGTCTATAGTTCTGGTGATGTTAGGTGAACAAACAAACATTTTGACCGACGTTTATGCTATCTCGAAATTCTCCTTCGATCAGATCAAAATACAACTGAGAATTAAAGTCAGTTGCTAGTAGTCCGCTTGTAAGTTCTAGAATCCAGTACACATTGTTTTCGGTCTTGACTGGAATAGGTGTTGGTTTTAACAGAACGAAATCGTTGATTTCTGTTATCATAAATTATCCATAGACGCGGGTAAATTCATCGCTGTGACGGACTTCAGTACGTAAAATTGGGTAGGAAATGATATTAATAATGTTTGACGGCAGCTTCTGATCTTGATGCCTTCATTGAGTTTCTGTTGAAACCTTTCTAAGTTATTGTTTATTCTAGTGTCCGTTTCGTTGAATGTTGCTAGAGCATGCAACATAAACTTAATTTGGTGATTTGAGGCTTTGATTAGCTCTCTTTGGTTTTTGTCAGGCTCGTCTATACTCATATACCTAGACTGTAGCGATAATGTTCAATAGTTCTCACCTTGTGCCTTGTGGTGTACTGGAGCTTTGGCCCAAGTTTCAAGCGAACCCTGTGTTCCCGTGTTAAGTTCTTCAATGACTGTCTTCTTGTTCTTCCTGTTGACATTAACCTTGCCTCCCAGAGCTCCGCCTACGTTACGTTTCTATGGCAGGTCCCAGGATGTTAAACAGGCATCCATCATGACATAGTTCGGGGACGCGTTCAATAACTATCTTCACGCCACATCCCCCTTTTGGGAGCACACAGGGAACACACTGTTTGAATGTCTAACTGTTAATGTTAAAAACGCACTAAAACTACTATTAACGCAACTATTAAATGTTAATGCAAATTTACTGATAGTTCAGGTTCAATGTCTAACTGTTAATGTTCAACTTCACTAAAACCACTATTAACCCGTCTACAGATAATTTTGCTTGAGCAATGCTCTTTATCTTTCAGTGTTGACAACCAACAGGGTCATCTACACAGCCACACCGCTGAGGTCTACTAATACGACCAAAACGCGTAGTCGTCTCTCTAGATCGTGTCATACATACATGCATTAGAGGTTTCCCCCTAGTGTTATAGACTACTGAGGTCTCAGTGCCTTGTTCTCTGCGTTGTCTTCTTGTCTCAGTGCTTTGTTCTCTGCGTTATCTTCTTTACTTCCTTCTTCGCTTTCTTTTTCGTTGCCTTCCTCTGTCTCTTCGTATTCTGCGCTTCCTTCTTCGTTGTTTTCCTCTGTCTCCTCTTCACTTAAAGGAAAAGTCTGGCTTGGACAAGGGTTTGAATAAAAGATATCTGCAGGCAAATCGACCACAATGTTTGTGTCAACTGGAGCGTTTTTTCCCTCTGCAAGAACTAGGTGATGTCTGTTTCTTCGATACGCCTGCCACAACCACATATGTTCTGGCCCAATATTAACAATTTTTCCGAAACATTTTTGGTTGGTGATCCATCCTCTGTCATTAACTTTTAAAGGGTTGACATTTAACTGCCGACCAGGCAGCGTAGTGGATAGTGATTTGCTTCGCATGCTGATGGTCCTGGGTTCGAGTCCCGGCAAGGTGCATGGTTGTATTTGTGAATGTTTATTCCTTTACATGTAATTACCTTAATGGTGTTTGTAGAGTGTATCCACAAAAAAAAAAAAAAAACACTCTGTGGTATCGGTTCTAATTTTCAGCTTGTTTATCTATCTCCATCTCTCTTTTGTTTTTAAAATCTTGGATATAGGTCCAATTTGGTATAAGTTTGTTTTTTAGCTGAGGAACTGATGACCTGGGCGTTCTGCCCATCATTAATTCGGCAGGACCATATCCACACTCAAGTTTTGTGGTTCTGTATTCTAATAATCCCAAATTTGGGTCTCTGTTTTTGAGTTGAATTTTGTTAGCAATTTTGACTCCAGATTCTGCTTGCCCATTTGACTGGCCAAAAGTTGGGCTGCTGGTGCAATGATAAAAACCATATTCCTTAGCAAATTCTATGAATTCGTAAGCCTTAAAACATGGCCCATTGTCCGATCTAACCATTTCTTGAATTCCCAACCGAGCCATGAAATTTTTCATTTTGGATGTAACTTCTTTTGCCGTTTGCGTTTAAAGGTGAACAGTTTCGATGTATTTAGAAAAAAAGTCAATTACTACTAGAAAGTTACGTCCATGAACCTCACATAAATCAGCCCCAATTTTTTGATCTGGATATTCTGGAATGGGCCTAGGTATGAGCGGCTCGGTAGGCGTACTTCGATATTTTATACACACATCACACTTCGCCACCTACTCAATCCAGGTCACCAAACAAATTCTTTGGCTCTGTTTCTGCATTTGGCTATACGAAAATGTCCCTCGTGAAGTTTTTCAAGTATTTCTGCTCTCATTCCTGGGGTTATGTAAATTCTATTTGATTTTGTGATGATACCATTTTGGATCGTCATTTCTCCTCGATATTGGTAAAACATTCTGTCTTCATTGATGAGGTCTGTTATTTTATTGGGCCATCCATTTAAAATTAAATTGACCAATCTAATACTTTGTTTGTCTTTGCCCTAACATTTAAAATCTTTTTCAACCTTTCCTCTAAAATAGGTAAAAAATCCACAAAAACCGCAACATCATCAATTATTAGAAATGCATCCATTTCATTGTTTGTGGACTCTATTGGGGCTCTAGATAGCATATCCGGAACCATCATTAACTTGCCAGGTATATATTCAACTGTGTAGCTGAACTGCATTAACCTCATATGGAAACGCTGTATTCTGGCCGGAAGATCAATTAAAGGTTTAGTACCAAGAAGCTCCACCAACGGTTTATGATCGGTCAAGATGACAAAATGTTGGCTTATCAGATACTCTCTAAATTTTTCACATGCTCATGTTGAAGCGCTTCTTTTTCCACCTGCGCATATCGCTTTTCAGTGTCTGATAGCGTTCTCGATGTATAACATACTGGACGCCAAGGTTGATCGCCATTCCGATATTCTAAAATTGCACCTAAACCATAAGAGGATGCGTCAGCTGCTACTCTAGTTGGACGTCCAGGTGCAAAATGTCCCAACACTGGCGCCGTCGTAAGTGCTTTTTTAATTTTTAGAAAAGCCTGTTCGTGGACTTCATTCCAGCAAATCTCAGAATTTTTAGTTGAAAGTTGATTTAAAGGATTACCAAGGTCTGACAGATTGGGAATAAATTTTGCATGCATCTGGAGAGAACCCAATATTTTCCTCACACCACTGATATTAGTGGGCTTTGTCATTCCATTTATGGCTGCAATCTGCTCAGGGTCTATTGATATGCCATCTTTGGAGACCACGTGGCCTAAGAATATTAACTCTTGGACCCCAAAAACACATTTGTTTTTTTGTTGAGTTTAAGACCACAATCCTGGAATCGCCCCTAAACTTTTGCGAGCCTGCTATCATGCTCTTCTTTGGATCTACCACAAATAAGGGTATCGTCGGCTACATTAACAACTCCTTGTAGGCCATTCAAAATATCGAACATTTCGCGCTGGTATCTTTCTGTTGCTGACGTTATTCCCATTGGCAAACGACTGAAAGCGTAACGGCCAAATGGCGTAATAAACGTAGTTAACGGCTGCGATTCACTATTTATTGGTATATGATAAAAAACCAGAGGTTGCATCTAGTTTAGGAAAATACTGCGATCCCGGGTCAATCGTTGCCAATGCCTCACTGATTTCTGGCAAAACTAAACGCTACTTTTCGACACTTAGATTTAACATTGTCTAATCCACACAAGTTTTGACTTTGCCATCTTTTTTTGGAACAACATCCATAGGCGCACACCACGCTGTAGGTTCAGTAACTTTAGAAATTATGTGTGCTTTTTCCAATGCCTCAAAATGGTCCTTTATAGCTTGTCTCAAATGCATAGCAACTCTTCTAGGGGTGGAAATTGCAAAGGTGAAGTATTTGGTTTCAGTTTTATACGATACTGTTTTCCTAGGTTTCCAATTCCTTTGAAAAGCGAAGAATATTGTTCGACCCTATCCACGAAAGTATCTCCATTTTCAATGGCGCCTCTTCCTAACAGATTTTCATGTAAATTATTTGCTACATAAATTTTAGTTAAGATTTCATTATTGCGCCACCGTATTTGAGCATCAAAGGTGCCCAAAACCTGCATCATATTGCCGGATGCTGAAAATAACGGTTTGAGAGGAACTTCCAATTTTTTTACTTCTTTTTCATTAAAAAAGTTTGATCTTACCACTGTGACGTCCGCACCAGTCTCTATAAATTCTGTAGGTACGCCATTAATAAGTACCGAAGTTCGCCATTGCAATTAAGGCTTTTCTATGATACTACCCAAGAAAAAATAATCGACACCCTCACTTCCTGTGGGAACTTCTTTTCAATTCATGTTTTGCCAAGATTCTGTGTTTGTGGAGCGCTCTGTAATGGTAGCCGCCATTTTTGGAACACCACCTACTAACTGATCATTTGGATTATTCCTATATCTGCATTTGGCCTGCCAGTGTCCAATGTTGCCACACTAATTACAGACATATTTTTTCGCTGGGCAATTCGCAAACGCATATCTAGGTTTTAAACCACATTTTCTGCACTCTGCTTCAGTTTCGTAATGGAAATTTCCATCCCTAAAACTTTGTTTTTTTATGTTTTTATCTCGACTTTGACCACGATGCACTGTGTTCATTTCCACTCCATAAGATGTCTCATTATCTAGACCCATTGAAGACCCACTTGTATGCACAGTGGACTGTTGAGCACGCAAAGATTCTGCTAAGCGTACCTACCCGCTTAATAACTTCGTCCAATTGGGCATTCGCTCTTGCCTATAAGTGCGCCGACAATCTAGCGATAAAGCTAATATAGTTCTTTTGATAAGTTGTCAGAACTGCAGCACAAAGTTCAAGTCGTGGTAGAGTTGCCTTCATCCGTGATGGAGCAACTTAGGATTTAGCAGTTGAGATAGTGACTTTGCTTTCATCTTGTTGATTCCTAAGTTTCATGTAGATGACTGCACCGTATGCTTTCTCTGATGCATGGCAAAATCCATGAATCTCAATGTTGCTCTGTTTGGATTGAAGTGTCTATCTGGAAATTGTTAATTGTTCGACATCTTTTAGTTCTGCTTGAAGCTTCTTGTATTTGATTTGTATGTGTTCAGGTACAGGATCGTCCCATCTTAATTCTTGTAACCATAATTCTTGGATTCCAAGAGATTTTCTTTGGCTTATTGTATAAGTCTTGCTGGAGCTCTCTGTTTCGATATTCCCAGAGTTTGTTCTTTACCATTGAACGGCATTCTCAGTGTAAGTACCATCTTTGTCTCTAGTTGTGTTTAGAGCTTATTATTCCCCACAGATCTCCTCATCTTAAGTCATTTGTCTTAGTTGGTTTCCTCTATTTCCCATAATTTGGTTAGCTGTAGATCTTCTTGAACGCCGGTTGTCACTGTTAGGAGTTTTTTATTTTTGTTAATTAATAAAATATCCATCCGAATTCGGTGTTCTGTCCCAGTATGCCATCATTCGTTTTCCTGACGCCTTCGAGTAAAATCTGAGCGTATTCTTTGGTGCCTAAAATAATATCAATCAGATCAGGCTTCTGAAATGCAGGATCCGCTACAAGGTCATTGTTCCACTGAGATATATTGACATCTAATGGCTTTCCAGGTAATGTCTGTGTGAGTTTAGGCAGCACAAGGAACATGATGTCCAACGAGAAGTTGCTTGGAAATCCTGGGTGGATTTTTGTTTCTATCTGCCATTTTGCTGTCTGGGGGTCTCTTGCATCAAGACGTGATATCTCAACTTTGATCTTTTTTTTGGGTAGTGCAAGGAGCCATGCAGCCTCGTCTGTGATAAAAGATGACTGGGACCCGGAATCTACTAGGAGTCGTAAATTCTCGTAGTCTCCTTGTGATTTTTTCACACCATTTCATCTTTTCTGCTAGCGTGATTTGTAGTTTGCTCTTTGTTTCGGCTTCCACGATGATAAGAATGATTATCTCCTGGTGATCTTTTTGGTTGACATTTATTTTGAGCGAAGTCTACGTGAACATGGGTATGGTGAGCTTTATTGCAGATTCGGCTTCGACCAGTGGAGGTGCATGTTATATTGTCATCATGATTGAGACAATTAATACACAGTTTCTTCTCCTTAAATGTGCTCAAGCGTGCAGAGGGAGATAAGGCTTGAAACTTGGTACAGTTATTTATTGTATGCGATGACTGCGAACAATATTTGCATCTAGCATCCGTAATTTTGTTGGGTTTAACTGGTAAAATCTTCGGAGAATCTGAGATGGCTTCTAGTGATTGAAATCTTGCCTGTAGAAATCTTTTTATTTCGACAAAATCTTGTAATTTATGAGGCTATTTTAATGATTGATCGTATAGTTTGTTTGTTTCGGAATCCCATTTCCGATCTACTATGCGACTTATTATTGGACTCCATGACGCTGTGTCAATCAATTTTGATGTTTTTCAGCGCTTCCAAACATTCGATAATGGTGTCATGCAGCTGTTTTATTTTTGATGCTGATTCCTGCGGAATCACAGGAATATCCAAGATTCTGTCTATTTATTTTGAGATGATAAGTCTTTCGTTGCTGTAACGATCGCATGAGATTTGCCATGCTGTCTGATAGTTAATGTCTGAAATTTGGAGATGCTTTATGAGTCTGCTGGCTTCTCCTCGAATGTGGGTTTTGAGGTACTGCATCTTCTCAATCTGCGTTAGATTTTTGTTTTCATGGACCACCTTTCTGGAGATATATCGGAAAGTTACCCATTCTTTATACTGACCATCGAAAAACGGTAACTTTATCTGAGGAAGACTGATATTGCATAATTTTGGTGCTTGAGTCGGAATATTTTGGCCTCGGATTTTGAATTTCAATGTATCCAGAACATCTTCATATTTGAGCTCGATTTCTTCATAGAGATTCTTAATTGTTTTGGAACGGCCCTGAACTTGTAGCTCAATGTACATCTCGGAGATGGTCTCCCAATCCTTCGAAATTTTATTGTATAATAGTTGATAACGACTGATTGATTTCTCCACCTGCAAATAATTGATGATTTTGTCTAGAATCTAGCTAAGTTGATTGATTCGAACTTCTTTTTCCTTCAGTCGGTTTGACGGAGCTTGCAGGGCTTGGTTTGAGGATGACGCTAAGTGTTGCTCTTTCTTACCAATAATGTACGCTATGACATCATTATAGATTTTGGTTCCATATACTTATCGGTGTAGTATACATGAAAGTGACACTCTTGTCTACCAATTTCCACATGATTTTTCTCGATCTCTTACCAGACTGACTCGAGCACATTTATTTTGTCTTGATAATATTGCTCGTTATTTCTGCTTGAAATCTTTCTTAAAATTGGCTAGGTGGCGTTGCATTTCCTTTTTCAATGTTTCTTGGGATTTGGCTTGGCCAAGGTGTTGATAGTGTCCATGGGTATAATTGTATTGTGTTATCTTGGTTTGTGCAGTGTTTGCGCTTGGACCGGTATCAAAGTTGAAACGCACTGAATTGAGGGTAGGTTAAGACAAAAAAAAAAATGTATTAATTTATAACCTAGGGTAGTGAAAATAGAAATCGCTAAGTGCGTTTTTAGATATGCCCGGTGGTGTTCAGAGTTTGAGAGCGATGGGGGGGTTCAAGTAAAGAATTTAAAATCATAATAATAATATGGTTCGAATACACCAAATAAGCGCCAGGAAGTAGCGGGCTTTCCAACCCTCCGTTAATTTGGAGATTACTATTCCAAAACCCAAAGTAAGAAAAAGGTTACATTTAATAATTATGCTGTATAATTAAGGGTAGCAAGTTTCATACCCTCTTTACCTGCTAGCTATGAAATTAATTTAAAATAAAAAGAAAATGCAATCTGTAAACATTTAATCGTCGCCCAAGAAAACAGTAAACACAATTTAATCGTGAAGATAACAAAGATTATTTGAGATTATCCTTGAGTTTATAATAAAAATATTGATGATTGTTAAATAATAATCATAAGTAATTATTGTCATTCACGAAAACTGACAATTAGTGAAAAACTCGGATAAATAATTCAATCACTCGAATCTAGCTAATTTATAATTTATAAATTTATAAGGCGCGGATACGCGACGTGATCACGTGTCGTTTACACTATTATTATGCGCTGCTTATACCTATTAAAGACGGATTAAACTATACGTGAATTAATACAACCAAATTGTGTTGTAGGGCGTCGAATTCACTGAAGGTTTTTGTATAAAATACTGTGTATTATATAGTTATATATAGGAATATGCGAAAATTATTAAGTTACGAAAAATAAATTATTTAATTATTTAAGTAAATTTGGTTCAATCATACCAATCCACGAGCTGTGGTGGGGGTTAAGTTGGGTGAGTTCCAATGGTCGGCAGTGAGGGTTAATAACCCTGCTCAGCAAATCAGCACCAAGAGTCAGTTT
This sequence comes from Ceutorhynchus assimilis, assembly GCA_917834065.1. Classification (NCBI taxonomy): domain Eukaryota; kingdom Metazoa; phylum Arthropoda; class Insecta; order Coleoptera; family Curculionidae; genus Ceutorhynchus; species Ceutorhynchus assimilis. The sequence continues at coordinate 23,107,993 of OU892280.1, read as the reverse complement.
TAAGTAAGAAAAGCTCCAAGTACAGTCGTTATTATGGTTGGCGATTGCGTCCACACTAGGGGTAGGATTGACAGAGCCTTAGGATCTACGTATAGCGCGTAGTGGTAGCGCAAGACACAAGGAAGCACTTGGGGTAGTACTCCCGGGAAAGGAACCCTATAAAAATAGCACTGCCAGAAGCAAGCACAAGGAAGCATAATAAGGAGAATATTTACCTCGTCTAAATGGTGTTCGGAGGGTTAAAATCCTTTACTTTGCTACGCAAGTAGTAATGGGAGCAATTTCGAACTAATCCTGTAAAAATGCAACTATGTAGCTTCCAAAAGCAGACAAAAATAATAATAAAAGTTACCTCGAGAATGCAGTTTGCTGATTCAAATCCTTATAGTTGGTAGAAAGGGCGTCGGCACATGATACGGCGTGCAATTTTTGGCAACAGAATCCTCTTGCAGAGATTTTGTGGAAAGTTCCAGGAAAATGACGAAAATACTAACGTAAGGTAAATCCAAATAGAGCACTTAACACAATTCAGCGTGAAATAATTCAAAATCCCCAAGGATGGGTTTGATAAGTCCAAGAATTATTCACGATACTTGCTGAAAATGCAACCGATCGAAGGAATGGCCGAAAAGTGAGGGATGACTTACAAATCAACGCATGAATTGCCCTCAAGACACAAAATGAGACCCAATATGGTACAATCAAATTAGGGAAAATCAAATTTTAGGAAAAATTCTATCTTCGTTTATCAGGTGGATAAGCAAAGGCTTTTGCTCTTTCTTATTCTTGCAGTGAGTAGATCAGATAGGCAAAGCAACGATGTCTATGATGTATGGTACGACGCCGCCAACAGAGAGAGAAGTACCAGTTTGCCAAAAGTATTAAAATAGGTCAAGATTAACCACAATTATTGTAAAACCTAGTACCGGCGAACAATAGTACCAAAAATTAAGAGCGTCAATTTGGCAAGAAGGTATAGAAAATCCAAACTGCAGCGGATTTCGGATGTTGTCACGTAGTACCAAATTCTCGTTCCAAGGTAATCAGCAGGATAAGAAATGACGTACACCTACACAAACTAGAACATATACACTAATCAACGACATTACGACATAAAAATCATAACTAAAATAATCAAGGAGGGAATAGGAAATTAATAACAAGAAAAGAAAATATATTAGAAAACACTCATAGAGAAGGATAATATTTCACGCGCAATCCGGCATCATAGCACTAAGTCGTACCGATCGCAGTACCGGAATTTATACCTTAGATTTTTTATACCCGAAAAACATTTCAAAGCAATTTGTGAATTTTGCGTGGATACAATAATCAAAACAGCTGGTAATCTATTTTGGGACATAATTTCGATAAGAAGACCAAATCTCATGGAAAACACGAAAAGTCAGCAATAAAAAATTAATAGAATTACGGAAAACGAATCAGGAAAGTAATTTTTTATAAATAAGACAAAGAAAAGATGCAAACAATTTTAGGTAAGAGATACTGATTTTTCTCACACCTTTGGGCCTTATACGGAATTCCAATAGGCTTGGCACGACAGATTGGCTTATAGGAAGACATGAGAAGTGCTTAACAACATAACATAAAAAAGGGGAAACATCAAGAGAAGGTAAGTTAGGGTTACATAATTGATAATTGATAGAAGTTTATTTTTCAGGGGAGTTATATACTAGTGGCGAAAAATATTAATAAACCTGTTAACGAAGCTACCATAAAATGATAGAAGACCAATTGGATAATAACAACATCATTATACATATTTTGGACAAGTAATCTTACATTAGTTATTAAGTAAATAGCTTTAGAAACCAAACTAAGTATTGTTAAAATAAATAAATAAAAGATCAATAGGTTTAGGTATTGTTTTTGATTCGTGCGAGCATGCGTGCGCGCGTGCGTGCGTGCGTGCGCGTAAGCAGTTTGGTAAATGGAAAAAGAAAAAGTATTTATTAATTTATTTATTAATTTATTAATAATTATTAAAAGATAAGAATTTTTAAATTTGGAAGAAAATATGACTAATAAGTGATTAGACAATGCTTCTGTGTCTTCTTCTTTTTTTCATGTCGTCTTGTCTTCTCATTGAAGGATGGCGACCACGTTTCTAAATGCGTTTTGGAACAAGGAGGTTTTCTTCCTGCCGATACTGTAATAACTTCTATTACTCCACTTCTAAGGTTCAACCCCTTTTAGAATAAAAGTCCATTGATATACTTAATGTTACCCATTTATTAGTATCTTCTTCAACTACCTACCTTTTACAATCTGTTTCCTTAACACTAACCACCTTTCAATACCATTTCTGCTTATTCTGCTCAATAACATTATTTATTAAATGTGTATAATTATTTGCAACACATACATAACAATACAAAATACAATACAGTGTGATCACCCTACTACAATACATTTCTTCCCCTCTACTCTACCCTGCATTATGTTTTGTTGCAGTAGGAATTTATCGTTGTGTAAGATGTGTCCTATGTAAGATGTTTTTCTTATCTTAATGAGTGTCACCAGCTTCCTTTTGTGACCAATGCGTCTTAGTACTTCGTCGTTGGTGTTTCTATCAGTCCATGGTATTTTCGGGAAGCGTCCATAGAGCCACGTCTCAAATGCCTCGAGTTTTTGATCATTTGAGATTTCCAGGTCCAAGTTTCTACTTCATATAACAATACTGACCACACAAAGCATTCCATAAACCTTATTCTGATGTGGTGGTTCAGATTTCTGTAAAGGTTAATACATTCTTCTTCTTGTCACAAGTATTTCTCGTTTCTTAACCATCCATCGCGAATCCAAGATCAGAATGTACAAAACCATAATCAGCTCAGTTCTATGTCATGGATGCGAAACATGGGTCATGACTGAAAAGCAAGCTGGTGATTTTTGAAAGAAAAATCCTCCGAATGAGAATGGGATATGGAGAAAACGCTATAATCACGAATTATACCAGCTATCCATAGAAGCTTCCATCTCAGAATTCATCAGGCTGCGAAGCCTTCGATGGGCGGGTCATAAGATCACAATGCCAGAAGAGAGACTACCAAAGAGAGCACTTAACAGTCGGATGTGTGGAAAAAGACCGAGTGGGAAGAGAAACGAAGATGAAGTGGCACAGAACACTCGGGAACTGATGAGCGTCAGATTATGAAGAAGAGAACTCTTAGATCGAAAAATGTCGAGGCGGAAGATATCGGAGGCTAGAGACCAATTTGGGCTGTAGTAATATTAAAGAGAGATAGAACTTCTATGGTTCTGAAGTAAGTAGACAGATTTTAACAGGGCCCAACCCAACAATCATAAGTAAAAGCAGATTTAATTTATAGACAACTTATTTTCTACCAGTGTTAGGTTAAACCTATCGGTGTAACTTTTCAGCAGCTCTTCTACATATTGCTCTCCTACACCGCAGAAATTCTTAGTTGAACTCATTTGAGAGACCAAAAAGGATTACAAATTTACGAGAAGCGTTTTAATTGGCGCTTAAGGGAAACTTTACATGATGGCAGAGCTGGGCAAAATACTTTCAAAAAGTATTTAAATACTAAATACTAAATACCTAATAAAGACTGAAAGTATTTAAATACTAAATACTATTTGACTTGAAAAGAAATGAATACTAAATACAAAAAGTATTTAAATACTTATTTAAGTATTTAAATACTTTTTAAGTATTTAAGTACCTTAAAAAGTATTTAAATACTTTAAAAAGTATTTAAATACTTTAAAAGGTATTTAAATACTTTTATTGGGCAAATACCTTATTCAAAAACTTCAAATACATAGTACATTTCGTCACTAGTGCGAATAGACGGGCAGATGGCCTTTTTCAAACGAGGGCAATGATTTTGGAACGAGTCGTAGTTCGTAGCAGAAGGAGCCATCGGCGGAGGCGAGTTTAAAAAAGAAAGGCGTCCACTCGCACGAGTGACGAACGATATTTTTCATAACGAAGTGTTGAAGGGCATAGATTCATTCCCACCATTAAACACAAGGTAATTGCCAAGGTCTAGCGAAAACAATAAATTCCTACTAATCAGTAATCAACCTAGAAACATTGAACCAAGAACTATGTCACAACAGTGTTATTATACGGATAAAGTACGATTGATTTGACTACTGGAGGCCGTTTTTTGCACTGTCCAAATCGAATCAAATCAAGACTTCGTTATGAAAAATATCGGTCGTCACTCGTGCGAATAGACTAGTCGCTATTCGCACTAGTAACGAAATGTTCTATAAATTCTGATAGCTGAAATGCTCTGACAAAAGTGGAAAACTGGCAGTGGCAAATACATCAAAAATTTCCGAATTTCGAACATGGCTAATTTTACCCGTTCTAATAAGTAATTAACTTACTTGCTTACTTACCATTCCTTGCCAAACAATAAATACAACCGACCGACGTGAAAACAGAGTCGGCAAATATTGAAAATAATCAAATCGAACAAAAAATTATTTATTTGATTAATATAAATACAACAAAAATAAACATTATCTTCTTGAAAAATAAATAAAATAACAGTTCTAAGAAACAAATCAACTGATCAAAAGAAGAGTATAAAAAGAACAAACAGTAGTAAGAACAGATTAAGCCTAAAGGTGCTTTCAGACAGGCGCGATTTTGCGAAATTTCGCGGTGATCCATCATTTTGAACTGTCAAAATAATCGCAGCGACTAAACTCAACTTTGAATATTCTATCGCAAGTCGCCACAAAATGATGAAATAAGGGTTATGTTATGATTGTTTATTGTTTTGTTCGTTTTGTTTTTGGTAAAGTGATAACTGATAAGTAAGTAATAATAGTATAAGTATAGTATGAGTATAGTGTCGATGGATCCCTCAATAGTTGTTTCTGCGCTATTATAGAGTAAAAACAGTGTTTGCGATTATTCGCTTCATGTGTATTGAAGGAAAAATAATACATCGCAAAAATGACAGATCACCGCGAAATTTCGCAAAATCGCGCATGTGTCTAGTCTAGGAACTGATAATTTGAGTTAAATCTTGTTCATCTGTATATTTTTTGCAGAAGAAAAATTATTTAAATACTTTCGAAAGTATTTAAATAATTTTGATAGTAGTTAAATACTTGAAAGTATTTAAATACCAAATATTTCAAAAGGTATTTGGATTCATAAATACAAATACCAGTTCTAGAAAAGTATTTAAATACTAGGTATTTAAATACTTTAAAGTATTTAAATACTAAAAAGTATTTAGAATTGCAAATACTGCCCAGCTCTGCATGATGGTGTACCAAAAACTGCTAAAACTCCAAAATTTTGCTACGAATTTCATTTACTAGACCATAATTTCAAATAAAACCATGTATAACTCGTGTAAGACATATAACGCTGGTGTAAACCGTTCTAGATCAAACGTTATTAAATATTGACCTACGAGGGATTAAATTCCTTGTCCGGAGCAGTAAATTGTCCCTCAAGTTTAATCGATTAAACAGCGCGACGGAGCGCCTCTAATAGTTTACAGATCCTTCTAAGCTAATTTCCGGTTCAGTAGCTTTTTTGCTATTAATGGGCTCCTGGGTGCAGGCTCAAATCGACTATTAAACCGATAAATTGGTTAGAATAGGTAAAATAGTTCAAGCTCATAATTTGCTCTTAAATATCAACACAGGTGATGAATTGAGAGTACTAACGAAGCCACAAATAACGTCAGATGCCAGTGGTCATAATTTACCAGGATTAAATCATTATTATCTGACCCACGCTCTAATGGCTCTTAATCTATCAGTCCATTTATTGATGCCAGTTAATTTGTTCAAATCTTTCATGATTAGGCTATTGTTTGATGATGTTATGGCTTCAATTAGGAAAATGTATGGTTTTTGATATTGTGACAAATTTCAATCAAACCCAACTGTATAAATTAGGTTATTGTCGAAGCTCTATGCAGTCCTGAAGTTCAAATTCGGCGATGATCCACCTATTATATCCGCTCAAGACCAATTCCGGTGTATTTACGAGAGATTTTGAGGCTTAAACGAGCTTTTGTTTAATTGTTATCAGGTGCCATTAAGTATTTCCCAAGTGCTTCTATTATTATAAGCTTGACATAATGATTTCCCACTAGATTGGATTTGACTCTAAATACACCACGTGTCAACAACCGAGTATGTACTCGATATGATTAAATTCCCATTATAATAATTATCGTAGGTTTGTTCTAGCAAGAAACGGTGGTTGATTGGTTGAAAAACTAATTAATTAAAAAGTAATACAGACCAGAAACTTCAATAAATAAAACTTGTTCCTTGACTAAAGTTCGCTCGGTGTTGATTATGCAAATACCGATGTTGCGCCAGTTTCAACCGGCATGAATATTCAAATATTTTAATAAGTTAACAGTTTAGTTCTCATTCGAGTGAAACGGCCGAATATTTGTTCAAGAAACCATAAATGTAGTATATAAACATAATATTTATTACAAAGAAAACTTGTTTCTTGTTGTCTCAACTCTTGAGACAACCTCTTCGAAATATTGAAAAAAATTAATTCCAATTTTCCAAATTGAATTACCTCAAAATAAAAAGGTGAACAAATTTAAATTAATCTTAAAGGTATTAGCAAAATTAATTATGTTGTATTACAATGAAGGTCGAGCCATTTCTTTTTGCATTCATCAATCATTCCCAATTCGTGTTTATACCGTAGTAGAATTTGACCAATAAAACTAAGAAACAGCAGCAAATTTAACATTAAACCTAGCAGAATTTCAAAAACCTTTTGCTCTGAATTAAATTTGCATCTGAAATGAAACCAACAAAATCCAGGAAATCAGAAAGCAATTTTGCTTGGGGTTTAATATATTGTAGTAGCAATTTTGTGCACCTACACTACTCTTTACCTTGTTAAATTTACATTTACATTTTCGTAATTTGTTTGTGTCTAGCAATGGTTGAAATTATTAGTACGATAAGGTGCTTCTTGTTCTTTGGTGAAATTTTTGATTGTGTTTGAACATTTTATTTTTTGGTTTTCTTTGTTATCAAATCGTACAGTCATGGGAAAAATGAAAAAATGAAATTATCCGCTCTATTCTTGAAATGGAAAAATAAAGTTGCATTTGCATTGGGGGTTTATTTTCAATATTCAATGAGTTTTGGGGGATTGTTTTTTTTTTTTTTTTGTAGATTACGTCGGTATTTATAACCTGCCACTCTCGATACGTAGGAGCTGTTAACGGGGCTCAAACCAGACATAAAACTTACTTTTACGACGCCGAAAGGCACTTTTTGAAAATTGAAATTTTTATGTAACTCAGTAATAATTCTTGGTATACACCCATAATTTATAAAATATTGACATTAATAGATTGTAATCCAGACATGAAATATGTTACTTCTGTCTGGTATCTGCCAGTAAAATAAGCAGGCTGATAAGGACTAAGAGTTTTGAAACTAGTGCACCAGAAAATAAATAAGATCTAAATATTTCTTATTTGGGAATTTCGGATTTAATTAAACTTCAGCTTTTTTTTCAATTTTCCAATATAATTGAAAACCTATGTAGTTTTTTCTTGTAAAAGTTACCATATTAAATTCTTGTCGAATTAATTTTTTCTTTTCTGTAAACCTATTCAGGATATTTTAACGCTTCTGGATATGATTTTATTAATTCAACTTCTGTCATTATTCTTGTTAAATGTTGTTCAAGTCCAATTTAATAAAATTTTTAACTAAATAAATATTTTTTCCTTTAATCATTTCCATTTTGTCTCCAACAAAAACTCAGATATAAATCACACAAAAGAAGTTTAAAGTAAAATTAATTTTAAATTAGTTTAGTTTTTGGATGGTTACGGTAAACTTTGTGATTAAATATTTGAGTTCGGATTTAATTATATTCTCCTGTTTGATTGCATTTAATTTAAATAATTATTTTTCTATTGACTCGTACCCTAAATTTTATTCAAAATCAAATTTTGAAACAGGAGTTGGTAACTTACACAAAAATTTCACTTGTTGTTAATTCAATTCAGTTCAGTTCTTTATCAACCGGACTTGCCCAATCGTACAATAAGCAGTAGGTAGTAACTGCAGTAACTATAGAGCGCCACCTGCTTTTCCCTGCAGTACACGAAGTGAACCGATATAACGAAAGCAGGAAAATTATTTATTCAATTATTTATTTATTTATTTATTTATTAAAACAGAAAGCGGTCGAAACCGATGAGTCCGTTCACGGGCTAAGTCGAATTTTAGACTTTGCTCTTGGTTTCCTTTTTCATCTTTTTTCTTTGTTTTTTTTTTCTTCAATATTTCTTTTTTTTTTATGGCACATAATGCACAAAAACACCACTGATCTCTTCCATTGCTGAGTCCAGATGATTTTTGAAGCTGTTGATGCTTGGGGCACTCACGATCTCCTCACTCAGAGAGTTCCACTTATAGACAACTCTGTTTCTTAGAAAGTTTTTTCTCGGCAGTTTATTGGCTTTCTCTTTATTCAGTTTTTTAGAGTGTCCGCGGAGATGCGAGATTAAGTTTGATGAGAAAATATCCTGCATGTTGCTGTCATAGTAATTGTTCAAAATTTTGAAAGTCTCAATCAGATCCCCTCTGTAATATCATCTGGGGACTAGTATTACCGAAGGCTATTCTTGCAAGGTATGTGAAAGAGTTGGCTTTTTTCACAATTGAGGTGATGTGTTTTTCCGATTTCAGGTCACTGGATACTATAATGCCAAGCCCTTTTGCGAGTTGACGTGCTGCAGCAAACAGTCATTTACGATATATTCATTTTCTGGAGTTTCAGCACCCACAAATAGCACCACACATTTGTCAGCATTGAGTTTCATCTGCCATCTTCCAGACCATGTTTGAATTTCAGCCAGATCGTCTTTCATGTCCGAATATTGCGTTAGTCACAGTACAGCTTGGTGTCGTCTGCAAAAAATGTGATGTTTGTCTTTATGTTCTCAGCCAGGTCACTAACATACAGCAGAAACAGGAGATGTCCCAGCACAGAGCCCTGCGGGACCCCACTAATTACGTTGTGGAACAAAAGCAGACTCCGTTGACGCTCACTTTAAACATTCGGCCTTGTATAAATTCTCCTATCCAGGTGTGTAGACCGCCTCTCACTCCAAAAAGGCTCAACTTGTAGAGAAGCCTTTTGAAAGGCACCTTGTCAAAGGCTTTCTCATAGTCCAGGTAGATAATATGTATCTGTTTGTATGTTCTTATCAGAGTTTGTAGTCCAGTCGTTTAAACACCTTAGCATGTTGGTTGTTGTCGATTTCTTCTTCTGGAGGCCATCCTGCGAATCAGGTATAACCTCATTTAACTTTGAGAATTCATCCAGTTCCTTCACTATGATTTTTTCCATAACCTTACAAACAAAGCTTGTTAAACTTACTGGCCTGTAGTTTTCTGGTTTAAATCTGGTTTAAATAATATTGGTGTTATAATAGCCTGCTTCCAGCTGGCTGGCAAAATCCCCGAGGTCATAGATTCATTCATAGCATGACTTAGTGGTGTTGCTAAACTTTTCACACATTTATTTAGAAAAATGGACGGAATTTCAACCGGACCAGGACTTGATTTAGTTTTTAGGCTTAGAATAGCATTTTCCACCTTTAATGGTGTAAAGTCAATGGTGTTCAGCGAACTAACGTTTCTAGTGCTATCAGGCAAAACTGGAATCTGGTGATTCTCTCGTGTAAACATGTTCATAAATTGTTTGGCAAACGTTTCCGATGTATCCTCATTGCTGGTAATAATGTTGTTAGTGTTGTCATCCTTTAATGTGATTGTTGACACTTTTGAGTTTAGACACGTACTTGCAGAATTGTTTGTTCGATTTTGATTGTATTATTCTATGTTCATAAAATATTTTTGCTTCAGCTATTGTATTTTTTAATTTGTTACTCTGCAATATGTACAACTGATATTTCTCATCTGTAGTGTTTTGTCTATACCTATCCCAGAATTTACGTTTTTTGTTTGTCTGTTTCCTTGAATATGGCCTCATTTATCCATGGCTTCTGGGGGTTTTTCCTCGTGGATTTTAGTGGTATGAACTTATCAATGGTTGTTTTGATGATGTTTTCACAGTGTTCATATTTGGTCAAGTTGGTGTTTGTGTTGTCAAAGTCTTGATTATGCAAGTGGTTGTTGATTGCGTCGTAGTCTGCCTTCCAGAAGTTTCTTGTTTGTCTTTTAAGTCTCCTTCCCTTTTGCCTTTATTTGGGATGTGCCAGTGATAACAACATGATCACTGCGTCCAATCGGAGAGTTACTTTTAATATTAAATATTAAGTTATTTTCACTTACCAATATCAGGTCTAATAGCGATTGTTGGTCTCCTCTTATTCTAGTGTGAAAGTTCACTAATTGGTAAGCATTTGTTTCTTTGAAACCGTCTAAAAACTCCTCGGCTGAAATATCATGCTTGACTGTTTGGAGGGTATTCCAGTCTATTTCTCGATAGTTGAAGTCACCAAAAGTAATTGTTTTATTTTGTTGGGAAAAAGCAGCTTTAATTGTGTTGACCAGTTCTGTATTGTTATCTGATGTGACATAATCTGTTCTATATATGCAGCCTAGTAGTATTTTTGTATCGCCATATTATTTTCTATTTCCTTGATGTTACGCTCAATAGTCGAAGTCGGGCAATGCCCGAAAAAAATACGCAAAACTAGTTGTGAGCAACGATAATTTTCCAAACCCGAAATTTTAATTTTTTACGCTTATTGAGAATTAAAACATAAACAGAACTAGTTTTTCACTTTTCAAAATGTACAGAGCTAGTTTTGTACATTTTTGAATAACCAGTACTAGTTCTGCCTTTTTCAGTGTCCAAATAAAACAAACATACATAAAGCCGAAAAAAATATAATTTAAATATACCTATTTTATCTAGATAATGACAAATAAAACAAATAAATCTTTATTCTTAAGCAAATATCCAGTTATTCGCACATCTCTGTTACAACGTTCTACAGAACCTTGACTTTGTGAGTGACGCGGTTTTCCATGTACGATTTTCAAATGGGACCACTGACACTTCAAATTATTTATAACTTGGGTTTGCAAATTCACGGCCATTATCAGATTGAAGAATAGATGGGGACCAGTCTTACTTATAATAATTACTGTAACATCCACAAATTCACGAGCACAAACAAATAACGAAATAAATTCAAAATAGCAACATAACCCTACTTTTTATCTGGATTTGGGAGGTTGTAAGCTGTAATAGAAGCAGAACTAGTGCTGGTCATTCAGAAATGTACAGAACTAGTATTATACATTTCAAAAAGCGCAAAACTAGTTCTGCTTATCTTGTAATGCGCAATAAGCGTATAAAATTAAAATTGTGGGTTTGGGAAATATTTGTTGCTCAAAGCTAGTTTTGCTTATTTTTTTCGGGCATTGCCCGAATTCGACTATTGAGCGTAACATATATAAGTAAACCACAACCTTCTTTATCGTTTCTATCTTTACGAAAGGTCCGATATCCTGGCAGAGATATAAGGCCGTCTGGTATTTCTGCATTAAGCCAAGTTTCTGTGATACAAATGAAAGTAGGGTTGATTTTCTGAATACTTGTTCTACACTCGTCAATCTTATTTTTAAAAGAACGCAGGTTTGAATACCAATAGATGACTTCGACCACAGATTCAGCAGCTATGTTACTTATAGTTTTCTGACAACGTTTGAGTCCTCAAGGTGACGATCTTGGGCACTCCATGAACATACTTTATTTTCAGGTGTTGTTCTCCTCTGTTTGTCCTTTCTTCTAATTCCTGAATTAATATTTTCATATATTTTCTCTGTGCTTCTGTTTGGTCTCTCTTGATATAGACTCTATTTATTTCAGGTAGTTTGCGTTTTTGTTTAAGTACATTCAGTGCTTCTTCTTTATTTGGAAATATAACTTTAACTAGTCTCACTTTCTGCACTTCGTATTTTCCTATTCTCATTATCTTGAGATTATCTATGTTGATGTTCGGATTTGTCTCTTTTAGAACGTTATATACACCGTTTTCATCTTTTTCCATTCTATCTTCTCTATTGGTGAATTCTGGAATTTCCGGTAGACCAAACACGAGGACGTTTTGTGCCCTTACCTATCTTTCCTGCAGCTCGTTCAATGCTGGTTCAAAATTGGAGTTTCTCGCAGTTGCCTTGGTAATGACTTTGCTTTCCAGGTTTCTAATGTCCGCCTTGATAGCATCTAATGAGGGCAAATCTGGTATTTGCTTTCTAGCGTTTTCCTTCAACCTATTTTCCAGTTCTTAGAACTCTTCTTTTAGTGAATGTTTTTCTTTTTCAAAGGTTTTAACCACATCTGCATAGGTAGTGCCTCCAGGTTTTTTGGTATCCTTCAACTCCCCAATGTCCTTCTTGATTTTCTGTATAACATCCTTTAGTGTTGGCACCTGCTTAATGGAGTTTTTACAGTCTTCGCAGAAGAAGAGTACTACTCTTGGGGACATTATTAGTGCCCTTATTTCAGTAGCACTAATATTAGCGCAGTTTTTACAATAAACTCTTCTGCATCAATCACAGGGATATCCGAATACATCGGTTTTTGATTCCTTCATCACACAGTTTGTTTTGCAGTTGGCACAGCTGATCGCCTTTTTTGCAGGTTATATTTTGAACCTCTATTTATTTCTGAAATCCCTAATTTAAATTATGATTTATTCACTGTTGTTACTTTATTTTTTGTACAGAATTTATTTTTAATTATGTTTTTATTTTATTCGATTTGGAAATACTAAAAATATCACTAATTTTTTGACTAAATTTCGTAAACGTAAATTGCTACGCGATGCGCGCTACGGACCTATAGCAGCACAACCTGAAATATAAAAGTAACCAAGAAGGAAGGACAGAAGTGAAACGCTTTGCTACAATCAGGTACGGGTTTTTCATTTGAACCAGAACAGGTTTTATTCTAGAGTAGGTTCGGAGTCGGTTTTCCGAACGCCCTAGAACACTGTAAATTATTAACACTGGAACCAGAACAAGAACAAAATAAATCGACTAGGAGTACCTAACCTTACGTTCTAAAAATAGTATTTACAATAATTACACTCAACTTGAGTCCCTAAATAAAGAAATAAAGAGTATTGTATAACACTTATAACAGCAATTATATCTGAAATGTAAATTATTAGATAAGCTTACTAAATGCAGTACCTTTGTGAATGGCCATTTAACCCCAGAGTACAAGTATTTTCCTGTATTCAGTGCAACATGTATTTATGGGATGTTAGAGAATTATAGATCATTGATTAAAGTTGAAGTTACAATACATAGCCTGAGGAGCAAATTTAATATTTTGGGATAAAATAGGTAGTATAGATAAATAATTAAAATTGAAATAACAACACATAACCTGAAGGGTAATTTAATATTGTAGTTTGTAGTAGAACTACGTCGTTGTGGTGATTTACTCCAACAAGGGGTTGGTAAGGTTTGATAGGCTCCAGATATTGAGACAATACAACACACTTATCATAGCTGAGTAATCCCTAATCCCTTGAGGCGAACCTGAAGGATTGGATTGATATCCTCCAGTGTTTCCGATGGCCTGGAACTGGATCAGGGCCGCGACAAGAAGCAACTGGCCCTAAGCACTGAAGTTCAGTAATTAGAAGTCACTAAAGCTTCCAATTGTATAGCGGAGGCTGAAGACAGGAGGTACGACTTGAAATATACAGTAAGCCTAACGTTTAACTCTTTACTTAAAGTTAAGGACTAAAGCGTGACGAATAAAGGCCTGAAACAAATGGACGTTATGAGACTGGGCGTGGAGCGATAGGTAGGTATGTCCAATAACTCCAATATTCGGAATTTAACCATATAATTAACAGAAAATCATGCTTTTACATGAGAAATAGAGACACACAGAGAAGACAAATAAGAAAAACCACTTACCAAAATACTTTGGCCTTTAGGAACAAACAAATGATCCCATTGCTCTTTTTCGGCTCACATAGAAATCCGCGCAAGGCGCTTTGGTGCTAAAATAACGGATTAGCCACCCTAGATCTATGAGCGAAAACTAGATAACTCAGAAATCGGCAAAATGTGCCTGAGGAATTTTCCCGAACACTTAATCGTGGAAAGTCCTCGACCTGAATGACCTCTGCTTGTCCCTTCAATGTCCTTTAAAAAGGTTCTGTGAAAACTCCAAGGTGAAAGGTTCTGGGGAATTTTGATGGTAGTTGGGGCATGGGACTTATTTAAATTAAGTTAGTACCGGTCATTGACCTTATTTGGATCGCTGTCAATCTAGTCAATCTAATCGGATCAGACAATCAGCTATTCTAATGTAAATATTGTGATTTGATTTATTAATAAATTAATTGATTATTTATTTTAACCCTACTAAAAGGAAATCAATTCCATTATTCAACCTCTAACTCGATGATTCTGGGAAGAATGAAAAGTTTGAAGAAATGTGTGGCCACAACTATTGGAAAGAAAACAGTGGCACGACGAAGGTATGCTGTTCAATGAGGCGAATACGCTTATTTCCTTTTATTTTGGCCCAGGAAAAATCATCCCGTAACACTTGTACAAAACATTAACAGTAGGCTAGTTTTTCAAAAAGGAAACCAATATTGGTCCTTGTATACTGTCTGCCTCGGCTTTCAATTTGGAAGTATAAATTGGATAAAACAGAAAATCTGTTGATTCAACATTATACAACTTCAGTTAGAAGAAAGTTCTTAATCAATTCCATCTAAGATAGTTGGGATGAAGACATTAACACTATTCTATCTTCAGTAAAATAAAATATAAATATCTTGCGAACACAACAAGTTGCCAATAGCTCAAGCTCGAGCTTAAAGTTAATGAATTTCATTGATTTTGACAAATTAATTAAGAATCTACTTTGTATTTTAAATGTTAATTCTAGAAAAACCGACATCGTTTGAAATTAATTAATTTTTCAGATTTCTTGCGACTTAGGTATTGTTTGCATTTTTAATTGATTTTGAAGAATTTTTAGAAAATATTTCATTCCGCCTCAACTCCATTGCGACAATGTACCTACTTTTATTTGCAGTCAATAATAATTGGGTCAAATTATAATAAAAAATGCGAAAAAAACGGAGGTCTAATGAGCATAATTATGCAGCTAAAACAGTACAAATTAGATAATGTATAGGAAACAATCATCTAAAACAAATTCTATTTATTAGGATTGTTACGTATTTTCCGTCTGACAATTTCCGTATGATAGAGTGCAGTCAATTTGATGTGAAAATTCTCTTGGCCTGGGTAAAATTGCATCACAAATTATTCTTTTTGCATTCTCTAGTGTCTATTCTAACATATCCAAAATCCCCATCAATCCTGGCGCAGGAAATCAGTCAAAATTCAAAATACCGGCTGAATTCTATATTTTTTATTACAAAATGTATAATTGTGTATAACTAGGTATAACTTGGCGGAAATGTTTAAAATAGGTATTGAATAGGTAAGGTAGGTATTGAATCACTCAAATTGCCTATTATACATGAGAGAAAAATTTATCACACATTAGACTTACAACTACAAGAAAAAAAAAACATTATTTCAAAGTATGGGGTATTTTCGAAAATTGAACAAAAATAAGAATGAATTGGCTATTTTCTCACATTCATCATAATCTTCATCTGTACTTTCCATTTCTTCATCTTCTATTCGCTGCGGACTATTTTCACAATTTGTTTTTTGACAGTGACCACATGAATTGGTACATTCCAAACCATTCTTTCGGCAACTACATTTCATGGCACCATAGCCGGTTTTGCAGTTATATACATCTTACTATGCGTAATATACTTTCAGGTGCTGGTGGCAAATCCAATATTTTCGGTACATATATGCTTTTCACTTATTATTGGCGTAGCATTATCCATGAAAATTTGACAGGTTGACCCTCGTATAATAATGACATTTGATGACAAAATATTTTTCAAATTTCAGGGTTATGAAACAGAAAGCCGAGTTGCCAGAATGTGTAAAATATCTGAGTAAATTCAAATAGTAAAATTATTCAATTTATTAATTAAACGTAACCATAACAGTAAGCTCAATAGCATAAATATGTTTTTGCAGTAACTTTTTTTTCGGGTTTGGTCCAACGGCATTTCTTCTATTTTTATTTTTTATTTCTTTTTCTTCTGGACGTGCCTATCCCTTATGAATGTCGGCGATCATCGATTATTATGGCGATGTCCACTTAATTCGCAGCAATATGGAAGAATTGTGGCGAGCTTTTATCAAAGAATGTTCTGAAATTTTTCCGTCACGATATTCTTCTTCTTCCTGGTCCTCTCTTTCCAAATATCTTCCCTTGCAGGATCGATTGTAACAAAACCTTATCTTTTTGAAAGGGTTGTAAGGCATGGGAGGGTGGGTAAGATCTCGACAATTTTTACATAAGGCCATTTTTTGAGAAAGTGTTAATATACTTAAGCCTACATTTTCAGTTAGATAACCTCAACTATAGGTTACTTAAATGATGTATTAGAGAAACAATTCTGTAAATCGTTTTCTTTAAAAATAATCTTGTATGTTGCCTTGCTTGAGTCCAATACCTCTCCATCAGACGGGAGACATTGGAGCAAAATAGGGGAGATTTTGGACATGAGCAAAAACATGGTGCATTTAATAATAGTTATTTATTATACAAGGGAAAAAAGTACTAGATTTTAGCGCGAGGTGTGGTTTGTCTCCCGACGCGAAGCGGAGGGAGACAACACAGCGAGCGCTAAAATCTTACTTTTTTCCCATGTATAATACACTATTTTTTTCTGTGGCGGGAAAATCTCAACATTTACCATCTATACAGAACTCCCTGTCAGTCTTTTTCTATGTTCTTATTGTTATGTTCTTGCTGAACTGAAATGGAATATAATATGCTTCAACCAACATGTTGCCACAAGTTTTTGTTGCAGTTTTTCTTTTTGAAGGGAAGCTATGGACAACAAGGGGAGATCCTGTGCAGCCTCTCCCCTTGTGCACTTTATCGGATTAGCCTAAAAATATCAAAACCTCCCATTAGTATTTTCGTTCTGTGAGAACATAACCTTATCGGTTAACCTTGCTTTCTACTCTGACACAAAAAGTTAAACGAATAAAATTAAAATAAACAATAAGATACTTACCTCGCGTCTTTGAAATATTAGATCAACAATGCCAAAAATACAAAATTCCCATGAAAAGCTTTTTCAAAAAAAAAAAATATTTCACAAAAACAATCTGATCTGTGCCGGTTGACCATTTTAGAGATACTGTTGGCGTCTTGGCGTTTTGTCTCCCAGTGCCTCGATCCTATCCACCCTCCCCTTATACTTTTGTCAAAGTAAGAGTTCAAATTCAGATCCGTTTTTAGTCCGTCTTATTCAGCTTCCACCATTTCACTTGAAGAACTAGATACCTCGTCAGATTCAGACAACATTTCTGAATCCGATTCGGAATCGGCTTCTCCAAGAGAAATAATGAAAGGAGGAATATTTTTGAAAGGTAAGTCTCCCATGTATTTTGTCCAGTCTTCTGAAATAAGTCTGTCACAATGTCTACAAAAATTCGTCCACATGTCTGAGGTACATTTTGAAAGAGACTCACGCTATACCCTCGCAACCCTATCCGTGGATGGTGGCTGCGAAGTATAGTTTTATTATAGAAGTTCTTACAAAACCCCCATGCCATTTCAATAGGATTATATTGGCAATGATAAGGAGGTAATCTAAGAACTTCGTGTCCGTGGCTTTTCAAAATGTCGTCAATTTTGTATTGTTATGGTCTATTCCGAAATGGTTGAGTTAGGTCCCATAGTTGTTTTTTGGTCATTTTTTTGTCGAAGTCTACGTTATGTTTAACCAACCATTCCTGCATTTTGTCTTTCTTTGAAGAGAATGAAGGTGGTTTATCCAGTGGCGGCTCCTATATTAGAAATGTGGGGGTTGCAATTCCAATTTCAGCCTTGTCAGATAATGATCGACCACAGAATGGCTCTGCAATTAATCTTTGAACATT
This sequence comes from Ceutorhynchus assimilis, assembly GCA_917834065.1. Lineage (NCBI taxonomy): Eukaryota > Metazoa > Arthropoda > Insecta > Coleoptera > Curculionidae > Ceutorhynchus > Ceutorhynchus assimilis. The sequence goes on along the minus strand of OU892280.1, from coordinate 23,089,948 downwards.
TGCTTGTCACGCACCACACCACAAACTAAAATAAAATATTTTAAAACAAATCTAATCTACGATGCGCGCAAAAAAGTGAAGAAAGTTTGCAGTTTGCCTGCAACCTGCTGGAGCTTATGGGACGAAATTGAAATCCACGCGCAGATAGGCACCAGATATGCGTCGTCATATAAGCCGATCGGGTTGCATTCGAGCTGCAATCTGGCGCGGCGGCGTGTCAGTTATTGCCATTTTGGCGAAGGTGGTCAAATTATCTTCATAAATTAACTGCCGAACAGCTTCTCGCGTAATATGTAGGTACCAAATTCTGGTATAATTTATTTTTAAAATATAATTAGGTACTAAAATATTAGTTCTTTTTTGTTTTATTGTTTTCAACTTTTGTTTTGGGGGTTGCGCAAACCTGCAAACCTTAGGAAGAGCCGCCACTGGGTTTATCCTTCTGCTCTGAATGATATGGAGCGTTGTCCATGAATATTACACATTTCTCTTCAAATATATTCAATGCAGGAATTAGTTGATCAACGACCCATTTTTGGAAGATGTCCGCGTTCATGGTATTGTGGTAGTCTCTGTCATTGTTTCTTGAATCTAGAAAAAAATCGCATACCCATCTAAAAACCCAGAACTACTCCCCGCATGCAAAATGAAAATAGTAAAACGTTTTCCCTCTGACTTAATTTTGGATGGGTTGCTTTTCATATCAGATTCGTGTATCCATCGACAAACTTGAGATCCGTTTTGGTAGATCCAAGTTTCATCTAAATACACGAATCTGATATTTTCCTTTGAATGTTTATATTGGCGGTATTTCTGCAAAAATGTAATTTTGGCAGCAAGAACATGTTTCTGCTCACAAATTTTGCGTACATTTACTGCTTTAAATTTATATCCCATATATTTTAAAACTTTATATAAACTTGTTTGCCCTCCCTTAAATTCCAAATTTTCTTTCGCGTATGTCAGTAATGTTTGTAATGTAAAATATTAATTTTTAGAATTGTATTTCCAAATTTGTCGTTGTAAATCTTCTTTAAACATTCGGTCCATAATAGTCTCTGTCTTTATCGGTCGGCCAAAAGGTTTTTTGATTGTATATTGTCCAGTCAAAATTCTTTGAATAGTCCTGGTTCCCACCTAAAATTTAAGGAAAATGATGGTTGGGTAAGAAATGGCTTCACATCTACATTTAAGTTATACCTACCACAAATATATCTGCAAATTGAGCCCTGGAGAGCCTCTGGTTTATTTTTTTTTTAAATAACCATGACATTTTAATATTTCCCTTTTATTTTTCTTATGAGATTATTTTCGGCATCTTCAATACATTCAAAGTTCAATACGAAAGAAATTTGACAATGTCGAATTTTAAAAAATGTCATTAGATTTTGCAGGTACGCAAAATAGTTAGGTACCGTTTATAATATAGCATTATTGAAAAATGCATTGAAAAATGTGTCAAATTTGATTTGCCAGATAGGCCAGACAATTTTAATACCGCGGCACCTACGAAATTATGTAAACCACGCTTAAAACTGTCTGGAATTTGACATATACTGTCATTATTATACGAGGGTCAACCTGCCAAATTTCCATGGATAATGCTACGCCAATAATAAGTGAAAAGCATATACATATTATCGAATGTAATACCACAAGAGGTTTCAGGATTACCGGATAATACTTTTGACTGTCACGAAACGCGTTACGCAGCTGGTAACGCGTTGAGTGTTGTAACATTTGAAATGTCACAAGAACATTTTTTAATTGTTCTTAATTAGGCAATCTACTGACCTGTCAAAAACGAAATTCAATATGGAAGTTCGGGTCAAGCATTGGGTCAAGCCAATGACTGTCACATTCTGGACAAACGTCAAGATTTAAATTATCGGATTTTGTGTTTTTTTTTTGTGAGTTTAGGTATTGTGTTAAATAAAATGCCAGCGATTTGCATCGTAATTGGGTGTGGAAGTTGAGGTAATAGGGCTAATGTGAAATTTTATTCAGTTCCTGCTATTTTAAATCATCACCTTTTGATCTACAAAAGTGAATTATCAAAACAATGCAGGGCTTTATGGATTGCTGCAATTAAAAGAAAGGATCTAACAGAGGCACGATTTTCCCTTAATATTAATACCTTAAGATATGACTCTCCATCTCAGAATTTATTATTAAATTAAAAAATACGTAGAAACATTATAAACACTATAAAATTCACTTTGTAAACAAAGGCCAGGACACTAAAAAATACGTAGACATACTAAAAACTATAAAATTCACTATGAAAGCAACAATATGACCAAAACCAATGGAAAATACGTAGAAACATAAAATTCACTTCGAAAGCAACAAGGGTCAGAACACAAATGCTCTCCTTATGAACGTCACCGGCTTGTCACTGCAATATTTGACCCGAACGGCCATTATAAAATCACGTGATTGAGATTGCCTAATTAATTTCATATATTTGAACTCATTTAAGATTCTATTTCGTACACCTGGCGACATCTATGATTCCTCTGACTAGTTTCCTGACCTAATACCGAAAATTATATTATCAAAAGGTGGTTTCGATTTGCTCACTCCGGTGCTCCGAGTGACTCCATTCGCACTCCCGTCGAACCGAACTAAGTTTCTTCATAAGAAAAACCCGTAGCACTGTCATTTTTATAATTTCGACAGGCTTGACAGAAGGAGAAAGACACAACCACAGTTTGATACTTTTGACTTTTTTTTTCCATTTGATAGTGAGACTGAACAGGTCGTCTGAGGAAATCCAAAATTTTGGTTTTCATTCTTGGCCATCGAGCCCAAAAGTGGATAAATTTAAGTAGCCAGAGGAGTGAGTAGTTGTGCCAGCTGGAACGTTTCCTGAAAAATCAACCGATTGTTGATTTTTGTGTAAATTTCTGAAAGTGAGGTTATTATCGGCCGTTGAGGCAATTTGGGAGAGTCTTAAAAATCCACGCCCACACTTCTGGGTGAAAATTTGACGAATTTGAGACCATGCGGTACTGCATTTCCGAAGAAAGTCTGGGCCCGCTCCTACAAGGAAAGTTGTGTTCTGTAAGAGATTGATCCCCGACCATTGTTTGAGTGCCTCCAGCCAATTTGGTGCTTCCAGATCTCAAATTTGTGAAAATTCCCAAGGATTCCGTCCAGGCTTGTATAATTACTTACCTATGGGTCCCGTTTATGTGCCTCAATAATTACAGTTTCTTGATATTATCTATTTTCTACCGCTCCCTGTCGATTACCTTTATTAGCTAATTATTATCTTTATAATATTAATTACTGTTAATTATTATTATTATTTTCTTATCAATCACTATCGATTAGCTTAATTAGCTAATTAATAACTATAGAATCATTTACCGACCTATTTACCTTATTGTAGTATGTGGCTAAAATAGCTAACTACAGTTTAATGTAATTTTTTATTGATTAGTTATTAATCGTTATCGTAATCAGATAACTACCATTATTATCGTTTTCAATATTTTTATCTAGTATCCAATAATTATGGATTATTATAATTATTCCAAATTTATTTCTGGGATTCATTAACTTCTAGAGGTAAATCTAACCTTTGGTTTCAAATCAATAAAGTGGTAATTCTGCAAGGTATTTAAATCAATGTAAAATCTTTAGGTAGTTGGATTTGAGTTTCATGGTTACACATTTTGAATTTTAATTACAGGTAAAACGGTAGAGCTCTCCCTGATACTTTTGATTATAGGTTCTGGCATTTATAACTCCCTAGGGATTACTTAATACCTTAATGCATTTATAAATTTGATTTTATTGATTTGGTTGATTTAAGTCACAAATTGAAGATTAATGATATTGTGACCATCATTTGTATTTAGGTAAATTTCTTCATAGGTATATTGATTGTTCTTAAATTTCAATTCTATATTACTTATTTAAATTGAGTTCTGCTTTTGAAAAGCTGCTTAATGATTTTTTTTTATTTTAAAAAAGAAAAACTTGGATACTAGACAATAATTTTTCTTAGAACAAAAAAAAAAAAAAAAGTTCGCCATCTTGTCACAAATTTTTAATGGCATAATCAAAGAACAAAGTTCGCCATCTTGTCACAAATTTTTTTTTAATGGCAATTAACTTAAATAAATAATTGTGTTTAGAATTCCAAGGCTTGTGTTTTTATTGAATGGGTTGAATGTCAGATAGCTATTGGATTTTGGATTTCTTTTACCTTTTCAGATTTTTTTTGAATTTATCTTTTTAAACAATAACTAATTAATGGAATAGTGCCTAGTTTGGCTATTCCTTGGTAATCAAAATAATTTATACAAACTAGTGGCGCCCTCTTTCTACTGTACCAACACCAAGGACCACCCCATGCTAACAACCACTGAGCAATAGTCGAGCACTAATTATGAACATTCTTTTGTTTTGACAAAAGAGCGTTACAGTGTCAGGTAAAAGTATTAGGTAATCCTGAAACATCGAGTGGTATTCAAAAGGTTATACAACGAACTAAACTTTAAAATACTTTAAAATTTAAAAAAAATTCTATACTAGAATTTACTATATAAATGCCACCAAGCGCGATAATCCCAAAAGGCTTATCACTTCTTAAGCCTCTCGTGTCATATGGGAATAATGTACAGTGAGTTGTATAATCATGTATACTCCAGCCGCAGTCTGTTGAGTTCAAGCCTTCTTGTATTTGTTTCCATATACAAATTTGCAGATATGCACGGAGGCTATGGTACTTGACAGCTGAATCCTTTATGAGAAGGTTCTGTGGCTGAACGAAACATTTTGCCTTCGATACTTTATCAATAATAGTTCTATACCTAAGTGTATTTATTTTATCATCTGGATTTCCACCAAAAATACATACCATTAGCCTCTTTCCAAATTCCTGATCCTGACTAGGAATAGGGTTTGTTGAGCTGAACGATAGTGCAAGTTCATGAAAGTGTTGATCTTCAACAACACGTTTAAAAAATGATTGCTTTCCAATATGGAATATTATGGAGGTGCTGTTACATCCTGTATATGGATGTATAAAAAATAGACTGTTCGCTAAGACATTTTTGAGCGAATATCTAATGGCATTGATGTCATATATGTTACTCTCTTTGGAAGTTTTTTTATCACTTCTGAAAAACAGCTTGTGGTATGCTCGATTACACCAATAAATCAGCAAAACCAATAGGTCAGTGTCGTCTCCTATCACTGTTGTATTTTTGATTTTTGAAGATTCCACTTCAGTTTTAACAATGACAACATTAGCATCATCAACTGCATGAATTACTGAATATCCATGTTGTCATATTTCTTTAGCGATTACAGTAATTATTTTCTGTTTGTTTTCCTTATTAGTAAGAAACATTTCCTTACTTCCTGTGAATGTGATATCTCGTGTGAAGTTCACGGAGGGGAAAATTCTATTTGGGATCATGTCTTTCATTGTGTATTCTGATCCATCAAAAGCCATCAAAAACAACAGTTGTTTGTCCATAATTAGCTGTCATAAACGCATAACATCTTGATATATTCCTGAATGTACTGTCATTACGCAATAGCAGGCGATGCAGTAAGGTCCCTCCATCGAGCACATAACTTGATTCACCTTCTCCCGCTATTGCAAATGGCTGAGAATTATTTGAAGTAACATGCGCAATCAATGCCCTTGATAGCTTTGGCTTGTCTGCTCTCAACAATACTGTTGGACTTTCAAATAACGCAGGTGGAAAGGAGCGCAGTTCATATTTCATTACTTCCGCAAGATCAGTTTCACTGAAAGAAGATGACATAATCAATCGCTGAAATAACAGAGCTGGGTCAATAGTAGCCTCCTTGTTCTTGAACTTAATGAATGATACAGAAGAAATTGTTTTTGCCTTGTCATTTCGTTTTATTTCATACGAAAACACCTCCTGGCCCTCCATCTTTTTCACAATGTCCATACCAATGGTTTTAAATGTATCAACTTGTTCAGCTGCTGTGACACCAGTTACAATGTTTCGCAAAGTTGAGTTGTTTGAATAGGGTGAAATCGATCACAGTAGCTCAAGTACCTTATCCGAGTCCTCCGTATCTTGTTTCATTCAAGATTGCGCCAAATCTTTATGCTGTTCACTAGACTTCTATACAACGTTTTTTAGCTTGTGCATTGAGTTATTGTATTCCGAATACACAGGCATTGACAACATCCAAGTGATTTTTCGTATTTCGGACATACCACTACCTCCACTTGTCTTGAGTGACCTCATTAAACACTGCTCAATTACCAAATCTGCTGGCAATCCCGCCCGTATTTAATCAGTACGTCGTATCACATGACCATCTTTATTGAAAACTGCATAGATTTCAGGATGCGTGCTGTGAAGTTCAGTCATGTTCTTTAAGTGAAGGTAAACTGACTTTGTATAATTAGTATGCAAAAATGGGCAGGGCTTCTGTAAGAACTTCAAGTAGCATTGGAAATGATCCTAAACGATCTGCTTTTATGAGTTTACGAATCGTAGCTGCTGCGGATTGAAATTCAAGCCAAAGCAAGCTAGTTCTTGAGGAAGATCTTAGCTCACTCTTTTTTGAATCTAATACATTACAAACTTCTTGCAGAAAATCATTGGATTCCAATTCCTTCACATGTATGCTACCTTCCATTAGATTATCATATGTTTCGAGTAAATGGTCAAAGATAACACATATCTCGCTTTTATCACTTGGAAATGTATATTCGATAAGGTTGGTATGTAAAGCGGCATCAACTATAAGGTGTCCTCTAATTGCTCGCGAATACGCCTTTCCACTGATTAAATGAGGGACTACATTTCCTGCATATATCATTTCAAAAACTTCGGAAAGACCAGAACCTGCCATTAGTGAACCTACTGCACCCAACAAATTCATTATTATGTGAAAGTTTCCGAATTGTAGGACAATTGATTTGAGCTCATCATATTCCAGCTTAATCATGGAAGCTTTCCAGAACAATTAGTCAAAAGTTATGATAGCTGGGATGTGGTTCTTATTAGCGAGGTCAAACAAGAATTTCAACGTAGACAGTGTGCACGTCATGTCACTCGGATTCAAATCAATCATTGGTAAAAATTTAACCACCGCGTCTCTGGTGTGAGTTATATCTTCATTACCGAAGACAACTTGCATCGTACCAGACCATTTTGCTCTACGTGGTTTCAAATACCCAGAAATTTGCCAAATGCGGTCTAAAAAACAATTATTTGGTGTAATGAGAGGTAGATTAACAAAGACTGCACTTTTCAACATATGTGATGATGCTCTGTACTCTTGTATGTCGATCTTTTCTAGCCGGGGAAGTTCGGCATTTTTTATTTTTCGCCTGGTAACTGCAGTAGACGTTTCTGAATATGGTGAAACTGCTGCAATCATGCCCATTACATGAACTGTATTCTTTCCATCCAGTGTGCATGAATTATGATCAACGTTGTCTCCTACCATAATATGTGAGTTGTTTTAAAGTGGTAATGAAGTGGACGAAACAAGTGCTGCATTCGTCTCAAAGTGTAGAGTTTCATTGTAGGATGCTGAAAATCCCAGGACGTGAAGCGTGTCTATAAGGTATCTTGAACGAAAATGATGATGTAGTTGAACAGTTAGTCTTACTTAAAAAGGTGCTAATAGTGACCTGGGACGAGCACACTGCATTATACACTGACCAATTGAGGCTATTTTCAGATTTAAATCCTTACCAACAAAAGTCTTTGAAGCAGAAGTCTGAGTGTTTGGTAAGTAATTTAGACTTCCAGGGTATATGTCACTGCTTGTTGTATGTGCAGACTTAATGTCACTTTTGATCATCTTCGCAGCTGCTTCTAGGATAAGGATCTTTTGTAGACATCGACAGTTTCAGCACATCATCAGCACTTACACGCAGTGTCACTATATCTGTTGGGCCCTCACTTCCAGAGATAATAATACTTTGTCCAAAGTGTTCAATTAGCTTGCGCTTCCTATACCTCCGGTCATAGGCTGACGCATAAGATCCCTCCAAAAACTTTTTCATGACACTTATAAGATCTGATATCGTTAGCTGCTCCTCGTCGTTACTTTGAAAATAGCTGCATGTTTGCAAAAAAGCTGATACCTGATAGTCGTTCTCTGGGCGTCCTAATTTCGGTTTCTTTCCAGATATTTCTTGCACATAATTATGTTCAGGCATTCTTCTCCCGGTACGGAAATTGACGCTCCATGACTGATGGTACACACAATCAGCTGCGTGAAAGTCAGCTATGAAATATTGTATGCGACCACTGACTGAAAATGCCCATTCAGCTGATCGGTCTCTAATGCACTTTTTCATAGTTTTACCGAAATTTGTTGTTCTAACTTTCTGATGTTCATGTTGGGGCCATTTTTATTGGTAAAATCTACAATTATTGTTCCACAAAAGAGGCAGTGAATTTTAGGAACATAATTTCGTGTGGTCATGCCACTGGTCCTCTTAAGACCCGAAGCAGTTGCAACATCTGACTCTGCATTGCATTTCCTCTTGTCAGTAAATCTTTTGCCACAGTCAATATGCACTCTACAGCCTTCAACTGCTACAACATCACTTCCTATGGTTTGGCTGCACCTTTTGTTTGTAACACTTCACTGTCTGTTTCGTAACTGTCTATTGCAAATAATACAAGTAGTATCACCTTCCATGGTCCACAACTTCTGTCAAAAGCCCAATTGTTTATTTTGCAAATTCTTCTGAAAACTGTCGCTAGTGGAAAAGTTATAAATTTTGTAATGAAAAATGTAAAATTCAGCCGCCACCTTGGATTTTGACTGATTTCATGTGCCGTGATTATTGGGGAGGATTTTGAATATTGTGGAGAAGACACTTCACAAAGTATAATGCAAAAAGAATCATTTGTGTTGCAATTTTGCTTATAATTGATTTTTACTGCACTATGAGGAGCGAGGGTGTGAAGGCATATGACAAAAACAGATGTGACGTCAGGTGAGCATTGGCGTTCTACCTTAGGGAGCCACCAGCTCTCATTCCTTTGGAGTATCAGATTAAAATCGACGGACTGTACCTATATTATAACATAATTTGACATGGTACGAACAATTTTACTCCTAACTGATGATAATTCAATTGCGCCTAGATAATTAAGTTCTTTTTAAGTAGTAACAATATAAAATTTAGCATATATTATTGGATTCCTTTATAGGGGAGTTCGACTTTGTTTCTGAGGTGTACTTTGTGGGACTAAATCGAAAGTATCAAGAATTTTTATGGTTGGATTATGTCTTTTGAGTTGTAAACATAGCTTTCAAACCAAAAAGCGTCGTAAAAGTAATGTGAAATTTGAAATCGACGACCCGAGGATAGTTCGATGCTCTCTCATTAAAATACGACAGAATGTATGGATTTCTAAAAGTACCTCGTAAAAAGTTGAAAACATGTGAAATTTTCTTTGTTGAGCGGAGTTTATTGTCAAACTATAGGCAAAAATTTAATTTTAGTCGGCGTTCAAACGCCCGCACGCAAGCGAAATTTAATTGCGAAAATGTAAACAGGACGACCCCTATATTTAGCCTGCTAAAAAAAATAATTCGCGATTCTCTGTCAAATTACTTTGTTATTTACTTTTCGGTCGGAATTGAAACAGAATTTCTCTTTGTGCTGAAAGCGTTTTTGTTCGCATTTAGGGGTTTATTTTTGAAAAGTGTGTAACAAGGTACATTGAGGTAATTATTACATTAGTCTTTCAGAATGACTTTTTAAAAAATGTTTGCAGCCAATTCTGAATTATACAAAGTAGGATTTTGCCTTAATAGCTATTAACAATATGTAGATGAGCGTATAAAACAAACCAGCGGAGCAGTTTAAAACAAAGGAATCGTGAGGCTCATTAACTATTGACTCCCAAAAACGGGTGCGTTGGGCTCTGGATTAAATCGCGAACGAGAACTACCTTTTGTAGCTATCCCTCGGGAACGATAAATTACCCCTCAGCGCGTTGACGCACTCTCTAATATGTTTCGGATGCCTGAGATACAACAACAAGTTCTGGTTGTTAGCTTTGCCTCAATCCATTAGCCCGTTCCCTCTCTAGTTTGTGTTCAATAATTCACAGTTAATCTCTACTTTGAATTCCAACTCTAAAGGGAGGTACACTTTTTGGTTTCGAGAACGTTTATTAAGAGATAACTACTCTTTCAACGGCAGTATAGGGCGTTATTTGAAATTGAAATCGATTGTAAAATTGACTTGTTTACTTTTTTAGTGTAGGTACATGATTGTTTTTATTTAGTATAAGCATCACGTTAGATTAAACTTGAGAGAAACTTCTATTGCAACAATTTTCAAGGATATACTTAACAGGGAGATAAGTTTCTACAATAAAATATTTACCTGATTTGGGTTTTTTGAAATTTTGATTGGAGCAAAGCATTTTCTGAAGTGTTGGCGGTTCCACTATAAATAAATAATTCCAATAGGTTACGGGCCTAGGAGAGCAACGCCAATATAACTTCAAAAATTGAGAGTACACGTAGTTTGGATTGCTCAAAAACAGATAGTAACTTCAACATCATCGGCAGGGGCTGAATATCGTGAAGCTACAAGTGGAATTCAATAAGTCTGTTGGATTCGTCGAATATTTAGAGAACTTAGAATACAAGAGATGACTGAGCCGACTGATTTGCTTGTTGATAATAAAGCAGCAATTCATATGATGGAAAATGCAGAAGAAGGGAAAGTTACAATAGGAAAAAAACACATTGAGATTCGTCGCAAGTTCATAAATCAGCATGTTGGAAGGAATGTACGCTTAGTTTATCTGAATACAAAAAAACAAGTTGCTGATATATTTACAAAGGCATTGAACAAGAAAGTTTTCGGAAATTTACGTCGAAAATTGTTTAAGGAGAAGTGTTGGAGAATTTCATCAGTCTAATACTTTTTGAGAGCCCCAAGCGGAAAAATATCTCTCACTGTGATCCCCATTCCCACAGACAAAAAGCGCAACATTTCTAATTGAAAAATTCTACATCTCAATTTTGACAGCATTTTTGTAGCCTTTCGTATGACTCAACGATCCAAAACCTCTCTCTCGCAAAGGTGGCCTATTACCGAAAATCATCATAAACTAGCCCCTGCAGGCATATCGTATCAAGTATTCAGCCTAATGGCTTTAGGCCAGATCAAAATTGGCTTTTCTCATTTTGCCCTTGGGTCCTATTGATTTAAATTTGTGCGTTGACAGTCTAGCACTAAGTATGAATCAAGGAGCGGTATTAATGCAGCAATTTAGATCGATGAGCTGTTGGACAATTATTGGAAAATAGGCTTGAAAAGCTAACAAAATAAGGGGCAAAAGCATAGTGGTTTCAATTTTAACTTAAGCTTTTTGATAGTCAGTTAAATAATTTATTTTGGAAAGATTTTCAAATGGTGAGTCCAAATAAGAACTTAGTGTGAAGGGACCGTAGTAATAAATATACTTGGATGTTTTATAAGTGGTTTCAAAATATATGTTGTCCTGCAATAGTGAATCCTCATGTTAGATGCCCTATTTTATTTGGGGAAACGTGATCAGAGAGCAGAGAGATTTTTTTCTGAGTACTTATCACTTTCTAGTTCCTGAGATTTAATTCCGCTAAGGAAAGAGAATGAAATCTTATCATTTTTCAATATTTCTGAAAACTATTTGCCACGTTTTCTCTGTGTTGATCGATTTAAAGTGAAAATGTGAAAATAAATAATCAAGATTGCAGGACTAAAGGTCAAAGTACGTGCAAATTAAGCCTTCGCTCAGAATTAAACAATTCGGAGAGTAGGGGTGGGCTATGTTTCGGGCGCCACCGACTCATGACAGATGAGTCGGACTCTCCAGGATTTTATCTGGCTCCAGGGGCCTTATTCTGTAAGGAACGAACCGTTCGATTCGGTTTGGTAGCGCGAAAACCACACCAAAAATGACGTCACAATCGAAGAAATTCTACCGAATCGAACGGTTTGTTCTTACAGAATAAGGCCCCAGGGGTCGTATTTTCGAATTCATTCGAGTACATTTCGTACACGAAATTTGATTGACAACAATGTAAATTAAATGGGAAGCATTCGAAATCTTATCCAATTTCGCATGCGAGAATATTCGAAAATACTACCCCAGGTCTTGACAACTTGATCGAATTTAAAAAAAAAAAAAAAAAATAATAATAATGAGTATTGGGCTGAGTGCATAAAACCAAATAAAACTCAGTTAATTCAAGTGTGCTATAGAGTTCGTTTAATAAAAAGAAAATTTGAGAAAATATATTCTTAAAGCAATTATTGTGGTTCACAATTAATAATCCAACTTAAATTTAAATTTGAAAATTCGAAATAAAAATGTTGTGGTAACTGAAATGAGTTAACCAAAAGTTGAAGTCAAAATATAGAAATAAAAAAATAAAAAAAATTATTGGAACAGTTACCAGTCACAAAACTTAATACAATGATGTAACCAAGGCTAAATAGATAAAATTAATTAACCACATGACGCAGGTTACGCCTAGTTAAAATGAATGTACCTTATAGTTGTGTTACTTGTCACTTGGTACAAGTACCTACTGAATTACACCCTTAGGTACCGCGGTGATCACTTTGGCGCCAGAATAGAAACAAAATATGTAAAATTAAAATTATTTATATAAAATGACAGTAAAGAATACTTGAACTAAATCTAGTTAGTCAACCATTGATAGGTAATTTACTAGGTAAACTATGGCTCTTGAAAAAATATAAAATAATTTGTATATAAAAAGCAAAATTAGATAGATTTAAAAGAAAAGAAAATGTGGCTCAAGTTTGCAAAGAAAATCTGTCGGTATCAGGTTATGTCTCACCTGTTGGAATGGGTTTTATTTGCCTCGAAAATACTCTGGATTAGTCTGGATCGAGGTCTGGATTCGAAATCCTGGAGTGAGTGAGGTGATCTTTACTCTTCTCCTTAGTGCAACTTTTCAGTAATGATCAAATAGAGGAGGTCAGAATCCTTTGTGGGAAAAAACGTGCGAAGCAAAACTTACCGAATGGATGGTTGTAAAAATCCGAAATCATCGGTGAAATTATGGTACGGTCAGTACGGTAAGGTCAACAATATCTCAAAGGCAAAGACAAAAATCTCAAGACTTATCATCGGAGCCACCAAACATGAAAAAAAAAGCACCACATAAAATTAAATAGCTGTCCTAAAGGTAAAGAGTAGGGATGAGGCAAAGTATCGACAGATGTCAAGAAGAAATCAAGGAGAATTTTAAGTACCAAAAATTACACACAATAATATAATCTGAAAAAAATTAAAACAGCTGACGACTAATGATAACAACAATAAGTAATTACCTACTAGAACAATCATTATTTGAAGAATACGAGATTGAATAAGCAATCCGTGTTGGAAAACGTGAACGCTTACAAAGGAATCGATGATCCCAAAACCATATCTAATCGAAAGGCCAATTGACAAAAATAAACGACATTTTTGCCGTCAGCTGGCACACCAATCATAAGTGAATGACTTAAGTATCACTATTGAATAGAGAGCAAAGAGAGCAATCCGGTGGTTTATGGAACCAATGATGGATGCAGAGCTAAAACTGGTACTGAGTTCAGCAGCCAAACCGAGTACAGTTGCGGCGTGCAGTGCACACTTCGGGAACGGACCACTATTTGGAAAACCCACCCCCATAATAATAAATATTTGATTTGTTTACATGAAAATGAGAATGGAATTAAAATATTGATTATAATCAAGGAAAATCATTAGTCGTCAACAAGAACTAGTCACAAGTGAAAATGGAATTTAAATAATTAAGATTAGGAAATTTACAGGATCTGCAACTGCTGTAATTATTGTTGAATTTTTATAAAGGAAAAATGTAAACAAAGCTCAATAAAATCAGGGAAAAATTAGATAACTATAAGAATTTTGAATGGAAAACTGAAAATAAATGTGAAATAGTTAGAGGCAATTTAAGCACGTTACATATGAAAAATCATATCTTCAAATGAATCATAGATAAAAATGTGAAACTTGCAAAGAATCTTATTCTAATGAAGAACCACAAACTTTGTACAGGTATATGCTTCTACAGCTGTTACCGATGAAGAAACTAGGTATAGAGAAGTTCTACTCAGACTTAGATGCGCTAACTAAAAATTGAATAAACACGAACTTAATATAATTATGGGAGATTTCAACGCTAAGGTTGGTAAAGACAGGGTCGAAAATGTTGCTGGGCGTATTGGACTGGGTGATAAGAATAAGAGAGGTGAGAGCCTTATACAGTTATGTCCAGAAAAAGAGTTAGTGATCGCTAACACTCTCTATACGCTACCACGACGACTATATACTGGGACATCACCACGAAATCACCTAAAGTCATAAAGAACCAAATTGATTTAATTTGTAATATTTGTATCAACAGGCGGTTTTTAGGAATAGCATGAAGAGCGCCAACGTAAAAGTGACACTAAGAAAGTAACAAAACCAAAAATAATTAAACACAGAAAAGCTTTAAGAAGAACAATAACAAACACAATTTTTTAACAACTCAATTGCAAATGATTTTTCCGAAGCATCAACGGCAATTCTTGACATGGCCTGGAATGAAATTAAATCCACGATTCTGACTGCCGCGTAACAAGTTGTAGGCGAAAAAGAGCAAGCTGCGAAAAAATCATGGGTGACTCAGGAAATTATAAATCTTATAGCAAAAAAGCGTAACTCATAGAACACTAACCCACAAAAATACACAGAACTGAAAAAGCAAATAGAGCACCACACAAAAAAAGCCAAAGATAGATAAATGGAAAAGAACTATCATGAAATGGAAGAACTGAATAATAATCATAATTATTTCAATCTACATAAGAAATTGAAGAAATTAACGCAAGGAAAAGACTACCAGTGATCACAAGAAACATTCAGGGAGAGATCCAGTTGACAGAAACAGACTTGGGAAGACTACATCAAACATCTATTTGCAGCAGAACGAGATGATGTAAGAGATGGAACAGCTATGTAGGTATTTTTAAATCAGAAATGGAGTATGCCATATAAATGAAAAATTATATAAACGAGAACTATCGACTAAGCAAGCAAAATGATGTACTCATATTAATGAAATTAAGTAACTCTGATAAGAAGAAAGAGATTCTAATGACGATTAGACAACTCAAAGGAACAACTCTTGAAAAATGTGGATTACAAGGTGAAGATAGGAAAAAATATCTGAACGAAGCAACACAAAAGAGGCTGTTGTTCAAAACAGCCAAGAACAGAAAAAATGAAAAAGGCTTCAAAGCAGTTTACTGTTCAAATGGAAAGGTGTTTGTGAGAAGGAATGACAATGAGCCATCAGTAAAAATTATGTCAATAAGTGACTTGGAGAATATGCATTAAATTGCATAGGAAAGTGTCACTAAGAAATTATCTCATCTTTTCACGGACCAAAATGAAATACTTGATGAATATAAAGCCGGTGAGGTGACAATTTGTGATAATCTCTTTCAGGTTACTTATTTTGATAACCCCACCAGTGATGTTAACATAATACATATAAATATAAGAAGTGTTTCCAAAAACTTTGATGACTTTTTGGTGTTCCTGGAGTCAACAGGTAAAGAATTTGATGTAATAGTAATGTCGGAAACGCACACTATTTATGATGTAAGTAATTTCAATGTACCTGACTACAAAGTTTTCTGGAATAACAGTACGCATAATATATTTGATGGATGCATGATATGGGCTAGAGAAAATGTTCTACAAAATAGCCTTGCAGTTGAAATAAACAGTACAAGTCTCAAGGTCTCTCTAGTCAAGTGTATTGGTCGATATTCTGGATTACTATAGATCGCCTTCAACAAAAATAGAAGATTTTATAAGTGATTTGGATCCCATACTCAAGGATCATACAAAAGACCCAAACCGAGTATATATTTTGGGCGAAGACTTTAATAGTAATATATTGAATACAAACTCCACCCCAGTAAACAACTACTTGACTTTGCTTAGTGAAAATGGGTTTTCCAGTGTGATTAATATGCCAACACGGGTTCAAGATGAATCGAAAATAGCAAAAACACAATATAACAAAAAAATACGAAGATCAAGATATAATTATAGAGAAAATTAACTATCAAGAGCTTTCTTACCATTTGCCAATGGCAGAATGGGAGGATGTCCTGAGTAGCACAGATGCAAAGATTGGCACAAATAAGTTTATCAGTCAATTACAGAAATTTATTAAAAAATGCACAAATCAACACAAACTTTGTAATAGATTGAGTTGACTTAAAACCTGGATCATTGGTGGCCTCCTGAAATCAATACGAAAAAAGGATGCCTCAAGAAAACAATTTCGTCTCACTCGTCTCAACCCCAATAGCTTGGAAACCTATAAAGATACAAAACCTTTAGAAATACTCTGTCAAAATTAATTTAAAAATCTAAATTCTTACTATAAAACAAAACGTGGACAGTGTTTGAATGACTCATGCAAAACATGGAAAGTGATGAGAGAGGCTACAAACGATCAGGAAAATGAACAGGATATAAAAAGTATCATGGATCAAGGTGATGTAAAAATTACACACCCTACATGAATAACAAATGAATTTAAATTGTATTTCCATAGTTTCCAACAGATTGGCAAAACCCTGGCTGAAAAAATAACTCCTGTTTCTCATAAGAGACTACAGAAACAAACCAGTACAAATCCGTTCTCATTTTTTCTGACCCCTATAACAGAAGATGAACTTGTAATTCAAATAAGTACCCTAAAAAATGGAGTTAAAGTGGCGAATACGCTGTATCCGGATATCCTCAAAGGGACGATTATTGCGCCTATTTATAAGCAAGGAAACAAAGAACTGGCTACCAACTACAGGCCAATTGCACTTGTGAGCATGCATGACCTCAAGTTAGTTAATCATAAATAAGATGAAGAGATGCACACACAACACACAGATTGTAAAAAATCCATTGTGCACTCCCAAAAAGAAAGCAAACAAAATATTTATATTTATGTATTTATCAAGATATTTAGATGGTCCTAACGAATATAGGTAGTATTGATAATAATATAAACTAGTTAACTGATACCAAACTGTAAATTTCTTACTTGAATAAATAGGTAAATAAATAAATAAATAAATAAAATTTCGAAAAACAGAAAAGCGGCTAAACCTGACAACATTTCAATAGAGTTTTTAAAGGCCTTAGACGATTGAAACTTGACTCATCTTACAAAAGTACTCAACAAAATCTATAAAACGAGAAATTTCAAAAAATTGGCTCGAAGCAGTCTCCTTTTCCTTAGGTACCTACCTCAAAAGAATAACCCTAAGTCCTGTGATGAATATCGGATGATCAGTTTGATGAGTCACACACTAAAACTACTTTTTGAACAGAGAATATATAAAAATTGTGAAGAAACAACTAGATAAGGCGCAGTTTGGCTTAAGAGCGGGACAAGAGAAGCATTATTTGCTATCACAGTAATGCTACAGAAAAGTAGAGAAGGCAACAAAAGTGTATAAGTCTGTTTCATCGATTTCTAGAAGGCCTTTGTTATATAGAGAACTTGAAAAGTCTCAATTTGGATTCAAGCGATATACGAATAATTAAAAATATCTACTACAACCAAACGGCAGTAGTGCGTGTAGAGGACATGGAGACACATGAAATCGAAATTCAAAAAAGAGTTCGGCAGACCTAGAGTTCTATCCCCACAGCCGTTCAAAGAGTAACAAGAAAATGCAACCGATCATTTTCTCTTTTTCCGATCTTCTCGTCTTTCTGCGGAATGTTTTGTCCTTCTTCTTGCCTCTTCAAGTTTAGTTTCTCTTGTTCTTCTCTCGACCTTAACCTTAAGAGCTTTGTTCTGATCTTCTATGGTCCTTCCCTTCTGCACTCTTCATCAAACCAGTCCGCCTTTTTCCTTCTCTTTCTACTACTATTTGCTCTGCGGTTTTTAGCATACCAGATTTGGGTTTATTTCAATGTTCCTTAACACTCAAAGTTATAAATATGTTGAAAGTTTTGTAATCAAATTTAGAAGAATAATAGTTATTTACATTACGAGTGCATTTATGAGCACGATTACAATAACTTGTGTGAAAGATTAGACCGACGAGGTCGTAGACCGAGTCGTTCTAATCATACGAGTTTTGTGGTCATGTTTAAACGCACGTGTGATGTACAGCGTTTTATCTACAAAGCGAAAAATGAGAATGTTTTTCCAATCATTTTTGTTTATTAGTCGTCTACCTTCATTTTACCCTAACAGGTTTAACTTTGATGTTTGTCAAATCACCAAAAATAGTTGTGTTATGAATTCATAACCTAGTCCATAACACCACTGTTTTGTTATGAGTCTCATGACATAACTTAAATACTAGAAAATTGGTTATGTAAAAACGTTATAACCAAACGCTTGTAGATAATAGTTATTTATATTACTAGTACGTTATGAGCTTCATTACAGTAACTAGTGGGGAATATTAACAGGACGAGGTCGTAGACCGAGTCGTGGTAACTACACGAGTGTTGTACTGAGCCTTACCGTACGTGTGATATACAACATTTTGTCTACGACCTGCACAATAAGTGACTATTGTCATATGTCTAATATGAATAACCCGGTTAGATTTTTCGAGAAAGGTTGGATTTAAGTCAAAAATAAACGGCGATGAAGAAGAAAATGTGTATTTGCCTATCTCCTTCAACGCCGTTCATTTTTGACCTAAATCCAAACTTTCACAAAAAAAAAACAATCGGACTGAGGTCACTAATTAAAGCAAAAAAATATATAAATAACTATTGTGTACTTGATTGTGTAGTTATAAAAACAGACCTCTTATCGCACTAGTGCAATAATGAACGCGTTATAATTCATTACCGCACTAGTGCGGTAATAGGACTTATTACATAACGCGAATGAGCAAAAATTAGTGAAATATTAGTCACTTATTGTGCAGGTCGTAGATAAAAATATTTTATTCAAGTTTGCATGGTAATATGTACACAAAATCGAAAAATAGGGCTGCCGTACAAATTAAAAATGGTAAAATTGATGTTGAGAAAAACAGAAACATGTCCTACTTTAACTTTGGAGCCAGAGGAAAAAATCAACCATAAAACTTTTGTCTAGAAATAGTTTCAAACTTATTTAATCAACCCACACAGGCAAACTTTGCTCAATAAATCAGTAGTTAAATAGCGTGAGATTCTAGCCTCTAACTGCGAAAGACGTTCGGAGTGAAATAATTATCGAAACGCTGTGAATATTAATCGTCTGAAATAATAATTTACATAATCAATAAATATCGTCTTCGTTTATCGCTTTATATTTGAATATTTCTCTAAAATTGCAATCTCCTAAAAGTAGGTGGGTACACAGTAATATTCTGCGGTGGCCGAAATGCCGAAATATTGAAAACGATCTGAGAGAAAATTTAATCCCGAAAATAAGAAAGTTATTCCGCCGCAATCGAAAACCTGAAAACCCGTTCCAATATTGGTAAAGTTTATCGGGAAATTTGTACTAGATTGGATTCTGGTTATGTCTGGTGAACTTTTTTTTGGACAAGTTTGAAGTTAATACGCTATCCTTGAGATTTTTTCAGATAACTTTCTGAATAAAGTGTTTCGTTTGCTATCTACATTACGTTTTGTAACATATTTGTAGGATACGCCCTGAAACCGTAAAGCGTTTTCGCTTATATTTTTGGTATTTCTACTGTCGGGACAATTATCAGGGCAAAAACGATTTGGTGGTTTGACTTTACAAATACTCTCGGGACAAGTACGCTTCGCTGATCCCAAGAGAAAAATCTCACAAAAGGCATCCTCAGTTAAAGCATAGATTATCGAAAATTACAAAATCTCTTGCTGTCTGATATTCATGCAAATGCAAGAATATTTTTAGAAGAAAATTCAGTGATTTCTTTTGCGCCAATTTTCAATCGAAGTTACTAGAACCCATGTCTCGATAAACCTTTCAAAAAGAATATTGATTGGATCTCTTGCACTTACTGTGTCTAGATCCACTTTAGTTCCTCGATATATAATATACTATTATATCGTTGTCTCGTAAATACTTTAGAAAACTGCATGCCGGAAAATGCGTTAATGTCAAAATTGAAAAATACTACTCTTTGCCATTTCTTTAAAATATAACATGACAACCTTTTCACGCCCACGGAAGTGGTCATAAATTTACAAGTAAATAAAAATTTCTCGATTGCTACATTTCATTGTAGTCGTGAATAGAACATTTTACAGTAGGATTGTGATTCTTTCAACCTATGGTTATCGATGAAAATATATTATGGTGTATTACCTGACTTACTAAAGTGAGCTCCAATTTTTCAAGGAATTCAGTCACGAAGAAGACACCAGTCGAGTGAAACCTGCAAGTTATTACATCCTGGGTACATGGGCCGTCAATTCCGTAGTGCATTGCAGTGTTTAATCTAACTGACTGCAAGCATCGCGGAACTGACGGTTCGGCCTGGGGGATCGTCCTTCCGGCAAAGAAGAAAAATGTTTTAATATTGTAAGTACGCAAAAATTGTATCCGTAGCCCTAAATCAAGTTTGAGCCAATAATATACAAAGATTTTCTTCACCATTGATGGGCTATTAAAGATGGTCTCTTTAGCCGGAAACAAATCATGGCATGTAATATGAATTAGTTTTTATTCAATCACGTCACATGCTTAAAAGCTGAGTGTTTGTCAGCTCATTCAAATCAAGATTTCTACAACTTGCAACTTTCAGGTAATTTAGTTTGGGTCCAAATTACAAGTTCAAACTATCCACCTAGTTGCGCGGCAATATCATTTTGTTTAACTTGGATTGAGTTCACGGAAACCGCCCTAAACAAGTTGCTGTGTGGTAAATGTATATTTACATCTTGCAGGGTACGTTTTCATTGAAAACTTGTAGGTAATAAATATTTCAACAAGTCAAGGGAAAACTTTAATATAAGGTAGGTATACGCATCACGAATTTTGCTAGATGAAATTTGGATATGGATTCATATACATTTTGATATTGAACTCATTTTCCAGCAAAGAAATTGGAATTTTGTTTGGGTTTTGGTAATTGGAAAATATGAAGACATGGATTAAAATAATGAAGAGGCATTCTATATTTCTTTATTATTATCATGTATTCAGGAGGAGGTTAATAAATTTCTTTAATATATTGAATGTAATTAGAAGTCTTTATTAATTTTCAACATTTCCCCAATAATAACATCCCCATGAGGAAAGTTCGTAAGATTATAGATTGTAGATTGTGATGCTTTCCCTTATATCTAGTTTATATATCAAGTTTCTGATCCAATGTGACTCACAGATATTCAACCTCATTTACAAAGTTGATTTGTATCCTATTTAAGGTTGGAGCTGACGCGTGAACCCTTCTGTAGGCACCATCTAGTTAAGGACATTTTGCATGAGGTTATCAAAGATCCTGTCATGCTTACCCCAAATGATGACTGTGAGGTTGTCAGCACATCCTAGGACCTTGATCCATTGGGTGCTCAGCGCGACGAGGAGTTCATCTTCTACCAGTGACCACAGCAGTGAGGACAGTGTACCCCCTTGAGGCCATCCCTTTACTTTTTAGACCGTTGCAGAATCAATTCCAATACTTGATTTGATTTTCCTATTCTCAAGCAAGCACGTTTTGTCATAGCCCTCATTTCTAGTTGCTCTTCTTATGGATTCATGAAAGCTCCCTCTAAACTAAATCAACTAATGCGCATAGAGTGATTTCTTGATTCGGGTGTGCCCTTTCAATCTTAGTGACAAGATTGTGTAGGGCTGTCTCTGTTAATTTACTTGGAAAATTGGTTCTTTTGGAGCGGACTTCCCTCTATTGATGTGTATATCAATGATTTTCGCCATTCTCATGTAAAGAAGCACATCAATAATTTCTATCCAACTGAATCGAATTTATTTATTGGCTATATTTCTTCTTTTTCTGGAACGCATTCCATTTTCTACTGCTTTTTTGTGCGGCGTAAATGAAATTTCAACTAGACTTACAACTGATAGTAAATTAATGCCTTAACAAGGTAGGCATATATAGGGTGGTCCAAAAAAACCGGAATTTTGTTTTTGAGCTGTAACTTTTTTATTTGCTGACCAATTTTCTTTTGTTTTGGCTTGTTTGAAAGAGAAATGAACAGGCTAACGAATCAGAGTGAAACTTTTGACATTTGAGAAAAATCCAAAATGGCGGACTCCTTCAAAAATTGCCTAGCTTTGGATAGCGCTGGAACTTTTTTGTGACACCCTGTATAAGTTTTTTTAATAAATTCTTAAAGTTCATCATTTTGCGAACATTTTAAGACCTCGACAGAAAAAATCGGTTGAAAACTAAGTGAAATATTGAATTTTTTGTAATATCGAATTTCAATTTTTTATGTTGACAGCAAAATCTAAGATATGCTATTTCAGCTAGATTTTTTTTTTCTACTCGACATATTTTTTCTATTTCGGACTTGTTCGAAAGATAAATAGATAGGATAAGGATTCGAAATGAAGATTTTGACTGTTGAGAAAAAATTAAAGTTTTCCCAGTTCCTTTAACAGCCAATTTTGAAAAAGTTAATGATAAGTTTTCTAACAATACGACTAATATTTTTATTTATAAATTTTAAAAAATAAGGTAACACATTGAAGGGGCAAGAGGCGATATGCTCTCCGTGGGCCTCCACAACCCATGCTAAACGTCTACGCCAAGAATCGATAGAAATGGCAATGTTACGTTGTTCCAGCAGTTCTCCCCAACACTCAATGATTCGGTTGTGCAGCTCTCCTAAATTATTGAATGTAGCCTCATTTTCGTGGACTTTTTCTCCCAAATCCCCTCATAAAAAGTAATCGCAGGACTTCAAATCTGGGCTATTAGGCGGCCAGTCAACGGGCTGTATAAAATCCACAACTTGCTCTCTTAAATAGTTGATAGTAAATCGGCTATTATGTCACCTGGCTCCATCTTATATACAAACAGTATTTATCACTTTTAGGTATCTCATAAAAAGAGAAATACAAAAACGTACAATTTTATCAAAGTTTTTGTGGGAAACAAAATCTGAACAATAAATGTCAACTAGGTGAGTTATAAAATTACCTGCATAAAAGTGTAGTCTTGAGGTGTGAGCTGTTCAATTTCGGAACAAGGTTCCTAAAGTTAACAGGTTGTCTGGTAATGGGTAACTTGATGACGCATCTAGACTGCCATATGGAGATTTGCATTATGTTCAGGCATTCAGATGACGTCATAAAAGTTATCAGGCAACCTACCTCTCTCAAACAACCTTGATTTCGGATAGCATATGGCGAACACAAGCTGACAATACTTGCGTGAATCCAAGGGAACTCCTTGGTCGATAACAATTAGTTGTGCTTTGTGGCTTCGAGAAATTGCTGCAGATAGATACCATTAAATAACTGCTGAATTTTTCTCTTCCTCTATCTGCTTTTCGAGCTTGGAGGGAAATTCGTAGTTGGTCGTTTTGCGAATTCTTTACTCCGGATAAGGTGAAAATTTTCCCATCACTGAACCAGATTTTTCGGATTTCAGCACGGGCACTAAATCTATTAATTAGGACAGTTCAAATGTGGGACTACACATTTGAACAGTTCAACATGCTTCAGTATTAAATCACTTTTAATTATTCTTTACTGTCAACTATCTAAGAGAGCAAGTTGCGAATTTTATAGAGCGGCCAGTCAACGGGACTGGCCGCTGGCCGCCTTATAGCCCAGATTTGAATCCCTGCGATTACTTTTTATAGGGTGATATAAGGCGGAAGAAAAAGTCCACGGAAATGGGGCACGTTCAATAATTTAGAAGAGCTGCGCAACCGAATCATTGAGTGCTGAGAAGAACTGCTGGAACAATGTTACATTGCCAATTTTATCGATTCTTAGCGTAGACGTTTAGCATAGGTTGTTGAGACCCACGGAGGGCATATCGCTCCTTAAATGTGTTTACTTTATTTTTTAAAATTTATAAATAAAAATATTGGTCGTATTGTTAGAAAACTTAACGCTAATTTTTTCAAAATTAGCTATGTTGAAGGAACTGGGAAATCTTTAATTTTTTCTCAACCAGTCAAAATCTTCATTTCGAATCCGTACCCTATCTATTTATCTTCCGAACAAGCCCGAAATAGAAAAAATATATCGAGTAGAAAAAAAAATCTAGCTGAAATAGCATATCCCAGATTTTGCTGTCAATATAAAAAAGTGAAATTCGATATTACAAAAAATTCAATATTTCACTTAGTTTTCATCCGATTTTTTCTGTCGAGGTCTTAAAATGTTCGCAAAATGATGAACTTTAAGAATTTATTAAAAAAACTTATACAGGGTGTCACAAAAAAGTTCCAGCGCTATCCAAAAATAGGCAATTTTTGAAGGAGTCCGCCATTGGATGTTTTTTCAAATGTCAAAAGTTTTACCTTAATCCGTTAGTCTGTTCATTTCTCTTTCAAACAAGCCAAAACAAAAGAAAATTGGTCAACAAATAAAAAAGTTACAGCTCAAAAACAAAATTCCGGTTTTTTTTTGGACCACCCTATATTTTTAGGCTGATAGTTCTTTTTTGATATCAACAAAACCATAAAACAAGATAAATACAATAAGGACAAATGAGCAAAATACTTACCTACCTACGAATTAAGACAGAGTATCATGGGAGTTTGTTTAAAATTGAATATTTATTTAGGAAACCAAAAC
Source organism: Ceutorhynchus assimilis (assembly GCA_917834065.1). Taxonomy (NCBI): domain Eukaryota; kingdom Metazoa; phylum Arthropoda; class Insecta; order Coleoptera; family Curculionidae; genus Ceutorhynchus; species Ceutorhynchus assimilis. The sequence continues at coordinate 23,065,171 of OU892280.1, read as the reverse complement.
ATGTAGGTACATGATTTAACATGATCTTGTACTTGAAAAATACCAAGATTTTTTGTCAAGGAAGTTAGGAAGAAGGTAGGTTTGATCCAACGTATCAAAACACCGTCCCAGAACGGTTTCGGAACCACTCTGTATACGAATTTCGGTTTCTACGAAAAAAAAAAATAGGTTTTGCGGAGAATCCTAACGGTAATATTACGGTTGCTTGGTTGAAGCAAAGCTGGTAAAACCAGAAAACGAAGAGGAAAAGTAATTAGCCAGCAGACCAAACTCTATTTATCTAGAACTACTAAATAATAATTTGATAAGTCACAGATGAACCTCCTCCTAGCAACTAACAGTTAAAAACTGTCTTAGCCATCCGATGCGTGAAGCGACAAATTTAATTTTCCAAAGCAGTTGTTCCAGCTCCCTACTTTAGTAAATTTAATAAGGCCTTTCAGACTTTCAGAAATCCTATAGGCTCGAGAGAAGTGGGGCTAAATTTATTTTTATCTCAGTTTCGTTAATGGAATAACTTAAATTATATTAAAAATACAATCGAAATTATTAGTAAATAATAATTATAATTGTAATATCCATATAAATTATGTAAAAAGAAGAGTAGGTAGCAAAAACTATATTATTATGTTGAGACCCCAAATTAGAACAGGCAGCTGGGAAAATATCAACAACTAATGAGTTCTATAGCAGTTAAATACAATGATAAAATCAAATATTCCATCAAATTCCCTAAGGAAATTGTTACTTGAGGATATATTGTACATTCAATAAAATTAGCTACCTAATCAGATTTATCTTTCAGTCGATTGCGCCATAAATAAACGACCTTTCAACAATAAATCGCTCCACGATTTGGTTTGTGTCGAAATGGGCAAAAATCGATCACGATGTCTAATTACAACTCGAAAATCCAATGACCCTTCACAGGCACAAGATTGAGAGCAGAAAAACGTGATATCCATCTGTTAATTGGGGAAAATGATGAAAAATATTGGGCTATTGCAGACAAATTGAGAAGCTATCAAAAAATAATTAATGAGAACTTATGACGGAAACATTGGTTGAGCTACCAGAAATTTGAAGTTTCGACACTTGCTGGAGACAAAAATTATTTTTGCTTCTTCTGCACTTAACACTAATGTTTTCCAAACCGCAAAAGCTTGCAACTTTTGCAAGAAGAAAGAACTTTAATGGCCACTTCTTATTTTGAACTTTCTTGGCACTTAAAGTTTTTCCTCCAAACAATAATTATTTTTACTGAAGTAGAGGAAATTTTCTTTAGGCTAAAGCAAGCACCAAACATAATTAGGAAAATTAAGTTTTAATTGAATTATAGCATAAATATAATGATATAGGTAAGGAATATCTTGATTTAATAATAGTAGATTATACCACGAGTCAATAATGATAGCTATGATTCCCGAGGATTATTACGAACTGAGCCGCGTTAGCGGCGAGGGAGTAACATTCCGAGGGAATAATAGCCATTATTGCGAGTAGTATACTCTACTTTATTTACGACAAATTAATTTATTTGAGATTTTCAATGAACAAATTTCATCCGTCTCATAATTTTCAATACAAATCCACAAGCACTACACGTTTGACACTGACACTTTTGTGGAATAATGACCATTAATCCCGCTACTCGTCATTAATCCCTGGAGGAATAACATATGTCATTATACTGCCAAAATCACAAATATAATACGCACATTATACATTAGTCGTAAATAAAATTATTATTTCGTCATTTTTCATCAGTACATTCTAATATTCTGTCATTGAAGAGGATTTAATGTATCATGACTTTGTGGGCACTGTGAAGGCGCTTTAGGACAATTCTCATGGCTTCTAGACTGCTGGATTCATTTAAATTTTGAAGCATTGTAGGATCGCTATGAATTGGTTCTCCCGACTTCTAGAGTGGTGTCTTTGGAGGGTAGAAGCGCAGTGCAACACACGGTGCTTGCATGCCTTCCGACTTATTGCCAAAGGAAACCAACTTTGGTTCGCCCTTCCAAACAATGATTTTCGACAGAGAGCTATGGGCCGCCGACAGAACCGAGCTACTGAAGGCAGACTTTTGCTTGTAAACAGACGGCTCAAAAACCAACCATGGAGGAAAGGCTGACTGAGAACGACAAAGAAATTAGGAAAGCCAAGCGAAAAAACTCCAGAGACAGAGACAGAGACAGAAACACCATCAGCAGTCAGACTTTACAAACCCCTGGCGAAAGGCAAGGCGCAAGGACCATTGAAACTTAAGAAATCAGACGGTAGTTGCACAAAAAATGAAGAGCAACGAGCTGCTCTACTACTGGAAACTCAGGAAGCACACTCAATGATAATGAAGTAAACAAAGGGCGGCCCAGGAAAACCAGGCAAGAAAACTGGGAGGTTGCCAAGAACCTTTGCACTCCTCATCGACTTACTTGGGCGATTGACTAGTTCTAACCGTTCAAGTCGCCGGCATCTTTCCAGCCCTGCTGCAAAAAGGGCAAAATTAAAACATACTGTATCTAATCAAACTCATCAGATACAGCTCAGTGACCGGATACACACCCAGTCAATGGAGAAGAGCTAAAGTAACTTTCGTATCAAAGGCTGGGAAAAGAGACGCCAGTCTTCCGAAGTCGTTCAGACCTATATGCCTCACGTCGTGCTTGCTTAAAACAGCTGAGGAAGTTGTAAATAACAATTGTCTTAGAAAAGATGCCATAACATTCTGGGCAGCATGCTTAGAGAACGGGCAGATCAACAGAAACCGCTTTACTTGAGCTCACTGACAGTATCCAAAGCACATTGTATAATAAAGAAGTAGCCGTCTGCGCCTTCTTGGACTCTATGGCCCATTTGATAACACCTCTCATGAGTCAATAAAGAATACGCTCGTCAAAAAAGGAGTGAACAAAACCACATCCACCTGGATGTGCGAAACGCTAGCCACCAGAACTGCAGAAACTGACGTGGGTGAACAAACCATACAGGTCACCACCACTAGAGGATGTCCTCAGGGAGGAGAACTCTTACCTTTGATGTGGAGACTAATGGCTGATGACCTCCTTAATGTACTGACCGATCAGGGCTTCACCTGCTTTGGATACGCCGATGATATTGTCATCATGGCCAGAGGCAAATACGAAGGAATACTCTGCGACCTTATAGGAAAAGCACTTCAAACCACGAAGGGATGGTGTCAGACAGTGGGGCTGAATCTAAACTCAGCAAAAACACACTGGTAACATTCACAAACGAAGAACGAAACTACCAAATCTGAGAAACATTCGCCTCTATGGAAAAAAGAAGTTAAATTCCTAGGAATAACCCTAGATTCTGAACTTCTCAGGAAACGACATACAGAGTGTAATTCCTTTTGTTAATGAATTAACAAGAGGCCCATAATATGCTCGGTTTATCAATGGACTTGTTGAGAGAAACGGCTCTCCGAAAGACCCTAAGTAATAAGGCATTTGATAAACAACCAATACTTGAAAAAAAAATTAAAGAAACTTACCACGAGTGGGATCGAAATTCAAAATTGAATAAAACGGTAATCACAAGACTTTTCGAATGTAATACCACAAGAGGTTTCAGGATTACCGGATAATACTTTTACTTGTCACGAAACGCGTTACGTAGCAACGACTCCGAAGGAGGAGTGGTGTTACTGGTAACGCGTTGAGTGTCAGGTGAAAGTATTAGGTAATCCTGAAACATCGAGTGGTATGCAAAAGGTTATACAACGAACTAAACTTTAATACAAATGAAACAATTTTTTTTCTATAATAGAATTTGATATAATAATTGCCACTAAGCGCGATAATCCCAAAAGGCTTATCACTTATTAAGCCTTTCGTGTCACATAGGAATAATGTACAGTGAGTTGTATAATGATTTAAATTTTCTCGGTAATCAATGGATTATTGCTCTACGCAACTTTATTTCGTTACGATAATGCCTGAAGGCCGATAAGGTACTTTTCTTATTAAGCCTTTCGTGTCATATAGGAATAATGTACAGTGGATTGTAAATTCATTTAAATTTTCTCGATAATCAATGGATTATTGCTCTACGCAACTTTATTTCGTTAAGATAATGCCTGAAAGCCGATAAGGTATTTTTCTCCACGAGAACAGTAATTACACTTGAGGAAGATGGCTGCACCCAGCCCATCCACACTCGACGTTTTTGGAGCAACAGCAAGATTAGAAAAGGGACTCTTAAATTTTTTCTTCCAGTATAAATAGATTTCACTTGAGATTTTTGAAGGATAACTTATCAACCTGTCAACCCTCAGTTATATGAATAGTACTACGTTCGAAAACTATTAATGAGGTTGAACAGCAACAAATTACTACGTCGAGTAGATCAAGGTAGTACTAAACAAAGTGCCTATGGCCTTCTCGAGGTCACCGATAAAATAATTAATTCAGCCATAAAAAAAGTGACATCTGCAACGTTACACTGCCCTCCTTCAAAAAGAAAAAAAATTAATATATGGAATTAATTTTTTTTTTTTTCGATTTTCTTAAAAATTAGGTGAGGTATGAGTGGATAGAAAAGATATACAGATAGTAAAGGAAGAAAAGAGGAAAGTTGAAAGCGGTTGTCAAGTAATTTCAGCTTGATATCTCACGTGTATCACTCGTCCTTATGGAAGTCATTATTGGTAAAGCATATTAAGAAAAACATATTCAAGGAAAAAGTCGTAATTAGGTAGGGTCCTCCAAAAACTTGACTGAACTTGCAACGTTATTTTGACCATTATTTTACCATTCAAAACATTAAGAAGAAAAACGATACAAAAAAACAACTACACAGGGACCCTGTGCAGTTAAAAGATAAAATGCCAATTTAGATGACTCTAACTCCTACTACCAAGCCTGTGTCAATAAGGTGGTAGGCAGCAGCCTATCCAATTGATTCCTTCCAACGGACAAGAGAAATCACTTGAACAGAAGTCGGCACAGCTCTTATAAAGGAAAACTTAAGATAACCTCACCCCGGAGCAAAGGCGCGCAGTCATAATCGGCAATCTAAATTCGAATTTTTGGTTGTTTTTCAGTAAAGGCAAAGTCTTTACTGAAGAAAAGCAATCTAGCCCTCAACCACTCCCTAATATAAACGTATCTTAACAATTAAGTTAAACAATATTCTATAGTGTATTAGGCCACAACGGTAACATCTTCGATAACAGCAAAATAATAGCAAGGTAAGAAAGAGAGAGATATAGATAAAGATAGAGCGGTAGGTAGAGATAAGTAGTAAATAAAAGTACAAGGAAAAAATAAGATATGACAACGTCAGCAAACTACCAGACAGAAATTTAACCCTAACGTAACGAAATAGATAGATGAGCTGAGTCGCAGAAACTTATTTAAATCGGTACGGTACTATGAGAGAAACAAAAACTCAATCCAGAGATGAAACTCAGTTAAAGGCAAGATAAGTTATTTTAAAAAAAAGATAATTAAGGTAGGGGTAAGGAAAAATAGTAAAGCTAAGGGATGAATCAATGATAGTGACATGGTATAAGACAAAATGTCCATATCAACCAAGATACAAAGATAACTTTTTGACAATATATACATCATGAATAGGATAAATCGATAAGATAACGGTAAGATAATATATGCCATGGCAATACTATGCATGACATATGAAAAAAATGTCCTAATTGACAACGGTAAAATATTATGCCAATGCAATCCGATGGATGACACACGATTAATGTCCAAATCGGCAAAGGTACGGTAAATAATGATGTATTATACTTATTATCAAAACAAAAGATAAATTGATTAGGCAAAGCAAAAAAATTACATGTCATGACACTGAGGTAGGTAGTAAAATCATTCAACAGGAGCGAGAAAACTTTACTATGAAATAGGGCCGGAAATGGGGTATTTTTATGGAACTATAGGTAGGACAAGATTTTCCTCGGAGTGGGAAATAAGAAAAATCAAGAGCTCGCGTAGGCAGGAGCGCTGTATTCCGGAACAGTCTATCCTTCGCCGGGATCGTGTTCGCTGCCTTTTATCAATTCATTAACAAAAAGGTTTACATAAATTGGCGCCCAACGTGAGGCACACGTATCGACTTGTAAGGCTCTTGATTCTTGTAGGGTAGGAATTCCTTCAAAAGCTCTATGCCACACTCCACGGAAATGGTGTTACTATTGAAAATTTAGCCTTTTTGGAACTTGTTGAGAGAAACGGCTGACCGAAAGACCCTAAGTAATGAGGCATTCCATGAACAATCATTACTTGAAAAAAAAATTAAAGACACTTATCACGAGTGGGGTCGAAATTCAAACTTGAATAAAACGGTAATCACAAGACTTTTCATTTAAACTTTCTCGGTAATCAATTAATTATTGCTCTACGCAACTTTATTTCTTTACGATAATGCCTGAAGGCCGATAGGGTACTTTTCTCCACGAGAACGGTAATCACACTTGAGGAAAATGGCTGCCCCCAGCCTAGCCACACTCGACGTTTTTGGGGCATCAGCAAGATTAGAAAAGGGACTCTTCAATTTTTTCTTCCAGAATAAATAGATATCACTTGACATTTTTGAAGGACAACCTATTAACCTCTCAACACTCAGCTATGTGAAAAGTACTACTTTCGAAAATCGATGCCAAAGAGCAACAAATTACTACGTCGAGTAGATCAAGGTAGTACAAAGGAAAGTGCCTATGACCTTCTCGAGGTCATCGATTAATTAATTAATTCAGCCGGCAGTAGATGCCGCCATATGGCTGAATAATTATATAAAATTATAAAATGTGAAAATTATTTATATAAAAAAAAACAAGTGACATTTGCAATGTTACAAGAGAACACAAAGAACAAAGCAATTTCGGCACGCATGGTCTGCAAAAACATTGCGGGTAAAACATGGGGTTGTAACCCATCAATCCTAAGATGGATGTATACCATGATAGTGAGACCTATCATCACCTCGCGTGTCTTTGTATGACAGGAGTAATGGGAGATCATGCTCAACCGCAGCACTAGAAGTCATTCTAGACCTCACATCACTCCACATAATAGTGAAGCGGATTGCCAGTGGATCATATCTCAGACTGGAGAAGATAGATCTACAAACGGACACGCACCAAAGACGTGACTGTTGATAAATTCAGTTTCGAGAAAAACTTTTCCATCAAACTAAGTACCAATAAACTGATGGAACATGGAATCTATTCAATCCCTTTAAGCAAACACCATCAAATGGTACACAGACGGTTCCAAAACTGCTGAGGGAACTGGAGCCGGAGTATTCGAGCCACGGACTAGATACTCGGGAAATCACCAAGCATATTCCCAGCGGAACTTCATGCGATCGGAAGATGCGTGCAGTTCAACCTGAACAAAAGCTATCGGAAACGAGAGATTGTAATAAGGTCTGACAGCCAAGCAGCTATCAAAGCATTGAGATCCTTAGTCATCAATTCTAATATAGTATGACGGAAATGCGCACCTCAAAAAAGAAGAAAACCGGCTAAGGAACAAACAATGCTAGAACTACGACAGGTCAAAGATCTATTGGGCAACTTCAACCCAAAAAGATCAGAACTGCCGAAGAAAAGTCTCAAGACTCTAACCAGGTTTCTCTCGGGACATTGCAGACTTAAGAAACAGCTACAGAAGTTGGGGTTAGAAGAAGGTGGCACCTGCAGATTCTGTGAAGATGGAGAAGAGATACCTCAACATCTTCTACTGAAGTGTGATGCCGTTAGTCGCTAAAGGATAAAGAGCTTGGGAAGGGCCCTTATACAGTTGGAAGACATTCCAGCCCTGGAACCGCTAGATATTCCAAAATCCCTAAAGGACCTAGGATTGGAGGGTCTGCTTTGAGCAGGAAACCCGAACTTAGCAGCAGAAGGAGGGGTACAATAGATTAACCTTGGTCGCGGTGCAACTGACACCTCCAACACACACATACACATACACATCTATGGAGTCGGTGCAAGGGTACCTATATGGTGAGACACCAAGACCGGAAATTTCGACCAACTTGGGATAAACGCATCCATATTCCAGGCAAAACTACAGGCCATGGAACTGGGCGCGAAAAAGTTGCTGGAAATGCGACAAACGCAAAAGTCAATAAAAATATTTACTGCTAGCCAAACTCCGCTGAAAACACTATACATCGAAAACAGTATGGAGCTACAAACATGCCCTGAATCAATTAGGAGAGAATAACACCGTTTCATTAGTCTGGATACCATGACATACCGCACAAGAAGGTAACGAAAAAGTGGATCAACTTGCGAAAGTTGAATCTGAGCTTAACTTCATTGGAACGGAACCAGTACTATTAAATACGGCCAACCACGCAATCTCGACCTGGGCCAATATATAAAGGCCAAGCAATACCTACTGGGAGAGGTTACCAGGCATGAACCTTGCAAAATCTTTTGTAACCACCACAAAAAGAAAAAAAGTGGTAGAGACACTTCTGGGAATGGGCAGGAAAATCTTCAAATCCCTGGTGGGTCTGTACACTGCACGGTTTGGTAATAGATACACAGGATCGGAATAGCACAAGATGCTGAGTGTCGCCTGTGCATGAAAAAGGACGCAACTACAGAAGATGTCCTATGTGCATAGGACACGTGTCCAGCAGTAGCCAGAATCAGGCATACTGTATTTGTTGAGTTAGCTGTTCGATCCGACTACATAAAGCATGCTTCACCCACGATCTTTTTCACCTTCATCAGAAGGGTTGGACTCATGGGGAAAATAAATATAAGCTCGGAGTAAGTTACAATAGACCGCAAGTCGAAATGGAAGGGCCGATATCGGACACAGAAAACCTAAAAGAGTGATGGAGAGTCGATTTTGATACCTACTCCTGGCCTTTGGAATAATTATTGTTGCTTCTAGTGGAGTGAATTTGAACACTTCTGGCTTCTGGAACGCTGTAGAATAATTTGGATTATTACTTCTGAAGCGCTTTTGATACTTTTTCGTGGCTTCCAAAGCGGTGTGGACTAGATATGGCTGTCCTGGATTCTTGAGCTGTAGAGTCATCAATTCTCCTCGCTTCTGGTGTGTATCGAATTTGGACTCTTCTGACATCTGTAGTTTTGTGAGATCCATTTGTTCTACTGACTTTTAGAAAGGATTTGCAGTTACTTACCTGGTTCTGGGGAGCTTCAGCAACGCTTTTAAAAATGTCTCCTGGTTTGTGAAGCTATGTGAAGTAGAATTTGATTCTCCTATCCTTTGCGCAGTTGTTCCAGGATATTTACAGTTGTTTCTGGAGCGCTGTGGAGTAAATTTGCACTTTCCTAGCTTCTGGAACGATTGGAGAGGATTTAGAGTATCCTGGCTCTTCCCCGACTTTCGGAATGCTGTGTAGTTTGGGCTTTCTGGAATTCTAAGGATGTAGAGCTGTATTGGATTAGTTCTTCTGGCTTTTGGAGCGTTGTGAACTGAATTTGTACTGTGGAATTCCCTCAGAATAATTCAGGAAGTGGAATCAGAAACGATGAATTTCGAACTGATTTTATTCACAAATGCATATAACTATATTTGTTTGTTGTTGTTTTTGACATTCAAATAAAGATGCTCTCGGGCTGAAAGTGCTTTGTTATAATTTAAACATAAACACGAAAAACAAAACATGCACTATTTCTTCTTAAATCATGCTCCTCACCCCCAAACAGAAAACCAATTTATAGTTTCATCAAATTTGATTTTGTGTTTGGACTGGAATTCTCAATCGTCGAATTTAATACACGTTTGTATTAAATTAGAGAGGCGTATGATATGTATGCCCAAACTTAGCGAAATTGAATTTTCTATTTTAGCCGTGCTTATAAATTTCCTATTAACCGAAACGCGGTAAGGATGAACTTTCTCGAGACTCCTTTAACGTATTATTGTGTAAATAGAATTTAGAACTAAAAGCCCATATCTCTTGGGTTTTAATGCAAATTTGCTGCTCGCGAGTTTGAAAAGATTCGAAAACAAAGATTTATATTTTTGGTATAAAAAAGTGCGAGTCGTATCCCGTGTAATTTCAGTTTTTAAATAGGAATATTTTCTGTCTAAATTTCCTGAAGATTTTTCCCTAGTTGAAAACTGATAAATTTATAATAGCTAACTCCGCTTATGTTATATAATTATTATTCCCAGGTCGAAAATTACTATCCGCTTTATACTCCGGCAAAATTTTCCGGGAAAATTTAATATTAAAAAGCCACAAAATTGTTATTTATTCACAACGACCCCTGCTTTGATATTAAATTTCAATTACTCGCGGATTTTTGCATTTATAATTTCATTGTATGGCTAAAGCACAGACTTAGAACTTCTTTTACGTAAGCATGATTTTGATCTTTGTTTGTTTGAGTTTTAGACACCGAAATCCTGAAGAAAATCTCACATCTAAAGAATAAACCTAAGTTCAACCCCAACTTCAAATCAATTGTGGAAATAAAGTTTTAAGAAAGTACCTATTTCTTGGTCATACATTTTTTAACTGGAATTTTACCTCTTATTTCTGGAATGCAAATTGAAACAGATGCGAATGAACAAAAATATATGCAAATTTATAGGGACACACGCAAAAAACACTCAAACAATAACCCCGATCTTATAAATATGCATTATTTGTACCTATATGTTTGTGGATTGTGTGATAAAATAAACATTTTTAAAAAGTTCTTAATTTAAATTCAAATTACTTGCTGAATAATAAAAATGTTAATTCCTAACTCATAAAAAATTATAATTTTCATAGGTCGAAATGTATAATTCAAGCAAAACAGTAACTACGGTCGTTTGGGAATAAAGTAATTTGCATTAAGCTTGCAATTTTAGCTACTTCTATTTGGAAATTACATTTACTTTTGCTATTTTGAATCGCAAAACTGAACAGGACAATGTTTGTTAATAGCTTGGACTATCTCTTTTGAACTATATTCTCAAGAAAATCCTGCAAATAAGTTTTGCTTTAGAGAGGAAACATAATTTGGGATTTGAAGACGTGCCAACCCTATAATATCGCCAAGAAGGGTAAATATGATGTTAAATATTTTATGTTGAGCCAGAAACTGTGTATTTTTATTATTATTTCTAAAATGCCGCATTGCTAAAAATGCCTTTATTATTCCAATAATTTGAATAAGTAAATTTTTTGCCGACATTGTGTGTATTATCTTTTAATTAATTAAAGCATTAAACAATCAGAGACTTTTTTGTAGAAGACGAATTAAAATTTGAATTTGGCTTCAAGCGGATTTATATTAATGCTAATTTTTATTCTTTTTACTTTTTTATTTTGACACATTGTGCGATATCGAACCAATTTACACCTGTTTCTGATTGGACCTGCGAAATTTAAAATTTCCATTTGGGGATATTTATTTTGCATCAACAAAATTGTAAATTTTTCACACTCAGCTAAAAGCTCTGAGGGAAATGTTATTTAAATTTTTTTATTAAAATTTACATACATTTCGAATCTTTCAATCGAAATCGAATTGAATTTTTGATGTTTGTTTGGATTTTTTTTTTACATACTCCATAAAAGTAAAGATATATTTTCTTGCACCAAAGGCGTCACGTCGCTAAAAGCCTTGGAAGAGCCGTAAATCATAAGAGAATCACGTAAGAACCAGAGCATATTGTCTTTGTAGACGATTTAATATGGGCATTGAGAAGCGTGCCTGAAAGAAATCGTTTTATAAAAGAAATCCAACTGCTTACTGACAGTTAAAATATGGGGTATTTTTATCCTTATTTTCCAGTATATTTTATAGAAGTTTTAATTGAACGAAAATTGTCAGAGTCTTTTTATCAGAAAACTATTTCGAAAACTTTTCGTATATTTGATTTTGTGTCTCAGCAGATTGGTCTTTTTAAATGAAGGTTTATTTATTTTTTTCATTAATGTCTGCTGGTGGAATACTAGGGTCCAAAGCAGAATCAAGTTTTGAATTTTACCTCACATACTACTTGGATAACTTCATTCCATGAAGGAAGTTTTATTAGTTCATATTCATTCATGGACAAGGAATATCCACTTTTGTCACCTTTTTTCTTGATCACAGGTTTGCTGTTCTTGGTACCTTGATCGATTTATTGATTTGAAAGCGGAGGCTTCACACGCAGCACGTAGACGCGCATGCGACTTATTGTGCTATCTTCTTTTTAGTGCAGCTTTGTCTTACTTTTAAGAAAGGTGCAAACCCGCTGAGTTCGTAATGCTCTTTTGTCGGAACAAAAGAATGCTGATAATAGGCCCCTTGCATCAAATTTTTTTATTGCTGATTTCGATAGTCCATGAAAAATAAGTCAACACGTGTTTTTTCTTTTTCTTCTTAGTCAAAAATTGACGGAGATACAACGCTATGAAATATGCCTATGACGTCATCAGGTATAATACTTTATGACGTCGCACATGCTCAGTATATCTATATATACAAAACTTAATATTTGTATAACTTCCGAAATAATCATATTTGGGCGAAATGAAAAAAAAGTAACGATTTTTTTTCGATTTCCTACAGTTTGCAATAAACAATAATCAATTTAATTTTTCATGCAAGTACCCTATTGTGCTCGACTATGCTCAATGGTTCTTTAGCTTGAGGTGGTCCTTGGTGTTGGTACATTAAAGAGAGGGCGCCACTAGTTTGTATAAAATTATTTTGATTATAAAAGAATAGCCAAACTAAACATGATTTAAAAAGATAAATGCAAAAATCTGAAAAGGTAAAATAAATCCAATACCTATCTGACACTTAACCCTTCAATAAAAACACAAGTTTTGGAATTCTAAAAACAATAATTTATTGACCGGATGGCGAACTTGTTGTTCATTAACATTGAAACAAATAAATTGTTTGAAGGTGATTATTGTTCAGTATCCAATTTTATTAAAGTCTGTTTTTTTAAAGATAAAAGTCAAAATGACATTCTGTTGGCAATGCAATGTGAAATTGTCAATGCATTCAAATTTTTTATGTAGAAAAGGCTTGTATTGCCAACATAGTTACTAAATTTTTGACTTGGGGAATTATCTTAAAAAAAAAAACATATTTTAAAACAATTTAAGCAGCTTACGGGGAGCATTAGTCAATTTAAATAGGTGTATAAAAAAATAACATTTAATTTTTGACTGAAAGTCAATCAAATCAATGAGAAAATCATCAATGCGGAAAGGTAATAAATAATCCCTATAAGCAGTTTTAAATGTCAAAGACAGGCTATATGAAATCAAGGATATCGGGGTGAGCTCAACCTTCCTACCTGTAATTAAAGTTCAAAATAGGTAAACACAAAACTTAAATTTAACTACCTAATGGTGAGTTTTTAAAAAACATTTAACATTTAGCATTTAACATTTAACATTTTACATTTAACATTTAGCATTGAAAAGACCCCGTTTATAAAAGAATAAAAAATAATTTTTCGCTTACTCCAACAAAGGTTGATGATTATCTATATTTTGACATAAATCACAGACGACAGATTGATTTGGTTGGCGGGAATCGTTAACCGCTGTACCAAAGATACTGTTGTCTGCTGTTGTACGTTGTATTCGTTAGTTGGGTCGCCGTCTGCCATTGACAAGTTTAAGTAGCTTATTATACAAATCAATAGACATCCTTGTATATTTAGAAAATTGTTCATGGTCTTTCTCTTTCATCAACTGTACAGGAAAATGATACTGACTATGTGTTTTCCGGTGTTTATTGAGGGGCCTAACTTTATAACGGTGACGACGAGGTTTCCTGATTGCACCCCTAGTACTTGCCCTGGTTTTTGCACACCACATGGCTCCAGCCATCAGGAACAACATAGATCCCATAATAAAATCTGAATTATTACACTTAGGTACATACATAATTTGATAATTTTCAAAAAAAAATAAATAAATAAATAATGGGTGAAGTTTGATGTAAAAAAGATGATCCTGTTGCACATGCGCACTTGCGTTTTCATTTAACATTTAATTTAAGAAAGAAGTTGGCCAACTCTTAGATGATAAATGCTAAATGGAAAATGTTCAATGGGGTTTATGAACCACTACATTACTTTGTGTAGCCGAACTTTTTTTAAATGTTAAATGTTAAATGCTAAATGGTAAAGTAAATGTTAAATGTTTTTTATAAACTCACCATAAAGATTTTACATTAGTATATCTTTTAAAACTACCACATTATCTTTGATTTGAAATTAAAAGTTAATAAACTTTTCAAAGGTTAATGAATCCACAATAGGATAAGGATTGTATCGATCAGTACTCGATATTAAAGAAATAAATTTATAATTATTGTAATAATACATAAGTATTAGATAATGAATAATGATAAAGAAAACGATAATAAAAGCTAATATGTGACTCTGATTATAATTAAATTATTAATTAATTTTGAACGGTAGTTAGCTATTCTAGCTAAACACTACTATACGATAAACAATTTAAGTTGGTAATTGAATTTACATACATATAAATTAGCTAATAAAGTTAAACGATAGGGGGCGGAAATGAAAAAGAATAGAAAATAAGGTACAGTAGTTAAGATGGCACGTTTAAAACACCCATAGGTAAGTAGATATAGAAGCCTGAACGGAATCCTTGTAAAGCCTCGGAAGCCTTCACAAATTTGAGCTCTGGAGGTACCAAACTGGCTGGAGACAAGCAAATAATGATTGCGAATTAATTTCTTATAGGACAAAAACTTTCCTTAAAAAGGGGGCCAGATTTGCTCTGAGTTTCAGGACAGCGTGGTCTCAAATTTATCAATTTTCACTTGGAGAAATGCAGTCTCGGACTTCCGTCCTGCCGAAGGTGCCTGAACGGCCGATAGTAACCTCACTTTCAAAAATCTTCACAAAAATCAACAATCGGTTGATTTTCCAGAAAACTTTCAAGTAGACAAGAGCGAGCACTTTTCTGGCTAGTTATTTGTTAAGAATATTGACTCGATGGCCAAAAACAAAGGTAAAGTTTAAGGATTTTTAATCGCTTCTAAAAATCTGGACGACCTGTTTCGGTCCCAAAACAAAAGAGAAAAGTGCAAGTAAGTACCAAAATTGGTTCTGTCAGCCGAGTTAAAAAAGTAGTCGAGATCACCAAAGTATTTCGCGCCCGAGTTGCAAACAATATTTTTTCTAAAACTCCAATTAAATATGAATCATTCGAAGCCAAAATTGCATTTTCAATCAAAGGTAGGTGAATTTTAATTATTTTTGGTTTCCTGACAGGTATGTGTCACCATGACACCAGTGTCCGAACTAGCAATTTCGCGCACTAGTGTGCGAAATAGCTAGGTCGCGCACGGTGTCATGGGAACGTTAAAAAATCAATACTTGGGAAAACAAGTGTCACTTCGCAAACTGTCATGAGTGTGCGAAAATCATCATCTTTTGACAGTTGTAGAAAAAATATATTTTTGTGACATTTCGAATGTTACAATATGCTTTATTTCATCAGGTTCTAGAAACCTGTACCTGAGGTATCGTAGTCTGCGACTCACGAGAGCGTCATATTCGCAGACTATATGCTTGGTAGTTTCATCTACTTTGCTGCAGAACCTGCATTCTATCTCATGACTGAGTCCGATTTTGTGCAGGTAGTATCTGACCACATAGTACCCAGTCAGGACGCCTGTAATGGCTCCTGTTTAGTTTGAAGTTTCCACCAGGCAGAAAGCAATGCAGGCTCTGACCCAATAAAGGCCATCTTGCTACCTTCACGCGCCAGCTGGTCCGCCTACTGGTTGCCTCTTATGCCCGTGTAACCCGGGACCCAAGCAAGGGTGATTTTGTTGAGACCATTGAGAAGTTCCAGGGTTATAAAGTCAAGCGTGAGCCTTGAGTTGACCTGGCTGGGAGTGCTGGCTGACTGTCGCTGCATATACGGGTGTTTGGTGCATCGTTTGCCAAATTCAACTGCCCGAAAGAAGGGGCAATGTGCTAACTCTTCAGCCATAATAACTCATCCTTGAGCCCTAGGGTTTTTTTCAATTTGGTTTTTTTATTTTTTTTTTAAATCTCAAAATTTGCCATTTAAACTTAAATTTAAAAAAAAAATTGTTGGCCTAGCCTCCAAATTTTTTTTATATATTTTTATGCGTGTGGGATGGTTCCACCAAATACAAAATTATTTGCCATTAACGTCTAGTTTTTTTATAATTAACTGATAAAATTTTTGAAACAGGTAAAAATAAATTGAAAAGTGAAATTTTCATTGCAATAAAAAAAAAACTAAAGTCGATCTTGATCTTCAAATTCTCTTAAAAAGTTCTCTATTTTATCCCTTTTCCAGTGGTATGTAATATGCCATAAAAACATTTTAACATCTTCAATAATTTGCTAAATTTGTGTATCGGAACACAGCGGGCTTAATATTCGATATTTGGTATGAAAACGTAAATAAGACTTTAAGGGCAAGTAATTTTGTATTTGGTGGAACCATACCACATTACATATAAAAATTAAAATGAAATTTGGAGGCTAGGCCAACATTTTTTTTTTAATTTAAGTTTAGATGGCGAATTTTGAGATCCAAAAAAAAAATTTTACAAATCAAATTAAGAAAAAAACCCGTAGGGTCAAAGATGAGTTTTTGTGGCTGAAGAGTTAGCAAATGGCCCCCTCTTTCGGGACGTTAAATTTGGCAAACGATGCACTAAACACCCTGTATAAATATTCTTGCCCAAGTAACCTCTCTGGAGATTCTCCAGGATTTTCTGTTGGACCGCCGAGCAGACACCAGCATCGTGTGACTGGTACTATCACGCTGCTTTCTTACTTCAAATTCTGACTTTCAAAAACCGCTAATACGGGTACCGTTCAATCGCCACCCAACCTTCCCGAAAGCAAGCCCAAAAAACGCAACATGGAAGATAAGGATGATGCAGCATCCATCATCACCATTGCCACCAACAAAAATACGGTCTATTCTCTCAAGCAAAAGTGTGCGGACATTAAGACTAAGCTCGCAATTTTCTATGGCCAATGCAGCGACTGCATGACACTAGCTAAGGAAATTACAAACAGCACCATCTCAATAACCAATGTCGCGCAATAAGCTTTCTTTACTAGACTCTTTCTCCCCGATTTCATTCTTTAATCCATAGGCTTCAATGTCTGCGAAAAGAGAGCGCAGAAATTCTAGTTCCGCTGCGTCGGGCGAACTCAGGCTTGTTGCGGCGAACAGGACTTCGGGCTCATGTAAATAAGCGACCGATGTGGCCGCTGAAAGTGGACCTTGGCTCAGGATTGTATTCAACTCTTCCAGAGTAGCACAGTAAAGGTCTGGAACCATTCGGTTTGTCATTTTTGTCTAAAGTCGGTTTCGGGATACCAGTTGCTTTGTAGGGTGAAGCAACAGCCCTTTTTGTTTCCCAGAGTTTAAGTACAACTTCTTAGTTGTACTGAGAGGAGGTCCCGCCAAAACCAATCAGCCTCCAGAAAATGGATGTGAGAATCGACGTTGTTTTTGGGAACTTAGAGCAGGGCTCCAACTCGGTTTTTTGAAGGGCCACATTGGCCCCTTCAAAAAACGGTGTCTGGAAATTTGTTCGTTCATAGCGACAGTACGTTAAGCTCACATGGCACTCTGAGGAAACCATCGAACAGATTCGAAAAGATTTGATGACAAATAAAACACGGGGGAACAGAAACGGTGCACCAGGTCCGGAGACCAGTCTAACCTTTGAAGGATCGTGTGTGTTTTTGTCGTAATCTAGTCTGTACTGTAGTGAAGATCAGGTTTTTCCTAAAGATCCTCCGGAAAAAGTCGAGCTGGAGGTAGTTTAGACTCTCAGGTCTGTCTTTAAACTCTGTCCCAACTTGGCGAAGCAATTCTTGCTTTTTGTTTAAGTGAAATTGTGATTTTTTTCCTAAAATTCTCGAAAAAAATTCAAGCTTGTCCCAACTTGGTGAGCCTTCGGAAGAAGAAAATTTTATCAGTTTTCAGAGTTTTAGTTCGAAGAGGGGCTTGTCAAAGACAGGAGAATTTTCGTAAAAATTGCATTAAAATCGTCGTGGATGGCACGAGGGGCGAAAACTTTTGAAAAAGGCTTCCAAAGCAAAAGGTAACACACGCGAGAAGGAGCCTAGAGTCAACTAGACAGAATGCTGCACAAATGTACCGAATTGAAACGCGGAGCTCAATTAAAAACCAAAGAATGCAATTTTCTTTTACTTCCTAGCAATTATCCCGAAAAGGACTTTTGTCGGGAATTTTTGTTTAATGAAAAGTACTCCCCTAGGACACCAACCTCTAGTTCGAGGATTGATGCAGGTTTCCCTTACGACGAACTGGGTTTTCCGAAAACCTTATTTTGCGTTTGTTGGCTCTCTCGTTTCTTCCTTCGTGCTCAAAAGCAGCTCGCACCAACAGTACTCAGGGGGCTCGTCCACTGGCCACCGAAAGTGATCGCGATAGTGAGGGGACCCACACAAAGTATTATCAGACAAAGACGTCTTTTTCTGTTGAACCGTGTTTTAGAATATTTCAAAACTGGTTCGATTGCTACGTCATCATATCGGATCAGTGGTGATCAAAAATTTCCCGTTTTAAAACGGATCCCGCGACATCCCTAAAATTATTGTTTTGGGGTATTTTGAGGTCAGCTGTGTAACGTCTATTGTGAAACAGGCTGAAATAGCGGTTCGAAACTGGTTGAACCGTTTCAGTATATGACGTCACCGTTGCAACACAAAAATGTAGCGTTTTAAAACGTTTCAAAACATTTCAAAACATTCAGTGAGAAAAAGACGTCTCTAATACGCGCTCTAAGTGCAGGGTAAGCAAGTCACCTCCCTTCTGTCGAGAAAAATGAGGGGAGAGCTCTTCGTTTTCTCTCGCGCAGAGAACAGGGGCAGACAGGTGAGATGAGGTCTCGATCACTGTCCGTAGAGAACTACCTACCTTTTGGCCAAAATCGGTTGTTTTTATGTTTCGGCGATACCCTTCACAAGCCTCAGCCACTCTACAATCAGCCAATCCCAGCCATGCAGTACAACACCAACAGCACAAATACAATAAACTACGCCATTACCCATCTCAGGGACGTACACAAAACTATTCAGACCATCATATGATACAAAGTGTTACGATAAATTTATCATTTACGCAACATGTTCCATCTCTTCTTATTTCCATTATAAAGTTGTATTTTTTTTTCATTTCAGAATTCAAAATAATTTCCAATATTCTAAAAATATCCATTAAATTCAAATTTAAATTCAGGTAATACAAGTGCCGCCATCTATCCACATTTGCGTAAAATTCTCAGTAAAATGCAAGTATCGAGAATTGATTTTTTAGTGCTGCCATCTAGTGCCTGATGATCTATATTTCATTGATGATTTTTAAATATTCATTTTTGGCTTAATGATCCAATTAATTAACAGTCTTTTATCTTTGACATAACCTTAATTTAAATTATTATAATTTGTAAACAATTAAAATAGTTTTAGTGGATTTTTGGCTATTTTCGTTTATTCCATGCGGTTTTCATTGTGTTTTCATTTTGAAGTGAATATGGTCTTTTCGAGTGTACTCGTTTGATTGGTTCAAACTGGCTGGAATGCAGTAAGTATAAAAAACACAGAATCATTTTCCTGCTACCGTGGTTCTCTAAAACGTCCTCTTCTTGAAGAACAGTCTGGCCAGGCAAGTCCTCTTTTTTATTAAATAATTTTTGTGCTCTGAATTTCTGGATACTCCCCTATAGATTTTCAATATTCAAATTATCCTATCTCTATTGAGTTTTTACTGATAAATCTTATCTTATCTGTTCCTGAAATATAAATATTATATTTTAGGTTTTTTTTTTTAAATCTAATTGTTGGCTTCCATTTTGTGTGAATTGCTTATTGTAGTGCCACATGGCAAGTCAAGACAAGACAGTTTTTTGAGTGACGTCACCCCAGCAATCTACCCTCTTCCTGGAAATAGGAAACAACACCAAGAGCTCCAGTTCACGAAAGTGAAACCTCAACACCCATTGAAGAGCTCCGGATACTGGGTATCAGATTCACCAGAACAACCAAGCTATATTGTTTATACTAAATAAACTAACCAAGATTGTATGTAATTAAATAAAATTATTGTTTGTTGGATTTTTGAGTGGTTTCATTTGCACATAAAGGGACTACACGTTATCTTAATTTTCCTTTGAATTCACGACCCTAGGTTATCTTTACCTTAAAGTATACAAATAATCCTCGCAGTTTATTTGTAACAAAAGTGACCAACAAGCATTGAACTAAACAAACACTCTTGAACGGGCGCACTGCTTTATGCTAGTGTGCCGAATTTTGATATATATGCAACCCAGCAATACAGAGGGATTGTTGTCTTGCTTGCACTCATTGCGATTAACGTAAAAGAACGAAGAGCTTCTTCATCTTCCTAACCTCAATGATCCGAACACTTCAAGAAGCTGTTCTCAATAGCCGCCATTGTGCAGAGAGAGATGCAAATCTCTCTTGTTTGTTGTCATTCCTGGCACAAACCCTCGCGTAGAAACAATTATGCAGCCGCCTTTCCAGTGTGTTTGTTTAGTTCATTGCCAACAAACCGCCGCACAGTGGGCCAGGACCGGTATTCTCGTAAAACAGCTCAAAAACGATACGTTTTGGAAGCGCTAAGCGAAT
Organism: Ceutorhynchus assimilis; assembly: GCA_917834065.1. Classification (NCBI taxonomy): domain Eukaryota; kingdom Metazoa; phylum Arthropoda; class Insecta; order Coleoptera; family Curculionidae; genus Ceutorhynchus; species Ceutorhynchus assimilis. The sequence goes on along the minus strand of OU892280.1, from coordinate 23,044,517 downwards.
CGCCTGGTATGCGTCTCGTACAGCAGTTTCGCTAAGCGTCCAGTTTCGGTATTCTCGTTGCTAAGCGCAGCGTCTAGATTGAATTCGCATAGCACAATTTGGCATCGCCAAATTTGCCAGTGTTCCGAATATAGAATTTGACAATTTCAAATGAAAGATTGTCAAATAGTCAAATGATATGTTTGTTGGCTTTTACTGAAGAAGCTTATAAATCTGTGTGAAGGCATGTCATTGGTTCCAATGGCTAAGAAGGTAATTTCTCCACAGCAAAAATCACTCTTGATTTCATACCTGGAAGAGCATCCACAATTAGTGAAACAAAAACAAGGTAATCAGCATACCAATGCCGACGCAACAAGCTAAGTGGAAAATTAAATTCTATTCCAGGGGCCATGAAAGGATGGAAAGAATGGAGAAAGGTAAAAATATAGTGTGCTTCTGAGTGAATTTTTTTCTTGCACGTAGATATCCACACAAATCTTTTTTTTAAATTAGACTTGGAGTGATCTGAAAACCCGAACAAAGAAAAAAGTTTCGGAGAACAAGAAAGAGCATAATAAAACAGGTGGAGGGCCTCACACAGGCGACATAATCGATGCAGAGGATGACAAAATTTTGGACATCATTGGTAAGTATTGAAGTGTTGTTCAATAAGAGTGGATTGTTTGATTCGTAATATAAAAAAATTATTTTTGAAAATAATACCTATTCGGAGCTACGACTATCAGGAGTTTACCAAACTCACTCAGAATTAAAGCAGCTTTTCAATTTATGTGTAAATTTTTTTCCAAAAAACGAGGTACCTACTAGGTAATAGTTTGCTTTTATTTCAGGAGGAGATATTTTAATTACTGGTCTTGATGCTCCTGAGGTGGAGCTACCTTTACCAGAAAATAAAAATTTTGATATAAGTAAATGGGATTACTTAAAAAACACCCAAGAAAGTGAAGAAAATGAAGACATGGTTGTAATGGCTAACAAAAGACCATCAACATCAAAAGGTAATGGGTCCTATGATTGAACGTTTACGTTATCCGTAACGTACATGTTAGGCCGAGTTTTAACAGTAACGATGCAAGTTCGTATGATGGAAAGTTTTTCATACCAGATTACTGTTATTTCCCGCCTGTTATGTTCTAATTTAACATATCTCCTCAACAGCTCCAAATAACATGCCGTTAAGTGCTTAACGTACATGTTACCAATGTTTTTTTATTTTATTTTTTGAATGACGGGGTAATTAATTCACATAATACAAGAAGAGAATCAAACTAGGAGGTACCTAGGTTATAAGATTCATTACTATTTTATATTAATCAATTAAGAGGTACAAAACTTTAATATTAATTCACTATTTGAGGAGTGAATTGGACACTCAAAGAATGCATACCAGGGGTCAACTCCTGAAAAGTTTTTATTACTAAATATACTAGACTTCCAAAAGTTCCAAAAGAATCGGTGCAGTATTATAATTGCTTTCAATATTCCTCAAAGACTAAGGATTTCATCCATTCCAATTGAACTGAAGGTCTAAATTCTAAAAATTTATTCTGAATAGTTCTTAGTAGGTAGTTGGAACTGTTTTTTATTTTATATAAGGCAATGGTTCTAGTAGTGCTTTTATTTTCGTGTACAAATGATGTCCACTCATCAGGAGGTGTTTTTTCGCGTCTCGAAGTTTTGAAAAAAATTTCAATTTCAATTTTGAAACCAAAGTGAAGCTAGGTACAAATACTTTCTTCCATTCCTAACAGCCAGCTTAACATTTTCTGTTATCGATTTCGTCAATCATACCGATATAACATTCACTGTTATTTTATATGTTATATATTCCCTGTTAGCCTAACATAACAGGTTTATGTTAATTTTAACGTAAACGTTCAATCATAGGACCCTTTATTTCGACAGTTAGACCTCCTGTGAAGGCATGTGGCACATCAAGGAATCGCCCTAGGCAGGCCACCAATAGGGCTGCTTTTGATTTAGTTAAAGCTACAGAAGCAACTAATACAATTCGTGAGAAATATTATGCTCGTAAACTAGAAATAATGGAAGAAAGCCTCCAAATACAGAAGAAACATCTTGAAATCCAAAAAAGGATTGCAGATGGACTAGAAAGGTTTTTGGAGATAAAAAAGCTAGAGTGAGTGTATTGTCTCAAATAATAAGTTTTGTTATGTTCCTGAACGTATCTTAGGTTAGAAGGATAATAACGCTTAAGGTCAATGGTGTATTTCCCGAGGGCCTCTGGACCAAGGGATATACGTTGACGGAAAGCGTTATTATCTTTAATAGGTATGTTATGTCAACTGTTGTCTTTTTTTAATGTTTAATGGGCAATCAAATAGTATCTATAATTATTTAATGTTTGTTACTTATAGGAAGTTAAGTACCTACTTATTTTGTTATTTGAGGTTTATTATTAAAATCAAAAACCAAATATACATGGGAAGTTACTTATTTTTGAATAAAATACTCATTGTTCAGAAAGGTTTTTTATTTATAAACAATTTTTCAAATTATTATTATTTTATCTTGTACAGAAGAATATTATGCACAGGGCCAAAACTTGAAAAAACTTATTATCCACATTCTGTGCCAATATCCTATTGCTAACCGATACATATTGGTTGTTGAGTGGAACAATGGCCAAAAGGTTACTACGCCAGTCGGAAAACTTTTCAATCTTCAAATCAAATCAAACCACGCTTTATTGTTTAAAGTTCATGAACAAAGCTAATATGAATAACACAAACGATACAGAAATAAAAAAATAAAAATACATATCAATATATGCTATAAAATATAGGTTAATGTCTAAAAAATAAATAAATTAGAACATAACAATAAAAATCTGAAATTTGAAAACATTCCATCGAACAGCTAAGACTAGGTAAAGAGGCCGAAGAGCAAGAACAGCCATAATATGTAAAACGGGGTATCATCATCAAAAAAATTCGTTAAAACTAATATGTTTTTTGCGTCAGAATTTTTTTCACTCCTATCCTGAAAAGATTTTTTATAATTTTAGTTTGTTGACCTGTCTGTGAATAAAATTTAAAATAAAAATATTTATTAAAAGAAATATTTCATAATTTCACCTGTTTTAAAAATAGTTCCTGGCCAAAAAATTTCTGATTTGTCGGCCACGTGCCAAAAAGTTATTTTCAATCAAATTATTGGCCCTTTCTGCTATTAATGCATTGTCAAAATCAATTTCATCGTTTATGTGCTCCCCATCATCGTTATAAAGTGGAATATTATTCTCCAGACACAAGTTATGTAAAACAGCACAAGCTGTAATTATTTTTGATGCAGTTATTGGGGCATAGTGTAACACTCTATCTCTAAGGAGACACCTAAATCGATTCTTTAGTAGGCCAAAACATCTTTCAATTAGAACTCTTATTTGACGCATTTGTTGATTAAACCTGTGTTCTGGCGTTCCGGGAGCTGGCTCTGGCAAGTATGGATTTATTAGCCATGGTCGCAGAGGATACCCAGAGTCACCTTAAAAAATTGTTTCATTAAAAGAAAATTATATTATTAGAGGATACTTCGAAGTGGGGGTGCATAGCACCCAATGAGCTTAAAAGTTTAAAGAGAAGGATCACATCACACCTATTCTGACGGTAAAAAGTATCTATCTATCCAAGTTATAGAACGCCTACCTAATAGATAGAAACTACCCATTTGATCTTCGGGTAGAGTCCTCAAAAATTGTTCCACATTGGAATTTCTCCAAATAAAACTATCATGGGTACTTCCAGGATAGCGTGCATTAACATTCATGATTTTCAGTTTTTCATCGCAGATCTAAAACATATACTGGGTGGTGACATTTAAGTTTGTATAAATAAGATCTTGATGTCTATGTGTGTTTCATTTGTGTGCACTGCCAAATCAAGTTAATTTTTGCAGCTTACCATCTGAACATTCAAAGAATGAAAGTTCTTTCGATTGACATAAACATGTTCATTCTCCACCGGAGTAACAATGGCTATGTGAGTGCAATCTACAACACCCACAATGCCTGGCACATTAGTTTCAGCAAAAAATCTGGAAAACATTATGCACTATAATATTAACAATAATTAAATTATATAAAATTTAATGTCCATCTGGTATATTATTCGAGAGATAATGACAATATGTCAAAGTCAGTTTAATCCAAAATAATTCCCTAGGGCGTTATTTTTGAATTACGCCCTAGGGCGTTATGTTTTTTTTTTTGCAGGTACTTGATTTGTTTTAGAATAGTTTATTCAAAATTCATTCAAAATTTTCTCGTTGACGTATTAAGGATATTAACGCTTGAGGTCAATGGTGTATTTATACGTTAATATCCTTATAATAAATACCCTTGATACCTTAATAACTATAAAAAAAAGTTTTGTTCGGCTTTCGGTTCATATCAAGGTTTTAGGCTAATTTTAATTTTTTTTTTATCACAGCACACAACCACTTCAAAAAAAAAAACTATCAACTTCGTTTTAGAAGAATGTGCGCAGAATAGTATAGCAGAATAGGGTATCGAAATATGGGTACCTTTCCCTGGTATTCCTCAATTCCTCTAGGGTATTGGGATAGTGACAAAATCTGTTAAGAATTGCGGGCTGGTTGAGGGCATCTAACACCTTATGTAAACTGCGGGAAACCGATGGTTGGCTCATTGTAATTGAGTGGTTTCGGCCAACATCTAGCTGATAGCTACCCGCTGCAAAAAATCTCAGCGAAGATAAAATCTAAAAAAAAAAGGATGTCAGTATTAATGTTATAAGTTCATTAAACAGAAAGAGGTAATTAATTATTTGCAATTGGTGAAGAACCCGAACTATTGCTGATGCTTACCTTGATACGGTTGCTGATTGCATCCACCCTATTTCTTTGAGGAAGGAATGGTTCCAAAAGCTCCTCTAAATTTTCCACATCTTGTTTTCTCAGTCTATATAACTTTATAAAATTGAAATCGGAAAATTCAAATGGATCATCGGGAATGAACCGTTGTCTTTCCATTTCATTTTCTAAATTGTCCAAGAGGATTCCCCCAATATATGGAAATGCCATGTTTACCGGAATCGGATATGACAATTTGCTCGAGCACTTTTATTGGCACAAAAATTCTTATTCGGAATTAAAAGAATAATGGTCAGCGCTCAGAGTGACAATGACAAAACATGAACAGACAATTATATGGGTTATGATTTTCCAGGCGAACAGCAAAACAGCAACCAAAAGGTAGCTGTTTTCAAAACGCTTAGCGCTTTAGAAAAACGCATAGCGTTAAATAAACGAGAATACCTATCACAGGTTTTTAGACAGGTGCTGAGCGACTGTCACCTCAAAAGTGGTTAGCGAGTCAAAAACGCTGAGCGTTTTTGACTACGAGAATACCGGGCCAGAAATCCCTTGAAATATTGAATTATTCGAAAATATGAAACTGCAAATATCTTCGCAATTTTTTTCTATTATGGTTAAGTAGGCTATGGATCATTCCAAAACAATCGAATCTTATTGATGCGTTGCCATGGAGACTCGTAAACGCGTACAAAAGTTTGAAGTACCTATTTGTTATTGTTAGCAGTTATTAATCAATCTTATCAAAAAGTTGCATTTTATAGGTAACCGGTCAAAACTTGTTGTTCGCGAATTACTAAATATTTTGTGATGAATAACTTTCAAGCAGGTAAGTCAATGATTCTTTTAACCCATTAGTTTTCTGTCATTCATTTGGTGATGCGAGAATATTTTGAATTATTACATATTGGTGCAAATGTTTGCAATTAAATGCATATTTAGTTATTTTAACCAAAAATAACTGAATGTTCTACACATGGATACATATTTGTTGATATCTAGTTTTTTTCTTTGACCTTGTGACTTTTCATTAAAAGAAATAATTTGTGCAACTTTTTGCAACTTTTTGATTTATTGACGTTTCTATTTGCCTAGTATTTTACCTACAATGTGGGACATATTGAAGTTCCACAGTTTTTTATCGCTAATAACTTTCGATGTGATTTGATTATTCTTGGCAGGTGGGTAGGTTTGTATGTTCCTGCAAAAATGTCAAATTTTCATGAACAAATTTTAAACATGACGAACCTCTTTCTAAAACGGTGCATACAAAGTCGTTGCCGAACTCATTTGTTTGACCCATATTTAAGCCAATACGTTTCAAATTGCTTGATATTTCTTTTTTTTTTGTATTTTCTTAGTAGGTATTCTCTTTTGTTTTGAACTCTGTATGTTGTTTCCATTATTTATTCGCATAAGGATTCTTCAGACTTCCCAGTGATTTATTTAATAAAAAATGAAAATTCATTTAAACAGGAAAAATTACAGAAAATTATTTTTTGTGTAGGAGATTTTATATTTTGAAGTAAAATTGAATTCTAAACAACTTTTTTTAAATACATTTTGCATATCTTTTAAATTAGGGGTACTTTATTCTTGCAATAGTACCTAAACCAATTTTCTATTTTTTTATGATCCTGTACATTACATCTGTAATATTTCTACAGTTTTGGACTTTCCAGGGTATGCAAAACTTTTCATGAAGGATAGCTTTTTTTGCTTAAGTCGATAATAAAAAAGTTTTTCATATGTTGCGATTATTTTCGCACACGCTGTATAACATCGTTAAACAAACTTTAGACAAGCTTCAAATACATTTTAAAAATTAATAAACTAGTTTGTTTTAAGCGTTTTATGCGAAAAAAAAATCATAAAACATAACTTAACACTTTTTCCATATTTTAAGGGGTTTCTGGCTCACAGTGCGCCGCCGCATTCCTCAAATACCAACACAGCAGAATAAAGAAACAACAACAAAGCCTACCAATTTGCAGGTCACACAACCTTCCGAGGAAGCCGAATTCCGTCTTCCGCTAAAAATAATCGGATTAAAAAAACATCCAACAACTGGATTCTGGGGTACCAACCCTGACACAAAATCGGTTCGAGAGCCTTCGATAAGGACCCGATTTCCTGCCGACATTCTGGGAAACCGGTCGGAAAGATCAAGCACTGTCGCAGTCAGTAATGTGCAAATCAGGTCGAAGGTAGCTCAGACAAAAAAGGAGGCACGGCAAGCTAAACTAATAAAGCCTCCCCCAATAGTGGTCAAAGGAAAACTGCAAAACTACAAAGAGCTAAAAAAGCTCCTCCAAAAACTTGGAATTACGCAGTATAGCAACCGCTACACTAAAAATTTAACTTTTGTGTATTGCGAACTGACCAGAGACTGGCAAACTCTACTCCGTAACTTCGAGGCTGAAGAACTTGAAAAGCATACTTCTGCTGAAACAATTGCTGAAGGGCATGCCTTCGTACTCAGGAAGGTGACGTCAGCATCCCTGAGCTTATAGATGACCTGAAATCCAGTTACCAGATTAGTGCCAGGAACGTATTCAAGATGAAAACGAAATATATATATATGTATCTAGTTATACTAGACCCTACATACACTCTCAAGGCCCTGAACCAACAAGTAAAACAAATCTTGAATGTGAGGATCCACTGGGAGAACCACAAGTCCGAGCGCCCGGTCATGCAGTGTGCGATGTAGACTTCCTGGTGAGAAGACAACACAGCGAATCATTTTTCCCCACTTTGGGGGCAAACCGAAATGTAAACTCCTCTAATGAGGCGGTAAGTGGCAACCAGGCTGACTTTTTAAAATTAGCAACAACCATGGTCTTCCATGAGTTGACTCTTTAGTTAACATTAATAAATACATAGCAATGCTAAAAGACTGCAACGAGGATAAGATCCTCGTGATGCACGCTACAATACCATTTTTTTCCAGGAAAATTCACACTTGCAATTTTTAAATGATAATCCACATTTAAAAACTGAGTTGGAACTGTCTCAAATCCAAAATGGGAGATCTTTATCAAGCCATGAACCATTATAGTCACAAAATAGTTTTCCCAAACGAGACAAAACTACAACCGACGGACAAATTCAAGCACGAGGGCTATAAAACTAAAAGAATGGACAGAAACAACAGAGGTGATGGAGTTACCTGCCTTATTCACAACTCTGTCAGCTATAAAAGAAGCACAACTCTAAACACAAACATCGAATATCTAACGATCGAAATAAAAAACTACTTGTGGATCTCGAGAGGCTACTCCCCCCCATAAGAGGGGCCAATGACATTGAAGTCTTCTTTCCCAGGAATGGGAGAGCACTTTTAATGGGAGATCTCAATGCCAAACACACCACCTGGCTGCTTAGCAATACAAACAACACACGGCAGGCAGAAAGCTTTTCAACTCCTCTCTAATTCAGCACCTTAACATCGAAAACCACCACCCCAACAATCACACATACTTCCCCGATAATGGATGCACTCCCTCTACAATTGACATTGCTCTAACCAAAGGACTCTTCTTCTTCTTCTTCTTTTTCAGCCATTTCCTGTCCACTCATGAACAAAGGCCCTTTTCATTTGTTTCCATGCTGTTCTGTTTTTCGCTGTATGATACCAACTTCCTCCTACTATTCTTTTAATATCATCCATCCATCTCTTCTGTGGCCTGCCGATACTCCTCTTTGTTTGACGTGGTCTCCAGTGTACAAGTTTTGCTACCCATCTGTCCACGCCCAGTTTGACAACCTGCCCAACCCATTGCCACTTAAGCTCAGCGATTCGCTGTATTATGTCCACTACCTTCGTTCTTCTTCTTATTACTTTGTTACGGATTTTATCTCGTAGACTAACGCCAAGCATTGCCCGTTCCATGGCCCTTTGCATTGTCCTTAGGTTGTTGGTGTACTTCTGGGTTAAAGCTTTGTCTCAAGACCATATGTTGCGACAGGCAGGATGCATGTGTTAAAGACTTTTGGTTTAAGGTTTATAGGGATGTCGGGATTTCTCACTATATGACTCAGTTTTCCAAATCCTATCTATGTCAGTTTTATTCTTCGTTTTATCTCTGCCGTTTGGTTTTCCTTTCCCATTTTAATGACATGACCCAGATATATATTCACCAACATTATCCAAAGTTTTGTCTGCTATTCTTATTTTTTCCTCAGTCCTGCTCATTATTTTTGTTTTTGATAAATTCATTTTTAATCCGACGTTATTTGAAGATTCGTTTAGTTGTTCTAGCTTCTTCTGAATATCTGAACTAATAAGCACTATGTCATCGGCAAAGCGTAAATGGTTTAAAAAGGTACCATCAACGTTAACACCTTTTTTTCCCACGGTAGCATTTTAAAATTGTCTTCCAAGGCCAACGTAAAAAGTTTTGGAGATATAGGATCACCCTGGCGAACTCCCCTGTTAATTGAAATTTTTTCGGTTCTCAGGTCTTCCGTAATTTTCCACACGGAAAGTTGCGCTTCTGTAAATATTCTTAAGAAGGGTAGAATATCTTGAATCCATCCTAGCTCCATTCATCGCACGCAGGACAGCCCATGTTTCAATAGAGTCAAATGCCTTATGAAAGTCTATAAAGGCGAAATGAAGTGGTATATTGTATTCTGTTGTTTTCTCTATTAACATTTGAATGGTCTGTAGGTGATCCATAGTGCTGTATCCCTTTCGAAATCCTGCCTGTTCCACTGATTGATAGGCATCTAATTTAGTTGTTGGTTTGTAAGGATCCTTGTTAGTAGTTTGTAAAGGTGGTACAGAAGGCTGATAGGTCGATAATTTTTAATGTCCATGATGTTGCCCTTTTTAAAAAGCAGAATAACTTCTGCATTGTGTCATGTTTCAGGGATATTGCCTTCAGATAAACATTTATTAAATAACACCTGTAGAATTTGTTCCAAAAAGTCTCCGCCCATTTTTAGCATTTCACAGGTTATTTTGTCTTTCCCAGGTAATTTAAGGTTCTTCATTTGTCCTAACGCCCATCAAACCTATATCATATGAGTTAGAGGCAGACACATAGATAAACGAGTTGCACCCTTGTGCATTTCTTTATTATTTTGGTCAAGTTGATGACGGGATTCAGAGGAGAATGCGGGTCTTATTTACACCACTGACACAGATCACCTAATACAGATGCGTAAGTACGTATACTTGCTGTCGACGATATTCTGTGACGAAGCCGGGCCGCCAGCGGCCCCACGCATAGATAAAGATCGCCCGCATCAGGACAATTAACGTGGCCGAGTGCGTGAGCATGTTCCAGCTTGTGTGTTTACATATTTTTGCGGGTAGAAAAAAATATTTTTTTGCTGTTTGTGAACCAATTAAAGAAATAATATTATATTATTGAGCTTCCACATTCATATAATAAATATGTTCAAAATACATTGATGGGCCATTGGTGCGGCCAGCCTATGTCTATCAAATTAATCTTGAACCACGAATTCGCCGCTCTTTCGCATCTGTATGTAAGTAATCTGTGCCACTGATACATCCCTACCATGACTCCTCTCGAGCAGCTTACCACTACTGGCCCATGGGGGGGGGTCTTGTCATCACAACAAACATCAGTTCATAAATCTGGTGTCTATCTGTGTTGAGATGTATCAGCTGGTATCCAACGTCAACAACAATTAGCTGACTCATACAAGTTTCAAAAGAAAAGGTTATTAGAAATCCTACATTCAGCGCACCCGGGCAGTGTAAAGATGAAGGGTTTGGCAAGGTCGTATATGTGGTGGCCTAACCTGATTAAACAAATCGCTTGAAGTGAAGAAAGTTCCAAGCACATCAACCGCAGCCACATTCAAACTGCTCAGAGAATTATTTTCCATACATGGAATTCCAGAGGTTTGTGTGTCCGAGAATTTCATATATCTGTCAAAACTGACATTCCAACAATAAACTGACATGTTTTGATTGTTGATTTGGGCCAATCAGCCCAATCAGATTGGAATTACGCGATAATTTGCACTACATCTTTTCCAATTTTGGAAAGTGTCAAATGTATTTCAGAAAGTGTCAAAAGTATTTCAGAATAGCCAAATGTATTTCAGAAACCATTAAATGTATTTCAGAATAGTTAAATGTCTTTAAGAAAGCGTTGAATGTATTTCAGAAAGCGTTAAATGTATTTCAGAATAGATAAATGTATTTCGTAAATCGAACTATCCCAATAAATTTGAAAAGAAAGGTATTCAATGCCTGCTTATTGCCCGTGATGACAATACGGAATGGAAACCATGACACTCAGTGTTAAATCAGCTAACAAGCTCAGGACCACCCAAAGAGCCATAGAACGGATGATGTTGGGAGTGAGCCTTAGAGACCACATCACAAACGAGAGTATTAGACAAAGAACTAAGGTTGAAGACGTCATATACAACGCATAGCACACCTGAAATGGAGCTGGGTGGGACACGTTGCTCGACAGCCACTCAGCAGGGACTTTATTCTCGAAACCGAAGAACAGCTTTCTCATGAGAATGATTGCTCTGTCATTGTCAGTGTTATGGAAATATGAATACGGACGACGAAGACAGAACCTTCTTCCTCATGAGAACGCTGCCCCCCTGTTTCGAGAATAAAATCCCTGCTGAGTGTCTGAACTTAGCCGCTGGCACCGCCTGAATGTACCCGACACAACATAATTATTACACCTCATGCTATGACAGTAAAATCTCCAACTGAGATTATAATCTCATGGGTTGAGAATATAATATGCGTACTTTGTGGGACAAAGTTTTTCCCGATTTTTCTAGTGATTTAAAACCAAAACAAGAAACAACATATATCATCCGAAACCTGAGAATGTTTCATGAAAATGATCCAGTTCACTCCAGATCTTACACATCAGTATCAAAATGGGTGACTGCATCAATAGTAGAAGCAACAGGACCAGGAAGCTACAGAGTGGCTGCCCCAGACAATAAAATCGTTAAACGTCACACAGACCAGCTACGTGCCAGAAATATATCTTATTTCAGAAGAACAAACATATATACAGTCAGATATTAGTCAGCCCAATGCTACCAATTTCCCACCAGTGACGACAGCGTTGAGGTTTCTACTCCAACAGAGGAGGATACGCATATTCCAGTCAAGATAACAGAGCAAGTACCATAAGTATCAGTCCCTGCATTGGTTAGACGAGCCCTGTTGAATCGTCCAGCCAGGATGAGGCGTCCACCAGCCTATCTTGGCGATTATACAATGTGAACTATTTCATCCAGGAGGGAGGAGTGTCGTATTGGGTTAACCTCTTCTCAATATATCGTACCTCCTTGCTAGTGACAAACGTCATGGTGAATGGCGTTAAAGAAGAGGTATTTGGTGCGACAAGGAATGTCAATGAACAACTGTCAAGGGACCATTATAGTCAGTCGACGACGCGGATCAATTCAGTGTTCTTAAGTGGTTCACAAAGAAAGGCCAATCATAGGTAGAAGAATTTGGTAGAGCTAGTTTTGTTGCTATTCTTGGATCATGGAATAATGAGAGTTCTTCTAAAACTAGTTTGAAACTTCACTTTATATTGAAATTGTAACGTGACGTCTCAATAAGAAAGCTGGTTTGGTTTAATCATTAGTTATTTTCATTTATTTGATTTTAACTTTAAACCCTCCAGACAAGGATTCTATGGTCCAAACGCCTACAATTCCAAATAAACTAAGTCTTGTTCAACGACATCTGTTACTCTCACTTATATTACAACATAAACAAAATTTTCCTCAATTTCAAACAACAAAAATAAATTGAAAATACTTGTAAAAAAAGTTCGAGGCGCGGCCGTTTTTTTTTTTTTTTTTTTTCTATCGATCTAGTTTACACTGATAAAAGAAGGTCAGAAGGATTTGTTGTCGAGAAAATACAAAGACACAGGATAAGAGCCTATTTATGAGGGGGAGGCTCGTATTCACTGCTCCGCATCTTAAATCTTTAATATATCGTTGTCGTTCTCCTATCCTTGGGGAGGGACCTCTTTCAGAAATTGGGTTACGGGTTTTACATGCTCGTTAACTTTGATTTTGGGCTGACATGAACACAGAATTTAACTATGTTTTGTAGCTTTTCTTTTTTTTGAGTATACTGATAGAATAAAAATGTGATTCGATTCGTTCTGCATATAAGAGTGCTTATAAGAAAAGCCAAAATACCTCGAGAAATAAAAAAATATTTTTCCACAACAAATATTTGAAACCAATTTCCAGATCAAACAAAAAAATCTAAAGAAAACAATACCCTATAAATGGCCTCTCTAATAGTAGAAAATAATGTTCGGATTTCATTCTCTTCGGTCAATATTCAATTTTCCTCCGCAGGAAATAGGCATGTTTACATAAACAAACGGAAATCTTTGAAAATTTTCTTTCCGTCATTCTCAATGGATTTTGTGCAGTAACGCCCTATATTGACGTATTCCAAATCAGAATATTTCTATAAATAAATTACAAAGAAATTTAAATTTTTTATATTTCGCTTTTGTATTCCGGAACTTTGACTCAAAATGAGCTGATTTGTAATCATTCACTAAAATAAGAAAAAAAAAGACATAAATGTTGATTGATACTAAGATGAGAAAGAAAGAGGATTTATTACTTAAAGAAATATTAGAGAAATAAATAATTCATCGGATAAAAAGAGCATGAGATAAGATAGTAGGCATCAAACATTGAAAATTCGAGAGTAAAATAAGAAAAGACAATCTTCGAAGAAGAAAATTTAATTTGAAAGCTACAGATGAAGAGAAGCATAATAACAATAAAGTCCACAAAATTTCTTCTAGGTCTAAAAGATTGCCGGAAATTCCTGAGGCCCTTCAAAACTGTGAAATATAAAATAAATGAGACATTTGATGCAATTATGGTGGGTCAAAAATGACGTATTGGAAGAACGTTGGGCTAACACCGACGGGTAAAGTGAATCACATTCAACTCGCCGAGTGTGGGAATCTGAAGTCAGAATTCTGAGTAAAATTTGAGCCAATTTCTAAAAAAAATGCATCATTGTAACAGATTTGAAAAACCAACTACAATAAATATAACGTAAATCGTTCATATTTCGTAAAAATTACGCAAAAATTTATGAAAATAATACGCTTCCGTATTCGTAATGACAGAACCTTTTCGGCACATTTTGCCCGAAAGCAATATTTCAAAGAAAATTCCCACTTAATCCGACGGCGCTTTTTTTTTGAAAATGGAATCGTACAAAAAATGCAGCTCGGCGCTGGGTGCACTTTATACCGGTGCCCCTGATTAATGTCCCTAAATGGAATCCATTTCCTTAGCGTTATAACTTCAACGTCTGGAAATCGTTTTAACTTTTTTTTCAAAAAGCACACAAAAAATCATTTAAGACTTTCAAGCGTTGGAGATTTAAATGAATATAAAATGACGCTTTTAAATCCGACAAAATTTCAGCTGTAAATCTCGTTGGCTTCGCTTAATTATACGAACAAATAAACAACGCTGGAAAATGCGGAACGATTAGTGCATCGTGCATGCTTTTATAGAAAGTCAAATATGCGACAAAACTGCATCAAAAATGGAAAATTCATATTAAATTCGTATAACTCAGTGCTCAACTACCTCACGTTCTCCACTACTTAAGGTCGCGCTTCCATTATGTCAGGTATATTACCGAAAACTTCAAGATTAAAGTGCAAAGCGTGCCATCTCAAACGTATAGATTAAAAGGGGACGCTTGCAGAGAATAATAAAGCCCGTGAAGGCTTCAAGCACTCTTCCTTAAACTACTTAAATCAAGACTTAGAAAACACATTTAACTTATCTGTTGAAAGAACTTTTTTTTGGGGTGCGAAACATTTATTTTCATTTAGTTGTTTTGATCAACTAATCGGATTTCAAACAATCATTGCCCTGAGAATTGTGGAATATAATTGGATAAATATATTTTTTTAAAAGTGGTTCAAATAATAATATCTATGAGCTGCTCCTGAAATGTACAACATAAATGAAAATCAACTTCGGTTTCAATTTCGCCAACTCCAATGAGAATTGCAAACACTAAATAAGAGCCCCTTCAGCTCATATTGATCTTTTTATCAGCGGTAAGCAGACGTGTTCGTCCGTTTTTGTTGTTGTTGGATAACCGAGATAATAAAGAAATAATCAGCAAAAAGAAACCTATTATCCAAGTTAGAGATGATGGAGTTTTAAAAGCACGAATTATTGGTTATTCGATGTTTAAATTGTTGGAATTTCGATTAAATTTTAAGGTAATTAAAACAGGCAGCACTCTCATAAGTAGCAATCAGATATATTCTAGATTGTAAATTGGGATGTGGTGTTTAGATTATGAGTAGATCTATTGTACTTCTCCTTATGTCTAGTGGGTTCCCAGATTAAGGCTTTTAGCAAAGCCTATAATGTTCCTGGGATTGGCTTTTTTCACTTCCACAGCCGGTAAGTAGGGATGTTCCAGATGGATGAGTCTTCTGCAGCACAATGCCTCACAGTTGCAATGTATGTGATCTGCAGAGGCTTCTTCACAGAAGCAGCATAGGTCTGATTCTGTTTTGCCCATCTCCTCCCAGTAGGTAACTCAGAGGGCAGTGACTGGCAAGGAGGCCTGTAAGCAGCCTTAGACCCGCTTTAATAAAGTCAATATTTGCCTTTATTGACTGGGGCGAGATGAATTGTTTCGCATGTCTAAGTTCTGGAAGCGTGTTCCAGCGAGAGGCTTGTTGAGCCTTTACCCAATTCTGGACTTCCTTCATTATATAGCTTTTCGAAATGCCAAAGAAAGGTTCTGGTTCAAGGATGGTGTTGCAGCTCCTTGTCTTTCAAGTTGGTATACTATTCCATTCCCCTCGACTGGTGCCCTGGTACAGGGTACTCGTGAGAGGGTGGCTCTATTGCGAGACGCCAGTTGCTTTAGTAGTTGTTGGCGGTCCCATTCGGTTTCCAACAAATGTGTGCAAAGTATCGGGTGAGAGAGAAATCCATCCAAGCACAACAGACGAATCAGTTCAGAGATAGATTTTGTCAACTTTCACTTCCTCAATTTGCAGAAATGTATGCACGAGTCTATCTAAAACCAATGTTCCACAAAGTTCGAGTCATGGTAAGGTTAATACCTTTAGAGGTGCTACTTTGGCCTTGCTATAAAGAAGTGAAACTTGTGTAGAACTTGCACCAATAGTTTTCAAATAAAGACAAGCCCCATAGGCCTCGATTAAGCTGTCGCAAAATCCATGTAATTCCACAGCCAGAATATGCTTACAAACTAAATATGTGACAAGGAATCTTCAAGTTATTCAGAATTTCCAGCTGTTGCCTTAATTTATGCCATCGACTGTGGATATTTGATGGCAATGACTCATCCCAATCAACTTTAGTGCACCACAATTTCTGTAGAATCACTTTAGCCATAATAATACAGGGTGAAAGTAATCCAAGAGGATCATACATTTTTGCAACGGTAGAAAGTATGATGCGTTTAGTATATTGACTTTCATCAGGTGAATGAATATGATAGGTATCCTCATATGCCCAATAGAGATCAAGAGTTTTGTTTTCTGTTTTGTCACCAAAACTGAGTTTCGTTTTACAATCTAAGCTTGCCCCGCTAGTTAATTCATTCATAACTTCGAAGAGTTAGAAATCCATTTACTAAGTGAAAAGCAACCAGACGTTAATATCGCAGATACTTGATTACTAAGTTCAACTGAATTTTCTGAAGAATTACAACCAAAAAGAAGATCGACAACAAAAAAAATATGTTAGATTATCTTCGAATTCCAGACCTAATTGCTTGAGACATCTAATGGCCAGGAAGGAAATAGAATTTGTGCCATACGTGACGATGTTCAGAGTGTAGATTTTCAGATCCTTGGTTGGATCAAATTTTCAATAAATTATGCGAAAGCACCTTTGACTTTCATCAACCAATACCATACGATACATTTAGGCGATGCCTGAACATACAACAACATTGTGTATTCTGAATCTTAGTAAGATGTTCAATCATCCTGGATATTAAGTCCTGTATGCTGAAGTTCATTTAAGGAAATTCCATTATCAGAAGGTGAAGAGTCATTGACGACCACCCTTAGTTTAGTGGTAGAACTATTTTCATCCAGCACTCCATGTTGTGGTAGAAAAAAGAAGGCTCCTGAAGAAGAAGATTTTCTTGTGCAGTCATATGCCCCTTAAGACTCGTATTCGGCCATAAAATCGACATACATCTGCTTCAATTTAGGATTTCTTTGTAATCCATGTTCCACTGAATAAAACTGTTTTTTGGCTGCTAAACTTGATTCTCCAAGAATGGTTTGATCTTACTTGAATGGGATTTTCACAATAAACCTTCCATCAATTTGGCGTTTTGTATTTTCAATAAACATTGCCTCACAATCCTTGTCATCATTGGAGAGGATAGGTTTTATTGAATTTGGAAGCTCCTTCATGGTCCAAAATTTCTCAATGAGATTGTGAATATCATTTTTGACATTAAGGCTACAGTTACTCACTTTCAGAGGTAGTGAAATT
Organism: Ceutorhynchus assimilis; assembly: GCA_917834065.1. Lineage (NCBI taxonomy): Eukaryota > Metazoa > Arthropoda > Insecta > Coleoptera > Curculionidae > Ceutorhynchus > Ceutorhynchus assimilis. The sequence continues at coordinate 23,027,111 of OU892280.1, read as the reverse complement.
GACGTAGACTCAGAAACCATCCAACCAAAACGAGTTTTTTTGCATTATAGGCCGATTTAGACCCAAACTGACCTGACCAATACACAAAAGATTGCAAAAGGTATCAACCCCCGATAAAAGATCAATTGAGCCAGGCTTGAAAAAACCTGAATCAGCCAATTTGAGATGTTTAGGAATATTTAGTTGTGAAACATCTATTTCCTGGCCCGGAATGAAACCACTAATGTTTGGAATTATTAAACAAGAGATTGATGCACTGAATGAATTATGTAGTGATTGAACCTGTATATTACACCTATGTTTGATAGAAGAGGTTACCTGATCAATTCCAACAATCGAAACATTAACATTCTGTTTTTCAAATCCCAATTTATTGAAGAATTCCTCAGTCACAAAGTTTGACTAAGATCCCGAAACCAGAAGTACTCTGGCGCAGCAATCAATACCATTTTTATTTTCAATTTGCACCAAAGCAGTAGATAATAAAACCTGACTTTCATTACAGCTAAAGGATGACATATTCACAGTTTCATCATTATGAGAAGATGGTGAAACTAAATTTTGGGTTCCATTCGAAGAATTATTGTCTGGCTTTTTATCATCGTGTATGTCCAGCTGAGCACTTTCTACATAAACCTGAAAAACACTCCTTACTAGTATGATTGGGACGCAAACAGTTTAAGCAAAGACTCTTGTGTTTTGCTTTGTTGTACCTCTCATAGACAGAAAGCTTAAGGAAAACACTACAATTCATGAAGCTTCAAGCGACCTCACATTTTTTATTATGTTATTTAACAACAATCTGAACCCATTTGATGATTCATTGAACATGGTACGTGAAGAGAAAAGAGATTTTAAGTAGCTAATTGTGAACCAGCATTGATTTATTATCATATCTTTCACATAATAGTTCCCAAGCAATGATATAGTTTGCTGAACATATTTCAAGACTTCGAAGAAGATCCATAGCATTTCCCTCGAGCGCACCTCGTAAAAAGTGAAATATTTCAATATAACTTACATTTCCATTATCGCGTATTAATAATTTAAATGTGTCCCGGAATTCTAAAGCCGGGCTCAGACGACTCGTGTATTTGGCGAATACACAATTATTCGCGTACTTACAATTTACAAGTACGCGAGTTGGAACATTTGGCTAAACCTTGACAAATGACTAGAGCACAGTGGTGTGGCAGTCAATATGGATAGCGGTCATCTGGAAAATCTCGTTGTTGCTTCCGCCGCTTTTGTTGTGATGAGCTCTGCTTATTTAATTAAATTAAAAGCAAAGAAACAGAGAAGAAGAAGATGGTGGAAGGTATCATTAAATAAAAGTCGTTTTTTAAAGATAAAACAAACAAAACCTCTGTACTACGCTTCTGCTAGTCGAAAACTAAATGAAATAGTCGCAGTAAAAGCCAATTATTTGTGCATTTCGTTTGAACGCCTCTACAAGTATAGACAAGTATGAACTTGGCAAGTGTACGAATAATCGTGATCCCTTTGACTCGGGACATTTTTACCGACAAGAAATGGAAAACCAACGAGTGACAAATAATTGTACAAGTAACCCACTCACACGACATGGCAAGTATACACAAGTAACGATTATTCGTCAAGTACACGAGTCGTTTAAGCCCGGCTTAATCATTTCTCAAATTCACCAGCAAACTTTAGGATGGGTATTGACAGAAGTGTAGGACCTGACTGTGGCCTAATACCTGCATTGGATGACAAGCCACTAGCATTTTCTGAAACATTTTCAGGAATTGGGTCCTCAACACAGTTTTATTTGAGAATATTCTTCGCAGTTGCCAACATTTCATAGTAAGAATCCTCAAACTGCTCCCTTTCGATTAACCGTTTATCCAGACTAGCAGAATTTACCTCAATAAAGGACTAATAGGTTCCAAATTCTGATAGAATGTCAGGGTCCTTATTCTTGAAACAGGGGAGCAACGTTCCCAGGAGAACGAGTGTTCCGTCTTTGTTCCTTATATTATCATTTGCATATCATTGAGAAAGACGGAACACCCGTTCTCCTGAGAACACTGCTCTATTAAATAATTATTGAGAGAAGTCAATTTTGACTTGCATATTGCACTCTTTTCAACGTTGAGTTTTAGCTCTGCTTCTTATTCTTCAGTCATTTTTATCAATTCCAAACAAAAAACCAAGTAATGATAAATGTTTAAACCAATATAAATATTACCAATCTAATTATTAAAGCACAAATGTTCATTTTATTAACCAGTAAAATTCAAAATGGGTAAAGTAGGTACCAATAGTTTTGCCAAAGTGAAATTTCTGACAGATATTAGCCACCAGGATAGCTTTCAAAGAAAAAGGATACACCAATACTCACCACTTATCTTTCTATCTGTTTTCCAATTTCAAGATATTTAGGCGATACCATTCTTCCCTCCAAGTAGGGAAAACGCTCATCCAGATGTTTTTCGACTGCCAATGCAACCAGTATGCACCAAGAAAGAGATACCTTGTTCACGCAGGTCGTTTCGTTGTTTCGTGGTTCGGCATTCGAGGACCGTCGAACGGAATAATGGGGTGATTTTTTACACCCACCGCAAAAGATGCCAAATGAAACCAAAATGCACTAATATTTCACTTTTGTAGTCTCTGCTAAATTTAAAAAATACTGTTTTCAAAAGATTCAAAGGAAATAACAATTTTTCACGATTAAAAATGCAAGGAAAATGCACTGTCATGAAAAAAACAAAACAATCCGATCAAGGACTGCGATGATGGCATGTGACGTCACTCGCATTCCTCCATGCTCGATATTTTTTGTGAACGTCAGCATATCATAGGACAGTGATCCCTTGAGCGCTTAGCTCGATGAGAAATTTATCTACTACCAGTGACCACAGCATTGGGGATAGTATACCCCCTTGAACGCATCACTTGTCTGCTGAGACCGTTGCAGAATCACTTCCAATAGTTGCTTTGATTTTCCTATTCATATACAATCAGATAAGTATAGGTACCCTTGAAAACCCCTCTTATCTAATTCAAAATCAGAAAATCAATTTTCGAAATCATCAGAGATATAAAACCTTAATTTTACCCGTTGATGAAAAGCCCCAGTTCTTAAATGTGAAAACGAAAAGCCATTAATCACAAAGTCAAGATAGAAAAATTTTAATATCTGTTCCGCTTGTCATCGTCCTCGGAAAAACAATTGAAAAAAGCAGCCTTATGAAAAATCAATATGGTTTGTTGAAAATTCTTTTCTATCGAGGAAATTCGAAATGACGCCCGCCTGCCTGAGCATTAATTATTTTTTTTTTACGATTCGCAGATTAATGAGCTTTTACAAAACGGATGCAATCAAACGGGGATTCGACGAGAAAGGGTGCATTTGAATCTTTATTAAGATTTTTTTTCTATTTTTCAAAATCGATTTCGTTTGAGAATTTTCTATCGACTATTTTTTGGTCCTTGGAGTGTATCTAAGAAGCCTTTTCAAATTCGTTTCACGTATCAGAAAACGAGCGAAAGTAATTAGCAGGACAGCAAGAGGGAACGTGATGTAGTGAATAAAAAAAAAAAACTTACCTTCTGTCATTGATTTCTTCGAGTTTATTGGATTTCTTTTTCAGCTTGAGAACTTTTTAAAAGATGTTTTTTTTTTCGTTTTACTTCAATAAGGGAATTTTTGGATGTATTTTCTAACTAGTAGATACCATAAAAAAATTTTGGTGAAAAAAAATGTATTTCGTATCTGTAAAAATTATTCAGTTTCATTGGGTTCCAATTCAAAAATATGAAAAGTCAAATAACTTATTGTATGTGCTGCTACCGACTAGTTACCCTGTTTAGTCACCCTATGGTACTCATTAACAGAATTAAGTAGGTTTAATTAATGATTCGTAATTATATGCATCACAATCAAAATTGTTGAATACTATTTAGATAGTTCACCATTAATATCGTCAATGCAAATACCAAAAAGTGGAAAGATCCCATGTTAAACAAAAAGACCAAAAAACCCTTATAAAATGGGGTAATTTTAAACAGACTCTGGGACCATCCATTACTGTTGCCACACTGAATTCGTTTCACATTTACGAAAAACAGCAGTTTAAATGGGCGACCCTTAATCAAGAATCCTGGTCCTGAAAAGTGATGGAAAACCAAGATTACCTTTATTCGAATGGCAAAAAAAAATCTCTTTGAAGGCCCAACTACTTTTACAAAAGGGATATATTTCACATCAAAGCCTAACAAGGGTTCACGTATACCCCTTATGGGGCCTTATCAAGAATTTTGTATTTGAGAAAATCGATTATTATAAGAAATTTGATTAATATAGCATTACACGGATGTTTTTGCTATGACAGTTGCCGTAAGATAATATAATTATAAGACAACAAAACCCAATCATATACTCAAATATTGTTACTAAATTCAGCAGTGTTTTGTGTGGCATCTACATATATCTTTTACAAAGGGTAAACATTGGCACCCCTATACACCGGCACATCTCAATCAGCCCCAAATATCTGTCGATAAGCGCAATCAGTTACTTTGTCGGTAATTATTGATTGTTTGATTTTCAGAACCATTAATTTTCCCTTGTCTCTCTGTTATAAGCCCAGAGCGGGTTGGAACAGGGGTGGGATTCTGGTGTATTTCATCCATCAGCGCGAAACAGCTCTCACGCCTAGTTATAACGGAGCTTCGATGGAAATTTTCTTGTTTTGTATTGTTTGATGGAAGGACTACCAAGTATTTTCAAGCTGTATACTAATTTTTATATTATAAACATTTCAGAACCTTATATTTTATCAATTATGGAAAAAAAATTATTGCAGAATAGTCAGTAGAGAGTAATAAATAAAAGGCCTCACATCAAGGCAATAATGTGATATTTATTTTGTCCCTGAATATAATACTACATAGAATATCTGAAATGTTTTGATTTTTTGCTTTTATTATAATATATTAAACTCTACTTTCAAAATATAGTTGAAGTTTCTACTGCATCTTTTGGAAAACAAGTAGAAAATAATATTCAGATATTCACTGGATGATAATCAACCTAAATCCTGTTTTGCTTTGGAAACTAGGTATATGTTGTTATTCGGCTTGATTCAGGAATGCACAAACGAGAAGTCCAGCTGCTGAATATCATTAATTACGGAGTAATGTATGTTATCATTTTCAGAGAATCAAGATTGTATTGTCGGTTTAACTATTTTATTTGTATCAGGCAGCTTTCTTATTTCATGTCTACCTATTATCCCCCTAAGTCATTGGTCCTAAATCGACATTTTTTTTTTGGATTTTTAATGGTTGAGTTTAACTTTGTCCATTAATGGATAATCGATCTAGGCTTTTCTTATCGTTGTTATTGTTTTCAATCTTTCCCTCACCTCTGAAGAAGTCTTTTGAAACTTGACCTAAGTCAAAGAGAATGAATTATTCTTGATCCCCTTAAGCCGAAAAGTTGATTCTTTAGAATAAAGGCATACACGTCTTGAGGAAATGTCCTGAAAGATTTTCCTTATGATAACAGATTGATCTTTTAGTCATCCAATTAATGGCTAAGATCCAAAAATAAACTTATGTGGATACAATAGAATGTTTCCCATGTTATTTGTTCGACACATCCTTAATATTTCGTGCGTGACGCCAACCTGTCACCCATAAAATCTTTTGGAATTTTCGGATTTAAACTTATCAGTAAATAATTTATTGGCAAACCAGTTACTCTTTCGTCCGCTATAAACAGCTCCCATGGGAGTATTTTCGCACCATGTAGTTTATAAATGTTCTGTTTTGTGAACTACATAAACAGGAAGTAGTTTGCCGCTTCCTATGCCAGCAAATTTTCAGCTCTCGGCTAATTTTTCTGGAGGCCGGCATCCCTTCGTCACAACTACAATGCTGGTGAATGATTTTTATTGTAGTTGTGCTTTGAGTCACTTTGTTTGAAGCCTCTCAAACTAGCTGTAAAACATTAGCATTTTTTATTTTATTTTGGCACAACCTGTTTTGATCCAGAGATTTCTTAAAGTAATCAAGAAATGGTTGATTATTTTCTAATATTTTCTTTGGTTAGGCAATATCTACGTGAAGTTTTCATAGGTATGGAACATTTCTTATTCGCCATAAAGTTTCAAGTAACCAAACTTTCTGATAATTGTACCAAAACAAACCTAAAACTCTTATCGATTACAAATTCAAATTACTCTAGTTTGAAATCAACTCGAGGCTTCCAAAATAGTTGTATACTATTTAGTGTTGTGGTCTCAAGCACTAAGTAAAAACAGTTTCAGGAATAAATTTATCGGGCCGCCTCCATTAAACAGCATTGCCACCTCGTTAAGGACTCGAGGGCGGCAGCAAAAGAAATAAAAAGTTGTTTAATGCGAAACGTTTATGGGTGGCAAAATGTCAACTATTCGAGGTTTATTTTTCGAGCGATATACATGAGTATAATGGAACAAAGTCGGAGTAAAAAAGGTATATTATGTAAAAAAAAAGTCACACTCGGAATATTATTACATAACAAATATTTTGGCTAGTTTGATGTCAATGAATCAATATCTATATCTACATGATTTTCTAGTGTTATGACTGTAATGTAGAAATGTTTTCTCGTTCCCTCAATCAGTGTGAATAATCTTTTTTAGGTATTTAATCAGCCTTATTACATAGGGTATTTTGTGGAGTGGCTGTTGCATTAAATACCAGTTTGATTCCTAGCTCCTTGTTATAGCTGATAAAGGAATTACTTGTAAAACAAGATCCTCTGTCACAAATGATGCGTCTAGGAGTACCGAAAGTCAGAAAAATTGTCTCGAAAAAGTTTATTACTGGTTTCGTTTTGGTACTTGGAACAGAGTTGGCATAAAGAAACTTCGTGGAAGCATCTACTGCTCCTATCAAGTATGCATTTTTCCTCGTGCTCTTCACAAACAGTCCAACATGATCAATGTGAAGAGTATGAAGGATTGGTACCTTTTCTATTTTATGGAGAAATCCCTCTTATTAACCTGTAGGTGCTTTCTCGTATGCATATTGTAGACAAGCAAAAATATAGCGGTCCACTTTTTTTCGCATTCGGGGAAACTAATACTTACTACTCATGTTTTTCAGAGTTTTTTCGGTCGCAAAATGGCCCACATTGTCATGATGGCACATTGTCACTACGCATCTGCCCGCCTTGGGAACGTACCATCGTATACCAGCAGATGTTTTCCGATAAAGTTTATTGCCTTTCAGCGAGTAATCTTTGTGAACCTTGTTTTTCGTCACTGTTTACTGGTTTCCTCAACAATATTTCAATCAACTTCTTGCATGTGCTGTCTTTCAGTTGTGTGATATCTACTTGACAAATATCAATAATTTCTCATCTTCCATAAGCAATTGCAGAAGATAAATTCTGCAATTGGGTTTCGGCTCAATGCATCCACATGTGACATTTTTCATCCTTGCCGATACTCTACACTGAAATTGAATTATTGGATGGAAAGAAACCACCGTGCAATGCGCGGGATTAGATCACGCTTTGACATTGCAGTTCTCAAGGCACTACCGTCAGTTATTAGAAAGTTCTCGTGTCTCAGACGCTACGCTAATACGGTACCGCTAACAATACGGTATTTTATATGGTATCTTATAATTCTCGGACACGAAAACGCAAAAATCCTCTAATCCGTTATTCTGTTTACATTTTGACAGCTGAGTTGAGTGATCTAACCCAACTTTTTTTGCTTGTTTTCTAACTTTTACTTATCTTAAAGGTTCCTGAGCTTGATTAATTTTCCCTTGGTGTTTTTTATGGAGGAATTATTAGAAATTACTGTTCTTGCAGACGTAAATGGGGCCTAAACTAATTTTGACATAGAATAGCGTTACGGTAAGGCATCCGCTAAGTCCCGTTAGGTAACGGGCTCCGCTAACGCTAATACAGTAAAAACTGTCATACTTGTCAAATACCGTTACGGTATTTGAAATTTGGACAGCACGAGAACTCTCTATTACTTTGAACGATAGCCCTAATAGGTATACTCGGAACCTCTGTAACGAGCAAACCCCTGCTAACGTTCCGAGTTCGTATGAGTGATACTTTTCTTCTTCTTTTGCAGTCTGTCGGCTGAAGAAAAATACTGGCCTTAGGTTGCCATCTTCCTGTTTTTGTAACAAGATTCCACCAAGCCCAAGTTTCGAAGCATCGGTGTGGACCTCTGTTTCTAACCCAGGGTCATATAGGGCAAGTATAGGTCTCTTGATCAAAACTCCTCTAAGTTTCGCAAAAGCACCATCCTGCTACCCCCAGTCAAATAGTACATCCTTTTTGGTGAGGCAGGTCAAAGGGCGGACAATTTGTGCAAATTCTCTCACGTATTTCCTGAAATAGCTGCATAGACCGATGAATTGTCGAATCCGATGCACATTTTTTGGAACAGGAAATTTCTCGACTGCAGAAATCTTTAAAGTACCCAGTCGGATATCGGCAGCACTAATCTGATCTCTTAAATAATTAGTTTGCTCCTTAAAGAAATTACATTTTGACAGTCGCAAAGTGACACCTGCATTTCGGAAGGTTTCAAATACATCCCCAAGAGCAACCAACTCAGACGCAACACTAAGAGAAGGAACCAAGATATCATCTATGTATGCTAAGTCAGTAGAAAATCTCGTGGAGCCTAGGATCTGGTTAATCGTCCGTTGAAACACCGCTGGAGCATATACTAATCCGAACGGCATCCTTGAATATTCGTAGTGACTATCAGGATTTACGAATGCTGTTTTTTCTCGGGCGTTCTCCGCCATTGGTATTTGGTCATAACCGCTCACCATGTCCAGGGTCGTAAAATACTTGCATCCCTTTAAAATCTCTGAATGGTCGTCCACTCTTGGTAAAGGATAACAGTATTTCATTGTTTTTGCGTTAACAGCGCGGTCTACGCACATGTGATATATTCACTCAACAACAATAATTAGCAAAGATATATTTGAATATAAATTCGACCAAATGAACGCTAATGCAAGACTGACGCCTCTTACTCATAAGAAAAACTACGACCCTTTATATAAACATAAACAAGATTACCCCATCATAATTAGCATACTTAGTTTCTACCTCCATAGGCTAACAAAGAAAATATCCTTTATGAACACACTCGAAAAGAAACGTTTTTCTACAATATGATTATTGTAAAGGTATGATCACATAGTTCTTAGCGTTGGGGACCAACGCTTTCACAGAAGGGGCATATGTCAACTAGTCTATAAATACAACCACTCTGTATATCAAAAACCCATTAAAACTAGAACACGATTTATCGACAATCAGCAGTTTGAGCAGATCAACGCGTAAACTAATGTCTACACAAAATGGATATAAAAACCGATGCAGCCCATGATATCGGTACCCATTTGGGTCCTTCTCTCCTCAGAGTCTTCTTACCCAAAGGAGCAGTAGCTACACACTTCTCGTCGCCTTACCCCATAGAGTCTTGGAGCAATCCTCTTCAGAGTCGTCTTATCTCAGAGAGTCTTGCCCTTCAGGGCATCGCTGCCTGTACCTACAGGAACCAGTTGCATCCCCGTATATGTACCATCGTCACCAAAAGTAACTGGGACAGCTTCACATAGCTCTTGTCCTGAACTATAAATCAAATGCATTGAAATGAATGACAGTAAAATTAGTCCAGGAGATTATTATGCATTATTTGTGTCCCAGATACTTTTGGTGACGATGGTACGTATAACCCTGAACTTGAGAATCATGTGGCGCACCTACGTGATGTACCCACTAGCAGACAATATACCTTAAGCTCCTTTTTGTAGTTGTGTATTTTCCTGAAGAGCAACCCCCAACCTCAGGTCCTACCCACATTAGCCGCGAGGCGTGTGACAATATTTCTATCCGTTTTACCCGTTCTATCTGCTAGTTGGAGGCGGTGCCCGTTGAGTGAGTCAATACATGATTCTCTGTATGGGTTTCCAATTTATTGTAGACACATTTCCTTATTCTCCCAAGCACTTCAAATAACTATTTTTATTGTCATAAAATCTAGGTTAATGTTTCATGTATCTAATGGTGCATAGATAGCTATAGGCTTTTGTTAGAAATACTTGAAAGTATATTCCAATCACGCTTAATATTCTATTTTTGCTATTTATTTATAGCGTGGTATAAGTTAAATTGATGAACCTAGTACGTCTACATTAGGTAATGCATTTTTGATAGAGATTGCCTTGACAGTATTTAAGGAAAGAAAAGTCAACCACCTAGAAGACTTACCATGACCAAACAACAAGAAGTGGAGTCATTAGGAGAGAGTAAGCTTGCAGAGGGAGTTGTTGAAGAGTCTTCGCCAAATTCACTGCAACACACAAAGATGGATCTACCAGATTTTGCGTCGATTTCAGAAACCTTAACTATTTCACTTAGAACTACAGCCACCCATTACCCAGAATTGACGGTACCCTTACGACAGTGGCAGACTCAAATTGGTTCTCTACTTTGGATTTGAAAATCGGATACTGGCAGGTGGACATTGACGGAAAAGACGAAGAGAAAACAAACAGCCTTCTCCACTGGAAGTAGTCTTTACCTATTCAAGGCAATACCTTTTGGACTCTGTGACGCCCCCGCTACTTTTCAGAGGCTTACGTGGAGGCTATACCTTGTTTACCTGAATGATTTATAAGTGATGAGAAAATTTCTGCCGAAGGAATTCATACTGATGAGAAAAATCCAAGAAGTTCGTGAATGGCCTCGATCTCGGGACAAACATGAACTCCAAAGTTTCCTTGAGCTTTGTAAATACTACAAACGATTTGTAGGAGGATTTGCTAAAGTAGCAACGACGTTGCATAAATTTACTGAAGAAAAAGCTATTTTGGATTAGACCTCCGACTGTGACGTAGCTTTTGGGAGGCTAAAGGCAGCTCTACAGGGCTTTCATTTCGAAACTAGCCACCCACGTTATCTGCGTAAAGAGGCATATTCGTGGAAATCGCCGAAATACGTCAGCAAATTTATTGGGAGGAAGGTTTTTTACGTGAAACTGGACTTCCTTCCCTCAACCCTCTAACCCCCTAGGTTACCACATCAAAATTTTTAATTGAGACAGGGGGTCGAGTGATAGATCTTTTTAAAGGGCTGTTTAATCTGTACATTTTGCCGTCCTAATTTTTGGATTTAACCTTAGTGTTGCCGAATACCACCCATTTCAATGTTTAAAAATGCCTGTTTATCTCCGACCTGAACTTCGACCAACAGTAGAGAAATTACCTTTTTTACTGCATTGTTTGCATGTAGTATGCAGGCAAGGACAAAGGGGGCGATCATGTCTTCTATTTCCACAATAATAGCATGTAGAAAGTTTCCTGAAGGCACTCAAAACAGAGAATATTTGTTGCTGCACTTGAGGATTTTCCACGTTACTAGATTTGATAGAACTTGTTGAAGCTGTCTGTTATACCTCAGAATATTTTTGAGCAGATTCAAAAGATAAAGCTTGTGATGTTCATTTGATAATAAGCCGCTAATGAATGCATCTCTAATGGAAAGTTCGCTATATTCTCTGAGCTGATTCAAAATTTGAATGAACTGGCTCATGTTTACTCCATATTGCTGTTTCCTCGTAGAAAGAATATGTCTTGCAAATACTTCATTTTGTGGTTTTATATAGATATTATCTACGTAATCGAACACGTTATGACTCACATAGTTTGTGAGCAGCTAAAGCTTTTGTGCTTCCTTTACATCCTTTACTGATGACATGAAATTCTGGAATGTAGTTTTCCAGTGACACCATTCCTTCGCTGCATTTGATGATCTGGGATCAGTATCAAACCTTTCAGGTCTTAGGAGCTTGTCCATAATGTCGATTTAATTGTAGTAGGTAATGCAAATACCCCAAAAATAAGGCTTTAGTTGACAAAATCAATTTATTTTTTAATCAAGATTAACTTGACAAATAATTAATGACACAATCTTGAATGACACACAAATACAGGTAGACATGGTATTAAAACATATGAAGCTGTATCACCGCAATGTGTTTCGGCGATTTCCACGAGTTTGCCTCTTTACGCAGATAACGTGGGTTGCAAGTTCTGAAATGAAAGCCCTGTAGATTCCAATCCTATATTACGCCACCCAGGGGTACAAGGAAAATTTATTTTGGATACAGATGTGAGCAACACAGGCATCGGAACTGTGCTGTCCCGAATACGAAATGGAGAAGAAACAATAATTGATTACAAGAAAGGAACTGTTGGCACTACTTAGTCAGAGCAGTTCTTCGTTCCCACAAGTACCTGTATAGACAAGAATTTCTTATTAGAACAAACAATGCATACAAGCTTCTAAACATGAAACAACCAGAAGGACAGGCAGCAAGCTGGCTGGATCAGTTACAGCAGTAAAATTTTCAGATCAAACACTGTCCTGATAAACTGCATGATAACGCAGATGCCTTATCCAGGCGACCATGCCCAGGTCAATGCAAGCACTGCCTCAGAATAGTCCAGCATGAAGGAATTCCTATTAGAAGCCTCTCATCCGAAAAGGATCAAGATTAGAATTCCGAATAGCTTAGAAGTGACTCAACTAACAAGGCGCTGTGGGCCCATTGGTGAGTCCACTTTCAGTCGAAAATGGTTTGGTGAAATGAACCTGTAGAGTGCAGGTGGTAAGATCATCAAAAAGTGTTCGAGTTTCAGAAGAAGTTCACAATGGGACATCCTGAGTTCACTTGAGAGTCAACAAAAGTCAGCATAGTTGCAAAAGTCCTGGTCAATAATGTTTTTACTACACTTTATTTTTTCCCAAGATAGATTTTGACATTGAAAACTTTGAAACATAAACAATAACGCTTGACCCTGATTGGTCGCAAAATAAGGTGTTTCTGCAGGTTGACATCAGTTTTACAATAGCGACCAATAAGCGGCATTGTTTATGTTTCAAAGTTGACAATGCCAAAATATATCTTGGAAAAAAATAAACCATAGTTTTGGAATCCCATTGGAACTTCATTCGGATCAAGGGCGCAATTTTGAGTCACAACTATCAGACTAGAACCATGGCATTGCATCCACAATCAGATGGCATGATTCAAAAATTCAACAATCGAGGATCATCTGTCTAAAGTAGTTGACAAACATCAAGATGATTGGGATGAGCATTCACCCCTCTATTTCTGATGACATACAGGACAGCCGTACATAACCCAACAGAAATTACACCAGCCAGAGTTTTGTTTGGAAAGGAGCTTCGTGAATAAGAAGTTCAGCAATATTTTGATCATCCAAACAACAACAAATTATCAGCCCAGACTCTCTTGAGGCAAGAAGGGAAAACGACACAAGTTCAACACCAGCTAATCTTAGCTTTCACTACAAAGAAAAACCTTCAATAATAATAGTATATGTATAGTGTCAAAAAAAAAAAAATGGAACTCAAACAAATTCCTCTTTGGAAAAAATACGAGGCAGTTCGTAACGGGAAAAAATTTTAATATGTGTCCCACGGTTAGGCACCCGTGTAAAATTTATTACTGCGTAAAAATGCCGCTCCGTTTTTCAGTCAATTGAAGTGAGTTATATATCCGAGTATAAACCCTAGGAAAAAACAATCATAAAGTCATTGTAATAATATGTATAACACGACGTTTGACCAAATTATTCGGTAGAATATGCCCTAATATAATCAAAGGCCATTATATCCCTCTGAGATTAGATCGACCTTAACTGGCATTATCGATAAAGTAAATTACCGTAACATAATCTTGTTTATCTAAATGTCGATAAGCTCATCCGAATAGTGCCCTAGTTGAATTAGCATAATACGGCTAGTTCTAATGGAACCGAATCAATTCCAATTATTTTTATGAAATCGTTAACCTACTTGATAACAACGAAATCTCAAACAAAAAGATCGTCATTAAATATTTAATCAGCGGCTTGGGCTGACAGCTTTTCAAAAAAAAAAGGGGAAAAGTTAAACGTCGCGGACAAAACAGAACTGAAGGGTCCATTGTTTAAAATGGGTGTTTTTGGTTGAAGAGGCAAAAATTAATTAGGATGTTTGGGTTGAAAACACTTAACAATACGGGCAGGATCTTTGAGTTAGTAGAATTTCGAATACCTACGAGAGCTTTGATTTAAAAATGTTTAATCATCAAAAGTTTTTCTATTGAATGATAATAATCAAAAATTTGTATGATTCACTTCAATGCCTCTAATAATAATCCCTAACAATGCAATTTGAAATTAGGCAAATATTAAAAATCCAGTGTTGTTTGAAGTCGCTTAACTTCATTTTCGCTCCTGTTCAAATTTGACTAGCCAATTAAAGTCTATAAAGTGATTGAGCAAATAAGCACTACGATTATGGACGGATAATCTTCAATCTATTTATCCAATTGATTCAATATAATAGAATTTCGAGGCGGTAAATTTAAAAATCGATTCTTTGCGCAATTTGACGAAACACAATCTCGTTAACCCAACATACTTCAATTTAACACTGTTATAAATTCCGACTGGTTCACATCTTAACGAAACCAGAATACGGACGTAATTTTCCTTAAATCAGACAAAATTGGAGACATCCGGAGAAGATTTGTTTTTGCTTAAGATTTATCAGTTTGTTCGTTAAGAATACAAATTAGAAATTCAAGCAACACAACGTAAAGTAGTCTTAAATCACAGAAGCCGTCCCCCAGATTTTATCTCAGAGAACTTGATTTTTTTTATATAGAAGTGGAAGACATTAAGCAGTTAAATTTTTTTGGCTTTAACGAGCATTATCAATATATTTATATAAACACCATCAGCATTGCAATCGTTGTGTCATATAAAATAAGCAATTTGGATAGTTTGCACATCAAACATTACCATCATCATGTTGGCACGATCCAGTTAAAGGGATTTGCTCTCATCCAAAGGGATTAAGTGAACCTCAACTAGCATACTAGACGGATTGAATTTGTCGAGAAGGGTTGTTTTGGTATTGATCGAAAGCTAATAGACTTTCTACTTGCAGTTTAAACTGTACCTACCAAACTTGGACAAAAATCACAATAATTAATATAGATGGCCAAAGACGACCATATAGTCAATGTATTGCGAGGGTCAACAAATTTGAAGGAAACAGAACCTCTGTGCAAAAAAAAAAAAATTTTTTTTCTAAATAATTGTTTATAGTCCTTTCAAGCTTTTACTCCTCGTTAAACTGCAGATAAATTGCCGTGAAATCGTCTTTGTGTTGGACATTTGTGTAGTTCGAGCTAGTTTTCCTAGCGGTTTAATGGGCCAACTAGAACTTTAGGTCTTTTGTAATCGTTGATGGCATTTAATTATACCGGATGTAACTTACTATTCGTATTGTCCCGAAAATGTGAAATGAAGTTTAACCCAACCAAGCTCGGAACTTTACCTTATGTACGATTTTTTTTTTTAAATCTTAATGATGGAATCCAAATCGCTTTAAACAGCAGAGCAGAACATCAACCGAGTCTCTATACAAAAAAAAAACTTGAATTTTAATTTACTAACATTACTTACTTTCTGGATCAACGAGATTCCCACTGTCCCTACCCACATTTTCGATGGCACGGTTCGCTGGTGCAATTTTGTTAACTCCACCGAACTATCGTGTCTACCATCTCACGATAGGGGGGGAGGGAGGAACTCTCGAACGATCCCAGAACTCTGGGCAAAGTTCCTGAGCCTCTTTTCAGAAAGATGGTAGCGGTACTGTACGTCTTTCCGCGGAAAAGCAGGGAACTCTACGGACAATTCCAGGTCTCTGGTCGAAAGTTCGATGAGCCCAGCTTCGGCAGTGCCAACGGTGGGCGTGCTTTACTTCGAACCGCAACTCGTCCGGTTCAAACGAGGACCCGGGCACGGCCGGGGGGTTAAAGGTACAACCTGAGTAATACCCATTGTCTCACTAGTTGGCATGGGCGAAGGACCCCTAATGTCTACCCTATCCCAGATTTCTGGGCAACGGATGACTGGGGTGTTCCGAAAGCTAGTAGGGGAAGACCCCGAACCCGCACCTTGTCTGGGAAGAGGAACTTACACAGTAAGCCCTCTTAATACAAGAAACTACTGGCCGAGGAGACCACTTTCCGGTTCCGGTAAAAATATATGCCTCTGTTGCTGATTCCACGCTCTTGTGGTGAAAAGCAACAAGTATGTATTAACCCACAAGTGGTAGCATTCTCACGAAAGTGTATGCGAATCGGTGACTCGTCCAACGTTGCTGGGGGAACCCGGCTAACACGAGTACCCAAAGGAAAGGCCAGCCCAGCCATGTCCAAAAACCTGATGCCTTTCATAGGTGTTGGTCTCTGGGGGGCAGTTCAGGAATCGTCTGATAGATTTTTCCGGGTGGGCTGTTCTGGACGTGCGATAGACCTGACGGTGAAAATATGCATAAACAACTCAGCAATGTCCCTACCCACTAACTTCCCCGACGTGGTTAGTTTGCAATTTTAATCTTAGTTACCTATATTTTCGTATACGTCAATTCGTCGTATTTTTGGTATAATCTTATAAATTTAAAATGTATAAATTTGCATTTTTTCTGTTTAATCAGACATTACCAAACCTACCGATAATAACCCGGTTAGTTTGGGTTAGTTTGCAATTTTTATCTAACCCAAACTAACCGGGTTATTATTGGATTAACGAGATTCCCACTGCCCCTACCCACATTTTCGATGGCGTGGTTCGCTGGTGCAATTTTTTTAATTCCACCGAACTATCGTGTCTACCATCTCATGATAGGGGAAGGAGGGAGGAACTCTCGAACGATCCTAGAACTCAGAGCAAAGTTCCTGAGACTCTGGTAGCGGTATTGTCGGTCCTACGCAAAAAGCAGGGAACTCAGCGAACGATTCCAGTATATCTGGCTGAAAGTTCGCTGAGCCCAGCTTTCCGGGGAAAGGCGATACTTCGAACCGCGACTCGTCCGGTTAAACGAGGACCCGGGCACCGCCGGGGGGTTAAAGGTATAACCTGAGTAATACCCATAGTCTCACTAGTTGGCATGGGCGAAGGACCCCTAAATGTCTTCCCTATCCCAGGTATCTGGGCAATGGATGACTGGGGTGTTCCGAAAGCTAGTAGGGGGAAACCCCGATCCCGGACCTTGTCAAGGGAAAAGGAACTCACTTAGTGAGCCCTTCTAACACAAGAAACTACGGCGCTGAGTCAACCACATTCCGGTGCCGGTAAAAATGCTCGCCGCTGTGCTGATTCCAGAGTTTGTGGACTGTGGTTAAAAGGTACAAGCGTGTATTAACCTAGATGTGGTAGCTACCATGAAACTGGGAGCGACCGGTGACTCGTCAAACGTTGCTGGGGGAACCTGGCTAACACGAGTACTCAGGGGAAAGGCTTGCCCAGCCAAGTCCAAAAACTTGGCGCCTTTAGCAGGTGTTGGACTCTGGGGGGGCAGTTGCGGCTAGCTGGATAGTTGCTAGGCAACAGGAAGTGCGAAAGCCGAAAGGTAGGATGCGAGGACTCATCAGTCGAATGTCCCTACTCACGTCACGATACTGGTTCGCTGGTGCAATTGTGGTAACACCCATCGAACTGTGGTGTCTACCATTTCACGATAGAGGGAGGAGGGAGGAGCTCTCGAACGATCCCAGAATTCTGGGTAAAGTTTCTGAGCCTCTCTCCGGAAAGATGGTAGCGGCATCGTCTCGTCCTCCACAAGAAGAGGGAAATTCGTCGGATGATTCCGACTTCTTGACCTTTTCAAGGATAAAGGGTCCCACCTAGTAAGCCCTTTTAACAAAAGGAATATGGTGCTAGGTCGACCACATTCCAGCACCGGTAAAACTGCTCGTCGCTGTGCTGATTCCAGGGTTTGTGGTTGAAAGGCACAAGCGTGTATTTGTATTACTTAAGATGTTTTAGCTGGGTCTATGTCAATTCGCCGTACGTCAATTCGTCTTAAGTCAATTCGTCGTAAAGTGGAAATCACTATATCTCAAAAATAGTAAGTGTTGCCGGGGTGTGATCTAAAGCATGATGGGGCAGGACCATAGCAACACAAGCAGGAGCATGTTTGAGCGATCCTGCTTCCAGTGTGTTGCCAAGGGTGAAGTTAGCAACTCAACTAAAACAAAAATCGCAGTTTCTCGAAAATAGTACGTGTTGCCGGGGTCAGATTTGATGAGGCAGGACTATAGCAGCACAATCAGCAACATGTTTTAGCGATTCATCTGTCAATGTGTTACCAAGGGTGAAGTTAGAAACCAAAATGTAAATCGATATATTTCGAAAACGGTGGGTGTTACTGGATTGTGGTTTGAAGCAGGACAAATCAGTAATATAGCAGCCCAAGCAGAGGTGTATATCAAAGATCCTTCTTCTAGTATTGCTAACTTCCCCGACGTGGTTAATTTGCAATTTTAATCTTAATCACCTATATTTTCGTATACGTCAATTCGTCGTATTTCTGGTATAATCTTATAATTTTAAAATGTATAAATTTGCACTTTTTCTGTTTAATCAGACATTACCAAACCTGCCGATAATAACCCGGTTAGTTTGGGTTAGTTTGCAATTTTTATCTAACCCAAACTAACCTGGTTATTATTGGTAAGTTTAATAATGTCTGATTGAAATTGCAAACTATTAAAACTGTTACCGCCGCCACCTGAATGGGACGGTCGAGTAAGGGAGACTTTGTTTTAGGACTAATAAAGGCCTTTTCTCGTACTATGGTAGTGTGCCACCAGGGGCTTATATTAAAGTCCCACTGAAATTCTCGGTAAATCGCAACAGGTAAATTTTATGTAACTGATTCGATTGCCCTTATTAGTCCGGGTTCTTGCTACCCGAGCTGTACGTAGTTGGGTTCTAACTGTTTTGAGCGGAATCGCTTGTCAGAAATAATCAAAGAAGCATTCTCTTATGATAAAGATTCATATGAAATTTATTATAGATAATATAGCTAACAACTAAAGACAATGGAAAATCAGTAAAACGATGTTATTTTAATAAAGGAATAGGTACAATAAAAGAATATACATAATAATATAAGAGTAAGGTAGATGACAAACTGAATTTGAATAAAAATGGAGAAAATAAGTGTACAGTTACAAGCTATGTTCTATGATAAGCGATTAATTATGCTAGTTATAATCTACAATTAATGCTAGAGAACATCCTCGACCAGGTAATACAAATCGGCCTTGTTAGATATCAGGGTTTCAACAGTGAACGATTCAATTGAATAGTTTATACAATAAGAATAGGAAAAGTAGCGGAAATGCAGTCAAATGACAAAAGATTTATGAGCATATAAGTTGGTATTTGACAATACGTGGAAATAAGATAGAGAATAGTTTGGCGATTGACGATAAGTAGAAAAGAGAAAATAAGTTAATAAATTGACAATGGGAAATATGTGGAAACTGAAACCTCACCTGCTTTGTAACTATAACGAACGACTTTATACTGTAAGCACCGGAACTGAATAAATTCAGGGCGACGTGAGGCGTCTTTTATTTAACGAAATTGGTGACGCTTTTAGTTTATCAGTTTCACGACAGGCGAGGCGACTTTTTCCAAGAAACCAGGGGTCGTGTTCCAAGACATAGTCATCACACTCTTTCGGAAACTGACTGATAACCCTTGGCTCTTGGTACGGTTTCGTCAGAAATTTGGCGATCCAATCCAACTGGGTAAAAAGCCAATTAATTGTTTTACGAAACAAAAAAGGACTTTTAGGCCGATTTGTTGCAATACGTTGGCTACCACATGAGTCACCAGTGATGCATAAGATTCAGTGGCTTTTACACCGACAGGGATGTTTGACCCCCAAGTCGTCGTTACTTTACGACAAATTGACGTATCCGACGAATTGACTTTACGACGAACATGAGTATCACTATCTTTTGAGGAATGTCTGATCTTACTTTATTCTATGAATTAAGATATTTTTTTTAAAAATTAATCGTAATACAAATAAGTATAAAGTATCTGAGTACCTATAAAGTAAGTGTAAGGCAATACAAAAGTTGCTCCATTAATTCATAGACAAGTACGTGCAAGCAGAAATAAAAATAAAAACGATAAACCTTAAAGTGTCTTCATTAGAATGAATTATAAAAGAAGTTGTAGTAAAAGCGGCATGATAGAGATAAAGGTAATTTAAGTTTATCGTTTTTAATCTTTGGTTTTAGTTTCGAAATATGGGTTTATATAACTTTATTGTACGTTTGACAGGTAAAAATTATGATTCCACGGAATTTTTCTAAAAATAAATCTGAAAATTATATGTTTCTAATGCTATTAGCCGAAAGAAAAATACAAGATAATTCAGCCACTCACCGGATGAAAATTATCCAAATCTCGCACTTTTTCTGTGTTCCAATTTCCAATTCAAATTCTTCTCCGCGGAAGGCTTTCAAGGCAAATGTAATTTGCGAAAATTACTTTTCGGTTTTAGACGAAAATTAAAACACTTTTTTTTAGGGGTTTTTTAAATAATTTTTATTTCATAAGCTGTTTTATAATGGTGAAAGTTTTATTTGTTAGCAGTAACATTTTACAAAACCATTTCACTTGGACTAAACTGGAATAAAAGTGTTTATTGCCAGCGATAAAAAATTCAAAAAGGGAGCAATTTAGCAGTTGCAGCTGCGCTATAAAAACGTTTATAATATGTAACTGTGATGCTTTTTTTCACAGATTTATTGCTGTTTTGAAAAATTTACCTCGTTATGCATTAATGTAACTTTCCATTTAACTTTTATTGATTTTTGTACAAAATCGGACAAAAATAATAAATATGGATAAAATAAGAACGTTTTAGGAGAATGCTATTACTAACCAAAATAGCAAAGATTGCAAGCCGAAACCAATTATAATAAAAATAAGGAAAGAAAACGATTATCAGTGAATGAAATCAAGAAATATTAGGAAGGTATATAAATAAAAAAATAGAAAAAAAAACACATTATATTTCAAAAGAAGTTGTCGAAGCAGTCAAGAGACAAAACATTGAGTTTTTAAATGACTTACGAGGGGTGTAGGTATACGAAAAAGCGTTTTTAAAAAACTTTATTTGACTACTACAATAGAACTAACTTTAAACTAAAAATTGTTCCTTTTATAAATTAAAAAATAAGCTGAATAGAATAAAATATAAATGCTGAATTGGAGTTCTCACGGAATGTAGCTCCTTCGTCCCAAGTTAAAAGTATACCTAAAAAGGTATGGTTTTATGTAATAAAAAAGGCTAAAAAAGCTAAGAAATGCTTTCAAAAACATGATTAAACCTAATTAGTAAGAGTAAAATTGTTAAATTACAATATCGTCTTCTAACAAGGCTTTTGAGCACGTTTAAGACGATTTTTTAGACGCAATTTATAGGCTGTAAAAATGCCTAGTATTCATAATAGTACATTAAAATACAAGTTTCATAAGACGTGATTTTATCGCACGAGCCCTATATTAGAAATCGAGCCGGAGGCGAGTTTTCTAAAGGGCGAGTGCGATAAAATGTCTTATGAAACGAATATTTTATACTATTTTTTCTATATTGGTATTGTTTAATTAAAAAAAAAAAAAAAATTCTTGGAAATTTTATTCTCATATTTTCTGATATCATGTTTAGGTTGGTAAAACTACACGCCAAATATAGAAATCTTCTTTTTTATTTTTATTTTTACCAATAATAAAATCGTAAATGACAGTTCGATGGCCATCAGTCAGCCAGTGTCACCAACTTCTGACAAGTAAAAAAGGAGTGTCACAAAGAGCTTCTTTTCGAAACTACTTTTAGTGTCGAAAAGACTTCGATATGAAACCAAAATAGAAAAAATACAATAAAGTACAATTGTCTAAAAATTAATTTGGTGCATTTCCATTGGGTTGGATATTTCTTGTAGTCGACTCTTTTGTTCTTGAAGCGTTGTGGCAATTTCATTGGTTTCCTTTAAGTTGATGGAGTTCAGGTCAGTAGCGTAACTTGACATCAGGGGGCCTCGGTGCAAGATTAAATCAACCCCCCGGCGATTGACTCCGCCGGAGTTTTTTTTAGGTGCCACGCCCAAAAACGGTAATTTTAAGCCTTCAAAAATAGTATATTGTGTGGAAAAGTGACACATTCTCGGCCGACGGTGTCGAGACCAGCGAACACCGATGGCCGAGAATGTGCTTTTCCTCTGAAATACACATACTATTTTTTCTGCGATCGCTTAGTAATGGAAAAAATGGGAATGCTTCTGTGTTGTTCCTAAAAATCAGCACACTTTCCCGGCCTAGGCTGGAAAAGTGATTCCCGTACTGTTATCCATTGATTCCTTAGCAACCACTTTCCTGGCCTAGGCCGGAAAAATGGTTCCCGTACTGTTATTCATCGATTCCTCAGCAACCATTAAAAATACCAGAACATTTTTGCGACCTGTCAACCGGTCAAAAATGATGACATTTCTTGTCAATCGCAGAAAAACATTTTTTTTTTTCAAATTACATATTACGAATTTAATAAAATAGGTAGGTACTTATGACAAATAAGGGGCCCCTCAGGTCTCAGGGGCCTCGGTGATTTGCACCGAACTGCCCTATGATAGTTACGCCAGTGGTTCAGGTCGAGTGTAGGTGAATTAAAAGCAAACTCTTTTGCTTGGTAATAATCCATCGATAAATTCAGTGTAGGGCAAGGATACATCATCATAAGTCAAATCAGGCTTATAAGTTCGTAGAGTCAATGACTTTATTTGTAAGCTACATTCATTTGTAGATTCGGCTGAGTAGGAACGATGAGGCGGTATGTTGGACAATATGCTGAGACAATTAGTTATTCGGGCGAGGTGAATATCCATTTTCCGTCCGTTATTTTAGTGATTTGGACATTTTGTAATCTGATCCGGAAAGGGTGGCAAGTAGTGGCATTCTCTTTGTATAAAATCAATAAGACTGCACATGAAGGCTCATGGTCAATGTACGCGGTATGGGCTTCTCTGCATAAGTACTCATTGGGTAACAACTGGTTGCAGGTCCAGTCCATATAAAAGTACTTGATATTGCTAAGTGCAAGGTATGGTTTGTGTGGCAAGTTCATGAAGAAATCAGGATTTTGTTTGCTTGGAATTGGTATCGAAAATAATTGGTAATAGTGATAGACATCCGATTCGACCAGTGGTATTTCCAAGATTAAGGTGATAATTAGGCAGATTAGGCCCTTTCAATAACCTTTAATCTCAATTATTTTTTTCAAAATTCAATACGTTTTCAATATTGGCTTCTAATGGTAACACGTCATCTACTAATTGTTTTTTTTTTAATTTACAAATTTCTTTCATTAGCTCTAATGGATCGATTATTGAATTATATAGCATATTGATTTTAGCAAATAAGATAACTACTTCCGTTTTTTCTAAGATATCATAAATTGTTTGATATAGCATTGATATCTGATTAATTATTGCCAGTACCTAATGCATTTTATAAAAGATCCTGAAAGGTTGTCGCTCACTGGAGCGCAGAGCACGGAGCGCGACGAAGAGGACTTTTTAAATACATTGTTTTAAACGGGAGTACGCTCACTTGTCGGAAGAGCACCGATCGGCATACTCCTGTTTAAAACAATGTATTATAAAAAGTCCTCTACGCCGCGCTTCCGTGCGCTGCGCTCCAGTGAGCGACAACCATTATATCCAAAATGCCACATTTCTTTTTGAGTATTTACTCATTGGATCAATTTGCCCTATGTTGTTTTCTATGCGTTTTTCTAATGCTATTGAAGAACCGTGTTTTTATATTCTTGTTTATAAGATACCATTATTTATAATGTTTTTAAGGCCGCAACAACGATGAGAATGCAGTGCTCTGATTGGTTAATTTTTCGAAACTTGTTTTAAGGTCTTTAAAAACGGCACATCAGAATTGCCTCAAATTTGGCATAAACATTATTTGATCGATTATCTACAATTCCTTATTTTGGTTTTTCGATATTCAGCCTTTTTTTTTAATTCAAAAATCATGTTCGCAACCACCAAAACAACTAAATGTGTTGGTGATTGCATATTTACATGTTTATCAAGCTTGGATATGGCAAAAGCATATTTTATTGATAACCACGAAAAACTAGAAAAACTAATTGTAGAGATTGTAGATAATATATCAAATAATGTTTATGCCAAAGGATTTTGGAAATTATTGCGGATTTTTTGAGGTGACCTTAAAACGAATTTTGAATGTGAAAACAGTTCAAGCAATTTCAAGTAGATGGCGCCACGGCAAAAAAGCTACATTGGGAGCATCATTGTATATTTGTCTTTCTCTTTCACCAAGTGTTTCACCGACAAACAGATTTTGTTTTGGACAAAAAATAAAATATTGAACCGTATGTGTAGAGTAGCGCAGTCATTTTCAAAAACTAAATTTAGACATGGCGGCCATTAACGCGGCCTTAATTAAAAATAGTTAGGGCTTTTTTTGATCAGATAAAATTCATTAACAAGGAGCTTTAGGTCCTAAAATCAATGTATAGGGAGTGAAGCCTGAGCTTGAATGGATTGTGCTATTATAAGCAATTACAGCATTAGGGTTTATACGTCAGTGTTTTTGTTTTTTTATCGTAGTATCCTTGTGTTCTCTCAAGGTCGAATTTAATCTTTCAACTGGTGTATTCGACTCGTGATGATTTTGGATAGTAAAATGGATTTCAATATTATGTGTTTTTAATAACTTCGTTTTTTACTTCTGTTCCGTTATCGGATACAATCAATTTAGGGAAACCGAAAAATGAAAAGAAGTGGAATAAATTTTGGGATACTGATATGGCTCTGCCAACGCAAGGAAGGGCTTGTCCATATTTGGAAAATTTATCTATAATTACTAGGAATTTTCGTTTATCCACAAGGAGTGTATCGAGGTGAATAATCTCGGAAGGTTTTGAAGGTGTTTCTGTCAATACAAGGGGTTGGTCTGGTGGATTTCTGTTTCATATTCAATATTAAATCTAAATAGTGACGTCAGATATCAAGGATTTCCAATATTAGTTAATTTTTAGGCGTTTTAGAGTTTCCTGTATTTCGCGATGGTTAGTTTCACCTACGGTGAAAATCTCATTATCATTTCTCTCTTTCTTGTTTAACATTATTAATGAGTTTTGTGCATTCCGCGAGCTTAAAATTACAGAAATGTTTCGATAAGGAAGGATTTCTTTTTCTTTTGGCAAGTCTTTCAGCACGCGCATGGAATCTGTTTTTTGGCTGGCTTTATGGATCACTGTAGAAGAGGGCAAATTATGGGATGGTACAGCTGTTTTTTTCAATATCCGACCTCTACTTGTACTCTCACCTGTAAATAATAAAAACAGACAATATTTTCAAACAAAACATTTAAAAAATAGATAATAGGTGCCTAATCAATGCCTGGGAGCAGGCCTAAAAGGAAGCTGGGGCACAAAAATATCCATTAGGCTTGTTTACCTTAACACAAACGTCTTGCTTGAAATGCAGAGAATACACTTTCATGAATTTGGTGACTATGGTTTGCCAATACGAAGTTTTAAAATCCAGGCTTTTCTTCTCGACATTAACTCTTTCCCCATCTTTGTTTCCAAATAAACCCGTGGGCCAGTTTCAGGGGGAAATATGTGGAAACTCAACCCTTTGCCAGCATTAGGGCTTCGCGAGACCACAAGACTAGTCTTGGTCTTGTCTTGGTCTTGGTAGTAAGACCAAGACCAAAACCCAATAAATCTTCTCAAGACCAAGACCAAGACTTGACGTTCAAGACCAAGACCAAGACCAAGACTCTCTCTCGAGACTCTCGTCTTGGTCTTGGTCTTGGTCTTGACAAGAAAAATCGACTCAATATTTATAAAAATATGCAAAGTCCTATGTCTACTTTTAATGTCTTTTTAATAAATAATAAATAAATAAATAAATAATGACTTTTATTAAGAACAAAACAGTTTACATTAAATAAAATACAAGAGTACTTATAAAGTACTCATCAATAAAACATTTTGTTCTTTATCGCTTAAGTTTGGCGCAAGTCTAGCTCTTGGCTACTCAACTGAACCAATCAAAAACATTACCTTAATAAATTACGATAAATCTGACAATCACTGAAAATGTTTACAATAAAAACTACACTTTTTATCATTTGGTAAAAACATTATTCTACACTCATATTAAAGAAAAGTTTTAACTGGCATCAATAATTTTTTTTATAAATTTTAGATGTTTTGACTTAATAAATACATCTTCAGTTTTTTCTTAAGGGTTAAAGGACTTAGACTGAGGAAATTGCGGGGTAGTGAATTGAATTGTTTAACAGCATTATATGAAAATGATCGCTGGAAAATTGCAGTGCTATGATGCGGCATAGTTAATTTAATTGTATTTCTTAAATTAACATTATGTATGGTTTGACGAAATATCAAACGTTCTCTAATGGAACCAAGCGAACAAGGGCTATTTATTGCTTTTAATAAAAAGGTAGAAAAATGAAGAATTCTCCTATCACTCATCCTCAACCAACCAATATCATTATATAAATGGGAAATATGATCAAACTTCCTCAGAACATAGATAAACCTTAGGCACACATTCTGCACTTTTTGTATACGATTCTTGCATTGTTGGTCCAAACAAAAGCCGTAAACATAGTCACAATAAGTAAAATTCGATAGTACGAGAGTTTCACTTAGAGTTTTTTTCAGTGATTTATTTAAAATATGTCTATTATTATAAAGGACCTTTAAAGCAAAAAAAGATTTCTGTACTAGTTTCTTTATGTGTTCCTTGAATCTAAGTTGAGTGTCTAAAATAACGCCCAAATTTTTTACACTATCGACAAACGTTAATTTTGAATCATTAATGACTATATTCAAATTATTTTTTAGAAATTCAGTCTTGCTACCATTACCAAAAATCATTACACTTGACTTATCAGGATTAAGTTTTAAGTTGTGAGCCTCAGAAAATTGGCATAAGTTTTTAAGATCCTCATTTATACACTGTTCAATTTCCCTGAAATCATCACTATCGAAACAAATATAAATTTGTGTGTCGTCTGCGAAAGCCTGGACCTTACAAAAGTGTAATGATCTCAATAAGTCAGATGTATAAATAAGGAATAACAGAGGGCCGAGAATAGATCCCTGAGGAACCCTGGAGACTATGGCTGCCCTTTCTGAAGATTTATCATTACAAAGTATAGACTGGAACCTATTGTTCAAATATGACTCTATAAGCATGAAAGAATCTTTACTAAAACCATAATATTGTAGTTTAGCCACCAACAGGTCATGATTTACTGTGTCGAACGCTTTTGAAAAATCCAACAAAACCAACACTGAACTCATTTTTTTATCGCAAGCTCTAAAAATATCATCCAATACATTCGTTAAAGCTACCGAAGTTCCAAAGCCTTTGCGGAAACCACATTGTGTACTTGGAATAATTTTGTTCTCTATACAATATTCGTACATTTGCTCATATAGTATTTTTTCAAATATTTTTGACAAAGCAGGCAGAATACTTATAACGCGTAGTTCATTAAAACTAGTAGGATTAGATGTTTTGGGGAGCGGTTTTCCTACAGATATCTTCCATTGGTCCGGAAAGTAATTATTCTCAATGCAGCAATTAATTATATGCGTTATATATTTATCGATGTAGGGACTGCAATATTTCAGCATAAGTGGCGATATATCGTCTACACCAGTGGCATTGCTTTTTATATCATTTAAGATTCTATGAATCGTAGAACACTCTGATAGTTTAAAACTGAAACTAAAATTAGCGTTATAGATATTATTTGTATAAAAATTAATTTTATCTGTGCAGTTGGATTTATTCTGTAAATAAGTAGCAAAATGTTTGTTAATGGCGTTAGGTTCTGACAAATATTCTGGGATTTCATTATTTTTGTTAGTAGGTACATATATTAAAGCTTTTTATAGCAGCCCAAGTTTTTTTTGAATTACCATTTAAAGAATTTAAGTACTTTTTTTTTTCTTTTCTTACCGCAGACAGTGTAAAATTTCTCAAATTTTTATAAGTGACCCAGTCCAATTCATTTTTGGAGTTTTTGAATTTTTGTAATGCCGCATCTCTTTGCTTCATAAAAATTTTCAAATCTTGGGTTAACCATGGAGCTTTAGGTTTGGTTATTAACGATTCTTTCATAGGAGCATGATGATCAAATAAGGTTAAAATTAGACTATTAAGAATAATTATTTTATTTTCAATGTCATTTTCGTAGAATATGTCATTCCATGGTAAATCCTTAATATCAGTTAAAAAGTTGTTCAAGTTAAAATGTTTAAATGACCGATGTTTTATAATTTTAGGCACCTTTACCTCCCTTGTCAGACCAAGGTCACAGTATATTAGCTTATGATCGGAAATATTATCAGTTTGTATTACTCCGGAACTTATCACCAAAGAATTGTTTGTTACAAAAATCGCATCAATCAAAGAACTAACAGAGCCAGAAATTCGCGTAGGTTCATCAATGATCTGGGAAAAATTATAGTTTTCAAACAAAGGGACTAGTGGATTTTGAAGGTTCATGAGATTGATGTTAAAATCACCGAGACAAAAAATTTCATCGACAGTAGGGAAAATATATGAAAAAATGTTGTCAAAATCAGAAACTAGAAGATTGAAATTTAGTTTCGGTGGTCTATAAAAAACACATACAGCATAGCTTTTATTGGCAATTCTTATCTTAAATAATAAATATTCCAGCTGTGCATTAACCTCAAAATCAAGAGTTATAATATCAATAGTAAGGTCAGTTTTCACATATGATGCAACACCCCCACCTCTACCCAAGCGATCCTTTCTAATAAGCTTGTAATTAGGTATGTTAAAATATTCTGTATTATCACCAATATTAAGCCAAGTTTCAGACAAAAGCAAAATATCAAAATTATTTTGCTCTGCAAGAAGTTTAAATTCATTAAAATGAGTGAAGAGAGAACGTACATTCAAGTGACCAATCTTAAAATTATTTATATGTGTAGGCATAGTGAAGAATCAGTTAATTAGAAAAAACAAAAAAACAAAAAGTGACGACAAAATTATCTCTATGAATTACTGAAAGATGACACTAAGAAGCAGCCTTATTAATTTATAGAGTTAAAGAAAATAAAGAAAAATACGAATTAAATACAAAATAAAAAAAAGAAAAAAAAAAAGATACATGTCTCATTGCTCCTGTATTGTTATTTTAGGACAAAAAAATTAAAAAGAAAATAAAAAAGAAAATAAGTAAATAAATGAACAAAAATAATATATATATATAAAAAAAAAACCAAAGTATCCCCAAATATTTTGTACTATGTACCAGAAACCAACCCAAAAAAAACAAAAAAGGAATATATAAATAAATAAATAAACAAAAACGCCCAAATCAGGCAGCATTCAAGAAAACTACTCACAGTTTTGACTTTTGTGTAAAGCACTGCCTATACAATTACTCCTGAGCTGCTGATGGTTTTAATTTGCCGATATCGGATTCATCTGAGATTCGATGCACAGTATTGTTACACTTAACGTAAATGTTTCCATTTAGAACCCACGCATTTTCAAATGAAAATTCACGTATGGCACGATTCAATAATAACAGAAGCGTTTTGGTTAAATCTTCCTTAATCGCAATGCCGGAATTTTTTAAATGTTTTTTGTGTTTTAGCACCGATAGTCTCGCCGTATCTGTCGTAAACCGGACTAACACTGCAGGATGTCTGTTGGTTGGATTTTTATCAGGCACCCGATGACATTTTTCCAGATCACTATTTTGAATGTTTACTTTTAGTTTATTGGTAAATAAACTAAGCACTTTGGTACGAATATTTTCGCCGTTTTCGACTGACATTCCTTGTATGCGCACATTCATATTACGCCCTGACTGTTCCTGAGATTCAATGCATTTGCGCAAGCTGAGATTATCCTTCTGAAGTTCTTCAGTAACATTTTTGAGGGAATTTATTTTTACCATTTGGGCACTAAGTCGCTCCTCAAATTTTTGTTCCACAGCAGCAGCTACCTTATCGACTATTTCTTGGAGAAATTTGTCATTAAAGGTGCTAATAATGGTCGACTTTATTTCCCGCAAATCTGTTGTTGAGAGACCCATTGCAAATGGCGTCAAAGAATTTCCAGGGGAACAGAACAGATAATCAACGATTATTGCAAGCCTGGCTTAACTTTAGGCTATCTATGCACTTCAACACAAACTTCAAGGATCACCAGTAATTTTTAACACAAAACTGACTTTTATTTTAACTTATTTGCCTATATTTTGTAGAAAATTTGAAGAGCAAGTGTTGACACGACCTTACTACTTGCGCGCCATCTTCAATTAATTAAATCAATTCTTCAAATTTATTATTTTTTGATATTTTCCTACCTCTACATGATACAATAGCTAAGTATTAAAATTTCCAAAGATAATTATTAATTAGGTACACAAACCTCACATCTCACCCAAACGAACCCAAATCTAATTATTGTGAATAGGTCAATAAAATTCAAAGGAGCTATGTGACTACGTGTAGGTTCTCGAAAACCTTTCTCTGGCCTGAATGCTCAGGTAGGTAAGGTAGGTCCACATCTCACCCCAACTAACCCAAATCTAATTATTGTGAATAGGCCAAAAACATTCAAATGAGCTATGTGACTATGTGAGGGTTCTCGAAAACCTTTGTCTGGCCTGAATGCTCAGGTAGGTAGGGAACGTTCAAATAGAAATTTATTTTTTTCCTCGGTACAGAATGGCAATTTTATGGTGTGTTTGTCAACTGGTTCCGTTAATGAAAATTCCAATTTAAGAATTCATGTTTCATTGTTCCTCTGTGTTGTGGAATGCTTTATGTGTTTTTTTTTTGACATGAAACGCTCTTGCTGGTAGAAATAGCCTGTGAAGAAGACCAAATGCATGGTCGAAACGTCGGCATAATTTTTTCAGAAAGGGAGTTATACTTTTTATTTCTGAAGTCCTAAACCCATTATCTCTGCTCTGTCGTTATATGTTATGTATATTTTAAAAATTTGATACAATTTTTTTCAAGACTATCAAGACCAAGACCAAGACTGAGCCAGTCTTGTCTTGGTCTTGAAACATCAAGACCAAGACCAATACCAAAACCTCATTTTTCGGTTTGCTTTTGTAACCTTAAAAGAGAGCGCCTTTTTTGACAGTTCATATCCGAACCAACCAAGGCCGAACCTTGCGGGGGGATTACGAAAACACGACTCGAAATGGACACTCGATACGAAAGTGAATACGCATCGATTGTGCTCGAAACGTCAGAGATGATTAGGTACAAGTTTCGTTTTGTGTTCGTGTGAGTTCGGAGATTTGTGACGCCTTTCGCTCAAATTTACCAAATTTTGTCAATTTTTTGACATTGACTTAATACTAATTCTAATTTTTTATTGTTGTGTTGTGGTTATTTGTGTTCTTTAAAGATTAATTTCGCAATTTCAAAGTGTTTAAAAATTTTTATAAAAGGAAAAAGTTAGTAATATGTTTACCATAATCAGAGTCATAAGGCGGCGAAGGCAAAATGATGCAAGAAGACGAGAAAATCGTGCATTAATTCATATGAGAAGAGAAATCAGAGAAAGTTATGATTCCTTTTTACATCCAGGGTCCTTATTCTTGAAACAGGGAGTAGCGTTCCCAGAAGAACGAGTGTTCCGTCTTTTTCAATGATATGCAAATGATAACGACATAAGTAGGTACAAAGACGGAACACTCGTTCTCTTGGGAACCCTGCTCCCCTGTTTCAAGAAAAAAGACCCAGAGGCAAGGTTTATTGAACTATTTAGACTTAGCAAAGTCTTGGTCCAGAACCTTATTGACTTGGTACGACCTCATCTACAATTACCCACAGATTCTTTATTTTCTGTAAGCTGTTCCAGAGTTTCCTTTGAATGACTTTGCCGGTGGGCCCTGCAAATTGACCTCTAGCAAATAGAGAATGTTTATCTATAAAAGATAATAAAACCTGCCAATGGCGATCATTAATTTTAAGACAATTTTTTTCAGCGATTTTTCTGTTCAAAGTTCAAAATACTACAAAACGTCAAAACAAAATAAAGAATCAAACGAATTTTGGCCCCCAAAAATCCAACATAACTTAACTTTATTGGCCTCGATTTCGTTTCGATAGCTTTTCGACAGACATCAACCAGTCGAGTGACTTTCGTCGAAATGCATTCGCATGGAGTGCGTTCGAAATCAAAATTTTGGTGTAACATGGCGGTTTCGGTTCGAATCGAGAGTTCGTAATCCGCCCCCTGGTTGCGAATCGAAAACGGCCAATGATAAACAATAGAATAACATAAATATGACAATGTACTAGAAACTAGTTCCGTAATTTGCCGCCAGATAAAGTAGCGCTTATCTTGAAATCCCAATCGCTTCTTGTTTCGTGGGAATCGTTGCTCGGATTATCTTATTACCATCGAAGGTTTCATGTTCTCTTTTTACATACGCGTCATATGGTGATTTCTTTACAATCAATTAATTCGTTTTGTTATTAATTATTTCGTCTAGTATCGGGGTTTTATTTAGGGCTTCGTCTGCATTTGTACTATGAGCGGTGTCAGTACTGAACGTATTATCAATGGAGGTTTAATTCGGATATCTTCGGAAATTTTTATTCGAGAGGTTGAAAGCTCTTGAGAAAGTGAAGGCAATGGGGGTGGTTCAACCGCTAGATTGAGTTCGTTTATGATTTTGTTTGTTATATTTGTCAGTGTGAATTTTTTCTAGAAGATTTTTATTGATTTCGTTTAGAAATTTATTGGTCAGTTAGTCAGTTGTAATATCTCCTGGGTTATTAAGAAGAGATTCTGTTCCTAAAGGGTTGAGTAGAATTCTTGAAAGAGTGTCTTTGTCTTTTGTTTGACGCTTTTATATGTAATGGTGTAGTATTCTTCAAGATTTAATCTTCATCGTATAAGTTTTGAACCTGGCTCTTTCACGTTGAAAAGCCAGTCTAGAGATCGGTGATCTGTAAATATTTGAAATTTTCTTCCAATAAATACGGTCTAATATATTTAAATGCCCAGACGATAGCGAGCAATTTTTTTTCAATGGTTGAGTACCTTGGATCTGCTTCGTCTAGCGTGCGGGAAGCATATGCTACGGGATAATCATTTGGGGGCGTTGATTGAGATAAAACTGCGCCGAGAGCTATATTGGAAGCATCGGTCTTTAATACGAAGGGTTGTGTGAATTCAAGAAATTTAAGAATTGGGGAATTAATTAGAAGATTTTTTAAATGATTGAATGACGATAAAAATGTTGGGGAATGTTCCATTTTTCTTAAGACATAACGTCATTGGCTTGGCAATTTAAGCAAAATCTATTATGAATCTTCTATAGTATCTACCTAGTCCTAAAATGATTTGATATCTTTTGGTGTTTTGGGTATAGGAACATTTTTCACAGTTTGTATCTTATCTGGCTTGGGTTTCACGCCTTCTTTGGTTATTAAATGTTCAAGGTAATTGACTTCTTTGTGTAAAAATTCGGACCTATATAGTTGAATATTGAAATTTGATTATCTGAACCGTTCAAATATTAATCTTAAGCGTTCGATGTGCTCTTGGAGTGACGTACTGTATATTATGACGTCATCTAAGTGAACGCAACATATTTCGTTCTGGAGGCCAAGAAGAACGTTGTTCATTACCCTTTGGAAAGATGCTGGGGCGTTTCGTAACCCGAAGGGCATACGTTTGAACTCGCAATATCCGGTGTCAGTGGAAAATGCTGTTTTATGTACGTCTTTCGGTTCCATCTCTATTTGGTGGAATCCATTCGCTAAGTCCAAGGTCGTAAATTACTAAGCTTTGCCTAGTTTGTCTAAAATATCAGAAATGTTGGGTAACGGGTAATTGTAATTTTTTTGTCGTTAAGTTTGCTGTAGTCAATCAATATTCTATATTTTCCTGTACCATAGGCATCTAGCTTTTTTGGTACTATCCAAATTGGGCTAGACCATGGGGAATTAGGAGGTTTAATTATACCATTTTTCAACATCTGGTCCATTTGGGTGCTGACTTTTTTCTTATGAATCTCGGGCTACCGATAGGTCTCTGTAAAAATAGGTGTTTCATTTGTGAAATTGTTTTTATGTTTGATTTGATTCGTAAAAGTCAATGGAATACCTTCACAGTAAAATATGCCTCGGTATCCATAACAAAGATTTCGAATCGCTTGGTATTCTTCCTGATTGCAGTGTTCTAAACGTGAATTCTTTAAATTTTGTTTTAATTTCATATCAATTGGTTGATATCGATTTCCATTTCCTCCATAAAATTATTTTCAGTTTCTTTTATAGGTTCCACTTCAAGGGGTGTTTTGTCCTTTGAAACTAATTTTCATTGGGTTTTCATGTAAATTCGTAATTGTGGTCAATGCAAAATTATTTTCAATTTTTACCAAGGCTTCTGGCATTTTTGTGATATCGTCAAAGTTAATATGGTGCAGTATTCCTATTCCATCCGTTTTGTCCACGGGTACTTTAACCTTTTGTGAAACACGAGGAGATATAGCAGTTTCGTATGACTGTGTGGGTTCCGTTGTGGTTTGTGGGAAAAATAATTTGGTTCGACAATGTAAAGGTGAATTTACTTGTGACGTTTCAAGTGCGAAATTCTTTAAATTTATTATGGTACCAATATCGATTAGAAAATCGACACCTATCAAGCCGTCGAGTTTATTAAAGAAGTTAAATAAGTAAAATTTGTGGTACCTAAATAACCATTTCTTATAAATTATGGAAAAATGGGTATATTTATGACTTGGTCATGTATTGATGTTGCATGAGCAGTTTTAACAGTGAAATATTCATTAGAAATGAATTGAGAGTAAACTTGATATGCTAATTGCGTATTGATAAAACTTTTGTCACTGCCTGTGTCGATTAAGAATTTAGCATTTAATTCGGGGATAATTATTACAGGCAAGTCTGAAGTACTATAATTGTTGAGGCATATTACGTCACATTGGGGTAATTGGGCGTAATCTGAAAATTTTGGCATTGGGAATCATCGATATTTGTTTCATAGTCAATATTGGTGTTGTCATATATGTTGTACATATAATCAGATGGAACATTGTAGGAGTTAACATTATTGGGAATAGAATTAACGTCAATATTTGGGTCTTGAGTTGGAGTTTCGGTGATAGGGGATATAGTATTTACTGATTGATTGGAAAGTTCTTGCACAGTAAAATTATTTAGGCGAGATCTTTAAACTACACTGCCGAGCAGAAAATTAGGGTCACCCATAATTCACAATTATTTTTGAAATGTCAAGTTTTTGAGTTTTTTTTGTGGGTGTAGCATAGTTTACTACTCTATGCGATGATTTTATAGTGGTTGTTTGAATTTAAAAAAAGTTGTTGTTATTTTGTTTAAAGTTTGATTAAAAAAGGGTCTCTCGCCGAAATTCCTCAAAAGCATTATCAGCATATTTGTGTATTCCATGCATGGTATCTCTCATGACGTATCTCTCAATAACAATAAAGTTAGTAAACTGTACATACACCCAAAAAAAATTCGCAAAAACCAAAAATTTCAAAAATAATTGCAAAGTATGGAGTGACCCTAATTTTATGCTCGGCAGTGTATATTTGGTCTTACAGTGACACCAGACGATGTATCCATTGCTTCTGGAGCATTATTATTTTGGGTGATATTGGGTCATTGAAATGATCTATTAAAATTATTGAAATTTTGAGGTCTAGTAAATTGGTTATTGAATGGCATATTTGGACTATGTGCAAAATTATAATTTGTGAAATTTGGTCTTGCAAAGTTTTGGTTGTTAAACGAATTATTTGGTCGATGAAAGGTGTTATTATTGAATAGTGTTATAGGTATTCTTGGAATATTAGCAGAATAATGTCCAAGTGTATTGTTGAAACTTGATTGAGGCTTATTCCTATTACTGACGTTGTTACTAGGCATATATCTTGAATTTTGATTAGACCTGTTTCTATACTATATGAAATTCTCTTCTTCTCGTACAAATGCGAGAGCTTGTTCAAGAGAATCTGGGTCTTTTAATCTTACAACTAACTGCATATGGTAATTTAAATTGTTAATGAAAGTTTTTAGATATAGATTATCAAATTGTTCGATTTTTAGAATTTTCATATTAGCAGGATCGCTAGAGCTATTAATTTTAGCAAATAATAAACATCTAGAATTTTGCAATTTTAATCCAAAAGAATGTAAGGATTCGTTTTGATCTGGTTCCATATTGATGATATCTTGGACAAGACAATTTTCGGTTCTTCAATCAGAAAATTTGATAATTAACGAATCTTTAATTTTCTGCCAGGTATCGAGTTCCGTGCGAAAAGCAAATAATTCAGCGGCTCTACCTGTCAATTTAATTTACAAACTACGGTATCGAACAAACAGATGTTTGTTGGATCGGCGGCATTTTGTCGATTTTGGTGATTCTGGAGGAAATGTTCACATGATGTTAAAAATCTGATGGATCTGACAAATATATATCAACAAATTCAAAATAAAAATAAAAAGAATAGAAAAATGGGATCACTTACAGCAATACCAGAATAATCTTGAAGTACATGGGTCTAGTTTTCATGGATTTTAGACGATGTTGTTCCGCTATCCGCACCAATAGGATTGATGGACGATTTGTGTTCCGATCCCTGGTCGCGAGTTCACTGTTCGTCAAAAGTTTTTCGTATATCACGAACGTATTTCTCGATTTGACGATAAATCGACGTTAGCACGAAAAGACGATTGGTTTTTATACGGCCCGCAAAATCCAACTTTTTGATTGAACCGGGTTGTTTTTACCGAAGTCTCCGTCAAAATCCTACCGACTGCACGACTTACGAGGGGTATACACGAGAGAGCGTTTTTAAAAAACTGTATTTGACTACTACAATAGAACTTACTTAAAACTAAAAATTGTTCCTTTTATAATATAAAAAATAAGCTGAATAGAACAAAATATAAATGCTGAATTGGAGTTCTCACGGAATGTAACTAATAGATGTTATGGCATTGACCCATTATTGATACTTGTAAAGTCCGCCGATTTTAATCTGATACTCCAAAGGAATGTGAGCTGGTGGCTCCCTACATTGGAACGGCAATGGTCACCTGACGTCACACCTGTTTTTGCCATAAGCTTCACCCCTCGCTCCTCATACGGAAAGTGTCAGATTAAAAATGACGGACAATATGTATGTATGTATGACGTATGTGTTGGAAGTGTCAGTTGCACTGCGACCAAGGTTGATCTATTGTACCCCTCCTGCTGCTTAGTTCGGGTTTCCTGCTCAAAGCAGCCCCTCTAGTCCTAGGTCCTTTAGGGACCCTAGGATATCTACCCGACTGAAATGTCTTCCAACTGTATAAGGGGATTTTCCATGTTCTTCATCCTTGAGCGACTAACAACATCGCAGTTTAGTAGATGGTGAGGTGTCTCTTCTCCGTCTTCACAGAATCTGCAGGTGTCACTTTCTTCCAACCCCAATTTCTGTAGGCGTTTCTTCAAGTATGCAATGTCCCGAGAGAAACACGGTTAGAGCCTTGAGACTTTTCTTGCTAAGGTTAACCAGCAGTTCTGGTCTTTCTTGATTGAAGTTGCTCAATAGATCTTCGGCCTGTCGTAGTCCTGGCTATTTTGGCCATTGTTTGTTCCTTTGCCGGTTCTCTTCGGTGCGCATTCTCGACGCCGCAAAATGGTTCTGGCCCAGTGAAGGGAGTAGACGCCCCCCTTCGTGCGAGTCTATCTGCGCATTCATTGCTCTCGACCCCTATGTGTCGAGGCACACAGAAGAGGGTTACTTTATTTTATTTTTCCAGCTCATTTAGTTTCTGTAGACATTCCCATAATATCTTAGACATTATGACCGGGGAGCTCAATGCTTTGATTGCTGCTTTCTATAATTTCTGTCCAGGTTGAACTGCACGCCTCTTCCGATCGCATGAAGTTTCGCTTGACATATGCTTGGTGATTTTTCCATTGGCTCCGACTATCTGGTCCGTTGCCCGAATACTCCGGCTTCAGTTCCCTCAGCAGTTTTGGAACCGTCTGTATACAATTTGATGGTGTTTGTTTTAAGGGATTGAATAGATTTTATGTTCCGTCTGTTCTTTGTATCTAGTTTGATAAAAAAGTTTTTTTTGTAACTGAATTTATCAACAATCACTTTTTTTGGTAGATCCATGAGGTGTGCACAGTTTGGGAGAGGAAAAGTTTTGCCATTTCCCTATCTTCGCCAGCCTGAGACATGATCTACTGACAACCCGCTTTACTTATATGAGGAGTGGTGTGAGGTCTAGGATGACTTCCAGTACCGGGGTTGGGCATGATCTCATTGCTCCTTTTATACAGAGATACGCGAGTCTTTGCACTTTTCCTAGGGTTTTCCTAATTGGGTTCGACTATACCAGGCTACCGTTCCATATTTTTGAGACTTACTTTGTTTTGATGATAAAACTTCTTTTTCCTTCAGTCAAAATTGATAGAAAATTTTTAAAATGGATATTAGAACGTGGTATACAACGAATTATTGATTTTAAACTAATTACACAAAATCCAATAGAATTTTAAATTAAGCACTTATCATTTCCAAATGCGTTTAAATTAAAAACCAATATTTATTCATAGATGCAAAAAACTTTATAAAATCGCTTAAAATCTCTAATGATTTAGCAAAATATTTTGAAGCTTTTGTTAATTTGTGTCTGTTTAAACAAGTTTTTCATTTCAGTGCTTTGCGAAAATACATTCCTGTTTGGACAAAAATTCTGTTCACCAAACTAAAATAAAATAGAACAAAATCGAGTTGTATTTAATTGAAAACTTTTTTCGTTTACAGAAAGCTTGTTAGGATGACAAATATTTGGTTTTTTTATTTCAATTTAAACTGGACACTAAATCGTTGAAAATATTTTATTTAAACTTATAGGTATTTGAAATTCAAAGGTTTAACTTGAATCAAAAAGGAATTGGCTGGAAATCGACTAACAAAATAGAAGTTGATAGTGAATAAAATCTGCATTGAAGAGTCCTAATTATTGTCCATTTGAATATCATTGAAGTATTTTAATAACAGTAACAAAATAACACTAATTATCTTCAAAGTATCAAACTATACACAAAACTCCATTGTTTAACCATCCATCGACAATTATTTATGGAATAAAGTTTCGGTAAAATAACGCCGGATGAGTTATGTCTCTTGCGCCAGCTCGAGCAAACTTTGACTTTAATTCATGCGTAAACGGCATAAAATTACTATTTGCAAAATGATAATTTATGGATTTCGAATCGAAAATGGAGTTTGGTTATCAATATAAACTGATATTAAGGTAATACAAAATACACACGAAACTGTTTGATTACAAAATGTCTTCTTCTGTGACTTATGCCAAGTATATCAGATACTTGGATATTATGAAAACAAGGATGCATTGACAGGCGTAACTTGATAATGTGAATTACTCTTCCGTGATGTATAATTTTAATAGATCAAACCTGAAATTACATAAGTTTCTATGGAATGAGCAAACAATAAAGCAAAATGTCTTAGCAAGTCACCAAAATCCCCAACGTCTTCACCGCAATTATTAAGGATTATCTATCGGTCGGGCAATAATTTAACACGAGCCGAAATTAGTATGCCGAACCAGAGCTGTCCGTGCCCGATAAAATATGCGCCTCGTATATATCCAACTCGGTCTGCAATATGGTGCAAGATAATACCAGTCGTTTTGGCCAAGTTCAAAAGTAGAATTCTAAGTACTTTTCACGGCTTGAACGAATGCATCTGTCTATTCTGTATGTGCGCATTTCTCGTCTTTTCGGATCAATTGGTTTTTGTTTTCCACAGGTGACATCACGTGAATGTTGAGTTTATATTAAAACTTTTTATACAAACTATCTAAAGTGTCTTATTGATTACACAAATCTTCTGGTAAAAATTGGAATAAAGAAACTTTGGATTATTTTGCGAGACCTCGATAAAATGAGATTCAGTATTGAACAAATTAGGGCAAAACATCTTGCGTAGATAAATTTTCCATCGTTTCAACGAGACTTCTGATAATACTGATATGATAATTACAACTTTATAAGAAATGTTTTTGTGGGTTGTGGGTACACGAAAATAGTCTGGATGTTATTGTAGGTATTTAATTTCGCACAATGAACAAATGAAATAAATATAAAGTGTACTAGGAAGAAAATAAAAAATGAACTAGGGAAAAAATTAAAAAAATTGAGTCTCTCTGAGTGGCATGTTGAGCATGGCAGCTACTTTTTCTTCATTTGGCGAGATGCCTTCGAGGGAAATGATGTGATCAAGGCAGTATACCGTTTCACATACAAATAAGCACTTTTCACGATTCAACGTGAGTTTATATAAGATCAGTCGTTCGAACACTTTGCGAAGATCTTCAGTATGATCTTGAAAACTGGAAGAAATTACAGTTGAATCGTCAAGGTAGGCCAAAATGAAGAACCCGTGCAGACCTGATCTGAAGCGGTCGATCAAACGCTGAAAGGTAGATGGCGCATTCCGAAGACCAAAAGGCATGCGTGTATACCTGAATATACCAAAAAGCGTCACAGAAGCGATTTTGTCTCTATCAGTCACTTTGACACTTACCAAATGAGAACCACTACGAAGGTATGGTGGCATGGAGGTCATCAATTCTTGGGATTGGGTATTTGTCGGCACGTGTGACTTCATTTAAGGATCTATAGTCAACAGTGAAGCGAACTTTATTATCTTTTTTGGGGACAAGAACAACTGGAGCAGCGTAAGGTGACTCACACTCTTCAATATAACCACTTGCTAATAATTTGTCCAATTCTTCTAGAAGTTATATTTTCTTGACCTCTGATATTCGATAGGGTGGAGAAGCTATTGCAGAATCATCTAGAAGTACGATAGAATGTTCTGCATAAGGTGTTGGCTCATCATCTGGCTCGAAAACCTTAATATATTCGTGCAAAAGAGCACTAAGTGTATTTTTTTGTTCCCGCTTAAGAATGGCAAACGCAGTTTGATATTTTCAAATTTTACATTATTCACAGTACAGGAAGGATCTAGTTCAGTATCGAAAACAAAAGTGAGTTGAGGATTTTCACCAAAATATCTGACTGATTGCTAGGTAAGTTCAGAATAGTGTTCGCTTGTTGGATGAAATCACATCCCAACAAAGTTCGACTGTTTTCGTGGTCCAGAACAGATATAAAGCGTGAACAAATTGTTGTATATTGTAACTTGACGTGCACTTTATGCGACGTTTTTGACACTCAGCTAAAGTCATCATCATAATGTCTTTAGTGTAAGGTATGCTAGCTTGTAATAATAGTTTCGCGAAAGATGATCCGGCAATACTTGTTTTAGCTCTGGTGTCTATAAAAGCCTTTCCATCATGATCAAAAATTGTAATCGGAACAAGAGGTCTAAGTTTTTACCAAAAGTATTGTACAAAAAATCTGCAGCGCGAACGTCTACTGGTTTAGGTTTACATTTTGGACAATTGCTTTTAATGTCCAGGTGTATTACAGCCATAACATGAAATATTAGGCATTGTAAAACTATTATTTTTATTAGGAGGCTTGTATTTGTGGGTAGAGACAATCACATGTCCTGTATATTTACAATACGCGAACCTAATTTTTTTTCCAAGAAGAAACTTTTTGTTCATTAACAGCAGATTCTTTTGTGTTTGCACTGATCCTTCACCAATATGCAGAGCTAGATTAAGTCAATCGTACCCATCCCTGGAAGAGATCACAGGCACTGCCCTCGGTGACGTCATCGCCTATACGTTAAATCGCTAGGCTAGATGAAGAGCTAAGGATGACCTCTCCTCTTGTGGAGGGGCACAATGGACCTACTGTGGCCTAAGTGCTGTGGCATACCGCCCTCTCAAACTCACAGATACAGAGATAGAATGTGAATTAAGCATTTATTAAATCTTGAGAATATAAAACAGTGCAAACTTGTTATCACCCCTTAAATATCAATTTTTCTTCTATAATCAGATCATTTAGCAAAGATGAATTATGACGGTGTCAAATAAATTAAATTCAATCTACTCTACTCCTGGATTCGTTTTAATTAGATTTCAGTACGCAATATTCTGTTGACCTTACTACCGCCCTCTCAAACTCACAGATACAGAGATAGAATGTGAATTAAGCATTTATTAAATCTTGAGAATATAAAACAGTGCAAACTTGTTATCACCCCTTAAATATCAATTTTTCTTCTATAATCAGATCATTTAGCAAAGATGAATTATGACGGTGTCAAATAAATTAAATTCAATCTACTCTACTCCTGGATTCGTTTTAATTAGATTTCAGCACGCAATATTCTGTTGACCTTACTAATTGCTGTTCCTTTTGGGGTTGAGGGGAAAACTTGGTATACTTTATCTTTGGAAAAGTTGACACAAAAGAGTTAGTTGCTTTGGCTTTGAACCCCAAAATTAATGAGGCTTTAACATCGAAACTTTCCTCAAAGATTATAATTTTCGGAATCAATATGGATACTGAAAAGTTTTAAGCGAAACATACATTTTCGACATACCTGCATAGGACTTCACTTTTGGCCAAAAGTGGCCAAAACATTTCAAAGTAACGTAATTTGAGATAAGCGGGCCTTGTTGGCTTTTGATAAAATATGCTTTTGATTTTAATATAAAAGTTTCAACTTTATAGAATACGCGAAGGGATTTTTTGCCAAATAGAAAGCATAAAGGAGAAAAAAAGTTTTTTAGGACTTTCTCGAATTTATAGAGAAACCCGGGGGTAATACATAACATCCATCGAGCTGAAAGCATCAGTCTGATAAAATATACCCAAGAAAAGCTGTTTTGACTGGTTCATATATGAAATATTTGTTTAAGACCCATCAAGATTTATCCTAAAAAACTGACTAAGCGTGTTTTAGCTGAGCAATCACTACTTGACTTTTTCAAATATTATTTATTAATTATTTGTCAATATTTTTTGGAGATGATTGAACAGTTATATATCTCAGAAAGTTACTGTTACAAATTAATTTAGTTATTTGCACTTTAAGACAAGAGAACCTATATAGGGCCGTAGAATTCAAAAATTAAAGATAACGTGTAGTCCCTTATGCGCAAATGAAAACCCTCAAAATCCAACACACAATAATTTTATTTTATATTTGTTTACAATGTAGTTACAATGTTTCTTTTCTTTAAAATTTGACAGTTAACAGTTTGGTTGCTCTGGTGAATCTGATAC
Source organism: Ceutorhynchus assimilis (assembly GCA_917834065.1). Lineage (NCBI taxonomy): Eukaryota > Metazoa > Arthropoda > Insecta > Coleoptera > Curculionidae > Ceutorhynchus > Ceutorhynchus assimilis. The sequence continues at coordinate 22,983,801 of OU892280.1, read as the reverse complement.
AATATGTACCTTTCCAATCCGGAGCTCTTCATGTTGTTTCCTGTATTCAGGAAAGAGCATAGACTGCTAGTGTGACGTCACTCCAGCTGAACCAGACTCCAAATAGTGACCTTGATGTCGAGTAGGTACCCAGAAAATAATAAGGCAGTATCAGGTTCACCAAGATTTAGAATATAAAATCCCTGAATTCTGTTAAAAAGCGAGTGTCTTGCAAAGAAGATTCAAATTGAAATTAGTTTATTATAAAACTATTGTTGCGCAGACACTCCCTTCCAATAGAATCAGGTAAGTATGATTAATTATTGCAAAATGGAAAAATATTTTAATATAAAAAAGAAACAATTAAATATTCGAAAATAATGATAAAATAATAGTAAAATAGGTAAATACAGCAAGATTAAATTAAAATACTCGTTATAATTGATCAGGATGCTGCTTTTCTCGATTTTGGTGTGAGAATGTCATTATTCTCGCACGCAAAATCGTTGAAGAATGAAGCTCATTCTTCAACCATTTTTAGTGACATTTAGTTCTCAAAGTACCTATTGGTATACCTCGAAAATTGTCAAACCTTCTAATTACCATTGATGGCCGTTTGCACCGACCATTTTGAGGAAGCCTTAGCGATAAGTATTCCTTAAAGTTAGATTTATCCTTGTAGAAATGTCATTTTAAGGAATACTTATCGCTAATGCTTCCTTAAAATGGTCGGTGCAAACGGCCATGTGAGAGAAATAATAAAATTCACCTGACAGTTGGTTGGCAAATAAGTGTCACCAACTGACATATTTGGCAATAAGAAAAATCCCCAACTAACAGCGACCACAAAAAAATAAATAAAAAAATTATAAATAAAATCCAAAATCGAGAAAATAGTATAAAATTCATATTGCAGAAGGCTATTCCCACACTCATTCGTTGATTCACTCGCTCCTTCGTCGCTCGTGGCCAAATTTCGAATTTGTGCGAGAATTTGTGGCCTTCTGCAAATTGTATTTTAATATACTATTCTGGCAGTCGCAATAAACAGGCAAAATTTTAAAAAAATGTAGGAATAATTGAAAAAATAAATCTGTAGATTTTTCCCAAATAGACAAATTTTTCCATTTTAAGTTAAGGTACCTACTATAGGTACTACAAAGATAAACCTGAGGGTGAAATCAATCAAATCCAGGAACTGTCAAAATTCTTGAGATATTTTAATTAAAACTTTTTAAATGAATTTTGACCTATCTGGATTTCTATTTTAAAAATTACACCCTTTTTCAACGCTCTTCTCCTCGAGAAGATAATAATAATTGAAGAAGTCAAACAGAAAATGGCTTTACAGGCCTCGGCCTAGATTCGGTAAAAGGTTGATAGGGATGGACACACAAATTTGGTTTGCACCGACTCTATTTAGAGCAAATGGTCCAATAATCCCACAACAACAACTGATTCTGAAAACCATAGCAGCAGTACCTATTTATTAGCCCAAAACTTTGAATTGACATACCTCAGAAAAACGTAGAACCACCAATCACAAAATGGATGCACACAATTAGATAAAAATTAAAAAATAATATTTATATTAGTAGATAAGATTTTTCGGGTAAAAACTCAACAGTGATTTGATAGTATACACTAATGGTAAAAGAAGTTGAAAAATTATCAAGGGAAAATCTAGAAATCTGAAGGAAAAAATTACAAAAATCAAAATCGACTTGCCTGCTCAACCACTGCTAGAAAAAGAGACCATTTTAGAAGCAAAACCCTGCAGGAAACCAATCTTATGTTTTTTATACTTAACTGCGTAGTAACCATCGACCAATCAAAAGACAACACTCAACACACACAAAATACTGTGCTCACTTAATCAATAAAACACCACGTTGATTAAAAGAGAATAGATAAAAACCGACTAGAACCATTTCAATTGTTTACAAATTACAATAATTTAAATCAAGGCCATGTTGAAAACCACTAATTAATTAGGTCATTATCATTTCAGAATCAGAAGCTAGAGAAAGACAGAAATATATCTATGTGCTAAAAGTGAGATAAATATAATTTCTTTAAATGAAAATACGGATGACTGTCAATATGGCAAAAAAAAAGGGCACACAATTCAATTGTGTCATTCATACAAGTGTCACACAATCGAACACGCGTCATTTTAATATACATTTTTTAATAATAATAATTGCTCAGTTGCTCTAAAGTAATTGTCGCGGTTAGACTTTTCGAAGGACCTTTAAGACCGTAGGAGTCGTTTTTTAATGATTAAATATATGAATACAATTGCGAAACGCATATGGGAGGAAATGGATAATCGGCACTCACCTGTTCCGAAAGGAAGGGTCGTTGGCGAGCACTCGCTTTCCTTCTTCGTCTCGTTCAAATATTCTGGCACGTTTTTCGAAATATGGCACGTTGTTCGAAATATGGCACGAACGCGACCTTGTAAAGGGTTAGATGGTTCGACCGGTGCGTATGATCGATTTTATGTGACTGGTTGTGATTTCCCACTCCTTTGAATGATAGAGCTGATCTTCGTCAGGTGACAGGGCGGCTGTGTCATCAACCGATATGCGTTACTTTACCCGTGCAAACATAAAGGACCCCGCACATTTCTTATGGAAAAGTGATCTATGTGGAATTTGGCTGAATTTTTGATATTGTGTAGAGGCAGTCGTCCTTGACAAAAGTTAACATTACGCTAATGTTTAATACCGAACAGTTTTTAAGATATCAATTAAAATTTTTTTTAATATAATACTCTTAAGTATGACGTCACCAATATGCTCGCAGCCCTGAAAATGATTACTATCCTTTCCACTTGCGACTTTCACTATACTCTTCTCGTTTTAACATTAAGAAATAAAAAAAAAAACAACAACAGGTACAAATGAAATCGCTATATGACTCACATGGCATGACATTAACGATTGCGGCAGGGCAGGAGGCATACGGCCTGCTGAGAAAGTAAAATAACTTTTCAATATGATTTAAATCAAAAATAAGACAACGTCTTCAACAGTAATAATACTTGATAATAAGTACTAATATACATATATCTCGAACAAACTACAGCATATTTTAACTCACTGCTAATTAAATCTTCACGTTTGATTGAATTTAGCCAGCTTTGTCTTCTAATTTGTCTGTTTAACTTTATCAGGATGCTTTCAATTCAGTTCCGATGGTATTTTATAAAATTTAACGTTGTCGCGTTATACCCTACTACTTCATTTCACTACACAACAAAATACAGGCATTTTACCAATATTTTTGCGCACTTTAACATTTGCCTGCCCAGGCTAACTTTTGACAGCCGCCATTTTTGAGTTTGTTGGAATGCCCTATGAGGAATAATAAAAATCATATTTCAAAAAAATAAATCTATCAGGTACTAGATAGCGCTACCTTCTTTTAATAACAGATATTTGCAATTTTATGCTAATTATGGATAGATGGCAGTACTGATATTATATTGCATTGATTACATTTTTTAGGTACTCTTAAATTAGGTACTTAAGTTATGAATTATTATTTTGCTGATTCTGAAATGGCAAAAATACAACTTTATAATGAAAATTAAAGGAGATGGAACATGTTACGTAAGTGATAAATTTATCCTAACATGATCATAAAAGTAATACACAAAATGATAATATTCTACTGATAAAATACCGAATTGAAGCAAAGACAAAACATTCAAGAGAATTAGAACAAAAGTGGTAAATGATGTATCACAATGCAATGAGTGATCAAGACATCGCAAATATAATTCACTGAGTAAAAACCAGAGAACTATAAAAACTTATGGAGCACAAATAAACACAAAAACTTACAAAAGATAATAAAGTTATGACCTTTCAGTATAGACAAATCTAAATTTTTCATTTACCTATCCTAGAAGAACAAACTACCATCGTTTTTCTATATTCAAAATTCAACTTCAATATAATGTCATGCTCGGTACGTGACCAAAAACACATTTCACCCTTGCTTGATTTGCGTCAGCAAACGTTTAACGCTACTGGAAAATATTTTATTTGTTACACAATATACTATTTCTGGACCGAACATGCAGAGTCTCGTAATAATTAAATTTTTGATGTTGAAAGAATGTTCGTATTGCATTTGATTCAAATAAAAAGCCCCGGGAATAATAATAAAATTAATGATACATCGGCAAATAATTTTAAAAGCCTATAATAAAATTAAGGGACTTTAATGAAATATTTTATTGTATAAACCCTCTTGTTTGAAGGAACATTATCCCTTTTCCGATATTAGCCATCTGCTAATAAAGGATAGCAGAAAGTTGGTAATTACCAGTTTAATAAGTTCCAAACTATTCCAATCGGCGAATTTTTCAAATAAAACTTTGTTTATTTTATGTTTATTAAACGCTAAGAATTATTTTTTTAATTTGATAGAAGAATTCAAATATCCGGTAGTCACCGCAAATGATATAAACAACATACAGAAATTCTAAAGTTTAATTTGCTCCTAGTGCTATGCTATTTGCGCTTTCAAGGGCAGTATAATTGGTACTTAACTTGTATTACATAATAAATGAGCTCTCTTAGGATTCTATCTTTTAACATAAAATATTTCAGCTTCCTAAGGGACTATTTTATCGCATTGAAACAAAATCGTAGCACAATGGAGACAATTCATTAAAATGTATATCATCCTCCGAAAGTTATGTATACTCATTAGTACATATTCATGTTTTTAGTATACCTAGTTTATAACATGAATAATTTTATATCATTTGCCTTTTATTCTAAAACCTCATTTCAACTTGAATTTCACATCTATGAAATACCTAAAGTGAATTATTTTGTTTCAGCAACAGGCGACGAAGAACCAAACAAGTTGCCTTGCGTAGTTTACGTCCACGGTGAAAGTTACGAATGGAACTCCGGAAATCCTTACGACGGCACCGTTCTGGCATCCTCTGGCAGGGTCATCGTCGTCACTATCAATTTTAGATTAGGAGTTTTAGGTAAGCAGGTATAATTTAAAAAATCACTCCTAGGTATTTAATTTTAAATTATTTTAATGGACTGAAAATACATTCTCATTACTTTTAATAACATCATACAGAATAAAATTAAATAAATATAAGTATACCAATAAAATAAGGTATCTCTACTTTAGGCTTATATACAGGCAGACAGTTTCTGAACTAAAGACAGTATACATTTTGCCTTTATCTTCATTTACATTAAATTTAACGATGCGTTCCGTTTGGATCGTTCTCTGCTCTTCTACTCGTATATTTATTTGTAACAATCAAAACGTTTTGACGTGGAAAGCTTCGCAAAAGTAGTTTGGCACAAGACAATTTTGAAACTGGAAGGGATTTTAGTCATATAATTACGGTGAAGGATTTCGTGTAAACTTGCTAATTAAAATGATACATTTTTCAATAGGATGTTTTTGTTTCTACCCTAGTTTTGAGGATATACTTATTCATAATTTTTTGGAAGATATCATTAATTAGTGAGCTTTTGAATAATTATTTGGATTTCGCTTAAGGGGATTTGGGATTTAAACTTTCTATCACTGCCTTGGGATTATAATATATTAAATTTTTCATTGTCTTTTCAAAGTACCTAGTATTTAATATAAATGGTTTACTTTTAGTTTATAAATTTTTCAATTGGTTTAACAAATAGACCGGGGAATATAATTTTATGTTTAATAAGTGTGCAACTTTGCCATTCCATTAGGGACAGTGTCGCACTCTCAGATTAACAACTAAAAACGACAGATACAACAGTAAACAAACAATTTGCGATCCAACATCCATAAGGTCGATTTTTGCATGAAATGCCCGGTTGCCAATAATCCGATGTGATTTTCAATATTAAATGTTTTCACGGATAATCATTATTCCAAAATATGTTTCAACATAATGTAAATGTTTTTTTATATCAATCTTTGTTGAAACATAACTTAAACGCCTTTTTGAAAATGATAATTAGTCTTTTTTTTAATTTAAATTGGTGAAAATTCTGGAATAACCAGGAATATATGGCTTGAAAAACGTCACATCGGCAACGTTGCATCTACGAGCAGCCAATCAGATGATTTTATGTGACTTTTGGCATCCATTAGGGATTTGGCAGTGTTGCTGGAAAGTGATCAAGCTAAATTTGTGATTTTTTGTGATTTTGAGTGTTATTTTTGGATTCAAAACTATAGAAAGTGTAGTGGAGACAGTAACAATGGTACGTCGATGTATTATCTGTAAGGATTCAAAGCAGAATTCGATATTTCGGCGGTAAGAAATTTGACATAATTTTACTCTTGACATTGGCCGCCATTGGCGTAGTTAGAGGGTATTTATGGTAATTTATTGTAAACTTTCTATTAGATTCTGGGAAAAATTCAGAGGAAACTTTTTATTTGAGATCTAGAAATTAAATTACAGCAATAATCTGAGTTTTCCTGAATCAATATAGGTAAGTACTCACGATAGGTACATATTCCTCAATAGTTTTATTCAACTTTGGGCCCTGTTTAGCTAGCCAATAATAGTGTATAATTCATAATGCTTATTGCTTAATGCACAATGAATTATTGCTAATCGAGTTGCTAATACTAATTTGAAATTAGTTGTTATTTCACAACAGAAACGAGTTTATACAGCACCTGATGGTTTAATGTTTAGAGTTTAGGCTTAAAAAGGGGATATAACCGTATTTTGAAGTGTTTTGCGATAAGTAGATTAATGTAGAATTGGTTTCAACTCTGAATTTTTAAAATTACGCATTAAGAAGTAAGAATTGTGAGCTTGAACTTTATAAACTTTGACTCTATACACTATTACTAGGTTCTATTATAATTTTTGTTGTAGTTTTCCTGTAAATCTGGAAAGAAGGAAAAAGTGGATTTCCATTTTGGGCTTGGAAAATGCGAACGTACATAAATTTTCCTTCATTTGCTCGGATCATTTTGATCCCAGTGATGTAACAACAATAAGCCTGACTGGAAAAAAAAAGGATAAGGCCAGATGCTGAACCCAGGCTTGCTGCGTTCAAAGATCCATCATCTTTTAGGTAAGGTTGAACTAACATAAAGTATTTTCTTTAAATATCTTTAGTGTATATTATGAATTCATGGATCATATTTTTTTTGTCACTTTTTCTCTCAGCTTTTTCTCAAATTATTATTATTATTATTATTATTTAGTTCGGACTCTACCCTTGTTGAGTTACCTGACAGAAACCCGCAGGAAATCTCTTCTATTCAAAGTAAGTTTGATGTGATATAGAACAGTTCAAGGAGTATTTCCAGGCCTTCCTGCTAGGTACGTTTTTTCATCTCACATTATTATTTTCAGACCTTTGGATGATAATTTTGAAACTCTCGTGGAGCAGCCCAGTGGGTCTGAAATCATTATTTTGCAGTCTGACAGAAATATGGCAGGCCCCTCAAGCAGCCCAGTGAAGGAAATCATAAAAAGGTATCCTTGATGACAGATATCTTTATTAATCTATTAAAAAGTATTGGAGTGCCGTTTTTGATTACTAGATATAATAAATCAAAAATATTTTTTTTTTTTTTTTGTTAGCAGGGTCAGGGTTGAGCAACATACAAAAAATAAGGATTCTGGTGGATCTACAACAGAAACTGCATCAGAAATGGGAGATATTACAAAAAGGTATTATGTTTTACCCATTATATTTTAATATTTCCTACCTCGACAATAGGGAACTTGACAAAAAATTTAAACATGAAAATATTATTACTATAAATCATAAGAATATATTATGTTAAAACATTATCAGCGAAAAAAAAAACAATTTTTTTTTTGTCGCAAACGGCCGCAATAAGGAATTAAAAATGCGGAAAAATTCAAATTATTTCCAGCGGAAAAAAACGCGCTGGTACTGGTCGTGACGTCATCTAGTATGATTTGTCAGTGTCTGTCAGCAAACGTCCATCATACCGTGAGTTCGTCTTGAAACACTGAGCGCTCGGAGCATTTTTTGTCTTTTTTCCTTATAATGAGAAGAACAGGTAGGGATAAAAGAACAAAACAGCAGCTCGAACTCTACATAATAAATACCCGTTAGTTGTGTTTATCCACGTTTTTCTCTATTTTTTTAAAATTTTATCATTATTAGAATTGGTTTACTTAGCTTAAATTCAATGATTAGCTCAGCATTACATAAATAAAGCGATATACCTATTAATAGGCATGATGACAGTAATTGAAAATCACTTAAATTGTGTTTTCACTTGATGAAACTTGACTCATGGAATACGAAACACGCATTTATTTTTTTTTTAGGAGCCAGATTGATGATTATTTTGATAAAATAAAACTGCAAAATACGAAGGTCCGCCATATTATGTTAAACGCCAATCAGAACGAATGACGTCACTTTTGAGTAAATCAGTTAACAAACGACTGGTTCCGTGATTTTCTTGCGATTTAATTTGCGACACTCAATTTTGTTTATACCGTGTGTTGTTTATACCAAATATTGAATCAAAAGTGAAATAACGCGAGTCATGGAACAAAGATTAAGCATAAAAGAATCAAGAAATGGTAAAACTTCTATCTAAGTATGATTGTTTTTATATTTTTAGACCTCAAACAAGATACATACTATTTTAAAATCTACGAAGTAAATTAAATACTTGCGTTGAAAGGATTTTCACAAAAATAAAGGTAAGTTCTAGGCAATATTGCTATTGAATCTCGCGTTGCAAGTTTAAGCCACTTGTCCCTTATCGTTTTATTTTGTGGAACGAAGGCAAATAACTTTCCAGGAGTTTTTAATGATGTGTTATCACACTGAGGAACCGCACACCACTTGTACATTTTGGAATTCATATTTAATTACACAAAATATCTAAATTATTCAAATTTTCAATGAGCGTTTAGGTTTTGATTACTCAAACGTGACGTCACGAATGACGCCATGACACTGAGAAGCGTTTTGGCGCGAATTTTGAATATAAAAACTAAAATGTAATTTTTTCTACTAAAACCTTTATTATCTGCAGAAATATGTTATTCATTGTGAATAATATACATTTCCGAACATTATAGGATAGTTTTTCAAAATTTGTCATCATGCCTACTGTAATTTGTGATATGTTTATGGTAGCAAAAGTAAGTAAAGTCTGTTTTTTTTTAAAGATAATTTCCCAAGTCAAAAATTTAGTAACTATGTTGGCAACACAAGGCTTTTCTACATAAAAAATTTGAAAGCATTGACAATTTTACATTGTATTGCCAACATAATGTCATTTTGACTTTTATCTTTAAAAAAAAAAACACATTTTATGTGCGAATCTTTTTTTCCATTATAACTTTAAAATTTACAACTCGCTGCAACACAAAACAACAACAAAACAAATAACGGTGGAAAATGTGGAAATCAACCAAATTAAATACAATGAAGTATAACATTTGGCGACAAGGTGACGCAAAATCATACTACGTGACGTCATCCAGATTCTCGCGCATTTAAGGTCGTTTGAAATGCTTTTAATACGCGCGAAACTTTAAACATTTTTCACCAAGTTATTATTGAGTTTTAGAAAATAATATTTTGGGAACACTCTTTTAAGGCATAAATAAATGATTTGAAAAAATAAAAAAAAATTGTAAAGTTCCCTATTGATTATTATTTGAATACGCAAAGAGATTAAAATCCAAAAATCTTGTCTAGGCCAAGCATTAATTAATAATATGGCCACAATGCTAATTTTATGAAATTGTCATTAGCTTCACTGAACGTGGTTGAACTAGCCAATTTAATTATATCGTCCTCCAGTTTTCCAGTAAATTATTTTCATACAGTCCATTTTTTGAGTTATTCATCACGATCATAACAAATCTAATACCAATTATTTTTGAGGTTTTCTTGCTACTTCTCGCAGAAATGCTTGGATGAAAATCTACTGTAGATCGATCCTGAAGAAGAGTCTCCCCCGGCCCCTACTATCCTGAGAGTATTTTCCTCAATGCCAGGACCAGAAACGAATACACAAGCAAAGCGAATACATAAAGGCCTAGACTCTAACAATGCCACTGAGGACTGAATGGCCTTCCCGCAATAGTACTGCTGAGCTAACAGCTCCACTATGCAGGATTTTCACTGATCCTGTATGATATACAAGACTGCATGCTTTCCTTTTTTTTATAGAGGCAATAGTCATTTTTGTTCAAAAACCACTAACCAGCGAAATAAAAACAGCGGTTGTACCAAATTAAAGTTTCTTTTCTGAATCAATACATATTATAATTAAAGAATCAACTCTGTCGTTTAAGTACATATTTAAAAAATGTAAAGCTATACGTTAAGCGGTGACTATACTTCTTACCTATATATAAATCAAATATGTATGTACTGATAGTCAGCTTTTATATTCCATATCAAGTAAAAAAAACTTTTGTATAATTGGACGATTTTTTGTATTTTCAATAAACATTTTATACTTATACTTGCGTATTTTATATTTATACCTATTGTATCTAGTAATTAATTATCTGCTTTTTGCATGAAGGCTTTAGGTCTTCATGAAAATATAATAGGTAGGTACATACTTATTTTTAAGGATTCAAAATCATAAATTATAAATTATAATTACAACTTAAATCATAATTTTATTTATTTTGATTTATATTTTCTTAAAACAACACGCCGCCACTGGTAGTGGCAAAATCCACATGCGTCAGTGTTGCCATTTTATAGGCCTATCTCTCTCTTACTTATGTGATGGACTAAAAGATGATTGATTGTAAACATTGGGCGATTTCTAAATGGCATGTTTGGTCTCTAGTTTTATTATTAGTCTGAGGTCGCACTGGCCCACCGGGCATCCGGGCAAAATCCCGGTGGGCCAGGTGACGTCTTCGACAGGTGGGCCATTCGAATATTTATAAAATTAAATTAAATTATCCCACTCCCCACTCCACTGATTCTCTAACTTAGAGAAATAAACTATTTAAAAGTAACAAATTCTTGGCTTTTCTTGGAAAAGTATTATGTCAAATATCGGATTCAGTTTATTCGGCATATTTCAAAATGAAACATTACTTGTAACCAGTCCAGTCCTACGAGGCCAGTACCGAGTAAGTGTCAAAAAAAAATAATAAGACGTACTAAGCGGAGGCGCCGTTCATCAAGTTCTTCGAGTTCTAGTTCTAGTTCCGCGACCTCTCCCAGTTCTAGCAATGACGTCGCTGGCAGGTACAAATGGTTAACAAAATGACCAAGAAAACATGTGAGTACGCTAGACTCTAGAAATGTTAGTTCGACACCAGGGTTTTCAAAAAGAGCAAGTTCGCATCTTCCTGATTTGGCGGAGATTCACGACGTTCCTCGAGGTAGTCGACCTGGAAATTTCGAGGATGCTGATGTCTCGCTAACTCCTCCAAATTTGAATGACACTGAAAATGTCAAGGCTGTATGCGTTGAATCATCCTCTACCAATCAAAGTAGGCGACCAACGCAAACATTGTGCGCAGCCCCTCTTGAAGTAGAAGCTCACATCACACTATCGATTCAACTTTTGCAGCTTAGCAACTACGAATTGAGCAGCTGGAAAATCTTGTGAACCAACTTTTGAGCAAGGAAGGTGACAAACATCACACATAATATACAGTGAATCCAAATTGCAATCCTGAATTCAATCCAGCAAATGAAAATGAAAGCTGCATCAGGTGGTTGGATAAAATAGATCAGCTGGTTCATATAAATCAGTGGGACGAAAAAGTTGTGATTTATCACATGCAAAGTAGGCTAGCTGGTTCAACGAAAGCCTGGTACGATAATCTGGATGACTATTGACATTCTTGGAGTGAGTGGAAGGAGTTGCTCACACATGCTTTTCCAGGCCATCGTGATTTACCAACCAACCTGAAAAATTTATTTTCCAGAGTGAAAAGTGCAGATGAAACCTGGACTATTTTGCGAAGCAACAACTACTCAGACAGTGTCAAATTTCGGGCAAAAACACTGTAGCCATGATTATTGATGGCATTCCTAACAAAACAATTCAATCTGACGCCAAAGTCGGCAGGTATATTTGTGCAGAGGATCTTTACTGAGAATATCTATCAACTTGGGAAAATACACGATTCCAACGTACACTTTCATATAGCAAACAAGAATTTTCTCGAAGGCCAGAAAAGCATAGGACGAAATACTCTAAAGATGATCGTTCCAAATCAGATTCTAAGCGGAAGTTGAGAGGCAAGTGCTATAACTGCGTAACATGCAAGTTCATTGTCCAAGGCAATGACTGGAATGTTCCCTGTGTAAGAAACTGGGACATTCTGCTGAGAAATGTTTCAAAAACAAAAATAATAGCACCAAATCCAAGGAGCACTCGACTTTAATGTGTGACATTCAGGAGACCGTAAAAATGGACGGTAACTTTGTGGACTGTTCCATAAACGGTCACCGATTCGAGGAGTTTTTTGATTCTGGGTACAAAATCTGAACAAGCAGAAACACCGACGTCAAAGCTGCAGGAATAAGTTGAGCCGACTGTGATACCTATCTGAATGGTTAGTGGATCTACATCAAAGGTCCTGGGCATCACTGAAGTGAATCTGAATAGTCCGACGTCTCAGTTTACATTGTGCCTGACCATCTTCAGGTTATGTCCATTTTAATTGGTAGATCTGTTTTGAGCGACCCAGAAGCTATATTTGTGGTCAAGAATGGCAGTGTACGGCTGTTTAGCACCACATTTAGAGATCTCCCCGATATTGATGAACAGCCAAAATTATATTGAAGAGGTTCAGATTTCTCCCTACCATATTGGATATGTGAGATGTGTGAACAGTGGCGATTATGATGGTGATGTTTTAGTGGACAAACGCCAATCATTTGAATCATTCAAGAAATATATTATACCTAGCTGTGTGACGTCAACCAGTGCTACCATAATTCCAATATTGAATATGTCACAAAATACATTGTTCTTTGATGAAGATCAGACGTTTGTGCGAAGTGTTCCATGCAAGCGTGAAGACGAGAGTAAACAGGTGAGCATTAATAAAGTTAGTTTAGTAGTTTTGCCCAAATTCACCTTAAGTGACTTAAAAAATCAGGTTTCAACAAATTTACCTCAGAACGATGCTCAAAAACTCTTATTATTATTGAATAAATATCGTGACTGTTTTCCTCAGAATGTTAATAAATTGGGGAAAATTGAGGTTGTAGAAATGAATATAAATTTAATGATCGAGAGGCCTATGACGTACAGACCTTATCGTTTATCATTCAGTGAAAGAGAAAAAGTGCAAGAAATAGCCTTCTATCTGCTGATATAATCCAAGATTGAAATTCTCCATACGCTAGTTCCATTATCCTTGTGAAAAAGAAAAACAACGAGACAAGAATGTGTGTGGATTTTCGCGCTTTAAATTTGAAAACAATCAAGGACAGTTACTCCTTGCCTCACACTGATGATCACTTCGAAGTACTTGAGGGCTGTAAATTATTCACTACTTTGGACATGGCTAGTGGATACCATCAGATTTCTATGGCAGAAAACGGCTTTCGTCACTCCGGATGGGCAATATGAGTATCTCCGTATGTCATTCGGTTTGATAAACGCTCCAGCAATGTTCCAGAGAACCATGAATAAAATATTAGGCGCTATGCTATATCCTACTGCGATGGCTTATATGCATGATGTTTTGGTGCCATCTACAAACTTTAATTCCTGTTTGATTGCTCTTGCAGATGTCTTGGGAGTGTTTCAAAAAATCAGGCATTACTCTACGGCTTGAAGAATGCAATTTTTTCCAGGAAAGTATCGATTACCTAGGACACGAAATTATTGCAAATGGTGTATGACCCGGTACTGTGAAAATTCAAGCAGTGAAGAATTTTCCCATACCTCAAAATGTCCACAATGTTCGACAATTTGTTGGACTCTGCAGTTATTTCAGAAAATAGGTGAAATAATTTGCTCAAATCGCACGACCAATAACTTTGTAGACTAAAAAAGACACTTCATTTATATGGGAAACTGATCAACAGAAAGCATTCGAAAAATCGAAGTCGATTCTGACTGAAAGACCAGTCTTTGTCATCTATTATCTGAAAGCAGAAACAGAGGTTCATACAGACGCTTCCAAATTTGGACTAGGCGGAATCGAACTACAAAAACAGGAAGACGGAAAGTTGAGACCGGTTCAATATTTCAGCCGACAGACTATCAAGGAAGAAGGGCGATACCATTTATATGAGCTCGAAACGCTGGCTGTTGTGCATACGCTTCAACGATTCCGAGTCTACCTGCTAGGACTTGAGTTCAGAGTAGTGACAGACTGCAGTGCATTGAGGACAGCAATGTGAAAACGGAATATAATTCCTAGAATTGCACAATGGTGGTTGATTACTCAGGAATATAAGTTCTCAGTCGAGTATCGTCCAGGAAGTAAAATGGCTCATGTCGATGCTCTGAGCCGAAGTCCTGTTGAAGAGCCATTATTACAATCCGACACTTTCGATATATGGCAAGTCGACATAAGTAAGGAGGGATTCTAGCCGCACAGATGAAAAATTAACGCTGCAGATATTTACTCGAAGTGTTGTATAAAAAACCAGTTGATACGCAAGAGAAATAAATTCACGAAGACTTTACTAATAAGGATCACATATTTTATAGTGAAACACCTGCATACACATAATTGATGTTTATCATGTGCTTACATTAGTTCTATCTGGAAAACCAGAATGTTACTTGCATCCAATAGAGAAAGCAGTGGTGCCATTTGATACTCTACACATAGACCACCTGGGCCCCTTCCAGGGTTGGATGAACCCACCGGAATATCGGGATTTTTCCGGTGAGCCGAAACAGGATCTCTATCAAAATACCGATATGGATATGAAGATGATGTATGACTGAAAAAAGTGTTCATCATATTCACGTTGTAAAAAATGTTTTGTATTAGTACAGATTGATTATATATCCGTGCTTGCAGTCATCTTTGAGGCCTGTACCAGTAAGTAGGTATGTTCTTATTTCAGCGTGTTCATAGATAGGGTGCGAAAAATGCTTTTCAACACTTGAAGAAATAAAAACTCTATTAGAAAATCGACCTACAATAGCAAATTTGGATGCCTTGGTGATAATGAACTTAAATTGGATGCGAAATCGTAACAATCAGGGAAACCGACGCCAAAACTGCAAGAATAAGTTGGGCCGACTGCGATACCTATCTGAATGGCTATGGTGGATCTACATCAAAGCTCCTGGGCATCACTGAAGTGAATCTGAATGTGGATCTTTTCAAGTCTGACGTCTCAGTTTACATTGTGCCTGACCATCTTCAAATTATGTCCATTTTAATTGGTAGATCTGCTTTGAGCGATCCAGAAGCTATAACTGTGGTCAAAAATGGCAGTGTACGGCTGTTCAACACCACATTTACAGATCTCCCCGAAATTGATGACCAGCCAAAATTATATTGTAGACTTAAACAGTTTTCATAGTTGCTGCATTTCGAATAAAATGTTTCTTGATGTTGAAAAGTGCAAATTTATCAAGTTTTTAAAATCCTTAACGAAAAAAATTAACTCTTATCATAACGGGTGATTCATCTAGAGGTACTTTTTTCAAAAATAAAAAAAAAATCGGAAAATTCAATTTTATCGGGTAATATTTATTATCATACATAAGAACTATATTTTACATTCAATTTTTAAAGATTATGCTTTCCAAATGTTGACCTTGACTGCGCCTAACATGGTCCATTCTGAAGTTCCAATTTTCAATGAACCGTTGGAGTAGTTCAAGTGGTATTCGTCGAATGACACCAGTAATGTTGGCTTCCAATGCCTCAATCGTAGCCGGTATATCCTGGTAAACTTTGGACTTTACATAGCCCCAAACGAAAAAGTCTAAAGGTGTGATATCACATGTCCTAGGCGGCCAATTCATTGGATAATGGATTTTGTTCAATCTTATCAAGTGCCCAAAGACTAAAACGGTGACGATTAGGAAGATCTGTCGGCTTCAAGTCTGGCACAAGTTGAATTTTATATGCTTTTACACCAAGATCCTTACGTAAAATATGCCAAGTTGTTGCATAAGACAAGCCAAGCTGTTGGGAACGGCGCCGAATGGATTCATCACGGTCATCGAGTACAATCGCAACTACTGTCACTATATTTTCTGCACTACGTGCTGAATGTGGTCTATTTGGTCGAGTATTATCCAATAATGAAAATTAAGTTTCAAATTTTCTAAAGGTACAGCGAATAGTGCGCTCGGTAGGCCGATTATGTGGACCATAAGTGGCTCGAAGCGCACGAAATACATTCCTCACAGAACTCTGATTTTCGTAATATAGTTTAATAATTTCTCGAGACGTTGTGGTGGGCTAAGGCTTTCCATGATGAATTGTCAAACAATACTGAACACAAATATCGTGACAGTTTTGAAGTTTGACAGTTAGATCTGTCAAAAAATCGCTTCCGGAAACAGTACCTCTAAATGAATCACCCATTATAAACACCAAGAGGTAGATATTTTTAGGGATTTGGGTGTCGACTCCTAACTAAGTTTTTCATATCATATTGATGTTTGTTAGAATAAAGCGCTAAGGACATTAGGTTCCATAAAAAAAATACCAAAGATTTTGATAATGTATTTGTAATAAAATTGTAATATACGCGCCCTTGTCAGACCTCACTTGGAAAATTGTTCTGATATCTGAAATCCTTACTACTCAACTTACATTGATAAATTGGACAGTGTACAAAGAAAGTTTTTGAGATATATTGCCTACAAGTTAGACTTAAATGTCGAAAATGTGAACTATGGCAACCTTGGACAAACTCTATCCATTCAAAGTCGTAAAAGACGTAGAAATAATATCGATATTATCACTTATTTTAAATTGGTAAACAATGCACTGAATTGTCCTGAACTTGTTCCTAAACTTCAATTTTATGTTCCACAAAGAATTCTTAGAAAGGATAGAACTTTTGAGACAAATTTTTATCGCACCCTATACGGTCATTATTCTTTGATGTCAAGATTGATGAGGAACACAAATTTATTTGAGGGTGATATTTTTAGGGAATCTATATTTTCTTTGAAAAAAAAATTAAAGAGAATGTAACTTTTCTAAATGTGATAATAGTCTGTGTTGTTTTTTTCATAAATTTTTGTTTTTATATACATTTCAATGGTAACGGTGAGAGTCGCCGTAAACGTAATGACATAAATATTTCCACCGCTATATGACGGTCGATATTTGACGGTACCGCTTTCGAGGAAACCAGGGCTTAAGAACTATACCTAACAGGCCTTATGACAGGCCACATACCATTAAAGGTCTATCTGAACAGGATGATCCGTGATTGGCTGAAGGGTACCAAAAAGAAGGGAAAACTTCTCGACAACTGGAAATAATTTTAGGCAAGTTTTTTTTTTTCAAAAAGATTCATCACAGAAACTCCCTGAATACTTTTTAATTTACCGTTTTTTTTTTAGTAGGTACCTATTTATCTCAAATATTGAATTTATCTGGTTCATCTACGTCTCAAAATAAAGATATTACATAAAAGTATTTAGTTTCAAAAATCCTCCTATAAAATTCTTACAATATATAAGTCTATGATACACAGTTTTATTCAAATGTAATTAACAACACACTATAGTTAATTAAGAGTTCTCATTTAAGACTACCCCCGACGCCAAACGATCATAAAACATGGTTATCTACATTGGGAAAATTTTACGACCGCAATTGTGGTTTCTGAAATTGAGTTGTATGTAATTGAATACTTGCATCCATTAAAAATCCTAATGACTTTTTGTGCAGTATTCAAATAGGGTTAGGAGAAACGAGAAAATTGGGAGTTGGCTGTTGCTTCTCTGTAGCAGTTTTGTTAATTGAATGTTTTAATTTGTGCAATGTTTAAAATCAACAATAGAAACTGTTGATTATGAGTCTCACTCCAATATTAATAAATTATTGTAATGTATATTGACAAAACCATAAATTAATTCATTCATTTACCTCGGCCAACAATGTTGTTTGATTTTACAATATAAAACCATTATTTTCATTGGAACCGCAATAATAATTTATTTCAGATTTATTATAAAATCGAATATTCTATAATCTTCATTACTATTGCATATGTTGTTTATAATTTCGTATTTCGGTAAATTTATTATTAATTTAGTTTAAAATATCTATTGAGGCGGATGAAATGAAATGTTATTATGCTCGTGGGTTTTGAAAAAATTTAAATTGTATAAAATTATTTGGCAATTTTTGATGATAATTTTTTTAAACCCAAACAAGCCGCTTCATTACTAATTGTCTCGTGTAATTAAAAAACAAAGTTGAAAATAATTAAATTAAGGTATGAGTTAAAAACAGATGAATAGTTTAAAAATAAAAGTGTTGTTTATTTTATAGACAAGCCGAGTTGATTGAATAAATTATTGCTTCTATATTAATTGATGTGAATAAAATATAATCAAATAATTGAATTTCAAAAATATGCGGAAAAGCAAAATTGAGTGTAAATTATGGTCGTATGTCAATAAATATTTGTTCATCGAATATTAATAATTATTAGCCGGGTATCCGGCGCTCACTCACAATGCAGCAATAAAACAAATTTTTTGTTTTTGGGATTTGTCAGCAAAAAACGCTCCCGAAAAAGTGAGTCTACTGGATTTAGTAGCCTATAAAAACTTATCAAACGGTAACAGTGTTTTGAGTTATGAAATGGTTTATATGCGGTAGAGATATTGAATATAAAAAAAAATTTCGAAATTTCATTTCACTAAAAGTGTTTTAGTGATTTTTCGATTTTGATGGAGTTATGTTGCGATGCTGAATTTCACTTCCATGTCGATGGTGTAATAATCACTGGCTCTCGATAAATAAAAACAAGATCGTAGTAGTACCATTTACTAAGCGAAGAAACGTAGCCCTGGTAAAGCTCACGCTTTTTGGATCGAGACACGCTCCATCCGGATTCCGGTTTTTCCCTTGTGCTTTTCACAGGTGGTCTATGTGTAGAGTAACAAGTGGCACCACTACCTTGTCTATTGGATGCAAGTAACCTTCTGGTTTTCAGGATTAAACTATATTGTAAGCACATGTATGCAGGTGTTTCCCTATAAAATCTGTGATCCTTAATTGTAAAGTCCTCGTGAATTTGTTTTTCTACCGTATCAACTGGTTTTCTAGACAACACTTCGAGTAAATATCTGCAGCGTTAATTTTTCATCTGTGCGGCTAGAATCCAGTCCTCCTTACTTATGTCGACTTGCCATACATCAAAAGTGTCGGATTGTAATGGCTCTTCAACAGAATTGCGGCTCAGAGCATCGACATGAGCCATTTTACTTCCTGGACGATACTCGACTGAGAACTTATATTCCTGAGTAACCGACCACCGTCGTGCAATTCTTGGAATTATATTTCGTTTTGACATTGCGGTCCTCAATGCACTGCAGTCTGTCACTACTCTGAGCTCAAGTCCTAGCAGGTAGACTCGGAATCGTGGAAGAGTATTCATAACAGCCAACGTTTCGAGCTCATATGAATGGTATCACCCTTCTTCCTTGGTAGTCTGTCGGCTGAAATATTGAACCGGTCGCAACTTTCCGTCTTTCTGTTTTTGTAGTAGGATTCCGCCTAGTCCAAATATAGAAGCGTTTCTATGAACCTCTGTTTCTGCTTTCGGATCACAGAGGGCAAGGACTGGTCTTTCAGTCAGAATCGACTTCAATTTTTAGAATGCTTCCTGTTTATCAGTTTCCCATATAAATGAAGTGTCTTTTTTAGTCAACAAAGTTAATGGTCGTGCGATTTGAGCAAATGATTTCTCGTATTTTCTAGACTGCAGAGTCCAACAAATTGTCAAACATTGTAGACATTTTGAGGTATGGGAAAATTCTTTACTGCTTGAATTTTCACAGTACCGGGTCGTACATCATTTGCACTAATTTCGTGTCCTAGGTAATCAATACTTTCCTGGAAAAATTTACATTTTTCAAGCCGTAGAGTAACGCCTGATTTACTGAAATACACCAAGACATCTGCAAGAGCAATCAAACGGGAATTTAAGTTTGTAGATGGCATCAAAACATCATCCATATAGGCCATCGCAGTTGAATATCGCATAGTGCCCAATATTTTATTCATGGTTCTCTGGAACATTGCTGGAGCGTTAACCAAACCGAATGGCATACAGAGATACTCATATTGCCAATTCGGAGTGACAAAAGCTGCTTTCTGCCTTGAGTCCTCCGCCATAGAAATCTGATGGTATCCACTAGCCATGTCCAAAGTAGTGAATAATCTACAGCCCTTAAGTACTTCGAGGTGATCATCAGTGTGAGGCAAGGTGGTCTTTAATTGTTTTCGAATTTAAAGCACACACATTCTTGTCTCGTTGTTTTTTTTTTTTTTTTTTTCACAAGGATAATGGGACTAGCGTATAGAGAATTTAAATCTTGGATTATATCAGCAGATAGA
This sequence comes from Ceutorhynchus assimilis, assembly GCA_917834065.1. Lineage (NCBI taxonomy): Eukaryota > Metazoa > Arthropoda > Insecta > Coleoptera > Curculionidae > Ceutorhynchus > Ceutorhynchus assimilis. The sequence continues at coordinate 22,963,295 of OU892280.1, read as the reverse complement.
AGACTGTTCACTATCTCTCGTAATTTTTCTCTCTCACTGAATGATAAACAATAAGGTCTGAACGTCACAGGCCTCTCGTCCGTTAAATTTGTATTAATTTCTATAACCTTAAGTTTTTGAGCATCGTTTTGAGGTGAATTTGTTGAAACCTGATTTTTCGGTCACTCAAGGTGAATTTCGGCAAATCTACTAAATTAACTTTATTAATGCTCACCTGTTTACTCTCGTCTTGCGTGGTTGAAATGATTGGCGTTTGTCCACAGAAACATCATCATCATAATCGCCACTGTTCACATATTCAATATGGTGGGGAAGAATCTGAACCTTATTTTAAGTCAATCTGAAGATTGGTAGCACAATGCTCAGTGGTGATAGCCCTATAAACCTTTAAATCAGCATACACTGCAAATTCTGAGAACTTGAAGCAGGACTTGACGTCATTTATAAAAATGTTAAATAAAAAAGTTGAGAGGTGCCCGCCCTAAGAAACTCCGGATGTCACCCTGAACGGTTTACTGAAAATATTATTTATTTCAACAATTTGAGTTCGGTTGGTTGAAAAAGAGTCTAACTAATTCAACAAATTACCATAATAATATAATTTCTTCAATAATAGCGAATGATTGATTCTATCGAATTCCTTTGAGAAATCTGCGTATATAGAGTTTACCTACTCAAATCCTTTTTCCAAATTATTATAGATAACATCAGTATAAGTAAGAAGATTAGTTTGAATTGATTTTTGTTTCAAAAATCCATGTTGGTTAAGAATTATTAAATGAGTGAAATTCAATTCCAAGAATTCTGTGATAGTACCTACTCTCCATTATTTCAGGAATAAGAGATATATTAGAAATAGGTCTATAATTTTGGATTTCATTGCTACTACCAATATTTGTATAAATAGGTTTAACATGAGTCAATTTCCATATCAAGGGAAATTTTCCATTTATTAATCAATTGTTGAAAAGTAGCCATGGAGGTCTGGATAGAGAAAATCACAGTTTTTTAGTGATAGGGAGGGGTCCTGGTTCAAATTTATTTTTTCCAACATTTCAAGAATGTTTGATATACTGAAATTGAAAGAGCTAACAGCTATATCATTAGTAGATAAGGGTAAGTTGCTGTCTGAGACATTTAGATCTTTATCAACATAAACAGAGTCAAAATATCCGGCAAATACATTAGCAATTTCCGTCATTTGAAATTTTTCTAGTTTCAGTTCCAGTTTATTTATGCAATTCCTATAACAACCTTGAGACAAACTTTTACAAATAATTCGCATTTCTCTAAATTTTTGATAATTAGTTAAAGAAGGTTCAGATGTGTACAGTTTTTAATTTTTTTTCTTTTCTATGGTATAATTTTTAAGCTCTTGATCAGACCAAATAGGGAATTTAAAATCAGATTTGACTTTATATTTTGGTACAAGTTCATCAATACACTGATTAATAATATCATAGAACCTAACTACAGCTATATCTACATCACAATCCAGTATGAGATCCCAATCAATATTCAACAAGATATGATTGAGGTTGCTAAAATCACAGTTTTCAAAGTTATATCGAAGCTCTGCATTATTATGTTGAACAAAATTTGGACTATGAACATCAATAACAAAAAGTAAAGCAGGATGATGATCATTACAACTCCCTAAGGTGTTTTGACCAATCTCAATTAGTAAATCACATTTATTAGTAAAAATTAAGCCCAAGAACACATTTCTAGCTTTTGGTACATTGTTTACTTGAACAAGATTAGAAAAGCATAATGCAGCAGTCAAGCATTCAGTGGAAAATTGTAGTCACCATCACAGAATTGCATTCGTACAAATTAGAAAAGTGTTCAATGTTATTTGCATGATTTTCATATTCTGAAAATTTAGATTAAGGGAGGAAATATACTACACAGAAAATCAATAAAGAATTGTTAATTAGAATCCTTAACCAAATCTCCTCGTGAAACGGGGATCGATGTGCTGTTTGCATTAAACTGGCTTTAAAATTGGTTTTCACTGCCAATAAAATACCTCCACCTCTGCTTTTACCTGTAGCAATTTGATCTCTGTCCTGTCTAAATACATGGAAATTGTTGAGTCCCAACTCATTATTGTATATTCCATCATTCAACCAGGTTTCAGTAAGGATAATTATATTATAATTTGAGAGGGACGCATTATCAGAGAAATCCCTAAATTTAGTACGGAGACATCCAACGTTTTGGTACCTAATAAATTGGAATATGAAAATCTAAAGCTGCAGGAACATTATGCTAATTGGTACTGTTGATTGATAAATTAGCGTCCATGAGTGAAGGATGATCTGTTATATTGACGAATTTTTTTATTATTATGGGCTGGCACAAAACGATTTCGACATCTATTATTGGAGCTATTTCTAGAGTAGACTTTTTGAAAGATGAAAGGCTTTACAAATCCAGCTTCTGGCCACAATTCACTATCAAAGAGTTTGTCCTCTTCTTGCCTTGACAGCAATCTTAAAAGCTGAAAGTGGACTATATCTTAATTCCAGTCTTTCACAGGTAAGGGCATCGACCGAATTCATCTTTAGGTATTTCAATAAAATGTTAGTTGTTGAATGTCGTCAGTATATCCGAGGGCACGGTGTCCTCCGTCCGTAAGCATCTTAAGTAGACCGTCCGTCACTATGGGAATCTCCTGTACACTGAGGCCGCCAGTGTCTCCTCTGAAACGGCGGTTTCTACCATTCTTTCTCTTGCATAGAGCTAATCCACACACAGCAGGTTCCTCGACTCCTTTATGCTTGAGAGATCTGGTTATTGAGTCAAATGAAGTGTTGTCAAAAGCTCCCTATCTGTTCAAAAAGGATCCCAGCATCACCTCCCTGTTTCCAATGTGTTCCTTACCAACTGGTGAAGCGCTGTTTCTGTTGACATTCCTGTCTGATATGCATACTGATCTAGGTATAGTGGTCGGCTTGCCAACACACCGTCCCTAATGTGCCTATCCACAAGTTTTTCCAGTGCTTAAGCTCAAATGACGTAAGGCTCGTAGTCGGTCTCAGGAGCTTGTACCGTGTCCTGTCCTATTGTTGCAGGTTTTGGTATGAACGTTACCCTAATATGTCTCCAATTATGTGATACCTAGATAGCCAAAGTCTAGGCTACTTCTTAGAATGTCGCAAAGTATCATGTGTTCAGTTCCGTTCTGTAACATGTAACCCCATTTGTTAATGAATTAACAAGAGGCCCATAATATGCTCAGTTTGCTCAACGAATAATTATTAGGGGTGGGTTAATAGTTTGATAAGTACAGAATGCAAGGGTGTCATTGAATTTAAAAAATTACTGATTAAATTACATAAAATATTGAAGTATAAAAATTCAGAAACACATTAAAAAAAATAATCAGCAAACGGTAATTGATAATTCTGAAAAGGAAATTAATAAGGCATATAACTTATATAACTCAACCAAATCTTGACATAGGTAAAACCAATAAAACACTCAAGCAATTTCAAATCAAAATAGTATATATTTTCACTAGTGTTGCAGGTATTTCTTGTTCTTGTCTTGCTTTTTCTTGTTCTTGTCTTGTTCTTGCATGCAAGAACAAGACAAGAAGTGGATTAGCAAGAAATATACAAGACAAGAAACTGATGAGCAAGAACAAGATTTCTTGTGCAAGAAATTTGCAAGAAGCAAGACTTCTTGCATAATTATTTATTTTGAATAATTTATTTAAGTACTTAAAAATTACACAATTACTTATAGGTACTCGAATAACATTTATTGTAAATAAATAGAAAAAATTGGCAAAAAAAAAAAACCTTTTTATCATAGGCTCCCAAAAATAGCTATATCCTAAAAAGAAGCATTTTACGGACTTAAATGAGTCCGTACATTCAAGTCCGTAAAATGCTTCTTTTTGGATCTTTTTTTTATTTCTGGATGCACCTTTATGATTTCAAAAATTAAGGAAATCTTGCAAATTTCAGCGTTCTGAAGAATTCTAATAAGCGTATGACAAAAAATAGTGTTGGTCACACGTACCTAAAGAAGTTTTTCAAGACTTTTTAGGTAGGTACTTGTGACAAAAATACCTATTAGTTTGGTTCATAAATCAGGATGGCTCGCTCAAGTTGACCCCCCACATTTAGTTTCATACTGTTTCTCAATTGTAGTCAATAGGAAACTTGCACATTTTTTTTTTTTATTTCAAAAATGTGTTCTACTACACTAAAGACTTAGTCGTGCCAAATATCGAGCATTAAAAATCAGCCGTTATTTTTTTATAAGTATTTGAAGTTACGCTCAAAACATCGCCATTTAAAACGACCAATTAGTGTGACGTCACTCGGCAACAAAATTCCGTTGACAGTAACGAGCACTTCGAACTTCGAGCAGGTAGATTTAGATTACGGTTATGTTATTATGTATGCCATTTACGATAGATTTGACAATGGCGATACCAGCAGCACATGGCGTTACTGCCTTGTGACGTCACGACCCAACACGTTTTCGATCGCGTCATGAATTTCGAATAATTTGGTATTTTTTATTGAAGATTTTGGATACCAGAAATAAAATATTACTTTTTTTTCCTAATTGCATCAATCAATCAAAAAAAAAAAATAATAATATTACAATGTACCTCAATATACTTGCCATATAAGTTCATTAACACTAACAGTCGCTGGCCATATTATTAGCATGAAATGAAAATGTAACAGATTTAAGTTTCCAGAAAACAAAATTGAAAAAAATTAATGATTGAAAATTGTATTGATAAATATGGTCAGCTTATCTGCTTAAATAATAAATTTAATAAAATCAACTTGCACCTGTATGAAAAGTTGGGTTAAATGGTCAGGAGATATCGGGTCTTCAAAAAAAAAAAAACAATCAAAGATTGCTATGGCTTTTTAAACGTATGTCGTAGCAATATTTTTCTTTAATTTTGTCAATGAACTTTAATTTCAAAATGTCATTTCAAAAATCTTGACCAATAAAGAAACAAGAATGCGACGTACGTTTTCGTTTTTTTTTTTTTTTTGAAGACGCGATATAATAGAAATCCTCAAATATATTAGTATAAGATCCTGGTTAAGATTTGATCAATTTTTGACGATGTATAACACAATGACAATAATTTTAAATTTAGAACATGTTGTCCAACCTTGTCCAAAATACAAGTAAATTCTTTAAATATGGCGGTACTAAAAGTTAAGTAGTGATAAAATCTATAGTAAATACGGTAATCAAAAATCGGAAATAATTATTTAAAGTTCACTTCGGTGTCAAGAATGTGAAATTGAAATTTCAAATATTTAAATGTCATATCAGAAAAAAAAAATCAATTAATTTTGTGATCATAAAGCAGATTTCATTAAAAAAAAAGTTATTAAAAGTTATAAATGAAACTCTATACAAGCTTGAATTTCAACTAAAAGGTAGAGTACTGTAGCTATCCATTTTCTGTCACTTGACGAGGAAAGTTGCAGATTCTAGCCTGGAATCAAGGTAGATAGAGGCTAGAAGTTCAGTTTTCTTCGTCAAATGTGGAGGTACAGATATCGACACGTGTTGAATACAAACTTCATTTTTATACTTCTCATTTAGTCTTAGGAAAATATTGTTAACTTGGCAACGTCAGCAAACCAATGCATAACTTTTAGGCTGGCCCTTTACTCTAAGAGAGAAGAGATAGAGTTGCGAGTCGTTGCCGCAGTACCACACCACATATTAATATGTATCTATCGTTCTGAAATAAAACTAATTTTTTTGTACGAAATGTTGAAGTTTGAATTCATAAAAGTGTAACATCAAACAGCTGAAGCTTAGGTCTTAAAACCTAACATAAAATGGTCCTTCGATCCGCATTCAACAGTGAAATATCAGTGCATTTTGGTTCCATTTGGCATCTTTTGCGGTGTGTGTACAAAATCACCCCATTATTCCGTTCAACGGTCCTTGAGCGCCAAACCACCGAACAACGAAACGACCTGCGTGCAGCAAGGTATCTCTTTCTTGCTTACTGGTTGTAATGCATAGTCAAGAAACAGCTGATGAGCGTTTTCCCTACTTGGAGGGAAGAATGGTATCGCCCATCGTCTGATTTGTCCGCAATGCAAGGATAATTTTGAACTCTATGATTTTGATTTCATTGGATTTATTGGAATTTTTGAGACGACATCAAATGGGATGAGATTGTTGTTGAATAACATAATAAAAAATGTGAGGTCACTTGAAACTCTTCAATTGCCTGTAGATAGTTGGGATGTGCTAATAATTTTCTTTATGACTGGTAAATTAGACTCGGTAACAGCTCGAGAGTGGGAGGAACACAAACCAAAGGATCAATTGCCAACCTTGGATCAATTCAAGGCCTTTCTCAAGTCCAAGGCAGATCTCTTGGAAACAATTGAAAATAAAAATGCTCCCAAAAGTAAATCTAAGTATGAGTCGAGATCTAAAAACTTTAAAGCTTTGGTTGGCAATAAAAGCTGTACCTTTTGTGGGTGTGATGATCATAACATCATGAATTGTAGTGTCTTCCTTAAACTTTCTGTCTATGAGAGGTACAACAAAGCCAAACACAAGAGACTTTGTTTAAACTGTTTGCGTCTCAATCATACTAGTAAGGAGTGTTTTTCGGGTGTATGTAGAAAGTGCTCAGCTGGACATCACACTTTATTACACTATGATAAAAAGCGAGACAATAATTCTTCGAATGAAACCCAAAATTTAGCTTCATCATCTTCTCATAATGATCAAACTGTGAACATGTCATCCTTTAGTTGTAATGAAAGTCAGGTTTTATTGTCTACTGCTTTGGTGCAAATTAAAAATAAAAATGGTATTGATTGCTGCGCCAGGGTACTACTGGATTCTGGATCTCAGTCAAACTTTGTGACTGAGGAATTCTTCAATAAATTGGGATTTGAGAAACAAAATGTTAACGTTTTGATTGTTGGAATTAATCAGGTAACCTCTTCTTTCAAACATAGGTGTAATATACAGGTTCAGTCACTACATAATTCATTCAGTGCATCAATTTCTTGTTTAATAATTCCAAACATCAATGGTTTCATTCCGGGCCAGGAAATAGATATCTCACAGCTAAATATTCCTAAACATCTCAAATTGGCTGATCCAGGTTTTTTCAAGCCTGGCTCAATTGATCTTTTATTGGGGGTTGATACCTTTTATAATCTTTTGTGTATTGGTCAGGTCAGTTTAGGTCTAAATCGGCCTATAATGCAAAAAACTCGTTTTGGTTGGATTGTATCTGGGTCTACGTCAATTTCACTGCCTCTGAAAGTGAGTTACTGTAACCTAAGTGTTAAAAATGATCTTCACAATCTCATTGAGAAATTTTGGACCATGGAGGAGCCTCCAAATTCACTAAAACCTATCCTCTCCAATGATGACAAGGATTGTGAGGCAATATTTCTTGAAAATACAAAACGTCAAATCGATGGAAGGTTTATTGTGAAAATCCCTTTTAAGCAAGATCCAACCATTCTTGGAGATTCAAATTTGGCAGCCAAAAAACAGTTTTATTCAGTGGAACGTAGATTACAAAAAAATCCTAAATTAAAGCAGATGTATGTCGATTTTATGGTTGAATACGAGTCTATGGGGCATATGACTGCACAAGAAAATCTTCTCCTCCAGGAGCCTTCTTTTTTTCTACCAGACCATGGAGTGCTGAATGAAAATAGTTCTACCACTAAACTAAGGGTGGTCTTCAATGGCTCTTCACCTTCTGATAATGGAATTTCCTTAAATGAACTTCAGCATATCGGACCTAATATCCAGGATGACTTATTGGACATTTTACTAAGATTCAGAATACACAATGTTGTTGTATGTTCAGACATCGCTAAAATGTATCGTATGGTATTGGTTGATGAAAGTCAAAGGTGCTTTCAAAAAATTTATTGGAGATCTGATCCAACCGAGAATCTGAAAATCTATACTCTGAACAACGTCACGTATGGCACAACTTCTGCTTCGTTCCTGGCCATTAGATGTCTCAAGCAATTGGGTCTGGAATTTGAAGATAAGTTTCCCGAAGCATCTAACATAATCTTACATAATTTTTTTGTTGACGATCTTCTTTTTGGTTGTAATTCTTCAGCAAATGCTGTTAAACTTAGTAATCAAGTATCTGCGATTATAAAGTCTGGTTGCTTTTCACTTAGAAAGTGGATCTCTAATTCACCTGAAGTTATGAATGAACTAACTGGCGGGGCAAGCTTAGATTGTAAAACTGAACTCAGTTTTGGCGACAAAACGGAAAACAAAACTCTTGGTCTCTATTGGGCATATAAGGATGATGTCCTCATGTATCATATTCATTTAACTGATGAAAGTAAATATACTAAACGCAGCATTCTTTCTACTATTGCCAAAATTTATGATCCTCTCGAATTACTTTGGCCCTGTATTATCCTGGCTAAAGTGATTCTACAGAAATTGTGGTGCACTAAAGTTGATTGGATAAAGCTGGAAATTCTGAATAACTTGAAAATTCCTCGTCAAATAGTTTGTAAGCATATTCTGGCGGTGGAATTACATGGATTTTGCGATAGCTCAATAGAGGCCTATGCGGCTTGTCTTTATTTGAAAACTATCGGTGTAAATTCTACACAAGTTTCACTTGTCTATACCAAAGCCAAAGTGGCACCTTTAAAGGTAATAACCTTACCACGACTTGAACTTTGTGGAGCATTGGTTTTGGCTCAACTCGTGCATAAATTTATGCAAATTGTGGAAGTGAAAGTAGATAAAGTCTATCTCTGGACTGATTCGTCTGTTGTGCTCGGATGGATTTCTCTCTCACCTCATACTTTGCACACATTTGTTGGAAATCGAATTTCCCAAATTCAATCTTTAACCTCAATAGATGATTGGCATCATGTGAATTTCCAACATAATCCTGCAGACATACTCTCTCGAGGTTGTTACCCAGAGCAGTTAATAGAATGTCATGAATGGTGGAATGGGCCTAGTTGGCTGACTCAAGAATGTTTATTTTGGCCAAAATCTACAATTGAAATAAATAATTTGCCTGAACTTAAAAGTCACGTAAATTCAAACAGGGTGATATCAGAAATGTTCCCGATGTCCACATTTTCACGACTTTCTAAACTAAAACGTTGTTTTGCCTTATGTTCTTCGTTTCTACAAAAACAGTCTAGTTGAAAAATCAGCTCGAATTTTTGGACCTCTTTCAGTTACCGAACTGTAAGATTCTCTTCATCGATTGGTAATAATTTCTCAAAAGGAATCGTTTTCTGAGGAATATTTGTTATTGCTGAACAATAAAACTGTTTCTATAGGCCCTTTATCTTCTCTAAATCCTTTTATTGATTCGAGTGGTGTGTTGAGGGTGGGAGGAAGATTGGTATTGTCAGACTTGGATTATGCTAAAAAACATCCTGCTGTCCTTTCATCTAAGCATGTCTTCGCAAGACTCCTTTTTGCTTCTGAGCACATTGTTCTGCTTCATGCTGGTCCTCAGCACTTACTTTCTTCTATACGAGAACATTATTGGGTACTGGGTAGTCGGAATCTTGCTAGAAAGATTGTTCATCAATGTATTCGTTCTTTCAAGGTAAAACCAAAACCTCTTGATCAAATTATGGGCTTGCTTCCTAAGGAAAGAGTTACACCTACTCCTTCCTTTTATACCACTGGAGTCTGGCAGAGGTGCTAGAATATCTAAATGTTACATGGCAATATTTATATGTTTTTCGACTCGAGCCATTCACTTGGAGTTTGTTTCAGATCTGACCTCAGAAGCCTTTATAGCTGCCTTTCGAAGATTCGTGTCCAGGCGGGGAAAACCTGCGAATTTGTGGTCTGACAATGGTTCAAATTTTGTGGGCGCCAATTCAGAATTAAGGGAAATTGTCAAGTATTTACAGCATCACAATAGTAAGCTTTTGGAAGTGTTTGAAAATGAAGGAGTAAATTGTAAATTGCCAAAGCTCCCAATTTTGGAGGAATCTGGGAGGCAGGCGTCAAGGCATGCAAATTTCACCTCAAACGTATAGTCGGTAATGAAGCTCTAACATTTGAGCATTTTTGCACTTTGCTTAACCAGATAGAAGCCACCTTGAATTCCCGACCCTTATTTCCCCTCTCTCCTGATCCTAGTGATTATGATGTCCTTACACCAGCTCACTTTCTTATTGGTAAAAGATTGACTAGTTTGCCTGATATGGATTTGAAGGATGTTTCTAGTAACCGTCTTTCCAAGTTTCAACACATCCAAAAATTATATCAACACTTTTGGTCACGTTGGTCCAAGGAGTATCTTGTGTTATTACAGCAAAGGTACAAATGGAAGTTTCCTCAACGAAATTTGGAGATTGGAGAACTGGTCCTGCTGAAAGAAGATAATCTCCCCCCTTTAAGTTGGAAATTGGGTCGTGTTGTTTTTTTAGAAATGCGGGATTATTGAAAATGGATTCCTTGAAGAAACGGCTCCTCGGAAAAACGGCTCATCGAAAAACTCTAAGTAATAGAGGCATGAACAACCATTATTAAAGAAAAAAAAAAGAGGACTTACCACGAAGGGGTTTCAAACTCAATTCGATTTAATTTTTTTCGGTATTTATTGGATTATTGCCTTATGCAACTTTATTTCGTTAAAACAGTGACTGATGGCCGACAAGACATTTTTCTTCACGAGAACGGTAATCATAGTTGAGGAAGATGGCTGCCCCCCAGGCCAGAGGCGACTTCAATAAAAGCCAACGGAAATTGTTGGTATCAAACTGGGCTATTATAATTTTTGACAGAAATCTTCTTCCAAGTTCTTTCAATAATGGCAGCAGTGACTGTCAGCATTCAATGCAATAATTCAAATTATAAAACAATATATGTGAAAAAGAAAAACAGTAACATTTAGCATGTTACAAACATCATGGGATAGATCCCATCTGTCCTTGTTGACTTGTACGGATCAAAGGTGTTTGCAGCCCATTTACCTTTCTCATAGTTGATTATTCTCTTCGGAGTCAACCAGTCGTTCCTGGACGTTTTCATTCTAATTTAGTAACCATTAGTTGAACGCTGGTATATGTTGATTCAATATTTCAACGTTAGATTTTTGCAGGAGTTTATTAGTGCAAAAAACAAACTCATTTTAACTCTTTAAATTATTCAGAAGTCAAAAATTAATTTAAGAAGACCCTCTGGAAGAAAATAAAATTATTTTATTGCCTAAGACTTTCGGTTTATAGGGCCGTTGGCGCGTAGCAGGTCTCCAAATTACAGCTACCATTTCACTTGTGATTAATTAAGGTGAAATTGTAATTTGGATATAAATAGTCTTGGCATTTCGAGCCTGGGACGCAGGAGAGCGAACGTTCCATTTACTCAAACGCCGCAAGAGAAACTGCATTGTCTTTACCTTACAATCAGTGTCATTCCGCCTTTCTCTCAAGGAGCTGCGTAGATTGATATAGAGGTGTAATTTATGAGGTTTCGAGCAGATATAATTAAATTTTTTGGAGTATAAATTCAATTAGCTCTTGATTAAGAAACCTGCTTATATACTGACTTAAAATGGAGACAGAGGTATCAATACGACACGACAAGGGAAAAAGTTTTCACTTCCGACTGATGCCAGAAAGATGGTGGTAGTTGAGATTCGTGTGTAGCATTACATAGTTTTTTGATTAATGAGAATGAGTTGAAGGAAAAACTAGAATAAGAGAAAAAGTAGAACAAGAGAAAAAGTAAGCAGAGAAAAATCTAAAACAGATCGTGTAATGCCCGTATTACATCTATGTATTTTTCCGTGTATTTATTCATGTAGTTCAGGGTGACAACCGAAAAACTTCAAACTCAACATAAATCAGCATTATGAAAAACAAAATAATGTTGGCACCCTGAACTACATGAATAAATACACGGAAAAATACACAGATGTAATACAGGCATTAGGATTAACTCCTACTGTGATATTTTTGGCGATGGGAGAAATAGGCGGGTGTTTAGTTACTCCTGATCCATTTTCAAATATTCATAATTGAAATTACAGTCTATATGTTGTTAGTTTTGATGCCTACTTCCTTCCTATTGAAACTAGACTAAAAAAAACTTCGAGGAAATAAATGATGTTTGAATGCAAGTAATTGGCTCCGACTGTGAAGGGACAATGATGTCTACTTTGGTCTACTATTGGCAGTTCAAAAAAAAACGGTCTACTATTTTTAATAGACAATCAACAAGACTGAAATAAAACCTTGTCTAAATTGGGTAGGCAGTTCTTCCTTTAACTCAAGTAATGCCTTATTTGCTAACTTATACGACTCAACACATTAAATTTCATTGCGAATAGTTGCTTATGGATCACTAAATTTTATTGTTGCGCCAGCCAGCAACACGAAGCGGAAGATAAATTTTCCTAATTAAATTAAATGTTCTATCTTTCTCGCGCGCAGTCAGCTAAAAATAAATATTTGAAATAAAGCCGCAAGAATAATAACCTGGAATCGGGCGGAAAATTAAACGCAAATATCTTCATTTTCCTGCATATAATAATGTAAGAGCCGCTTGGGAAAGAGGGCGTTAATTGTCACTCAGGGAATTTCACTCGGTTAAATTAAACGTACTTTATATATTATAATTTCTACTTTCGCCTAGGTGGGATGGCGCCACCAAGAGAGAAACAGAGGATTATAATTTCGGTTTAATTAGTCGGAAGCTTTGATTGCAATCCTAAGAGCCGGATATTTTTGCTCTGTGAGTGAAAATGTAGTTTTCAGTTAATATAAGATAAGGCAAAATATAACTTTCATACGCGAATTTAGTATTTAATTCTTTCGTAATATGGAAAGAAAAATGAGAAGATATGTTTCTGTTCCAATGATATATCGAAATACTAAATAGGGCCTAATATGTAGGTATCCACCAAAGAGAAAATCGTATTTTAGGGTCATATAAATGCAAAATGCAGTAGTTTGCTCTTATCCATAATGTATGTTGGAAATTTGATGCTGGATGCTGGCTTTTGTATATCCGGCAGAGGCTGTAAGACTTCTAGAATGTAAATGTACGTACTAAAGTTCTGCTGGGATTTTCGATTATTTTATTGGAAATACTCCCTAGATGGTTTTTTAAATGGTAAATAAATACATACCTATTATTATTTGTGTTTTCCAAATAATTGCAGTTTGTTATTTTGATTTGCAGCTTTATTCTATTTTGGACTCAAGGATTTTTTTCCATATTTTAAACGCCCATTTTGAGCCTACATTGGATAGATTTTGATTGAGAAAAAGTGTTATAATGTAGAACGTTTCTAAAATTGCACTTTAACGCCAACTGTTGAAATTTTATTCCATATTTCAAAGCAGAAAGCCAGGAAAGAGCAATTTTAGGATACATTTGAACCATTTTGTGGTTTTTAAAGCAATTGTGAACCGAAAATACGCCTACGAAAGAATTTTCATGATTATCAATTTCAAATTTGGATCATTTTGTTTTAGGTTTCGTAAAAAAATTTTAAAGAAAATGAAGTTTTGTCGCGAGAGCGAGAGACATCGACTGCACAAAACGGACTTCATTTTCAAAAATGATGTTTTGGCTTGTTCAATTCTGGTACGGACCTCCTGCATGTTATCCCATTCCTCATCAACCTGATATCTTAGGTATCTGTATGATTGGACCCGATGGATCTGTTGGTTCTGTACCTGAAGCATACCTCCTTTAACCTGGTTCTTATTAATCACCATCCATTTCCTTTTTGTGACATTCAATTTTAATCTTGAAGACCTTCCAGAGAATCAGCGATTAAAATCGTATCGTCCGCATACCGCATGTTCAAGCTGTTGATAGTTTCCTCAGTGCAGTCTTGTAATGCTTTTCCAAATATTTTGTTCGTATAAATGTTAAAACCAAATGGTGAAAGGATGCAGAGCTGCCTCCTACCTCTTTTCTGATTCCAGTAAAGATTTGCGATTATGTTGAGGTCTATCATCTGAGCCTATATTCTTGAGAATTTTCATAAGCTTCTCATGTTGTACCCTGTCAAACGCTTTCTTTTAGTCTACGAAGCTTGCGTATACAGGAACAAGAACATCTTTACATCTTTGAACTAGCACTTGGATGCTAAACAGGTCCTCTCTTGTGCCAAGCCCGTTACGAAAACCAAATTTGGATTCGCCTGTGAAGGACTCGCACTTATCGTATTTTCTGTTATGGATGATCTTAATAAAGTGTCTCATCAAGCTAATAAGTCGATAATCGCTACATCTTTTCGCAGAGCCTTGATTCTGTTGTATGTGTGTCTTCAAGATGAAGGGATAATATTAATAATAAAAGTTAAGTTAAACAGGACTTTTTTTTATTAAATTGAAGAACTTAAAACATTTCCATGCTATGACAATGTGTCTGACTACTGTCACTATTTTCAAACTTCTGACAGACAGGTAACATTTTATAGTATAGGAGTTCCGCTAATACTGGTTGCTACATGGTACTTATACTTATGGAGTTATGTAACATGTTCCTTTTTTTATAAGAAAATAAATAATTTTATTTTTATTTTTTTACTAACCTGCCACTACGAGTAAACACTCTAGTCGTCTGTGGTCTGTGCTTTTTCAGATGGCGTGTCAGCATCAGAGCAATTTAAATTCGACGAGTGTGATAAAGTACTTGTACTGGATCTTGGATGATCTTCAATTGTCGTAGAAGGAGCAGATGTATTAAGTCCAATTTTTTTATTAATAAATGATGCCTATTTCTTCGGTAATCTACACCATCAGGGGTGCGAACAATAGAAGACTTTGGCATTGGACCTTTTTCAGTGACCAAAGCAGGTCCGGAAGATGAGTTGGCAGTCTTTTTATACATGGACTCTCCTACATTTATATCTGACAAATATCTGGCATGTTGATCATGATAATTTTTCATCAATTAGATACTTTTGGCTTAAGAATGCTTTTTGTAACTGGTAACTTCATTCTGAAATAACGCGACATCAAAAGCTGAGCAGGAGAATATCAGTATTTAACTCACGACATTTGTTAAACAAACTCTTCACAGTAGCAACAGTTCTTGCCACTAAACCATTACTTTTGGGATAATTAGGACTAGACGTATGGTAACCTATATCTCATGACTGGAAAAAGTTCTCGAACTCTTGCGAGTGTAATGGAGGACCATTATCAGATACTATTATGGATGGGATGACATGACGGGCAAATATTGACTTCAGACTTGTAATGACTTGACTGGCATTGATAGAACTTATCGATGTTACTTCAAAATATAAAAATAATCAACAACTAAGAGATACGTGACTTTATTATAAAAGAAGAAATCCATTCCAACCTTTTGCCATGGCAAGGTTGAAGGCTGATGTGGTAGCAAAGGCTCTGATGGATTGGAATTACGACACTTTAAGCATGATGTGCACTGTTCTACTCTATTCTTAATATCAACTGTGATATTAGGTCAAAACACAACTACGCGTGCCTACTTTAAACACCTATCTATTCCTAAATGGATTATGTCTTAAATTTGGCTACGCATTTCTGTAGGAATGACAAGAAGATTATTTTTTTTAAACTTAAAATCATCAATTGTGTGTAACTCATGCCTATAGTTAAAATAGGGCTTAACCGAAGACTAAACATTGTTCTTCGAAATTGGCCAGGAATCCTGACAATACTGTATAATGGTTTGCAATTCTGGATCTGCACAAGTTGCGACTTTTATTTGTTGTAATTTCTCAGGAGAAATGGCCTAATTACTGACTAATAAGTTTATGTGAATACGTAGCTCCTATTCCATAGAATCATCATCTTGTGGCTCTACAGGGGATCTACTTAAAGTATCGGCAATGTATAGATGTTTTCCTGGAACATAAGATACATTGAGATCATACTGCTATAAATTTAGCATCATTCTTTGAAGACGAGTGGGTACTTCTGAAAGAGGTTTTTTAAATAATGTGACTAATGGTTTATGATCTGTTTCAACATTAACTGTGCGTCCATAAATATATTGGCGAAATTTTGTACAACCAAACTGAATTGCATATAACTCCTTTTCTATTTGAGCAAATCTGGATTGGCATTCTGTTAGAGACTTTGACGAATAAGCAATGGGCCTTTTATTATGTAATATCACAGCTCCTACTGCAAATTTCGAACTATTGATTGTCGTATGAGCGTTATAAGTCCAGGTGGTGGAAGTTGAAAAAAAAGTATTTGAGAGCAATTTCCTGACAAAACATGAACAGTCGGTCATCATGTTCGTTTGCAATACCCAGTCCGCGTTTACCAACTATGTCATCCCTTACTCCACTGCCAATTTTTGCATTGAAGTCGTCCATAATAATTGTAATTTCTGACTTCTCAGTCAGATCTAAGGCGATTTGGAGTTATCCATAAAATATTTCAACAGCTTCCTCTGGGTAGTCGCAGGTTGGTGCATATGTCTGGATAATGTTCACATTGTATGGTTTGAAAATGACTTGGAGAAATGCTAGTCTATCGAAAATCGGGACAAACGATTTCCGAGTTGTGAATGTGTATTCCATATTTACTATGAAGGTCACGCCGTTTTAGTGATTTTGGTGGTCGGTATCGTATCAGAATAATAAACATGATGGTCATCGATGTGGCACTCACCAGAATTTGGCCATTGGTGGGATATCTACCTGAATACCAGTACCTATAGATTTATGATGTGTATGTTGGATGGAAGTTAGTTGTCAAATGATAATAAAATATATCAGTTATAACTCTGATTATTACATGGCGCAGTCGGTAGTTTTATAAACCTATCAAGAATAATTATGCCTCGTCAAGAAAAGAAAGACACGGCGGATATCGGAGCTTCCCTAGAAGATAAGCTAAAATCCATAGGACATTCAAATGCTTCGAGTCAGGATGAAATAAAAGCTTTAGCAGATTCAATGAAAAACTAAACAAGATGCAAAATATGCTAGAAAATGTATTGTATAATCAAAGAATTTCCAATAGCACTACTGGAAACGTCTCTGGTATTGCAGGCGAATCAACTTCAGAAAACGGGGAAATTATTGAACAAATATTTCCAAGTGAGTCCGTTGATAATTTAAATAAATCACAAAGTTCAATCATGCCAGAAAACAGTTTATTACAAAACTTCCGTCATCTCACAAATGCTATACCAGGTCCTGAAAAATTAGTAGAAAATCTGACTTTGGAACAGTTTTTGGACTGGCGTAGAAAGTACGAAAATTGCTCATTTTTTCATAACATGAAAAGGCGTAGAAAGTACGAAAATTACTCATTTTTTCATAACATGAAAAATGCATCTAACCAACAATGTGTAGCACTTTTAATTTCTTATGTTCACACAAGAAATATCCGATATCATACGACTGGTTCTAAACATAGAATTTTAAAAAACAACAAGCACAGATATACTGAATAAAATTGAAAATTATTCTAGAAAGGAGGAAAATGGGAGAATAAGAAGAGCCCAATTCATGTCAAAGAAGCAGGAAGAGGGAGAATCATGTATGTCATTTTAAGGAGAGAAAATCAAACTCTTTCAGCTCACCGATCCATGTGCAAATTGTTACCAAAGATGTTTAACAGTTTGTCCCTTCCAACGTAATCGAAAAGTAAACAAGAATGATAAACACAAAAAATTTGTTCTCTCGGGGAGCTCTACTCCCTGAGACGAGAATCCGGCCCCTGGATTCTGCGGTCGGCAGGGATGACGCATTGTCCCAGGGCGGCGACTCTCTGGCCAGGGAGCTCCCCGAGGGAACAAATTTTTTGTCTTTATCATTATTTAGTTTTCGATTACATTGACAAGGACGAAAAATTCGTTCTATCGGGGAGCTCTATTCCCTTAGACGAGAATCCAGCCCCTGATAAGATGAACCTACCCACTACCTACTTCTGTCTTGGTCCTTGATATGATTGATTGTGAAGGCGATATTTTGGAAGGAAATGTTGTTCTTTGAAATATTTAGTGAGTAGATAAGCAAAGGGGGTTTCACTATAAAAATCCGACCATAACTTCAATCTTTCATTGTTGACACTGACAGGTCTGTTTACGCAGACAGCTTTTCGAGACAGGTCTGTCTACGCAGACAGCTTTTCGAGACAGATCTATCTACACAGACAGATTTTCGAGACAGATCTGTCTACACAGACAGCTTTTCGAGACAGGTTAGTAGTAACGGGGGCACCTGAACCTGAGAAATTTTTCGAGACCGTGGGAAAATCTCTAGATCGGCGGCGTCTTTGATCTGAAATTTTGTAGATTTGACCCGGGCTAAACATTTTTCGACGTCATGATGTTATCGGTGGCGCCATCTAGTGTACATAATGTGAAGTTTGTTGTGTCCTTTTACAGAATGCCGTAGTGGTAAATAAGAAAAATTCGTGAATCAGCACGCCGCCGACGTTTAATGTGGGAACAAACAGGAGTATCATGTTCCACGGTTAACCAGTTGACCCGGGTCAAATCCACGAAATTTCAGATCAAAGGCGCCGCCGATCTAGAGATTTTCCCACGGTATCCAAAAATTTCTCAGGCTCAGGTGCCCCCGTTACTACTAGCCTATCTCGGAAAGCTGTCTGTGAAGACAGACCTTTCTCGAAAAGCTGTCTTTATAGACAGACCTGTCTCGAAAAGCTGTCTGTGTAGACAGACCTGTCTCGAAAAGTTGTCTGTGTAGACAGACCTGTCTCGAAAAGCTGTATCTATAGACAGATCTGTCTCGAAAAGCTGCCTCTATAGACAGACCTGTCTCCAAAAACTGTCTGTGTAGACAGACCTGTCTCAGAAAGCTGCCTGTGTAGACAGACCTTTCTCGAAAAGCTGTCTGTGTAGACAGACCTGTCTCGAAAAGTTGTCTGTGTAGACAGACCTGTCTCGAAAAGCTGTATGTGTAGACAGACCTGTCAGTGTCAAGAATGAAAGATTGAGGTTATTGTCGGATTTTTATAGTGAAACCCCCTTTGCTTATCTACTTTAGTGATAGAAGCTTCGATTGTTGTTGGGGGATAAAGCTCACAATTTAACGCATTCTGACATTGTGCAACTCGACATTCTCTGTCTAAAAATCTTTAAATTTTTGGTGAGGAGAGTGTTTATCAGGCTCAATCTTAGTCAGGCAGAGTTCTCCAAGGTGATGACAAAGTTTGGCTGTTGTCTGGGTGCAGGGACTCTTTTCAACAAGCACTTCGAATTTTTGTCGTTCGAGTATTGTTATTATAATGCTGCTCGAAAATAAATAAATAAGAACTATAAAACCATGCAAAATATTATCAAGCTTTTGTGAATAACCATATTTCATATTCGTCGTTCATATTCGGTCACAGACTAGTTGAATCAGGTGGGACATGTTGATCTTCTTTACTTATTTAGGTCAGGTTTTCAATTATTTATTCGTGCACATCTGGGGGGGTTTATTTGAAATCCGTGCAAATCTTTCACATGCGACGCAGTCGGTCGAAATATGCGCGTCGACGAATTCTAAAAATTCACGATCGGCTTATTTGAAATCTTGTGCATTTTGTAATTCGTGACTTTTTAAATTTGCACTACTCAACTTGGCAACGTGTCCAGTAAAAGATTCTAACCAATGACATTGTTAGAAAATTTCATATGACCAAACGGAACGATGCATTGAAATGTCAAATTTGAAATTGTTTACCGTCAACAACTTTTTTGATTATTTCCGTGCATAAAGTTTCGTGTTTAGTTGGAGGTTTTTCGTTTTTTTTGTTGATAATCTTAGTTCATTCTTCATTCTTTCTATAAGTGTAGGCAATACCGCAAAAAGGTTGGAAAGTGCGGGGGCAAGTGCCAATAAGAGAAGGTCCGGATTTGTTACCAAAAAACAAAAAGAACACTCGGTCGAATATTTGAACAAAAATCCGGCCCTTTTGTCGGGGAAATTTTCGAACTCCTTTTCATGGAAGGAATCTCGAAACATTCTTTTGAAAGTCGAAAGTTTTTTTTTTTAATTCCCCGTCATTACCTAAGCATTGTTAATGCATGCATCTATTCTTGGATTTCTGAACCCTTTGCGGTTATTGTTATACAATTCGACCCTTTCTAGAGCATTTAAATTAACATTATTTGCGAATTCCATGAGGCCAAGAAAATTTTTTATCGACTAAACTGAAATTTTTAAGAAACTTTCGCATGCAATTTGGAAATGCACTAGCTCTAGGGGTGACGCATGTCAAATGCAATCTTGCGTCGACGAATTTAGCAAAATACGTTGACGAAAGTTTCAAATAAGCCACATGTGCATTTTTTTGAATTTCACCTTTACAAATTGCGACTTAGTCAGACGTATTTGAATTGCACGTTTCAAATAAACCCCCCCTGGAATGGAATGACAAATGGATATTCATCAGTTTAATAAACGCATCAAACCTTGAAACAACATTCAAGTGCATTAAGCGATCTTTAATACAGGGTGTCCCAGCCGAGAGTGACCCATTTTAAATGTTTATAAGTTTTAAACCAGGTATGCTAGCTACCTGCGGTTTGCGACATTCGACTTCTCTTGGCCTAAAGTTTTTTTTCGTTGGTTGCAAATTCATTTGATACCCAATCAGAGCTAGTAAAAAAAATCCGTTTTCCAGCATCGTAATTCCCACTATATGTTTAATGGAACACCCTGTATGTCACAACATCAAAAAAAAAGAGACATGTTCAAGATATCCATGTACCAATAAACAACCTTGAAAGTTTTAGCCGTAAAAATTGAAATCGAAATCCTGTTATTTTTGCGAACACATGCACACGTTATGTTGGGTATCTCTCTCAGTCATCGAATTCCAAACCGAGAAATTCGATGCCGAACAGGAGTTTTGGACGCGTTAGAGAAGATAAAAACCCTCAAGTGGAATTGGGCAGGACAGAATGACGGACAACCGGTGGACAAGGCGGATATTCGAGTGGAGGCCGAGACAAGAATCCTACCGAAATCGAGGCCGTCCACCAACAAGATGAACCGATGATTTGAAATGTTGTCACAGCAACTGGATGCAGGCAGTACGGGACCGAGATGCATGGAGAAGAATGAGGAAGACCTACGTCCAGCGGACACAAGAAGGTTGACTGCGATGATGATGATGATGATTCAACTTCATGTTGTAGGTACTTGCTATCGATATGGCAAACAATTTTGTAACTGTCAAATTAGATATCAACTACATTTTCAAAAGATTTTAACCAGCGAGAATAGAGAGACTGACAACAAAAGTGATAGTTTGATATGCAATCTCTGTTGAGAAAAAATACGGACCATTTTCCATTAATGAACCAACGATAACAGGAACTGGTTACACTGATATTTTGGGAAATTTCTTTTATCCAAAATTTAGAGGAGAGGGTAGATCTTGGACGATATCTACATATTTCAGCAGGGTGCCCTACCTCATTATTCTTTAATAGCAAGGAAATCACTAGAAATGACATTTGGAAAAGATGGATAGAGAGAGCTGGTCCTACAGAATAGACACATCACCCTCCTGACTTGAAAGTTCCAGAATTTTTTCTCTAGAATTATGTCAAGGAGAAATTCTGTAATCCTCTGCCAAATAGCCTGGAAGGTCTTAAGTGGAATATTCGTAATGTCATTGAAGCGATTCCCCAGGAAATCTTACTTGTTTATTCAACCATTCACTGACATAATGGCTAACATACAAAGTACAGCATTTTTATAGTTTTTTGCAGTTTTTATTAATTTTTTAGCAGGCAAACATAATTTCCAAGCTTCGTAATTATGCTAATGAAAAATACCGGGATTTCGATTTTGATTTTTTACGGCTAAAGCTCCAAGTTTAAAGGACGATGTTTATTGGTACATGGATACCTTGAACATGACTCTTTTCTTTGACGTTGTGATATACAGGGTGTGCCATTAGAAATAGTGGAGAATTTCGATGTTGGAAAACGGATTTTATTTACTAAAAATCGCAATCTACTTAAAAAAAACTTTAGGTCTAGAGAAATCGAATGGCGCAAACCACAAGTAGCTAGCACACCTGGTTTAAAAATAAGCATTTAAAATGGGACACTCTGTATAAGAGTGACCTCGAGTTACTTTCCTCGACTATCACGAGACGAGAAAACATCCTCAGATATTACCATGATATTGTCTGCTGGCTCAAAAAAAAAACTCCCAAACGCGTCTCTCTAAATTTACACTTTTCCTTTTTCCTTTCGCAGGATTTCTCAAGACAGGGACAAAAGGAAGCGCCCAAGGGAACTTCGGTCTAATGGACCTCGTCGCGGGTCTGCACTGGCTCAGGGAAAACTTGCCGGCGTTCGGGGGCGACCCAGAACGAGTCACGTTGATGGGGCACGGCACCGGAGCAGCCCTGGTTAATTTTATATCCGTATCACCAGTGGCAAAAGGTAAGAAAATATTTTTTTGTTGCCAAATTTAGTCATTGACCAACCAGTACCCAGTTTCGCTCAGGATCCAACTACTATTGAATTTATTTCTGCAAAAAAAGTGTTTCTCCTAGTAGGTCATATATTTAAATAAAATTTGCTTTGGTATTCATTGATATGGCAAATCATCATATACCGCATAAACCTTTTCCAAGTATGATGATGTTAGAAAAAAAATCATGAAAATCTATATTTATTACACATTGTCGAATCGTAAGTAACATATAAAAAAGTATGTGCGGTCGTAAATTTTTATCTCCAAATTGAAAAATATAATAACGCATCCAAAGATATAAAACTGGCAAACAGGGATTCTGTCTGGATATGGGGTTGAATTGTATTTTGCCATTTCGTTGGATTTAAGAGTTTCAAAGCCAAAATAGTAAATCGAACGGGAAATACGCGAACATTAGGATTTGTACCAAAAAACATCTCTTTGTTCCAAATTATAATGCGTACACTATGAGGATGCAATTGACACGTTTGAATTATTAGTGGACTGTATGGCGAATATTACGTCCTTATTACACGAAAAAAATTAGAAATGAAGTGAGGTCATCCAAAAAGGTTGTTTGTCGCTTACCCAATTTGGCTTCTGTAATCTTGTAACGTTGGGGCACCCCTTGTAAACGGCGAGAAATGGAGGAAAAACTCAAAGGTCGCGAAAATCTTTTGTGCAAGGAACCGCCGATTGGTGGTGGGTTCGAACCAGTCCAAATCTATCGTACCGATGGTACTGACGCACCGTTCTACCTTTTTCGCTGGGTATTCCAGGAGGTCCGCGATGCGTTGGTATGCCTTCAGCGATATATAAAACGCAAAATGCGTGCCTCTATTATACATCAGGGTCAAATTTGATCCAGAAAAAAGTTAACGCGAAATCATTGCAACATTGCATCAACACACTATATTAAAGCAAACATCTTCTGGTAGGTACCTACTACATAATATGTATAAGCAACAAAACCCGCAATCGGATAGCTTTCAGTTCTTTTGATGTCTGTACAAAGGGCTATTTTATTTGTTCTTTTCCTTCAAGACTTGCCCTTATAAATATCTATAAGAATAGACTGTGGAGCTTTTTCTTCGACGAAAGAGCTCGTAAATGACAATGGCCGGTAATTCTCTTGGCAATATGCAATTGTTAGTATTCGAAATTGTGCACTCAAACAAGTTTGTGGCGCAGCGGTTGGCTTTTATTTACATTTTGTGAACAGTAAATGGTGCGTAACAAATTATAAAGTTGAAAACTTATTATATTTTAATGTTTTATCCTAAATTTATTTCAAAAAATAAAAAATTCAGTCAAGAAACAAGCAACTGCAGTTACTAAACAAAACTTTCCGAAATTCGGAATCTACATTTCGGATCGTATAAAGGACAATACAATACAAAAAGTCGGTGTTGGTATGGCAGTTTGCCCAGAAAAAGTAAAGGCAATATAACAATAGAAGACATATTGAGAAATCGCCGGAAATTCTATACACACTTCAGGGGATGTGTCGTGAGGGCTCTTTTGGTTAAAGTTGACCCAGATTTTATAGCGCGACCCCCCTAAAGCGAGATTCATGGGAGGTAAAGTCTGGATTTCTAGGACGATTTAATATGAATAAATTTTACCTGAAATTGAATAATGGTTCTCTTTGAAATATCACTTGAATATTGTTTCAAAAATAACCACGGTTCAAACATATTCGTTGGTAATGATATACATGTAATAATACGAGAAAAAAAAGTAATAAAGCCTTAGTGAAAAACGATACGTCAGCATCGCCGAGTGCCAATTTGTCGACGTCGATGGCGAAATTATAGCCACCAGTCGAAAAGACAAACTTCTGGTTCACCGAAGCATGCGAAAACATATCGTGTTGCAGAAGAGAAAATAACAATAATGACCAGACATCATCTCATGGGGGCCAGATTAGTTCCCTTTATCAAATAAATGAAAACGGGGAAAAAATATTAGCAATTTCTTCTGATGCTATCATTAACTTGAAAATAGATTTTAATGCTAGACTATTAATCAGTCGATAGTTGTTAGAGTTAATCAAAATTAGGAATAAAAAAGAGTTGAAGATGGAGTTAAAGGTAAAGATGGAGTAAAGCCTGTCACGAAGGGTCTCAGAGCCTCCATTACTATGATAAACGTATTAAAAAATTTATTCTGCTGTTTTCTCAAGATCAGTAAAAGAGTAAATCACTTCTTGCTTTTTACTTTTATGGAATTTTATTTTAGAGATTGTAACGAGCATATTCAAATGCCTGTTAAAATAAATCCGAACTCACGTCTTTATGATATTCCAGCTCATTTGGATTTTGTTTTGCATTCTGTTTTACTAGTATTATTTGGATTGTCCTAATGGTAGGCACTTTTAGATTATCCAAAAAAGCTTATATTATAACTAAGGAAAGAAACAAAGTGTATTTCATGCAAATTTTCTTTATTGAAATGCAGCGTAGTAGAGCGCTTTCGGCTTTCGCCATCCTAGGTACTACCTGCAAGCGAGCGAAGAAGAAATTCAAGATAGAACTGTTTGTATATATGTATATATTAAATTAGTGGATGTAAAATTATTAAATTCTTTTTTTTTTGTTCACTTGTCAGGTTCCGACACAAAAGTTAAAATTGTAAAGGGCTAACGACGACGGGAATAAAAAGCATTACGACACGACCAGAATTACAGATATCTACACAAAAGGTCACAAACAATATAAAGTTTCAAAAATATTACACGCAGTTAAAATAAAATAAATCAATTCTCTCGAGGACCGCTAGAGAGTCAAGATTTGAATATAAATATAAATTTTTGATTTTCCTGTGTGTTTCAGTTGATTATTGGAAAATATATA
Organism: Ceutorhynchus assimilis; assembly: GCA_917834065.1. Taxonomy (NCBI): domain Eukaryota; kingdom Metazoa; phylum Arthropoda; class Insecta; order Coleoptera; family Curculionidae; genus Ceutorhynchus; species Ceutorhynchus assimilis. The sequence continues at coordinate 22,938,002 of OU892280.1, read as the reverse complement.
TTGTTCTTTCAATGATTTAATGTTATTAGGTATTCTGATGTTCATTGAATGAGAGAGAGTTTAATCTTTTCGGTTATTTTTAAATATGAAGATCTGCAAGTCTTTGGGATGTCAAGTTGAAGTCAAACTTTTGGTAGAAAACAGCTGTTTTTTGAAAAATTATCAATTGCCCAGCACAGAATGGCTGGATTGATAATGCGCAAGTGAAATTATGTTGTCCTGACCGGGATCATAATATAAAGTTGGAAATAATGGAGTTTGTATTAAATAATTGTAAAAACAATCAAGTAGTCTCCTATGTAAAGGTATGTAACATCTGTTGAGGCTGACTTAGATGTTGAGACAATGGTCACTATTTTTAAGTTCCTTGCTAATCTCGATGTCCTCGAGGAAGTCGAGTCCATTGAAATTCTTTGATGAAACTGCTCTCATGATCTTTGAGTTGGACTGAGGGTCGAAGTAATGATTTAAGGTGCGGATATGCTCACCAAAGGCTGAGTTGATTCTGGACATGTGTTCGTTAATGCGAGTTTTCAAAGCTCTGCAAATCCTGCCTATATAAGAACAGTTACAAGAACCACAAGAGAGTCTGTAGATTCTACTTTTTGAAAGTGGATCTACCCTATCTTTTGTATTGATCAGCTGAGAACCTAGTTGGTTTGTGGTTTTAAAGGATATCTTCACATTATCCACATATTGGTTGACACAATTATTGACCTTTTTATTGAAATCCGGATCTACATGAGGTAAGGAAACAAATTTGAAGCTGTCAGTGTGTTATGCAGGGAAAAGCTCTTTTTTGATTTTGTTAATTAGAATATTTATACATTTGGTGTCATTGTTGTAAGCCAATTTTTTCAGAATTCTTACTTCGTTATGATAGTCTTCGGTCGATAGAGGGAGGTTTAGTAGTCTATGTATGTAACAGTTGAAGGTCGCCATTTTGTGTTGGTGCGGATGATTCGAAGTATTCGGAATCAGATGGTCGATTTTTATTGGTTTTCTGTAGATGGAAAATTTGAAACCCTCGGTTGAAACTTTTATTGTGATGTCGAGGAAGTTAATTTGTCTGTGTTTTTTGGCTTCCATCGTGAATGAGATGTTTGGATGTATGTTGTTAATTTTGTCAAGTAAGTTTGTTGCACCGAGCTCGTCACATTTCAGAAAACACAGGCAGTCATCTACGTACCTAAACCAGTGTGAAATTTCTTAGTTGCTATCTTTGAGAATTTTTGTAGATTCCAAATGGTCCATGAAGGCATCTGCCAAAAAAGGTGAAAGACAGCTACCCATTGCTAAGCCATCAGGTTGTTCGTAGAACTTGTTATTAATTAAAAGAGAAGAAGTCCTGTGATAGGCAAAGGTTAAGTAAGGAAATAACGTTGATTTTGTCTGGGTCACGACCCCATTCTGTGAAAAAATGTCTCTTACCAAATTAACTTTCAGATTTGGGAACTGTGAAGTTGACCACCGATTGAATTGGTTCTCCTATCTTGTGGATTTTGTGGAGGCCATAGAGTCTGGGCATGCTGGGGTTGCTGGATATTAAGGTTTTGGGGCTATCAATTTCATCCAAAAATTCTTTAGAATATTTCAACAGTCTGTTTGTTTTTGTGATGAAAGTATTAAGTGGGTTCTTAACGATCAAAGTAAAATTGTTATCCAACAAGAAGTTGAGATGTAATCAGCCTTGTTCATGAGCACAACACAATTCCCCTTGTCAGCCTTTGAAATAATCAGGGTGAAGAATCTGTCAGACGTTGTCTTCGATGAGTGCGAGATGGATCTGTTGAATCTTCGGCTTAAGCATTGTGTTGAGTGTACATTTTCTGAGAGTTCCCTCCTACAATAGGCTGTGGAGCTTGATGTAATGATTGAACAAATATCCAAAAACTACAATAACAAAAAAAAAACTACGTAATGATCTCCACAACCTATTGTATAACAAAAGGAAGGGTGCCTTACAGTTCGCGGGTTTCTGTCGTGGGTATCTCGTCATCAGCTTCGTTTGTTGAAGAAGCTAAAATTAAAAATTCAGGGTAATGGTCTGATTATTTCAAAGGCTGACAAGGGGAACTGTGTTGTGGTCTGAATAAGGCTGATTACATCTCCAAGGTAGAGAACTTCTTGCTGGATAACAATTTTACTTTGATCGCTAAGAACCCACTTAATACTTTCGTCACAAAAACAAACAGACTGTTGAAACAGTTTGAAGAATTTCTGGATGAAAATGATAGCTCCAAAACCTTGATATCCAGCAACCCCAGCATGCCCAGATTCTATGGCCTCCCCAAAATCCACAAGATAGGAGAACCAATTAGTCCGGTGGTCAGCTTCACTAACACATCGGTTTGCTTGATTTCAAAATTTATTCTCAATCTCCTAAACAGACTTCAGTCCTAGGCATGGTATCAAAAACTCCTCCTCTCTCGTCGACAAAATAAACTCCCTCAACACACCACGAGAATCTCTTCTTGTTTCTTTTGACGTCTGCAATCTTTTCACCATAGTTCCCAAATCTGAAACAGTCAATTTGGAATGTCTCCCTTCTTTCACAAAATAAGGTCAGTGACCCAGACAAAATCGACGTTATTTCCTTACTTAACCTTGCAGGTAATACTAATGATGGCGAATGATGGCGCAAGCCGAAAGCACTTTACTACGCTGAATTTCAATGAAATACACTTTGTTTCTTTCTTTATCTGGACACATGCACACAGCCTCCTTTCCTTGCTATATTATATTTAGCGCATAGAGCAAGCAGAACCACTGAGACAGCTCTATTCCAATTGACGAGCATTATGCAAGAAGCTCTAGGCGAGAAAGAAGTCGCATCATGCTCCCAAAGCAATGTACTACATCACGGAAGTTTCATCAGAAAGTCGACTCGATTTGGAAATATCATATGCGATAGAGAAAAGTGAAAGTAATTCGTGGTCGCCAACTGATAATAGTTATTTATACACCAAGTGAGTTAAATGAATGTTTATTCATGAGAAGAAAGTTTAACCCTCGAGCCCTAGCGAGTGGGTTGATTTTCTTCGAATGAATAAACATTTTAACGATTTCGTTTTGAATTGTCAAACGTGGGACCGATACTACTACGTGGAAAACGACTAGTGATTCTGCCTTCCAAGCGCCTCCAGGTTCTAAGACTAGCACATGAAGGCTATCCTGGCAGTAGTGTCATGAAAAGACGTTTAAGGGCGAAGGTTTGGTGGCCGCTCATTGACCGAGAGGTGGAACAATTTGTCAAAAACTGTAGAGACTGTAAGCCTTCCAGAAAAGCCACCCGCGATAACCCGGCATAGATTTCAGGAGGGACCTTGGCAATTTACTGCCATCGACCTAATGGGACCATTACCAAAGATTACTACTCACGATACCAGGATATACAGTTCCTCAAAACAACGACTTCAGCAGTTATCATCAAAAGCTTGACCAAGTTGTTTGCAAGGTTGGGAATCCCAATGTCAATCAGGTGGGACAACGGCAGACAGTTCACAAGTCAAGAATTCAAGAAATTTTGCGATGAGAACAACATAGTCCAAATCCTGACACCACTCTACTGGCCCAAGCTAATGGGGGAGTAGAGAATATGAATAGGTCAATCTTAAAGAGACTACAATAACAATCAAGATTACAAAGAGAGACTCTAATGGGTCAATTCTGTGCACATCTGTAAGCAATTCTATAAATTTCTATAGGCCTATAGCTACCTGAAGACAATTTGTAATTCTGCACTTCCTGTAGATTACAGAATATATTATAGGAACGTAGATATTTCTGATGGAGTGTTTGGCAATCGATGCGTTTTGCAGTGTCTATAGGCTTATAGAAATTTATAGAGTTGCTTATAGATGTGCACAGAATTGACCCACAAAGTTCATTATTATGTACAATGTGATTCCGCACAGCAGCACGGGCAAATCTCCATCTGAACTTATAGACCCTGAGATAGGGCCTGTTTAGTGGAGTCATTTTTTTTTTGTCTGGCATTTTGAGGGATGAATGTGACTAGTTAGCTGATGAGAATATAAGTGGTTTTAATGCCTGCCTCCTGTTCGAAATGTCCACAGAATGTTTCGCCGGAAAACTTCGAACTGTGATTACCGTCTGGCGATTTTTCAGCGTTATTTTCACAACAAAACCTTTTATTCTGTCGATTGCCAGGAAAAAAGTAAACGCGGAAGGTTCTTTTCTTTTCTCTTGGAAGTTGACACCCATCCCCATTTTTTCAGCTATTGAAAAACATCTGATATTTTTCATGGGTGAATTATTTATCAATGTCAATCTTTTAGTTAAAAGCTAGAATATTTGAGATTATTAAAAAAAAATTCTTCATGTAAATCAATTTATTTCTTCTGCAAATTTTCGAACGGGAAGTCGGCATTAAAATCACCCATATTCTCATCAGCTTAGTAGCCACATTCAGCCCTTAAAATGCCAGACAAAAAAACAGCCCCTATCTCACTGTCTATAATGTTTGGCAGAAAAATACGCGATAAAATTCCACCGATTCACGACATGTTGACAGACGAAATCGACAAAGAGGCGAGGAATATCGATATGGTGAAGAAACAAAAAAGGGAAGAAAGAGAAGATAGTGCAAGAAGAGCAAAGGAGTGTGTCATTAAGATTGGAGATACAGTAGTCGTACAAAATATGACGCCATCTAACAAATTCATGTCAAGGTTTAACAACACGGAGTATACAGTCACTCAAAAGACTGGGAACGAGGTACAATTGGCGGGGGATGGAAAAGTGATACGGAGAGATGTCACTAATGTAAAACAAATTCCTTCAACTGTGACAGTCACACCTGGATCAGCCAGCTTAGACTCCATAGACCTTACCCCCGGCGGCAGTCTCCCAGGCGAGATGAGAACACCAGGAGAAGAGGAAAATCCAGGAACCAGCGAGGACCCTCTACAACCACCAGATATCAGTGGACATGGGGAAAACCAGGGACCTCAAGAACGGCCAAAGATTAGCCCATTGAAATTGAAAAGAAAGGACGAAATGTGGCAGCGGGCTGATGAGAGGACGGACAGTAACGTCACTAACCCCGCCCGCATATACTGATGGATCCTTGATGGATCAGCTAATAGTTCGGCAGTGGGATGTCGAGCTTGGACTGGGAGCGAGCGATATTATACTCTAATTATTATTATTATATTTTCTCATATATTGAAGTAGTGTGTAAAGTATTGGAAAATACATTTGTTTATGAGAACCTCGTTGTGCCTTATTAACAAGGATACCACAGTGCCAAACAGTGGGACTGGAGATAAATCTATCACAAATCACCGTAGTGTCTTCCACTAAAAAGAGAGAACTCCCTAGAATGAAGGACATCTGAATACACGGAACTATTATTAAACCGGTGACAGAGGTCAGATATCTCGGCATAACGCTGAAATGAAAACTCAGATGGAGACAACACATTAAAGGATCTGTAACCAAGACGACAAGGGCTCTCATGGTGTCGAAACCTGATGATGCAAACCAGGAATCTTGAAAGGAGAGAATTGGCATGTCTAACCAAGCTTATTCCGCTCATCAAGCTCCCCAGGAATGATATGATCAAAACGTATACTTTTAAGATACGCTTCACAGTAGTGATAAGAAGTAGAGAAGAATTGAAAGGATATACCATCCATTCTTACAATGCAGCAGATTGCAGAACGCCATAAAATAATATACTGATGGGACAAGAACTAAACAAAGAACCGGAGCCAGAGTACTTGGGCCTGGAATCAAGTTCTTTGAAGCAATGGAAAAACACCAAGGCATATTTCAGGCGGAAATAAATGCTAGTAGATTTGCTGAATTCAATCTTAACTACAAAAAGAGAGAGATTTTCAGACAGTTGAGCAGCCATTAAAGCGCTGAGCTCACCAATAATCAGCTCCAGAATGCTTTGGGAATACCTGGACAAGTTAAAAAAAAAAAACTGGGCAATAATAACAAGCTATGCCTCTAGTGGATATCGGGACTCGCAGGAATCGAAGGCAATGAGAAATCGGATCAATTGGCGAAATTGGGAGCACAAACTCCGCTTTCAGGACCAGAGCCTTTCCATCCAGTCTACTTGCTTTCATAAAAGCTCTAAAGCTAGATGAGGTGCTTTGAGTGAAAATCCTATCAACTGAAGCACCCAAAATGGGGACACACTAGATCTATGTAGGTCGCAGTGTAACAATACCCCCAATTCATTTAGTCATTCAATGGTACTTTTAGATTATCCAGAATAGCTTATATTATAACTGGCACATAGATAGTAGATTTCTATTTTGTCTAACCTTTGCAACAGTTCATTCGGCCATTTTCCATCCAGAGTAAATTTTGGATGTAATGAACTCGAAAAGTGCATCAAAATTGGTTCACTATATCCGAAGTCTACTATAAACGTTAAAAAAATACATTATTGGTTTTGTAAGACATTTTCATGAGAATTTCAAAAAGAGTTCGTTATAACCGAGTGTTGAACGGATTCTTTATATCCGAACTTCACTTTATATATGATTTGCTGGTCTTTGAAATTGCTTGGTAGATCGCATTTTATTTCAAACAGTCAATTTTGATTTTGGTGAATAAACGGCTGACTTAATTTGGAAACTTATTTATTTATGAGTGTCTGCATTGAACAAAAATTTTCATTGGAGGCTGGAAGTTTAATTCACATAAAAACATATCCCAAAAGCAACTGAAAAAGTTCTAATACAAAAATAATATTCAAGAATAAACAAAAGTTAAATCCTCTCATCTCAGTTTTTTTAGTACAAACCTTTAAATTATTAAAGAGCACAAAAAAGCTTTGCCATCAAAAGCAGTCCCTGAAGGGACTTTGGCTGGAAAGTCTTTTTTATGCACCGTAATCGAATTACTTTCAGTTACGTAGTGATGGAACAGTTTTCGCCGACTTTCAAGATAAATTTATTTTAAATGGCTCAACTTAACTTTTCATAGTTTTCCAGTTAACGTGCTTTTAAAGCCAACAACCTTATGGTCATGCTGGCTGTCGAGGAACTAAACGAATCACGGATCCCGAGAAATATCCGAACGCGGCACGAAAAGACAAAGATTAGCAAGACTCAAAGTTTAAATTAAAGAAAATGAATTAAAGTTTGAATTTGTAAATTTTTTTAGAAGCGTAGCAACCGTGAAATGTTTTTCAACTGCTTAACTTTTTCGTAAAGATAAATTGTGGACAAAGGAGATATAACTATATATTTACGAATCCAGAGAACAAGTTCGTTCATGGGAGACGCACAGTTTGGATTTCGTTCGAGGGTTTAGTACTAGACAGGCTTTATTTGGTTGAACGTTCTAGAGATGTGTTGATGCCAGTATATGCCTGTTTCATAGATTATGAGAAGGCTTTTGATCGATACCAGCACGAAAAGCTCATAGAATATCCTAAAGAAGTTGGTCTAGATGATCCAGACCTAAATATAATTGCCAACCTATACTGGAACCAGACAGCTCAGATAAAGGTTGATGGCCAATTGTCCGAAGATGTTCGAATACAAAGAGGTGTTTGCCAGGGTTGCATATTGTCTCTACTGTTGTTCAATATCTACAGTAATAAAATCATAGAGAACGCACTGCACATTTGCAAAGAGGGCTTGACTATGAATGGCAGAAAAATCAACAACCTAAGATATGCCGATGACATAGTTATTATCGCAGATACACTGCAAGGGCTGCAGGAGCTCCCAAATAAAGTTGCTGACGAAAGCTCGTAATTTGGACTTAACCTAAATGTAGGAAAAATAAAATGGATGGTTATAGCTACAGAAAGGAACATTAGGGGCATATTAGAAGTCAAAGGCCAACAAGTCGAACGCGTTAATTCTTACAAATACATGGGTTGTCAGCTCAATGAAAACTGGGAAAACATGCAAGAGGTCCGGGCAAGAATCGAACAGGCCAGATCGTGTTTCATTAAAATAAAGTCAGTGTTGTGTAGTCGCGCACTCTCCAAATTCGTGCGTGCTTCGTTGTTATGTGTTTAGCATTTTATATTACGGTGTAGAGGCGTGGACATTAACTGATGCCATGAGCAAGAAATTGAAAGCATTTGAGATGTGGTGCTATCAAAGAATGCTCAGAATATCTTGGATGTACAGAGTACGTAACGCGGATGTTCTTCTTAAAATAAATAAGGAACTTGAAGTTTTATTCACCATCAAAAAACGTAAACCTAAATGTTTTGGACCCATTTTAAGAAATGACAAATATGAACTCCTTAAACTGATAATAGAGGGAAAAATTGCAGGAAAAAGAGGTTCAGGCCATAGAAGAATATCATGGCTAAAAAATCTTAGACAATGGTACGGTCTTTGCACAACTACACTTTTCAGAAAAGCTGTGGACAAGGTGCAAATTGCGCTGACCTTGGAACCTTGGAAGCGAACAGGGTACTTGAGCAACTTGATCCACCTATTATCTTTTGTCACCTTTGTAGGTATTTTGATTAATAAATAAATTTTTTAAAATACAAGTTTCTGAATCGAAAATATAATTAACATTTAAGAATACGGAATTTGTCTTTTTAGGCGATTTCAACGTCCACAATATACCCTGGCTGAAACACCACAACAAAACAGATAACGAAGGCAGAGAAGCAGAAGCTTTTGCCATAGGTTGTGGTCTAACGCAGCTTGTTGATGAACCTACCCGTATCTCAGAAAGGGGCGAATTTGCAGCGCTTTTAGACTTGTTCCTAACCACCAATCCTGACTCGTACACAATTCAAGTAGATGCTCCACTTGGTTCGTCCGATCATAAACTTATAATAACAAAGTGCGAAATGCTCATCCCACCAAGCCTACAACCACTTCCTCGTAAAATGTGGCACTATAAATCGGCAAAATGGAATGACCTAAAACAGTATTACCTGGATTTTCCATGGCAAGAGGTTTGCTTTAAAACAGCTGATCCCACTATTTGCTGTAATGAAATAACACAAGTAATCTTATCTGGAATGGATGCATATATCCCACATACAACAAAACGTAGAGCTAATGCAAAACCTTGGTTCAACAGCCAGTGTCAAACGGCTGTACAGAAAAAACACAGAGCATATAACCTTTGGAAACGACAACAAACCGCTCAAAACCACACAGAATTTATAGAAGCCAGAAATAGTTGCAAAATTACTATTGACTCCGCTAAAGAAACATACAATCAAAGAATAAAAAACAGGTTGCTGAATTGTCCAAGTAGTTCTAGGTCTTCTTGGTCTCTTGCAAAAGCTGTTGGATCTAACTTCACCAAGTCATCCATACCACCACTTACAGATAAAAATAATCACTTAGCCACAACATCAGAGGAAAAAGCCAATATGCTTGCCCAAATGTTTTCCTCCAACTCCAACCTAACAGTGCCAAACGGAAAAACTCCACCGTTCATTGAAAGGGTTTCCCATAGTATGCCAGAGGTACCCTTTTGTCACAGAGAAATACGAAAATCCCTAAAAAAGCTGGATACAAACAAAGCAATGGGTCCGGATGGCATTCCCGCAATAGTACTCAAAAATTGCGCCAACGAACTCACCCCAACTTTCGCAAAATTATTCAATTTGTCTTACAGGCAAGGAGTATATCCATCATCATGGAAGTCTGCCGCAGTACAACCCATTCCAAAGAAAGGAAAAAAGACAGATCCGTTAAACTATAGACCAATTGCTCTACTTCCGGTGGTATCAAAAGTAATGGAAAGAGTTGTGAACAATCACCTAACCAAGTACTTGGAAAAGTACAAAATTATCAACGATAAGCAATACGGATTTCGAAAATATAGGTCAACTGGCGATTTACTTACATACGACACTCACTTATGGCAAAAAGCGATTGAGTTGCGGGGTGAAACAAGAACAATTGCCTTAGATATATCTAAAGCATTCGACAAAGTTTGGCATGAAAATCTGCTCAACAAGCTCAAAGCAATGGGATTATCGCCGAAACTTTGCACTTGGTTTGAAAGTTACTCAAAGGACAGATCCACTTATGTTGCACTGGATGGCCAGAACTCCAACTCTTACCAAATAAATGCTGGTGTGCCACAGGGAGCAATCCTTTCGCCGACTCTTTTCCTGATTTACATAAATGACCTCATAGATAAAACAGTAAATCCACTTTATTGTGTTGCAGACGATGGCAATGTAGTCTCCTCACTCATACCACCCACAGGTCTTTCCGCACGTGAATTCCATCATCTTAGACTAACTCAAATATCGCAGATAAATAACGACCTGGAGATAATAGAGGACTGGGGTAACAAAAACCTTGTACAGTTCAACGCGCAGAAAACCCAAGCAGCTCTGTTTTCAAAAAAGACCAGCACCGGTGAGCCAAACATCATGCTATCTGGAAGTGCTGTCACATTACAGAGTCAGTTGAACATCTTGGGGGTTACTGCAGAGACCAACATGTCTTGGCACAGTCACGTGGCAGATATTGCTAAAAGGGCCTCCCAAAAGCTGGGGGTGCTATTTCGTACAAGGCATCTGTACACACCAAGCCAATTGCTGACACTCTACAAAGCCCAGATTCGACCAACTATGGAGTACTGCTCACATATATGGAGTGCAGCACCCAAAAATACCTTAATGCTTTTGAATACCGTGCAAAAACGAGCTATCAAGCTGATCAATGACCCCGCACTTACTCGTAACTTGGATGGTCTCGAACATCGCAGATCTGTGGGCGATTTATCTCTCTTCTAGAGGTACTATCACGGAAAATGCTCTGAAGAGTTGGCACGTATGATTCCACCGAGAGTAGCACCTACCAGGCGAACCCGTCAAACAGACGGTAACCATGAATTTACTGTCAAACTAGAGGCACCAAGAACCTCATTATATCAGAAATCATATCTCTGGAGAACAGCATCGCTGTGGAATAAACTCCCTGCGACGGTTTTCCCTGCAGGATACAACCTGAACCGTTTCAAGACCAACATACACCGACATTTCCGCGCACTTGCCGCTTCTCGAGCGTGATAGGACATTTCCTTGCGAGTGCGCATATCCGTAAAAAAAAAAAAATAAACGGAAAGAAGTGTTTCATAATATGAATAAACAAAAATTTAAAAAAAAAAAGGTTTTTCATCAAAGTAAAATCGTGTTCTAAATAACTTCTAGTTAAAAATTACCTCTTTGAAATTCTTGCTTGTCTGTCTGCCTTTTGTTACAGCCCAAACAAATTCTCTTTACGAAAGACTAATTTCAAAGGCTCTTGTTCGTCTAATTACTCATCTTGTTTGAAAATTTTAGGCTGAGCGGCCGAATTCATCTTGAATTAAAATCGCCTTTTTTTGGAGGGGAGGTAGTCGACAACAGGTGCTTCTCCCAGACATAATGAATTTTTAGGCCTCCGCATTTTGTCTGAGAGCTTAAAACAAAATAAATTAGACCTGTCAAAATTCAGAAAACTACGTCCGAATATAAAAATCGTTCGTTTGCGGTGATAGCGTGGACCATTTATTCTCAAGAACACGACAGCTTAGCAGGAAAAAAAAAAGATTACTCAACATCACGCGCCCGCAAATCAATGGCTTGATGGATTGACAGCGATTATTTTTCGCCAGAAAGAATGCATGTCACATCGCTGAGTTTTCAATACGGCATTAAATTTGCCTCCTATATGCGAAGGGGAATTGCTCTTGACAATGAAATGCTACATTGGTGTGCCAATATTGTGCACTTTTTTCGATGAAAATGTATTGAAATTTTATTTTGACTTTGTTTTATTCGAGGAAACGGCTTAGAATAGAATGTTATACGGGGTGTTGCTATTGGGGATTATTTGCTTACATCTTATTTTAGCAACATAGCTTCAACTCTTCTTTTCTTCTCTCAAGTACCATTAGGTTTCTAGGTTGAGTTTTTTTGGGTTTTCTGTGAGTGGTCCGTGTTGTGGCTCACTCCAAGTTTATATTTCCCCCATTATCCCAGCCCTTCTGATAAAGGTAGAAATGAGCCTGAGCTGACTCCCCAAATACATCAGGCCTGCTTCTGGCTATTGCCGGACACGTGCATAGGACATGTTTTGCAGATTGGTCCTCTTCCATTCACAGGCAATACTCAGCATCTTGTGCCATTCCGGTCCTGTGATGCCGAAGTCTGCAGAGTGCAGTGTAGATACCTACCACGGCTTTGAGGCTTCTCCTGCCTATTCCCAGAAATGTGTCCGCCACTTTTTTCCTTTCTGTGGTGGGTACAAAGAATTTAGTTTGGTTTATATTATCGAGTTTTCTTATCCTGGTGAAGCGTACTGTGATCTTTTTGCGAGGATTGATCGTCATTTTTTTCTCTAACACCAATCAAGCTCGCGGTCTAACATTTCTTGGATTGCAGCTGCGACCCTTGGCTGTTAATACTAGATGCTCTATATATGCTTGAACCTTGACTCCCCATAGTTCTATCACGGCCAGTGAGGAAATCATCTACCAAAAGTGACCGTAGAAGTAGAAGTAATACTCCTTCCTGCGGACAGCCCCTGACAGCCCTGAACCTTACGGCTTCCCCCCGCAGAGAAGAGAGGTCGTTATCATTCTTCCTTCCAGCCTTGTCCTGATCCAGTTACAAATTAGCAGGTCGATGCCTCTGTGGCATAGAGACAGTCGGGATAACAGCCCTCGGCGCAGGGCCCAGCAGTTGATATCAGGTAAGCGTACCACAGGCTGCTACATGGTGACAGCGGTTATTTTTTTCGTGTTTCGGTTGAAAAGTCCCGGTAACAGTGGCGTATCCAGCCTGAGGTTCTGGGGGGTCAGACCAGATGCCCGCCGGAAGCGGAAATTTTTTGAGGTGCCACGCCCAAAAGTTGTTAAACTGACACACACATTTTGATGGCATATTCGCCCGCTTCTAATACTTTTATGGGACAAAAAACACATTTTTACCAAAACATAAGGTACTGCCATGGTTTCGTATTATTAACCTGCGAGCCGCCGCTCCAAACTAAAGTTAAATTCAAAGGTGTGTAATACATACCTACATAAAAAATAGTTTACAACTACCAGTGATCAACAACAATCTAAATCTAAAGTATATAAATTATTTAGGACCAAAAATTTACAATTTATTGCCTTATTCCATAAGACAATGTGGAAATTTGAAATCTTTCAGAACTCTAAGCAAAGAGACAGTTTTACAAAATCACCGTCAATTTGAAAGGTTGTTTGATTGAGGCTTAATTTAAATTTAGGTTTAAATTAGGATTAAGTTAAATTGGGTTTGATTTGGCATTGGGGTTAAATGGGTGATAACGGGGTTTTTGTCGATTATTCATTTTGTTACTTTCCTTGTCGTTTTTCTTCTTAAATAGAGGGAAATAGGTTGTGAATTGTTTGTGTTCACAAACCGTCTAAGTATTTGTGGTGTTTTTTCCGATTTTCTAATTCTCTTTAATTGTATAAGATATCCCTAACATTAAATTAAAAATATTGGGTACATCTAGAGCACATACAGATGTTTATAACATCTAGGTGCTACAAAATGAATCTTGTTTATTGTGAATTTGATTAAGAGTTAATTGTTACAACTTATTGTGAATCAAACCTTGTATGATCGAATAAAGAAATAAAACTTATTTCCATTAAATGCGGATTAAATTCATCATACCAACACTTGGAGGCTTGGCGAAGTCCATAAGGCCTTTTTGATTCTACATACATAATCCAGCGAAACATACAAAATATCTGGAATCTCCATCTTAACTGTTCCACTTAAAATACCATTCAGGAATGCACATCTGACATCGACTTGATGTATGTCCATATTTTCTTGTACACTTAGAGATAGAAGTAAGCGTATTGTAAGCTACACGCGAGTATATTCCTTCTTGAATATCACTTTGCAGAAATCCTCTGGCAACTAGTCTTGCTTGATTATCATTCCATCTCTCTCTTTTTCACTGAAAACCCATTTCGAATCTATCACTTTTATGTCTTTTCCTCTAGGTACATAGTCCCAAGTCTGATTTTTCATATGAGCATCTAGTTCTTCTTTGATTGCAGCTTTCCAACCATTATCTATTTTTATAGCATCCGAGTATTTTTGTGATAAACTCGTAGCTGATAGAGCTGCCATAAGCTCAAAATTTTCATTAATATCTAATTCATAGTCTTGTAATTTTCTTGAAATCTATTTCTCTCTGTGTGGTCTCTCCATAATATTTGGTTGAACTCTTCTTGGAGTGTCGTCATATCTTGGTATCTCATTCGCTTTGGGTGTCTGGTTGGCATTAGGTATTTCTTGGAGTGTCTCAAATTCATTACTGGCTGAACTTTTTCTACATCTGTTCTTTTTGACTTTTCCTTTTCTTCGAACACAACATTCCATGCTATGACAACTTTGTGTTTTCTATTGTCCCACAAACGATAACCATTGTTAGCGTAAACCACCATCATCATTTTCTGCGATCGACTATCTAATTTTCCTTGTCTTTTTTCCTTTGGTAAATGCATATATGCATCGCATTCAAAAATTCTTATTTTGCTCAAATCTGTATTTTGTACCAGATCTCAGCTGGGGAGGCATGAGGTCTCTGTCCTGTTATATAGGTAGACTGCTGTATTAAGTGGCTCTTCCCAAAAAGCATTTATTAAATTTGCGTCAAAAATAAGACATCTAGCTTTCTCCAATATAGTTCGGTTAAAGCGTTCTGCTACACCACTCTGTTCCGGTGTGTGTGTTCGATGCCTTTATTTGAACAATACTGCTTAAACTCCTATAAAGTGTACTCCCCTCCACCATCGAACCTAATTCTTTCTATTTTCAAATCAAATTTTGCATTTATCATTGCCATATAGATCTTGAACTTATTAAAAACTTCTGATTTTGCCTTAATAGCGAAACATACAGTAAAATGTGAAAAGTGGTCGATAAATGATACAAAATATTTCTTACCAGAATGGCTTTCAGGTGCAATTGGTCCACATACATCTGTCGATATGAGTTGAAGGAGTCTCTTGGCCTTTTTGTCTTTATCAATTGACTTATGGGGAAATTTTGTTTGTTTGCCATTCAGGCATGGCTCACATAACTCAACACTAGGAAACTTCGAAGAGTGTCCCATACGTCGGTGCAATAAATTTATCTCGCAAGCAGTCAGAGTAGCAACACTAACACTGCTGTTCTTTTTAAATTCAACAAAGTAAAGGTTTCCTTTAGCTTTTCCTGTTGTAATATTATACACTTATTTTTCTGGATATTTACTTGTCCTTTTTCGAATAGAACTGTGAGATTTTTTCCTCCCAGTTCTTCAACAGAAAGTTAATAATGTGACAGATTGCTACACATCATAACATTTTCCATTACAATCTGCTTACCATTTAAAGGTTCCAGTCCTAATTTTCCTCCTTTAGTAGCAACAATGGCTTCACCAACTTTGGCAACACTGATTTTATGATTTATAGGCACGGTTTCTTCTAAAAGCTGTCCCATTGAATCTTTAATTAAGTGATTAGTTGCCACACTGTCCGCTACAAATGTAATTAATTATATGATTACTGGTCACAAAAGTTTCCGATTGAAGATTGTTCTTGTTCACTTGTCAAAAATGCAATTCCATCGTCTTCATCTTCAGCTAAATAACAGTTTCCTGAACACTTATTTTCCCTTTTCTTATTCCTAGGGCAATCCACTCTTTTATGTCCTTTCTGTCCACATTCATAGCATTTAAATTTGAATTCTTTTGCAAATCCACCAAAAAGTCATTCAAAGAAGAGCCTCTTATAAATTTCATGTTTCCTAACTTTCTTTGCAGCATAATCATTACTTGATAAGCTATAGGTACCACTTTTAGCATAGGTACCTTTTATTTCATCAACTTTTGCTTTAGTTCTAGCTTTGATTATACATTGTCAGAAAGACAATTAGGCACTAACTGACGCACAGATTAAGCTGACGTCACACACAACCTCACATTCGACTTTCAATGGGGGGCGTTTGAAGGGTCTATTTCACCCGCAGGCGCTAGCTATTAAGTACGTCAAAAATCATGTAACGTCACTTTCGATAGGGGAACAAAAATTACATTGCGAGGTTATGTGTGTGACGTCAGCTAGTGCCTAATCAACTATACGGTTTCTGGCTTTGAGATCCTTCTTCTTAAATGCAGTTAACTGTGTCGGGTCTGTAGGGGCTACTGTGGTCAACATTTCCAAGACTAACAAGAGCTTCATTCTAAATTCCCAGATTGCATAATAAGTACCATCAAACGGCTTGATATTTTGCGGAGTTGTCGACATTTTTCTTCCGTTTACTTAATGTTCAGGTGTTTCCACAAGACTCAATTTTGCTGCTTATCCACTGTTGTTCCACTGTTTTTTCGAGTCTTTATCTTCCCTCTTTGTCAGCTTTCCGGCCTTCATAAAACACCTTAACTTCTGGGCGACATAACCTATTAACTTGTACTAGCAGAGTGAGTTAATATTTATGAAGGACTAGTTAAAGGTTTCAGGTTTTCAATAAATAACACAAACAGCTTTTAACTGAAGACTTGTTTTTATTACCAACGTGAAAGGTATAAATCTTACATAAACTTAAGAATTTAAGAACTAACATCTAGCGAACTTGCCTAGCAACAAGAACAATAAACTGAAAAAACTAGGTTTAGGTTATAATTCTTATTCTTTATCAAGAATGACAAAGAGTACGTTCAAGAACATGTTAAATTGTCACAAACCAAAACGAGACATATAAATCAATACTTCTTTGCCATTCCCATCCTCCCAGTCACCCTGCGAGAATCTCTAAAGTTTCTCTTCTGGATTGTGTGTAGGATCTGTCCGGGCGTTTTATCCACTCCAGCTCCACTCCTGCAAAGTATCCTATGAAATAATTTTTTGGGTTCGTGCGCTGCTAGGCACATCTTTTATGCCTTCGCATAACCTCCTCCAAGATTCTATTTTTAAAGAGTAATGCCACTTACACCATCTATATGAGAAATGCTTTGCCTAATACTAGGTAATCTCGTGGTCACCCGGTATATATACTTACACAACCCAAGAAATATAGGTATAGAAGATGAAAACTTTAAATAATAAAATGATAAACGATGAACAAAGATCATCCTACAATCATAATCAACAATTAGAGTCATCCATCTATACGATAGACAGACGATATCAAACTTAGAGCGTGTCTGGCATGGCTAAAAATAGGAGTAAATGAAGTCTATAATCGATTACTTTCTAGCTCTGCATGAAACTCAAATCTCTTCTCTGGCATTATAATAATTAAAACAGATGTGAACGAGCTTAGCTATCATTTTCATAGATAATCCGCTCGTTACCTTTCTAAATCTCTCACATAAAAACTAGCTTACAGCTTAAGGAGTGATAAATTGAAATTAATCTAGCGCTTATCACTTGATTTTCTATTGCATTGAGTGAGTGCCTCATTTTGCAGAAATTAACATTACTAAAACGTATGGGTTATATAGATTACTTTAACCATTTCTTTGTTGAATTTTATTTTCAGGATATTGTAACTGCTTTTGTTAACAAATTGAAAAGAGGCCCGATATACTCAGTTTGCTTAACGACTAATTATTAGGGGTGGGTCAATAGTTTAATTATTACAGAATGGCAAGGGCGCCACTGAATTAAAAAAAAAAAATTACATAAAATATGGAAGGGTGAAAATTCAGAAACACACCTTAAAAAAAAATCAGGAAACGGTAATTGATAATTCTGAAAAAAAAAAGTAAGTAGAGATACCATAACTCAACCAAATCTTGACATAGGTAAACCAATAAAACAATTAGGTAAGTTTCAAATTATATTAGTATATATTTTCACAGTGAGGTCAAAAATCAAGTACTGAATAAGTTCAATGTATAAAATCAATTGCTGGTAAAACACTTCAAAGAAAGAAAAAGAAACAGGTAAAACAGTAGCATTTCACATGCTACAATATCTCCTTCGATAAAGGTAGGTAGGTAGTTGAAGAACTAAGTATAATTCAAGTTGGTTTTTTGGAAAAAGGTTGGATTTAGGTCAAAAATAAACGGTGTTGAAGAAGATAGTGTGTATTTGCCGACGTTTCGGCCTAAATTAGGCCATCCTCAGGGCACTAAAAACAGGATATTCATGAGTCTAACATCATGGATTATTACATAGTGAACAGTGTAATTGTAAAGTAGTAAAACTGTGTTAATACAACAATGATACATTTAAAAATTTAAAAATTGAACAGGAATTTTATATAAATTTACTCAGTTATCCTTATGCTTTGATAGCGAGCAATTTCCCACGAATTAAAAACGAAAAAATGATCGTTGAGTTACGTAAATAACATTAACAATTAAAAATCAAATAAATAAATAACATATAAATAACATAAAACAAGGTAAATTAGATTACAACAGGTATTACTTACATCCAAGTTACTTCTCCAGTGTTATTAAATAGAATGTTATATACATAAGGAACATAATGTTGCTTGACTTCGTTCTTTGGTTTAGCTTTGTTAACAAACAGGAAACAGGACATTAATATAAGACAGTTACAAACACAAATAAAATTTAAAATCTTTGGTAGGTACTGGCTTTATTATTTCTAACGTTACACTAAACCATTTGTTTCTTATATGGGTCTTGGTTAGTATAGTATCAATAAGGAACAAAAAAAAAAGGGGTTTTGGTATTTAGCACAATCGCAAACACAACCATTGCATTATGATGGATTTTGGATGGACTTTAAAATGTTATTATATGTGATGCTTAATTTTTCAACGTCCTGTCTTTTATTAATGTTATTAGGATGCTTTTTAATCTCTATCATTTCATGTATATAACATTCTATTTAATAACACTGGAGAAGTAACTTGGATGTAAGTAATACCTGTTGTAATCTAATTTACCTTGTTTTATGTTATTTATATGTTATTTATTTATTTGATTTTTAATTGTTAATGTTATTTACGTAACCCAACGATCATTTTTTCATTTTTAATTCGTGGGAAATTGCTCGCTATCAAAGCATAAGGATAACTGAGTAAATTTATATAAAATTCCTATTCAATTTTCAAATTTTTAAATGTATCATTGTTGTATTAACACAGTTTTACTACTTTACAATTACACTGTTCACTATGTAATAATCCATGATGTTAGACTCATGAATATCCTGTTTTTAGTGCCCTGAGGATGACCTAATTTAGGCCGAAACGTCGGCAAATACACACTATCTTCTTCAACGCCGTTTATTTTTGACCTAAATCCAACCTTTTTCCAAAAAACCAACCTGAATATCTACTAACGTCACTAACTATAACAAACTAAGTATAATGTTGAGAAAATTTCCAATAAAAAATTATAAGCATCTATAGAAATGGTTCTCAATGCTATGACTAGTTTATATACGATCGTGTGGAAAACAGTTTAAAGAGTCGTTTTGTCACTCGAATTTTATTGAACAGATTTATTCGCCCAAAGACCTAAAAAGGCGGGCGACCTTTTGCAATCTTCAGGGCCCTTTTTGAAATCCTTGCGAAAAGCACCGTTTTTGAGGCAGTTGTAAAAATCTCTTTGAATCGCAAAAGAAGAGGGAAAAGATTGCGTTATAAACGCCAAGAAAGAAATTTAATGCATTTCTTTAGTTGGCCCTAAATCCAAACTTACGAATAGGAATTAGGATATAAATTTTTAGGCGGCATTTAAAATTTGTTACAGGATAAATATTTAGATGAACGGAAAGAGCGAAATATTATTGAATAATTCACAGGCCAATTAGGGTTAATTCCTAACTAACCACTGTTTTGTACTTTGTTCCAGAACTACTTCACAGAGCAATTTTGCTGAGTGGTTCAGGATTGAGTCCTTGGGCCCTTCAGAGAGATCCTCTTTGGGTAAAGAGAACAGTTGCCAAACATACAGGTTGCCACGGGGATCTGCACGAGGACGATCTGGCGCCTTGCTTAAGACTGAAGCCCCTAGATTTTTTACTTAATATCAAAGTGGATACTCCAAGATTTTTACCAGGTGAGTTCAGTTGAATGGTTATGATTTCTATTGCATATATTCTTCGGAAACAAATCGGGACGAATAGCGGCCAGTTTATAAAATATTCAAGAAGTTCGCCTCTTAAATGCTATATTATAAAATAAAAAACCGGGATGAAAAAGTATTACGTTTTTTGGGCCGTTCGGCAAACATGCAACCAAACGAGCTCTGAATAAGGCTCTTTAACTTGTGGCCCTCCGGTTTGGTTGCTAAACAGTAGGCAAATAAAAAAAGTTTTACGACACCCCGCATGTAAATTTCCTTAAATCTGGGGGCAGGTTCGACATCAAAACAAAAAAAAAAAAGATATGAAAAGTTTTTCCGTATAAAACTAATTTAACTCTAGTAAGTTTTCGATGACGGTATTACCGTATTACTTTTTCATTTTGTCAAACGCACGTTTTCGCTATAGAATCTAATGACTACATCTAGTATAATATTTCTTTATTCATATTAAATTACCCCCCTTACGTGACCAAGCAATCGGGTTAAATCCTGACGGAAGACACCTTCTCAGACAGGTGACTCGGGCTGTTGTGATTGAATCAAGAGTCAATTTCAGTATGTCGACTCATACATCATCGCCGATATGTGTTTTTCCTTGTACCTATATTCCTATACTTTCACAAACAAATATATTGTCACGGCTCTGGCTTGCGTGACGGAAATCTTAGGTTTGTTTATTCCAAAATCATAATCCAATTAACACAACAATAATTTATTCCACGTTACTACACACTCTGAAACTAATTACTCCACTAATTAATTCAAACAACTAAACTCCCTACAACTCTTAAGAATAATCACTATCTAAATCATATCACAGTCAATCTCAAACTTAAAAATTACTAACTAATACCGGTCTTTATACATATTATATCCGCAATCCATTCGTGTAGAATCCAGAATAAATGCGATAATCTTTTTTTTTTCGAATAAAGCCAGTAATTTCTAGATTCCAAATTAGATTCTGTAGATGCTAGCGAACGCGCCACACTGCCCTCCTCTTAAGGTTGATCGTCACGATCCACTTCGCGCCCATGATATTTTGTTAATGTGTCCAAATGTACAACTTTCATCCTACTCCTGGTGTTGCGCTAAACTCGATAAACCAAATCATTGATCTTCTTGATTTTTCTGTAGGGTCCTTCACTTGCTTGAAGACAATTTCGGCGACAATCCTTTCTTTCTTGCTGAATTATACAGCCACACTAAATCGCCTTCGTGAAATCCGGCTGATTGGCTTTTAAGTCGTATCTGGTCTTCATTCAGTCACTGGCTAGCTGAATATGCTCCCAAGCTAAATCATGTGTTCCTAGAAGTCGTGCTCTTACTTCCTCGGCATAATCTCGAATTTCTTTCCGTTCTTCTTCAAGTATTCCATATATCAGATCCCAAGGTAGCCTGAGTTCCCTTCCAAAAACGATTCTAGCTGGACTTTCACCAGTTGACTCGTGAACAGCTGCTCTGTAAGCCATTAAAAATAAAGGCTAGTATGTCCCAATCTCGCTGGTTCTTTGCGACCACTTGTCAGGTGTTCCTCTGTGGTCTTATAAAATCGTTCTACCATGCCATCAGACTGTGGATGTAAAGGTGTTGTTCTTGTCTTACGAATGCCCATGATCTCACAAATTTTCTTAAATATGGCAGATTCGAATTTTCGTCCCTGATCTGAATGCAACTCTAGTGGCACCATAACGATTGAAAACTTCGTCCACTAGCACCTGAACAATCGTGATGTCTTCGTGATTGGGATTAGCGAAAACTTCTGGCCATTTACTGAAGTAATCCATGATAACCAAGATGTATTTGTTACCACGCTCTGACTCAGGGAACGTTACGGCAACATCTGTCGCTATTCTTTCAAATGGGAGTCCGACGTTGTACTGTTCCATGGGCCCTCGAGATCTTAGTTTAGGGTCTTTACTGGTAGCAGAGATGTCGCATTTTTGGCACCAGGTTTCAACATTTTCACGATAGTGAACCCTGTAATAACGTTCCCGAATTGTGTCCAAAATCTTGTTAACTCCAAAATGTACTCCTGAAGTTCCGTCATGTATTTCTTTTAATACATCTTCTACTCGATCTTTTGGAATAACCAGTTGGCTCTTAGTAGATTTTCCATGGGCACTTTCCCAAATTCTTTTAAGTAAACCATCTTCTACGGCCCGGGATTTCCACTGAGCCCACAACGCCTTATAAATCAAGCTTTTGTTCAACACTTCCCTCCATTCTGGCCTACATTCATCATTTTCTTTAAGATGTAGAATCTGCCCGATGTCCTGGTCTACCTCTTTATTTTCTCTCATTTGTTTGGTAGTCCATTTATCATCAACGCTAAGACCCGTTCTTCTCACAGCTGGACCAGTGTTTTTCTCTTGCATGTTTCCAGGTCGATGATTAGGGCTGGCGTCTCTAGATCTCCAAATCTTATCGAGGCAAGAATAATTCTGCAATGATTGATGATGTAACCGATGGAGATACTATCGATATGCCAAATAGTAACGCTGATGATAAGAATAGTAATGTATGTTCTAGGTACGATCTTTCTGTTGTATTATGTAATATTCAGTCATCAAGACATAAATGTGATCAACTTTACGTGTTTTTGGAGAGTGTAGGCTTTCTTGATCTTGTTTTGCCCCATAGAGAAATATAATACATAAAGGAGAGTGTCCGATTCTGTACTAAAAAGAAGAACAGCGTTTGATCGAAGCGCACCAGTGGGGGATAATAGGAACTACAGTCGTTGCATCAATCGATAAGGCAGGTACCTATGCTTCAAGCCGAAAAAAGGCGGGATATTTGAATGGATGTTTCTGATCAGAATTTTCTTTGCAGTAAATAAATTTCGAAATAAATTAAAAATATATTTTATTAGCAATAAAAGCAACAAGAGCACAACATAACTTTCTAACATAAAACACAAAATTCTAATATTGAAAAACGTTTAATCTTGAAGTCAATCTGTCAGAAGTAGGTACTTGTGTACCCTCTCCTCTCTCTGGAAAATCTAAAAATGAAAAAAAGAAAATACTCAGTCCACTTTGGTTTATTCTAAGGCATGTCTTTAAACTGAACTAGGTCTCTTGTACGCTGTATCTATTAGGTGTACCTACTCAAGTATAGTTTATTCAGAGATATAAGAAAAGTCGTAAAATGCAATAAATCATTACTGTATTGTTCGGCCAAGCACCTACACCCATAAAGGAGCCGAAAACCCGCAGTAGGTAGGTAAGGAGACGGGTGGGTTGTACTAGCCCAATGTTCTGCTTATTTATTTCAACTTAGAAAGTCACTTATTTGACACGAAATGAAACCAAATTTATCAGAATGTAAAATTACTTTATCAAAAAATTACAATAAATGTTACTAGGTACTTGCTATTATGGAGTGGCCATATAATTTGATTCATGAATTTATAATAGAGGACCAAAAAAAAAATAAACAAAAAAAATATTTTGAAAATGTTTACTATTCTATATTACAAGTACAAAAAAATATTATTTTTCCCTTACAAATATTTAAAAAAATATTATATCATAAAATATCATATTATTTAACTTAAAAAAAGGTCGGTATCACTATCACTACTGCCATTAAGTTGAATCCGGATGCTCAATTGGCTCTGTGTACTCGTCGAATGATAATAAGAATTTTCTATTTTTTTAACATGTTGGACATAGTTTGCCCAGCTACTATCTGGAATCTTTTCCATCTCTTCTTGAACGAGTTTTAAAACAGCTGCATTGAGCTTGGGGCATGTGTTCCTTCGTCGCACTGCCGATTTCAACTGATGCCACATTTGCTCGATGGGATTGAAAATACAGTAATATGGCGGCAGCCTTAACAATGTATGTCCCAAACTTTCTGCTAAATTGTCACAAATATATTCTTTTTTGATATTAAATGCTTTTAGTACCTCTAATAATTCTTTTTTCGTGTAACTTTCATGAAAATATATGTGCCTGTTGTGCATATACTCTTGAATGTCAGCTTTTGTATCATTAGAGCATGGTGCTTTGTTCAACTGCCTACTGTGGTAACTTGCATTGACCATCACGATTATGCTGTTTGGTGGGATATTTGGTAATAGTTTGGTTGCGAACCAGTCTTCAAACACCTCCGCTGTAGTGTCTTCGTGATAGTCGAGGCAAGAATCTTTTATATTTTTGGCTGACAAACACAAAGCATTGGGCACCCAGCCTTTTTCTGAACCAGCGTGAATAATCGTTATTCGTTGTCCTCGATTGGAAGGTGCATTTGTTTTGCATTTAGAGGACGAGTCTACCCAACCTTTTGATGGGGTATCGTGAGTGTCAAACCACGTTTCGTCTAAATATATGATGGACCTTTGTTCTTCTCGATATTGTTTTATTTTTCTTAAATATTCCGATTTCCATTTAGTAGGTCTACAGTCCGTTTCATGAGGGTTCATACCCACGTGGTCAATTGTCTTATCTTAAAACCTGATTGAAACAAATTATTGACTCCATAGACATTAGTTATTGACGAAAGTATGAACCCTCATGAAACGGACTGTACCTACGTTTCCGTCGGAATTTCGCCTGCCGATGCCGGTTATTATTATTAACTAACTCACTGTCACTAGAAATCTGCAAACTTGTTTTAACACTATTCCTTATTAGAAAAAACAAAAAAATCTGAATTAATATTGCCATATTCAAAACAAAATCAAATGCGATCCTGAACGGGGCTGCCATAAATTATTTTTCCTGTTGCTTTTATCAATATAAGGGGTGTAAGCACGTGGCCCAACAAAGAGGCAGATGATTTATTGCATTTTACGACTTTTCTTAGATCTCTGAATAAACTATACTCTCTTGGTTCATGGTTTATTCTGATGGCTAGACTAGAAACAGAAAAAAATAAATATTCAGTAGGTGTACACCTACTACTTTTTTCAATAAGGAAGATTATTTTTAGGTAATATAGCCTTACGCTTGCTTCTTTATGGTCTGAATTCAAACATTAAACAAAAGTACACACTGAAACTATAATAAGTACCTACCCTTAGATTTAAAAAACACTTGGAACCCATTCATATTATTGATTCATGATATATAATATGATCCCAGGTATAATAGGTTTTTTTTTAATTTTTCAGCTTATACCTTTTCTGCCAATTTTCAATTCAAATTATGAATTCGGAATTCGAAGAGTGATGAAACCCACCAAACCAAAACACAAAACATATGGTCGCGGCCATTGTCATTTATCATTTTAGTTCAGCCGATTCTGGCCCCCATGCGCGAATTACCTTGCGCAAAAGCTCAAACTGTGTGCCAATTCGCACCTATGATTCGGACACTCTCCTTTATGTATTATATTTCTCTATGTTTTGCCCACTGAGCACTGGCTTAGACCTGGTGAATGCTTTTTTATTGATGACTATTATACGCCAGTATCGATTTTCCGCAGAGTGAACTTTCTACATGGTGGTTCCTTGATTTTCGTCAGGGGAACTGCCAGCATTGGGCAGTGCTTTGTTAGTGTTGATGGGTTTGGTGATCTGGCGAGGGAGTTTTCGTTTGAACTCTCCATGCGCTACTATAAACCGAGGTCCCTATACGTTCTTTGTATTTATAGATCTCCGTCCGCCAGAGTTGGGGATTTCCTGGAGAGGTTGGATGTAGTGCTTTCGCGGATTCCGCCTGACTCCAATATAATACTAGCAGGAGATTTTAATATAAACTTCCTCGATAAGGAATCAAGGGATATTATGTTGCTAGGATGCATCTTGACGTCATATGGCTTGAGCATGCACGTTGACAGGTCAACTGGTGTATCTGGTTCATCTGCGACCATTATCGACTACATTTGTACAAATTTGGGCAGTGTTGAATGTTTGGTTGTACCGGCAGAGCTGTCGAATCACAGTGCCGTTAGTATTGGATGCTTTCCTACCGGTACGGATGTGAGTGATGTGGAGCTGGGGCGCCGGCGTGGCAGAGTTTTTAATAAGGCAAGCTTCCATAATTTTTACCAGATGTGTGTTGGGGTCAACTGGCCATGCCTGGAGGTGTCCCCGGTGCCTCTTGCCACTTCTCACACGGTTCTATTGGATGTTTTCAACAGAGCTTTTCCCTTGCGCTAGATCAGTTCTAAACGAAAGAAATCTTGGCTCACTAGGGGTATTCGCGTTTCTGGAAAAAACCTTAGGTCTTTCAATTATATGAAAAAATTCTGCAGTAATATTAGTGTGTCCTCTTACATAAATAGATATCGATCTGTTTCTCGCAAGGTTGTCAGAGCAGACAAAAATCTTTATTATGATAATAGACTTTCCAGTGCGGCAAACGTCCAGAGGGAATCCTGGTCTATTGTTAACGAATTGAGGAGAAGGTCTGCTCGCAGAGTCACGGAGATTGATATTGATCCCGAAAGTCTCAATTCTTACTACTGTAGTATTGCTGAGGTGTTAACTGGTAAATTGTCATCGTCGGTTGATCCGTTGGCGTATCTTCACGATGTATCGGTGTGCGATTCATTCGTATTGTTCCCTACTTGCGGGCGTGAGATCGTGGGTGCTCTACGCGATGTAAAAAACAAAAAATCTTATGGGTATGATGAGATCTCGGCAAGGATATTGCTGAGCTTGCCACCGTGTGCCTTGAATGTACTGGCCGAGGCCATCAATACCTCGTGGTCTTCTGGTGCGTTTCCAGCTTGTTTAAAGCCCGCAATTGTCTTACCACTACATAAGGGTGGTGACCCAAATGAACCATCAAACTTTCGCCCTATCTCTCTCTTATCAACGTTGTCCGAAGTCATGGAAAAACTGGTGAAGGCTCGGCTTTGCAGTTTTTTGAAATCTCGTGAGATCCTTTCTTCCAGACAGTTTGGTTTGACGCTGTTTTTAATCTCCTGAATACAGTCTATTTCGACATAAATCAGAGACAGGCGACGGCAGCGGTGTTTTGTGATCTATCCAAGGCTTTTGATTGTGTGGATCATGGAATACGGCTGTCCAAGCTCGAACGTTTTGGCGTTAGAGGGACGGCTTTGCATTGGTTCAGTTCCTATCTTGCTGGTCGTTGTCAATCGGTTGTGGCTTCTGGAGCACAGTCTTCAAATATGCTGATTGCATGTGGAGTGCCGCAGGGTTCTGTTTTAGGGCCGCTTCTTTTTCTCCTATATATTAACGACCTTGCCGTGTTTGGATATCTGGAGAGTTTACTATTTTTGCAGACGACACCTCAATAGTTTGGCATGGTCCTAATACTGATGTCTTAGGGAGTGCCATTTCCCATGACTTGCAGTTGATAAAGCGATGGTGTGACGCTAATAGACTTGTTTTTAATGTTGACAAGACCACTGTGCTTGGTTTCAAGTGCAACGTGGATGGCCAGATATTGGCCAGTTCCCTGGCAGTCGTACTCACCCCGAGTACGACTGCTGAGTTTCTGGGCGTTTGGGTAGATGGGGACCTTCGCTTCGAAGATCACATCTTGAGGTTGAGCAGAAAACTTTCATCGGGCTGTTTTGCAGTGAGAGCTGTAAAAGGCGAATTGGGACATGAGCCGCTTTCCAGTATGGGAGTTTGACGCCCTGAGCTACTCGGGGCGTTGAGCCTCCGAGCTGTACGTACGCGTCAACCTGTCAGCTGTCACATCCGTGGGTAGCTATTTATTTATTTATTTCTTGTTATATCTCAAGATTGAACATTTTAAAAAATATAGTTTTGAATCTCTTTCATTTATGGTAAATAAAAAAACAAACTGCACAAACAAACAGATAATTATTTTCAAAATTTGACATATTTGACACTAAGACAGGCGTCTCACGTCATGATACTGGAACGGTACAAATCTAGTGCGTGGCGCCCCCGAAGTGCTCTGGAGCGCGCCAGAGCGCGCCAATGTGCATACTGGAAAGCGGCTCTGGAATGGCGCGAACGGTCTACTTTGCGTTATTTGAGTCTCACCTCCGATATGGAATTCCATAAAAGAATTGTGCAGCCATCATGGGACTTCTACCACAGCGAGAGACGCGTCAGGCTTCTGACTTGACCTTGCCAATTCCTACTCGTCAACTAATTTAGCACTCTTTGATCTTTGAAAGTAGAAAGATTTTTAATCACTTGCCCGCTCATCTTCGAAACATATCGTCTATAAAAATGTTCAGATGATCTTTAAAGAATTCACTGATCAGTAAGGCCTACTACGATCTTGGTGAGTTTTACGCGGATGCATTGTAACTTGCCTTTACTGTTTGTCCAGAAGTTTTTTAGAGTGTATTTGTTTTAGTTGGATGAGGAATAATCATTTTTGACAATAGTACAACGGTGCTAGTTTAGGTTTCATTTTTCATATTTTTTTTTTATTTTTTTTCGTTTTCATTTGTAGGTATTTTTTAGTTCTAAGTACATAGAGGTATGACTTTTATAATTTTTAGATTTCAGTAAACATGCTTTGTCAACGAATATTAAGTTATTTTTTTTTTTTTTTGGCAATAAAGCACATTTTGATTTGATTTGATAGCTCCCTCTGACTTCTTCTAACGACAAGCAATAATGGAAAGTTAGTTCTGAGGAAATATGTTCTCGTTAGCATGATAATTTCTAGAACCGTGGGAATTAATCCAGCCTCAGAATGAACCTGGCATCTTCTTTATTATCTTGTTAAAAATGTCATCACGGCCTGGTGCCTGGACCTGAATGCATTAAAAAACAAAAAGAAGAATTAAAAATTTGTCGCGTTTTTTAGTTAGTCAAGTTTGTGTTTGTAAAGAAAGGGGGATGTAATGAGTGGATATTATAGATATAGGAGAAGGTATAGTCTCCGCCACAGATAATCGAGATTCCTACCAAAAATGATTTCTTTGTCGGCGATGCCCGGATAAACAAAAACAAAAAATTGATGCTCTTGAACCAACTTTATTCTCAACCTTTATCTGTAGAGTTTTTGCAGCAGTTTTTGTTTATCCGGGCATCGCCGACAAAGAAATCATTTTTTGTACGAATCTCGATTATCTGTGGCGGGGACTATAACTAGAGACAGATGTGAGAACTTGGCAAGCAACGAAATTAGTTTCTAAAAAATAACTAGTCTTTTTTCATACCCAAAAATTCCTGAGAAATTATCAATAGTAATATAACGGGTGCAATGGAAATTATCGATAATTTTTGGGAAATTTGCCCGAATGCATTTTTAGTTGAAAAAGAGCACGAGTGCAAATTTGTCGAAAATTATATAGATATATTTCCATTGCACGAGTTGTATTTTCTGAGACTATTTCACTAGAGTGTTTTACACTGGCAAAATGTCATAGGAACGGCCGGTTTCCTAAACTAATCTTCTACCTGTTCCTACCTAGACAAAACTAACATGATGGTTTTTCAGCGACAAAATTTTGTGTGGTTAACGTAAAAAACTATTGAGTTTGACAAGTGTCACCTGAAGAAAATAAATTTTCCAAATGAAAATTTGGCTTGTTTTTCTCGTGAAATAGTCCTGCCGAATAACACTCAAGGAAAAATTATGTAGGCAAAATGATTTCCTTGGTTTTATTCAAGTTTGTTGTTTTTTGGTAATTTCGCTCATGATATTTTTAACAAAACCACTCGCCTGACGGCTCGTGGTTTTGTCGAAATGTCATTTGCGGAATTGCCAAGCAACCAGGGGCGGCTTCTCAATAAGTGCGCTCGTGCGCGCGCACTGCCTCCAAAAACCAAGCAAGAAAATAAAATTAAAATTTTGGAAAGAAAAGAAACTTCAATTAAAAAATACTTACCCAATTTTCTAAATTAGGATAAATATCTACTCATTTTTCTATTTTTAAATTCGCACGAACGGAACGAAAGCGCGCCCTGCGCCTGTCTTGTATATTTTTTTCTCCCGCTTGGTTGTGCTGGTGGTCCGGGTGGTCGGTGTTGAATCGTTCGGCGCTCTGGGTAAATGTGTTTTCTCGCTGTGCGATTGATCGGGAATATACGGTAAGTCGCCCGATGAAAGGGATGCGCCGTGCGCTATTTGAATACACACTTCCAATGTTGTTTCCACTCAATCGAGAATATTTCGATGTTTTTTCACCATTTTGGCGGTTTGACAACTTTGTTGTTCGCGGTTTTTTTTTAAATTATAAATTTCAATATCAATTATGTATTATGGCTAGAATACAAACATTCAAGCCTCATTTAAATACATATATTTTTGTTTTCGATAATTTTTCCTAAAGTAAAAAGAAAAAAAATCAACATACAAAATAAATGTAAAACAGGACGTGGCACCTCCAAAAAATTTTCCAAGAGCGCACAACCACACTGGGTTGCCACTGGCCGCCACTGCAAGCAACAAACTTTCATATCAGGGGGGTTTTATTTGAAACCTGCAATTCAAATACGCCTGACTAAGTCGCCATTTTTAGCGGTGAAATTGAAAAAAATGCACATGTGGCTTATTTGAAACTTTCGTCGACCCAATTCGCTTAATTCATCGACGCAAGATTGCATTTGACATGCGTCACCCCTAGAGCTCGTGCATTTTACATTTCCAAATTGCACGCAAATTTTTTTAAAAATTTCAGTTTAGTCGACAAAGAATATTCTTGGCCTCATGGAATTCGAAAATATTGTTATTTATTGCATTTAGCTCTAGAAAGGGCCGAATTGTATAACCATAACCGCAAAGGCTTCAGAAATCGAAGAATAGATGCATGCATTAAGAATGCTTAGGTAATGACGGGGAATTTATAAAAAACTTTCGAATTTCAAAAGAATGTTTCGAGATTCCTTCCATGAAAAGGAGTTCGAAAATTTTCCCGACAAAAGGGCCGGCTATTTGTTCGAAAATTCGACCAAGAGTTCTTTCTGTTTTTTTGGTAATAAATCCGGACCTTCTCTTATTGGCACTTGCCATCCTTTTTGCGATATTGCCTAACACTTATAGAAAAAATAATAAACTAAAATAATATCAACAAAAAAAAATTAAAAAACTCCGGCTTATTTGAAATCTTGTGCATTTTGTAAAGCGTGAATTTTTAAATTTGCACTACTCAACTTGGCAACGTGTCCTGTAAAAGATTCTAACCAATGACATTGTTAGAAAATTTCACATGTCCATTAAAATGTCAAATTTGGAATTGTTCAACGTCTGTTCAACATAAACAACTTTTTTGATTGTTTCCGTGCATAAAGTTTCGTGTTCGGTTGGAATTTTTTCGTTTTTTTCCTTCATATTATGTTAGTTTATTCTCTCTATAAGTGTAGGCAATACCGCAAAAAGGATAGAAAGTGCGGGGGCAAGTGCCAATAAGAGAAGGTCCGGATTTGTTACCAAAAAACAAAAAGGAACTCTTGGTCGAATTTTTGAACAAATATCCGGCCTTTTTGTCGGGAAAATTTTCGAACTCCTTTTCATGGAAGGAATCTCGAATCATTCTTTTGAAAGTCGAAAGTTTTTTTAGAAATTCCCCGTCATTACCTAAAGGCCGTTTTACAGCTTGCAAGAAAACTTGAATGCAATTTTTTGCATGCAAAAAAATTGCATTCAAGATTTCTTGCACGTCGTTTTACACCTTGCAATTTGACTTGTTTCTTTCTCTAACCTTAACCATACTTTTTTGTTTTTAATGTTGTGTTGTTGATGTTTGCATTTTCCAAAAATAAAAAGTGATTATAAGTCGATATAAAAAGAAGTATAAGCAATAGCAGCAACTTTAAGCATCATAATTGCTAAAAATTCCCCAGCTTGCACGAAAACCTTCAAGAAAAATGGCACCAAACCGATTGTATGCAATGCCATTCAAGTTTCAAGAATCTTGCAGAAACAAATCAGCTGACTCACTTCTGCGCATGCCCTCGATCAAGTTTCTTGCATATTGCAGATAGAATTGCAAGCTGTAAAACGGCCTTAAGCATTGTTAATTAGGCAATTCAAACCACGTGACACTCAAGATGGCGTGGCGGCCACACATATGCCAAAAAACACAAAAAAATATCTAATTTCTGCCCGAATTAATAGTTTAGGTACCTAGTCAATAATAGTTATTTATGATATAAGTGTTAAAAGTACATTTTTAAGGCACGCATGTGAAAGTTTGCAGAATGAACGAAGCGAATTCTGCAATTCACATAAGTGCCTTAAAAATACTTTTAACACAAATATCATACAATATTTTTTCTACAAACGGCAATAAAAAGCAATAACCACTAACAAATTGGATTTTTAAAAGAATAATAAATTGGAAGCATGTTTCCTACATAAAATTCTTGAATTTGACATTTGTCAAAAAATCCATACAACCAGCACCTTGTTTTACAGGTAACGAAATGTCTTGTCAGTTTCTTGAAAGTATGTCGTGGTCAGGAATGCTTTTTGCTAAAAATGCAACAAAATACAGAAGAAAAACTTAGTTGCATCGATCCTTCGAAAAATATAGATAAGGCGGCCAATCGGGCTACCTCAGTTGTTCAAATTTCACCATTATTATCAATGTAAATAACTGAAAATACAAACTTTTTTTGACGTCCGCTCTCAAAATTTGATGTTTCACTTTTAACACTAGTGCTATAAAGACTTTATGGCACTAGTGCGATAAAGTAACATTTTTAATGCTTCGGGGCGGTGTTATAAATTGCATTTTTAACACGTTTGTAGAAAAATATTTTATTAAATAATCAAAATCAAAGTTGCAAGCAAAACTCTAAGCAAAATAATTTAAAATACGCATAAAAACATATTCAAAACAGAGTTGCTTGGCCGCCACGCCATATTGAATTTTTCTTTTTGACAGATGGATTGAATTGCCTAATGCATGTGTCTATTCTTGGATTTCTGAAACCCTTGCGGTTATGGTTATACAACTCGGTCCTTTCTAGAGCATTCAAATTAACAATATTTTCGAATTCCATGAGGCCAGGAATAGTATATTACAATCCGAGACGGGAAATGCTTCATTACTGGTCGAGAGGTTTTATAGTTTATCGAGACGCGTAGCGTCGAGATAAACTGAACCTCGAGACAGCAATGAAGTTTCCCGTCGAGGGTTGTATACTATTTTATTTTTAACCATAATTTCTTGAAAAAAAATAAATTCGGGGCAACCAAATGAGGTCGGCAAATGAAGAGGAAAATGAGAACGGGAAATATTTCCCTGCTCCATTTTCCGTCCGTGGACGGGAAATGAGGACGGAAAAAATTTCCCGTCCTCACTTCCCGTCCTGGGACAGGTAATGGAGCAGGAAAATGAAAAGACAGAAATGTGACATTTTCAAATTTTTGAAAAGTCAGTAATGACAACATTTCATATATGGTTAAGAATAATAGTATATTACAATCCGAGACGGGAAATTAGCTATTACTGTCGAGAGATTGTATAGTTTATCAAGACGCGTAGCGTCGAGATAAACTATATCTCGAGACAGTAATTAAATTTCCTGTCGAGCATAGTATACTATTTTATTTTTAACCATAATTTTTGCCAATTTAAATTAGAAATGAAATGAAATGTGAATGTAGCTTCATGCTATTTGCTTGAATTTTATGTCATTGTCATCAATTTTGAAAGAAACTTGACAATACCTGCCACATAAATTTAATAAAATGGGGACGGGAAGTCAGGAGGGGAAATGAGGACGGGAAGTGGAGCAGGGAAATGAAGAGACAGTAAAGTGACATTTTCAAATTTTTAAAAAGACTCTAATGTCAATATTACATATATGGTTGCAAATAAAACTCTTTGTCGACTAAACTGAAATGTTTAAGAAATTTTCGCGTGTAATTTGGAAATGCACGAGCTCTAGGGGTGACGCATGTCAAATGCAATCTTGCGTCGACGAATTTTGCAAAATGCGTCGACGAAAGTTTGAAATAAGCCACATGTGCATTTTTTTGAATTTCACCGTTAAAAATTGCAACTTAGGGCCGGTATTATAAAACACTGAACCGATGGTTGAGTTTCAACCTTCGGTTGAATCCTATCAATTTGCATGGAGTCAACCGAAGGTTGAAACTCAACCATCGGTTCAGTGTTTTATAATACCGGCCTTTAGTCAGACGTACAGGGTGATCCAGTATAAAGTGAACTACCTTTTCGCAAAATTTTTTTTTTTTCAAAAAATCAAGATAGTCATTTGATGTATTTTGTTTCTAGGTGTTTGAGAACGTTTTTCAAAATTTAATTAGATTTTTCGTTAAAGCGCTGTGACCAAAAAAGTAATTTTTTTAAATGGAATAACCTATATTTAAGTCAATTTTTTAAACGTCCCTAGTTTTCTCATTTCAAATATATAGTTTGTTTATCTTTATTTTAAACATTTACGATATATTCTCACTTCAAAATTCGAATAAAAATAACCGAAAAAGGTATCAAGGTAAATCAAAATAATTTTACCTTTAATAAAGGTGCTGGTGATTATGTTTCATGATACCTTTTCGGCTATTTTTATGTGAATTTTGAAGGGAGAAAATATCGCAAATTTTTAGAATAAAGATAAACCAACTATATATTTGAAATGAAAAAAATAGGGACGTTTAAAAAATTGACTTAAATATAGGTTATTCCATTTAAAAAAATTACTTTTTTGGTCACAGCGCTTAAACGAAAAATCTAATTAAATTTCGAAAAACGTTCTCAAACACCTAGAAACAAAATACACCAAATGGCTATCTTGATTTTTTGAAAAAAAAATGTTTTTGCGAAAAGGTAGGGGGTGTTCACTTTATACTGGATCACCCTGTACCTATTTGAATTGCATGTTTCAAATAAACCCCTCCAGTCGAAAATTTTGCCAACAATTTTTTTTCTCATGTGGTATTATACAGGGTGACAATTTGAAAAGTAGCAATCGGAAAAATCTCTTAGACAAAAAATACTATCAGGAAGATCTCAAATACGTATCGGGGGATTAGAGGGGGAACCAAAATGAGGCACTTTTTGAGTCCCCCACCTTAGGGGGTAGCTACCCCAATTTATTTTTTTTTCAATACGAACCTATCTTGTGTTGCACATCGTCCGATAGCTCATTACTATCCCTTTACGGTCATATAGCAAAATCTTAAATCAGACGATTACTTTTCGCGACATCGGTGTTTAAAAGTAGGCACATTTTGAAAACTCATAGACAAAAAAATTCTATCATAAAAGTTTCGAATACACATCGGCGACACGTCTCTAAAGACGAATAAGGGAGGATTTTCATGCATCCGTTTTTCCGTCGAAATATGTCCAAAAAGTCTTCTATTTTGACATATTTATATACGATTATGTCAGAATAGAATGTTAAACGGACATATTTCGTCGGAAAAACGGATGCATGAAAATCCTCCCTAAGTAACCTTTCAAAGGAGCTATCACACGGGGTAGGTTCTGATTTTAGAAAAATTATTAGGAGTGGCTAATCCCCAAGACAAGGGGGTGGGGGTTAGGCAATATATACATTTGGTTTTCCCGATGTGTATTTGACACTTTTATGACACAATTATTTTGTCTAATGCCCGATTGCACCATCTCTCTTAACTGAGGCTTAACGATAACTATCCCTTAAATTGACAGTTTTGCATGGGAAAATGTCACTTTAAGGAATAGTTATCTCTAAGCCTCGGTTAAGAGAGACGGTGCAATCGGGCATAAGAGATAGTCAAAATTACTAGTTTTCAAAATATGCTCATTTTTAAACACCGATATCTCAAAAACTAATCGTCCGATTTAAGATTTTGCCATGTGACTGTAAAGGGATAGCAACGAGCTATCGAACGATGTGCAACACAAGGTAGGTTCGTATTTAAGAAAAATTAGTTAGGGTAGCTAAAATCTGTTTTTTTTTTAAGATAAAAGTCAAAATTACATTCTGTTGGCAATACAATGTAAAATTGTCAATGCTTTCAAATTTTTTATGTAGAAAAGGCTTGTGTTTCCAACATAGTTACTAAATTTTTGACTTGGGGAATTATCTTTAAAAAAAAAAACCAGACTTTACCCTCTAAGAGGTGAATCGGGGTGACTCAAAAAGTTCCTCATTTTGCTTCCCCCTCCGATCCCCCGATACGTATTTGAGATCTTCTTGATAGTAGTTTCTGTCTAAGAGATATTCCCGAGTGCTACTTTTCAAATTGTCGACTAGTATGAAAGTTTGTTGCTTGGCATCTTCACGAGCCGTCAGGCGAGTGGTTTTGTCAAAAATTTCATGAGCGAAATTACCAAAAAGCAACAAACTTGAATAAAACCAAGAGAATAATTTTGCCTACATAATTTTTTCTTGAGTGGTATTCGGCTGGACTGTTTCATGAGAAAAACAAGCCAAATTTTCATTAGGGAAATTTATTTTCTTTAGGTGACACTTGTCAAACGCAATAATTTTTTACTCTACACAAAATTTTGTCGCTGAAAAACCATCATGTTGGTTTTGTCCAGGTAGGACCAGGTAGGAGTTTTGTCAGTAGGAAATCGGCCGTTTCCATGACATTTTACCAGTGTAAAACCCTCTAGTGAAATAGTCAATCAAAAATTTAAATTTTTTGTCAAAAAATGTCAAAACACCAGTTCTCGCACCAGTTACTATGCAATTATCCGATAATTTGTACTAGTGCAAATTATCACGTAATTCTAATCTGATTGGTTTAAATCAACAATAAAAACATCATCAGTTTATTGTTGGAATGTTAGTTTTGACAGATGTATGAAATTCTCTACCATGGACCCACAGAACTTTTCTAATGGTGAGTTGTAGGATGTGGAAGCTTCAGGCTCAATGATGAATGACTTACTAAATCGTGCCATTTCATTAGTTAGGCTAGGTCGAAAATTAGTGGGCCTATTACGATCCTACACTCCAATCATGCCGTAATATATTTCTCCAATCATGCCTATTTTCCCAATAAAATCCAGGATAGTACCTGGAGAGATGTTGTTCGGATCTCCCAGTGGGACCGATGCCCAAATACGATGCCTCAGTCTGCCACCTGCCAGACATTTGCAAAAAATGTGTGCAGCTGTCTCCTCATCCTCTATGCATAGCCTGCACTCAGCATCATTTGTCAGTCCAATCCTGTGCTGAGGTGTGGTGTTTTAGACTCCAGTGTCCAGCGTCCTTTCAACCGAGCGTTCTTTCACCGGTTGTCATGATTGCCTTTGTTTGTGTCATCCTTGGCAAGTTTAGCCAATGTTCGTAGGCTTTGTTATCTGCACAGGTTTTGATGGTTTGGTTTGCCATGTTATGGGCAATTGCCCCATCACTGGCTCTGACCCTGTGAAGTTGGTTTCGACTTCTGACAAGGACATCGCCATTCCATTGCCCTCAAGGCCAGCGTGTGTCGGTATCCACATTAGGGTTACCTTGTTTTTCTTTCCTAATTTGCTTATAGCTTCCTGACAACTCCAGACTATTCTCAGATTACAGTAGGTGGAGCTAAGCGCCTTGAGAGCGGCTTGGCTGGCGGAACATATTTTATGATTTTGTGAGTTTAGGGTCGATTCTGCAGCCTCCTCACACCCATTCCAATTGCATGCACTTCCGCTTGGAAGATGGCTGCATTCTTCCATATACTGATGGATAACATAGTTTTCGGTTTTGCAACTTAAAGGGCCGCTCTTACCGCACTGTCTATCTTCGATCCATCCGTGAACCGACATAGATCTGCTTTTATAGTAAGGCATGTTCATTCTACACCCACTCTTCGCTTCTTGGGAAGGCCAAATTATTTATGAGTAGTCTAGAAAAAGGAAACTTATATGTATATGATATAATATATCCATTAATTTGTTATAATATATAATATAAATGTTTTTTAGGTTTTGCACCATTCATCGATGGTACGATCCTAGTGAACCCCACCACACCGCCACCAGCGACAAGTAGCTCAACAATAGCCACGTCAGCGGGCTACGAACTGGCAGATTTCCCCGAACGCGATCTGTTGTTCGCCCTTACAAACACCGAGTCCTATTTGGACCTCAACGCTCAAGACTTAGAGTTCGGTTTTAACGAAACGAAACGGGACAGAATTTTACGGACGTACGTTCGCAATTCGTACTATTTTCATTTGAACGAGATTTTTTCGACTTTAAAAAACGAATACACGGATTGGGAACGACCTAGTCAAAATCCGTTGAGTGTGCGCGACGCGACTTTGGATGTGCTTAGTGACGGGCATACGGTGGCGCCGCTCATTAGGATAGGATATTTGCATTCTTTGAGTGGTGGAAAAACGTTTTTTCTACACTTCCAACATCACTCGGGGGACAGGGATTTACCAATGGTGAGTGAATATATTCTTTATATAAATTTCTTTTGCCGAGAAAAGCCATTTATTAAAATGGTTTATGTTCGAAGAAGGTTTATAACTTTCACAAAAGGGACTTGATGGCATGTGTTGGCTTTTTAGTAGGTCACGTTGCGGTTTACGAATCGAATATAACGAGTCGGAATATATTTGGCTAAAGCTCAAAGAAATCATATACCTAATTATAAATTTGAACATTATATTGTATAACCAATAAAGTGTGTATATTATATTAGTAAGTTATAACATATCTCAAGGAATCAATGGTGGTCAATTAAGGTCCTTTGAGCTTAAACTTTAAGTTATAAGAAATAAAAATATATTCTACGTTTGTTCAATGTAACGTGTTCATTGTAATTAGCATATTGACAATGTAAATGCTCTTTCTAGCTATAAATCAGTCAACATTTTACAACTAAATTTATACCCAATGCACAAATTAAGTAACTAATTAAGGTAATTGCACATTTGCCTCTAGCGACACGTTTATACTATAAAATCGAATAGGGGAAACCATATTCCCACATATTTAATTTAATAGTTATGCGGTGCTAGTTTGAACACAATATGTGGGTTTCAAGCTGCACTTAGGGTCGTTATAAAGTGAAAAATAAATTTACACGGTGATTTGTAATGGTTTTTGTTATTTACTAATATAAATCAGCTAGTTAATTTCATGGCAAAATGATAAAATGACACGAGGAAATTTGTCTAAAAATTTATAAAATCTCACACTGGGTCGAAGGTATTGAACTCAGTTAATTTTGCAATAATGTTCTATAGTCACTTTGCATCCAGATTCATTG
Organism: Ceutorhynchus assimilis; assembly: GCA_917834065.1. NCBI lineage: Eukaryota > Metazoa > Arthropoda > Insecta > Coleoptera > Curculionidae > Ceutorhynchus > Ceutorhynchus assimilis. Next base: position 22,898,930 of record OU892280.1, on the reverse strand, counting down.
CAATAAATGGTTATAATATTAAAGTGTCAACTTCCTACATGTACAGTGTCTCCTCTCCCTGATTGTATAAATACTTTCTTGATCTTACCATGAACTCGCATTATTTCAATACGCTTACCTAAATTACACTCCCGCTATTTCTAAGAAATATAATTATTTATTCAACCGAAGATGTCACAATTTCCTTGATTATTTGGGTCCACCGATGCCGTAGAAATGTAAAGCAGTAATGTTTCAAATACTCGTGTCGGCCATGAATGTTTTTTTTTTTGTCATCATCACATAAGACCGCAGTAGCTCAAGTAGAGATTAAGTTGGACGTAGGATGGTTAATTGATTAAAAATTCAAGTATTGAGATAAAGATTAATTATTAAACAAACAGTGACATTTACAATGTTACAAATTCTCTAGCCGTGCTACTGCTTCTTCCATACAAAGTAGATTTATGCAGGCTCCGAACATGCATGTAGGATTTATACACGGGATATGAGGCTGACACGGGATTAAATTTCGCATGACAGCTTAAGCATCGCACGAAGTTTGGCTGCTTATGTTTTACCTAAAAGACTATTAATCTGATGTCGTCTCTTGGGAGTGACTGCGTTGTTTAAATTTGGAAACTTCAGGAATTTCATTTGATAAATTTGCTTTAATGAAATGCAATTATATTATTTTCGACTGCAAAATCCCTTCCAGAAATAGCCTGTGTTCATAGGAGAATGAGGCCATGCTGATTTGCATGTCAAAAGATATATTCCTGTGTTTGTAGGTAAGCGAGGCTTGATGTCATATATGCTAAATTATGCATATTGTTCGATAAGAAGTCAAAGGAAATTTTGTTTGACTGATTTGCGTTAAAGTTTCAGCAAATTTAGTTTTACACTACACCCAAAATAAAAATAGTTCTTTTGCTAGAAGCGTTCCCTATATATTTGAATCGCGCCCGTTTTAAAGTGAATCGATTTCTGATTTAGAGTGAACCACCGATCTTGCCGCTCAATTACCCTCGTTTCTAATAAACACGTTTTCTTTATATCTTTGGCTTCATGGGAAATAATCTGTAACGATAACACTTGTGAAATAATAATAATTTCTCTTTGTTTTTCGAAAGGGAGAAAATTTTAAAATAATATTATGTTACGGACAACAAAAGAGAAATACCACTAACATGACTCAATTGTACCTCATTCGGATTGTTACCGTTCTCTACGTATACACTTCATGGCGCTCATATTCAAAATTGGGTTAAGAGTTCTCATAAAGCGCTTTAATCTGAAAACCGGCACGGGTATTACATAAGTGCACCGCCGGCCAAAACGACGATGGTTGGAAATAGGCGGCAAAAAAAAGGAAATAACAAACAAACAAACATCTAAATCTCGGGCATAACGTTGGCTTTGTTTAATCGACATTTGCATTCGCATTGATATAAGGTTATATTTTGATTGGAAAGTGTTAAAATATTCCAATTGCAATAACATTTAGGCTCGCTCTATTTGATAGTGGTTCAATTGAACTCTATTGATACTTGAATTTTTCCACTTTGTTACAAATAATACTCGTTATTTGAATTTTAAGATAAGAGAACCTAGGGTTGTGGAATTCAAAAAAATTCATATCACTATTATCAAATATTAGCAAAATTTATGAAAAAGTCATACACAGCAGGCTAGTATTCGTCATAGAAAATCAAAATATATTATCCAATAGACAAAATGGTTTCAGAAGGGAAAAATCAACTGTCAGGGCCATATATCAAGCTCTAGATAAAATCATAGAGTCACTAAATAAAAAAAATCAAACAACGGCAGTATGTATTGACCTTTCTGCAGCATTTGACTGTGTGGATCATGAAACACTCTTAAAAAAGTTGGAATTGTGTGGGATAAGGGGAATTGCTTGGAGATTCATGAAATCGTAACTAACTAAAAGACCTTAAAGCATTGAAGAAACACTAGAAAGGGGCAAAAACTAAGATCGGATTTTAATTACATTGAAAGAGGGATTCCGCAGGGGTCGGTACCAGAGACATGAGTATGAAATGGACTGCGTGTTCCGTATAGTTGCCGTACGCGGCAGTGATGGAAAGATGGTTAGGCAACCAGTCTTTCGCATTGTGGGCAAGAAGCTACACAAGCGCATTACCCACAATGAGAAATAACACATAATTTCATTTTTCTATTTTGGTTTCATATCGAAGTCTTTTCGACACTAAAAGTAGTTTCGAAAAGAAGCTCTTTGTGACACTCCTTTTTTACTTATCGGAGGTTGGTAACACTGGCTGACTGATGGCCATCGAACTGTCATTCGCGATTTTATAATAGAAGATTTCTATATTTGGCATGTAGTGTTACCAACCTATACTATGAAATCAGGAAGTATGAGAATAAAATTTCCAAGAAAAATTTGTTTTTCTCCAAACGTCAAAAAAACGCCACTTTGTTAACCCCTGTCAAGATGTCAGAAATTAAATTTCTATGCTGCTAGGCAAATCCAGCGGGTTAACACCTGTCGAGGTGGTAGAAATTTAATTTCTATGCTGCTTGGCAACCCCAGCGGCAGCAAAAGTACTTTTAGTGCCGCCTGGAGCGGCAGTAAAAGTACTTTTAGTGCCGCTCGTAGTTTTTACTGCCGCTCAACCATTCACTTGCCACCAAGCTTACCCCATTCGTTTGGAGAAAAAATAGCGTGTTGCATACGGAGTAGAAGCACTTTTTTGTGCTTCAGCAGTATTGCAAGCCTCACTACGTTCGGCTCGCAAGCCTACTGCTTCAGCACAAAAAAGTAAAGCTTCTACTCCTAATACAACAATGTACTATTTTTTTAAATTAAACAATACCAAAATAGAAAAAATAGTATAAAATATTCGTTTCATAAGACATTTTATCGCACTCGCCCTTTAGGGGGCTCGTGCGATAAAATGACGTCTTATGAAACTTGTATTTTAATGTACTATTAAAGGTGACATATAATTAGTTATCCATATTGTATCATTAAAAACTAAATACCAGACGTGCTTAAATGTATGTGTTTTGTGCAGACCTGTGAGGCAAAAAAATAAAACAACACTTAAACGTTAGATAAAAAAAGTTGTTATTCCTAAACAATTCTTGGGCAAATTCAAAGGCACAAAATACTAGATTAAGGTATCGGGTCTTCAAAAAAAAAAAACAATCGAAGATTGCTTTGACTATGAAAACGTATATCGCATTACTGTTTCTTTATTCGTCAGGATTTTTGACAGAACATTTTGACATTAAATTTCATTGACAAAATTAAAGACAAATATTGCTAAGACATACGTTTAAAAAACCATAGCAATCTTTGATTGGTTTTTTTTTTTGAAGACCCGATACAAATACTTATATATGTACCTATATCCTGTTCACAATCCGATGTCCACAGGTGCAGGTAAATTTATCACCTTTCCCTATCAAATAGCGTTGAAAGGTGATTTTACCTGTACCTACCTGTGGACATCGGATTGTGAACGGATAATAAACTTTATTTACGACTAATGTATAATGTGCGTATTATATTTGTGATTTTGGCAGTATAATGACATATGTTATTCCCCCAGGGATTAATGACGAGTAGCGGGATTAATGGTCATTATTCCACAAAAGTGTCAGTGTCAAACGTGTAGTGCTTGTGGATTTGTATTGAAAATTATGAGACGGATGAAACTTGTTCATTGAAAATCTCAAATAAATTAATTTGTCGTAAATAAAGTAGAGTATACTACTCGCAATAATGGCTATTATTCCCTCGGAATGTTACTCCCTCGCCGCTAACGCGGCTCAGTTCGTAATAATCCTCGGGAATAATAGCTATCATTATTGACTCGTGGTATAATCTACTATTATTTACGACTAATGTCACCCGCAGGGAATAATGACGAGTAGCGGGATTAATGGTCATTATTGCTCAAAAGTGTCAGTGTCAAATCTGTAGTGCTGGTGGATTTGTATTGAAATGGATGAAATTTTCTATTAAAAATCTCAAATAAAATAATTTGTCGTAAATAAAGTAGAGTATACTACTCGCAATAATGGCTATTATTCCCTTGGAATGTTACTCCCTCGCCGCTAACGCGGCTCAGTTCGTAAATATTCCTCGGGAATAATAGCTTTCATTATTGACTCGTGGTATAATCTACTATAAATTTAGGATTTAGATGCAAAACTGATTTTAATTCCACTGGTTCTTAAAAATTACAAGTTTTGTATACATTTGCCTAACTCTATCAGTGATTCTACTTGCTTCCTTATTCTGATAATGGATTCTAACGAGAAAATAAACACGTAAAATTGCGTTGATCAGCTGAAGTAAATGATTATTAATAGGATCTTGGTCCAATATATGATCACCAAGCTCCTTAAAATAATTGTAAATGTTCATGTCACTCATGGTTCATATTATAATTTTTTTGAGTGTAGTATTTGGAGTGTAATGAGTACGAAAATTTTTTTGGGCTAAACTGCACAATTTTATTACATCTTCTGATGCCTTACATAATCCCCCAAGATCTTTTCTATTTAGTAAAAGTGATGACGACTCATCAGAAAACAAAAAATTACAACAAATCGCATATCTAACACTAACGTATAACAAGGGCGCGCGGATTTCTGCCCCTAATGTGCAGTTAGGGTTGCCTACCATGTTTAAATCACTGTTCGTGCCGTACCGTACGCCCAGTCCATTCCATACTCATGTCTCTGGTCGGTACTGGCTCCACTCACTCCTTTACATTGTATATACGAATGAGGTAGAAAACATAATTAACAACGAAGTCTATGCATTTGCAAATGACAAAAATGTAATAATTAGTAAAAAAAATTATACACAGATAGTAACAGAAATCAAAGGAACATTAGAAAATCTGGAAACTTGGTAAGGGTCAAACAACTTAAAAATGAACATTCAAAAAACACAAATTATAAATTTCAAACCAAAAAACAAAGAGTTGCTACGTATACAATGTGGTGGGGAGATAATGGAGTCAGTGAAAAGTGTGAGATTCTTGGGAGTTACGCTGGACAGAAATTTAGACTGGAAAGATCACGTTCAGGACGTGGCGAAGTCTTTGAGAAGATATTCGTATGCTTTAAGAAGGCTGAGAGATGGGGAGATTTAGAAGCTTCAGTCTCGGCCTTCCATGCATATATTCAATCAAAAATTAGATACGGTATCATATTCTGGGGAAACTCAGTAGAAACTCCAACCATCCTAAAAATACAGGAAAAATGAATAGGAATTATAAAAAAATTAAAAAACAATGAAAGCTGTAAACAACATTTCATAAACTTAAAAATATTTACAGTATACAATCTGTTCATTTTAGAGAGTATAAACTTTATCTCGAAGAACACTGATATAATATTTGAAAAACACAAAAACATTCATTTTTATGAAACCAGACAAAAAAAACTACTTAAAAACTGAAAAAGCTAATTATTATAGCTATGTACAAAAAAACACAACAAACATGACTCTGAGAATATGGAACTTTTTACCAAATAAAATACGGCAGCTTCCTCCAAATCAAATAGGGCCCAAAATTAAAAATTTTCTAGAAAAAAAAGCTTACAATAGAATATTTTGATAAATAGAAAAACTGATTTTGTGACTGTACCTATAAAAACTATTTTAAATATAATTGTTGTATGAGTATTATTGTGGAAGTCTGTTTTTATAGCTATTTATGTACCAAGGGGATTATGTAGATTTTAATGCCCGAAGGCGAAACTAGCCCGAGGGCCTCTGGCCTAAGGGATATATTTCGCCTGAAGGGCATTTTAATCTAAAAATCCCCGTGGTGCATACAATGCTTTATTTTCTACTCAACACAATGTTCTTTCATCAATTTAATATCAAATATCAGATATCAAAATATCAAACTTGTGTGACAGAATATTGTTTTGTATTTTGACATGTACCTGTAACTAGAAACGAAATAAATTAGTAACACCTATAAAGATCTCATAAGGTAAGGCGACGGTGGTCGTGTGAGTTGACGCGCTCGACTACATGGGAAACGTTGATGGTAGACCGGGTTCAAATCCTGGCCAGATCGAAAATTATTTTCGGTCGGACATTTAGTGGCTGCATAGGGTAGAGTGCAAATTAATGGAACAACAACAACAAAAACACCTCAGGGTATTATTAGCGGGCGTTATGGACCATAACGCTCGCTGGGCTTATAATGCCCTCAGGTTGTTATAGGTATGTTAACGTATCTCGTTTCCTAGGTGTTATGAATCTAAAATAGTTGAGTAGAAAACAAAATTTTTAACGTGCAATATTTTAATTTTAATTTTAATTGTAAAATTTAACCAACGATAACTTTTACTAGAGTATCTACGGAAGCCCGGTCGTGCAATTTGTGTTCCGAGTTCTTAGTTCATAGTTCTGACGTCACAACTCGGAATTTCTGATTTACTACGTCACAACTCGGAATTTATAATTTTCTACGTCATAACTCGGAAATGCTCATTTATTGCTAGCACTCCCATCGAGCATTATCAGGACTATTATATACTCGTCTGGCAGATACTCGCAACCGCCAGAATAGGCTGGCTATTTACATATACTTTTTAAATCAATAAAAGAATATTCCCTCAAAATTTCAGCCTTGTAGAAGCAGGTAATAAATGATTGACCCTATAATAACTCTGCTATCGTCACACTTGAAGGATTATGACGCAACCACGAGATGCCTGCCAGAACGTTATCTACTTTCTTGATTGACCAATAATAAAACAATTTTTAAAAAATTTCTAGCTTTGTGTGAAACGGGTTAGTCGGATGAACCGCTTGCCTCCTAGTACTAGTTGTATCTTTCAATTTTTTTTTTTTTTGTGAATCTGTGAAAACTGATTTAGGGACAGAAAATATGTGTGTTGCTCTCAATGGTTGCTCTATCACAAACCTATTTTTGATATTTTCACGCCGACACACTTGTATGCCAAAAAAGCTTTATACAATAGGGCAAGAGCATCTTATATATCTAATCAAAGAATTGAATGTTGATGGTCTCAAATGAGACGGCTTGGTAGAAATTGGTGGATCAATTATTTTAAATATCTGAGAGCCAGAGGACACAGGCCCTAAAATGATGGTTATCTGCTTCATCTAAAATGTTTAAGGTTTTGCAATGCTGTTTTTTTTTGTTAAATTTCACATCACAAATGCAAATAAAAACAATAGAACCGGACACCTAATTTTTAGGTTACAATTTACAATTCAACAATTCTCAAAGATAACATCGACAACGTACTTCCAACGTACTTCCAACGTAGTAAATCAGAAATTCCGAGTTGTGACGTCAGAACTATGAACTAAGAACTCGGAACACAGATTGCACGACCGGGCTTCCGTAAGTATCACTATTTAAACGTCTTGTATTTAGGTTAATTTATACTATAGGATGAATTAATTATATTTTATTATATTATGGTATATAAAATATTGTAAAGAATATAAAATAATAATAAATAAAAACTAACTAATGACGTTTCCGATTGGTAGAACTAGTGCAATTTTTTTTATTTTTGTGTTTTTCGTCTGCAGTTTGATTAAAAGGATGCAAATACACTTAGTTCGCACTGAAACTACCAATCGGAAACGCCATTAGCCTTGCTGTGGCGCCTAGTGCTGGATATGCTGCTTCGCACTTTGCACAAGGAAGGTTTGTACATTCAAGGCTACGCGGATGATCTTGTCACCTTCGTGGCTGGTAGGGTACCTAGCACCATTGAAGAGATCATGTGAAGAGCTCTTATCATGGTCAAAGGATGGTGTTATAATCACGGGCTCTCGGTTAATCCGGAAAAGACTGAAGTAGTACCACTTACAAAGCGAAGAAACGTCGGCCTGGAAGGGCTGACGCTCTTTAGATCGAGACTTGCTCCAGCAGGTTCGGTTGAATATCTAGAAGTCATCATTAACGACAGGCTGACCTAGAAAGCTCACGTCAATAGGGTCGTCCAGAGGGCCACTACTTTAACTTTTGGACCTGTAGAAGATCTATCGAACGCACCTGGTCCACATAGTCCACTGACGTTACACAGCAGTGAGTGATAAGGCCAATGATTATGAACGGCAGCTTAGCTTGGTAGATCGCGTTCAGCAAAACCATCTACAGGGCAAAGCTAGATAAGCTCCAACGACTTGCCTGCATGACTACAATTGGAGCCTTTAGAACCATCCCAACACTGGTAATGAAGGCCGTACTGGGAATAATGCCTCTTCATCTCTTTGTGAAGGCACGCGCACGGGCGCGGTAGGCTTCAGTCAAACTCAACGTTTGGGAACAATGAGTTCATAGAGGGCTAAACATAGGACATGCAAAGGTCTGGACTGATACTATCAGACAGGTACCTCTTCTCACCAGAAGGGGTGCAACGGATAAAACTTCAGCCCCTCCTAGACACCACAAGGCACAAGTGGCTTGAGACCCAGAGGCATGATTCTGTAACGGATAGAGATCGTAATCCCTATCGCTATTGCACTTTCTGTCTTCTTCTCTCTTTTTGAAATCGATAGAGAGGGGACGTCAATAGAGATAGCGAAAATATCCCTTTTCGTTACAGAATCCCAGCCCAGGTTTCCTCAAGCCGAAAGGGCTCATCTGGTACACAGACTGGTCTCTGATAGGAGAGGGTGCAGGGGCTGGTGAATATAAGGGTGGGTCTTGCACTAGGTCGATACCCAACGGTATACCAGTGACTGTGAGATAGGGTATGTTTAGTGGAGTTACTTTTTTTTGTCTGGCATTTTGAGAGCTGAATGTGGCTAGTCAGCTGATGAGAATATGGGTGATTTTAATGCCTGCTCCCTGTTCAAAAATTGGGAGAAGAATAAAATGAATGTACATGAAATTTTTTTTTTTAATGATATCAAATTTTTTGGCCTTTAAATAAAAGATTGACAAAAATATACCAGATGCACTTTAATAGGTGAAAAAGTGGGGATGAGTGTCAACTTCCAAGAGAAAAGAAAAGAACCTTCCGCGTTTACTTTTTGTTTGGCAATCGAGATAATAAAGCGTTTTGTTGTGAAAATAACGCTGAAAAATCGCCAGACGATAATCACCGTTCGAAATCGAGTTTTCCGGCGAAACATTCTGTGGACATTTCGAACAGGGGACAGACATTAAAACCACTTATATTCTCATCAGCTAACTAGCCACATTTAGCCCTCAAAATGCCAGACAAAAAAAAATTACTCCACTAAACAGGCCCTATCTCAGGGTCTATAAGATCTCGTCATAGAGGTATGTGGTGAGGAGAATCTCCAGAGAGGTTACTTGTGCAACCCAAGTAGCACATAATATGGGGTAAACATCGTTTTTCAGTTGGGCCAATATTTATTCATTTTTGTTGATAAATCAACACAGTACCAATATTGGGGCAACGTTAGTTTTAACTATGTGGAAACAATATTTAAAAATAATCTTGTACCAATATTGTTTTCGTAGATTAATTAACTCTTCAGTAATTTGAATATTGGCCCAAGACTTTTCACTACAATATTGATTTATGAAATATTGGCTAAATATTACATTTTATATTATCGAAACAATATTGTAATATAATATTAATTCAATATTGGCATTCAATTTTTTATTGATATTTAAATTCACTTCAAAAACTTTGTATACCCAATATTTATTTCCAATTTTTTCGCAATATTGATACTTTTTGAAAAACCCAATGAAGGGCCAATATTTACATACTAATTTTTACCAAGGTTAGATTTTCTGAATTGAAAATGTTGGTCCAATATAGAGTATTCAATGTGCGCACTTGGTGTGCCGACCAAAAAATAGATGGAGACTCTGTCTTCACTTTACCTGTCTTAAACCTGGTTCCAGGATGAAGCCAAAAATTGGTTGTTTTCTCTCTGCGGGACCCTGGCGGGACTTAACCATGCTGATGACTTGTGATACAGCGAAACGGGTCCACGGATGGTCCGGCAGAGAGAAAACACTTCTTAGTCGGTCCTTATAATTGGTCCGTTACCTTAATTAAATATAATATAAAGTCAAGATTTACATACGTCTTCGGGCCAATATTGGTAATTTCAATTGGCTCTATATTGCATAAAGTTCTTGATATGATATTGATTATTTCTTTTTGGGCCAACATTTGGTTACGTTATTGTACCAACGTTGGTATTTGTTTTTGGGTATATATTGACATACGTTCTTGGACAAATATAGCAGAATGTCCACATCTTTTATTGGGCCAACATAGAGAATCTGACTTGGGCCAATAAATCGTAGTTATTGTCCCAATATTGGCCCAACATGGGAGTGCTACTTGGGAAGCATATATATATGCAGCGACAGGCAGGAAGCACTCCGAGCTCATTGCTCAGATCATGTGACTGTATGACGATCCTATAACGACTCGGTGGGCTCAACAAGGTCACCCTTGTTTGGGCCTCGGGTCACACGGGCTTAAAAGGCAACGAGAAAGCGGACCAGCTGGCGAGTGAAGGTAGCAACACTGCCTTTATTGGGCCAGAGCCTGCACTTAAGGTTGCTTCCTGCCTGGCTGAATCAAAGAGGCTTCAGACACTCAAGAATCCCAAGGCCCCTCAAACTGCGAAGAGGCAAAAGGCCTCCTCAAACTAAACAGAGGCGCCATCTAAGAGTCATCACAGGCGTCCTGACGGGGCAGATATCACCTGCACAATATCGGACTCAGTAATGAGACGGAATGCAGATTCTGTAGCGTAGTAGATGAAACTACCAAGTATACGTGACGTCCTGGTCAGTCGCAGACTACGATACCTGGTACAGGTTTCTGGAACCCGACCTGAGCGAGTCTGCACCTTTCTTAAAAGTTGCGGGTCCTAAGGTGAGACAGGGTTGCACCAAGACGGGCTAGCACAATGGGCCACATGCGCGTCTACGTGCTGCCTGTAAAAGCTCCCCATTCAAATTAATCAGTTAATTACGACGGTATGAGAAGAAAAAAATTCACAGTCCTTCGCAAAGATGCAAAATGATAAAGTAAAATGCAAAGTTTATAATTTTATATTAATGATTTAGATTGTATGTAAATAATTTAATTTAGGTTGTCAGAACTAACAAATAAGCTTGCTTCAAAAGCTAAGAATTCACAAATTTTGAATAACATTTTTTTCTCAATATTACTTATCAAGTGATAATAATAAATGTCCAAAATTCAAATAAAAAAAATGTATAAATATCATCCAGAAGGTGTGTCTTTCATCCTGCGGGGATAAATGTAAGAAATGAAGAATAATAGATTTAAGGGATTGCTCGTCTCGTGCTCATTTAGCGACCCTTTCGATTCAACGTCATGACGGTATATGAGCCGCAGAAAGCCCCCTTCAGGTTTGTTTCACAATAAAAAGCAAGAAGGCGCAGGAAAGAAAATAATGGTCGAAATGCCTTTGTGAACATCATTATAGGGGCGGACATAAATATTTAATTAATACTTTAATGGAATTGATAATGATGAAAGTGAAATTTCCATCAGATTGTTTTGTTTTCTTGTAGGCTTTTGGTATTATAAATCAATAAAGACTTTTTTTGTGCTTGTTATTAGTTGTGCCTCTTAGATCCAATGTTTCCAAAATTGTTTATCATGTACCAATGAGTTATGCTCCAAATAAAGAACAGAAAATTTATTATTAACTCGTAAATCATTAAAGCGATGAGCAACTATACCATTATTCAAACATAGAAAAGTAAATGACAAAATTTTGCATATAAACTTAAAACTTTCAAATGGAAATTTCAATAGCAGCTAGCACAATGTTTTAAGACGAACGCTACCCTCCGCTCAGCATTGTCTCCGATAAAGTTATCCAGTTTGGAAACTTGGAAGTAAATTAATGAAACAAAAGATGCTCGGTATAAAGCAGCGCTGCTAATTTCTTATTTTGAATTTTGCATGCTGCTGATGCAGCGCTTTGTCTTGCCCCAGGAGTTCCGGAAACTTAGAAATTACAGAAGTATGTATGTGTTTTTATTTTGCTAGAAATGACACTCGAGAGACATTTGCTTTTAATTAAAATACCAAAAAGCAAACTAAACACACAATTTAAAAAAATATATATAGGTATATATAAAAAAGGGTAGTCAAGTCCTGTAATAGTAGCGTCGTTAAACTTATTCGGTAAAACAAAAGGGCGCCGCGACGTGACCTCTGGAACTGGGCGCGTCATATTGTGCCAAGCCGTCGCGGCGAAATATAGTGTCCGTTTTGCTGTTCGCATACATATTACGCTAAACTGGTTATATCCACACAGTTTCCTAATCTCGGCGGATAGATATAAAACGTCATGGCAGCTTAGAAGCTGGAAGCTGCAAGAATAACTAATTATTATTGTGAAATTTATAGACTTTTAATGAAACACGAACCTGCTGAAATGTGTAATCTAACATTTTTTAACAATTTAGATTTTACCCTTAGTCAAGATAAATATAATATTGTAAATGATGACTTCAACATTCATTTTGAAAAAGCTTGTCTGGGAAAAGATTGGTTTCTGGATGTCAAGCACTTATTTAATTTCAGTCAACAGGTTTTTGTAAATACTTACTAGGATAAGTCACTGTATTGACTATGTTTTTTATAAATTTTAACTATCCTAGTTGAAATATATTGAATGTTTTTATCGATCGTAATCTATCTGATCACTCTGCTAAAGATCTGTCAGCCATTTTAAGAAGGGTACTGTGATGGATTCTGTCATCACATAATGGGTTATCAACAATGTATAGCTTGCTTGAGCAAGAAAATCGACAGTTCCTTGACTTCGACATTGTTGTTGATGACAAGTGCGATATGTTTCTTAAAAAAACTTATTTATATTAAGAGACATTGCTTTTCAAAAGTGTCGCAGAAACGTCATTGGGTGGCATGCTCTTGAAATAAAATGGTTTCGCCCCGAACTTCAGGCAATCAGGTTGCTGCGTACCCTCAATGAGGTTAGCAGAAAGCCGGATTGTCAGCTGTTGAGGGAGAATCTGAGCCGGTGTAGGCAGGGTGGCAATCGCAAAATGCAAACACTGACTATATTAGATACTCAAATAATCCTTCTAGTCGCATGGTAAGTTTTTAATGGCAGTAGGAAACGGACTGGGAATGGGATTCGCCTCTGATTTAAAATCGGGTGAACTAACTGACTACTTTGCTGAGGTTGCATCATCGTGTATATCTGGAGCGTCTATATCAGGATCATGATCGCGGCTGGGATTTCTTCCGTAAGATTAATTTTCTTGAAGTTCGGGATGCAATAGATGCTATAAAAAAAAACACAGCAAAGACATCTATGGACTAAATATAACCTTGATCAAGTCAGTTAAGAATATCCTCATTGCATCCCTGATAAAGCTGTTAGGCCTGCATATAACAAGGAGTATACTTGCATGCTTTTAAAATGAGCAAGACTACCGATTTTCGAAAAGGGTGATCCAGGTTTGCCTGACAACTATAGGCCTCTCTCATTGATACCTATTCTGTCGAAGATTTTTGGGTTCTTACTGAGGAACCATTTGTGTTATGAGACATTTGACTTTAGGAGGGGAAGATCTACTGTAATAGCCTTGTACAGGGTATTCAAGGGCATAATCTAGGGCTTTGAAGCAGGGGATTTTGTGGCTACTGCGTTTTGCGACCTCTCCAAGGCCTTCCACTATGTCTCCCATGACATCCCTCGGAAAAACTTGAATACTATGGAGTGGAGCCATGGAGTTGCCAGTTGATTCGAGGTTATCTCACGGAGAGGTGACGAGTTTCTTCGCTTCAGGGAAGGGTCTCGGATGAGACAGTTATGAAACACGGAGTGCTCCAGAGTTCATTCCTAGGACCTCTGCACTTTCTCATGTATGTCATTGCAACCTTGTGAAGTCACTTTATACACGGACGACACCAGTTTCCTGTTGTGATCTGGCGAGTGTGTGTACTGAGAGAGCGAATGAACGAATGGTAGAGAATGTGGGTGACTGCGGTCCACATCCAATCGACTTACTCGACTAAAACACAACAGGCTATTGTCCCACTTGGGGTGACCGACAATCTTCAGCAGATGGGTTTTCTGGGAGTCACTCTGGACCCTAAACTTACTTTTGAGAATCATGTTGACATCATTTGTGCTGAACAAAATGTACTTGTCTTACTGCATGTTCTAGTTCACTTGGTAGGTATGTGTATATGGACTGCTTGCCTGGGGACACTCTAGTCATGCTGATAGTTTTAAGAAATGTATCTCTTTTACAATTCTTGGGACTCCAAGATGTGTCTTCATATGCAACTGAATCATTTAGATCCTTCGTTTTTTTTAGGACATCCGTCATATTTAGGGCCCTTTTCAGCACATTTATAACAAATTGGTGATTTGAATTTTTGGTCCCTCATTACCTTCATTCTCAAACTTCCTTCTCTCGAATTTATTATCCTTTTTATGAAAATGTGGCTTGTTGAATTTGGCAATTCTCTTTGAAATCACTCGTTTGAATAGTTGAATCTCCTTTCAAGTGCTTACAAGTGTTTTTGCTCCATATCAAATGATTTTGTTTAATGAACCCTTAATAATGTACTCAATTACTGCTCTGCCTCCAATTTCTCGCATAACCAAAGCATTTTTTTGCCTGTACTGTTTCTGTGGGAATTTTCTCCCATTCTATCATTGGCCTATGAATTTTGTGCGTTGCTAACTTTCACATCAAATTCAAGAGATAAAACAGCTGCATGACTCCATCATCGAATGTTTGGAAGCTCTAAAAGTATATCAAGATTGACACAGCGTCATGGAGTCCAATAATAAGTCGCATAGTAGCTCGGAAATGGGATTCCGAAACAAACAAACTCTACGAACAATCATTAAAAGAGTCCCATAAATTACAAGATTTTGTCGAAATGAAAAGATTTCTACAGGCAAGATTTCAATCACTATTCACTAGCCATCTCAGATTCTCCGAAGATTTTACCAGTTAAACCCAACAAAATTACGGATGCTAGATGCAAATATTGTTCGCAGTCATCACATGCAATATATAATTGTACCAAGTTTCAAGCCTTATCTCCCTCTGCACGCTTGAGCACAGTTAAGGAGAAGAAACTGTGTATTATTTGTCTCAATCATGATGACAATATAACATGTACCTCCACCGGTCGATACTGAATCTGCAATAAAGCTCCCATACCCATGTTCACGAAGACTTTCCTCAAAATAAAAGTCAACCAAAAAGATCACCAGGAGATAATCATTCTTATCATCGTGGAAGTGAAAAAATCACAAGACTACGAGAATTTACGAGTGCTAGTAGATTCCGGGTCTCAGTCATCTTTTATCATAGAAGAAGCTGCCTCCTTGCACTACCCAGAAAAAAGGTCAGAGTCAAGATATCAGGTCTTGGTGCAAGAGACCCCCAGACAGCAAAATGGATGATAGAAACAACAATCCACTCAAGATTCCCAAGCAACTTCTCGTTTGACATCGTGTTCATTGTGCTGCCTAACCTCACACAAACATTACCTGGAAAGCCATTAGATGTCAATATATTTCAGTGGAACAATGACCTTGTGGCGGATCCTACATTTCAGAAGCCTGAACCGATTGACATTATTTTGGGCGCCAAAGAATATGCTCAGATTTTACTTGAAGGCGTCAGGGAAACGAATGATGGCATACTGGGACCGAACACCGAATTCGGATGGATATTTACTGGAAAAAAAGTTTTGAGAAATTATTTTTGTATTTGGTTAATTTGAAAAGTATATACACCTATAGTATAGGTTCTCATGGAAATCACAAACCTATGTAGGCCAGGGCAGATAAATTTTTTCGTAACATAAAATTTAACAGCAAACTATCGATGCAGTATTGTTGAGGATCATTTATAGATGCTAAAAACCAAAAATGCAACATCTAATTACTTTTTTCTACAAACGTGTTAAAAATGCAATTTTTAACACCCCCTCGAAGCATTAAAAATGTTACTTTATCGCACTAGTGTTAAAAGTCTTTAAGGCACTAGTGTTAAAAATGAAACATCAAAATTTGAAAGCAAACGTCAAAAAAAGTTTGTATTTTTAATTATTTACATTAATATTAATGGTAAAATTTGAACAACTGAGGAAGCTCCATCGGCCGCCTCCTCTATATTTTTCAAGGGATTGATGCAACCCTCTTTTTCTTGTGTATTTTGTTGCATTTTTAGCAAAAAGCTTACTGACCACGATAGACCATACGACAGACTTTCAAGAAACTGACGAGACATTTCATTACCTGTAAAACAAGGTGCTGGTTGTTTGAATTTTTTGACAAATATCAAATTCAATAATTTTACGTAGGAAAGATGCTTCCAATTTATTATTCATTTAAAAATCCAATTTGTCACTGGTTATTGCTTGTTATTGCCGTTTGTAGAAAAAATATTGTATGATATTTGTGTTAAAAGTATTTTTAAGGCACTTATGTGGCACAAACTTTCACATGCGTGCCTTAAAAATGTACTTTTAACACTTATATCATAAATAACTATTAGGGGATTTTATAAACAATATTTAGTGCAAAAACAGGGCTTTTTTTTGTTTATTTCACTGTATTTCGAAAACTAATGATCGGATGGTTTTGCTACTGTGGCAATAGTTTTAGAGCATTGAACAAGCTTTAAAATGAGCCATCATACAACCCTGTAGGTGTTTTAGTCTTCGAGAAATGATTTTTTTCCCCCAAAAAAAGAGATTTTCGTAAAAAATTCCTAACATTTTAATTTTCATGCTAGACAATTAATTTTTTACACATACATAGTAGATGAGGCAGGGTTCATTGAGCCCAAATTTGGGCCCGGTCCGATGGGTCGTTTCGGCATAATACCCTTGTCAAGCAAAATGGGGATGTTTCTAAAGCAGTCTGTCGAATTGAGGATAATTTTTTTATATTTATTTTGAAAAGTCCACTGAGAAGTCGAAATGCCAAACTAGCGATCCTCTATCTCAGATTTTCCATTTAATTTTTTTATCGCAAGTGATTCATAATGTTTGTTGAGATTTTGGGTAATGGGAAAGGAGACAAAGACCAACTATTCTCGGGCGATGTTTCGTATATTCAATCTATACTTTATCAAGCCTCAAATATACAGTCAACTCCATGTATGAACGATATCGGGCAATCTATGCATTATGTTCTTTATGTAAATAATGGTAAATTGCTAATTATTTTCATATTATAGACAATTTTGAGATTAAAATTATTTCTTTGTATTTGTTTTTTCAAAGTTTCAGCACGCGTGCAGAACCTATTTGATAATAATAATTATTACTAATACAAAGGTCACAAGCAGCGCAGGAAAGTTGCGTTGGGAAAGCTCCCAACATGCTGGGGGCCTTGAAGTTTCACTTGCTGAAACTACAATAGAAATTGCAAAGTACCTACCCAGCAAAAAAAAAAAAAAACAATTCAGTAGACCATAAGCCTTGAAGTATATAATAGTGACTGCAAAAGTCTTTACCATTTGTGGGTGACTAAATAAGTTTTAATCAATACAGATGACTACGAAAGTCTTTTTAAAAGCCGACTACGAAAGTCTTAATTAATATGGACGACTACGAAAGTCTTCTCAAAAGGCGACCACGAAGGTCCTAATTAATATGAATGACTACGAAAGTCTTTTCAAAATGCGACTACGAAAGTCTTAATTGATATGAATCACTACGAAAGTCTTTTTAAAATGCGACTACAAAAGTCTTAATTCGTATGGATGACTACGAAAGTCTTGATTAATATCGATGACTATTAAAAGTCAATAAACCTAAATTTTTATATCAGTAAAGTATAACTTAATAAAAATGTACATACCTAATTTATAAAACTCATTAGAAAAAAAATAATAATAATAAAAATATATTTTAATTTATTGGTAGCACAGCAATTTCAGTCACTGACCTCAGATATTTACCCCTTTTGGTTAGGACTTCAACCACCCTTACCTTACCATCTCTACCTGGAAAGGTTTTAATAATTCTGGCTACAGGCCATCTGTATGGAGGACAATTGTCTTCCTTTAATAAAACTAATATATTTTCTTGAAGATTAGATACTTCATTGCGCCATTTAGGACGATTCTGCAATTGCGTCAAGATAGTCAGAATGCCATTTTTGCCAAAATCGCTGCTGCATCTGAGTGCAAATTTTCCAGAATTTCAAATGATTTTCAGGAGCCTGACTTGACTGAGGCAAGTCAGGCTCCGGAAAGCTGGTTATCGGAGCACCTATCAAAAAATGCCCTGGAGTTAAGTAATTGAAATCAGCAGGATCACTGGACATTGGAACCAGTGGTCTAGAATTTATTATTCCTTCAATTTGAATAATTAAACTGGTGAATAGCTGGGTATAACCCTTCATCCACACAAAATCTGTCAATTCTGTCTTTTTTACTATATAAATCCTTAATATGATTGTTTGCACTTTTAAAAGTTGTTCCATTATCACAAAAAACATTGGAGGGTCTGCCCCTACGCGAAATAAACCTTTTGAAAGATGCAAGAAACGTTTCTGTGGTCAAGTCTGATAATAGTTCGACATGTGTAGCTTTAACAGAAAAACAAATGTACAGAGCAATGTATGCCTTAGTTGTGAGCACCTTTCTAATCCTGGATTGCCTTGTCGTAAATGGTCCACAGAAATCAATTCCCACATTGAGAAACTCACTAGCCGCGGAAACTCTTTCAGTAGGTAATGAATCCATTAATTGTTCAGAACATTTTGCCTTATGCTTATAACATGTAACACATTAGTGACATACTTTCTTGACTTCCCTAACAGCATTGGTTAACCAATATTTGCGATTAAGGGAACTTAGAAATTGTCTAGGACCACCGTGTAACAACCAGAACGTCCTTCAACCTGTAGGATTCCATTGCCATCTGAAAAAGGGGCAACAGAAAGAAGTGGACCTTCCAAAGGTTTTTTAAGAATTATACACTTAATTTCTTCATCAAAATATGTGTTTTGTTCACACTTGACAATTATCATTAAGGCATTATTTATTTCGCATAGGGATAGATCACCATTAAGTTTTTTGTCTTTGCTTCTAGCATTTTAGGAAAACCTCAACATATAAGCAACTACTCGTTGTAAAGTTCTTAAATTGTAAAATTTTATGAAAATGAAATTTTCTTGAATTGGTTTTGTTTGAGTGATATTTACAACAGCCTTTGTTTCGGGTAAGGGAGAAGTAATATTTATATTTACATCAATAGGTACAAATTCTTTATTAGATAACATTTTAGGTCTGTGGAACCATAAGCCGTTTGATTCAATTTCTTGTGGCTCTAAACCTCGGCTCAAACAATCAGCAGGATTGTCTTTTGTATTAATATACGACCATGTAGAAGGTATGTAGAGTTTTTTATTTTTAAAACTCTGTTTGCTACATAAGCATTTAGCTTGAGAGGTTCGGTTTTTAGCCAAGCAAGTATACGATATTTGAATCAGAATATAAATAGACCTTGTTAATTCTATTTTTTAAAAGTTCATGAACTTTTTCTACTAAATTAAACAATAACAAGGAAGCGTTAAGCTCGAGACGAGGCACAGTTAATTTTTTATTTAATGGAACAACTCTGGATTTAGAGGATATTATATTTACTTTAACCTCATCACGAAAAATTGTACGAGAATAAATAACTGCTGTAAGCCATTGTCGATGCATGGGAATATTCTACTAGCTTAATGCTAAGTGCATTTGAAAAATATAAATCACGGGGAATGTGAAGGACAGCCATGGCCATGAGACCTTTCAAAAAAAGTTGCCAATTTTCTAGCAGGTCGTCTGGCAAAACCTGATCCCATTTGATTTTTGAGATCCAAATTTTTTGCATTAAGGTTTTAGCTGCAACAAGCACTGGACCAACAAGACCTAATGGGTCGTAGAATTTTGATATGAAACTAAGAACCTGTCGCTTTAATAAACAGCTATTCACTTGTGTTTTGGGTGCTTGAATTTTGAAATAATCTGTGTTAGTGACATAAGAGAGCCCAAAAGTTTTTATAACAAGAACATTTTTAACGACATCAACATCACCAACACTTTGGGTATCTATAGGAATATCCTTTAAAATCTCGATATTATTTGAGGACCATTTATGCAGAGAAAAAGATCTTAACTGAAGAATTGCCACCAACTCAGTTTTTAATTGCATCAACTTTTCAAGACTGTCAGCTCCTGAACAAATGTCATCTACATAAGTATTTTGTAAAAGAGCCTTTGAAGCTAGTGGAAATTCTTTAGAAAAAGTCCGTGCTAATTCTACTAAGCATCTAGTAGCAATAAATGCTGAACTCTTTGCCCCATAAGTGACTGTTTAAAGTTGGATACACTTCAAAGAAGAGTTAGGCTTCCGCCATAGAATATTTTGTAATTTGTGATCTGGGTGGATCAAAATCATTCTGTACATATTCCGAATATCTGACAAAAGAATGTATTTGAAAGTTCTAAATAAACATCAAAAAGCTCATTTTGAACTACCGCGCCATTGTAAAGAAAATCGTTTAAACATTTTTTATTTTTTGTTTTCATGCTCCCATCGAAAACAACACGTAACTTAGTCCTTTGCTTGTCTTCTCTAATTATGGGATGATGAGCCTTAAAATAAGTACAACCCCCATTTAAGTCACAAGATTCAAAATCAACAACCTTTCCATGGCCTAGCTGTAAAAATTCGTCAAAAAACTTTTTATAGGTTAAAAAAAGATCAGAGTTTACCCTGAAAAATCTTTCTAAGTTTTCTAATCTTTTCAGAGCAACAGAGAATGAGTCTCCCAGATTTAAGTTGAATAAATCGGTTTTTAGGGGTAATTTAACTTGAAATTTATTGTTAACAATCTCTATAGAATTTTGAAAAACAGATTCACATGCATCCTGATCAGTCGAATGTTCAGAAAATACTTTGGGGACTTTTTCATATTCCCAGAAGTTAGACATAGTCTTTTCCAAATTTTCACAAGCAACATGCATAGAAATAAGACTATCTTTTTTTGAAGGAGCTAGACCACTTACCCTAAACCCGAATGAGATGTTCAAAAAATAAATACCATTACTTTAAATTTTTTCAGAGCGAAATATTGTAAAAGCTATATCTGCGCTAAGTACGAAATCTACTTTTTTAGGAATATAAAAGTTCTCATCTGCAAGATCAATGCCATGAGGAATATTTATTTTCTGCAAATTCAGGCTTAATTGCGGTAAATCACTTGTGATCGTATTGACAACAGCGCATTTCATGCCTACAGAAAAATCAAAAATTTTGATTCTATTTCCAAATCAATAGCTCTTTGAGTTTTAGTTTTATTTTCTGTTACACCAACTAATTGCATAGAGTCTTGATATGTGTTTAGGTTTAACCTCCTAAGTTAAGTTACTAAGGAAACTGTGGAAGCAGTATCAACAAGTTCCCTAGCAAAGACATAATTACCATTTCTGGACCTTATTTTTACCACTACTGTTGGCAAAAGTACATTATTCTTCTGATGTATACCCAGAATTAAATAGGACAACTCTATTGTCCGGTGTGGCATTACTTTTAGAAGCCTCATAGACTGTCTTCATTTGCTTCTCAAGATGCAGCAACGAATTGTGATCCTTTTGGCAAGAATAACATTTCAAATTAAATTCACATTTACCTACCTAAATGTTTGTTTAGACATATTCTGCAAAATTTGTTTCTATCTACAAATTAAACTCTTTCACCAACCAAACATGACGGAAATTTTTTGCAATTATATAATTTATGACCTTCAATGGAGCAAAAAGGACATATAAAATCGTCTATTGTTTTAGTCAATACATGAGTGAAATTACCCTTTTCTTTATTAGATTAAGCTTCAGGAATGAAAGGACCCCGCAATATTTAAATGGAAATTGGTTACCCGTGATATTTGCATGTCAAATATTGGAATCTTATATCTAAAAGCAGAGTGACTATGGCAGATTTTGATGAATGAAGTATCGATGTCTACTAAGTCGACCAAGTTAAGTCGAAAAATGTTAACCATTTTGACACCTGTCAAAACCATTCCAAATGGCAACACTCATCTTCTCCCATTTTCAATAGTTTATGATGTCATTTGACATTTTCTACTTATATGTAAATTCTTAATTCAAAAATTGAAAAAAAAAATTACAGAACTGTCAAAACCTGTCATTTGTTTTAGTAGAAAAAAATACTCTAATCTGGTTCTTTTTTGTTTCAAGGTAGTTTATTAGTGATAAAACATTGAACAAAGTGCATGCATGTTACATTTTGACAACTGTCAGAATCTGTTAATAGCTTTTTGGCTCATTGAATTTGTGTGCTTAGTGGAAGTTCTACAACGGGCATAAAATTAGTTTAGTTCTATTATTATTGTATTATTGTATTATTCTATCATTCTAGTTGTAGAGCTTCACTAAGCAAACAAATTCAATATGAACCAAAAAGCTATTAACAGATTTTGAAAGTTGTCAAAATGTGACACGCATGAACTTTTTTTAATGTTTTATCACTAATAAACTACCTTGAAACAAAAAATAACCAGTTTAGAGTATTTTTTTCTACTAAAACAAATGACTGGTTTTGACAGTTCTGACATTTTTTTTTCAATTTTTGAATTAAGAATTTACATATAAGTTGAAAATGTCAAATGACATCATAAAATATTGAAAATGGGAGAAGATGAGTGCTGCCGTTTGGCATGGCTTTGACAGGTGTCAAAATGGTTAACATTTTTCGACTTAACTTGGTCGACTTAGTAGACATCGATACTTCGTTCATCAAAATCTGCCATAGTCACTCTGCTTTTGGATAAAAGATTCCAATATTTGACAGCTAACGGCGCCTCATCTGTCATATATACAGGGTTGTGCCCATGGTAAAAAATGTTGCTAATGGCATCCCCAATAACATATTTAAAATTCATCCAAATATCACGGGTAACCAATTTCCATTTAAATATTGCGGGGTCCTTTGCCTCTAAGGCTGTAGCTCTATTTTTAAGATACGACAAAAATTCGTTAAGAGATGGTAAGAGGGAGTTGTCTCTGTCTATCTGATAGGATCTGTTTGTAAACTGATCCACCTTTCTATTTAGAATACACACTAACAACATATCCCATTCCTTAACAGCTTGGTTGAGATTTTTTAGAGCCCCTATTTGCTGCTTTACTCTACTTATGAACTCCCTCAGTGAGGCAGCAGTACCCTTAGTAATGGGAGGTATATCGAGAATAGAATAAATGTGTGCATTAATTATTATGGTTTCATTATTATACCTATTGTTTGACCAAGGAAATGATCCATGATTCCCTACGAAGAACAAGTTATTGATGCATCCGATCAACTGTCTCATCTTCAGAGTGAAGAACAAGACATCGATCAACAGGTACAAGACGTCAAATGGACTCAAGTACGCCATCATCTAATTATAAGTAGCTCCATAGCTAATACTGGGAGTGACTGCAATGTTTCCAATATGGTTGTATTTGCAAATAGAGAAATCCAGTAGGCACAATACCCACACACCAGGACAAGCCTTGGCTGATCAAACGTTAACCTTAGAGCCGTTATGTTCAATAACATCAACTCCAACTCCACGCAATGAGAAGCCGAGGTCCCAGAAGCTGAGTGGCCAGAATGTCTAATTACAAATTGGCCATATTTTCTTCCAAATCTGAAACTTATGTATTATTTGTAAAAAATATATTAATTATTTTCTATTTACCAAGCTAGCCAAGCATTTTTAAAGTCATCGACATTACGAACAGTAGAAAGAAGAATTAGGTGCTCAGAGTGTAATCAGTCATTCTCTTCCACCTTTTCTAGTTACAAGACTTCTCACATCAAGGGAATGATTGTACAATAGGCCTAATTATGGCTATATACTACTACTGCCTTGGGGGAGAACCGCCAGGTCTTACCGATGGTACATGTACACTGTTCACAGGCGATATATACTTTCTGTATTCTCATAGTAATATGAGAATTCCAAGTTGATTTGCATTCGAGTGTCACTCCAAGATATTTAAACTTGTTTGTTAAATAATTATCAAAGACGGCATCTCATGTGTGTTTGGTTTGCAAGTCTCAATCTTTTTGCATCATTCAACTAGTTTTATCCAGCCAGTAAATTAGGCAATCGCTGGTATTAGTACTGATCCGTTTCATGGAAGTTTTGAATATATTTTTTAAGAAAAACGTATGCATATCATACGCTAGAAACGATTTAGACTGAAATGCAAGACCATGCATGCATGCTCAAAGATAAGATTGGACTCAGTGAATCGAGAAATTTGCTAACCATGGAATATATTAGACCGGATTAGACTTCTTTTGTTTAAGATATTTCTTTTTTCGAAAAACTTTTAAATTAAAAACTAGTTCTTTGTCCAAAAACTTATCTCAAACTTTTTCCTGATGCGGGCTTGTTAAATATTATTTCCAAAAAATCTTTTTAAAGACAAATAACTCCATAATTGTGGAAATAATCTCGTCAGCTCTTGACTTAATGAATTGAAGTTTAATTAGAAAAGCCACTGGACTTAGGATTAAAATAAAAACTTCTATTTTATTGAATTACTTTTGAGTGCAGTTGCCTCGAATATTCAAACGAGGGGTGACTTTCGATTCGGGATAAAATAACCCAATAAAAATAAATCCTAGTATTCCGGAGCCGATGTGAAATAAATCAATCACTTCTGGTTGCGCACTTATAAAAATTTAAAGCCAATTCCGTTTCAAAATGTCTGAAAATTTTCCAATAAGAGGCTGCAAGTCTAAAAATTGGGAAAATGTTTTATTCATTGCATTGCTGGAAATTTAATCTTCGAAGATTTGATTTACATTAACAAAATTAGCCTAAGGGCTTGAACTCGAAGGGACTCGAAATGTTTCGTTTCAAGATTTGTAATGAATGTTAAATAATAAACTTCAGAAAAAAAGCTTCTACAAATGAAGACGTAATAGGCAAAATAGAAAACTCAACTCACAATAATTGCGGTTTAAAAAAACTGTCTCAAATATATTTTACATAGAAAAATGGAATTTCTTATATATTCTCGGATACGCGAATAAATTTCATGAAAGTTCAGGAACGATACCTTTCAGTTACGTACATATAAAAACACACATAACATTTTTCTCGTTTTGAGACAGAAAATTCGGAATATTTCCGGCTGCCGCCCTCAAGCTTCAAGAAAAATGATTGAAAGTATTCGCTCTCTAACGTATGACCTAAAAGAATATGAAAAATGTTTTTTGCCTGGCTACAATCCCTCTATTCAGAGAAAAAAAAAATAAGGAATTTATTGCACGACTTTTGAGGGATTTTATCTTGAATTACTAAATTTTTTGTGTTTGTATTTCAGAGATCCGGCAGCGTGAGAGGAGAAGACTTGCCTTATATCCTAGGACTACCTCTGATTGGTGGGGGGCCATTTTTTCCACACAACTATAGCCATAGTGACATAGCAGTATCAAAGAACCTTATACAGTATATCAGTAATTTTATTAACACTGGGTGAGTAGAATTTTTTAAATACTTCTAAACCAAATCACCAACTATTGGTTTTACTTCTACAAGAAAATTTAATTCAGTAAATCTCTACTCTAAGTACATACTTGCATTTGAAAGTTTTCCAAACAACAAAGTATTTCCAAAAACCATCAAATGCAGTTTAAAGTTTGCTTTTATGTAAACTACTCGACTTTACGTATAAAACAGACGTTTTCTTTTATGAAAATTAGGTATCGGTAAAGTATTTTATATTCTATATAAAAGTGGATTTCTTCTTGATTTCATTCCATCATTTATTTTGATTCAAAAAAAAAAAATCAATTAAATAATTTAATACAAAATGGGCATCACATGAAATAAATTTCTCTTTCGGCTTTCCTCTCAAAGTCAAGCAAGTTTAATTTTAAATAAATTGCAATTTTAAAAAGTTTCCAAGAGGCAAAACTCCCCCTTTCTCTCTCACTGGGTAGAATTTGTTTTTCATCACAGAAACAAATTAGTCGGAGAGAGATTTGCGCAGGAGGAAACCAAGTGTAAATATTATTTAACGAAGAAATGGGATTAATCTCAAAACTTTGCCAAGTTACAAGTAAACAACAAACAAAGAAATAACTGTAGTAGTTGCTTTGGCGGTTTTTATTTGGCTGCAGCTATATGGCAGTGGCCTCTGGTAAATTGGAACAAATATTTTTAGTTTGGAGGTTGTAGTTTTTAATGGGATTTATCTAGAAAATTAACGACCCACCGAAGAATCCCTAGTGAATTTGCTCAAACTCGAGACGGAATGTTTCAGGGTTTAATGCGTCAATCATATTAAAGTTATGGGCGCTATTAAACAACAAGTTGGTGCTCTATCTTGAATTCAAGTATAAATGGGTGGACGTTAAGTGGCGAGAGTTGATTGATTTTCTGCTTAATTGTACCGACCTGATTACAATTTTCTCAAAATGATACCTGCATGAAAAATTTAATTGAGCAATCGTGAAGAAAATCTATATTTTCTTTTGTACCTACATAATTTTAGAAAATTTCAAGTATTGGCTATCAAATACTTCACATAATTCAGCTTTGTACTTTGATATTAACATACGTTCCCAAATTTATTTTAAGCATTCTAGCTGTCCGCCCAAGTACTCTATTAATTAGTTAGATGGTAAATGGCGAGCGGTTTTATTGATGGTGTTTATGTCCGGGATAGCTACAAATGAAATTATAAAGAGAGTCTATTTGCAAATGAGAGAAACAACTGCAGTAAGGTTTTCATACATATACTTTCATTATATAAAATAAACAGAACCAAAAAGAAAATGTATTTAAATTAAAATTCTAAATTTTCCAAGCAAAACCTAAAATTTTTGCGTAGAAACCGAAATTCGTATACAGAGTAATTCCGAAACCGTTCTGGGACGGTTTTTTGATGGGTAAGAACAAACCTTATACGTTCACCTAAAATCTTCTCCCGCTGTTTCTAAGAAATATAATTATTTGTGTAAACTAATTTTAATCAAACTCCAACACGTCTACAATAAGGGCGTATATTTCAGCTACCTCGCCCAAAAATATTCGTAATCATCTAATCCGATCCTATTCTATTATATACAAAAACAACAAAACAAGGAAAAGGTATTATGAACACTTCCAAGGGTACTTTCAAGCACGTGAAGGAATGCTGGTGAAAAGAAAGAAGACTTCCCTTCCAGGTACTTTACCTGAAGGCGTTTTATTATACATGCAACCAAGACAGGCTCATATGTATTTTTTGATATAGTTCCGCATTAATGGAAACCAGTACCACTTTGCCACTGCCTCTAGTGTTTTATCCACAGCCAAATGTCCTTCTGCATCATGATAATACCAAAGTATATTCCTCCTGGATGAATTAGGAATCATCCATCACAAACCAAGTGGCGTTTTTCGATAAACTCTATTATTTTTTAAAAAATATTCTTTGTGTACACGTCTGTCATTTTTATCAACTGGAACACGTAACAATATTTGATGTATTTCCTTGCAGCCTTTGTCATTTAACTGCGCGGCTAACACCCAATCAAAGTCAGGCACATTGACATGTAGAATATCAACTTCTACTGTTTCATCAAACTCGGTAGGCAGCGGATTTCTGCTAAGTGCATCCACATGAGCAATCTTTGATCCTGGCCTATATTTGATAGTGAAATTAAATTCCTGGTGTAATAAGCAACCATCGACCTATTCGTACAATTAAATCACGCTTAGTCAACGTAATCCTAAGGGCGTTATAATCAGTGACTACTTTGAATTCAATCCCTATCAGATACATAAGAAAATTCTCCATATTATAAACATCAGCTAGGGTCTCAAATTCGTATGAGTGGTAGAGCTTTTCTTGGTTTGTGGTAGAGCGACTGTACAGGCTCCGATTCTCCATTTATTTGGCGTTGTAGTATAATCCCACCAATATCAAGCTTACTAGCGTCAGAGTGAAACTCTTTTAGAACGTTTTCTAAATTCGTGAATAATTTTTTTTCCTCTGATGACGGTATTAAAATATCATTCAAATACCCCATAGCTGTAGTATTACGTAAAGAACCTAGAATTTTGTGAATTGCTCTCTGAAAGACTGCAGGCGCATTTACAAGACCAAATGGCATAGTTACATACTCGCAATAGCCATCGGAGTTATGAAAGCTGTCTTTTCGATAGAATTCGAGGCAACTGGCACCTGATGATATCCAGAAGCAAGATCTAAACTTATAAAGTATCGAGCACCTTTGAGCCCATCCAGTAAATCATCAATGCACGGCTTAATAGTTTTAGCGTTCAAAGCACGATAATCTACGCACATACGCGATTTGCCGTTCTTTTTGCAGATCAATAAAATTGGACTGGCATAAGGAGAAGGTGATTCCCTGATTATATTATTGTCAAGTAATTTTCGGAATATGTCTCTTAACTTTTTCCCGCTCAGCGAAGGCTAAACGATATGGTCGATAAGTAACAGGTGTTTTGTCATTCAAATCTCAAAGATCAGACATACTTGTAGCAAAACAGTCCCTGTATTTCTTAAGCAAAGAAAGAAGTTAAATTTTTGTGCTTGTATCAATGTCAGTCCTAACAACATTTTCTAAATCTTCTAAAGAAAAATATTTCATAGATGCTTGATATATGGAACAAACATTTATTTCATCAAAATCACTTTAAGGATTACACAATAACCCTCGTGCTACTACTCGATATTTTTCATAACAAACTGGTTATTCTGATGTGTTTAAAATGGGCATTAAACCACTCTTCGACAGATCGGAGATGCTACGAGGTTTCACATGAAACTGATAAGGCCACGGCTTCTGTTGCAAATTAATAAATACCTCTTTGACATTTTCACTGGAATATAAGGAAATGTGAGCGATATGGTTGGGTGGTATGACAGTAGTCTCCTTCGCCCATAAAATAATTTTACGAGGAGACAAATTATCAATTTCTGGAAGTGGCATATAATTCGAATTAAAAAGTCTGATCTGACCTCCACGTGTCACCATGCTTATATTTGGGTGATTAATATGTAAAAGGCTGGCCAACAACAACAACTACTTTTGCTGTAGGTAGATCAACCGTTAGATCAATGACAACTTTATGGTTTACATTGAAGAACCTCCTGCAAATCCGCTCAGACGTTCTGTACAGGATGTAGTTGTAACCCTAAAGCTTTGTCTTCAGATGCACGTTGTTACGTACAAATTTTGCCTTAGTACGTAACCGGAATTTCGAATGAATTCAGTAAATAATTCAGGTATTTGTGAGGGTATTTATGAAATTCTATACCTGAGGTTTAATATTTTTCGGTTATTGATAGGTTTCACATTGAGTTCTACTGGTTTTCTGCCTTTTTGTTTTAATGCGAAACAATATGTGGGTGTTGAACAAAGGTATATTTTTCGCGGTAATACTGAGTTAATTCTTTGTATTCGGATGATAGGGTAGTTTTAGGATAATAAACCCCTACTAGTAGGATCGAAATCTATTTTATTTAGCTTACGAAAGTTGTCTGAAAAGCCCCAACTGTTAATGATAATGTTTGTTTACTTCCTAATTATTATCAATTGTCAACACTTACGAGTCTCCTATTTTCCAGTATTAAAAATTCCGCAACATCACTGATCACTTTCACACCTTTTAAATCGCCAAGGTTTCTTGACCATTGTTGCTATCGCGTTATTATAACGCTGCTATCTCTGAACAAGTGGTTATTTTGATGGTTTTTAGACTTTAGACTAAAGACTGGGTAGATGATGATTATTAATTAATTAATTAGTGTTGGGGGACAAAATTAGATAACAACTTTGAGTTTGGTTTGTCATCGATATGGTTTGGGTTGTTCATTTTAAGCTGATTGTCTCGTTTTCCTGGTCAAGACCGGAAATCTGGCACCTTAGGGCATCTTGAAACACATAGAATTCTGTGAAATTTCTTATATGCGCTCACCTGGTAAATTGCCAAAACCGGGTCGTTCTCTTTAAATTCGCACGTTGAGCAAGCAACAAGTTGCTGGCAGATTTTACCGGCGGTCCTCTTTGCTGCGTTACTTGGAACATCCACCTTTTGTGAGATTTTAGAGCCGTTGGGAACTCAAGTGGTAGCTGGCTTATTTCGTTTTGGAGTGAAAACTTGGATTTGGTCGTAGGTCCTCGTATTTTTGAGCCAACCACTCAGCATTTTCTGGAGACGAAAATCTACGCCATTTTGTTGAATTGTCGATGCGACTAATGAACACGTTTTGTTCAACTAAGAGCCCGAATTGTAACCAGGGTCTTAGGTTTTATTTTACCATTGGGTTTTTCCCTTTCGACGGTTTGCTAGTCTCGAAGTTGGGGTGTCAGAGTACCCACAACACTAAATCTGAAACCGAAATTTACCCTTTTTAAGAAGGGTAGTCAAGAAGTTGATAGGGCCTGTTATCAGGGCTGTGAAGCTGTCATGAAGCAGTAATGGAAACGGATGTTTAGACTGCAGGGAGGACCACAAGGGGGTGATGTACCCGTTGACTTATCAACGTTTCTTTATTTTTTCAAATTATTAACAATAATATCTCCTATATTTAACTTGGTACATTTCCAAGTTTGTTTTACTGCCTTTATTATCACAATGGGTGTACTGTACGAATGATTATTAATTTACTATATTCAAGGTGAAATTTTTGTTCAAACCTGCCCCGGTATACCATGGTATAAGCGTGCACAGGTTTTAATTAATATTAACAATCTCTCTATTCATTAATTGTTCTCTTTTACTCTTATTGGAGTAAGGTGGTCAAATATTTATTGGTAAATCTTGAATTTATTGGAGTGCCTTTTATAAGACCAATACAACTTGGTCCTTGCTACCTTTTGGTAATTTTTAAAATTACATTTATTAATACACTGTGATATTACCTTCCATCTGAAATGCAATTGCAAGTCTGAAAATACCTCTCCAGAACATATTAAATAGATTTATAATCATTGTTTTTATATTTGACTCTTATTTTACCCCTACTGTACCCTACTGGTACATCCAGTGGGCACATCTTTAAAGGAATTTTGGAGATCAGGGACTTTCTGGTTTAAGTCTGCGGATTTGATTTTGTAAACCAGTGGCGCCCTATAAAGCTAAAACTATATAATGAACACACTCCCACTCTGACTACTGCCGGAATCAACATATTCACCTAAAATATTCTGATTTATAGAGCAATCGATAAAGTAACATACATTTTTGTCTCACAATTATTTTGAGCGGTTTCTATATTATAAATAAGTTAAGACTTACCAGGTTTGTAGAAGTTTTGCTTTGGGCAATTTTTTTCTTCGTGTCCCAATAACTTAGATGTTCTACATTCCTTCTTAAACATTTCGACAGATGACAGATGACAGATACCATTTTCTTTCGATTCAGAATTGTTTGCAGAAGGGTCGCATAATCAGTATGGTCTGGAAAACTACGTTTAAGAAGAGTTTTCCATTCTTCCCAAGTCAAATTGTAGTTAGGTAAAATATGATACCATGTCTTTGCCATGCCCAGCAATCTCGACTGCATTTGGTAAATTGTTGTAATATCGTCCCAATGGTTAATTGACCTTTTGTTCGGACGCCATATTGCGGTGCGCGAACATAGTTGCCAAAAGTAGAAAACAAAAATCACTAGCGGGCTGTCAACATTAAAAACAAAAGTTACTAAATGATTGATCCTCGCTATCATTATTTCTATTCTGCCCAATACAAGCTAAAATTGATGGCTTTTCTTTTCAAAAACATTTATAATAGGCGGCAAATTTAAATTTTAAATGTAATTTATTCAGTAACTTTTGTTTTTAATGTTGACAGTATACTAGTAATTTTTTTTTTTCTACTTTTGGCAACTATTTTCGCGCACCGCAATATGGCGTCCAAACAAAAGGTCGATTGATCAATCTTGAAAAGCCATTGTCGTGGAGTCAAATTATCGTTTTCTAGGGAGAATTCAGGAATGCAATCCCTTTTAAAACTTAATCCAGGCACTTCAGATCTACTTCCAATTGATTGTGTTTGTCTGGTTAATTGTTTGGCCATATTTTCCAACCTTTGGATTCGTTTCTGTGTTGTTTCAGAATTGTTTTCTTTCGGGAGAACTCGAAATACAGGAATATGTAGCTGACGTTACTGCCGCGTCGCTGTTAGACACCTGAGCCTCAACAACTCGAGACCTTACATAATTTCCTGAATTTGTATGATCCGGTTCTGGGCGTTTGTTTGATTCTGGCGTGTTTGTTCTTTTGGTTCTGCTAATAGGTGATTCTCAACGTTTTTATGAATCATTCTTGCGTGTTATATAATGAGAGCACCACAATTTGGAACGTCTCTTAGAGGTACATTGATCATCAGGCGATTTGGAACGTTTTTCATCACGCGATTTCAAACGTTTTCTTAAACCTTGTGAATGTGAACCTTGTCTTCGTGATTTCTTATTTCTATAACATTGAACGTCACTATCTCTATCGCTCTCAGAATCCGAGCTCGAAGCACATTGCGTTTTTGCCATCTTTATAATAGTATTAAACAAACACAAAACTTAAAAAAAAAAACTTAAAAGCTTATTAAAGTTCAATAATAATATTTGAACAAACTGAGGTCGCACGCGAATTACACCAAACCTGAACTGTAAAGGTGCGATCTGTTTTGGGCGAATAGTGAAGGCATTCACATTCTTTTTTTCCCAAAACAATCTTCAGGCAACTTTTTCTTTGTTCAAAATAGTATATTTGTACATGTTCTTATGCCAAAGTTCACCTCAATGATGATATAAGGCATTCTCAGAATATGCCTCTACGCTATCGAATTTTTCGGTGTTTCCAACAATAGTTTCAAAACTAAGTCGAGGCAAACTTTGTTAAATAGTTTACAGTTCTATTGTACTGAGATCTTATCCTCACCTTTGTTATTATTGTTTATATAATGAACCATTTTGATATGTAGTTTGCTATCTTTAGTGATGTTAGATTTTTTGTTTCCTTGTATATTGTTGGAAGTTGAAATTTGAAGCAATTTTTTTCGTATTTTCAACCCACAAAGTAGCAAGTTCGAAACGTTAACTTCATGGAAATTTTCATATGTATGTAAAATGGTGTAACCGTTTGAAGCATAAATTTGAATAAATAAATAAAATAATTTCTATTTGTTAAACATAAATATTTATGAATAACACACATTTGCCTCATTACAAGCAGTGTGATTTATAATTATTTCCCCCCATCTAAATTTGTCTGCGGTTATTTGAGGTTAGTGTCTAGAAACTCTACGGCTTTGTGGGTCAAATTATTAGTTTTAATTATTTCCGTTTGAGAATCAAATACGGACTAAATAATGGCGGATAACACGCGGGGCAAAGAAAGAAATCCGACATAAATCACTCAGGATTTAGTAAGCTTGGGGGAACTACAACTCTTGCAAACTACTTTGGAACGTGTCTTTCGTTATTTAAGGAATCAGGGTTTTGGGATACGATACGGCTTGGTTCACTATTTTCGAGAAAATATATTTAAATATTGCTCGATAAATCTTGATTTTACTTAATTCCAGACACTTGAAATAAGGATTTTTAGAAGGTAAATGTCCGGTCACGTCTTAACTTAATTAGTTCCCATCGGTTTGAGGGCAATTTAACAGTTCATTTTCATCAATCACCAAGACTCACGCCATTTTCCATTAGAGCGTTGATAATGAGAAAAACCGCTAGACATAAGTTACACCAGGATATAAGGCGGTTAGTTTGTGTCAATGCCTTAATTGACTTTATTGATTTAGTTTAGCCAAACTTGACTGAATGTTTCGAGGGTTTAGTTTTTCATTAAGATTGAATGAAATAAGCGTTGAAGTTCTAATGTTGCCTCTTTATTGCATAACTTCTCACTCCTCGAACAACACACTTCTTAAAAAACGTTAAAGAGATAAAATGTATAATATATTTTAAAATTATGACCAAAGCCTCAAATCCAATTTCCGTCAGTAAAATCGTCTATTATGCAATATTTGCGGCACCACTAGCGCGACGCGATTATATTGCATATTAATCTCGCCTTTATTGCCCGCAGAATGCAAGCAAGCTCGAGGTGCTCCTTGTAATTCCATCATAAACAAGCATCTTCGTGTCGAAGGAGGAAGATAAAATTCATCCACGTTACCACAAAATTTTACTTTCATGCGTTCATGCACCAATCAATAGCTGTGTTCACAAAGAGTTACTTTGACCTGACTACAATATACAATATACGTAATTTCCTGTCAGAATTATGGTCATAAACCAAATCTAAATCTGACAGGCTTTAGCTCAGTGAACTCCATACATTTCCGAGCTATTGGATAAAGTCATCGTACAATATATCAAAAGTATATGCTTGTACACGTTTGTTTATGCTCAATGAAATTTATTTTGCGCTTAAAATTCTTACAGTGTCAGTTGCCAATAACAAAAAAAACTTTTTTTGTCTGGCTCAAACCTCATGGAAAGTATTTATAGCATATTTTATGGGACCAACGTCAGCAGTGGTTTCATCTTGAGTGGCGATAACGAAATCCCCAGTTGCGACTATTGCCCTGATATCTACCTTTTCACTTTCTTCCGATTTACTACGACGCAGTGGGTAAAAATGAAATTCAGGTCGGATTTTTCCGTTTCGCAACAAAATAATTTCTTGAAAATTTAATTTAGGGATCCATTTTTACGATGTCTGCTCCTTATTTACAACCAGCAGCCATAGTTATCTCTAACGGCTCCACAGGGGGGTTCGAAATAATGGCGCATATATTGCCTTAATATATTAAGGTTGTAGAAAATTAAGCACCTGTAAAGGCGCTTTTAATTTAACAACGCAAGGTTAATATCCCGTATTGAAATATGTGTTTAGTAAATAGACGCGAATTATTAGGATACTAAAATCTGGCAGCTTTG
Organism: Ceutorhynchus assimilis; assembly: GCA_917834065.1. NCBI lineage: Eukaryota > Metazoa > Arthropoda > Insecta > Coleoptera > Curculionidae > Ceutorhynchus > Ceutorhynchus assimilis. Next base: position 22,863,952 of record OU892280.1, on the reverse strand, counting down.
TACAACCAAATTTTGGTTGATATTCTCTATAAATTTCTATAATTAATTTGAGCAATGACAGAGTGTTACTTTCGAGCTACACTAGACTGTCCCAGTGACTTAGTCAGGGCAGGCCTGTATAAGTGCTATATTGCCTAATTATTTACAAAATAGGCTTTCCTGAAAATAGCTACCATTTATTTTTCCTTGCTTTTGTCTATTGTTTGCATTATTCTCATGGCTGTTATTAAATTCAATAGTTTAATAAGTACAGGGTGATCTGTTATAAATGTCACCCCCTTCTAACTTTTTCATTTGACATTTTTGATAAAAGTGTCAAATACGAAGAAATTCTTGAAAGTTTTTAACAAAGTCACTTTTATGCATCAAAAAAATGCAGCAGTATGTATATTGTGCGCTTATTTGTTAGTCCCTTTCAACCTGATTTCAACGATACATGGTTTGATATGTCTATCTTTAATAGTTATATGGAAAAACATTAAAACTTCTTCCAAAGTTTCATATTGAAAAAAGAAAAATTATACCATTTAAGCTTTAGAGAATTTTTTTTATAAACAATTTATTGTTCAAGTTTTATTCATCAATATACAAGGTGAAATATTATAATAAATTCAGATATATAAGTTATTATTATTATTAAAAAAACAAATAAACTGTAGAGACCTAAGAAGGTATTTTCGCGTTTTTCCCTATAAACTATTGGAGACAAATCAAAAGATAAACATATCAAACCGTATATCGTTCAAGGGGACTAACAAATAAGCGCACAATATACAGGCTGTTCCATATGAAAAAATATAACTTCACACTTCTGCACTTTTCTGACGCACTCTGTATGCCTAAAACTGATTCAGTTGAAAACTTTTGACAACGGTAATTGATAATTCTGATAAGGAAATAAATAAAGCATATAACTCAACCAAATCTTGACATAGGTAAAACCAATAAGACACTCGAGCAATTTTCAAATCAAAATAGTATATATTTTCACAGTGAGGTCAAAAATCAAGTATTGAATAATTTCAAAATATAGAATCAATTGCTGGTAAAACACTTTAATATCATATCAGTAAAATTTCAATCAATTATGGTAATTGATCATAAAATAAATAGATACCTATTTATGAAACTTTATACAAGCTTCCATTCCCACAAAGGATTACGGTAGCCATCCATTCTCTGTCACTTGACGAGAGAAGTTGCACATGAAAGTTGCAGATTCTAGCCTTGAAACAAGTTAGATAGAGGCTAGAAGTTCTCAAGTATCGTCAAATGTGAAGAAACAGGAGTCAATACGCGAGAGACTTGATTCCTTTAGGAATCCCTTCAAAAGCTCTATGTGGGCTTGTTGGAAAGGGATTCGTTGAGAGTAACGGCTCCTCCTAAAACCCTAAGTGCTAGAGGCATTCCATGAACAACGATTACTTGAAAAAAAAAAATTAAAAAGAACTCACCGCGAGAGGGTTCGAATTTCGAACTCAAATAAAACGTCAATCACAAGACTTTCGATTTAAATTTTTCCGGTATTTAATGGATTATTGCCTTACGCAACTTTATTTCGTTAAAACAGTGCGTGATGGCCGATAAGGTGTTTTTTCCACGAGCATGGTTTTCTCAGGAAAATGGTGGTTTTCAGCCCAGGATCGACCTTTTCAGGACGAACGGCAAAATTTGAAAGGGCTGAGGAAAGAAACGATCAATATGAACTGGCAGAGCTTCCCTTCAAAACGAAAATCGTGCCCTCTAGTTTAATAATTGCTAATATTATTAGCAGCAGAAACCTTTTTTTTTAATGCTAGTCACTAGACTGTCAACATTAAAGGAAATAATTTAACTTATAAAATAATATGTATTTGAAAAAAAAAGTAGCATTTGCAATGCTACATCATCTCCTTCGAAACTGCTGACCTGATTTAACCTTTCAATTTCAATTTCTTGGATTTTTTAAAGTTCAGTGTTTAATTCTCAACTAGTCTGTAGCATAACTAAAAAAAAAATAGTTGGCAAAACTGTCTCTCCGCACAACTCTTACCCTTCTCTTGGAAAAAGTACCTCATCGGCCATCAGGCATTATTTTAACGAAATAAAGTTACGTAAGGCGTCGATTACTGAAAAGAATTAAGTAAATCAAAAGTCTTGTGATTACCGTTTTATTCAAGTTTGAATTTCGAACCCCCTCGTGGTAAGTTTTTTTTTAAGTAATGGTTGGTCATGGAATGCCTCTATTACTTAGGGTTTTCCGAGGATCTATTTTAACCGGAGAGCTGTTTTTTTTCCAAGAGCTGTTTTTTCCGAGGAGGCGTTTTTCTCAAAGGATCCCCATGTCCCGGGGAAGTACCGGTTCAGTCGCGCAGTAGTCAGTAGTGCCAACCAATAATCAAATCATGCAGAGCCAACGACAAATGACGACAGTACCATTCGATTTTAAGCGTTTTCAGAAACACTGATCCGATTTACCCGATCACCGGCTGTTTGTATTTCATTTATTTTTCAATGAACACCATTGAAAAAAGACAGATCAGCTAGTGATCGGGCTAGTCGGATTAGCGTTTCCGTAAAGTATTGTTTACAGACCAAAAATATCTTGAATCGCTAAACAACCAGCTCATTGTATTAACAGAACATAACCGAGAATTTTTAAACGGAAACTTTTTCCGTTGAAAAATCCGTGATCTGTTGAAACTGTGTTTTTTGCGCTTCCCTTCACCAAAATCCGTTAGATATGACAGGAAATCCGTTTGTTGGCAACGCTGATTTTATCTTTTGAAATTATTTAATTCTTGATTTTTAACCTCACTGAGAAATATACACTAATTTGATTTGAAACTTACTTAATTGTTTTATTGGTTTACCTATGATCAAATTTGGTTGAGTTATATGCCTTATTTAGGATTTTCTTTCCAGAATTATCAATTACCGTTTGCTGATTATTTTTTTCATGTGTGTTCCTGAATTTTCACCCTTCAAAATTTTATGTAATTTAATTTTTTATTTTTTTTTTCAATTCAGTGGCGCCCTTGCCATTCTGTACTTATTAAACTATTGACCCACTCCTAATAATTATTCGGTGAGCAAACTGAGCATATTATGGGCCTCTTGTTAATTTGTTAACAAAAGGGGTTACAACGTAATAACGCCAAACACTTTTCCAGCAAATTATATGTGTAGATTTTTTTAATTGTGTTAATCATTATTATAGTATCATCAATCACAATTTTGCGCATTTGCATAGAACAAAATACAGAGAATAACAGACACCTGATTCTAAATCGCCTCATTAACACAATTGAGCAAGTGACGACGTTAATTCATTTATTTCCTACTGAACTATTATAACCATATAATACCTTGGTTACGATAATCATAAACAGGGTCTTAACTCCCAAGGGAGTTAAGGATTTCATAACTCCCGCGCGGGAGTTAAGGATATCATAACTCCCAAGGGAGTTAAGGATTTCCATAACAACCGCTTTTACCTTGAATAGGTGAAACTTTGACAAAAAATAGAAATTTTGGTTTATGGTTTATTTCTTTATAAAAATGGACAAAATACAGTAAATTCAGTAGGAAATAAAATTATCTATGTACCACGGGAATTATCAGGTGTTAATACCCACGGGCAATTGGTGTCCCTCGGGACGAAGGCCCTCGGGACACAAACTTTGCCCTGGGGTATTACCACCCTCATAATTCCCTTGATACATAAATAACTATTATCACTTATAGTCAATGCTATGCGTAGATTCTAGATTTGTTGATTGCATTTGGAGTCGTTACAGTTTGTTTCAGCCGCTCAAGCACAGCTACATTTCCAGATATTTTGTGCGTGACTCTGCTTCTAGTTGATGTCCAAGATTTGTGGGCTTCCCCCAAAGAATGGCGGCTTCCTGAGTGATAGAGTACCTAACTCTTAGGGTGTTAGCCGTACCCCTTCAAGGTATTTAAACCTTTCGTAGATTAAATTTTTCTGTAGTTTCCGTTGCTTGTTCGCAAGATCTACAGTGGTCTGATTCGCCTATTGTTTCTAAGTGATATTTCACCCGGCAGTGTCCAGTGAGTTGACCAACGACTGTTCTAATGTCTCTTGTTCAGATCTCTTTGCTGAGAAAGGTATGAATCACTGATCTCAAAAATAAATGGATAAACAATCATACGGCTTGATTGGCTAAATTTGTGCGAAAATTTGGGGTCAATATTCTACGAACAGTTGTGCAACGGAACAGCCTAAAGGCCGTATCAGACGTGCCGTTGCCGATTCTGTTAGCCGTTGCCGTTGCCGCCACAGTTTCAATCACACTCAACACCGTTCCGTTACCGATTACTGGTCACTTGAAATGTTTATAACGTCAAAATGTCGCAGCTAAAATATCCAAAGTACAGCGCCGAACGTCATGGGAAAGTTTCTTCTGCATTGCTGTGCTATATGATTATATTGGAAGAAGAGGAAAGAGAAAGATCCAAACCAAAATCCGTTTGGGTGCAGTACCAGAAGTGAAAAATTGCAAAACTAAAAAAGTGACGTTTAGACACATGACACATGCTGTTCATAAAGCGCTTTCATTGGCTACGGTTCAGAACGGCCTCGTAAAATTTAGACTCCAACCTAAACAGACAACGGCAATCGCAACCAGAAGCAGGTACATTTTGATTGGTCCAATTCCCAATCGTAATCGTCAATAGTAATCGGCAACGGCACGTCTGATACGGCCTTAACGCCTGCGCAGTATCTTACTTTCGAACAACTGTTCTAAATTTTGAAATTTCCTTCATTTTCATTGGCTATATTTTGCGCACGCATAGTAAATGTATCTACTGCGCACGCTCACAGCTGTTCCAGCTGTTTACATAATGACCCCGTAAATTAGCAGCAGTAGAAGCGATCTTTGTTTATCCATTTATTTTTGAGAGCAGTGGGTAAATCTCATAGCATACGCAGATGAATTGGGTATAGTCGTGCGAGGAAAGACCAGAGAAGGACAAGGCCCAGTATGCAGTACCACGGGTGGTCTCCAGGCTGGGGGTAATGGACATACCTGTACAAGCAATACAAAGTGAGACCGTTGTCAGATACTTTGGGGTATACCCAGATAAAAACTTAAAAATGACAACAAACATCATAAGAATGGCAGAAAATACTAATAACATGATAAATGTATTATGACAATAATGCCAAAAATAGGTGACCCCAAAAGTAATAAAAGCAAAATCCTGAGTAGTGCAGTGACATCTTCAATCCTATATACCACTCTGATATGAGGGGCAGCACCACTGAAATATAAAAAATACCTAGGAATCCTAGAAAGGGTAAACAGGTGCACGGCAATAGGAATCACTTCTGCATATAGAACAGTATCAACAAACACAGGACTGGCAATTGCTGGCCCGCCACCGACTTGGCTGTGGAACACAGCCAGAAAATCTATATGGAAGAAAGATAAGTGAAAAGCGAAGCAAGAGAGACAGAGAATGAAGGCTGGGCAAAATGTCTCATCAGTGATATAAGAACCTGGATAGAATCAAGAGTGGGGAGAGGTATACTACTACACTACTCATGCAAAGACAGGACACGAAATTTTTGGAACATATCTTCAAAACAATAGAAGACAGGAAACTGATAAATGCTGGTTTTGCGAGGAGCCAGAACATACTATTTTCAATACTACAAATTTGAAAGCAAAAGATTAGAGGTAACTCTGAGATGCAGCTGCGAAATAACGAAGAACAACATAGGAGAACTCATGATATCCTCGGAGAAAAGCTTCCTAGCTGTGACGGAGGTGCTTAGGAAGATTATTAAAGAAAAAGAAAACTAAGAGAAAAGGAGAGAAGCATCAAGGCAACAACAACGTCAGGACTAGACGTACCAGATGAACCCTGAAGATTTTTCTGGGGGACAGGTTCAGGATGTCAGGTTTTTAAAGGCGGGCAATCTGTTCGAATCCGACACTATTCAGCCGCCAAACAACATGAAGGATGTCTTACAAGGATTTTCCCCTCCTGCAAAAGAATAGAAAAAAAGTTTAATTTGGCATTCAAGCTTTATAGACCGAAGGATGCGTAAGTGGCCATCCAGATCACCAGGTTTAAATGTTTTTGTCTGGAATAGCCTATAAGGCATCTATTCTCGCCTCTTTTTTCACATATAGATGAAGAGGAGACATGTTCAGCAGTGCCCCTAAGGTTGCGGTGGGGAAGGTTGATATAACCCCTGTTATTCTTAGACAGATTTGACTTGTACTTTACGGAGACTGTTCTGTGCAATTATTTGCTTAGTCTTTGGCCACCATTCCAACGACGCATAGGTGACAATGCGTCTGATAACCGTCTGGTAAATCAAATATACCATTTTTGGTCTTATCCCCCATGTTTTTCCCACGAGTTTGCGGCTTGTCCAAGTAATCGTCGTAGCTCGCGATATTTTTCTACTCAGATGGTTGTTCAAAGTAAGTTGCGGTCCAGGTTAACTTCATCCGAAAGAGATAATTGTGTACCGTTTAGAGTGGAGACTCGCAAATTTAGCTTCCTTCTTCTCGTAAACGGAACTGAGGTCATTTTGCTGGGCTTTATGGAAAGTCCTTCTTCGTTGCTCAGTTTTGGATTATATTCAAGGCACTTTGCATTCGATCTGTTATCATTCCTTCATGCTTGCTTCTGATTATTATTGCCAGATCATCTGCCTAGCATAGAACAGTTATTCCGACGTTCTGGTGAGGATGCTATCTACCACTGGTGTCCACAGAAGAGGCGGAAGGACATCACTTTGTGAGCAGCCTCTAACCGTGGTGAGAGTAACTGGTTTGCCAATACTGATCGATGTTTTAGCATGGCTTCTGTCCATGCTATACCTAATGGGAACCTCTATCCTAAAGAGCTTATTTGATAGATCGGAGTGAGGTGTTTTTAAATGCACCCTCTATGTCTATAAAAGCTACCAGAGTCTCAACTACCTTTTCTATGTCTGTTTTTAGACAATTGTTGTGGATTTGCCTGCTTGGTAGGCAAAGTGTCTTGTATGAAGCGGTCTGCTATCTAGAATTTGACTTCATTGGTTTATTGCTTTCTCCTCGGATTTAAGAAGAAATTATTTTAGGCTAATAGGTCGATAGGATTTTAGTTCATCCTCTGCCTTTGGTATGAATATCATCCCAGCCTCACTCCATTCTAGTGGAACGTAACCCAGAGTGAAGCTAGATTTGAATGTTATTTGAAGGTGTAACTTTCAGATAATTTAACACTTTTGCAGCAGGTCTAGAAAAATACTCTCCTTTCCTGGAGAATTATACGGCTTAAAGCTGTCTATCACCTATTTTATTCTTGGTTCTGAGAATTTTTCACGATTGATCCCGGAAAGTGAGTCTTCAGTAAGATATCCTTAACATTATTTTATTATTTTAGCTATCCTAAGATTTCTAAAGTCTCAATATTCAGGTGTAAAGTAACGTCTAGTTAGTCAAATAAACTTACAATTAAAATCCAGCCCAAAGGAATCAATATTTTTAATTGAAACAGAAGAGTTGCAAGATAAGAATACAAACTTTTTCTATGATAAGATGCTCCGCTTTTGGGCTTATGTGTATTCACACTAAAACTTTTATTATAATTTTTCCGGAAAATCGTTTTGTTGTCACAGCGGAAATTGTGTAAAGCTTATCTTTCAACATCGTTTTTCAATTTTAAAATAAATTGCTCGGCGGGCACGAAAAGATATGAAACGGAAATTGAAGGACCGACTTTTGGGAAATTTTATTGTGAAAACGATTGATAAATTATGTTTGTTGTAGAGATCCGAATGGTGGAGCAGTACCAAACGCCCCTCCGACGGAGAGCAAAAATCCACCGGAAAGCGAAAATGAAATACCGAAATTGCCTTATTGGGACACCTACGATACGATTAATCAATTTTATCTGGAAATGGGTAAGTTCAAATTCAAATTCGGAATTTGCATTAAATCTTCTTCCGAGAATGATGGGTGATGGGGATTTTGTATTCAGTGGAAATATCCTTACACAAATTCTCGACCTTTATTTAATCCCGCCGCTGTGCCATCGGCGATGGGAAATTATGCGGGTTGCTTGACTCTCGGTGTATAACACGAGGGTTGCATTTGTAAACGATAATTTAGTTTGATAGCTTTTGGGAGAAAAAGATTTGTTTTTGTCATATGAACACTAAATCTATGGAAAATTTAAAATTGGAAATTCACTCCGAACTGGTCAACGCGATTTTTTTTCTGAAACTATATTGTCAACTATTTAAGTAAGTATAACTCTGTACCTAGATCAATTTTATTAAAGTATGTGGACGAGTCAGTCAGCATTAATTCAGTATAAATACCGGTCCGAGATTCATTATCGGCAGACTAAGGCTAGTGGGAAGTACCTCTATTGGGAAAAACCCCTCTAGCTAAGTCTCCTACCAGTGCAAACTACCTTTATTGAGAAACGCCCTTCTGGACCTGTCTCAAAACCCAGCTCCAGTCTTTTGTCAGAATATTACTCAAAGTGTACAGAGTGTACGTAATCTACAGAGTCGCCTAAGTAGTACGTTCCTCCGTAGAAGAGATTTCATGCTATTCATAGGGTAATTTACAGGATGTTCATTTCAAAACCTACCACCTCTTTTATCTCGGAGCTGAAAAAGCACCTCTCCCCTTTCAACCCTCCAGCCCCCAAAGCCACCTCTTAGAAAATCCCAAATGGGAAGGGAGGTCAAGTGATACATCATTTTGGAGAGTTTTTAATTCCATACATTTCGGTATTCGATTTTTTGAATTTACTTGGACTTGCATGGAATTAAAAACCCTCCAAAAAGATGTATCACTTGACCCCCTTCCCATTTAGGATTTTCTGAGTGGTGGCTCTCGGGGTTTGAGGGGTTGAAAGGGAAAAGGTGTTTTTTTTTCAACTCCGAGATAATAGGGGTGATGAGTTTTAAAATGAACATCCTGTATTTCAATACATATCTTATTGTAGGTATACTTCAGTAAAACATACCCGGGTTCGTTCAGTAAGATTGAACGATGAGAATTTTTACTACCTTCCAAACAACAAATCTTCTGAAAAACGAAATGAAAAACAAATAGGACTTACGTTGTGGAAACTTACTCAATTTCACTTTTTGGACATGCGCCCGACATATTTGGGAAATTTAAGGGAAGTTGTGATATGTAAAAGAAACGAAAAATTTGTGAAACGTCTATTTTATTATAAAAGTAAATCGTACCGTTCTCATCCTGGAACTAACGAGGGGAAAGAGCACGGCAGAGAAACCCTCGATCTAACATTCCTCAAAAATCAGAACATACTGTGTCATTTTAATAATAAGTGTATTGTTCCTTGTTTAATCAACATAAAATTTGAATTACATATTTTGAAATTTCAACATATAATTTAATTAAGTCTGAAATTTCTACATATTATAAAATCCACAATTTGTTATAAATTTGGAAAGGTAATCAAAGTATCACAAACCTTGCCCAAATTTACTAAAAAAACCACGATCCATCATTCACGGCATCAGTCACCTTAATTTCCGTAATGATACAGTGTAGCGCCAATGTTTTAGATGATAAATATAGTAAGGTTCAAGTTGAAATGTACGATATAAATAGAAACCAATTTGATTAATAAAAACCAGTATTGAACAATATTACTTGGGTACTCATTTAATTACGCAAATTAGTCATTTGTGATAATTATCCACAAAGTCCTTCTCAAGAGCTTTGTACTCGTTATCTTGGTTAAAGGTAACTAGTGATCTTCAGGGAATTATTCCTGAACGTCACGCCCAGAGATACGGACCTTGGAGGCCTTACAACCCTCTAGTGAACTACAACAAAGGTCCCAATTCTGTTCATGGTCCTTCGAGCCTAACCCAAACCACTCTGCACAGTGCCATTCAGCCCCCAGGACAAAATCCGAGCCTGCGAGAGTGCCGTTCCGCCCTCATCAAACCAGACCAGCAAGGCCCCAGTCGCCGCTCAAACCCAGCAAATTTGCAAAAGTGCCATTCTGCCCCCAGGACACAATCCGAGGCTGCGAGAGTGCCGTTCCGCCCTCAACAAACTAAATCAGAAAGGCCCCAGACGCCGCTCAAATCAACAAGGTCCCAGTCGCCGCCCAAACCAAACAAATTTGCAAAAGTGCCGTTCAGCCCCCAGGACACAATCCGAGCCTATGAGAGTGCCGTTCCGCCCTCAACAAACCAAATTAGCGGCTCCAGTCGCCGCCCAAACCAACAAGGCCCTAGTCGCCGCCCAAACCAACAAGGCCCCAGTCGCCACCCAAACCAAACCGATTACGGAAGGGCCGTTCAGCCCCCAGGATACAAACCTTCGATAGAGCCGTTTAGTCCCCAGAAATCAACAAACTTCAAGAAAGAGCCATCTTAGCCCTAAAATGGAGGAGACAAATAGCTTGGCTGCGAAGCAGCAAGAGCTAGGCAATGAGATTGTAAAAAATCTTAGCAACTGGATCTTTTTCCAGTTCGCGAAAGAAAAACCACATCATACGTCGTTTCCCGTATGGCCATACTAGACAAGATATGGGAGAGTGTCGAGAAGAATCACAAAGATATGAAAGCATTGAGAATAATTAATCACAACTACTTCACATCCAACTATTACGAACAGATAAAAAGCAAATACATAGAATCATCGAAATATCTCCAAGAATGTACCAAAAGTGATAAATCACCAACAAGAAGGAATCAAACAGCAGAAGAAAAGCTAAACTTACAAAGTAGGATGGCCGAAGCAATTCAAGAACTAACTTAGTTAATTTCCAACATTCAAGAGGAATTGTCCGAAAATAAGTCAGCAAACTATTATGAAAGGTCACTCAAAGAGCTTGAGGAAAAATGGAACTTAATACTATACCAAAATGAAATAAGACGAGCATTAACGCAAGTAGACGAAGAAAACGTCACAACTCAGCTCGAAATAAGGCTCAAGTATCGGAAAACTTTGGATGCCAATAAGGAAAAAATCAAGAAGTGTCAAATGGCGCCGAGCACGAGCCTCCCAGCGTTAAAATTGCCTATATTCAACGGTAGATATGAAGATTGGCCAGCTTTCCATGATCTCTTCTCAAGAATTATCCATTTCAACCAAAGCATCAGCAATTCAGAAAAGATGCAATTCCTGAAAACTCAGCTACGTGGTGATCCTCAGAACCTTATCAAGCATTTAGCTGTAACAGAAACGAACTACGAAACGGCATGGAAATTGTTGAAAGGACGGTATCAAAACGACCGTCTAATTGTATCACAGATCAACTAATACAGATGCGTAAGTACGTATACTTGCCGTCGGCGATATTCTGTGACGAAGCCGGGGGGCCAGCACTCCGACACATAGATACAGATCGCCCGCGTCAGGACAATTAACGTGGCAGAGTGCGTGAGCATGCTCCAGCCTGTGTGCTTACATATTTTTGCAGGTAGAAAAGAACATTTTTTTGCTGTTTGTGAACCAATTAAAGAAATAATATTATATTATTGAGCTTCCGCATTTATAAAATAAATATGTTCAAAATACATTGATGCGAAATTGGTGCGGCCAGCCTATGTCTATCAAATTAATCTTGAACCACGAATTCGCCGCTCTTTCGCATCTGTATGTAGGGTAATCTGTGGTTGTATCGAAACTAGTAGACCGAATCCTGGATATTCCAGAATTGACGAAGGAATCAGCAGAAAAAATTAAAAATTTGCACGATGTCACAAATGAATGCCTAGAAGTCATAAAAAATTTGGGTTCTGACACCAGCACATGGGGACCCATTATTGGGAGAATAATAGCCAGAAAATGGGACAATGAAACAAACAAACTCTACGAGCAACAGTTGGTAGACCTACATCAAGTGCACTGACCTTGAAAAGACGATTCCATTGACGGTAGCCGACAGGAGAAAGACCGTAAGAGAGAAACATCTCTGCATGAACTGCATAAATCACAATTTCAGAGAAAACTGTAAAAGCACACTGAAATGCAGAATATGCAATCAGCATCATCATACTTCACTACACCAAGAAAGACGACCTCCACAGGTCCAAGACAGAAGAAACTACCCACGGGATGACAGGCGAAATTACCCACGAAAAGAAAGGCGAGCAAATGGAAGTACCCACCATACTACCGCGCAAAAAAAAAGAATGTTCGAAAACTGTCAAAAAGAAGTTTCAATCAAAGGTTGAAGGCTGTGTGCACGCTTGGAAATGAGGAGGAATGAAAGTTGTGTATTTTCGTGCAAAATATTTAATTTTTCAAAATCAGTGCAGAGCGCTTTCGGCGTTTGTTTGGACGTTTGTCTGTCTCGAGGTGTCAACTGTCTTTGATAATCTTCATGTCAATTCAAAATTTGAAAGTCATCTTCATTCGATGGGTTCTGGTTTCCGAACGACACGTTTTAAATTAAAATTCTAAAAATCCTAAATTTGGGATTTAACACAAAGATTATACTTTCAGAGACTACGATGAAGTAAGGCATAACTGACCAAAATGTTTTAAAGTTCAGCAGATTGGACCCTAAAGCCAGCATTGTGAGAGAATTTTTACAGCTCAGTTCCTTTATATAAAAAAATGTGATATAAGATTCTAATTTTAAAGTGTTGTTGTTGTTACGTACGTACTTGTCCAATGTGTCGTCCCGATTTTGTTGGATTTTTCTGCACTGATTACCTGACGAAGTAAGTAGGCTAGACCCCATTCTCAATCTTTCCTTTTTTTAGCATTATTTTATAAAGTTAAGGTCTCCCTTCTACTTCCAGGTAGCACTGATGATGGCCTAAGGCCGAAAGCGCTCTGCACTGATTTTGAAAAATTAAATATTTTGCACGAAAATACACAACTTTCATTCCTCCTCAAAAAGAAGTTTTACTAGCAACAGCAGTGGTTACGAGTTACTCAGCGACAGGCGTGCCTCAGTTACTGAGTGTCCTAATCGATCAAGGATCGCAGTCCTTCATAATCGAAGAAGCCGCTCAACTACTAGCCTGCCCTAAGCAAAAGATAAGAGCTGAAATATCAGGACTAGGAGACAAAGATCCCACGATCTCAAAATGTAAAATAGATGTCCAACTGAAGCCAAGATTCCCAAGTCAATATACCCTAGATGTGCAACTTTTCGTGCTCCCGAGAATAACAAAGGCACTACCAGCCCAGTCACTACCAGAACCTGACAGTAACAATTGGAAAAACGAAATGTTAGCAGATCCGACTTTCAACAAGCCAGGGCCGATAGAGATACTTCTCGGGGCCGAAGTGTACGGAAAAATATTACTGGAAGGCCTTAAGAAAAACATCAATGGACTGATAGGACAGAATACAGAATTTGGATGGATGCTATCAGGACAAATGATAGTCAGCAAATCAGCAAACTTGAAAGTAGCTAGTATGGTAGCTCGCATTAAAGAAGACGAGCAGCTAGCAAAGTTTTGGGAAATCGAAGAAGTGGCTATCAATCAACATTTCAGACCAGAAGATCAAGCATGTGAGAAATTTTTTGCTGAAATTACGACAAGAAACATGGACGGATCATACACTGTCAAAATACCGTTCAAAGAATCAACACCAGAGTTAGGCCAATCAAAACCAAGAGCTGTGGCAAGGCTACAACAGCTCGAGAAAGAATTCGCCAAGGATAAAGACCTGCATCAACAATATGTATTCTTCATGGAAGAATATTTGAAACTTGGCCACATGCGAAAAGTACCGTACCACGGACTAAGTCAAGGCAAATATTATATACCGCATCAAACCGTAATTCGAGAAGAGAGCACGTCGTCCAGACTACGGGTAGTGTTGAGTGTATGACGCATCAAGCAAAACAAACACAAACGTGAGCTTGAATGATACGATGTTCGTCGGCCCTCGATTACAACAATACCCCGCGCAAATAATTCTAAGGTGGCGCAAGCATCGAATTGCATTTACTGCCGACGTTGAAAAAATGTATCGGCAAGCAAATTAAAATAAACAAAGATGACCTGCCGTACCAGAGAATAGTATGGCGCTTTAAGCCATCACAACCAATCCAAGAATATGAGCTAACCACTGTAACGTATGAAACCGCTTCGGCACCATTCCTAGCCATTAGGACTCTTCAGCAATTAGCCAAAGACGAAGAAGAAAACTACAAAAAAGCATCACAAGTCGCCTTGAGGGACTTTTATGTAGATGATGTACTATCGGGAGCAAATAATTTAGAGGAAGCACAAGAACTCCAAAAATCATTAGTTGGCCTGCTGCGAGCAGGTGGCTTCTCTCTAAGGAAGTGGTCTAGCAACTCAGCTGCACTCATGGGACAAGTTCCAGAAAACTTAAGGGGGAAATCAAACCTGCTATTGGGAAAAGAAACAAAAAAATCATTGGGAATCCTTTGGGCCCCATTAGAGGATGTGTTCATATTCAGAGCAAAAATCGACAATACGTCAGAAATAACTAAAAGGCACATTCTCTCCGAAATTGCAAAAATCTTTGATCCACTTGGATGGCTAGCCCCATTTATCATCAAAGTCAAAATGATGATACAAGATCTTTGGCTGCAACAGCGTGGGATGAAATAGTCAGCATTGAGACGTTGGAACGCTGGTCGCAATTCAAAGAAGACCTCAAAAACATTAATGAGATAAAAATCCCGAGGTGGTCATACTTCAATGGAGCACAAATGGAGCTTCTAGTATTCTGCGACGCCTCAGTGACAGCATATGGAGCCGTAATTTACAGCAGAACCATGATGTCGGGAAAACCGAACATAACGTTGCTACAGGCAAAATCTAAAGTAGCTCCTGCAAGGAACAAGACTACCCCGCCAAGATTGGAGCTCTGTGCTGCCGTCCTTCTAGCAAAATTGATGAACAAAACAAATGAAGCATGGGAAATAGAGAATGTAACGATTCATGCCTGGACAGACTCCGTGATAACCATCGGATGGATAAGAGGAGACCCACGTCGATGGAAAACATTTGTGGCTAACAGAGTTTGTGAAATACGCAGGTCAATACAGTCCGAATGCTGGAACCACGTGAAATCAGCCGACAATCCGGCAGATGTCATATCACGTGGAACCGAATTAAAAATCCTGAAAAATCTATCCATATGGTGGAATGATCCAGCTTGGATAAAGGATAAAAATCAGTGGCCAAAGACAGACATTGTACCAGAAATTCAACAAGAAGTAAAACAATGTCACCATGCCAATGTTAAAATACTTAAAGAAGAATGGACCCGATTTTCGAACCTGACACGAATGATAAGAATACTCTCCTTTTGCCAAAGGTTTATAAAAGGATCTCCAAAGGAAAACAATTTAGTGCCTGAAGAAATGTCCACGACCCTACAGACGATAATCAGATGTGTTCAGAAACAAGAACTATCTTCCGAATATCAAGCCCTAGCAGAAAAAAAGGGATCGAATAACAAAAGTAAGATACTAAATCTAAATCCGTTTCTGGATCAAAATGGCTAGATACGAGTTGGTGGAAGACTTGGGAATTCAACAGTACCGTTCAATCGAAAGCATACAATAATAATTCCGAGACACGCGCATTTGACAGAGCTACTGATAAAAAACGCACATGAAAGAACGTTACATGGAGGAAATCAGATAACAATAGCTTATTTGAGACGAAATTATGGATCATCAATGGAAAAAAGGCGACAAAATCAGTAATAAATCAGTGCGTTAGGTGCGTTCGTTACAAAAAAGAAACCGCACAGCAACAAATGGGAGAGCTTCCAACTCCAAGAGTGACATCTTCACCTCCGTTTAACCACACTGGAATCGACTACGCAGGCCCTATTCAGATTCGGGCAACTAAAGGCAGAGGACACAAATCGTACAAGGGCTACATAGCAGTCTTTGTATGCCTTGCCACAAAAGCAATACACCTTGAAGTGGTAAGCGATATGTCTTCGGAAACGTTCTTGGCAGCGTTTTGATCGAAGCCTGCCTAAATTCGAGACCCTTATGCCCACTTAGTGATGACGTCGATGATTCGATGGTACTCACTCCCGGACACTTTCTAATAAGGAGACCGATAGTATCACCACCAGACCCGATAAGCACGGAAATTAATCCTAGCCATTCCCATAGATGGAAATTGGTGCAAAAACTGAAGAGAGATTTTTGGAAGGCTTGGTCAACAGAGTACCTGAACAGACTACAGGTGAGGTACAAGTGGAACACGGTACAGGATAATTTGAAAGAAGGAACAATCGTTATCATAAAAGAAGACTTCATAAATCCAGCCCAATGGCCGCTAGGAGGAATAATAGAAGTTCATCCTGGCAAAGATGACCTTATCCGAGTTGTCACATTGAGAAAAGGCAACACAACACTAAAACGGGTCATAACCACCTTGATTCCATTACCAGAAGAAAAAAAAAACGAACCAACACAGGAAATACCAGAAGCCAATGAAAAAGCCGTAAGAGAAAATAACGGTAAAAATAGAAGCACGACCAAAGTTTGTCAATTCCTCCTACTAGCAATGTTCATTCTATGGACACCGACCAGTGAAGCAAACTACACGATTCATCATCCGCAAAAAGGCATATATGTGGAGCATATAGGAGTAGCAAGGATAAACAGAGGGATGTTCCGACTACAAATAAATATAGACAAGAAAAGAATCAACAAAGATGTAGAAAATGCTTCAAGAATCATCGAAGAATTCCAGGAGCTGTGCAAGAAGACAAGGGTCCTATCCCAGGAGACCCAGTGCGAACTATTGTCCAAGCACTTAATTGAAAGAGAAAAAGAGATTCTTCTTGTGAAAGAGAACATGCAGATAACAGAAACTCGCAGGAAAAGAGGATTATTTGGAGAACTACTCACCTCAGTCTTTGGAGTAAACGACGAGGTATACAAAGACATCAGCAGCATTTTAATAAGTACTATAATGATGAAATTTCAAATTTTTTTATGTTGAAATTTTGTGTTTTAAGGATTGGGACTCCTCAAAATCCAGAAACTAGGTAAATTATTCCGAGATTTGAAGCCGAAATCTTTGAAAAAAGGACGTCAAATGTATGTTGAGTTTTTGTCTTTAAAGCTACAGTAAAGTTAAATTTGTTTGATTGTTTGTCCTATAAGAATAATTCAAATAAGCCCTATTATCTTGCACTCGTTATTACAAATGAGAATATTTTATTCTTCCTATTCGCTTAGAATTTCCGCAGTCATCTTGTTGAAAAGTTCAAAAGAAAATTCAATTTAAAATCATATATTTTTTCAAACTATCGACACAATGGAGCGCTCCTCAGTCCCCAATTAAATTTAATGGAATTTTTAATACCTACGGAACGTTTACAATAATTGAACTTGAGAAAGAGAGATAATAAATCCCACGCGACTTTAGAAATTTCAATGATAAAAGTCATAGATTGTACTTAGAGTGATTCATTTAGAAAAATACTCGGGGATCATAAATCGACGGATTGTTTTTACCCTCGAGAGGAATCTTTTAGAAAAGTAATTGGATTAGTGCGCCGGTCTGGAAACCTGATAATCCTCTCTTTTGCGGAATCATTTTCAATTTACTCTTGTAGCATTAAGTTACAACATAAAATGTAATCAGCAATTTTTTCATTGACACTCTAACCTTTTGGAATTGGAAGACTAAAATAAATTTTTCTTTCTCAGCCACAATCCATCAAATAGTTATTAAGTGAATCAATTGTAAGCACCGCCACGTGCACAAGAAATGTTCTTTTTACAACCAAACGGCTTCCTTTGTAGTTTTTTTTCAAACGAAAACTCCGATATGAAATCTTTAATAATAATTTTCCGTCTTATGACCCTTTTTATTTATGTTACCTAGTTCCGCACTTGGGCTCTAAAGTACGTTTCTCTGCTGCCTTTATGACTTATTTTCTATTACGTCTCTGCTGCAGGCGGAGGTAATTGAAAAACTTCTTACTCGATATAATGTGTTTGTTAGATTTAAAATTTAGTTTTGCCTTACCTTTATTTCCAAGCGAAAATGGAATGTTTTGGAGTCAAAGCAAATATGCAAATTTAAAATTAAATTGTAATTATTTGGAGCAAATTAGAATCTTGAAGCAGCTTTTTAAAATACGATTAACTTGGGACGGCCTTTTGCCAGGTGAAAAGGTAATTTAAATATTTTCCTAATTTATTGTAATATGACTGACTTTTGATTAAACTCTTGTAGCAACGTTTGCACAAATAACATTTAGGATGTGGGTTTGTAGTCCGTAGTATAGAGGATTAAAATCCCAAAATGATTAGTTTTATTTAAGAATTTTTTTTATTTCATTCACAAATGTGCCTTTTGTTTTACTTTCCTAATATTATGTAATTTATGATTCCAATCAGAAAAAGCATCGTTCATTATGCATTCGGTTGCGTAGATCTAAAAACCCACGTCATATACTTTTCCAGGCAGTCATCCAGATAGACGAGACCATTACAGGGGACACAAAATGTCACTCTGGCTGAATCTAATACCGCAACTTCACAGACCCGGCGAAGGGGATGACGTCTCGATGCGCCATCATCATTTCCAGGAGGAGGACGATCAGTATTATGACGGTAAGAATTTTTTTCTGTCGCGAGGTTTGTAATTTCTTTTCCATGACGGTGAAATATCTTTTTTTTTGTTTCGCGTTACTAAAGATGCGATTTTTTTGGCCTATGAGGAATGATTAAGCGTTCTTTGTATGACAAAATAATGGGGGCAATAATACTTTCTGTCTGGACCACGCAAAAAATATTGTATGTGACTTTGATCGATTATATTTTTTGGACAATAAAATGTGTATCATTTCTGAAGGAATTATGTGTTTGAAGGTGCCGCGTTATCCTATATGAAAAACTTTAATAGCTTTCAAAACTGTATGATAAAGATGTGACGCTAAGCACGTTTCTAGACATAAAGGAAGCGTTACCAATATGTAACTGGATAGAAGCCAGCCTAAGAAACAGGGTAATCACATCCAATCTGGGTGAGCACACGGTAGAAGCAAAAGTGAATAAAAAGCTGCTCACAAGAAGGTGTTTTATCGCCATTATACACATCGGAGAAGTTAGCAAGACATTGAAAGCAGGATCCTTAAGATGCACCTCTGCTTATGCTGCTATATTACTGCTTTGTCCTGCTATATTGATTTCCATTTTGGTTGCTTACTTCACCCTTGGCAACGCATTGGAAGCTATGGTTCTGCCTCATCCTGCTTTAAATCACACCGGCTACACTTACTATTTTCGAGACATAGAGATTTCTATTATTGTTCTTCATCCTTGGCTTGGCAACAAACTGGAAGCAGGCTCGCTCCAAAATGTTCCTGCTTGCGTTGCTATCGTCCTGCCTCAAACTGGTTCAATCACCCCAGCAACACCTAATATTTTTGAGATACACACTGGTGGCATTACAAGAGTCTAGTGGTAGGAATACGGCGAGCTCGAGACACTGTTGCCAGATGTATCGTAATGAGTGCTTGTCTCTGTATGTTAGTATATTCGACGAAAAGATCTAATCCAAACAAACCCGTACTTTTGTAATGAATGCTAGTCTTTGTATGTTGGTATTTTAGACGAGAAGAGCTAATCCAAGCTAACACGTCCCTATACTAAGTGCTAGTTTTTGTATGCAGATATTTTAGACGAAAAAAGCTATTTCAAAGTAGCCCGTCCTCATACTAGGTGCTAGTCTTTGTATGTTGGTACTTTAGACGAAGAGAGCTAATCCAAACTAACCCGTCCTTTTGTAATGAATGCTAGTATTTGCATGTTGATATTTAGGCCAAGTCATTTTACCTCTAGTTCAACAGATGATCGTACAAATTCAGGAAGACCTAATTCGGGATATGAGAATATTCCCCACTATCATCAACCCTCCAGCGCTGCAGCTTCAGTTTCCAATGATGGAGTGATTAACTTGGATCCAGCATAGTTTCCGAGACATTCTGTTGTTGATAATAATTTTCTCTTCCTCACAAGAATGTGCAGGAAAACGCTCGCATATTACCACTCCATTCCGACCCGTTTTCGAAGAATATCTCCCTATTAGATGCTCCCATTTCAAATGTTCAGTGGAAATCTCAACAATTTCTCAATAGAGTCGTATCGGATGAACAACCCCGCTATTTCCAGTCATCGGCTCTGGCCCAATCAAATAATGATCCTTTTTCTGCGGGATTGGTGGGTGATCGTAGTTCCGTAAGCGAGCCCAGTACGTTTAATGGTAATGCCGAACGATTGAGCAACAGAAATCATCGAACAGGTCGCATTTCGCAGGTTCGTTTTTCTGATCTAGATTATGATGGAAATCCCCCTAATAGAATTCGTCAGAAACTATTCCTTTGGCAGATCTTGTTGAACGTTTTAATGATCTGAATTATTCGCCACTTCATAATCGCTCCTTTCAACCTCGCGATAGTCATCTCCCGGTCTAAGGATGTCAGTCGTTGGAACATTAAATATGACGGACATCAAAGTTTGTCAGATTTCTTGGAAAGAATTGAAGAATTAAGGTTGTCTAGAAGGGTCACAAAGGATCATCTTTTACGTTCCGCTTCTGAGTTATTCATTAAGGATGCCTTTTTGTGGTACCGTACTAGTAAATTTCAAAGCTGGGACGACTTAGTAACCCAACTGCGAGAAACTTTCATGCCCTATGATTATAAATTTTTTTTGTGGGACGAAATTCGAAAACGTACTCAGGGTGCTCAGGAACGAGTTATAAGTTTTGTAATCGCTATGGAAAAACTTTTTCGGAAATTACCACAGGAACCCTCTGAAGAAGCTAAACTTCAGCTTATTCGTAGGAATCTTTTGCCATACTCACAAATTCAACTAGCTACTCAACAGGTTTGTTCTGTCAAAGTTCGTATCCAATTTAACCGAGCTATTGAAGAAACACAGGCACGCGTACAGCGTTTCGTACCTCCTCCTGCTAACTATCGTTATTTATTGGAGCCAGAGTTGGCTTATTACAGGCCCACTTATCAGGTCCACACAGCCCTTGTTGAAGCCGACTCTCTAATTTCTAAACCCCAACAGACGTTGGTTAATTCTGCAAATATTGACGCCGTCTCCGCAATGTCCGAGTCTTTCTGCTGGAACTTCCAAAAATCTGGTCATAAGTTCAGGTAATGTGGTGAACCAAGGTAAAAGTTTTGTTATCGTTACGGTAAGCCAGATTGTACCACCTCCTCCTATCCAGATTGCTTAAAAAACCGGGTAACGGCAAGGTCTTAGGCCAGAAATCTTGCCTAACATTGAATTCAATGGCCAATTTTTCTCGATTATGTCCTAGTCCATGCAAAAAACGATGAACGTCTCATCTCTACCTCCAAGTTGAAATATATGGAAAGTCTTTCCTTGGACTGCTTGATAGTAGTGCTTCCAGAACTATCCTTGGAGCAGAGGGTTGGAAAACTTTGAGTTCTTTTTGTCAGTTAGAGCCAACTACCTCCTATTGCGCTGTGGCAAATGGCTAGAAGTGTCGTCATTGGCTGCGTCTTATTGCCTCTCCGTCTTCGAGAATGTACGGTTCTTATTGACGTATTGATAGTCCCATTTGTTCCTCATCCACTTATTCTTGGAATTGATTTCTCGACCAGAATAGGAATCATTCCCGACCTTTACGCCGGTGAGTGGAGCTTTTGTTCTAATAATAGCATGAACAATCGCGATGCGGAGGTTGCTTCTATCCAAAGCAGAGGAAATTTAACCTTTGAATAGGAACGTAGCTTACATGCCGTAATTGACGAGACTTTCACGAAAATGAGTGAGAAACTGGGATGTACTACGCTTGTGGAGTTGGTCATAAAGAGTGATTTACCCCCGATAAAACAGCGTTACCATTCACGGTCCCTAGGGTTGTAGAGGAAAGTGAATGCTGAGTTGGATAAAATGATTACCGATGGTATTGTAGAGCTGTCTGAGTCTCCCTGGGCTTCCCCAATTGTCATGATTAAAAAGAAATCTGGTGGTTGGAGATTTTGCGTGGATTTCAAGGCTCTTAATCGAGTTACAGTTTCGGATTCCTATCCTCTTCCATGAGTTTCTAATACTTTGGACAAGTTTCGTGATGCACGATATCTCAGTACGCTAAATATTAAGTCAGCATACTGGCAAATTCCTATCGCAGATTCATCAAAACCCCCTTACCGCCTTCACCGTCCCGTCTCGTGGACTCTTCCAATTTAAGCGAATGCCGTTTGGTCTCACCAATGCCCCTGCTGTCTGACAAAGGCTTATCGACCGTGTTATTGGTGTCGAGTTTGATAATTACGTTTTTGTTTACTTGGATGATGTGATTATGTACACGCCTACTTTCGAGGATCACCTTAGAATTCTGCGTGAGGTAATCAATCGTCTCGATCTTGTGAATGCACCTGTGCTTTCCTGTCCTAATTTTGACAAGCCGTTTACGATACAATGCGACGCATCTGATTTCGGACTTGGAGCTGTTTCAACTCAGATGCAAGATGACGAGGAACACGCCATATGTTATCTCAGTCGATCTCTAAATCAGAATGAACGGAAGTAAACGACCACCGAAAAGGAGTGTTTAACAGTGCTATTTGCGATTGAGAAATTACAGCCTTACATTGAGGAAACCAAATTCACTATAATCACTGACCACTATAGCTTGAAGTAGCTTAATTCAATTAAAGACCCGGTTGGACGTATTGCTCGTTGGGCTGTAAGAGTCCAGCAATACGATTTTGAGGCGGTTCATCGGGAAAGAAAATAAAACATTGTTCCTGATACTTTGTCCAGACCGGTTCCAGTAATAGAGGCTATAACGAATACCCAAAGTGTTTCTGATGATTCCGAAGTATCTCCAGACACTTCGGATAAGTGGTTTAAGAGGATGTACAGTAATGTCACTAAATATCCTTCTAGATACCCTCTTTGGTGGATTAATAAAAACAAGCTCTTCAAGCGAGCTAAGATAAAGTACCCATCCTTGTCCAGTCCAAGTGATTTTTGGTTACAGGCTGTTCTGAGAGATCAGCGTTCAAATATTGTCAAATCTTATCACGATCCTCCAACTTGTGGACATTTTGGTGTCTTCAAAACTTTAGGCCGAATTGTTCAGAAATATTACTGGCCTCAAATGAGGAATGATATACAGAAATTCGGCGCTGTCGAAATTCGACAGTCGAATTTGTCTGGAAACTAAACCCGAGCAGAAAGCTCCATTTGGACAAATGCGTAGCTTACAACCTATAGCTTCCAAACCATGGGAAATCATTAGCATTGATGTTGTTGGCCCCCTTCCACGTTCTAGTTCAGGTTTTCCTTATGTTTTACGGTGTCGGATGTGTTTAGCAAATTTTGTTTATTCTTTCCTCTTCGCGCAGCAAGATCAAGTGGTATCTTGAAGTGGTTAGAGGATCATGTTCTTTTGGTCTATGGTATACCTATGAAAATTATTTTAGATGACGAGTCCTAATTTCGTAGTAAGGTTTTTCAGGATGTTATTAAGGGTTATGGCATAGAGATCCGGTACAGAGCTTACTATCATCCCCAGGCTAACCCTGCGGAGAGAGTTCATAAAGTACTTAAAACTATCCTTTCCAGTTATGTGAAAAATGATCATAGACACTGAAATAAATTTCTGGCGAAAGCTGGGTGCGCTATCCGGTGAGCAACACATCTATAACTTGACTCCCAATTTTGTTGTGCTTGGACGTGAAGTAAGGTTGCCACACGGTGAATCCAAGTTGCCGGCTCAGGATGATTCGAAGGAATTTGACCCACATGGAAGATGCCTCCAACTGTGTAAGGTATTCTCTGACGTCAGAAGAAGTTGATTAGAGCATATGAAAAATCAAATCATACTTACAAGCTTAGAAGGCGTAATGGTTGATAACGAAGTCTGGCAGAGGATAGCCTGTGCAGGTTCTACCAGAGGCCGGATTCTCGTCTAAAGGAGTAAAGCTCCCTGATAGAACGAATGTTTTGTCATTGTCAACGTAATCGAAAAGCAAACGAGAATGATAAAGACAAAAAAATTTGTTCCCTCGGGGAGCTCTACTCCCTGGCCCAAGAATCGCCCCCCAGGTGACTTAATAAACTGCCGTACATGTGTGATGTCACTGCGAAATGCTATGCAGGCTTAAGTTTGCGATATTTGTAGATGAAAAGCCCAATCCGGCAAGCTATATGGAGAGTATCATTGCTCTGGAGTCTAAGTGTCCAGAGAATGCTCTCCAAGGACAAATAGGAGACGTTGATTGGAACAAGTCTACGATGAGCATAAATCAATACTACAATGACTGTTTATTGAATAGAAATATGCAAGCAATATATTATAGAGCTAATAAGCTAGGAAAATGAGGGAATGCCATACCTTGCTGGAAAGTTTATATTTCCCAACTGAGTCACAGTTACCTGACACCAATCGAAGCCTAGTGTCGAGCAAAACCAAAAAGCATCATAAATTAAACCTTGGAAATGGTAAATTGTAGTTCCCGATTCTCAACATAATTAATCTTTCCATGTTGTGTTCGATATACACAACATCGAAAGCAGATCGAATGAATTCATAGAACTAACTATAGAAACTAACAACAATAATATCAAATGAAAATTGATTACAAAAAACCCTTTGCAAGTGAACAATTCATAAAAACCATTATAAACACATTCAGTAATCCATCAAAAGTCTAATATGTCCTACCAGTTAACTTACTTGAGAGTTGTTTTCGAAACAGAAAGGTGAACCTATTTGTCTAAATGTGACGGCGCAAAATTGCACGAATAAATCAGATAAAGTAATAGTAAATGAGATTTTGCAGCGTAAGAAACAAAAGAGTAGGTACAAATCAATTGATTACTAATAATAGGAAAAAGCTATTCTCTTTGAAAACGATGCTGATATTTTACAAAGCAGTAGTAGAGAAAAATCAATTGGAACATGCTTGGGAGAGCGTTCTTGGTTTCATAAACAATACCTATAGTTTCTGCCAGCATTTTTGTATTGCATTTCAAACTATCACATAATTTCTGTTGCAAAAGAAAAATAAACATTTTACTCGTTATTCTAAAGTTGCTATAAAATTATACTATTTAAATGCCATCAATATTTTATACAAAAAGGAATCTTTACACTCCGCTTCTACAAAGTAGAAATTTGTTTACAAAAATTCTTCAATCTCACCTAAACGTTCCCTGACAGAATTCCTAAAATATCGACAATATTCCTTCAAGGTGAAAATATATAAAATGAAAATATTTTTTTGGCGAATGCCTTGGTAAGAAAATGAATAAATGTATGTCGTATCGGGCAATAAATGAATATAAATGTTGCCGACTGTATACATTTTTGAACCCAATTGGGAGGGGGCTTATGAGAAGCTTGGGCCAATTATTTATTTAAAATAAGCACTGTGTTGTATATCAGATAATATTATTAGAATTTGGCTCATAGACAATAGGGAACTTGCACATTTTTTTTTTATTTCAAAAATGTGATTTACTACACTAAAGACATAGTGCTGAATTACAGAAGCTCTGCAACAGCAAGATACAAATGCAGGACCTGCAAGTCTGACTTTTTGTATTACAGAAGCAGAATGCATTTGCATGTCGCCTGCAAATTTGCGCCTGTGATTTGCGCATGGCGAAACGGTCCCGTAAGTTCTTGCAGTCACTTTGACAACTTTGACATTTCAAACTGGTAAATCCAATGAACTATAGCTAAAAACTGGAATGCGTACACATTGCCATATCTGCCAAAAAAATGAAGCCATGAAAGACAGATGCCACAAGGGGGAATGTTGTTTTTTTCTGTTGCTCGCTGACATATGACGTTTTCGAAAGTTTTGTCATATTTCCCTTCACAGGTTTCATCAATTGGAATACGTGTTGGAAGAATTTTCGCCATTTAACATAATGAGTGCGACAAAAACAGGTATCCCCTCCGCAGCAGCCGCACTAGGCCTCACGTTCGCCATATGTGTTCGCATTCCAGTTTTTGGTTATAGTTCATTGTGTAAATCTAATGTAGCGCCCAAACACTTTTTTGACAAATATGACGGACTTGCAGGTTTTTTTCTGTAATTTGCTCGTTCCTGCAAATAGAGCACATCTGCAAGTCGGCCATATTTGCAGAAGTGCAAATTTGCAGACGCAAATATACTGGAATTGGGCCCTAAGTCATACCAAATATCAAGCATCAAAAATTAGCCTTTAATTTTTTATAAATATTTGTTACGCTCGAAACATCGCCATTTGAAATGACCTATTAGTGTGACGTCACTCGACAACAAAATTCCGATGACAGTGACGAGCACATAGATTGACGAGCACTTCGAACTTTGAACAGGTAGATAAGATTATGGTTATGTGGTTATGTATGCAGTTTCTGATAGATTTGACATTGGCAACACCGGCAGCACATGACGTGGTAGCGGCGCGACCCGATTATTACTGCCTTGTTACGTCACGACCCATAGAAACACGTTTTTGATCGCGTCATGAATTTCGAATTATTTGGTATTTCCGATTGAAGATTTTGGAGACCCGAGATAAGATAATTATATTTTTTTTCCTAATTGCATCATTTATTAGGATGAATATTATTGTGTTTTATTATTTATTCCATATTTAATTTAATGTGCAAGTTCCCTATTTTGAGTACCTACTTATGTATTTGGATCATTCAAGTTTTTAATTATTCACGTTAAGTATTTTTCCAATGAAGTCTAGGATAGAGTTGGAGAGATGTTGTTCAGGTCTGCACGCAGCATCATCTGCCAGTCCAACCCTATGCATGTGGTGTTTCAGCTTACAGTGTTCAGTGTATAAACCGGTTGGGGTTTTCAGCTTAGTTGCTTCCAACCAAGCGTTCTTTCAGCGATTGTCGATTGCCTGTGTCATCCCTGGCAGGTTTTGCGAATGTTCGTAGGCTTTGTTGTCCGCCCAGGTTTTAATGGTCTGATTTGCCATGTTATGGGCAATACCGGTTACCGGTTTCCTTCCCTAATTTGCTTAGAGCTTCCTGACAGCTCCAGACTGCTCTTGAATTACAGTAGGTGGAGCTAAGCGCCTCCATGGTTTCGTGAGTTTGGGGCCGATTCTGCAGCCTCCTCACAGCCATTTCAATGGCATGCACTTCCGCTTGAAAGAAAGATGGTTGCATTGTTCTCTAGACTGATTACGTCCGAACGTCCATATGATCTATTCAGGACGTATATAAGACGTACACTTTTGTACGTTCTATGTAGGTACATTTTTAAACATCCATATTACGTACAGTTACGTCCACCATTTTGCTTTTATGTTTAAAGTGTAAAATACAAACAGATCCGTAGGAATTTAAATTTGAATAAAGTCTGTTTTTTTTAAAGATAAAAGTCAAAATGACATTAAAATCTGCCAACATAGTTACAAAATTTTTGACTTAGGGAATAGACCTGTCTCGCATAAATAGAAAAAGAGAGCTTAATTGTAATAAATACAAGTTAGAAAGTAATAAAATATGACATGCGCGCGCAACTCGTAGGTTCAGTGTAGCCAGATTCTATTGATGCAGAACAAATGTAGACAATACAAATCGAACATTATAACATTAAAGAAGTGATATAGTGTCAAGTGTTCTACAATGCCCTAAATCAGACAAAAGAAGCGCTTGAAAAGTGTATGTTAACATCGTTTGCACTTTTATTTTGATAAATGTTTCATCCGGCAACATCGCACAATGAAATTGCAAAGGAATATGTCAAGTATAATCAAACATAACATTAAACGACACTGCGGTGAGTTCAAGTAATATGTAAAGTATTAGTTTGCTCTTTGTCGTATTACACGTTACAAAAAAAGAAGGAACGATTCATTCTGAACTGGCCCCTGTAGCGCTACTTTGGTTTTTCAGTGAGAAAGCGGTGGGTTCGAGTTTTCGGAAAACTCGGGCGCCACCCTTAGGGGTTCATGCATCTGTTTTTCCGACGAAATATGTCCGAAAAACCTTCTATTTTGACATATTTTTATAGGATTATGTCAGAATAGAATGTTTTTCGGACATCTTTCGTCGGAAAAACGGATGCATGAAAAGTACCCCTTAGGATTAAAGTGGTTAAGGGCCCACGTGCACTAGGTAGCTTTTAAACAGTGGAGACGGAAAAACCAGAGGTCTATGCGCATTTTCCCCAAAATGAAACACACAATATCCAACAATGTAGTTTTTATTAATTCCCAAAAGTAAATAACAATACGAAACGGATGAATGTAAATACGAGGTAGCGTGAATGAAAATTAAAGGGAGTGCGAGAGAGAGAGAGAGTGTGTGCGAACGAATACTGGCGGGTGAATTAAGTAAATGAGAAGCGACAGAAATGAAAGTCCCCACGGTACGGTAAAAAACGGTTAGATGACGGTAAAATCGGAAAGAAGCTCCAACGGACATTAACGGTCGGTTCCGTCCCTTCAGCGCCGGCTTGGTTAATTAATCTGGCTTGTTAATAATCTGGATAGAGCGATGAGCACTTTCTGCACTGATACGTAAGGACAGAGAGCGCCACCGTGTAACGTGTTCCAATCACATGGCCCCCTCGTGTCCGTCCTGGAAAGAATAAGGTAAACCTCATTCAATCCAGGTTCGTCGCAATGTATAAGCACCTCCCTCATCCAGATTGTGTGGGAGCACATATTCCAGATAGAGCGATGAGTACTGCTATACCGATACATAAGGACAGAGAGCGCCACCGTGTAACGTGTTCCAATCACATGGCCCCCTCGTGTCCGTCATGGAAAGAATAGGGCCACCGTGTACGTGTTCCAATCACATAGCCCCATTCAATCCAGGTACGTCGCAGCATATAAGCACCTCACTCACCTGGATAGGACTCGGCAACGGTCGGTCGGCAACGGTCGGGTCGGCGCTGACGGTTCGGAAACGGTATTAGCAGCTTACCTCGGTATGGGTAGGTAGCTGCTGGTCTGGTCGGTACGGCGGACGGAATTCACTATTCTTGGCCGTGTTCGCTAGTTTTATAGAAAAATCCCGGCGGGGGAAACGCGTCGGTAGTAGGAATTGCTAGTCGGAGAAGCAAAGGCTCGATGCACGTCGCGCGAAATTGTACCGAAGCCCGTGACTGAAACGGCATCAGCTGATCGCGAAAAGCAAGAACTCTCGGAAAAGCCTATTTTCCATGGACCATTTATTAGGAAAATAGGTTAAATGAAATCGCGTTATTTTATCAAGCAGTTTTAAAGAAGAAACAGAGATTGTAGTCAGTCGAATACGGAAATACGGAAAAACTCTAGTAACGGCGTTACACCCCTGAATAAGAATATGACGTAAGCCTGAAACAAACTTGCTTCTCATTGAAC
Source organism: Ceutorhynchus assimilis (assembly GCA_917834065.1). Classification (NCBI taxonomy): domain Eukaryota; kingdom Metazoa; phylum Arthropoda; class Insecta; order Coleoptera; family Curculionidae; genus Ceutorhynchus; species Ceutorhynchus assimilis. Next base: position 22,834,636 of record OU892280.1, on the reverse strand, counting down.
GTTCACCTGCAGCCTACAAGCGACGCGCGCAGTCCAGGTAATAGGAGATCGGTCTATTATCTTTAAAAAAAACAGACTTTATTTGAATTTCGCTCTCATTTATGGTCACTTTGAAAGACAAATGATGACGTAGATTTTGAGGTATAATATCCTTGTTCCGAGATTGAGGTTATGTCTTTATGTCTTATGTGAGGTGAATCTGTGGTGAGGTGGCGTCGGTGGCGAACGACACGGTAGGTTAGAAGCCTGAGAAATTTTGTGCAAAAGTTATGTGAAAATTATTTAATAAAGAAAATACAGCAACAATTCAGTTAATTAGACGAATCCCTTCAAATTCAGAAGTGAGATAAGCAAAAAAGTTTATGTGTTATTGTGATGTTGATGGATGTTTCCAGAACACGAGGTTAAAAATTAGTTCTTCTGTTAACTGTAGACCTGCTTCTAAGGTTATGGAAAGAATATTCCCTTCCCAATTTATTAATAATAAATTAAGTTCAGTCAGTTCAGTGAAACAGTGTTGTGCTAATTAGTTTACCAGAGTCCCAACCCAATCAATCCTTAACAGAATGTTGCTGCAGTTCTTTTAGGTTATGCTTTATTTATGTAGGTATAGTTGCAATACTTTTGAATTAATGTTTTTCTTTTGTTGTTATTCCAGGTTTAGTAAGCTAATAGCGAATAAATAATAAACGATTTGAGTAAAAAAATCCTCTTTTATTTGGTTTGCAATATGTACTTAATTAGGTCTTCAAGATGTTTATGGACGTTCTTTATGGCTCTAAGTTGTACGTCTTTAAGACGTATTATGGAGTTGACATACGACTTGCCCATTACGTCTTCAAGACGTACTTGGCTCTAAAATCGACGTCCTACAAACGTACAGTATGTCAAAACGTTACATCTTATGTACGTCTTTGGAATGTAATTGTGTTTGTTGGGTTACCTCGGTTTTGCACTATAAACGCCCGCTCCCACCCCCCACCCCATCAGTGTCTTCGATCCATCCGTGAACAGATACAGATCTGCTTTTAGTAGGGAATGCTCATTCTGCACCCACTCTTCTTTTCTTAGGAAGGCCATTATGTAGGGTAGGTCGCTTGTTGTGTGTATTCTTGGCATAAGGTCCGTAGGCATTCCCAAACCGCTGTGTGTTTTCATGAACTCCAGCAGGTCGGTGCCTCCCAGGTTCCCCTTGTCATCCACTCGATCTCTGTTCGTGTGCTGTATTCTGTGGGTCCATGGCTGCTGTTAGCGTAGTGCTGAAAGCTCCTGTTATTGCCAAACAGGCCTGTCTTTATAATCCGTTGAACATGTTTTGGGCGGTGCGCTGTTGCCTTTTTCCCCACCAGACTACTGAGTCATATGTTATCATTGGTCTGATGATCATGATATATAACCAGTATATTTGCTTGGGCCCAATTCTCCATGATTTGCCACAGATCCTGCGGAACGTCCATAGTGAGTAGCTAGCTTTCTGTATTATTTTTGCCAGATGGAAGTTCCAGGTGAGCCTTTTATCTAAAGTATTTCCTAGATATTTGACTTCGTTTGCAAAGGGTACCACCACCTCTCGTAGGTTAAGGGGTATCAGATGGTTAAGCTTCCTTTTCCTAGTAAAGGGCTTAACAATTATTTTATCAGGATTTATTGTCATTCCTTCACTCTCGCATCATGCAAATTTCCCCTGTAGGATCGTCGTTATATACCTGTTCTCAACCAACTCGCGAATCCAGTCACAGATAAAAGGTTCAATTCCTCTGAAAATAGCTCGATTCATAGAGAGACTGGCTGACTTTGTTACCAATCTCTGAAGGAGAAGTTCCGTCGATTTGCCACTCCGATAGGTGTACTGATGTACTCCAATGGCCCTTCTTTGATGCGTGCGTTCAGCACCAAGGCTGCCGTTACGGTACAATTGTACTGAATTCAGTACACAATCAGCTAATTCAGTACATCAGTACAACCTTCTGAAAAACCATCCAATTGCCGTACGAAACTCTAACTTCAAATTGTAGGTATTTGTTAAATAAGAAAAAACACTATTTATAATTAATTTGGTTTTTTCATGGGTTATGGGAATAAGGAGTAAAGAAAACCACTTATCTTATGGGCGACGTTTCGTATAATATATATACTTTTTCATTTATACGAAACGTCGCCATAAGATAAGTGGTTTTCTTTACTCCTTATTCCCATAACCCATGAAAAAACCAAATTAAGAATGATCCAGGGAAATGAATATTCTTTCAACTATTTATAATAATAATTGTATTCTTTTTTTGAAATAATTGTTTCAAGTCACAAATAATCCAGCCCGGCTCTTGCTGCGATCTAGTTGCTGGAGGAAAGAGTAGCTCGCAATTTTAGATTCAAATTTTGACACCCAGAACAGTTTAGGTCTGCCTCGAGCGGATCGAGCAGAGTGCTGAGTAACGTGACGTCACAGAGATGTCAAGCCTAATGAACTCGTGCACTGCAAAAGTGCTCTGGATTGAATTTATCAACTATAGTTCATTTATTTAGGTTATGTTTTTGGGAATCCCGAGTTGCTCTTGACTTCATTTAGCTAGATTTATAGACAAATTATTAAATTAAAAACAATTCCATTTCAGACTTCCATCGATCTATACATAGATCTATACATTCAACATCCACTTTTACATAGATCCATATAATACCACTTTTATACATTCCAATTTTTGAATTTGCCGCCATTCAGTACAATTTTGTCAGATTCAGTACAATTTCTTTTCAATATTCAGTACGCTACCAAAATCGTTCACGGCCGCCCTGTTCAGCAAAGTCTAGAGACTTTTCAGAAGGAATGATGAAAGAATTATTGGTCTGAATGATCTAGGCTGATGGACGGCTCTACCTTTTTGGATATATACTAATGATACTACCTTTATGCTTGAACAGCTAGTTGGTATATGTGACACCAAGCTAGGCTTGATCTGAATATCCTAGTTAATGAAGGTAGAAGGAGGCCACTGGTCTCAGTTGGGAATCACGTTTTTGCAGTAATATTCCGGCTATACCATCCAGGCTATCATCTGTATGTACTTCGGTCTCCATCTTTGGGTGATAAATTACAAGGATGGGCCGATCAATGACCTATTATCACAGTTAGACAGAGTATTCCATTCATAAAATACTATTTGTTGTGTTGAAAACATGTTTATAGGCCAGGGGGGATTAGGGGTTTGGGCGGTCCATGGTGGGGATAAGTCGCCCGATCTAAGTCCGGCCTCAACAGCTGTTCCCTGCCACGTACCAGGCTCAATTGGTCCCGCCCCAAAACCAAAACGATGATATTCGAAAAGTATTCCAGACTAACACAAACATATCTTCTGTATCGGTCTTTTTTTAACATATATACTAATCATCATCGCATAGGAAAGAGACATCAAGATACTTTGGGCCAGAACGGAATGTATTACTACGACAAACAGGAGGCTGAGTTTAGTCTAGTGCTGTGTTGCCAAGTGTAATTGAAAGGCAGGACTTTATACCTGCGTTAGAAAGAGAAAATAAATATTACGACCACATGTGGCATTTTAGTAGTGGGGGAATTTGGTCAAGATAGAAAGAATCGGACATGTTGTCAACATATATTTTTGTTTATAAATCCGTCTATCTGTGATAATAGTTCATTGGGGCCGATTAATAAGCTTCTGCTTAAGATGTTCAAATGCCATCTGTACCGATTCGCCCCAATTCTATTCGATGTTTTTCCGCGTGAGTGATGTTAGAGGTATACCTAGAGCAGCATCATCTTGAACAAATTTTCGGAAGAATCCAGTTAATCCCAAAAATGTATGCACTTGCTTGACAGTATCGATTTTTGCTGCACCAGGTCGCACACCTTGTTCATATATTTCAAAGCCTAAGTAATGCATGGACATGGCGAATGTTTAATGTCAAGTTCTCACTTTTAAAAGGGAGCGAATACTTTCTAAATTTTCTTCAGGAATTGTACTAGGTAAAATGACATCATCCAAGTAAACTGCAGCAACATTGCGATATGGAGCTAGGATCTTGTTCATCGTGCGTTGGAAGACTGCTGGAGCATTGCATAAACCAAATGGCATCCGATTTTATTCATATTGTCCCTCTAGTGTTATAAATTATGTTAAATGTTTACTTTGTTCAGCAATAGTTATATGGTGGTATCCACAACTTAAGTCTAAGGTAGTGAAAATGGAACATCCTCTCAACTTATCTATTTGATCATCGATTCGAGGTAGAAGGAATCTATCCTTGATTGTTTTCAGGTTTAATTCTCGATAATCAATGCACATTCGGTCTTTTCCGTCTTTCTCCTCTACAAGTAGCACGGGAAAAGCGTATGATGTATCAGATTCCCGAATTATTCCTGCGCCCGAAAGTTCTAATATAGTTGCCCTCAATTTTTCTTTTTCCGGTTCAGAGGCATTTCCATTAATCAATAAACATATTGAGCTGGGGGCACTTGGTTTGAAAGTTATTTAAGCTGAAATATTTATATTAAAACGGTTTCGTTATAGGTTCAGTACGACCACAACTCAAAGAACGTCCATTCTACGTTCACTACGCCAACCCACCACCTATGACAGCAACAAAACCTACCTCAACAACAACCACAATGCCCACTCCGCCACCACCAAAATCGGATACAGCTCTACAGGCAACCACCACAGAGTGTCCTCCAAATACTACCATAATATTGCAAACGAAAAATCCAAATAATTTATTGAGGTAACAATTAACCATTTTCTAGAATGTATTGTAACAAAGCTGATTTTTCAATAGAAAACTCGCCTCGAGTCACTACCAATCCTACACAACTGCGCTGACGGTTACAATTGCAGTGGGCTGTTTTCTGTTGCTGCTCAACGTTTTAATATTTGCTGGAATTTATCATCAACGAGATAGAGGAAAGAGTAAACAAAAACAAAAGGAGGCATTGGCAGAACAAGGTGAGATAATATTCAAGTTTTCATCACTATATAAATTAAAAACTTCTCTAGGTATGTGTGGTAGTTCTTCAGGAGATTCATTCGACAAAACCTACGAAACCAGACAATACAACTGTACGAAAAGTCCTTATCACGCCATGTCAAGGCAAAACAGCTTCAAGCAAAGAGAAACTGTGCCGAACTTTGTCGGCGACTATCATTCTGCGGACAAAATTTCGTTGGCCGAGGTCCAGATCACCGAGCTTCCGCTGCAGGAGTTCAATTCGTCGCCGCCTCCTGCTAAACGGCCGGAAGGTGATATATTTTGCTGTTTATACTTACAATCGTTATGGTGTATAGTAAACACGCCTATATTTTAGATGTTTGTGAAATAATTGTTACATCTCTGCCAAAGGATCAATTCAGTTTTGGCTGCAGATCTGGGTGCGACTCTGTTTTATAGTTTTCTGGATTTATTCAGAATGTCTTACATCATTTATAAAAAAGATTTCCCTTTTCTTTTTTTCTTTTTTTTTTTGGCTTGATGAAAACAATCGAAATAACTCCTTTATCGGAACTACTATAATAGTTATTTACATTACAAGTGCGTTTATGAACATGATTACAATAACGAGTGTGAAACTCGGTCTATAACCTCGTCGTTTTAATCATACGAGTTTTGTAGTCATGTTTCAACCCACGTGTGATGTTCAAAATAAGAATGTTTTTGCAATCATTTTCGTTTATTAGTTGTTGTCTACCATCATTTTACCTTTACCGTGTAATGACCCGGGAAAAATAAACCCGTAATTTACAATGTCTTAACTGTAATAATTAAATGTAATTAAATAATCAAAAACTGAATTTCCTGTAATTTTATCAGTATCAATAAATTGAAAATTAAACAAATTAACTTTGACCCAAATTAATTAAAATATCTAAAATACGTTCAAATCAAATCCATAAAAATATTAAAATCAAGGTAAAAGAAATTAAACTGGTGATTTACAAGTTAAAGTGTCCTCTACATTCTTTCCCATTTCATTGACCCTAAATAATCATACAATTTTGACAAAGTTTTCGTCATCATCCGAATGAGAAAGTTTTTTTTTTTTGGAATAATATCTAGGTCGACCAATAGAATTGAATTACAGATGGTCAAACAACCGCCCATATTTTCGATTTTGGTGATTTATGGCCGACACATTCTTATACGAAATCTGTTGACCCTGATAATCCAGGAAATTGCGACATAATTCGATTTTAAACAAATAAAAGAGGAAGGTTAATGAATGATGGACATAGGAATTTTTTGGGGGAATCGAAAAAAATTTAGTATAACGCGCCCAAGTACTCTCTTTTAATTAGTAAGATGGTAAATGGCGAGCGGTTTTATTGGTGGTGTTTATTTCCTTGGGCGGCTACTAATAAAATTGTGGAGGGGGTCTATTCGCAAATGAGAGAAACAAATTATTAAAGTTTACCAAATTATACTTTATTATACTTAAATATTAAAAAAATTAAATAAAACAAATATTTTCCCAAGTCTTACAGCCACTTCTAGGTTTACCAATTCAATTTACTTCACAACTTTTCAAACTTTATCATCCTACAAGATTTCTTCCTTTATTATTTCCGCCCTGGAATTATCCATATTATAAAGCTCCACTTCTTTACTCTCAATAACTTATAGTTTATTCATTTATTCTTCTACACAATACTTTCGATACAAATTCCAAATAAAACTACCAATTACCTATAACTATAAATTCTAAAATTCTTAAAACCCCTAAAGTCATTTACTGACAACTTATACAGAACAATTATTTAAATTCATAAACCTACTTACTCAGATTAAATAGTAACAACTATATTTTTATTAAAACCTTACAATAATTCTAATTGATTAACCTTTGATCAAAATTTCAGCATTAAAGACAACAATCTTACTTCATGAACAACATTTTTTTTTTAATCAAAACTTTCCATTACTTTTAATGATTCAATCTTTTACTAAGGATCATATACGTAAACAGAACCATATTATTTTTCGAATTCCTAGTCAACATTACATAAATTATTTAAACTCTTTTTAGTTAGCTACTAGAACCCTTAGACTTCAATTAGACAATTCAATTCAAAATCTTCAATAAATTCATACTCAAAAATCGGCAATCGTTAAGTGCATTATAATTTCCCCTTTTAAACTTTTAGCAAAAATATTTAAATTTTATTTCACTCAAAGGCAATTAAATGTATGCAATAATGTTCCATATTCTAATCACTTAAGTTAATAATATTTATGCAATAAAGTTTCAAAGTCAATTCACTTCGTAGTCATTTTCATCATTGATAAAGTCAAAAATAATACTAGTCACTAGAGTATTTACATTTAAATTTTCATCCATAAAGTTACTTAATTATTTTACTTCAAAATAGCGTGAGATAATTCCCCACTTCTGAATAGGTACTACTAAATTATTGAGTCTAATTCTTGATAACTGATTGATTATTCCTTTTCTCGATTACTTAGAGCTCGCACATAATGTTGAATGAAATTAAATGTTCTTTCACAATTTTCCGTTACTTTTCAAAGTTCGATTAAACCCGTTTTCCCGAAGCAACAAAATAAAAGAAATTCTTAGCAAATCTTATCCAGATTGACTCATTAGGTACTGTAGACTTAAACCGTTGTTAAACTCAAAATTGAACTGAAGACTCAACTGGACTGCAGACTGAGGCTGAGTTTAAACTTAAACTGAACTGATCTGAAGACTTCTAAAACCGCTGTTTTCATATTTTTCGTTCCTCCAATATTTCGGAATCCGGGTGCATTTTTCCGTTTCCTATTTGGTTACCGCTACATGGAGCGCTAATCTTTTAGGATTTGTAAGGTTATATCTGGCATCGCATTTCCTATTAGGCCAGCGCACATTTTCTATCGCTACATGGCGCGCTATTCCTATAGAGGACTTGTTAAGCTATATGCTACGTCACGTTTCCTATTAGACCAACGCACATAAATTAAATAACTACGCTCATTTTGATAACCATACTGTTACATTACATTGGGTTAAATTTTAATGATAATAATTATCAAAACAACTTGCAGAGTTTAACTTTTTTTTATTAAATAAAAGAATAGCCTTTTACATTTTATAAAAGGGTAACGATTATTTCAATGACATTTGGTTGATTTGCCAAAATATTTGATGTCGTTTGAAGTACAAGGCTTGAGAGTTTTCTAATGGCAAACATAGGATTTTAATCTTCACTCGTTTTAAAATAGTCATAACTTTTGAACGATTCAAGCTAGCGAGTTGCGGTTTATTTTAAATTAAAAATCAGCTCAAAATATATCAATATATGTCAATAAATTGTTTGGAATTTGCTTCTATCGTTTGAAGTACAAGGCTTGAGTGTTTTCTAATGGCAAACATGAGATTCTAGTCTTCACTCGTATTAAAATGGTCATAACTTTTGAACGATTCAAGCTAGCGAGTTGCGGTTTATTTTAAATTAAAAATCAGCTCAAAATTTATCAATATATATCAAGAAATTGTTTGGAATTTGCTTCTCCCGTTTGAAGTACAAGGCTTGAGTGTTTTCTAATGGCAAACATAAGATTCTTCACTCGTATTAAAATGGCCATAACTTTTGAACGATTTAAGCTAGCGAGTTGAAAAATGAAAGACCTTTTTCTCTTTAGTACCTTATTACGTAATTTTTCGGCATTAGATCACGACGTGCAATCGAAGTTGGTTGTAGTTTGATTCGGCGTCCTTGTTATTTGGTTGCTACAGCGGAATAATAGTTATTTATTATACAAGATGGTAAAAAGATGCTTTACCTGTGAGTGGAAAATGTTGATTCACGAGCGACGAAGGAGCGAGTTGATTAATTCCACGAACAGGTAAAGCTTTTTTACCGTCGTGTGTAATATTCTATTTTATTCTTGAGTAAGTTTTTATTCATCACAATTACTAAAATCATAGGCTGAAATGTGCTAAAATTTTACATAAAGCGATTTCGCCTCAGTTTGGTACCCCAGTTTGGTCTGTCAAACAGGTACCATTCAATTTCGGATGGGTGAATGATGCTGTCACAACAACTTTGGTAGGCCCTTTGGTCTGTCAGATGCTAAACCGCGGTTTGACTGGGTAGTGGAGGTTTGGTAGCTTTCTGTTTCTTTTTCTCTCATGTCCAAATAAACATGTCAAAGTCAAAATGTACCAAACGCCCTATCCACTGAATTCGGATGAGATTGTTGAGCTACGTCATTTACGTACCAATTGGTTAACCATTCGCCTACCAAACACCAGATGAAAATCTGGGGCGAAATCGCCTATAGATTCTGACAAGTTGACTACCCAACAAACTGACACATTTCTGGTGTTGTCAATCATGCAACATAACAGATTTCTGTCAAAAACACTATAATTATTAAAAAAGGTTTGAACAAGTGGGTAAAATTGACGTATGAGTGGGTAAAATTGACAAATGAGTGGGTAAAAATTGTTCGATTTCACTACTTCAAATAAAGTGTTACTTTAACAACGAGTTTTGAGTCGATTAAATGATAGTTTACCATTCACGATAGAATAAATATCATAAAATCCATGTTCATTTTCAATGTCATTAATTTCAGCATTCAGTTCTTTCATGTTCTTTAGCATATGTTTGGACAGGTGAGCTTGTGCAAATTGATTCAGTTTTATAAAGTTTTTCCTCCTTCTTACTGACACAACTTATAAATTTACACATAGTATCAAACTTTTCAATTTTCTACATCCATAACGCCAGAATCAACAGAAATAATAAAACGAAACACAACGAGAAATATTCAAAATTATTGCATCACCTGTAACCACCAAATAACCTGAAAAAATAACGATAATGAAATGGAATGCAGTGCAATGAATGCCTGCAGACGATCGCAGAGGGCGTGCGCTAGTCTAATAGGAAACGCGACGTCAAATATAATTCAACAAGTCCTATATGATTAGCGCTCCATGTAGAGAGTGACAATATGTGTGCTGGCCTAATAGGAAACGCGATGGCAGATATAATTTTACAAGTCCTAAAGGATTAGCGCTCCATGTAGCGGTAACCAAATAGGAAACGGAAACGTGCAATTCAGGTCATGTAAATTCATTCACCGTTCTTTGTTCTAAAAAATATATTTATTTGTTTAAAAACGAATAATTATGTCGCAATTTCCTGGATTATCGGGGTCAACAGATTTTATATAAGAATGTGTCGGCCGTAAATCACTGAAATCGACAATATGGGCGGTCGTTTGACCATCTGTAATTCAACCTATTCGACCTAGATACTATTCCAAAAAAAAAATAACTTTCTCATTCGGATGATGACGAAATCTTTGTCGAAATTGTATGATTATTTAGTGTCAATGAAATGGAAAAGAATGTAGAGGACACTTTAACCGAATTTTCGCGACGAATGTAGTTCATCCAAGGACGAACCATAATTCGTCGGTGACGTCATGAGTTTGAACGCTGGCTAGAAGCTGCGTCCATGCTTCCGGCCAACTATGTTCAATATGACGTCATGAGTTTCTCGCGAAAGCGTTTGAGTTCATGAAATCATGGAAGTAGTCCGTCGCGAAAATTCGGTTTTTAACTCGTTAATCACCAATTTAATTACTTTTACCTTGATTTTAATATTCTTATGGATTTGATTTCTGTGATGACACAAGCTCAAATGCAAAGTTAATTTGTTTCATTTTCAATTTATTGATACTGATATAATTACAGGAAATTAAGCTTTTGATTATTTGATTACATTTAATTTTTACAGTTAAGACATTGTAAATTACGGGTCTATTTTTCCCGGGTCATTACAACAGGTTTAACTTTGACATTTGTCAAATCACCAAAAAATTGTTGTGTTATGAATTCATAACCTAGTCCATAACACCACTGTTCTGTTGAGTCTCATGACATAACTCAAATACTACACCATTTCCAAATCCAAGCGGCAGTTAATGACAAACTGGTCATTTTCATTACAACCTATCAAGTGTCCTCCGTGCATGTGCACCGGTCCAGGTAGGGCATTTCAACCAATGGGAAGGCTGGTGTTTGTTTACAATTTAGGTTATTAAAATGTCAGTTACTGCCGCTTGGATTTGGAAATGGTGTAGAAAGATAGTTATGTAAAAACGACATAACCAAACGCTTGTAGATAATAGTTATTTATGCAACAAGTGTGTAAAGTGAACCTTTTTTCACGAATGTGAATTTTGACGCAAGAGCTGGAGGCGAGTGCGACAATCACATGAGTGAAAAAAGGTGCTTTACGCACGTATTGCATACAAAATTTTTTCTACTACCAATCAAATATGTTTGAAAAAATAAATTTAAACAAATACTTTACGCACTAATGCGTAAAGAATTTTCACTTTACGCACTAGTGCGTGAAGTAATTTACCAGAAAAAAACCATATTGACAGTGTCGACGTCTGTCATTGACATTACTTTACGCACCAGTGTGTGAAGTGAATTACTTTACGCACTAGTGCGTGACGGGAAATTTTACGTCTTCCGAATAGTGCGTGAAGTGAGTACTTTACGCACGGTAGTAGAAAAAAATAATTATTTCCACAGGCTCATATTCATCCATTTTTCCGATGATTAGCTCTCGACTATCCCCAAAGTCCTACGTGACTAGCGGTCTTTTCATATAGGAGAGTAAAGGGAAAGTTTGCAACCTTGACACCGCAAACCGCGACACAAATTTCGGCCTCTGATTTTCGAACTTTCCTGAAATTAGCCAAACTTTGTCTCATATTGGGTTCATTCACGTTATAATTGGTAATAAATTACGTTTCACTTTTGTTCAAACTGTCAACAACTATTTCAATATTGGCTAAAAGCCATTCAAGAACAAATACGTTCATTTTTATTAAAACTGTCAATAACTCTTTAAATTTAGCTAGAAACTTTTGAAAAAGATAATTGATGTTCTAAGATTTAATCAATATACTGTAGCAAGTATGTTAAAAAGTTGCACTACCGAATTAGGCATGAAGTCTTTTAAGATACTTAGTACAGTCATACAAGGATTCATCTACTGAAAGAATCCTAGTGAGCCTAAATTTTGTCTACACCATTATTTTACCTCAATAATTAATATGGTTCGAATAATTGGGAAACAGTCAGTATCATAGATTTATTACTCTTTAACAATTGCCTAGCTTTCGAAGCCTTTCGCTTCTTCTTCAGGGCTATAATAATATAATATAAAATAAATAAAAAATTAATATAATATAAATTAGAAATTAAATAAAAATTGTTATAAACTTTTTAAAACGTACATATAGTGAGTCTATCGATTTCTCTGTTTTTTTTTAAGTTTTTTCATTTATGGTATAATAAAGATGTTTTGTAAAATGTTTTTAATATAAATGTATAATGAAAATTATTTCAAAAAATGTAAAATATGGTATAATTTTTTTTGAAAATTTTGATTAATGTTTGATAGACTTGACAATATGACGAAGGTAATAAACCGGTATTGATTAATATACATTAGGAAGTTTTTTTGTCCAGAGATAACAAATAGGAATATATTATGCTCAAATTACTAATTTCCGTACCTTCATTAATTGAATTTTTCTGTTTTTGTATTTCCGTCATTTCTAAAAATAATCTTTTATTTAAATTCTGTGTGTTTTCTTTCTTTTGAGATACCTTTTTTAAAAAAATATGTTGATGATATTGTTTGTGCAGTTCCTTTTGATAAACACCAAGAAATTTTGGATATATTTAACAATTACAATAATTCAATCCAATTTACTATCGAAATTGAAAATAACTATAGTATTCCATTTTTAGATACAAAAATTATACGGAATAACCAAACTCTATAGTACGGGATACGAGGCCTATTTCATCAAATCATTTTACACCGTCTTGCATTGTTATCATCAGTTAGATAAAATGGTACTGAAACGCACTTGTGCAGGGAAATAGATGGGAGTGGGGGATTTCGCTGAAAAAAATGTTTCAGAAAATGTCGTCATAAATTAGGAAAATATATAATTATACACCGTCTTGCATTTATTTATTGAGTCAGTTTGTACACAAACAAAATTGAATTACCACATGCAAGACGTTTTTATGGGGGTTTTAGGGTTGCAATAGAAGATGGAAATTGTCAATTTGTGAGAGGGGTGGAAAATCATTTTACACCACTCCATTGTTGATTTAGATTAAAGCTTGAATGTAGAATAGCTACTGGATACTGATACAAGACGTCCTGTGGAGGGATAACGGGCTGCAAGACGGATGTCAATGCGTTGTCTCATGAGGGAGTGAAAATTTATTTTACACCACTTCATGCTTATGTCCGCCGGAAGAATATATGTTAAAAAATGGTTATACATCAGTCCAAGACGTTTTTTCAGGGAAAAAAGTTAATGAATCCGTTTTCTTTTTTTACTGAACTTTTGAGTTATTTACTGAACCGTTCACTGTTCATTCTTTTCTAAATCATACAGATGGAAAAGGACAGTTGACATAGCAGCTCAACAGGGGAGTCTGCTGAATACAGGAATTATAATTTCTGTTTACAATTCCAGGCAGATCATTTTTTTGCTGCTTTAAAATCAAATTTCTCAAATTTACCTAATACCTACTTACAATCCGTTAGGTGTTATGACATATCCACCTCAAAAAAAAAAAATGATTATAAGCTGTCAGAAAAAGAACAATTTTCAACCTTTTTTTTTTTGATGTCCGTAGAGTCATTCAAATATACATATTAAGAGAATTTTGCAAAATAGAATTATTCTACGTGGTAAAAGCAAAAATATCTAAAATTATAGTGTGTAATTTGTAATTTGGAGCAGTATTCACATTTGTACCTGATGGATTTACCCCCGTCAAAATTAGTCAACTTCATCACCGTCTTGCAGTCCTTTCTTTCCATTTAGAACGTCTTGTATTTTTTAAAATGTTATCAATGTGTTCTGTTTTTCCCATTAGTATCAGTGCAAGACGGTGTAAAATGATTTCTCACTCCTTCATAAGACAACACATTGACCTCCGTCTTGCAGTCCGTTATCCCTCCACAGGACGTCTTGCATCAGTATCCAGTGGCTATTCTACATTCAAGCTTTAATCTAAATCAATAATGAAGTGGTGTGAAATGATATTTCACCCCTCTGAAAAATTGACAATTTCTATCCAATATAACAACCCCAAAACCTCCATGAAAACGTCTTGCATGTGTTGATCCAATTTTGTTTGTGTACAAATTAACTCAATAAATAAATGCAAGACGGTGTATAATTATATATTTTCCCTGTTTATGACGACATTTTCTGGAATTTTTTTTTCAGCGAAATCCCCCACTCCCATCTATTTCCCCGTACAGGTGCGTTTCAGCATCATGTTATCTAACTGATGATAACAATGCAAGACGGTGTAAAATGATTTGATGAAATAGGCCTCGTATCCCGTACTACTAGTAACAGATTGGTATATTAAAGCGACAAATTCTGGAAGATATATTAATTTTAACTCATATCATAGTTATAGACACAAAATTAATCTCATCTTGACACTTAAAAACAGAATTGAGAAATTAGTTCATCCATCATTGAAAGAATTAAACTTTAATAGTTATTTATACACCAAGTGAGTTAAATGAATGTTTATTCATGAGAAGAAAGTTTAACCCACGAGCCCTAGCGAGTGGGTTAATTTTCTTCGAATGAATAAACATTTCAACTCACGTGATGTATACAAAATTTTATTTTGTGGAAATTTAAAAAATAAAGTACAAAGAAAAATGCCGAGAGTGAGTTAAAAATATTTTAAATCACTGAGGTTTCAGATTTTTAGTTGGGCAGAGTGACTTAAAATGCCAGGAGTGAGTTAAAATGTTTTTAAATCACTGAGGTGATAAACGTCTACTTACCTTTATTGTTATGCGTTCAATAATGTCATTTTTAAACGTCAAAATGGGATAAAAAATTAAAACAGATTTTATTAAAAAATTCATATCCAAATGCATAATTAAATAAAATAATTTTCAACAACAATATTATTAATGATAATAATAATAACCAATCATCGAACGGGTCAACAATACAAAATAATTCAATTAGTATTCAAAATAATCAACAACCAAGAATTTATTATGCATACATAAAAACACTTTCAGAAAAAATTGCCTATCTTTTCAAAAATGAATCTGTCAAAATTTCTTTTAAAATCATAAAAACTATTGGTAATTTAAATACAAAACTAAAAGATAAAGATCCAATAGAATTAAAAACTAATGTTGTTTATGAATTACCTTGCACAAACTGTGATAAGATCTACATAGTTCAAACATCACAAACCATAAAAAACAGAATGTCTGGACACAAAATTGATATACGATTGCAAAAAGAAACAAGTGCTATAGCTAAACATTCATTTGATACTGGACATCGACCTAATTACAATAACATTGTAATTTTACAAACAGAATAGTTATTTGTATACCAAGGCCGCGAAGTGCCTTTTAGCGTACGTAGAGAAAAGTTATCGCCGAGGCCGCTTGCGGCCGAGGCAATATAATCTCGAGGACGCTAAAAAGTTTCGCGGTCATGGTATACACACTATTTTTTGTGCAACCCTGAAAATTATGTGGAATTACAGAAAAAATGTACTCCTTTCAATAAACATGTGGAACTAATTACCAGTTTGATGTATAATAGTTGGGGAGCTGGCGTCAAAAACATGCAAGAGTTTTCGCAAGGCTGATATTTTCAAAATAGGTCGTACTTTAGTGCTAGAATGCTAGTGTACAGTCAGCACTCACAGTTCCGGGACAGCTGGCTCTGGGACGCGGGCAAAGTTGTAATTTTAAGAAGCATCTAAACTGTTTTCTCAAAGCTCAAAATTTATAGAAATTTTGCACATTATCTGTTTGAAGGTCACAAATAACATATGTAAATCGTCAGACGTCTAGTTCGTTGCGAAAAGGGGGTCAGACGTCCTCAAAGTTTTTATTTTATGGCATTTTCTTCGGTGTCCTGTCAAAATATATTTTTGCAGGTATTTGACAAATATATTTGAAGAAAATGCCATAAAATAAAAACTTTGAGGACGTCTGACCCCCTTTTTGCAACGAACTAGACGTCTGACGATTTACATACGTTATCTGTGACCTTCAAACAGATAATGTGCAAAATTTCTATAAATTTTGAGCTTTGAGAAAACAGTTTAGATGCTTCTTAAAATTACAACTTTGCCCGCGTCCCAGAGCCAGCTGTCCCGGAACTGTGATTGCTGACTGTACACTAGCATTCTAGCACTAAAGTACGACCTATTTTGAAAATATCCGCCTTGCGAAAACTCTTGCATATTTTTGGCGCCACCTCCTGGACTATAACCTGATGGCTATGGTGGCACAGCGTTTCTATGGATGTCATGGATGACATAATTTGCAAGTAAACAAATACACAAAAAATTTTGACGGTTCTCAAAAAATCGTGAAAATATCCGACAGCGATACAGATGTTTCACTCTCTTGCACTCCTCCAGAGCTAAAAAATATGGTTCAATCAGCTATTGCTGAGTTAATACCTGGAAAACTCAGCGGCAATATGAAAATTGTTACTGCGAGTTCAAAAAATTGGTGTGACAAACAAAACGTCATAATGGTGTCTGAAAACATATTGGCTAGTTTAATGCAGAAATGCGAAGTTTTGAGAGTTCAATTCAAAAACACTGGATTATTAGTTGCTTCAGCTTCAGGAGTAAATATTAGTAATAATGCAAACTGTCATGTAAGTGTTAATATTTATCCTAAATAATTTATGTTGTTCTGAAGAATTTGGAAATAAAATTTACTTATTGTTGTTGTCAAAGTGTCAAGTTTTGATATATAGTTTCGCGGCCGTCACCAAGGGCAACGGCCGCGAAATTGAATTTCACGGACTGTGTGGCGGCCGCGAAAGCTCATTTTGCGGATGGTTGCACAAAAAAGAATTTAAATTAAAGATTATTTTTAGAACTGACGGAAATACAAAAACAGAAATTAGTAATTTGAGCATAATATATTCCTATTTGTTATCTCTGGACAAAAAAACTTCCTAATGTATATTAAACAATACCGGTTTAATACCTTCGTCATATTATCAAGTCTATCAAACATTATTAACATTAATCAAAATTTTCAAAAAAAATTATACCATATTTTACATTTTTTGAAATAATTTTCATTATACATTTATATTTAAAAATGTTTACAAACATCTTTATTATTAAAAAAAAAACAGAGAAATCGATAGACTCACTACAAGGTATGTTTTAAAAAGTTTATAACAATTTTTATTTAATTTCTAATTTATATTATATTCATTTTTTATTTATTTTATATTATATTATTATAGCCCTGAAGAAGAAACGAAAGGCTTCGAAAGCTAGGCAATTGTTAAAGAGTAATAAATCTATGATACTGACTGTTTCCCAATTATTCGAACCATATCAATTATTAACGGTCGTGATCCATAAAATAAATCAATAATTAATGTATTAAAAGTCCCCACCGATATTTTGTTTGCGTTCCAAGATATTCATGGTCAAATATCACAGAAATGAGTTTGTATTAAATATTTTGCTTTCGGTATGTCCTACGACTATTTTGGCTAAAAATACTGGGAAATTCTCTTCAAAAAATGTTATTCACATATTTTACGTCATACCAGCCGTTTTCACCTGAGACGCCAGAAAAACAGAGGGTAGCACCCGTTTCCACACCACCCCAGAGGTGAGATGCAAGGCGCGTTTTTTTTTGCATTGTATTTTTACTGTATAGGCCTAATCCATTGTCTTTCTTGTTGTGACTTTTAGTGCGCGTTCACATTGGCACCGCTCGAGCGGTGAGCGTTGCGCGATGCCGCTGTAGCGATGCCCAAAAATAATTTTACCATTATATTTCCAGTGAACATGTTAACACCGCGGGACGCGCCGCTCCAGTGTGACCAAGTTCATTTGAAATATGTTAAAATTATTTTTGGGCATCACTAAAGCGGCATCGCGCAACGCTCAACGCTCGAGCGGTGTCAATATGAACGCGCACTTAGATGTAGAATGTGCGATCTTCATTCTAGTAATCTGTCCCCTCTTCCACGACATACAAAGGTTAACATTAAACACAGCATCGGCCCATAATGTATTTGGTATTAACATTTATACTGTTCAGTTCTGGCTCCAAAATACCGCGCCCCGTACCGAGAAGAGTTGGGTAGTGGGTAGACTGATCAAGACAAGTCTCGGCTGTACAGACAAGTCCAGCAGGATAACCGCAATCCTTATGTTCTGGTTGAACGTACGGACATAGATCAGTTTGCTACTTTCTACCCCATTGAGATACGCGATTCTGAATTTGTCGCTAGAAGCTTTCGGGGACTGGTGCTGAACCTAGAGCTTATTTCTTCGATGGTTGTTTTATTCCTTTATCTGCGCATTGGTCCCTGGTTTTTCTTTCTTCACTGTAACAAGTTACCTGGTGCTAGTGGGCCCCCAACCACTATAATCTTGAGGGTGGCGCCCGAGATTACCGCTGGATTAACCAAAAGAAAAATACCGACTGTTAAGCTGCCACAGCTTAAAGAAAAACCTAGGAAAACCCGTTACAAAGGACATCACGAATTATATGGAATATAAAGGCCAATCGATTTCTTTAAAATTTTAATATGTTGTAGAGTGAGGGAAAAGAAATAAAAGTTACCATGGGCCCATTGTGCCCCGACCAATAGGATACCCACTAAATGAGTTTAAAGAAAGCTTGGAAATGACCGAAAATGGCAAATTACTAAGGTTTTCATGTTTTATATTGTTGTCTTTTTAGCTAAAAAGTTGGTTTGGTAAAAATACCTAAGATTTTAACGCCTCCCCCCCCCCCTCGCAAGAAGAAGGAAGGGCCCCCTAAAGAGATAGAAAATATCTTTCAAAAAATTATATCGACCTGCCGCCATCCCCAGACAAATTGGCGATTTTCAATTGTCTTTTTTTCGCGAAAAGGATGTATCCATAACATAATAGAATTCTAAGGCATTGTTATAGTAGTATGAATAAAGTGTAGATGGTGTGTTTTTATGTTTTACTAATATGTTTTTATGTTTTTAAAGTGTTCTTTAAACTCATTTAGTGGGTCTCCTATTGGTCGGGGCACAATGGGCCCATGATAACTTTTGTTTCTTTTCCCTCATTCTACAACATATTAAAATTTTAAAAAAATGGACTGGCCTTTAGTTTCCATTTAATCCGTACCATGTCCTTTGGCGCCCGAGCAGGGACCATTTTGCGCATCAGCAACTGACCGTAAAGATTAAGTCATCATCCGTCCCCCGTTTGACCGAGAGGCCGTTTATTTTGGCATCGACCGATGGGTTGACCGTTACATCGTAGTATATTTCTTCATGGATTATTCAGAAGCAACGGCGCTGCTTGGTGTTACTATTTCAATAAGCCACATAATGTGAAGCATGTTGTGGCCATCTATTGTGTAGACATTGATATCTGCATTGTCTGCTGGATATTGAATAAGAGCACCAGTTTCAAATGATAGAATATCTGGTTGTGGATGGTAGACAGCAGCAACTTCATACATTAATGTTTCTCTATACGACGCGCTGAATCCAAGAGTTGACAAAATATCTAGAAAAGGTTAGATGTGAAGAATCTTGCACGTATCATAGCCATAATAGCATGATAAATAGTCGTAGGTACACTGCACTTAAGATGCTCAGTTTTGCCTTGTTTGTTTTTCAGAATTAATTCTTCAATAAAGTATCAAAGGCTCTCTGGGATGTTTTCGTTAAGATTATGAAACAGTCTACTGGGAGGAGGATAAGATTGACAATCAACAATCATGAAACGAATGTCTTCTCTGATAATTTTGGTCACAGTTTGTAAAATTCGAAGGCGTTCTTTTGCCGGTTGAGATTTCTTATTTTCATACCAAACTTTACTTAAAATATCACTTTGAGTATCGCGGAAACAAATCATGGTCGAAAAGGAATGAATCTTGGTCGGTTACAACAACCGAAAAGCGTGGAAATTGAAAATGGAAAAAAAGCTAAGGAAAATTGGAGGATTGAAAATGTTGGTCCTGGGCGGGATTCGAACCCACGTCCTCAGCATTGCCGGTGCTACACTCTAACCAACTAAGCAGATCTTTTTGATTGGTGTTGTAAGAGGCGTGGTTCTCCGCTCATTGCTAAACTTCTAATGCATTGATTTTTCTTAGTTTTTTTTTGTCTCTGTTTCCTCGTTGGCTTCTTCACCACAAAAAAAAAAAAACAAAGTTTTTAAATCAAAAGATTCCAAGCTAGAGAATGTTTTGCGAACAAAAAAAAAACTGAGATGTACCGGCAGCATCGTCATCTCGTCGTCTTTTAGATGACACTATGCTACTCTCCTAGGACACCGCAACCTCCAATTCGAGGATTGATGCGGGTTTCCCTTACGACGAACTGGGTTTTCCGAAAACCTCATTTCGCACCAGAAGGATTTAATCGTTGGCCAAATAGATTTGAACTGACTTACATCGATTAAATGCGATTAACCGGTCGATTATAGTTGACAGCTAACCAATGAAGCAAATGTCATTTGGCAACTAATCGTTATTAAATGAGGTTCATGACTTTTGACCTTGAATATCTAAAAACGCAAGCGCGATATTGATGGGAACTTTTAAGACATTATTTCTCGAGGTAAAATAAAGGTGTAGACAAAATTTAGGCTCACTCGGATTTTTTCAGCAGATGCTGCTTTTTCTGGCCTAATATAACTGGAGTAGCTTCGTCTTGTTGTTGAGAGAAACTTTTTAATTTAAATATTTCCGGCTTAGGTAGTTCACACTGTCACCCACCCGATGTTACCACATCAACAACGAGCAAAGACCAACAGTGTAATTCGACAAGTCCTTCGATTCCAGAACCGCCGCCTCCTCCCAAAGGAGTGCCACCTGGTTCTGCTTACAATCAACCAGGAATTTTGAGGTCCCACGGAGTGCCTACTACTCCGGGGACAATGAAAAAACGCGTCCAGATACAAGAGATTTCCGTATGAGTGTCGATGTTTATTGTGTAAAGGATTATTGAATTTTGTGTTAATACCTCAGGATTTTTGTCAAAAAAGGTGTTCAAGTTTCAGTTTTAAACATTTTAAGGGCGATATTGTCCCTATAACTAGGGCTCATAGAATTCTTGTCACCTGACAGTTAACTTAAGTTTTAAAATGTCTATGATTACTTGAAATTGATATAAACCTTATTCTTTACTTTTTTCATTATACAGGGTGTCCTTATATAACTTGACACATTTGGCAGGTGAATATCTCGAAAATGAGAAAAGATAACGAGATGCTGTTTGTTCTGGAAGAATAGGGATTTTTGAAAGTTTTTCTTCCACAACAATAATCAATAGATTATTTTGAAGTTGCACCTTTCAAAAGAATTTTGTATACTCACCGATAACCGAAAACCAAATAGGCGAAATGGAGCTGAGGCGGAACGCAGTAGTAATTACCCAACGTTAGGCATCCATGTAGTGTGGTTTCTGTCTGACTGCTACTCCTAAGGTCTGTTCTCACAGAAATCAGAAAGCAGTCAGAGCGTTTACGATTGGTGCAAATCTCCAACAACCAGTTTTCTGACTATTTTCAACCAATGAAATTCGCTCTGACTGGTTTGTGATTTCGGTGAGAACAAATCTCTAGTGGGACGTGTTTTGTCACCTCCACAACGTGGATGCCAAAATATTGGGCAATTACTACTGCGTTTCACCTCAGCTCCATTTCGTCTAGTAGTTTTTTGGTTATCGGCGGCAGTAGCACCATTTCGAACAACCTATTCAATTAATTTTCGTTCGGCAATACTGTAGAAAAAAAAACTTCAAAAAATCCTTATTCTCCCTGTAGTTTAGAAAATTTTAAGCCCAATTTATCAATGCAGAATTTTTATATTTTTGCCCGATTTTTAGTAACTTTTAAATCATATCCGACTGAACGGTTTTGAAACAAGAATTTTTATAATAATTGAAATACATAAATGAATTGAGACGTTCTGTGATTGTCATAAATTTTAAGACATAAAATATAGTAATACAATAAATAAAATAATTTGTTAATTTTATTAAAGAATCTTGTTTATTGAATAGACGTTAATTTCGTCAAAGGTTAAAGCTCGATTAATGCATACCAAGCTTTATTTGTTGATTAATAAAAGCGTCCATTTTGTCTCCGACATGAATAGTAAGTACTTTGAAGAATTATCAGCATACTAGAAAATACAAGTTGACCAATTACCAAATTTGTTGAGAAGAAATGTATTTAAACATTTAGCCAACCCGGCAGCTAGAAAGTTAAGATTAGCTGGTAAGACTGGCTTTATTAAAGTTCAGATATCAAGAAATAATCGCTTATCTACAGGAAAAATCAAAAACTAGTGACTTAAAATTCTACAATTTCATCCTTATACATTAATATAGTACCTAATGACGTAGGCAAAATGGTTGCCACCGTCCGGACTATTTAATGAATTACATTTCATTAGAATAAATCAAAATAAATGCTAAGACCTGATATAATAATGTTACACAAAGAAAACCAAGGAATTGTTGAGAATTGCATTTATAAGTTGTTCCTATTTTATTTATATAAACTAAAATTTATTATGGACTATTCCACAAGAATTGTATGTCAAAATGTATATATTTTTTATTGTTGTTAATAGCTTTGACAATCAATATAATTTTTT
Source organism: Ceutorhynchus assimilis (assembly GCA_917834065.1). Lineage (NCBI taxonomy): Eukaryota > Metazoa > Arthropoda > Insecta > Coleoptera > Curculionidae > Ceutorhynchus > Ceutorhynchus assimilis. The sequence goes on along the minus strand of OU892280.1, from coordinate 22,811,912 downwards.
CGCCCAATTTCAAACAGTTAAGCTTTGTTATTAACAACAATAACAACAATTTTGTTTAGGTAATTTGTATATAATAATAATAATATAATGGTATAATACAAATATATTATACCAAACAAATTAACGGATTTGAGAATTTATAACGTTTATATTCTTTTTATAAATTTTCAGATCATATTTGCTCATTATAAAAAAAATATAAAGTCGATGTCATTTTACTCTAACATACATGTATATTTAGTCAATGTCCATCCACGATATAAAAAAACATATTTGAAAATCAAAATTCAGCCAATCAAAAGTTTTTCAAAATTTTATTTATTTAGGACAATAAAAATATGTAGAAAATTGATCTTTAATAATAATACGCATTTTTACTCTACTGCCAAATGAATAAAATCCAAAAAAAAAAAAAAAATTGTAAAAAGTAATTTTTAATCTTGTAAATACTTATCGGCCTTACTCAGTACAACTAGTGCATTTGTAAAAGTTAGCATTAAGGTAAACAAAAGAGCAATGAAACTAATTACATATTAGCTAAAAATATTTTTAAAAAATAATAAGTAAAAAAAAAAGAAAATTTAAATGTATTATTTTTATTTGTTTGTAATCATTGCTCTTAAAAAAACTACCTAAAATGTAAATAAATTTGCCAAAATTATGATTTATTTTATCTGTGAAACTGAAAAATACATCCTTGAATCGATGTAAGGTCTAAGTTGTTTAAATAAAATAACATAATACGTTATGATAAAATTTAGTGAAAATTATTTTCATTTCCATTTGAACTTTTTTTATATATATATATAGGTAAGTATATAAAAAAGGGGCGGTAGACAGCTTTAAGCCGTATTAATCCCCAGGAAAGGACACCTGCCAAAGGGTTACAATATCCTAGATATACACCTTCTAGCCTCACGGAAAGAAATTTTGGATACTATTAATCCAGTAGGGTAGTATTACAATCAAATTTTTGATCAATATAGCGTCAATCTAAATTTAGATTAATATCAATAAATGATTCGATTGATTTACTTGTTGAGCTAAAATCTGCTAAAATATATCAAACCATGATAAGTAGCAGCAAATGAGTTCCAATAAATAACAACCAAAATTTGATTATTATTAGCAAAAATAAAATTAAATTTGCCTATGATATTCCTGAATATAATTTATATATTCTTAAATTTAGCTAAGTATTGAATAGTATCAAGCAATTTTTGGATCAGTTCAAGTTGATTGTAGATAATATTTGCTAAATATATGATTGATTTTAGAAAAAGATATGACGAAAGATAGCAAATTGACAAATAATTAGGATAAAATTTATCAAATAATTTGATTACTTCTTGCAATATTTTGATGTTATATATCGAATAATTGAGTGCAACTTATCAAATCTTTTGATTATGTGCATTCAATATTTGATTGCTGGCCAATTGATTTTCCTAATAAGCGGTGGTGGTGGGAAAATAGTAACAATAAAATGAGGTTTCGGTTTAATTATTATTTATTCTGCATTCGTTTACAATATTGAATACTAAATTATTATTATCTCCTACTAATTTAACCTAAATAACCTTCTCAAAAGGAATACAATTTATACCTTATAGTTTATAGATAATAAGAAAATAATAACAGCCGTATGCAACATCCTCTTTTAACTTTAAAAGCGACTTTGAAAGTCAATTGCTTAAGAATAAATTTTTTAAAAAGTGACAGAATAGGCTAAAAGTGCTTTTAAAATTAAAAGATGATGTTGCATACGGCTATAAGTCTTTAGTGTAAAAGCAAATTAATCAGCTTACAGGAACCAAATTAAAAATATAAATTTCCTTGTATAAAAATAAAAAACACAATTCCAAAACTCCGTAACACCCTATGTTATTAGTAGGTTTTTTTACAAAAAAACAGATGAAATGTTCGTTTCTACTGGAAATTTCAATTTCTCTCCCATAAAGAAACAAATATCACAAATATCACTCACAAAACTCAATAATTTATTATTGCCAGTTAGCACTGCGTGGCACTACGAGTATGGATGCGAGAGTACGAAAAAATACACTAAGACAACTTAGACAAGTTTTTCCTGTGGACCGGGTGCGGCGTGCACTCCACATAAACAGGAGAGACGTTCTTCCTCCAACAAAACACCACACACTAAAATATTTTCAAATGAAAAATAACTCAAATAGCCAAAACCGTTAGAAAAACTTAGAGGTATTTGCTTGATTTACTCCTTCTATTATAGATTTAGCCAAATAATGGCTCGATTCTAGAAGAGTTTTATTAATTTGGTCAAATATTTGATAATCGTAGCAAAAATTGGATAGAAATAGTTATATATTTGATTGTTTTCAGTTCACTGTTTTTTTCTGTTTTCTAAATTTCAGTAAATTCTATGAATAACTTAATCCAGACAGAAATACATTAATTTAAAATATCATAGATATTAAGCATTTATTTTATTGATCCCATCAAAACCATATAGATCAAAAGTAAATTAATGCCCATATTATTCTGTGTTGAAACCTAAAATATTTTAAATCAATGTACCTAGTAATTCATTCCTAATTGATTTGATTTGGAAATGTATAGATCTGTGAAATATGTAAAAAATTTCACTATGATGCTTGTTGAGATAACTTTGATGGAACTTATTCTACCAGACACTCACTAGGAATCTCAATTTCTCAAATTGATCTTGTTGATAAATCAGATATTATCCTTTAGTCAAACTAGTATCAAATACAGCTAAAATAATATAATCTAAGAGTTAATTTGAGCAAATTTCTTGCGAAAATTAATCATGGGAGGTACATCAATTCAATCTTTAATGTTTGATTGATTTAAGAAAAGCGTTTTCTGTAATCAATCTAAATTTTGATGTCCCAAGAAAAAAATTGATGAGATTTAGCAGTTTAAGCATAAAAAGAAGAAAATTGTATCTATTGATATTAATTTCAATTTGATGTTATTAATCGTAAGCGAAATTAGCAGATTAATCTTAAAACGCTAATATTTATCAGTTTTTTTCTTGTTTTATTCCATTTTAGATTAAATTAATTTATTTGGCATAGATTATGGTATTTCTTATTTCAATAAGTCAATTTGATTCATTTTATCAAAGCATTTCTTTCCGTGCTCACTCTGGGTTACGTTCCACTAGCCTGAGGTGAGGCTGGCGTGACATTCATACCAAAGCCAGAGGATGGACGAAAATCCTATCGACGCATTAGTTTAACTTATCTTCTCTTTAAATCCATGGAGAAAGCAATAGACCAATATATCTGAAGCGAAACTCTAAATAGCAGACCGCTTCATCCAAGACAATATGCCTACTAAACAGGCAAATTCACAACAAGTAGAAGTGCAGTTCATTGTCTAGTAACAGACAAAGAAAAGGCACTTGAGGCAAAAAAAATCGCTACGTCAGATAAGAGCCAGCGCGCCATCTTCTAGGCTTTATGACATACATTATAGTATATTGTTGTATTAGGAGTAGAAGCTTTACTTTTTTGTGCTGAAGCAGTAGGTTTGTGAGCCGAACGTAGTGAGGCTTGCAATACTGCTGAAGCACAAAAAAGTGCTTCTACTCCGTATGCAACACGCTATTTTTTCTCCAAACTAATGAGGTAAGCTCGGGGCAAGTGGATGGTTGAGCGGCAGTAAAAGTACGAGCGGCACTAAAAGTTCTTTTGCTGTCGCTGGGGTTGCCAAGCAGCATAGAAATTAAACTTCTACCACCTCGATAGGTGTTTACCCGCTGGATTTACCTAGCAGCATAGAAATGAAATTTCTGACATCTTGACAGGGGTCAACAAAGTGACGTTTTTTTGACGTTTGGAGAAAAAATATTTTTCAATCACAGGTGTGCAAATTCTCTGTAAGTAAGTCAGTATATCAATCAATATCAATTCGTTTACACAGTAATATACAGTGAACTAAATAATTTTATCCAGATGCAAATGAAATAATAGTATTTCACATTATTAGCTAGGTAACACAGTTTTTACTGCCGTTTGAAAGAAATGACTACCCTTCCCGAACTCAGCGACATCTTTAAGAGAAGCGCTGAACACACATTTGGTTTGAGTCTCTGCTGAAAATGACAGCAATCACCTCGTTGTTTGGCATATTTTGATTAATTTTGTGATAAAATAGTATATTGTTGTATTAGGAGTAGAAGCTTCACTTTTTTGTGCTGAAGCAGTAAGTTTGCGAGCCGAACGTAGTGAGGCTTGCAATACTTCTGAAGCACATAAAAGTGCTTCTACCCCGTATGCAACACGCTATTTTTTCTCCAAACTAATGGGGTAAGCTCGGGGGCAAGTGGATGGTTGAGCGGCAGTAAAAGTACAAGCGGCACTAAAAGTACTCTTGCTGCCGCTGGGGTTGCCAAGCAGCATAGAAATTAAACTTCTACCACCTCGTCAGGTGTTAACCCGCTGGATTTGCCTGGCAGCATAGAAATCAAATTTCTGACATCTTGACAGGGGTTAACAAAGTGACGTTTTTTTGACGTTTGGAGAAAAACATTATTATTTTCGAAAATTCTGTCCTATTCATTTTTTCCAGCATTTTACTATCCAAAATTTTGGAAATTTATTGTTGGTGTACTACTCTAGGTATTCGTCCCTTTTTCATTTAAATGAATGACCGAAATTTGCATATTGTTGTCAACAAAATTGTTAATAATTTCACTATCTAGACTGCGTATTTTGCGACCAAAAATGCGACGACTCTTACTCCAATCTATTATTGTTATGAACATAACTTCATTTTACTGAAAAGTGGTCTAAATTTGGAATAGACCAGAAATTTGTGAAGGTCTGTAAATTACATTTTATTTAAACGCCTCTCTTAAGGCATAATTGTTAAAATTACAGGATTCATAAACATAAAGAAACAAGAAACCAATTTCTCTAGCTATCTATGGCCGAGTTCGTTTATACATAAATATCCTCCGCGAGCATTATTTGTCCATTCGTTTATTCCAACCGAGCAGAAATAGCAGTGCGTTCGAATATTTCATGACATAATGATCACGATGCAGTATTTTCCAGAAAAATTAGTATCTTGAAATTACTCATTTCTACAAGGTTGGACGACTGTGACAGCATGGAATCGTATGTGAACCAAGTTAAGTTGTGGAAACAGCTTAAAGGCTTGAGCCGCGTAGAGACCAGATTCCAACGCCAAGCATCCCAACACAAGCATCTTGCCCGTTGGGATTTAGCGTTTGAAGCGTCTGGAATACGCACGTCCACACTAACAATTTGATTGGGTTCGACAGCGCTTAGGAAGGTTCAGTCGCTTGATTAGTTTGGTGCGAAAAGTGAGACCAGTAGGTAGGAAATGTCGAACGATGAGGAAAATTTATTGTTAGCAAGTGCGGGATTTTCAATATTACATTCTGTAATTGAAAAGAAAAAGAAGAAACGGCAGCCTAGGCGCTGGTAGGTGTCAACACCTTTTAAAAACAGACTTTTGTACAGTGGAAGTCGCTTATTAGAGGAGCTTGAAAGTGACGATGGTGGCCAAAAATTGAAAAGCAGAATACAAATTACGCTACACCCGCTAAAGAGAGACTTGCATTGACACTTCATTTTTAAGTAACTGGAAATTCATATTCAAGTTTGGTATTTACATTTAAAATCTCGAAACAGTCCATATCAAGTATTATTCCCGAAATGTGGTTGGCTATAATTGAAGATCTTCAAGATTATGTAAAGGTTTGTATTATTATTATTATTTTACAAGTAAGTATCGTAAGTAATTATAAAACATTATATGTGAGTATATTGGAAAAAAAATCGTCAACAGTGGCCGATTCAATCTCATTAATTAAATTCGGAACAGGCAATATTCTCGCTGGTGATGGTGAAGCAGTCGGTTTTCTAACATCCGGAGAAGAAGCTGGAACCCAATTAGTAAAATATTGCTGCTTCTGATACTGACTACCATAGTAACCCTTTGGTGACGGCGATGGCTGGGATACGTAGCTAGATGTTGAAGAAACACTCCATTGTCAAGATGGTTGCAGTTTGTATCGTTCTGTTTCAGCTTGAAAAATAATATTTCCAATTTCGTGCTTCACGCGTATGTTCGTCAAATTTTTCTAGTTGAGTGCCAATATACTCGCCATATATTGCACATTCGCACTTAGGGTTATTCTTTGCTCTTTTCTCACCAATACTTTGTATTACAGCAAAGGCTGTTTGAACTCGGGGATCCTCTGCTTCTCGTTTTTTACCTGCCACTTTGGACAAAACAGAACGTGTAGAATTATATTCATTCATTAAGTTACGTTCTACAATTGCTGATGAAGTCGAATTATCTTGAATGTCAGTACTGGTCTCGCCATCTTCGATTTGTTCCCGTTCTTGCGATGTGTTTAACTTAGGTGTTTAATAACTCTACGTCATTTTCCTCAATCGTTAACCTGTAAAAAAAAAACTAATATAAGTGTTTTGCTTTATCCTATTAAACATGGTGTATGTAACAAACTACATAGGTAGAAAATACTCTAAAAATAAGGGGAAAAATTCCTATGAGCATGGTCCATATTTTTTTGTAGATGCCTAATAGTGAACAGTATTGGTTGGAATTCGCACGACAATATGAAGAAAGCCGGAAGTTTCCACACTGTATAGGTGCCATGGATGGAAAGCACATACATTTACAAGCCCCAATTAATAGTGGTAGCAATTTTGTCAACTACAAATCAACGTTCTGCTTGCACTTGTAGACGCCGACTTTATTTTTTCATACGCGGATGTTGGATGTCAGGGAAGAATCTCAGATGGGGGTGTTTCCAGAAATACATCTCTTTTTGAAAAACTCGATCAAAATGAGCTAAACATTACAGGTCTCAATATTTTACCAGCTTTTGTTTGAAACTTTTTTTTATAAAATCAACCGTTCTTGAGATAGTGCACGAAGAGTGGTAAGCCCCATGCTCCAGATTTTAACCAATAAATAAAAGGGACCTAACGGTGAATTTTTGCATACACCTTATTGTTATGGGTCTAGTCTAAATGATTGGTGATAGTTTCCCATCGATTCGGTGATGATTATTTGGGCCGTTACGGAGGGTCAAAGGTTAGGAATACGTTTATCAATATCTAGAAAACGGTCAACTTTTTTCAAAATTTCTTCTTAAAAAAGTTATAGATCATTAAGCTTGCTCCAAAATGCGCAAAGGACTGGGAATGCTTCAAGTGCAAAAAAAAAAAGTCATACTAGTCGTGTGTGTAGAAAAAGTAATGTCCATGTCCTAAATGAGGATTATGGTAAATCGTCAAATGCAGATGATGATTTAGTGCTTCAGTATTTATCATCGATTCAAAGCAACTATAAAGAAAAACCAGTCCAGTTGAAATTGGATATCGAAGGTAAACTGATAAACTTTGATATCGATAGCGGAGCTTGTTGATCCGTTATCCATATTGAAGATTATCAAAAATACTTTTCAAAGCTAAGTCTTTATAATGTAAAGTAAAATCTCAGAGTTTTGACTGGTGATAGTGTGAAAATTGTTGGCGAAACTGATGTTTTTGTCAGAAAAAAAACAATCAAATAGCATTCATAAAAATTTACACCATTACTAGGTCGAAATTGGTTAAATGTACTGAACCCAGATTGGCGTCAGAAATTGTTAACTGAAAATGTCTGTAATTCTAAATCTGTGCCAGAGTCATGTCAGTCAGTTGGAGCTGAATAAAATTGAAAATCCAAAGCCTGAAAAGGTATTGGTTGAAGTAATATGCCATACTCTTTAAAAAATAAAGTCGAATCTGAAATTCAAAAAATTTCTGGATCTGGTATGCTAAAAAAATAATTTATATTAATTGGGCAAGTCCAATAGTAGTTGTCCCGAAGAAAAATTCTTCTGAGATCAGAATTTGTGTTGATTTCAAAAAAAAACCTTGAACCCGGCCCTCGATGCTGATCATTGTGTTTTACCACTTCCGGAAGACATTTTTGCTTGTTTGTCTGGAGATAAGTATTTTTCTATGATCCGTTTGAAAGGAGCATACCAGCAACTCGAAGTAAGTGATAACTCTCAGGAATTATTAGTCATTAACACCCATCTTGAACTTTTTGCATACACAAGAATGACTTACGGCATAGGTTCAGCTTCTGGAATCTTTCAAACGATTATGTATAGTATTCTTGCAGGTTCGAAGAACACAAAGTGTTATTTGGATGACTAGTATACGCTTAGACAAGGAAAGAGAGAGGACGCGTAACATCCTTTACCTGCACTAGCAGCTGGTTGTGACCGTTTGCCACCAAATAATGGCGACAATTTTTCATGGTGCCACATGGGTGCCACTATGTGAATTTTACTTCAGACTAACATTTTTGTGATATTCAGCATGGTGGATTGCTAGCATATGGCTGCAAAACCCGCAGAGAAAAAAAAGTCGACGGGATTACATTTAACAGGCAAAAAACAATATGCTTTCTCGGTTATGTTATGAAAAAAGCAGACATTTTTTGGTGGCAAACTGCTTCATTTTCACCTGCTGTGTTACGAGTCCCCTCTCTTTCCTTGTCTAAGGGTATACGGTTCTGCCTTGCAAGAATGCTATGAAAACGTCATTAATGTCTTGAAAAAACTCAATCAATATAATGTCAAAGTCAATCAAAGTGTAGGTTTTTTAAATCTAGTGTTGAATTTTTGGGGCATTTAGTAGATTTTTATGGTGTTCATCCAACAGAACAGAAAGTCAAAGCTTTGAAATCAGCTCGTTCTCGGAACATTGTCACTGAGCTCAAATCTTACCTTGGTTTTTTAAACTACTACATCAATTTTGTACCTAAAGTGTGTGTTTTTTTTAAGATAAAAGTCAAAATGACATTATGTTGGCAATACAATGTAATATTGTCAATGCTTTCAAATTTTTTATGTAGAAAGACTTGTGTTGCCAACATAGTTACTAGATTTTTGACTGGAAGAATTATCTTTAAAAAAAAACAGACATTATGCTTTCATCAAAATTGAAACCCCTGTAAAGTTTGTTTTTTATTTAAAGATAATTCCCCAAGTCAAAAATTTAGTAACTATGTTGGCAACACAAGCCTTTTCTACATGAAAATTGGAAAGCATTCAGAATTTTACATTGTATTGCCAACATAATGTCATTTTGACTTTTATCTTTAAAAAAAAAACAGACTTTAAGATCTATGCAAGCCAGACATCGAATTTTCTAATACATGGACTCAAGAGTGTGAAGAAATATTTTAAATTAGCAAAGATTTTTTTACATCAGACAATGTCTTAACACATTATGACCACAAATTACCAATTTATGTCACATGTGATTCGAGCGGTTACGGAGTTACCACAGATATTTAGACACCACGTCTCATTCATAAACTACAGAACCAGCGTTGCCAGTAGTCGTTCTTAGTCTTGAACCTCCTACTTTTTGAAGAAAAGTCATAACAGGATAAAATATCAATCCGTAACAATTTGGCAACCAAATTGGAGGGGATAGACCGGTGGTGGATTGCTCTCCTAGATGTTGGCGACACAAAATTTTATTTACTGTAATGTCTATCTGTGTTAATATGTCATTGGGCTGTACTGAGTTCTTGAGGGGGAGGAACGACCTATCGTATTTTCTTCAAGTACTCTCACCCCCACAGAGCAAAAAAACAGCAACTTAGAACGTGAAGCATTGGCTGTGATCTTCGCCGTTAAGAAGTTCCACAAATATTTATGTGGGCGTAAATTCACACATAGTTTTGACCATCAACCACTCCAATTTAATTTCGCAAAAAAAAAAAATATATACCTACAACAGCTACTTCAAGAGTCACCCGATGGGCAATTATATTATCTGGCTTGGCTATCAATATGATATTACATAAAAATCCATAAGCAATGCTGCTGGTTTGTCACGTTTACCTTTATCTGATCAAACTGAGGTTCCTGATTTCATTCATTCTTTTAATTTGGTCAACGAAATTCCTTCAAATGTTGATTACATTGAGAAAGCTTCACATAAAGATCCACTACCTCTGAAATTAAAGAACTTCATTTTGTCAGGATGGCCAAGTACTGTTGAAGATGAAAAATTAAAACCATTCTTCAAGCACAAAAATGACAGAGTTGTTATTCCAGCTATATTAAGACCTGAAATCCTTAAACTCTTCCAAGAGCAACACTCTGGTATTGTTCGTACCAAAATGTTGATTCGATCCGGTGGCCAAATATCAATAATGGTGTAGAAAAATGAAAGTATTGCTTTATGTGAAATTTGTCAACAATTTCAAAATTTTACCAACAGTAGTCCTGTCTTATCTTGGCCAGAAGCACAACATAATTTTAGTATATTTATAGATTTTTTTAAGAAGTTCAATTATACATTTTTACTTGTCTACGATCAAAAATCGAAATGGCTTGGAGTGAAATTATTGTATCAGAGCACCGTTGCTTCGGAAACTATGTCAAAATTGGAAGAGATCTTTTCTATTTTTGGCCTGTAGAATTGATCTCTGATAATGGTCCACATCCACCCTATAATTCAGTCGAATTTGTTTCTTTTTATCAAGCAAACGGGATAACCCCAATTAAATCTCCTCCATGGCATCCGCCTAGTAATGGTTTTGCGGAAAGGGGAGTTCAAATAGTTAAAAAAGATCTAAGAAAAGCGTTGTTCTCAGAAGGAGAGAATATCACAAAACAACAAATTTTATTAAAATTATCAAGTTTCTTGTTTTCTTATCGAAATACACCAAGCACAAGTAATGGTATTTCGCCGGCTGAATGCATGCTAAGACTGAGACGAAGAACCAGATACGAATTCCTAAAACCTTCTGGCCATAGTCGACATGTTAAGGGTAGTTCTGATAATATTCCTAGAGTAAAAAAAATGGAATAAACTTAACAAATCAGTTTATGTGAAAAATAAACAAACCAAGCTTTGGCAGAAAGGCAAAATTGTAAAAGTTTCAAGTTTTTGTACATATTTGGTACAAGTTGACTTGCTCATCAAATTAGTTCATGCAGATGCATTGCGTTCTGATTTAAGCTTGAAGGATTCAACAAATAATGATGTTAGTGATGTAAGTGTTATACCCAATAATGTAAGTTGTGGTGCACTTGCTAATGGTCCCCAAACCAAAGTTTTACCCCAATCAGCGCCGTCACAGTAACCTCAAATTATTAAACCATCAAGTGCCACTGAGATCGAGTTCAGTCCTACATGTCTCTCACAACCAACCGGAAATCCTGAAAAAGTTCCACAAGTGATTCCTAAAAGTGTAACTCCAACAAAAGTAACGGGTCTTCAAAAAAAACAATCGAAGATTGCTATGATTTTTTAAACGTACGTCGCATCGCATTATTGTTTATTGGTCAGGATGTTTGACATGATATTTTGACATTAAATTTTATTGATAAAATTAAAGAGAAATATTGCTAAGACATACGTTTAAAAACCCATAGCAATCTTTGATTGTTTTTTTTTTGTTGAAGACCCATTGGCCAGTATGATTAAAAAGAGTAGTTACTTGTACTTCAAGTAAGAGCAGTTACTTCCTAGTAATTTGTGGAGTATAATCTTTTACATAAAGTAAATTCTTTTATGAGAAGTATTTACTTATAGGTTAGAAGTATAAACTATACCTTTTCAACTTCAAATTGGGATCAATCAATTTCAATTTGGAACGTAGCAATTTCAAATTGGGATAAATAAACTTTTAATTGGTAACTAACACGTTCAAAATGGGAATAAACAAAATCAAATTGGAAATAAACAATTTAAATTTGGTACTAATCAACTTCAAATTGGAATTGTTGAATAAATTTTAAAGTTTTGCAAGTTAAACGGCAGTTATGCATTTAAACCGTATATTAAATTAACAAAATGCCTTACATTAAAGCACCTGATGCAGAAAATGCTGAAAAGCAAATATGTGCTGTTTTTAATATCAAAGGCGACTGAAGAGGATTGGCTAACACAGCGTATCGATGGGTAGGTACCCAAGAAGTTGTTCGAAGGAAACGTGGGGGATGAAGAAAAGAAAACATTTTAGAAGTACATAAGGTATAAACGACTGGATACATAGAGGAATATCCTGAAATTACGCTGAAATAAAAGAAAAATTTGAACAAATCTCATTTTGATGAAATGTGTTCATTCGCAACTTGCAAATCACTAATCAACCTTGTTTAGCGCATCAGGTATAAAGCGTTCAATATGAGCTACGTCTGGCACAAATATTTTTCTCAAATTCGAAGAAATAGTTCATGATTCTCTAAGGGACTTGAATGTAATCGGAAGGAAAAACAAACTCGAAGTCAAAGTCTGAAATATAATTTCCTAAACTGAATAAGTCTATTCCCAGTTTGAATTTGTTTCTTCCCAAATCAAAATTGATTAGTCCCAATTTGAAGTTGATTAGTACCAAATTAAATATGATTATTCCCAATTTGATATTGTTAATTCTCAATTTGATTTTGTTAGTTCCCAACTTGAAGTTGTTTAGTCCCGATTTGAAGTTGAAAAGGTATAGTAGTAAATATTAGGACGTGTTTAACCTCAATTAGGCTCTTTTTATTTCTCATGTGGATACCATCTATCGCTCCTATTTCCTCAAGTATCGTTGATCCATCTTTAGCTCATTCAAGTCGCGGCCATTTTTCCAAATTCCACACAATTTTTTGTGAAACTCCTTTAATTATTTTTGACACGGTTATTTGATGTACCCCGACATCTACATCAACTCCTTGTTGAAATGCAGGATCACTTAGGGCCGGTATTATAATATCCGGTTGACCGATGGTTGAGTTTCAACCGAGGTTTCAACCTTCGGTCAACTGGTCCTTTGGACCTTTTCTTACCATTATAATTATCAAAAAAAGCCATTCATAACGCCTTTTCAATCGAAGCAATTGATGTGAAGTTACTCTTGAGTAGCTTCTCAAAAACTACACGGAATACTCCCAAATGGAGGAAATACTAGAAATCATTAGTAATTTCTGCAGTATAAACTTCCATACAGGGTGTCCCACAATCAGCGTTACAGGCCATAACTTTCTTAATTTTAGAAATAAAAATTTCAAACAAAAAATAGGAATAATGGCAAGTTAAGCTCTCTCAAAAAATATAAAAAAATCTTTCCCTGACAAAATCATCCCCTAACTACTACCCTTGACTTTTTTTTTCAAATGGCACCCCTATTATTTTTTTTTTTTTTTTCATTTTTGAGAAGCTCATGAAATTACAAATTTGATGGTGTATGAAAAGTTTGTTTTTCTATGTCTCTTGGAGGGAAAAAAATGGGTGTCCCACAATTACCCCTATACAAGCGATCACTTTTTTATCTACAAAAATACAAATATGACAAAAAAAAAACATTGATAATGTGCAAATTAACCCCTTTTCAAAAATATAGAAAAAATCTTCCCTAACAAACTCATCCCCTAAAAACAACTTTTGCCTTTTTTTCAAATAGAATCCCATTATTATTATATTCATTTTTGAATTTGCGATTTCATGAGCTTCTCAAAAATAAAAACAAAATATAGGGGTGCCATTTGAAAAAAAAAGTCAAGGATTGTGAATAGGGGATGCTTTTGTCAGGGTAAGATTTTTTTATATTTATGAAGAGCGCTCAACTAGCCATTAAACGATTTTTTGTTTCAAATTTTTATGTCTAAAATTAAGAAAGTTATGGCCTGTAACGCTGATTGTGAGACATCCTGTATATTTAAGTAAATAGATCAAAGTATTTGCTTCTCTAGTACTTACTTTAAGAATTATGTGGAGTAAATAAAAGTGAAAGCTTCAAAGTGGAACATTTACTTGAAGTAAAAGCAAATACTCCTTTAAGAATGGGTCTGGGGCAAGCACGTTGTAATCATTGATTTATATTTTGCGTTCTCACTAGATCACTTAAGATCGTCTTGTAACATTTAAATACATAACACGGACAAGCAACAGAATATATAGAACATTTAATCTGTGAATGCCCTGCTCACTTCTGCAAAAGGCCGTGATGCCTTGGCGCTAACAGTCCAGGAAGTAGGCACTCTACCACCCAGGACGCTCGCTTCTTTTGGGAAAAGCCTACAAATCTCGGACACCAATTAAAAGCAGACCACAATTTGCTTGACATCTTGTGGAGAACTAGAGAATATCTACATTGTTAATAATATTGGATAGTTTTGTGTTTTTGCAGTTTTTTGGTATTTATTTATCAGTTGTTCACATTTTCTTCACTGGTAATTATGATAGGTATTTGTTTTGTTTCAGTATCACTTTCGTCTTGATTAAATTGTTTTGTATTTTGATTTTTTAACTGTTTAATAATCCAGAATTTATAGCTTTTGTATATAGTTTCACTAGATGTAAAATAACTTATTTTAGATATTATTTTTAAGCTTTATTTTGTATTTGTTATAATTTATATTTCGAATGTATTCATTATAAATTTATTTAGAATGTTATAATTGGTTTGCGGGCATATTTTTCATAAACATCATTCCACATAGAATGGATGTTAAGTCTCTTTATCTTCTTAATTTCCAAAGTTTCACTAAAAACCAATTGCGAGTAATCTTGATTATTAAATGTGGTCCATGTAACATTGTTTAGTAGTTCGGATTTTTCTGGAGTTGGATTTCTAAAAACAAAAATCAATTATTTTTATACCAAAAACTTGTGGTAGAAAGGCTCACAAATATTTGGCAAAATTGGTCCAAAGTTTAACGGCTCTGTTTTGTGTTAAAACGTCCAAGGGATCCGTTGTTATGTTCTGTCGGTCGCGGGTAAATAGGTATGGAAGTTCGGATCCGTGAGCTACTCTTCCAGCACCTGAATATAATTTCAGCAAAGTATAGCTTCAGAAGCATTTCAGTTCAGAAACGAATATTGCAGATCATACCTTTGATCATACTTAATAAACAGGTACATATTTCAAAGATTGATAAAGAAGGTTTAGGTTTGAAAATTAATTAGCAAGTATGGATAAAAGTGTAAAATATAGATATCATATTACCTGGAACGTAGGCATCTGTACGATTTCGTCCACCAAAGTAGGCAAATTTATAATGGTACACTGGAACGTATTCCGATGCCAAATCTGCTTGTTTCATGACTCCCCTTACAAACAAATTATCTGAAAAATACTACAAAAACAATAAAACTAATAATTTAATGATTATTGTTACGTTAATGAATGCATCCAAATTATCAGCAAATTGTCTATTTTTGCCACCCAGATAGGCATCCCTGATAGTGTCAGCAGCCACCGCTTCATCAGTCGAGTTTGGATACAAATCAAAGGGTAAAACTCTTTCTTTTTCTTGATCATACATAGTGGCTACCTCTTTGACGTGATTTAGATCTAGGAAAGAGAATTTTAAGCATAGGTACTCTTTATGCATTAACATTTTTTACCTCTGAAGAATGAAAGGGATTCCTCAGAAGTTACCCCTGTCATAAATGGAACTCTATTGAACTCTCCTCTTCTCAATAATTCATAGGGTGACTCTGTCATGAATGCATCTTCGCTTTCGGGCTCCAAAGTAGGCCAAGCTTGGACCTACAACGACAATTCATCACTTCAGGAATAATGCCAACATTCAACATCTCAAAATTATATAAACTTATGGAAGTCAGACTTTTCTAGAGTTCGATTACTTACACCTTGAGGCAATGATTCATTGACAGTGCTTTCCAGTAAATTCTGTGCAGCGGTGATAATTTCAGTCGCGCTTCTCTGCTTCAAAAATTCCTTAAGTTTCCCAGTGTCATTGCCATAATTTCCACCAGGAATCAAATCAGCAATTCTAAAAGCCACCGATCTGGCATCTTGAACTGCTGTCCAATAACAAATCCCAGAACCACTTTCGACGATTGCAGCACGAAACAAACCTAACATCATGTGAAAATATTGATTTGCCTTATACAGAAAAACATTACCTTTAGATCTTTTGCTAATCAAGTGCAGTCCTGTAGCACCACCTCCGGCACTTTCTCCAAATATTGTCACTTTGTTTTTATCGCCACCGAAAAATTCAATATTCCTTTGCACCCATTGCAAAGCCAAAACTTGGTCTTTTAAGCCCAAATTGCCCGGAAGATTGTGATCGGAAGTAGCCAGAAAACTTAGCGGACCGACACGGTAGTTGAAAGAGACAATAATGATGTTTTCTTCAATAAGGAAATCAGGTCCATAAGTAGATTTGGCTGAATTGCCACTGCGAAATGCTCCACCGTAGATCCAAACCATAACTGGGAGAGGAAGGTCAGTCTAAAAATTAATTCAATTGTAATTAAAAATTACCTTGTGAAAAAAAGATTACCTTCAAATTTGGTGTGTAAACATTAATTTTCAAACAATCTTCGCTTTCAGCATTAGGATCGACCAAAGATTGGCTGGTTAAACAAGATTTGGCATCTTTTGTAGCATTGAGGATGTCTGTCCACGCTTTTGCTGGACGGGGAGACTAAGAAAATTGATGTTAAATTTGAAAGCTTAACCTGAAACAAACCTCACTTCATATCTTAGATCTCCTACAGGTGGTTCTGCATAAGGAATAGCCAGAAATCCAACATAGCTGAAGTTGTTTATGGGAGTCGAATATTCTGCTCCTCTTACTTTACCGTCTGGTAAATTGACGACAAGTTTGTCATCTGTTTGGGAGAAGCACCACTAAAAGGAATTGAGAATAGCTTACAATCGAACAATTTTAGAGTAACTTACCCCCAAGTTGAGCAATGATAAAACAAGAAAACTTAATATGGAAGTTCTCATTTTGGGACCACTACTGATGCGAAATAGAGAAGAGGGTTTTCCTTATAAATAAATATTTATCAGCTTATCTGCTTTTTGGCCATATAGGTATCTAACCCTTCTATTTTGATAAAATAGGTCTTGAGTCTTGAGTTTTTTATCACCACATTCATCAATAGATTTTTCACACGAGTCGAAGTGACTTGATAATTCAATGGGAATTTTATTTATGCTGGCAATGTACTGAAAAGAAAAACTGTCTCTGAAAGTTTTTTGACTTAAATTGCACAAAGGCAACAAATCTCGAATTATAAATGTATGTAAAGTTTACTTCAACAAAATAAAAACTTGATTAGTGTAATTTGGTATAGGACAATTTAACGAATACGCAAATTCCTACTAAAATCAGAGGCTTAAAACGTTAGGTTTCGTTTTGACGCTGGAAAAGTTAGGGCAAACCACAGATTAACCCCGTAACTAATCGGTGGGGTGGGGCAAATATTCACAGAATTAAATCTGGCTTTTTCATGGTGAGAGGGAGATTTGAGAAAAGATTGAAACAACCAGATAGGACCGAGGGCTTTTTGTGAAATTCAAAATTTTTTTCAGGATGAGAATTATATGAGATTAATTATAGATAGACTAAAGACCTGTCCAGGTACTGTCTCAATGCCAGTTACCTATAATCGGGCCAATTGGGGAACATGATTGAATTGGAAATTGAAGTGAAAGAGCAAACAGATATTTTCATATGTAATTATTTATTTTCCACATAATTTCAAACATAAATAATATGTAAAAGTACGTAATAAGAAAAGCTAATAATGCATGCACACGAGGAAAAAATATTCAAAACATTTTTGACTTTTTCATGATGGTGGGAGGGAGATTTTGGAAAAGATTGATTTTTTGTAAGAGAAACCTTAAGTTGATTTCAAAAATTGTTTCAGGAAGAGAATTAAGTGAAATTAATTATAGACTAAAGACCTCTCCAGGTACCTTATCAATCAAAATAAAATTTTATGCAATACTCAATTGATAAATGACTTGCGTTATTATTATACACTTACACTTACATGAGAGCTTTTTTTCCAAAGTATACTTGACATTTCAATGAGAATTTTGTTGGCTGGCAATTTACAGGAAAAAAACTGCCTCTAAGGGCCGGTTTCTCAATAGCAGATAGCAGCTCACCCCCGAGTTGAGCATAACTCCAGGGTGAACATTGCAACTGAACACGTTTACCCTGGAGTTAAAACCAACCCGGAGATGACTCGCTATAAAAAACCCACCTTGAAAGTTTTTTGAGTAAAATTGCCTAAAGGCAACAAAACTTGAATTAATAAATGTATGGTGTATGGCAAGTTTACTTCGACAAAATAAAAACTTGAGTGTAATTCGGTAATTAATCTGTGGGACAAACTTTATTCGCTGTCATAATAACAAAAACATGCACCACAATTAAATAAACAAGACATATAAACTCCTGATACCTGAATGATTTCACGCTGATCAAGTCTCCCCAAAAGCTGCTCTAGAGTGGACTCACCGGAAAGCAACTTTCAATAATTTCATATCATCTATTGATAAGCTAAAAGATGATGAAAAACTTCAACTCTTGGTAAACTGGTTCGAAAATGATTGTTGGAGATGATAACCACCCTGAAGCTTGATGAAACCAAGAATCAAGCTCTATCTCCACAATCAGCACCAAAACACTTAGAAACATATCGCATCTCTCAAGAAATTAGATATTTTCTGATTAGTCGCCATTTTCAATTCAATTGATTACTGATCAAAAATCTGTATCTTTTCTGTTCCATATAGTAGCAAAATCAAGAAGGAAAAGATTTTAGGATGGCGAGTTGAAATATCATGTTACACCTATGATACAATATAGACCAGGATGAGAAAACGAAGTAGGTGATTAATTTTCTCGAGCATGTGGTTCAAGTCAGAAAATTTTATATGATTTACATCGTTGACCTTAATTTATTAAAAATCAAGGGACGCTCATGAAAGCAACTTTGACTTTCGAGAGAATATATCTCTAGACTTCACAGGCCCTTTTCCATCTGATTCAAGGAAGAAATATAGGTATACTTACTATCGCAGACGAGTATTCTCGTTTTCCATTTGCCTATTCATGTCAAGATATGACTTCTGAGACAATGAATATCATGTATAATTCTTGTTTAATGAAGCCTAATTTCCAAAGGTAATTCGGTAGGTATAACAGTACACTTATGGTATTTTTAGTGTACGGCTTAAATTAGAAACTAAAAACTTATCAATAAAAATAAAATTTTGTGCAATACTGAATTCGAAATTGAAGCGATAAGCACAAACAGATATATTTATAATTATTCATTTTCTAAATAATTTCACATGCAAACAAGAGAATGTAGTATATACTAACCTGAGAACTCTCAGCCTAAAACAGGATTCAAGCTTCAATCGATTGCATTTTTATATGCCACCAATAACAGATACAGAAAAATTTTGAAAACAAATTATTTGGAGCCTAGGCGTAAACTTGCGTTAAAATAATATCTACACTGTGGGCCAAATTTATTTGGAACCCAATTTGGCTATGAATAACTTTTTTTTTATTTTGCGGATTTTTGTGAAATTTCATGTGTATATTACTGGAGCCTTTCCTTAATTGTAGACAAAATATCAAATCAAAATATACAGGGGGAGCCAAGTAAGAAGCAGTATTTTGATTCGTTGCCTTTGGGGCTGTTGCAAAATTAAATTTTTCACTCTAAAACTACATAAATTATTTGAAAATATTGAGAAATTATCGGAAAAGGGGCTATAAAAAAATGTTTCGAAAAACTTCAGGTTTTGTATTGAAAACGTATATTTTTCGAAAACTTTGTTATAATAATATTATCATACAGTGTAATAGGGTTTTATTGAAAAACAAATTCTCAGAGCGAAAATATGATAAAAACAGTTATTTTCCTAACAAGTGCGCAAAGTGATACTTTCCCGCACGAAAAAGCAGTCAGACGAACGACGCGAAGCGGAGTTCGGATAAGCTTTGAGTGCGGGAAAGACACTTTGCGAAAGTGTTAGGAACAATATTTTTTCTACGAGTACCTATCTTAAAAAAGTAGACTTTGAATTGTTAAAATATTAGAAAAATCAATCAAATCAAAATCTTCAAAAATCGTTTAAAATCTATTGGAATTCCTCAGAATTTCTTTTAAATTAAATCCCCAAATATCTTTTTACATCTTCTGGAATTTCTAGAACCAGCAAGAATATTTTCATGAGAGTCTCTTAAATTTTACAAATTTCTAGCAGAACAGGCTATTCCAATTTGGACACCTTTGATAGGAAACATCATGTTAACTAAGCGTTAATTTCAACTAAAACCCTTCATTTTGAATATTAGTTTATTCAGAAACCATCAAAACATTGAAAAATCAAGTATAACTATGGTAATTATGCGTAACAAAAATGAGTGCGCAAAGAGTTTCCGTGCGCAAAGTTCAAATTTGCGCACGCAAATGAGTGTGCAAAGTGATTACTTTGCGCACGCAAGTAGAAAAAAGGATTTTTCAATAATTTTTGAAGAACCTATCATAAATATGAGCTCCCTGATTATCTACAACAGCTTGGAGTCTTCGTCGTCTTTTTCCAGCTGACTCATTTATAATTTCTTGACTATATTGGACAATGGCGCCAAAGTCTTCAAGCTATTAGATAATCAGGGAGGTCATATTCATAATAGGTTCTTGAAAAATTATTGAAAAATCTTTTTTCTACTACCGTGCGTAAAGTACTCACTTTACGCACTATTCAGAAGACGTAAAATTTCACTTCACGCACTAGTGCGTAAAGTAGTTCACTTCACACACTAGTGTGTAAAGTAATGTCAATGACAGATGTCAACCTGTCAAATTACTATTTTTCTGGTAAATTACTTCACGCACTAGTGCGTGAAGTGAAAATACTTTACGCACTAGTGCGTAAAGAATTTGTCAAAATTTATTTTTTTACACATATTTGCGTAAAGCACCCTTTTTTCACTCATGTGATTGTCGCACTCGCCTTGAAAAAAGGTTCACTTTACACACTTATTGCATAAATAACTATTTTCTACTACCATGCGTAAAGTACTCACTTTACGCACTATTCAGAAGACGTAAAATTTCACTTCACGCACTAGTGCGTAAATTTATTCACTTCACACGCTAGTGCGTAAAGTAATGTCAGTGACAGATATCAACACTGTCAATTTGGCATTTTTCTGGTAAATTACTTCACGCACTAGTGTGTAAAGTATTTGTCCAAATTAATTTTTTACACATATTTGATTGGTAGTAGAAAAAATTTTGTATGCAATACGTGCGTAAAGCACCTTTTTTCACTCATGTGATTGTCGCACTCGCCTTAAAATTCACATTCGTGAAAAAAGGTTCACTTTACACACTTGTTGCAGAAATAACTATTTTTTATCATATTTTCGCTCTGTTAATTTGTTTTTTAATAAAACGATATTACGGTATGTGGTAATATTATTTAGCAAAGTTTTCGAAAAAAAGTACGTTTTCAGTACAAAACCTGAAGTTTTTCGAAACATTTTTTTATAGGGACCGGTCACAAATTTAAATTTGCGACCCCTAGTGAGAGATGTCAAAAGTTTTTGTATTAATATTTTGTCAAATTTTCACTAGAATTTCGAAAAGTCATTCGAAAAATGAAGCTGGAAATACATTTTGGTTTCCAAAATATAAAATTTAATCACCACGAAGCTGCATACAAAAAAGGTGTGGCTCTAGTGAAAGCTGAACATGTATTGCAAGTAGTTGAATGAAAAGTTGGAGGGGACTTATCCATTTTGAAAGGGCATGTTATGCGCCAAACCTCCATAAACAGCTCTCCTTATGCTGTTGAGCTACAGGTAGGTGTAACAATAAAATGGACGCTACAAATCCTCGACTGTCTTTCTGGCTCCCACATTTTACTACTTTTAGAGTTGGATCTGAAAACGATAAAGTGTAAAGTAACCAAATCAAAAACATAACACATAACACATAACACTTATGCCCTAAGTTGGGTATCAGATTAAAGGTCTCGATGTCCTCTATCTAAAAAGTCGATCCTGCCTCACGAGAACTTGCCGGAAAAAGGAGGCAAGGCAACTAATTGGGGCAAGGGCCCGCGGTCTCAACTTTGACACCTATCAAGTTTTGCCTTGAATGATGTGTCAAATTAAAGGTGTCGAAGTTGATTTAAAATCTCTTCGCACAGGAATCCCAAACCAGAAGGAATGAATTTCATTGGTTGGAACTAGTTTCCTGACTGTTTCCAACCAATTAAATTCGCTCTGACTGGTTTGTGATTTCTGTGCGAACAGACCTAAAATCAACTTATTGACACCTTTAATTTGACACATCATTCAGTGCAAAACATAGAGAAATATAATAGTAGTAAACTACGAGAGACGTTTGTTTAATGTAACAATCTGGAAGTGTGTTTGTGCACATACCCGTAGCGTATTTCGCATGGTGTGGCAGATTATTGAACTAATTACTTCGATCGTTTCTGACAACTCGGTTTAATTTGTCTTTGTCAGCAACTTGCCCGAAAATATTCTATCTTTTTTTAAAACATACAAAATACAAAATTTGACAAATGATTGAATCCAAAGACCATCAATCAAAAACTGAATGCTCACAATCATAACGTGAAATTTCTTCTATTATTTATCTTTTGTTTGAGCGTGTATTTCAAGTGGCGAAGGACCACCCTGTGCTCAGGGAAAACAGTGGACTGCAGACGAGCTTCTTAAATGTTTTATTAAAAAAAAATAATATAAAAAAATGCGTGGCAGCGAGCAAATTGACAAACGTGTTTCAAACTTTTTCTATTTTTTCAAAAAGGTGACGTCTACTTGTTTTTTATTTGCTTGGTTACTTCTGTTTTGTTTTTTCTTCTCCAGCTCTTGATTTTCTTTTTCATTAAATACCTACTAACCGGAACAATTTATATTAGAGAAAGGAGAAAACATTCTGTGATCATAAATATTAATTAATTAGACAAAACCGACACCAATAATAGTGTGTTTTCGAATTTGCGATGATGCGAGATGCAGTAAAAAGGTAAACACAAAGCTTTTAATACGAACATTTTTAGTTACTGTATATTTATAAAATTGGAATAAAAAAATAAGTTTGTTTGAAGATATCTCAATTTTTGTATTGTTCAATTACCTCCTTGACCCCCTCAAGGAATCTCATTGCATCTAATTTGGATTTTTTAAAAATAAGTTCTGTTATCGTTCTAAACAGTTGCTCGGTAAATTTTGGCAAGTTTTTTCAACAAATGTTTTGCTTTGCAATTAACTGTTTTGAGCGTTTACAGTACTTTATTTTTAATAAATCTTAAATAAAATCAAAGTTAATAATTTAATTATTCAAAAAAGCCGCCTTTTCACTGTCGGTAAAGAAGAAACCTGCATTCAAACAATGTTCACTCTTTTATTGCTGTCCGTAGCCACCAGGGGCGCTAACGTCGACATTGTGCCAGTTAAGTACAGGGGAATGACTCGTAGTTTACTACTATTATATTTCTCTATGGTGCAAAACTTGATAGGTGTTAAAGCTGAGACCGCAGGCCCTTGCCCCAATAAGCTGCCCTGCCATCTTTTTCCGGCAAGTTCTCACGAGGCAGGATCGACTTTTTAGATAGAGAACATCGAGACCTTCAATCTGATACTTACCCTACTTAGGGCATAACTCGATGGGGTAGTGTTTCGTTTTTTTCAATTTGTTAAAAGATATTTCCGGCGCGGTCGTCTCCGAGATTCACTTGTATTGGCATAATTATTGCCACAGTTAACAACACAACAATTTTTGAATCTGTTCTTGGGTAAAGGCATGACAAGTAGTGGGTATGCACAATAGCCTGAATGAATGATAATAAAAAGTGTTTGGCAAATAATAATTACAAGAAAAGAAGTGTAATTAAATATAATTGTTTCGTGTAAACAACCATACCTTTATAATGAAATATATTTCGCTTTGAAATCGTTTTTAATAAGAAAAATTACATTTGTGTAAATGGAATTAAGCACTTGTCATAATACAAGAACTTACGTTGTTGTCGAAAGTGGGCGCTACTGTAGTTTATGGACGGACTCTATAGCCTCTTTTCCGATAATTTCTTAATATTTTCAAAGAATTCATGTAGTTTTAGAGTGAAAAAATTAATTTTGCAACAGCCCCAAAGGAACGAATCAAAATACTGCTTCTTACTTGGCTCCCCCTGTATATTTTGATTTGATATTTTTTCTACAATTCAGGAAAAACCCCCGTAATATACACATGAAATTTCACAAAAATCCGCCAAATAAAAAAAAAGTTATTCAGAGCCAAATTGGGTTCCAAATAAATTTGGCCCACTGTATATTAGTTATTTAATTTACATTACAAGTACGTTTATGAACATGATTAACGAGTGTGAAAGGTTAGAGCGACGAGGTCGTAGACCGAGTCGTTCTAATCTCACGAGTTTTTTAGACGCATGTTTAAACGCACGTGCGACGTACAACTTTTTATCTACAAGGCAAAAAATAAGCAAATGTTTTTTTTCAATTTTCGTTTATTAGTAGTTGTAGTCTAATGCCGGTTTTCCACCAAACGGACTGTTGAGTTTTTCTTTTAAAACATGTTTTAAAACTCGAAATTAACCCTAAAAACAAAACTCCGAATGAGCAAAACACGCTAATCTTGAAAATGTTTGGGAAAAGTTGGAGTTTTGTCTGAGTTTAAGTTTTGTTTTTGTTTTGTCGGTTTGGTGGAAAACCGGCATGATGCCGGCTTTCCACCAAACGGACTATTGAGTTTTTGTTTTACAACATGTTTTAAAACAAAAACAAAACTGAACAGACTCGAGTCTGTGTTTGAGTTTCATATTTACCGCTTCCGGACGGGACCCGAAAAACAAAACTCCAACTGTCGCAAAACACGCTAGTCTTGAAAATGTTTGGGAAAAGTTGGAGTTTTGTCTGAGTTTAAGTTGTGTTTTTGTTTTGTCGGTTTGTTGGAAAACCGGCATAAGAGCCAGCGCCGAAAAAATTCTCAGACCATTTTGAATATAGGACTGCGGTTTTCACGAGAGATCTCAGAATTTTTTTCTTGATTTAAGTAGCTTAAGTCGTTTTTTAGGGTCACACCCCCTTTAAAGGTGTCGAGATAACTTGGGTAATGCAACGAATTTACTAAAGCTGAAAACCGTTATACACATTATATACAGGGTGGAATTTTTAAATGGAATAAAATTAGTATCAGAAAGAGAATTAGTTTTTTATATTTCCTGTTTATGTCTATCTCTTCTCTATGTCTATTTCTATTCGTTTACAGAATACGCCTGCAGTTTTGGCGGGAATCAATCAAAACTTTCTATCTGCAGTAACTGCAAATATTCGACCTTATCCGCTGTTTTCAAATTTAACAGAAAATTGCCAGCCTATTGCTATTAAATCCAGACGGATTTCTAATGATGACTACAAATTTATAGAAACAGAAATACAAAGAATATTGAAAGAAAACACCATTGAACCAAGTAATTCACCATGGAGAGCACAAGTTTTAGTGACAAGCAACTCCAATGATAAGAAAGGTATGGTTGTGTTGATTATTCGTTGACAATCAACAAGTTCACTTCATTAGATGCATATTCACTACCTACCTAATATTGATAAAATCATCGGTCAAGTTTCAATGTATAATTAACAATATCATACATAATGAAAGACTATCCGATACATATTCATTTTTGGACGACGTTACAAAAGAAGAACATGACAAAAACTTACAAAAATTTATGAATATTACAAGAAAGTATAATCTAACACGAAACCACACAACGATGGAAAATTTTCATGTCAACTATCAATAATCTGAGATATACAATAGAAGGAAAAAACCATAAAACCTGATGCAGATAGGCTACAACCCCTAATCTATTTAACAGCCTCTAAAGATGTTGATTCTCTCAGAAAAGTACAAGCAAAGATACAAGGTATGTTCGCACACTACTCAAAATTTATATACAAATTTTCTGAAAAGATTCATCCCATTGTAAACGTAAAAAGTTTTCCCATGAACAAAGAACAAATTTAAACATTCGAAAGGCTCAAACACTGTTGTAACGTTCGTCGATGGAAATAAGGTTCCATTTACAGTGGAAACTGACACAAAATTGGAAACCAGTCGCATTTTTCTCAAGAACCTTAACAAAAATAGAACAAAATCATTTCATTATAGAGAAAGAAGCATACGCAATAATAGAAGCTATAAGAAAGTGGAGGCATTATTTGAAGGGACGACATTTTAGTATAATGACTGATCTTTATGCATTTATTTTTGACAATAGTTAATCAAAAATCAATAATGCGTTGGAGAATAGCATCATCATGCTACAAATTTGATATCATGTACAGGCCAGGAAATAAAAACATTGTAGCTTATACACTTTCCGGGATATCAGCTGCTATTTAACCATCAACATCAGAGAAAAATTTGTATACACAATTACACAACACAATCCTAGTGTCACAAGATTTTATCATTGGATTAGTTGCAAAAATTTACCTTATTTACTAGAATATATCAAAAGAGTTATATCCGCATGTCCGGTTTGTGCAGAGATAAAGCCAAGATTCTATAAAAACAAAGGAACTCTCACCATTTGAAAGATTGAATATTGACCTTAAGGGACCATTGCCTTCCAACAATTTCGACGAATATTTATTAGACATTGTAGATGGATACTCAGAATTTCCGTTTGCATTTTCATGTTCAGATATGTCATCTGCAACAGTAATAAATTGTTTGACTCGACTATTCTCAATGTTTGGCACACCAGGTTATATTCACAGCGATAGGGGAGCATCTTTTCTATCTGTTGATGTGAAATCATTTTTAACAAGTCATGGTGTTGCCACAAGTCGTACAACTTGGTACAATCAGAGGGAAATGGACAATGTGAAAGATTCAATGGAACAATTTGGAAGACTATTCAACTTGGGATTAAATCCAGAAACCTCGACGTTAAACAATGGCAAGATGTATTATCAGATTCTCTACATTCAATAAGATCTCTTTTGTGTACTGCAACTAATTCTACACCTCATTAACGCATGTTCAACCATCCTAGAAGATCGACTAATGGAACCTCAATGCCCACATGGTTGAGCACCCCAGGACCAATTTTTCTCAAGAAACATGTTCTCGACAATTTTCTGTCACTTCTTACCTCGTCCAGCCATCGCTCAACGTTACTCGCCAAAATTGCCACCGCAAACGTTCGTTTGTGGTGGCAATTTTGGCGACTACGTTGAGCGATGGGTGGACGAGGTGAGAGGTGAGGGGAAATTGTCGAGAACTTATCGATAGCGATTGTTTGTGGTTTGCCTCATGGTCCACTAGTGAAAGAAAATTATCTTCTGGATACAAATTCAGATTATGCTCATGTACGCCTATTAAATGGAAAATAAATAACTGTATCAACTCGTCATTTAGCACCAAGGGAAGATGTGACACTGCCAGCTCTGACAGATCAAGATCAAAATAATGTGACACTACCAGAACAAGATCAAAATGCTATAAAACTGCCAGAACAAGATTTTAATGAATTAACTATTTCTAAAGAAAATCTTACATCAGTCAGTTCAGAACGTTTATCATCTCCATTTCCTATAAAGGATTCTAATCGTTTCCTTTCCCAAAATTCTGAACAATCTCACAATAAGAATCCTCCAGCTTTATCTGCAGTGAAACCTACTGATAAATCCGGTCGTGTTATGGTAAAGAAAAATCATATAGGCCACCTTCATATCTTCAAGATTGTCAGAAACTGACCGACGAAGAATGTTGTTTACACTCTCAAATGTCCTACGCCTGATGGACCCCCCGGACCAACATCCACCCGGAGTTCCGAACGTAAGTTAACTTCCGGATTGTTTTGATCTAGGAGGCGCCATCGCGCCATCATGCAATTTTTATCCCACTCTTGAAACCCTTAAGGCCAATTCGCGCGGCCTAGGACCGATACGGTGATATCTCAGCGAGCGAAGTGGGCGGTTAACATCTTAGACTATGTTAACATCTACCACACCAAATATAGTAAACATCGAATTATTTCGTGATTTTTTTTTGGGAAAATCAAAGAAAACTGCTTCATATTTCTAGAAAATAAGTCCTAATGGATTGTTGCCTTATAAAACAAATTTAAAAAAAAACGGATATTTATTTATAGTATAAGGTCACCACGTTTCAATTTGCACTACCTACCTATATAAATATATCGAACTAAGCTGCAAATAGAAAAATTTCACTTCTAAGTATTTAACAGATTATTTAAAGGGAATACAGAACTATTTGGCATTAGTAATTGCCTCCTTTATATTGGATATATTGTGCTTGATCAAATATTAATGTGTAAACACTGAGTTCAATTGGAATGTTTACATTATATTGCTACATCCAATAGGGGATTTGTTGACTAAAAATAATAGAAACTGTATTGTTATTTGTAATTAATTGTTATTAATTAGTTGTTATGTGACATGACGCTCACAGATTTATTGCAAGGTATAAAATAATATCATCCTCCATAATGACTAATTGATTCACATTCACATAGATTGGATAAAATGTATGAAACTACAAATAGAAAACAACAGATAGTAAATTTATTATAACGTCTTCAAAAAAAAAGGCAAGGATTCAAGATGCACAACAATGAAGCTCATGGGATGATGGACAAAAAAAATAGGAGTATCAGCACTAGGTACTTGGAAGATTTAAACTCTATCCAATTATGTATGCATGCATGGTCAAAATATTCCCGATAGCTCGAACAACTCAATTATGATATTTGCTACATAAAAAGACCTTGAAAGCTACAGACCAATTACCCTTACCTGTCTAAGAAAACCGCTTTTATACAACTTGCTAGTTATAATTTTTGAACTCAGCCTTAAATAATAAGACTGTGCTAAGACAGTTTCACAATCTTTGATAGTATGACACATTTAAATCATTGTTTTGTCTGAATTATACCTTTATTGAAATGAAACTTGGCAATTATCATCGTTCAAACTATTTCAGTCGACATAATTAAAAATGCTTCTAGGCTATAAGTTGACAAATATCTGTAAGTAGACCACCAGTTTTCAGTAAAACTCTAAGCCCATTTCTTTCGCTTTTAGACATCCAACTCTAGAAAAATCCACACTTCTAAACGATGTTACATGGACTATAGATTTAGTAATCAAGATTATTCACATTTGGTTTTTAATGAAACTTTGGAAATTAGGGGTAGAATCTATTCTATGTGGAATGATATTTATGAAAAATTATTACATATTTTAAAAGGGATATTTGAAATATGTGCAAGAGTATTTCTTTTGAAAAGACAGAAATCTATTTTTTTTTTTTATATAACTTTATTTGTGAACTTAAAACAGTACATTTAAATGACTGGTAACAAGTCCTAATATTTAAGAATAATAACAATGGTAAATAAAAAACCTAATTTGAGATTACACCTATTATTTTACATAGATAATACTTATAGCGAAACTAAAACCCATAAAGAATATATACAATATCATCCCCATGTTAACTATGAGTTTTGAGCAAACAAATAGTTTTTAATTCTGATAGAAAAAGGTACATGAGCAGTTATTCTTTTAGTATCTTCTGGAATTTTATTGTAGGATACTGAGGCTCGGTTGATTACACTGTTCTTTCTCAGGTTTGTTCTTGATGTTGAAACATACAAATTACCTACTTCGTTGTCTGGTACTGTGACAGTGAATATTACTACTTTTAATTGGTTTAATATTAGATTTGATTTGTTTATGTATGATTTTTTGCATTAGTTTACATTCCTCCAAATGGACACCTTGTTCAACTTTTAAGTGCTTATAGTTTTTATATATTTCTTTAGTAGGGTACAATCTTGGAAGTTTATATAAATATTTAATAAAACGATTTTGAAGTCTCTGGAGTTTTTGAATTTGTATTTTTGAAGCAGACGCCCAAATTGTACACATGTATTGCAAGTGTGATTTAAATATTGCTTCATATAATGCTGGTTTCATAAAAACAGGAAGAGTTACAACACATCTTTTTATAGCACCACAAGCACGGGCCAGTTTTTGCTTCAATTTATTTAGGTGATATTTGAATGTTAAATCCTTGTCTACTATAAGCCCTAAATATTTATAAAAATCTACATTTTTTAACAAAACATTGTTTAATTTAATGTTTATGGCATTTGATAGTTTATTTTTTTGTTTGAACAACATATATACCTACAGTTTTACTTATATTAATTTTCAAATTGTTTTTTAGTAACCACTTGTAGTATGTTAGAAGACATTGATTAACATCATATTCCAAGCTTTTTATATCCTGACCCTCAAACAGTAAGACAGTGTTATCAGCAAAGGTTATGTATTTACACTTTAAGTCTACCTTTGATAAACTATGTACGTATAGCAAATAGAGCGGCCCTAAAACAGAGCCCTGTGGGACGCCTGTAGTTGGTTTTTCTCGGTTGCTTTCCTTCTGATTCACAAATGTATATTGTTGTCTGTCAGTAAGATAAGTTTTGATAAGGTTATGAACTATACCTCTTATTCCCATACTGTATAATTTGTCCAGGAGAATTGTAGTATTAACAGTGTCAAAGGCTTTTTGAAGATCTATGAAGACTGCTATTACAAAATTATTTTTGTCCAATCCAGCAGAAATATACTCAATTAAATCTACCGCTGCTGCTTGTGTATTGCTAGCTTTTTGGAAGCCATATTGTTGAGGGTCGAATTTAAATGAGTTTTCAATAAAATTACATAATCTTGCCTTTATTACTTTCTCTGTAATTTTAGACAATGTTGATATGAGTGCAATAGGCCTTTTGTTACCTGGTTCATGCAGACTACCAGACTTGACTCGTGAATCGGAATAATTTTGGCTAACTTTAGACAATCGGGATACTGACCATCTGACATCATCTTATTAATTAAATTAGCCAGAATAGGAACTAGCAACTCTTTTGAGTCCTGTATGTCTGTCGTTGTTATCCCATCTGGTCCAGGGGCTGAATTTTTGTTTAAACTGTCTATTATTTGTGTTAATTCTTCTCCAGTACATGGGTTGAAAAAAATAGACTGATCTTGGTGTTCTTCTGGAAATTCGTCATCGAAACATATGTGTGTGTAAAGCTGTCTTTGTTGCACAACTTCTTGACCAATATTGCTTCCTATGTCTTTAAAATAGATGTTCAGATTATTTGCTATCTGCTGATCTTCATCGATTTTTTTGCCATTAATTAATAGGTGATCAATATGGTTTGTTTCATCATGCCTTGCATAATTATTCGAAATAACACTGTTCACAACCTGCCATGTTTTTCTTATATTTCCACGAGCAATTTCAAACTTTCGAGAAATGTAGGGTTTTTTAAGCTTGTGTTGTAAATTGTTACATTGATTTTTCAAAAATTTAAATTCACTTCTTAAGTAAGTGTTGTATTACATATATTAGTGACTGAAAATCGTTTATATTACTTTGTCTAATTAGGTTAGCAAGTTTTAAATAGTACTCTTCTTTATTAATATAAGTTATATTATGCCTTTCTTTTGGTTTTCTTATAATTTTAAATTGTTTCATATCTATTAACTGTATTTTATGATCTGTTAGGCAACTATCATAGAGGTTTAAGCTCATATCAGAGTTTTTAATATTAGTAATTGAATGGTCAATAAGTGTTTGTGTATTGTTGGATTCTCTAGTAGGTTTAGCTTGATTAACAAGTGTAAACCCGTTTACTGCTATTGAAGATTTATAGTCATTTTTTTGCTCAGAGTCTTGCAATAAGTTTAAATTCATATCACCAATTATAAAAGTTTGATATTTTAAATCATGGAGTACATTATCAAAATCATTTAAAAATAGGTTAAAATTTACCGATGGAGGCCTGTAAACAGTAATTATTCTAATATTTGGATTACATAATTTAATTATGAGCCAATCGCAGTTATTAATTGATTTGTTAACTTCAACTTCATATTTCAAATAGTTTTTTATATAAGCAGATACTCCTCCACCTCTTGTAGGTCTACAGTTATGTTCCATGTTGTAATTTTGCAAATTATATAATCTAGCCTCACCTTCATATATCCAATTCTCTGTAAAAACTAGTATTTCTGGCTCCTCATAGCAATTTAACATTATTTCAATGTCCTCCAGTTTATTTCTTAGACTGCGTAAATCTTTAAATTTAACGAGAATTCTTTAAAACAACAATAACAAGTTAAGTTCATTGATATTTTTTAGATTTAAAAAGAAAATAGAAAATAATCAATTAATAAGTTGCTAAGGGTTGAGATCTTGCAGCGTATATATTCTTTTAGGTGAACATTGATCATCTTTTTTAATAAATATTCTACCATTACTAACATAGGCAAACTTAAAGTTATTGGTTTTCTTGAATTCACGAGCCGCCTTAAATAGCTCACTATTACTTTTAGTTAATTCATCATTTAGATAAATTTGCCTACTGGGTCCTGAAAATTTACATTCTTTAGTATTAATACTTTTAATTACTTTACGTTGTTTATATATTTGTTGTTTCACTTCCGCTGATTCACATTTAATTAATAGTGGCTTAATTTCTGCTTCAGTTTTTATTCTGTAGCACTAAGTGATATCCCCCTGGTTAACCTTCAGTCCCATGCCAGTAAATATTTAGTTTGTTTATGATTTCTTTAACAGTACTGTCTTCTTGAGTTGAAATTCCAGGGACTAATATGTTGTTTTGTTTCTAAGTTTGTTCTCTTGAGTTAAGCTTGCTTTCCAGAACCTGTACTCGCTTCTGTAGATCCATGTTTTCTTTTTCAATTTCTTGATTTCGTTTCATACATTCCTCGTAGTGTTTATATTGCAGATCGAACTTCTCAGACATATAATGTCTGCCCAGCGACTCTGTGTCTACGGGGTAACGTTGAGGGGAATGCAGTTGTAAAAAAAAATGGCTGATTTCATTCATAAAATACCCAGCTGCGTGCGGAAATTTTTGGAAGTGTTATCGTATTGCAACTGGTACACGAAAATAG
The DNA here is from genome assembly GCA_917834065.1 of Ceutorhynchus assimilis. Classification (NCBI taxonomy): domain Eukaryota; kingdom Metazoa; phylum Arthropoda; class Insecta; order Coleoptera; family Curculionidae; genus Ceutorhynchus; species Ceutorhynchus assimilis. The sequence continues at coordinate 22,779,001 of OU892280.1, read as the reverse complement.
ACAATGACCAAACGTCCGCCACTGGATATTTCAATATAAATCGATATTGAAAGATGGGAGGATAAAATGACGTCAGCCCTGGCCAATAGCGAGACGTAAGGTGACGTTAGCTCATTGACAACTGTATAGTTCCCCATGGCAACGGCAATCCTGCCAAAAACTCCACCAATCAGGTTCATCCAGGCCGGATGCTTGCCAAATAGTCAAAAGTTGATGGAATCTTTAGGAAATGTTTATTTTTTACAATAGACCAAATTGCAGAAATCAGGATTAAAATAAGAATAGATCTAACAACCACGCTAAAATATTTAGCGTTTTATTATTGTTATCAATATTTTGTTATTAAAAAATGGATTTTCAAATGAACTATACTTCCCTAGTATTTTCGCTTTTTTATAATTAAACGTGGCGACATGGCAGATTTACGTCCGAATTCCTTCCGTAGACTCAGATCCGCTGGGCAAACAATAGTTCATGCTAGATTTCAGTTCTTTCATTTCATTATCGTACTTCTTTTCAATTTTTTCTTCAAATTTCTTATATTCCCTTTGAAACAATGACTTCATTTCACTTAGCAAAGACTGTTTATCCAATTTATCCATGTTTTCCTTTGGATTTTTAACCTCACTGTTTGTCTGAACACAACAAATTGTAATATTGTCCTTATTTAGAACTTTGTACTGCAAACCACAGCTCCTATGATATGATGATAGACAAACTGAACAATCAAAAGAGTCTTTCACATCCTTTTTACAGAATTTACACCGTTTTTTTAAATTTAATTCGCTCATCACAATTTACACATGTTTACAATAGTATAACCTCAAATATATTTGTTTCTATGATCTCCATTTTTGTGTCTTAAGACGATTATTGCGTTCTGGGATTATTACTTCTAACACCTATTTATTTAATATTTGTGTAGCTCATCTTGATATTAATTTCCTAATTATCACTTCAGCCTTCCTATAAGCCTTGTTGCCTTCGAATTTTTTGAATGCCATTCTAATTTCTTATGTTCCGTTTATTTGAATTATTTCCTCTCTCGGATCCTTGGTTTAAGACTTGCACAATGGATGCCAATAGGGTGGAATGGAATGCCGAAAAGTCACAGATATAATAAATAAAATTTAAAAGATTTCTAAAACTATAAAATATGCCCATTGACAAGAATAGATTTTTTAAAGATTATATCTGGCTTGTAAAACAAAATCTTGAAAAGCCAATGGAGTGATTACAAAATAATTAATATACAATTTGATGCAATAATAGTTATTTATGATATAAGTGCTAAAAGTGACATTTTATTTTGTGAAAAGGGAAGTTTGGGACACTACGCCGAAGACGGAGTGTTCCATCCCTTTGAACAGAATAAAATCACTTTTAGCACGAATATCATACACTATTGTTTCTGCAAACACACTAAAAGTGATTACTTTAAGCGCTCAGTGCTAAAAGTAATCACTTTTAACACCAGTGTCATAAAATGGCATTTAAAACACTGACAGCATCATTTAAAAATAACACTTTTAATGACGTTTGTAGAAAAATATGTTTATTTTTTACTTGACTATATAGATCCATAATACCGACGAAATACGTTGACTTACCTTTAACAACCTGAGGGCATTATAAGCCCAGCGGGCGTTATGATCTATATGGATGATGAAAGAACATTGTGTTGAGTAGAAAATAAAGCATTGCATGCACCACGGGGATTTTTAGATTATAATGCCCTTCAGGCGAAATATATCCCTCAGGCTAGTTTCGTCTTCGGGCATTATAATCTACATAATTCCCTTGGTACATAAATAGCTATTATTTCCTACTGAACTATTATAACCATATAATGCCTTGGTTACCTACGATAACCATAAACAGGGTCTTAACTCCCGCACGGAAAATAAGGATTTCATAGCTCCCGCGGGAGTTAAAAGGATTTCCATAACTCCCGCTTTTACATTGAATAGATAAAACTTTGAGTACAAATAGAAATTGTGGTTTATGGTTTATTCCTTTATAGAAATGGACAGTACAGTAAATTATTCCCTCGGAATGTTACTCCCTCGCCGCTAACGCGGCTCAGTTCGTAAATATTCCTCGGGAATAATAGCTATCATTATTGACTCGTGATATAATCTAGGATGAATGAACATAGTATAAATTGGACTCTATGTAAGTAGTGAACGAATTGGCGTAGAGCAATATGGAATAGTTTGCCCGATAGAGCTTCGGAGATAGAATATTTTGATACAAAAATCACAATTTCGAGAAAAAAATGGACATAGAATAACATGGTTCTCAGGCGACGATATGCTAAGGCTAAAATAACATTTTAGGGAAAAGGAAATATTAAACGCGGTTATTTTACTTTCCAAATACGAAATTAGGAAATATCTCTGGGATATATTCAAAACAGAACTATTCAAAATATGACAAAACCTTTGAAAAAACTGATTCTACTCCTGAATGACTTTGAAGACTATCATGTCCAATTATAACATCAGAACAAAGATTTTCTAAGACATACATCCTGATATTTTTGTACACATGATCTGATATTTTTATGATCACAATACAGTATCCACAAACAGGAGAATTTAAAGATGAAGCAGCCATTGTGACATTTAGATTCGTAAGAAACACTGATATGTCTTTGTGTGGTGATAGTTTTTGAGATATAACTGTCTGAGCTTCCAGTATCAATTAGTGCATCAGTTGGAATATGATTGACTTCAATTTTAATAATAGCTTTCGATAAGCAAGATGTTGAGGCAGCTGGCTTCATTTCAATCATGGCAGCTGAAGTTTAATTTAAATCATGAGCTTGTTTTTGATGTTTTGACAAAGTTTGTTTTGATTTACATATTTGTGTGAAATGACCAATCTTTCCACAGGAATGACAGATTGCATCTCTTGCTGGACATTTATCTCTAGAGTGTCTGTTTCTCCCACAAAAATAACATTTTGAAGTAATTACGGCAAGTATTGTATCCTTTCGTTCATTTGATTGTTGCACATAAGTCAATGATTGATTTGATAAAATCGAATTTACGTATGAATTTGAGGTATAATATTCTTACTGTTGTGGAGCCATTTCTGAAGATCTAGCTGATTTATGTTCTTCTTCTAGGTTCAAAGTCGTATTTTCTAAGAGTCTTTGCCTAATGTGAGATGGGGCGAGACCACGAATGAATGAATCTCCTGTAGTCATTTTTATTCTGTTCAGCAGTGACTGCTTCAAAATTACAGTATTTTCTTAATTATATCAAAATTTGTAAGTACTGGTCTGGATTCACTGCTGTTTTCGAGTGGATAAAGTATGACAGGCAAAAATTTCACTCTGTGTTTTTACATATAACTTTTCGAGTATTGCAACTGCTTCTATGTAGGAAATACATTCACTAATAGACTGATAAACTGAAGAACTCACATAGTTTACTAGAAGTTTTTAAGTAATTTGTCTTTGTCTTCTGAAATTTTCGCAACTTCTTTAAAGTTCTCAAACTTTCGTTTCCAATGGATCCGCATGACTAGCTAGCGTTGATCTGGCTTGAGTAATTTGTCCTTTGATTAATTTAGCTTTTTAAATTGAAGTAAAAGACCTTCAGAATTAAGGCTTTAATAAACTAAAATTCAGTACAGATTATTCTGACAATAACTGACAACATCTCTAGCAGAAGCAAAAGTGAACCGTGAAACAACTGAAATGTTGTACCATGGATACGAACTCCACACTCGATTTATATACAGCTCCGGACACGCTGCTTTCGTAAGAAGTGACATATCCTGCCAGCGGGTCGCCAACAACAGTGTCTTGCTTTAAATCGACCACCCCAATGGGCAATGATTTTTGCCGACGCCCAGTTTCGTAAGCGTCACTAGACCACAACTATCGACTAAGAGCTTAACATTACTTTGAAGTGGGGTAGAAACAATATAATAAAATCGGAGTGGAGGTTGGAAGCAATATTTTTTGGCATAATCATGTGGCGTAGATTGCTAAAGCAGCCTCTCAAAAACGTGATGATTTTTTTAAGGTGAAAAGGCACCAAAACAGCTTTTAATGCTCTGCAAGACCCAGATTCGTCCATCTTTGGAGTCCTATTGCTCTTACAGATGGAGTTCTGCTCCCAAGTACATCTTGAAACTGCTTGATTCGAGCCAGAAGAGAGTCATTATATCCGGAGTTGACAGGAAGTTTGGCACACAGAAGGAAGTTGGTGGAACGGACTCTGTTTTACCGATACTACCACGGTAAATGCTCATCCGAACTGTACGAAATGATCCCATCTAAAACTATACATGCAAAAACTACTCGACAGGCAGACGTGGCTCATAATCATTGAGTGCACCTGCAGACGCATTAAACAACTCTATATCGGGACTCCTTTTTTTGAATAGGTGCAAATCCGTGGAACCAGCTTCTGAAGCACGAACACTACAACCTGCAAAACTTGAAGAGTAATATCTACAAACACCTTCAAATCACTGGTCCCTCAAGTGCCATAGGGGTTTCCCCTCATAGGCCAGTGTATTCCAATATTTTTCTTAATAATAATAGAAGGAAACGGCTTCTTAGATGAGAAAGACGGAGACGATAACATTTTTGGGTATTCAAAAACATGCTGAAAAATAACTCTACCACACGAGTAAATAGGGGAAAATATCTTCACCATACTCTTCTTCTTCTTCTTTAATAATGGCACTGCTCCTTTACGGGCAACTTGCCAGCTCATTCGTGGCAGGGTGACTTTGTCTGGCTCTCAGCCATATCAAACCCCGCGAATTGTTTGTAGAGTTCTGCTGTGGAGTAAGAGAACCGCCACCGGGGTTGGTTACCCGATCTTGGTTGCTATGAGTATTGAATTGCTGTGTATTACTAATTTTAAGGGGTGAGGTGTTAACAAACAATACAACATAGGATACATACAATTGACACGGACAGCACAATCGATATTGGCTTGCTGAAAAAAGAAAGAAGACACTAGTTTCATAACTTTATTTTATTGTAGACAAGGAATTTCATAAGTATTCTGATTCTTGTTTCTGAGAGTTTTGATAAAATAAGAGACATATTTAAAGGAGGTTGAAGACCCGTTAAAACTATCTGCTGATAAATATCAAAATTGGGAATGAAATTGATTGGACACTCTAGGAAAATATGATCCAACGACTCTTCTCGACCGCATTCACAGTTCGGCTCCTCTTTGATGTTAATTTTATAGAGGTGAGATGATGTCAAACAATGACCCGTGCGCATTCTTATCATCGTTGTAATATATTTACGATTTACAAACTCGAAAGCCGTGAACCATTTCTTTTTGGGGAAGGAAGACACTATTCTTGAATAAAAAATGCCTTTAAATTTCAGTGAAGCCTGCCATAGCACATTGTGCTCCTCAATAATTTTCTCCTTTGCAATGCTTACTACCTCTGATCTGTCTAGGTCCATTTTCAATGGGACATTTAGAGCTGTGCCTATTTTGGCCAATTTGTCCACAGTCTCGTTACCCTCAATCTGTGAATGTCCCGGAATCCAGGCCACAGATATATCTGAGCCATTGTCATTGGCTATCAGAATTAGTCTTTTTGTTTTTAAAGACAAGTTATCCCTGCATGGGTCTAAGTCATTCTTGTCAATTTTCCCTATGGCTCCTTGGGAGTCTGAGAAGATGATAACATTTTTGATGCCCTTTTTCAAAACCACCTTCAATGCCTCATATATAGCAGTCACCTCCGCAGTACAAATACAAAGATTATTCGGGAGTCGGCATGAAAAATTATAATCAATTTGGGGAATGTGTATCCCAAATCCAACCCTAGAGTTATTTTTTGAAGCGTCTGTGTATACACAGGTATGAGTATTTTTAAAAGCAGAGGTAGAAGCTAGGAAATTTTTGTTTTGAGAAATTTCACTTTTTTTTAGATTTAGGTCAATTATTTTTATCGGGTTTATCAAAAAGTCAGTCCTTATTTCAAATATGGGGTAATGATTTGATCTATATATTGTTTTAAAATGAGGAAGGAGGTAATTATATGCTTGTATTAGGTATGGTGATTCTTTATTTTTCCAGAAATTCGCATTTCTGGCACACAAGTTTCTTAGTTGTTGAATTGTACGAATTAAAGGGTGATCATTTATAACTATGATTTTGCTCAAAAATTTAACAGCAAGGATTTTTCTGCGGTGTTCTAAATTTATTTCTGCAGCTTCCGATAGAAGTGCGTTTGTGGGAGTGGATCGCATGCAACCCAAAGCTATTCTCAAACTTTGCATTTGAGCTGTATCCAATTTTTTAAGAAAGGCAATACTACAGGGTTTAATGAAAATTGAGGCATAATCCAAATGAGATTTAATAAGACCATTATGGACCATTAAAAGAGTTTTGGGGTCTGCTCCCCACCATACTCTGCAGAATGCTTTCATTATATTAATTCCTTTTTGGGTTTTTGCGATCAAATACTCTATGTATTTATTCCATTTTAAATTTTTTTGAAAAATAGTTCCCAAGTACTTGGTTTCATTTTTGAAGTTTAAATTCACATTGTTTATTATTATTGTGGGAAGATTTATTAATCTTGGGTTTTTGGTAAAATACATAGGTTCGCACTTTGTTGTTGAGAGATTTAAATTATGATCCTTAAGCCATTCAGATAAAACATTTAAAGTACTATTAATGACCTCCGCCATTTCAAACGGATCCTTACCCTTAATATACACCACTAAGTCGTCAGCATAACCGATGATTTTAACTCTAGGAGGAGGTAAAAAGAAAATATCCCTAATGTAAACATTAAAGAGTAGGGTACTCAAGGGTGATCCCTGTGGAATACCTGAATTGGCCAATGCGGTGCCCAAATATTCACCATTCCTATTCTTTGAATAAAGAATTCGTTCTGATAAAATTTTTAAAATTACATTTATTAATTCAATTGGGATCTGTATATTCACTAATTTATTGTAAAGTTTATATATATCTACATGGTCATAGGCTGCCTTAATATCAAGGAATACAGCTAGGATGGAAAGATTTTCTCCAAAAGCCAAATTGATTTCTGTTGTTAAAAACGCTTGAGCATTTTGTGTACCTTGCGCCTTCCTAAAACCCGTTTGTGTCCAAGGAAAGTATAACTTATTTTCCAAGCACCATTCGATTCTATTTTTTACCATAATCTCAAGGGTCTTCAACAAGCAAGAAGAAAGAACAATTGCGCGATAGCTGTCCATCAATATAGGGTCTTTGTCTGGTTTCAAGAGAAAAAATATGTTGTATTGTTTCCAAGTTTGTGGGATATTTCCACCCAATAAAATTTGATTATATATTTCAACTAGTGTCAGTTGGAGTCTAAGTGGGATATTTTTTAACATTAGGTATGAAACTTCGTCCATACCTGTCGCTGAATGTTTTTTATTTTTTAAGGAAACTTTTAGTTCTCCAATTGTAAATAATTTGGTTTCATTTTGTTGAGTCTGTAAAGGTGTGAAATCAGCATCTGCTGACATCCTTGCCATATTATTGATCAAATTCTGACGTAATAAATCCGGCATATCTGGTGTATATTGTTTTGTTCGTGATCCAGAAAAAGCTTTGACCTTGTTCCAAACATACCCCAAATCAGATTCCCTATTTAATGACCCACAAAAATCTACAAACTATTCTTTCTTTTTGTCTCTAAAAGCCCTTTTTGTGGAAGCTATAATTTTTTTTGCATGTAAATAGTTGTTCAAATCTGGCTTACATTTAAAATTCCACAGAGCTGTCTTTCTCCTACCAACCAACAAAGAACATTCCTCATCCCACCAAGGGTTATTGATTTTGGTTGTGTTATTAATTGTTTTGAGAGGTATGGCCTCTGCGGCAGAGTAATTCAGTATTTGGCTGAATTTAATGTGGTCTATTTCATGTTCGGAAAGTCCTATTGATTCTATACTTGAAAGGTCATAAAACCGATTCCAGTCGGCCTTAGTAAAGTTTCTCACTTGATAAGGATTAAAACTAAAATTTCCATGTCCGTGTAGGGTATTTAATTCAAAAAGTGTGGGAAAGTGGTCACTATTCGCACAGTCAGATAAAACACTCCATTTTGACGTTGGAGCCAATAAAGGGTCTATAATAGAAATGTCAAGAGGGTTTTGGGTATTTATATGAAAACTCGTGGGTGTGCCGTTACTAATTAACATATAGTCAGTCTCTCTCAAAAATTCTATCATTTTTCTTCCATTGTGGTTTGTAGAAGAACCGTTCCAGGATTGATGCAAGGCATTTAAATCGCCCATGAGTACGCTAGGACCCTGTAAATTGTCAAAAATTTGATCCAAATGAGCTTTTTCAAGATTAAATTGAGGAGGGCAATAAACATTAATTATGTTGATATTCGCGACTTTGATTATAATATATTGAAAACGTTCTTCTACAATAGTCGCTTGATTTTTTATTACTGTGAATTTTAAATTATTTTTAACGCAGGTAGCAATGCCACCATATCCATCATAACGGTCTTGTCTAACAATTTTATATGAGTTGAGAATTAATGCTTGATTGGATTTCAACCAAGTTTCGTTTAATAAGATCACATTTGGATTAACTTCTTTTAATAAATTTATTAGGTCTCCTTTATTTGGAAAAAAACTTCTAATATTCCATTAATACTGTTGAAAATGTTATATTGGGGAAAAGTCCATTTCAATTTGGGGACCTGAACTAAAGTTTGGATTAGTTACGCTCTGAAGATAATCAATTAAATGTTTGACTGTATCTGGGGATATGTTTCTTATTAAATTTTCTAAAATTTTAAAATCATTGTAAGAGGCACTATTAGGCGTTGAGGAATGGGATGGCAAAGAAATATTTTCTACATTTCTCAAATTTGATTGAGTTTGAGAGTGAGAATTAAGGTGTGTTATATTTTGGTTACTTTGTACATTGGGAATGCGGGAATTAGGGAATAGAAGAGCTTCACTATGGGCAACTCTGTCGTATCCTCCTTGTGTTTTTTTCTTATTTTGAGTTGTCGAAACAATCTGACTATATTTAGGGTTGTACCCTTCTTTGAAATTAACACTTCTTCTTTGAGAGGGAATAATAGCATTTAATTCTGTAGTATTACTAGAATGAGAGGAAAGTTCAGGGAAATCCTGAGGATGAGGTGAATATGTATTTGGAGCATATGATTTGGGGCATAGTCTAGAGGCATCAAAAAAGGTTATATTTTCGTAAGCGATCAGTCTCTTAATGTCTCTTTGTCGATTGAATTCAGGGCAAATTTTTGAAGAACTTCTGTGTTCCTCACTTTTACAATGTAAACATTTTGAGTTACATGAATAACTTGTTGTTTGATCATTATTCAAGGTGGAATGAGCATCCTCCTCCCCACAATTAAAACATTTCTTTGTTTTATTTTTACACAACTTTTTTGTATGACCATAAAGTAAACAATTGTAACATTGTGTAACGGGAGCTACATAAGGTAAAACGTTTTTTTTTAATCTATAAAAAGCTATGGTTTTTGGCAAATTAACTCCTCTAAAAGTAATTAAAATGGTAGTCGTTGGTTCATATTTAACCTGAGTTTTATTATCATTGTCATTGGAAAGAATTTTTCGATTAAGCCTGACAATATCTAGAACCTCGAATGGAGAACTAATTGCATCCGTTAATTCATTCAAAGGAATGTCTTTGTGGACCTGTCTGACAATGCCCTTACATGTAACAAAATTATAAGGCACAAAAATTGAATATCCCTTGTCTTTTAAAAATGTATTTTTAATAAATTCGTTTGCTGCTTTATATTCATCAAATTCAATAGATAATCTATTTAAACCTTTATTGTTGATGTTTTTAATATTAGTTAACTTTAAATTAAATATATCTTTTGCTATTTTAAGGTCATTAAATCTACCTATATTGTTCCCTGACTTGTCCGTTGACTCTATAAAAACAACAAAGGGTCCCTTATCTGTTGGACTATATAAATTTGGAATTTTTTCATTTCGTTTAATACCAGCATCAATCAAGGTCAATGGAGAAATTCCATTATTTTCGTCTTTATTTGGTTTAAAACGTTTTTCTGATGACCCCCCTCCGGGGTCATCTTCCTCATCCATATTTCTTTTTTTTAAAAAATCACCGAAATAAGTTATTTTTTTTTAAACAAGCCACAAAATCGACTTACCACAAAGGCTATCAACCAACTTGATTTAGGAAATCTAATACCCTAAACACAGATTAGTAAATTTGCGCGGGGAATAAACACAGCTGCTTCGATCACGTTCTCCACAGCCGTTTTGTTCACCATACTCTTTTACCTATATTTTTATTTCAAGCATACATTAAAAAAAAAAGGTACAAATGTAGTAAAAAGAGAAATAGTAGATAAACAGTAGAAACAGTTACATAAAATTTTTGTTTTAGAATCCATATTTTCTTTTCGCTTTGTTGACTGCAGTTTGACTCCCAGACAATTTTCTAACGCGTTCGCCATCCTGACAGAAAGCAGTAGGTACCTATTTCTAACATTGTACGTCAAATTCCATAGATAAGTAAGATAAGAACTTGTTATAATATTTAATGCTAATGCCTGTGTGACTAAAATATTATTTGAAATAAACTGTTTGAACAAAAACCTAACTTAAACTCTAGCGCAAATAAAAATTGAAACAAATATTTACAACAATAAACTATTTACTAGTATTAAAAATCTTCAAATAATATGTTTACTTTTTTTATTTGTCCCATTGTAACATATAAATTCGCGCTGGGGTGCTAAACGTTCAAGGTACAAAAGGTACCATTTGCAATTAGACCCTTTTATACTAAACTGCTAATTTTCCATTTATTATTATTTCCGGTGTACTAACATCTTAAGCAAACCTAAAAGTACGACTTTACACTAAAGTGAATTATTACAATTTAGATATTTTCGCAAAATAATAATTTTTGTTAGCTTAAATATTTCAAATAATTTTTTAACAATAGGTAACCGTCATGTCATCAGACAGATAATAAAGTCTGTTTTTTTTTTAAAGACAAAAGTCAAAATGACATTATGTTGGCAATACAATGTAAAATTGTCAATGCTTTCAAATTTTTTACCTAGAAAAGGCTTGTGCTGCCAACATAGTTACTAAATTTTTGACTTGGGGAATTATCTTTAAATAAAAAACAAACTTTATGTTATTGAATTAATGGTACTACAAATCTACTAACGCCAACAAAAATGTGAATTAAATAATTATACTAATTATGGGCAAACGACTTTTAGCACCTTATTATTTCTCAGTTGCTTATTATTGTCAATGAGTCTTGTGAAAAAAACACTCGTGATTTTTTAAAATGTTATTGTAAAAGGCACGTGATTTTTAGTTTTATTGTATATGGGTACTTGGAAGGATAAAGTTTGATTGATGATATTAGACTTTTATTATTATTAAAATAATTTATTGCGATTTTCCGATTTATGTTGTTATTACTATACTGTTTCCGAGAATAAATAAGTAAACTTGAGGGACTTTACTAGATAAAAATAGTTAAATTTGATATTGTTCAAAAACTTCTAAAAATCGTGACAAGAAAAATCAAGGATTCCTAATAATCAGTGGCGGCTCGTCAGAGGAGGCAGGGGAGGCTAAGCCTCCCCAAAAAAATTTAAAATTTTAATCTCAATATTTTATCCCTAATTCCTAATCAATATTATAATTCACAAATTACACTTTCCAAATTTCGATATTTTAATTTAATTTGGAACAATCTAACAACATTATTTCAAAAAATTCCGCGCCTTCACGACAAAAATCTGTTCCTTGCCCGCAATTTTACTATTAGAAATCGCCCGGAGGCTTGATTCTCATATGCTTCCCTGAAATCTAGCATTCAAACGGACCGCGAATCTCAGCGACCAATAGAAATGCCAGAAACACGTCGAACCGTTCCTGGCGTTCAGGCACCATCGAGTCGAGGAGCGGCTAGCCGCATACATGGATTGCAAGGTTGGAAACTGCCATCCTTGTTGTTTTATCTCTGTTTTATGCATTCAGAGTTCCATGTCACTTTTTTATTCGGAAGTTGTAGATTGTTGATTGATATTTTTTGTCGTCAGGTGCATTTCCAAAATTGTGGCGATAGGTATAGTGGATTGGTTGGCAAGTGCAAATCATCACTTTAGTTTGCTTGATATAGAAACAAAATCTTACATAGTTAAAACTTTATGAAGACCTACCCCAAATTTAATAACATTGAAAACTTCAGATGCACGTCGAAATCGTGGTTTTAGTATTACTTGGTATGACAAATGTGAGTGGTGGACGGGATCTAAAAATATGGGAAAATTATTTTGTTGGTTTTGTTTAATATTTTCCAAACAAACCGATAACTCTCCGTGGGCCAAAATAGGATTTTCTGATCTGAAAAATTTGCCTCGTTCTATTCAACGACATTTAAAATCCCAAGAACATATTACTTCTTCTTGTAAAATCAAATTGTTTGGAAAACAGAACATTGCAACTGCCATTGATAGCGCACGAAGGAATGCAATAATTTCTTTTAACAACCAAGTTAAAGAAAATCGATTCAATTTGAAGAGACTTATAGATACAACAATATTTTTGGCATCACAAGAAATGGCTTTTCGGGGCCATGATGAAAGAGACGAATCCTCTAATCGGGGAAATTACAAGGAATTGCTTTCGTTGTTTGGCAAATATGATGAAAAATTCGCAAATTTTTTGGACAATAATATTTTCTCTGGAACTTCAAAAACAATACAAAATGAGATTATTGAAAGCATAACATTTGTTTTAAAACAAAGAATAGATAAGGAAATTGAAGATGCTATTTTTTTTTCGTGGCAAATTGATGAAACCACTGACATTTCCTGCTACTCTCAATTATCAATTGTTTTCCGTTACGTGAAAAAAAGTGAAATTGTAGAAAAATTCTTTGGTTTTTATGATGTTTCGGCTGGACGAACCGCCCAAGATTTATTCCAATTATTAATGAATGAATGTGAAAAATATGATTTTAAAGAAAAATTGGTCGCACAAACATATGACGGTGCCGCTTTTATGTCTGGTCATTTAAATGGCCTTCAAGCCAAAATAAAGGCAGTAGCTCCCCAAGCTCTTTTCACACATTGTCACGCACATTCATTAAATTTAGTTTTAAGTAAATCCTGTAACACTAGCAAGGATTGCAGAATTTTTTTTTCTAATTTGTCCGGATTTGCACCATTTTTTTCGAAATCGACTAAACGCACTCATGTTTTAAACCAAATATGTGGTAGTAGAATACCAACTCTTTCTGCTACCCGTTGGAATTTTACTTCACAATCTGTATTTACAGTGCATAAAAACAGAGACAAATTGATTGAAGTATTTGATTTTATAATTGACAGCGAGGAATTCAAAAACGATATTCAATCGGTAAGAGAAGCAGAAGGCTTGAAGCGATATTTGAATGAGCCAAAATTTTGTTTCTTGCTGGAAACATTCAAATTAATTTTTGAACAAACTGAGGTGGTTTTTTCAATACTTCAGAATCGATTAACAGATATAAATTTTTCAAAAAATCGTATTCTCAACTTAATTAAAACCTTAAAAGAGTTTAGAAATAATGACAATTATTTTAACAAAATATTTGAAGTACTATCAAATTTTAGGCCAGAAAATAAACGTAAAACTACACTTGATTTACCAGATTTAAGATTGAACTATAAAATTATTTTTGTGGAGATATTAGATACTATAATGATGCAAATTGAAGTTAGATTCGGCGATTTAGAAAAATTAAAGTTTTTCGATCTTTTGACACCCGAACATTATCTATCATATTCTAAAAAAATTCCCCAAGATTTACTGGACAATCTCTTAAGTCAATACCCATTTTTTGATCAAATTCAGATTAAAAATGAATTAAGTGTTTTTTACAATGATACTGATATGTTTAAAACGTGTAAAACACCCACAGATTTATTAAAATTTATGTATGAAAATGAATTGCATACGTGTATGTCAGAGTTATATAAACTTGTAAATATTGTAGTAACTATAATACCTGTAACATCTGCATCGGTAGAAAGAAACTTTTCTGCGTTAAAACGAATTAAAACTTACTCTCGAAGTACCATGTCCCAAAACAGACTAACTAACATATCTCTTATTTCAATTGAAAAAGAATTTGTATTCAAAATGTGTGAAGATGACCAGTTTTATGAAGAAGTGATAGATTATTTCGCGAATAAAAAAAACCGACGAATTCCGCTCATTTTTAAAATCCAATAAACTACATTGATCAAAACGAAAAAGGAGCACTTTTTCAATTCAAAAATTCAAAGCAATTTTCTGTTTTTCCAGCAGATACGCAATTCCATATGAAACCAATAAAAGGGCCCCACACACTACGATGACACATGACGGTTTTCATCGCCGCGATGAAACACATCGTTCCAAAACCGAAGTGTGTGGAAGAAAAACACGACGATTTTCTACCACAAAATTCGGTTTTGGAACGACGTGTTTCATCGTGGCGATGAAAACCGTCGTGTTTCATCGTAGTGTATGCGGCTCTTTAGGTTGCTTTTATCACGGTTTGTTTACTTATTCGATAAAAAATTAGAAGTTTGTAAATTCGCTCTCACATTATTTAAATAAAAAGATAAACTAATTTCATTAAAAACTACGAACATATTCAGAATTGGCTCCTTTTTCTTTCTGATCAGTGTATTATTAAACTTTTTCTAAATACCTACCTATTCTAAGTTCTGATCATATTATTCTCTATCCTCTTTTTCCAAAATCGTATCCCAGTCCATCTCCAGTCCCAGAATTCCTTTCTTAACTATTAGCTATCCCAAACCTTTCCTTTCCTGTTCCTGGCAAGAATGAGACTCTCACCTTCTCGTTGGTTCTTGCTGGACGGTAAATTATATTTTCTATTTTATATGTATGCTTTCCAAATAATGAAGCTCATGCACAGAGACTCGTAGGCATATCCATCACACAATTTATTTATCCAATCTACATCGAAATTTGGGGCATATTTCGGAAAATATGATCTATTGACGAAGAAGAGTTCTTTAGTTTATCAGATAGTCCTGAAGAAATTGATAGTTCACCTCTCAGGTTAATTACTCAGCATGCGAATACGGAAAATATATACTTATGATATGTTTATTTTCTTGAGCATTTATGGTTTTTATTGAATTTCAGATAAATTCTTGAGGACTTACGGCCATTTGCACCGCTATTGCTTAAGGGATATTTATTCCAAGTAGAACTTTGAATGTGACTCTTGTAGAAACAAAAGTCATATTCAAGCTCCATTTAGATTAAATATCGCTTAAGTGATAGCCGTGCAAATGGCCAGTAGACACTCAAAAAAAAAATAAAAATTGCCTGCTGCCAGTGGTTACCGTAGTTCATTATGTTTAGCCTCCTCACTTGAAATAGTCACGAGCCGCCACTGCTAATAATAGCCTCAAGTTTTATTTTTCCAGCAACAATTTGACCAAATTGCTTAATGTAATTAGCAACACTCGAAACGGTGATTTCGTTAATTCGATCCAATCAACCACAGGCACGTGATCCTCTTTAGCAAATTAATTTATCGTTAATTTGTCATATGACTTTGGGACATCATCGCACATCGTGTTTTAAATGGTCATTGAAAGATGAAACATTATTTATGATTCGGTTGGGAAATTAATTTTAATTTGTGTGTTTATTTATTTGTACAGTCAATACAGCTGGGTGTATAGTAGTTTAGTATAGTTAAATAAAGAAGAAAATAATTGGGTTTTTTTTTCTCTATAAAAGAATCCATGGAGGACACAAAAACATTGTAACAAAACCGGAAAACAATTACATTTTTGAAAAAGTACAATTTATGGTTTATTGCTGGCTAATTTGCCTAATTTTTTATGCCACATAAATCATTTTAGCGAGAAAAAAAAGTAATTACACAGGAAAAGAGTTTGTTAACGCTTTGATTAAAAAAAAAAACACACACACAATACTTACCTACCTAACCTGTGAAATTTTTAATTTTTGTTTAGTAATAAGCGCCAGATTATTATTGTTTTAGATTTTCAAAATCTCATGACATCAATAGAGTTTTTTGAAATTTTGAAATTATGAAAAACTCTGTACCTACCTATTTAAATTCTGCCTCTACCAATAATTGATACAAACGAGATTATCAAATAATATATTGTGTATTTAGGTGGAAAAGTGACACATTCTCGGCCGACGGTGTCAGTTGACGGGCGAGGCGTAGCCGAGGCCGCCAAACACCGAAGGCCGAGAATGTGCTTCTCCATCGAAATACACATACTATTTTTTCTGCGATCGGTTAAATATCTGTTAAATGTTTGTCTTTTTGTTCCAATAATTCAGCAGTACGAGAATCACTTTCCCGGCCTAGGCCGGAAAAGTGATTCTCGTATTGTTATTCATTGATTTCTTAGCAACTATTGAAACATATTTAAAATACCAGAATATTGAGTTTTGCAACCTGTCAACCGGTCAAAAATGCTGACATTTCTTGTCAATCGCAGAAAAATAATATTTCGTAATTGTAACACCTGGTTCTTTAAGGACCTAGCGACTAAAACTTAAATACATAGAAGATGGGAATATAAACAAAGTCTATACCGGGTGGGGCACGAAAAACTTTCCACCCAGGTTTTCTCAGGTGTTAGGTGTTTAATCAAAAATCGCTCAGACACGTCAATTTTTGTTTTTTGGGGGACACATTTTATTGGTATTTTCACCCCCTACCTGTGAACTCCTAAGTGGGGGTGACAGATACCTACAAAATTTCAAATGAAAAGGGGGGTCGAGTGATAGTCATTTGATAGCTATTTTCATTAAGATTATATCCCCGAAGTTTCAAGTTGCTACTATTTACCCTGTCGAAATCGCAGCTTGTCAAAGTTAGGAAAAATCAATGGAAAAATGCTGTGTGGTTTTTACCTGTTACCTACGCATAGGTGTGACAGGTAAAAACACAGCTTAGATTATTGAAAAAAAGCATTTATCCTAACTTTGACATGCCGCCATTTCGGCAGGGTTAATAGTAGCAACTTAAAACTTCGGGGATAGAATCTCAATGAAAATAGCTACCAAGTGACATATCACTCGACCCCTCTTTCCATTTTAAATTTTGGAGGTACCTCTTACCCCCACTTAGGGGTTCACAGGTAGGGGGTGAAAATACCAATAAAATGTGTCCCCAAAA
The DNA here is from genome assembly GCA_917834065.1 of Ceutorhynchus assimilis. Lineage (NCBI taxonomy): Eukaryota > Metazoa > Arthropoda > Insecta > Coleoptera > Curculionidae > Ceutorhynchus > Ceutorhynchus assimilis. The sequence continues at coordinate 22,761,767 of OU892280.1, read as the reverse complement.
AACAAAAATTGACGTGTCAGAGCGTTTCACTTTTTATTATCGAAGGACAAAGGTTCTACGGGGAGGGGTAATTATTCCTCCCCCTAACCCTCCTACTCCTCTTTTTCCCCAGAATCTGGAGAAATATTGAAAATATCAGGTAAAATATGTATTATTGATAAGAAACAAAATATTGTTGTCGGAATTACTTGTTCCTGAAGTTCATAGGTTGTCTGGTTATGGGTAACTTGATGACGCGTCTGGGGTGCCTTATGGAGATTTGCATTATGTTGAGGCACCCCAGATGACGTCATAAAGTTATCAGAGCTGGAACTCTGTAACGGATAAGGATCGTTATCCCTATCGCTAAGGCACTTGCTGTCTTCTACTTTCTTGTAGAAATCAATAGAGAGGAGACGTCAATAGAAATAGAGAAAATATCTCTATTCGTTACAAAGGCCGAGTTCGTTTTTGTCCTCTTTTTCGTCGATTTGCTCCGAAATTTTGACAGGCACGTGATTTGTAAATTAAAACTGTCTTATCCAATCACGTGCCTGTCAAAATTTCGGAGCAAATTGACGAAAAAGATGACAAAAACGAACTCGGCCAAAGTTCCAGCCCAGGCAACAGGGCCGTAGCCAGGGGAGGGCATTGGGGGGCAATGCACTATCTTTCAAATGATGATGCCCTACCTTTAAAACACAACATGCATTAAGGTTTCTCTAGGAAATTTGAAAGAGTAGAAAATGAAATGAATTGAAATAAATTGAAATCGAGTAAGTGCGAGGATAAACGTTTCCGGAAACGTCTAAATGTATGCAATAATGTTTGACGTTTGACATTTGCACAGAGGAAGTTTTTTCTTCCGAAAGAGTGCCAATAGCCCAAGGCGGCGCGAGAATCAGCGCCATTTTGTTCAGTTGCCAGAGATGTTATTTATTGACAGGGATCCTAAAGTTAATAATAGATTGCCTGGTAATGTGTAACTTAATGACGCACAGCGTTGCCATTCCTCATGATTTTACATGAGATCTCATGTTTTCATTGTCCATCTCATGCTCTCATGCTTCCAAGTAAAAATCTCATGATTTTTTATCTTATGGTTTGATATTAAATAATGTTGGTGTTTTGCATTTTGTCGCGAATATTTCTGGTTATCAGTTTCAAAACTTTAAAGATGTGATGCTAAATTTATGTAGTTTAAACCACACTCAAGTGCTACCTACATGTGAAAGGATTTTATTCACAATGTCCAAAAACCGCCTAAACCCAAAGAACAATAGCTGGTATTTTAAGAATGAAACAATATATTTGGTTCCAATAACTGTACCAAATTTTAACATTGATAACACATTTATAAATAAGAAGAAACCCACTATATACAGCACCAATGTAGTGGAAAAGTATAGACATTTACTTAAAAATCTTTAATCAAATAGAATGTAGCTGTGATTGCAGAAAACACAAAAGTTTCCTCTTTCTTCTGTACTAAGATAGGTTCCCTTTTTTTGTGATGTGATGTATTTTCGTCGATAGTTTGTTTTATTTTCATTGTTTTTTTTGACCAAAGATGGTATGAAACAAGATCACGAGTTTTAACCAACTGTTTTTATTTTTTTTTTAATGGCCCCTCATGTTTTCAGCTATTTTAAGAATCTCATGTTTGTAATGTCTCAAATTTCATGCTATAGAAGTTTTAGGCCTGGCAACACTGATGACGCATCTAGGATGCCTTGGAGATTTTCATTATATTGAGGCAACCCAGATGACGTCATAAAGTTATTAGGCAACCTACCTCTCTCATACAACATTGATTTATTGAAAAATTTGCCTTCGGGGCCATCACCCCTCTTTTGTTAACCTATAAAAATTTGAGGGGGGGGGTGTATGCCCTATGTAAAATTTGTTATGCCCTATCACAAATTTAACTCTAGCTACGGCCCTGCCAGGCAACCTACCTGTCTCCAACAAGCTTGACTTACCTCCTCTTTTATCAACCCCTCATAATTTTACGAATCTTCTATTAGGAGCAGATTCCGAGCTTAGTTACGGATAAACATTCCGTAAATGCCGGTTGCCTGAAAATCCGGTAATGCAGAACGCAGTTGCTAAAAATGGTTATGTCAAACGTCACCGATGCAACCGGCAATCGTTATTAGGTCAAAGCGTTCCGTATGAAACACACATTTTCAGAAACCACTGTCAACCGACGATGTACCGAGCTGTTAACCAAGTTTGGAAAGGGAACGCACTCCTATTTGTTCGTTACAGTTACAGCGGCCACCGCCAACTAAAACAATCGCTTAGTTTATCAATCAACAAAATGAGAACGGCTCGACTATCACAAATTTCAATAATCCCCTGTTTCAGGCTCGAACAATTCCCTAATGAAATGCAGATATGGATGGCATAAAACTGACGAGAAAAGATAGTTCAATAGACTTTAAAGAGGTGACAAAATATGCATAATCTGTAATCAAAGTGATAGTAGTGTGATAAGTACGGAAAATGGCCGCGAAAAAATCAGGGCAGCTGCGAAAGTACGAAATGACATTGTTACCAAGCGATTGAGCTCATTAAGTAAGGAAGCAGTGTTTTACTACCATATGAATAATGAGTGCTACAAACAATACTGTCATAAAAAGTCCCTTTATGAAGTATCAAAGGCTTCTTTATAGATAACGTCCTTAGTGTTTGAGATAGAGTAGAGAACCCATTATCTCTACTCTGTATCAAAGACTGTTAGAAAATGAAGATAACGACAGCATTTCCCAATCGACTGCACCGGAAAGTGATAAAAACTCTGGAAGAAAACGTGCTTGTCACCACAGTTTTCGATGAACCGGTATTTCGAGTCGAGACCGTTCATGTATTATATATGTAACCAGAAATCACATAGGCGCAGTTACGAGTATAAAATCAGTGAGTCCCCAAGAGCGAAGGAGTTTTTAAAAGCCACACTTCAAAGATGATGTTTTTACTCCAACTTGTGATTCGGAAGATGAGTCAAGAGTTTTTGGCTTAGTTTTGGTGCCGAAATATTCTGTCATCACAATTGTATTTCTGGGTATTTACTGAGGTATAAACGGAAACTTGAGGAGGGTAACAAGAGCACACCTCAAGCTTCTGGAAGCAGCGTTTTCTCGTATAGCTAATGATATCAAAGCTGGACTAGATGAAGATTACGGATAAACTCTCAGTTACATTCGAGAAAAATTTAATTCAGAAAATGAAGCTATGAGAGTCAGTAACGTCCAGATCTTCCAAGCAATTACGTAGTTGACTCAGATTTTTTTGCAATGGACGGGGATGAAAAAAAGAAATACGAAAATTTAGACATGTTATGGCATTTTTCGAGAATTTCACAAACTTTGTTACACAGTTTTGATGTTGCTACAGATTACGCCCTTCCCACTCCAGAAGAAGACCTATAATAGCTTGTGCCATCGTGGAGTGCTTTCAATGCACTTTGTTCGAAAGAAGATCTACAGCAGAAACAAGTTGGTTTTTAACCAGTCATTCCAAACCCAGTTACTCAGCATGCGACTGTCTACTTTATTGAATTATTGAATTTTGATAGTATCCTCAATCAACTGGACAAAAACTACCTACCAGTAGTGACGAAGGTGTATATGCTATTGCACGCGAAGTTCAGCTAAACAATCCAGATAGGTATAAGTTTTCAAGTATTGTACCTACTGTTGTTGGAAGCATTCCATATGGCTAAAATTGTACTAGGTTGCTCAGGTAAATATCTTCGTGGAAGTGGAATATTTATTGTCCTTATTGAATGCTCAGTGTTCGGAGAAAATGTGGTAGAGTCGGTTTTACATGGGAAGAATTATGTAAGGGAAGTAAAAGGAATGCTAATGATGGCTGAAACCATGTTAAGGTTGCAGGTAAAGTCATTTTTGAAAGAACATTCCATTGAGTCTTACGAATCTGAATTTGAAAAGTTACTTCACATCCGGCAATAGTTATTTATTATACAAGACGGTAAAAAGATGCTTTACCTGTGAGTGGAAAATGTTGATTCACGAGCGACGAAGGAGCGAGTGGATTAATTCCACGAACAGGTAAAGCTTTTTTACCATCGTGTGTAATAGTCTATTTTATTCTTCAGCAACTTATTATTTATCACAATTACTAAAATCATAAACTGAAATATGCTAAAATTTTACATAGATTATGACAAGTTGACAAAGTACCTAACAAACTGACACATTTCTGGTGTTGTCAATCATGCAACATAACCAGATTTCTGTCAAAAACATTATAATTATTATAAAAGATTTGAAAAAGTGGGTAAAAGTGACGTATGAGTGGGTAAAATTGACAAATGAGTGGGTAAAAATTGTTCGATTTCACTACTTCAAATAAAGTGTTACTTTAACAACGAGTTTTGAGTCGATTAAATGATAGTTTACCATTCGCGATAGAATAAAGTATTTTTCTGACATGGGATAAAAAAGCAAACCATATAGACGTAGATGTCAATGCGAAAAAACTCCTTACTCCTTACAGACTTTGAGAAATTTATTGAATGTGGAAAGCAAACATCAGAGCAATTTTTATACTGGGACAATTTTCTGAAACTACTTGAACTTCTTAGAAATTTGATTCGTTCCGATAGACAAGGTCTCTGGAAGTTGCATCTAGATACAGTACAAAACTTCAACCAGTATTTGCCGTCTTTCACTGTATCAATAATCAGCGTTGGTCTTCTTTATATTTGGAAGACATGAGAAGAATAGTCCAGATAGCCCCGGAGGAGCATCAAATGATTATGGACGGGAAGCATGTTATTGAACTGTATGACCATAAATTTTCAGCTGTTGCTGCGGATATGGGGTCAGAACAAACCATTAATAGATTCCAAAAGAGCTCATCTGGCATTGTGGGGCGTACTAAACAGTAATAATTTGTAGCAGAATAGGAGATAACACATCATGAGCATTTGATGATATCGAATCTATTTCGAGAAATAGACTTCATTGCTTTCGTCGAAGGTTTAAACATCCACCATGAGTTTTCTAAAAAGCAAACACAGAGCATAGATGCAAAGGTGACCTCAATGTTTAAATCTATTGCAGAAAAATTGATATGCTATAATTGATTACAAAATTTGGTAACAAAAGCACTGGTTTCACAAGATACAAAGGAAAAATTATTAAAAATATTTGAAATCGGTGACAAATTCTATTGCGCACTGCGCAAAACACGATACGAAAAAAAAAACAATCAGAATCTTAACTACCATACACAAAGTCATGCTACCAGCATTTGGTAGCACTAAAACGCCAAGTGCTTCCGGAAAAGTTATCAAAAAGACGTCTAGTTCATCTCACCGCATGATACAAATAGCTCAAGCTCGTACATATGATATGCAAGAGCTTTTCTGGTATGATCTATCTGATAACTGCTTATTATTTAATGAACAGCTAGGGGTTAATGACAAAACCACAAAAAAGTGCATTGGTATAAAAATGTTAGAAACATCGTATGTGAGCACTGGCAGCGACAACTTATTCAAATCTGATGACAGGACGTGTTGTATAGCGGATGTATTGAATTCTTTACGAAAAGTTATGACAAATGAAAAGAAAATTTTTGGCGAGGCGGTTTCTGCTTTTTCCTCATACATAAGGGTTATCACAAAAAATTGTGGAAGAGTCGATTATGTTTTTGACAGTTATCACACCTGTCACCAAAAAAGCCTGAGAGAGTGCAGAGAAAAGGAACCGACATTGTTATAGATACATATTGCCCATATATCTGAACATGTTCCATTACCTGTCCAACTCAGCAGTTTTTGGGGATTATCAAAGAACAAACTGAACTTGCAGATGTTCATTGCTAATATCTTAATAGCTTCTTTGACTGAAATGAAAAAGGAATGAAAGCAAACCACCAACCACCTACAATTAAATTGCTTGTTAGTAGAGGAGGCAGACTTTAGATTGCTGATTCATTCAAAAAATGCATCCTTGTGTAGATTCACCAAAATCCTTCTCGTTAGTGCTGACACTGACAGTTGTTAGTTATGTTTCACTGGTCTACTCTTCATCAACTTGGTGCTCAGGAACTTTGGATGCGCACTGGAGTTGGTGATTCTACGCGATTTTTACCTGTTCATGATATTGATCCAAAAATGGGCCAAAACTTATGCTCCTTGCTTTCAGCCATCCACACATTATCTGGGTCAGATTATACGAGTAAGTTTGGAGCCAAAAAACCAGCCCTTCATAGTGCATCCCCGGCATATCTGGGACACTTTGGCGTATCATCTGATTGGGCTCACATAGAACAAAGCTTTATATCTGGAGAAACATACTTGGTGCAATTACCACGGAAAGGGTCGTCTTGTAAATCTTTAGATGAACTTAGATTGTGGATGTATCATCATGCAAAGAATATAGATATTCAAGATTTGCCGCCTACAAGCAGAAGTGCTAAGGGCCATTTGTTAAAATCCTTTGATGTTATGTGCTCAATGATGTGTTTGTTTCCTTAGACCCCTGTCAATTTGGTTTTGCCGTAACAGACAATGAATTGGTGCCAGAAAAAAACGTACAAAAATACCCTACGGATTTTGGTGGGGCATGTAATTGTTTAAAATGTGCCAAATGCTCCTGTATTTGTAGGAAAAATGAAGTGGCCTGTTGATCCATCTGCAAGTGTAGTAGGTTCAACCTGTAACAATCCTTTTTAGATAGTCTGAACATGTTTACGCACTCGTTATTGTAATTATTCAATAACAACAAAAAAAATTAACAAAATTGATGTTTATTTATTTATTTGTTCCGTTTTTGAGGAAGGAACACTGGTAAGGGGGATAAAGAGAAGTAATTACTCCTCATCCATACTACCGTCGGTGATAAAAAGTAAAAATTTCATACAAATCAATGAGGTATTAACATAAATGGGAGCTGATTTGTGTTAGTACGGCCGCCATCTCTGATGACGCCATATTTGGAAAATGTACCAGGGCTGGAAGTCCACCCACGCTCAAAATACTTAATGATACACCTACTAAACATTACCGAAAAAAATTCTCCCTACGCAAAATTTCCTACAGGACAACACTCCATTCATAAGTGTCGGACAAGAACTTTTCATGATCGCATTCAATATGAGCAAAGAAGAAGGCCACAGACTCAGCAGTTTAGTTTATTTGATATTTGGATGTGCTTCGGTTACTGGGTTATTGGTCGATAAAGTCAGCTTGAATATTTTGTGGATCTGTGTTATACACAGTTTTGGCGCATTTACTGTCAGGATTCACCACTTTCGATCCTTATATTGGAGTGGTAAGAATATTTTTATTTTTATATGACAAGATCAACAGTGAAAAAGGGGATCCACAAATATCCCACTTAAATATATCATGTAGGTTGTCGCTACCTACTCGACCAAAAAGGTCTTAATTAGTAGTTCTGAGAAGGTTCCATAGTAGTGGTTTTATATGCAGTGCTTCATATAACAGTTCCGTTTATCAAAATCTACTACGTAGAGTTTTCCAAGTAAATACAAATTTTTATTTAAAAAAAAAAGAAGGTAAATTTTGGAAAAAAAAAATATTTGCTGGATATTTTTTATTTCCCTCCAATCCCTCCAGAAGTAACCTGTATCCCTATATGAAAAGGGTGGGAAATATTTGAAATAATCAGCGAATTCTATACTCTTCAGGTGAGTTATCAATCCGTATAAGCCGATAACAAGTTTTAAAAAAATAATCTATTGAATAATTTACAATACATAGTACTTTCGCGTTACGCGTTACAAAGGTTAAAAATAGGAATAGTATATTACATACCGAGTAGGGAAGTCTTTCATTACTGTCGAGAGATGTGATAGTCAATCGAGACGCGAAGCGTCGAGATTGACTATTAATCTCGAGACAGAAATGAAAACTTTCCTCCGAGGTTTGTATACTATTTTATTTGCAAGCACACCATTAATTATGATTAATCATTTAATTTTTTTAATATGTATTAAAAAAATAGAACAAACATGCCAAAATCTGTCATTCACTATTTTGACGTTTTTACCTGACATGTTCTCATTGTTGCCAGCAAAGGTAAATAAATTACAGTGAGGGAAATCGGTGAGGGAAGTCGAATAGGGAAATCGGTGAGGGAAATCGAAGAGGGAAGTGACACAGGTAAAGTGACACTTCCAAAAGTTTAAAAAACCAGTAATGTCAAGATTACATAGATGGTTGCAAATAAATATAATTTCAACTGACAGACTAATGACTATTCTAGGCGAGCAGCGATATTTTTATTATAGAAAAGCGAATTAAGCAGATTATGTGAATAGCAGCAAATAGGGCTGACATTATAGGTGGCAAGTTTGTGTATAAAATATCCAGTAGCATAAAAATATTTCAAGCTAACTGTTGAACAAAATCTTGAGCGCATGGCACCTTAAAAAATCTCAAATCCGCTGAGTGAACTTATTGTTGTGTACAATGTTGTAAATTAAACAAGCCCATTTTATGCAACGCCAATGGTACAATAACTGATATAGAATACCAGTCAACGGAAATACCTACATAACCATTTGGAATAAGATGCAAATGAGTTGCCAACCTCTTTTCAGGATGGGTCGAGTTTAATCTTAAAGATTTGCTGAAATGCGCTAACGATATTCTTAACTCCCCTGCAATAAAGTTGTAGATAATTTTGCACACATTAAAATATAGGTACTAATTGACTTTATAGTTTATCTTTTTGTTCTTCCGTTGTACATTGGCTCTTCATATTGTAGGTTCAGTTTTAGTTTGTTTTGCTGTTTTTTTAATCATCCAGTTTCCAAACACCAAACTTTGGAAGAAAATATAAAATAAACGAAACGAATTCCCGAAAAATAACTTATGTCTTACCAAAGTTGATTTTCTGTCCTATTTGAGTACCCACCTATATAATATGTATTTTGCAGATAATTATATTTGCCTGATATATAAATACCTACATAACACAAATAATATTCGATAACTGATCCTGGATCATTGTCATGGAAACCTTGCAGATAACTTCGTGATAACTTCCTGATAAGATTGTTGCAAATAACTCCGTAGTAAAAAATAAAATCGGCCTCAACGAGTGGAAAAGTTTTTTCTGGGTATTCAAGGCGACACAAAAGGCCTAACTTCCTTTGTTGATCTTTTTTTGGGTCCATTTATACAGTACCCAGTAGGGTTCGGGTTTCAAGAAACAACCTTCTTCAACCAGTCTTTCTTGAACTTTGACGGGCGTGGTTGAGTTATTTTTTATTTTGTGAAGATGATTTTGGACAGCAACAAACCCTTAAGAAATTCGGATTCCGCGCTCAGAATACCAAGGTAAAAAAATTTAGATTCAAATAAAAATCTATACATACTACAATTTCATGGGTGCGGGTGCAATTACTTCAATTAAATAGGCTGGTTTCCATAAAATTACTGACTATAATAATTTTAGTCTGTCCCATTTTTCATTTTTGTTAGTTCAATAGTGTGATGGTGTTCCCACATTTGTTACGTTATATGTTTTAAAGGTTATAACAATAATAAAATACCTATAATTAAAGTCAACAGCAAAACAGGAAGTTCGATGTGCGATGTGTTTTCTGACAAAAATTAAAAGTTGATTAAAAAATTAAAACTTAATTATTAAAAAATATTTGCTTAAATTGTTTTTTTAATTATTCCTTAAGTGCCTACCGTTTTTCTATTTTCTAGGAAATTAATTTTTAAATTAAATTATAAATAATATAATAACAATTATTATTATAATTATTATAAAAAAATGTGTAACTACCCCGAGCCGTATTCACCAATAGGCTAATATAGCATCCAGTTTTAAAAGTTTATTTTGAAAAGGCAGGGATAAAATGATATACGTTACCTAATTTTTTTTTCTACAACCTTTAGCAAAAGTTTGTATCCTTGAATTAAATGCAGGCCTTTATTAATATTATCTCCAAATAATAGGCAGCAAAGTCTAATAAAAATGAGGATATAATTAAACTATGTGAGATTTACCTAAAATAAAGTCGTGAATACCTATTTTCTATCCTTGTCAGAGCTGTTTATCTTAATAGCGTTTAAATTTGTTGAGAAAGAAGTTTGTAGATTCTTGCATATAAATGAAGAACAAATCTGACAATTAGTCTTACTTTTCGGCACTCAGTGCGGATACAAGCCTTATCCGCACTGAGTGCGGATACAAGCCTTATCCGCACTGAGTGCGGAAAAGTGTAACTTTGAGCATGGAAATGCGTGCGGAAAAGTACTACTTCGCGCACGCTCGTAGGAAAAACTATGAACCCTCGTGAAACAAAGTTTACGTCTTATTGTAGATCTCGATTGGAACTTTAAAAAAGGTTATTTAGGGCACCGAGCCCCAGAGCTTCGTTTTCGAGATAATCGGCTTTGAAGGTTTTCCAAAATATTGAGACAAAAGTTTCAACTTTGAGGCTCAATATCTTGGAAACTGTTATGTTGGGTTCTTTTATGATGAATAGACATTTATCTTTAATAGATCTTTTAATAAGCTTCACAAATGACCGCGGATGGTGTAAAAGAAACCAATACAAAAACTATAATATTAACTAATGACATCCCCTGTCATCTCCAAATAATGTACCTTAACAACCGGCGTAGGAACATGGCAGGGTTGATATATATCATAACAAGTCCTAATAGTACATCCCCCCTTTTATAATAAGAAAAGGACTACAGTTTAAGTAACATAGTCCTTTAAATATAAGGTTCTCTCAATGTGACGCTTTGGTCTACTAATTCTAAAACTAGCACTTTCATCCTTATTTTCATCACTTGTCATATCATCCGATCGAACTTCGGATTCTGCAACTGAAACTATTAGCTAATAATTGTACATCAGGTTGAAATACAACAATTTGGTTTTGATTAACACATCAGTTTTCCAATCTAGCGTTAGCGGAATCAACTATTGGAAAATGATGGTGTATTATGGCGAAAACCATTGATAGAATTAGTGCAAAAAAACATGTATTTCCGTCACTTTCTTTTACATGCTAGTAGAAAAGGACACGACTACACTCAGTGCGCATCGAACTTACCAATGGATTTCACTATTAGTGACTATATTAAATTTATGATTGCAAGGCAGAATAGTTTCATTACGAACAGAGTTCTGATGGTTTGCTGGTTCTAAAAACCTATTTCTTCGAAAATTACCTCTCTGAGTTCCAATAAGATAAGACTTCGGTTCCTTACAAAGCTTTTGAATAATTTTTCTATATGTTTTGAGATCAGTCACCCATACATTCTCATTAACCTTTAAATCTGAGAGCTCTTTGGTACGATGACGCTTATTATAATTCCGCCTCATGTTTTCTCTATACGTTTCCTCCCTTTGGAAAATTGGGCTTGAATCAACCATTTGATTAAGAAATTTAGTCAAAATTGGAAGATGGCAACGAATCTTCCTGTTTAATAATAACTCTGCAGGAGTGAAACCATGAATTTTCCAAAGGAGTGGTACGGTATACTAACAAAGATACATTCAAATTAACACTTTTTTTGATAAAATTTCTAGCTAGGTTTTGACAGCCGCTTCAATACAACCATTAGACTGAGGATATTTACGATTGCTTATTACATGAACAAAATCAAAATTTTTAACAAATTTTTTAAATTTATTTTAGTACTGAGCTCCATTATCAGATCTCACTATTTCCGGTAAAACATACCTAGAAAACAGCTCTTGTAACTTAAAAAAGTTGCCATTTTCAAAGGGTATTTAAAATATATTTTCGTTGTTGGTGTTTTGTAATGTTAAATTCGACGTTTCGTCTTCAGGATACCATCATCAACTTAATTTTTTTAAATACGGACCTGGATTTTTTATTTCATATTTTGAAAGGAAATCTAATTTGCAATCTTACCATGTGTCATACATGTATATTTTCCAACGTTTCCGTTAAAAGAACATCATCAAGCATTTTTTTTCCAATTTACGCTCGTTACGGTCCAGCGCTTGTTGTCAGTGTCAGATTAATTCATTTATTTTATTCGTTTTGTCATTTATCAATTATTCGAGTCATTTAAATACAAGGGCGGTTTAAAGGGGGGGTAGAGGGGGTAATTACCCCCCCCCCCCCCCAGACAAAGTTTTGTTTTACACATTTATCAATTACAACAAAATTTCAACAAAAGACAAGTTCTACAAAGTAAAGTATTAAAGGCATCGTATGAATATGATAGGCTCACCAGTACCGACGTACCTACCAAGGTTCCTAAAGTTCATAGGTTGTCTGGTAATGGGTAACTTGATGATGCATCTGGTGGCCTTATGTAGATTTTCATTATCTTGAATCACCCCAGATGACGTCATGAGGTTATCAGGCAACCTACCTCTCTTAAACAATCTTGCGTACTTACTACTATACAGTGCTATGGTTGTTTGAAATGTCTGGTTTTGTGTACAGTATTTCTAACACCCTGTAGAATGTTAACAGATTTTCATGGGACCATGAAGTTAATGTAAGTAAAGTCCGTCGTTTTTAAACTGACACTTTCCGTATGAGGACTATGAGGAGCGAGGGGATGAAGTATATGGCAAAAACAGGTGTGACGTCAGGTATCCATTGGCGTTCTAATGTAGGAAGGCACCAGCTCAAATTCCGTTGGAGTATCAGATTAAAATCGACAGACATTATGCACTAACAACCTGCAAAAGATTTAGCTTATAGGATCTCTAATTGATGAAATATGTTGGCTTTTGTTGACACATGCAAGCTGCGATTTTTTGAAAAAATATTAAATATTTTAAAAACAGTTGAGTTTTGGTATGATGATTCCTAACAAAAAGTATGTAGGATTTTTAGAAAGATAGAATGTACTAAAATATAGGGTGCGTTCCACTTAAAAATAGCAAAGTTCTGTCGCATACCCCATTTGCAGAGCACCCTGTATATTTAAAAATATTTTTAAGTAATGCACCTTAGAGAATCAAACAACTTTGAATTTTTATTTTTTTCTCTTGCATCACCCTGTAAGAAGATATCGTCCAATATCGCACTAAGTGGACACCCTGTATAACTATTTTGACGGCATCGGGAAACATTTTTGCCCCAAGCGTGTTTTTTAAACGACTTTCGGGTGCAAATTTGGGCATGGTACCTCAAAAAAAAAATCCTTCGGCGGTACGTTCCGTCGCTTGATGATTTTCCCGTCATCCATTACCCCCCCCAGAAAATCATGTATGGACCGCCACTGTTTAAATATCAAAATAAAGTTCTCGAATGAAGAAAAGACCGATATGTTATTCATTTATGCAAGAGCATTTCGTAATGCTAAAAATGCTATTGAACTGTATGAAAACCATTCTCAAATGCATTGATGCAAAACAAGCAAAAAACTGAAAGCGCTGGACCGTACTCAGGGTAAATTTAAAATAAATATGCTTGATAAGGGATTTTTTTACTGAAACGTTGGAAGATATACATGTATGACACATAGTAAGATTGCAAATTAAATTTCCTTTCAAAATATGAAATAAAAAATCCAGGTCCGTATTCAAAAAAATTAAGTTGATTATGGTATCCTGAAGAAAAAACGTCGGATTTAACATTACAAAACACCATATTGTAGAGCAAAACAAATCATGGAACTTTCAAATTTAAAAATTGTCTCTAAGATTAATAGTTTTCGAAATATTCGACAAAATAGTTTTAGGTGTTTTTCACAAATCACCCTGTATCTCGGAAACTAATAAAAATTTGGCAACAACGAAAATATATTTTAAATACCTTTGAAAATGGCAACTTTTTTCTAATTTAACCGCCCTCGTATCTCTTACCGTTTCTGATATACCAATGGTGGCCCATGGTATTTTGGACACCCTGTATACGATCCGGAAGTGTATCTTTAAAGAAAGGTTCTTTTATGTTAACTCTAAATTCAATGCAACGTGAAAAATTACGGACTAAATTTTCTATTCTATTAGATAATCCTGGCCACCAGACCGAGGACTTAGCTCTAGCTCTACTTTACTATGCCTTGGTGACCTTAGTGAATGGAACCTAAAGTTTTAGATTGAAGAGATTGAGGAATAATCAAGCGTGAACCATGCAATAAATAACCATTACATTCTCAAATTTCATATCTGTAGTGAAAATAAATAGAAGTTTCTGGATCTATTCTATTTTTCTGAAGCCAACCTAAATGAATATATTGCTTGAGCTTTGTGCAAACAGAATCTTTATTTTGCTCAGATTTGATCTCCGAGTTTTCTTCAAGTTTTCTTGACAATGCATCTGCAATTACTAAATGTTTACCTGGAACATAATAAATCTCAGTCATATCTTCTAAGTCTCAATCTAATGGCGTTTCCGATTGGTAGATCTAGTGCGCAACTAGTGCATTTTTTTCTATTTCTATCTTTTTTTTCTACAGGTCGATTAAAAGGATGCAAATACACTCAGTGCGCACTGAATTTACCAATCAGAATTGCCATTAATCTCTGAAGTCGCGTAGTCAATTCATCGATATTTTTAGTCTGTATAGAACTTGAACTAATGGCTTATGATCCGTTTAATGTCTCACATTTTCAATTCCATCTGAAACTTCCATGTACACTGGGTCTTTCAAAATACCATTTAAAAATGCACAGCGTACATCCAGTTGTTTAATAAGTTCTCCATTCCTCACCTTCTCATCAAAAATCCATTTTGAATTTATCACCTCCATGTCATTTTTCCTTGGTACATACTCCCAGGTCTCATTTTGCTTATGTGCACTCAACTCTTCTTGAATTGCTTTTCGCCAGCTCTTATCCATTAGCAATGCTTCTTTGTGGGCTTGTGGTATAGCTTCGACAAAACTTCCTACTGATAAGGCTGCCGTCAGATCAAAATAGCAGTCTCTTTGGCAACTGCCTCTCTCGTACCGATCTTTGTGGTGTTCCCCTTGGTAATATTCTCGGAGTACCTCTTGGAGTTGTTTCGTACCTTTCCGGATTTTCTGCATTTTCATTATCAACCTCAACATCACTCTGTGTTTCTTGATTATCATCCCAATTTATGACTTCTCTATAAACTTCTTGTTCTGTTTTTTTTTTTTTTTTTTTCAATAAAAACAACTGTGGTAATCTTTTACATCCGGGGATCCCACATTCGGTAGCCATTATATGTATAGCCCACAAGAAACATTTTTCTTGATCTTTCATCCAGTTTACCATTCCGATGTACGTATGATTCACATCCAAAAATACGAATTTTATCCAAACATCGTTTACACCCATACCATATTTCTGCAGGGGTTTTGTTCTGTGGTTAAATTGCGGCTGCAGTGGCAACAGCTTCTTTCCAAAACTTTCTATTTAAGCTGGATTCAAAAATTAAGCACCTAGATTTGTCCAACAATGTTCTATTATACCTCTCCGCTACCCCATTCTGCTCAGGTGTGTTTGATTCTTAAACCTTTCGAATCGATTTTCTTAACAGAAATCAAATTGTGGGAGAGATTTTTGCACATCAAAACATTCTCTAACTTGATATTTCTACCATTTTCTCTTTGCAAATACAAAGTTCCTTGCAAATGTGCTTGAACTGTGAACCCTTTCTCAGCTACTTTATAGTATGATCCACTTTTCTATATCATGTCCAAATCCAAGCGGCAGTAAATGACATAAGATAACCTAAATTGTCAACAAACGCCAGCCTGCCTATTAGTTGAAAACCCCTACCTGGACCAGTGCGCATGCAAATGGCATGCACGGAGGACATTTGATGGGTTTTAATGAAAATGACAAGTTTGTCATTTACTGCCGCTTGGATTTGTTTCAACCATAGTTTCCACTAAATATTTTCCCATCGTCTATGTTATTAAGTGGTTTGTGGCCCCACTATCCATTATAAAATCTAATTTTTCTTCTGAGGTCTGACGACTACTTGTCAAAGATGTTAAAAATGCAATTTCTTCTTCTTCTGTGACATGGACACTACTTTTCGTTTGGTTTTCTCTACGTTTGGGACATTCTACCTTCTTGTGACCTTCCATTCCACAAAAATAACACTTGAAAGGACATTTCAGTTCTTGTTTTCTTCCTTTGATCGAGCCACCACAATTTTTCAATTCCATTATTGTTTCTTCGAAATCAATAATCAAATCATTCAATGACTCACCATTTCCCATATACTTCATATTTCAGTTCGCTTTGCAGCTGAACTTGATTACCAAGCCCACTTTTCTTGTAAGTTTTACTAAGTGTTTCCATGATTTCCTTAGCCGTACTTTTAGACTTTATCATTTCCTGGATATAAATCCCTAAACACTGCACTATCAAGTTTCTGGCTCTTAAATCCTTCTTTTTCCAGGCTGCTGACAATGTCAAATCCGTGGGGGGATCTTGTTCCAGCATTCCCAACACGTGATATGGTGCTCTAGAAGGAGCTTGATGCGGAACTCCCAGTTTCCAAAACCTTGACCCTCAAATGGCTTTACACTGATTTAACCGCTTCCCGGTACTGACATTGTTCCTTTTTTTCACCTACTTTTCCTGCTAACAGTTCTTGTTATTGTTTTCCCGATTTTTCTTCCACGTTTATATTGACCGTCAACTTTACCGCCGTTTCTTTCCGATTCTCAGTTTTCCCGACCGTTACACGCTACTGGGTCCATAACCTGTTGTTGTTTGGGAAATACTGACATAGATTAGGCTCTATATATTACCGTTGATTGATATTACCATATTACATACAAATCGGATACCTACAGTACAAAAACGATTACTGTTCGCATGACACATAACATGAGTGACATGACATACTACTGGTTTTGGGTTGCTACAGTAGTTGCTACTCACAGAAACATCCTTGCATAATTGCCTACTTCAACAGATAAATGATTCAATTTTGTTTTATTTTAAAAAGCATTTAATTCTTACATAATGCGTTACATTTAAGTTAAATGTTACTTTATTGTGACTTGAAAAGTGAAGTAGATATGTAAATTTCTACCTTAAATTTATGTAGCTGTCTTTACTAGGATGGTGGTAATTTTTCCAAAATTGGTTGTCTTGTCCATACAGGCCTTTTCCTATTGAAAAAAAAAACACCCTGTTGATTGAGGCAAGCGACACAATCTTTAATTGCCAGAATTGGTTTAAATGTCTTCTTCAAACATCTGCATAAATAATTATTATTGACAGAATTTAATTGCATCTTTAATTGACAATAATTTTGACTTCCAGAAGGATGTTGATGTAGGCCTTTACGGTTTGCTCCTAATAAACGATACGATCATGTGACTAAGCTTGTTTGCATATGCCTAACACAATAATTGAAAACTAATAGGATTTATTTGCATATGATTGAAAACCAAAAATAATTAATTTTAACTATTATATTTAAAAAAAAAATTAAATACATAATAATCCGGTTTAAAGAATTCATAGTTTACGCATAGATGTAAATTATGTAAATTATTGTAATTTTCACTCTTGTTCTTAATCTCATAAGTATCTATGAGGAAACGTGCGTAGTTTCTTGTATGGAAAATAGACATTTACACAAATATACCTACCTATACCTAAGTTCTTAGGTAAGTATTATACTTAAAATTCATAAAGATGGATTTTAATGGAGAGTAAATAATTATTAGGTCATAATATTTGGTACCTATACATATTTATTAAAAAAAAAAGAAATAGGCAATTTAATTCTCTGTAAAATTCTCAAATTTTAATTAATTTTATTTAATCGGAGTTTATTTAATTGAAACTGTTTAATCAAAGTAATGTTATAAAACTATATCGCCATTGATAAAGGTACCATAGAAAAAAAAAACAATTATATTACCAATATTGTACTGAGTAGGCAAAATTCTTTAGATAAGTCTTTCTTCATTCAATAAAGTCACATTGTTGGATGGGCAAACTTATTTTTGATAGCTCGGCATTAATCATCTTCTTATCTTGATTTATTCATGAATATTATGGTAGTATCGAAATATTCGTGATTACCTTTATAACTTTTTAAAACGAGCTTGTTTCAAAGGTGGTCTAGTTTGGGTTTAATTAGTGCAGCGGACAGTATAGTGCGATCATCGACAAATTTTTTCGTGCGTGATTTTGTTGATTGTACATTTTGGTCGGGCGAAGATGAACCATTGGTAGGTCATAGATATAATTTTAAAAATATTTTAAATCAAGAAATTATACTTAACCGAAACTGGGGAATCTTTCAGGTATACATTCACATGTTGGTAAGAACTTTTGGTCAAATAAAAAATGATGGCATATGCTTAAGCATTTATTTAAAAAAAAAAAAACTCAAATTAGGGCGCCTCACATTAAAACTGAAATAAAAAAAATTACATATAACATATGAAAAATTGATTAAATGAAAATCGTTTATTATGGGAATTATTATAAATTATAGGTCGGTATAGGAATGCAACTACCCAAAAAAGTAAAAGAAGCTTTAAGCTTATATTAATTAGTTCCGTTTTTATTGTTCAAAAACTAATAAATTAATTCTTATCAGCCACATTCAGAGCGATTTCAGCCTGTTACTCATCTTTTAATTATTCAGAACAAACAGGTTTTACTTCATTCTCTTGTTTTTGGTTTTGTTTGTCTCATGTTGTGTTTTGTTATTCCTTATTTGGTGGAGCAGATTTTTTAACGTTAATCTCCACTTCTTTTTGCTTCTAATTACCGCTACTATGTAAAAGTTGTTTCATATCAATCGTAAATTGTTTTCCATAAAAATATACCCAAATTAGCTTGAATTACTTCTTCACGAATTAATTTTTATTAGTTACTGAAACCTGTTTCAATTTAACTTTAAGGGATATTTTAAATTTTATAACATATTTCGAAAGCGTCTGGTGATAATAGGTCTGTTCCCACAAGCCACAAACCATCCCAAGAACGGTTTCGGAACCACTCTGTATACGAATTTCAATTCGTAACAGTACATTGTACGGTTTCCTGCTGTATTGGAACAAAGCTATTATGTAAAGTCTGCGATTTAGAGTTCAATATACCTACCTAGTTTCTATGAAAAATGTCAAACGTTTATACAAATATTTTAATTACACTTTAGAAGTTTATATAATCCATAAATTTATTATCCAGATTAAACTAATAATTTCTGAAACATTTTTAAACAAGCGCTCGATTGTATTGTTGAAAAAAAAATCAAAGGAGAAAAATGGTAAATTAAAAAGATGATGTAAAAGAAATAAAAATGTACTTGGGTGTTACAAGCATCTACCTATCAAAATTTATAGAATCATTTCTTATTTGATATGAAATAGAAATAATAATCAATGGCAACTGAATTTCGCTATTGCAATTTGGTTTTGTGTCTTCTGGTTCTTCATGCACATCGGCAAATGTTAGTCACTTTTTTAAAACTTCCGTTTTTCGAATTTGATCTATATGTCGCTTCAGGAAATATCCATCATATAAAAGTACTTTATAATGCAGAATACCTAGGGCTTCGCGAGACCACAAGACTAGTCTTGGTCTTGTCTTGGTCTTGGTAGCAAGACCAAGACCGAGACCAAGACCGAGACCAAGACCTGATAAATCTTCTCAAGACCAAGACCAAGACTTGACGTTCGAGACCAAGACCAAGACCAAGACTCTCTCTCTCAAGACTCTCGTCTTGGTATTGGTCTTGAAAAGAAAAATCGACTCAATATTTATAAAAATATGCAAATTCCTATGTCTTCTCTTAAGGTTTAAAGTCAGGCATATAGTTTATTACAGCAACGCGAGATGTCAGTACTGTCGCTCCTATAGTGTGCCCTAACTTGATAGTCAAAAAAAAATAGAAATCTGCATTTGATTAAATTGTGTGATGGAAAGTTTTTTCTTTTTTTTGCGGAAATTCGAAGTATTATTCTGTTTTACATAAACAGGGTTGTAGTTTGGACCAACACAAATAATTTTGAACGTTCATCCGTCGGATTTTTGTTCAAACAGTGTAGCTACAGGCACATTTCCAACTATTCTTGCAGTAGCGAGAAAACTACAAGTTCAAAAAATTTGAAAAAAATATATGTCGCGTAGAATTGCAATAGTAGTTCGTAATAAAAATAACGGGAAACTTCATCTATTCGTTTTGACATAAATGGTGAAAAACCACTTGTTTTCAGTTTTTGCGATATATCTCAAAAATGGCGAGTCAAATTTACTTAAAAAAATTATGGAATAAAGTATATCAATAACCATAAAACATATATTTTTTTTGGAATTTTTGAACACAAGGTTCAGAAAATGGGGGTTGACTTTAAACCTTAATGTCTTTTAATTAAATCAACTCATCAAATTTATTATTTTCTGAAATTCACGAGAAGGTATTATAGGTTTTAAAAATACATACATACAACATAGTGTAGGTAACATTCATTTACACAGAACACATCGATATTTTCCTATCCCTACATAATACAATACCTAAGTATTGGAATTTCCAAAGATAATTCTTAACTAACTAACTAACCCAAACTAACACAAACCCCACATCTCACCCAAATCTAATTATTGCGAATAAGCCAATAAAATTCAAATGAGGGATGCGACTATGTGAGGGTTCTCGAAAACCTTTCTCTGGCCTAAATGCTCAGGTAGGTAAGGTAGGTTTAATCTATGGTTCAAAACGAAATTTATTTTTTTCCTCGGTACAGAATGGCAATTTTATGATGTGTTTGTTAACTTTCCTGTTCCGTTAATAAAAATTATAATTTAAAAATTGATGTTTGTTTGTTCTTCTGTGTTGTGGAATGCTTTATGCGGTATTTTTTGACAACGCTCTTGGTGGTAAAAATAGTCTGTGAAGAAGACCAAATGCATGGTCGAAACGTCGGCAGGGAGGTTTATTTTTTATTTTTGCTCTGCTCTGTCATTGGATGTTATGTATACTTTAAAAATTTGGTATACATTTTTTTCAAGACTATCAAGACCAAGACAAAGACCAAGACTATCAAGACCAAGACTGAGCCAGTCTTGTCTTGGTCTTGAAACATCAAGACCAAGACCAATACCAAGACCGCATTTATTTTTCGAGACCAAGACCAAGACTGGCCAGTCTTGGTCTTGGTCTTGGTCTTGCGAAGCCCTAAGAATACCATACTTCTGTGTAATATTTCCAAATTTCCAGGACATTTTATTATTTTCATACAAACGAACTTGCATTTTATCTCCCACGCCTAATTGACAGGGTGAAGGATAGCGTCAAGTTTGATTCGAAAGGGTCGATTTAAGTACATTTCAGCTGGTGAAATGCCATCAGCAAGAGGTGTTGCTCGATACTTAAGTAGAATTTCTTGAGTTTTCCTTGTTATACTATGCGTTTTTTTGCACATAAATATATATATTATTATCAAGACGGTCGAAATTTGATCGTGGCGCCATCTAAGACAAGGATTCAACACTAAACAGCAATTTTTGCTGTAGTTAGTGATGCCATCTAATAGGCCGACCAAAAATCAGTTCGTTGGGAAAACCCAAAATAGGAAAAAAAAGATTTCTCCTTATTATACACTGATGAGAAAATTTTGGATTAATTTTCTTTGCTTTTCGATCCATAGACGCGTTTCGACCTATATCAGGTCTCATCAGTATGACTAGGAATATTATTATCGGTTTATAACGTTCTACGTCTTCCAATTCCCGATCTCCAACCATCTCTGTCAATCCATGCATCCTCCTCTAAGCCTCTGTCTCTCATTTCTTCGTCTACTCCACTTCTCCAGCTTCTTCTTGGTCTGCCGCGTCTTCTTCTTCCCCCTGGCTTCCACTCAATAATTTGCTTGGGTATCCTTGTATCTGCCATTCTTTGTACCATCGTCACCAAAAGTATCTGGGACACAAATAATGCATAATAATCTCCTGGACTAATTCTACTGTCATTCATTTCAATGCATTTAATGCATAGTTTGACAAATATTTGACAATAAAATTCATATAATAGGACAAGAGCTAATGTGATGCTGTCCAAGTTACTTTTGGTGACGATGGTACATGTCCGAACCAAATCAGCTGCTTGTCCTTTATATCATCTACTATTGTGTGTTTTACGTCCATAAGCTCCCTTATTCTCAGATTTGTTATCCTTTCCATTTTTGACCTGCCTGCCGATCTTCTCCAAAAGTCCATTTCAGTTGCTTCCAGCATTTTTGCGGTTCTGTTCTTTAGTGGCCAGACTTTCTAAGCTATATGTGACTATGCTTTTGACCATGGTGTTGTATATTCTAGTTTTGTTAGTTTGTTTTGTTGATATTTTGATCCCACATTACACCATTTAGTAGGGATATTGCCTTGCGTCCTTGTATATTCCGATCTTTAATTGCTTCGTCTAGGATTCCCTCATGTGAGATTTTCATGCCCAAATATTTGTATTCAGTACATTGTTTTATTTCTTGTCCGTTATTCAATTTCAGAGTTCACTGTTCACCTCCTATAATCATATATTCTGTTTTAGTTAGATTTAATTCCAAACCCCAATTCTCGTATTCCTCTATCAGTTTTCGTGTCTGTGCAATTACTACTTGATCATCTGCAAAGCTTAAAGAAGGTATATAGATTGTATACATTGAGCGGTATTCCCATGTGTCTGCATTTGTTTTTCTACCCCTTAAGCGCTTATTCTAAGTATATTTTAAAAAGTGTTGGTGTTATGCAGCATCCCTGTTTAATTCCTTTAGTTGCTATAAAGCCTTTACTTTACTGATCATGTTTCCCTGTTTAATATTGGTCTTTGCGTCACTATAGAGCGTTTTTACTGCCTTTATTAGTTCTAAATTGATATTGGTCTTCTCCAGTGCTTCCCAAAGCTTATTCAGCGGAACATTGTCATATGCTTTCTTTAGATCTACAAAGAGTAAATGGAGTTCTTGGTTATACGCTACTTTCTTTTCTATTACCTGGGTCAAACTAAATAAATGGTCTACAGTTGATCTTCCTGCTCTAAAACCGGCCTGTTCTTCTGTCTCACTATCTTTGTACTCGTTCTCTATTCTGGCTTTTATGAGTTTTCCATACACTCTGCTCAGTGTGTTTGTTATTGCCATTCCTCGGTGGTTCTCGCATTTGTTTCTATCTCCTTTCTTATATATCGTTGTTAAATAGCTTTTTTCCCACTCTTCCGGTACTTCATGTTTATTTATGCATGTTTGAAATAGTTTTGTTAACTGTTTGTAGAGTTTATTGGTCCCATACTTTATCAGTTCTCCATATATTTCTCCTGGGCCTGGTGCCCTACCGTTTTTCAAGAAGCTACAGTGTTTTTTTAACTTCTTCTTGCATAACTCTTATAGGTGATCCTGCAGTTTTTATGTTTCGTGTCTGTTCCCTTTCTTCTTTAAACTCTGCTTGCTGTTCTGTCAGTAGTTCTTCAAAGTACTGTTTCCATTGCTGGGGTGTTATTGTAAGTATTAATAATATCCTTGGTTTTTGTTTTCCTCATATTTTTTAGTAATCTCCAACTTTCTGTGTTTCTTTTACCTCCCAGATAAGTATTAATATGCGCACAGTTTCTTTCCCATGACCCGTTTTTTTTCTGTACTATTTTATTCCGTACTTACTCTTGCTTGTTCTTCTTCATATATTTCTTTGTCTCGTGTCTTATTTGAACTTAGATACTGTTGGTATTTCTTCTTTTTATCTGCTATGTCTTTCTCTATTTCTTGATTCCACCAATAAGGTGAGGACCTTCTTCCATTTTTTTCATATTTGCCTAGGGCTTCAAATGCTGCACTGTGAATACTCTCTCTGATATGTTGGTGATGCATTTCAAGGTTTTGGAAGTTTATACTATTCTGTAATTTTTGATCCAATCTCTTCATGTACAACCCCTTTACGCTTTGCTCTTCTAGAGATTTTAGGTTGTATTTCTCAGGCACAATATTGCACATCATTTTCCATTCACTAAACAAAGATAGCTTACTCATCGGTGAAGTCACCGATTAGAATAAAAACCCCCGGTAACGCTTTTTAGAATGCTGTCATCTCCTGCTCCTGTCACCATATCTATAGCCTTAATATACAGTGGTTGATCGAATGTGACAAAGCCTGCGCCCTGGCCTTGTTTTTTTGCCTGATTCGCAGCAAACTGCAATGCAGAATATGTTGTAGTTAAATTTCTCGGATCTAAGTTTATAAAAGGCACTGGCAGTACATGTGTGACTTCAAACTCACCAGTAGCTGCCATATAACCATTCCATGAAGGTTTAGGTTTACTTTCACAAAGATAAGAGGCCATCCATAGACAATGGGCTCTTTCACTAAAATTTAAATACGTAATTTAAGTATAAAATCCCAAAGGAGGGACTATTTTAGGCATATATACCAAAAAAAAATGTTCTACAAGGTTAAATAAGTTTTTTACAGGCACTTGAATCTGGCGAAATTCAAACTTATTTAAAACGCGCCGATTTGCTGACGTCACATAAATATTTTTGATTTCGCTTATGTTGTTGCAAGGAGCTGACCGGCTCGGCCGTGTTGCGCTCTGTAAAGATACGTAAAGGTTCGAATGCGCTGTTGTCGGTTGTGACTAAATGAAGTGCAGCGTAAAATAAAGAAATAAAACTAAACATTAAAAATTGTATTAAATTGTGTTTAAGCATAATTTAAAAAAAAAAATTATAAAATCTTGAATCCATAACTAATTAATTTAACTACTTTTCATGAGATTTTGCCAACATTTCAGAATTAAATCTATTACAAATTTTCAATGTTGACAATTAGCGGCAACACGGTCAAATTGCGAGCTGCGACGTCATAGAAATAAATTCTGGGTTTTTATTTGGAGGTATTTCTTTTTTTTCTGTTTTCTCAAGAAGGATTATGAATTTTTCAAAAGTAAAAATACAGAAAATTCTATTTTTAGTTGCTTTATCCAAATATGCCAATTTCAAAAATTAGTGAAAGAGCCCATTATGCAACTGAATCTGTCTTAATTTTTCTGGAGAATATTCAAAAGATAAGGGTTCAACTTTTTCAAATTTTGTTTCAACAGTTTTGCACCTGAAAACTTCAAAAAACTTTGCTTACAGCTACTATAATTTTGATCCTATTTCAATGCAATTAGGCTCTAATGAAAGCCAATTAAATTCTCTACACAAACCTGTTAATAAAGATTTCAATTTAGTTTCGACAGTTTCGCAGCTGAGAAGGTTCAAAATTGAATTTGTCGAAAATTTTCAAAAAATGACACTGAGACAGTTTATGCCTCACAGCTCCGTTAATTTTTATCCGATTCAACGAAATTAAACTCAAACTGAAGCCAAATGAAAGTTTCAATTATCTATTTATTAGTTTATTAGTAGGTACAAATTCTTTTTTACCTATTAAATTGATATTTGGCACTATAGTAGGAATGAGTTTGTTTTCTTCCTAGAAATTTCTCGAAAAGTTTTTCGAAATTAAGCCAGTTAACAATTATTTCTGACACAGAAAGCCCAAAGTCCACTGGGTTTTAGTACGTTTTACTTAACATTGATGGTCAAAAACCCACTGGGTGTTTGTCTATGCCAACTCTGATTTGAAAGGCCCTTGCCAGATATGAAGTTCTACAGGGTGTTCCGAAACTATTGTGCCAAAAATTAAGGGATGATACATCTCGCCAAAATAAACGTTTTTTTTACTTATAAACCCATAGGCGCATGCGTTTTGGTTAGGTGATAATAGCACATTACAGTCCGCGCTGTGGTAGCTACGTTGTGCACGAAGAAACGTGTTTGAAGCAGAAACTGTGTATATTAAATAGTACAGAAATCCCAGGAATGCTTGCAGTATTTATTAAAAACAAGAATTTACATCAGAAGATGCTCAAAATTACGACCACCCTCAATGCATGCGTAACAGCGCTATAGCATAGCCTGCTGAACACGTTGAAAAATTCCTGGCGTTTCGCGAATTTCAGCAGCTGCTGCAACAATCCTTCCCACTAACTATTCATATGACATCATAAAAAAAAGTCGAATTCGATCAGGTCTGGTGAACCTGGAGGCCATGCAATAGGTGCGCCCTTAACAAACACTCTTCCAGATTATGTTTCGTTGAGATGTTCCTTTACAGCTTACGAGTAACGTGGTGGACCTCCGTCGTGTTGGTACCACATGTTTTGTCCGGCATACAGGGGAACAGTTTCTAACAGTTCAGGAAGGGTTTCCTGCAGTCGATATTTTTTCACGTATGCAATGGGGCGGGTGGTCGTAATTTTGAGCATCTTTTGATGTGAATAATTGTTGCTAATAAATACTTCAAGCATTCCTTGGGTTTTGTATTATTTAATAGCACAGTTTCTGATTCAAACACGCTTCTCCGTGATTAAGGTAGCTACCACAGCGCGGACTGTAATGTACTATTATCACCTAACCGAAGCGCATGCGCCTATGGGTTTATAAGTAAAAACCGTTTATTTTGGCGAGATCTATCATCCCTTTATTTTTGGCACAATAGTTTCGGAGCAACCGTATAAATGATTATTTCCTGAGAAATTTAAAATTGGAAATCATCAATATTTTAAATTTTCAGAAATTGTAACAGAAAAATAGAAAAATAAAGAGTTAAGAAATATAAGAAAAAATTGGTAGATAATTGGGAATTAATGTTTTTTTCGACAATTTCAAGAGCCGAGAATAGATAAAAATTGAACTGAAAAAGTTGAGAAATAGAGAGAAGAAATTCGTGAGAAATTGAGAAAAAAATGAAAAAAGCTGTAGCAAGTAGACACAAAATTCAATATTTTTTATCTAGTCAAAGCTCTTGAATCTTCTCTATTTAGATAAATTTAGAAGAAAACGGAAATTCAAGAAATGGGAATCGACAAAAATTGAGATAGAAAAATGGAGCAATAAAGAAGGAATATGAGAAAAATTAAATAACAATCTGTAGATAAATGGAAATTAATGTTTTTTCTATTCTAGGATCTTGAATTTTCTTTATTTTGACAATTTCAAAAGCCGGGAATAGATGAAAATTGAGAAATAGAATGAAGAAATTCAGAAGAAATTGAGAAGAAATTGGTAGACAAGGAGACACAAAGTATGTATTTTATTTCTATTCCAATCTCTTAAATTTTCTCTATTTAACGAAATTTAGAAAAAAAACGAAAACTCAAGAGCCAGGAATAGACAAAAAATGATAGGTACGGGAAAATTGAGAAATAGACAATTTTTCGAGACAGTCTTAGGAGAAAACAAAAAAAAAATAGCTTTCAAGGCAGGAAAATAGTGGACATAGAAATAAAATAAAAGAAAAAATATCGCAAAACTTTTATGAAACATCTCTAAAAAACTACCTATGATGGTAAACGGGCATTCCTTTTCAAAAGCACTAAGAGCACATTTTCTTACTCAGTTAGCACTGTCCTTAAGTATTTTTAAGTTATGGTTAATGGAAGATATTGATACCTCGACAATTGCTTAATAGCAGAACTACACCTACAAGAAGAAAAAAATATAGTTGGTACACCTGTTGAATATATTTTAGAAAAACTTCTCTATTGGGACTTGATCGAACTTGTGAAAATGTTTATCCGGCTAGAAAGGTCAGGAGATTTCGCCTTACATCTGTACTGTGTTCGCTCTATGATACCAATTTTGGCAATTTTCCACTCAACCGGCCATTTACCGTATGCCAAGTCGTCTCAGATAAATCTGCAGCAAATGAGCAAATGAAACAACTTTGTGTACGAATGAAACCTGATGAATATGAATTTTTTTTAAGATATTTCACTATTCAGCGTAATAATAATAAATTCTGGTCCGGAGTATGAACAAGGAAGAGGATTGACTGAAAATACGCTTGCAAAGTGGGTATCATCAATGCCCGAATGTTCAAAAATATCTAACGCTATTGAGACTTTTTCCCAATACAACATTCGAAGCAGGATCGCTAAAACATGTTCCTGCTTGTGCTCCTATTGTCCTGCGGCGCCTCATCCTGCTTCAAATCTGACCCCGGCAACACGTACTATTCACGAGATACACCGATTTTTATTTTGGTTGCTAACTTCATCCTTGGCAACACATTGAAAGCAGGATCGCTTTAACAGGTTCTTGCTTGTGCTGCTATACTCCTGCCTCATCCTGCTTCAAATCTGACCCCGGCAACACGGGCTATTTTCGAGATATAGCGATTTTTATTTTGGTTGCTAACTTCACCCTCGGCATCACACTGGAAGCAGGATCGCTCAAACATGTTCCTGCTTGTGTTGCTATGGTCCTGCCTCATCCTGCTTTAAATCATATCCCGGCAACACGTACTATTTTTGAGATACAGGGATTTTCATTATAGTTCGTAACTTCACCCTTCCTTGGCTTGGGAACACATTCGAAGCAGAATCGCTCAAATATGTTCCTGCATATGTTGCTATGATCCTGCCTCATTTTGCTTCAATTTTCACCCCAGCAACACGTAATATTTTTGAGATACACACTGGTAGCATTTCAAGAGTCTAGTCGTAGGAATAGGGAGAGCTCGAGACACCGTTGCCTAATATATCGTAATGAGTGCTTGTCTTTGTATGTTGGTATTTTAGACGAAAAGAGCTGATCCAAATTAATCCGTCCCTCTGTAATGAATGCGAGCCTCTGTATCTTGGTATTTTAGATGAAAAGAGCTATCCAAGGACTGAATTGAAACTAACCCGTCCTGGGATAGGTGGCCTTTCTGCGCTTCAGTAGAGTTTTTATTTTCCTTTTTTTCCTAAAGATTATTGGGAGGACGGGTTAGTTTCAAGTCAATCCTTGGATTAGCTCTTTTCGTTCAAAATACCTCCATAAAAAGACTAGCATACATTACAAAGATGGGTTAGTTTGGATTAGTTTTTTTCGTCTAAATTATACCAACATACAAAGAATAGCATTTATTACGAGGACGGGTTAGTTTGGAATAGCTTTTTTCGTCTAAAATACTAGCATACAAAGACTAGCAATTAGTATGAGGACAGGTTAGTTTGAATTAGCTTGGATTAGCTATTTTCGTTTATAATACCAACATACAAAGACTAGCATTCATTACAAAAGGACGGGTTAGTTTAAATTAGCTCTTCTCGTCTAAAATACCAACATGCAAAGACTAGCATTCATTACAAAAGGACGGGGGTTAGTTTGGATTTGCTCTTTTATTCTAAAATACCAACACACAGAGACTAGCAGCTAGTATGAGGACGGGTTACTTTGGAATAGCTTTTTTCGTCTAAAATATCAACATACAAAAACTAGCACTTGGTATGAGGAAGGTTAGCTTGGATTAGCTCTTCTCGTCTAGAATACGAACATGCAAAGACTAGCATTCATTACAAAAGTACGGGTTAGTTTCAGTTAGTTTGGATTAGATCTTTTCGTTGAAAATACCAATATACAGAGGCAAGCACTCATTAGGATCCATTTGGCAACGGTGTCTCGAGCTCGCCGTAATCCTACTACTAGACTACCAATGTGTATCTCAAAAATATAAGGTGTTGCTGAGGTGGTTGAAGCAGTTTGAGGCAGGACCATAGCAACGCAAGCAGGAACATTTTGGAGCGATCCTGCTTCCAACGTGTTGCCAAGCCAAGGGTGAAGTTACTAACCATAATGGAAATCCCTATGTCTCAAAAATTTAAAGCAGGATGAGGCAGCATCATAGCAACACAAGCAGGAGCATGTTTGAGCGATCCTGCTTCCATTGTGTTGTCAAGGGTGAAGTTAGCAACCAAAATAAAAATCACTGTAACTCGAAAATAGTACGTGTTACCGGGGTCGGATTTGAAGCAGGATGAGGCAGGACCATAGCAGCACAAGCAGGAACCTGTTTCAGCGATCCTACTTCCAATGTGTTGCCAAGGGTGAAGTTAGCAACCAAAATGGAAATCGATATATTTCAAAAACGATGGGTGTTGCTGGGTTGCGGTTTGAAGCAGGATAAAGCAGTAATATAGCAACACAAGCAGAGCTGCATTTTAAAGATCCTGCTTCCAATTTGTTCCTAACTTCCCCGACGTGACAAACCGATTTACTCCGAGCAATATGTTGAGCTACGCGAATCAAGAGAAAAGCGAGATTTATATCTCGCTTTTCTTGAAAAGTTGCTGACTTGGCTAAATACCTCAATCAACCTTTTAAAAGAGACTCATCCGAACTGGTGGCACTATCTAACGAGTGGTTGCAACAAAATAAATAAATTGTGATGGAGCCCAGGAAACTGGAGAACAAATAATAGTTAGTCTCGTCGGGCAGAACTTTAATGATGTCAAACTTAAAAGTTTAAGAAGGTGGAAAAATTTGTATTTATAAACAAAACCGTAAAATTATATGCATAATCAGACTTCTCCAGTGAATCCAAGTCAACTTTTTAACAGAATCATATACAATTATAAGACACACGAAGAACTTAAGAAATGCTTCTACTATATGAGTTGGCAGCTTACCCATTATTTCTTTTTGGTAATGGAATGCTTCAGGAAACAAAAAAATCTGGTCTGCTTCAGTTATTGGACAAAAAATCTGCTCCATCAAATTCCATTCCTGACAACACCTTTTTTGTTCTAGATGGAGGATTTTTACTTCACAAAGTAATTTGGCAATTTTCCTCGACGTATAGGTCAATTTATAAGTGGTATATAAATTATATTTTGTATAATTATGGGCATAGAAGCATTGTCGTATTTGACGGGTACGACCTAAAGTTCTCAACAAAAAATCAAGAACAAACACGGGAGGTACTTGAAAAACACTTGTTCTGATATATTATTTTCCGACGAAACCACAGCTACTGTAAAGCAATCTGAGTTTTTGTCAAATAAAAACAATAAATAGTATATTATATACCGAGGTGGAAAGTGTTTCTGCTGCGCCCCGGTCTAACTAAAATCTCTCGACAGTAATGAAACTCTCAACCGAGATATGTATACTATTTTATTTACAATCATTCGAATTTTGTAATTTTTATTTGAATGAAAACAAGAAAAATACAATAAATTTTAACAATTTCATTCACTTTCGGCCCAAGGGAGGAAAGTAAACTTTCAACCTGTGGGTTGAAAGTAACAGTCAAAAAATGTAATAAATTCTAACAATTTCATTTACTTTCGGCCCACGGGCGGAAAGTAAACTTTTGACCCGTGGGTCGAAAATGAAAGTCAAAAAAGTGACATTTTCAAACTTTTCATAAGTCAGAAAAGTCAACATTACATGCATGATTGTAAATAAAAACTATTTATTACCCAAATAACTAAGCATTTACAGGCATCTAGTATTAAGGTTATATTCAAGCAGAAGGTGACGCAGACATACAGGATGTCCCCGTTCAACTGGTCAAAAATGCTAGGGCATATAGAGGAACCATAGAGAAGTAGTTTGAGATATCTAGGACACCGATGATCGGCAGTCGCAGTGCGTCGTTTCCAAAATACAGGGTGTTAAAATTGATGAAAACTTTTGGCAGCATTTATTGTCACTAAGCTATGATTTGTTTATGTTATCGCTGTGACAACATTATTTGGCTTTTTTACTATCATGGATATTGTAGTAGAAAAACAGCTGCAAGTCCGTTTCTGGACAAATCAAAGCAACTGCAATTTCTTAAAAAGTTGCATCACTACCTATAATTTAAATCCTGAAAATTTCATTAAAATCGCTAGAAGCGTTTTTGAAACAGAAGGAAAAATTCGATTTTTTTGTAAAATTTCAACCCTTTATTTTGGAAACGCCGCACTTCCGACCATCGGTGTCCTATCTCAAACTACTTCTCTATGGTCTTTCTATACCCTAGCATGTAGATATTGTAGATAAGGCGCTAGAAACAAGAAAATCTGAAAATTCGGTTACGGTTGTGGGTGAAGACACCGATTTAATGCTCTTATTACTAGATATACAAGAAGAGTTTTATTTGTTAAGGCCTGGTAGTTCTGCAAAGCCCAACAAAATCCCCAAAGTTACAAAATTACAAGATAGCATAGGCCCTGTGAACAATACGATTTTGTTTTGTCACGCAATTTCCGGATGTGACACTATTTCTGCCATTTATAAGAAGGGAAAGTTGTCTAACCTACAGGGTGCTTGAGAAACAATCAGACTTGAATCATAAAGTGATGGTATTTTTTGATCCCAAAGCAGACAAACGTGATGTAACAGCTATTGGTGAACAATTTTTATTGGCTCTCTATGGTGCTGGCAAAGCAGTTAAAACCTTAGATGATCTTCGGTTTGTTAAATTTTGTAATAACACAGCATGAAAAAGTTGAATTAGCATGTTTACTACCGTCAGATGCTGCAGCTCACCACAGTATGAGGGTCTGCAAAGACAAGATTGATTGGGCATGGCGAATGTTTTTTGTCTGTAACATCAGATAAACCAGTGGCTCCCTAATTTATTCCCGAAATGATATATTGCAATTGCAAAACGGACTGTTGTTAACTCTGTAGCTGCAAAAAATGAAGTCTGAATTGCTCTAATCTATGTGGTCAATGTCTGGGAAACTCTTGAAGCAATATATTCCGAGAGTATGTAGATGATGAAGACCTGTTTGATGAAATAGATACTTAATTTCTCAGTTATTTTCAACTATCCCTATTTGTATTTGTTTAATTTTAAGTAAATACTTCTCTATTCTGTTTTATATAAATAAATGAAGCGTTTAACAATGAAAACTAATATATTTTATTGTCTTTAGCACTGAAGTCAGAATTTTAATATTGCTTCTGCTTTTATGCACCTAATTAACGTAGTTGGTCATAACAATAATTAGTTATCTGTTGCCTTCAGGTTTTGCTTGCCCGCTTGTACGCCACTGGATACACTGACATCGTGTATTACATCAATTTGTAGGAAATTTTATTTTCTTTAAGTAGGTAGGTACCTTTTCTTGAAAATTTCCAAAAAAATGGACCGCTGGCGAGCCATTGGTAAAAAACAAACAAAACTCACTTTTAGGGATGGTTTGAGGATATTCCGCGAAGTGAAGAGCTGGGGACTTTTAGTATGTCAGTCAAATAGGATAGCAAATGCGACAGAAATCCGCAACTCTTACGTGATTTTTTTCCATATTCCAAATAAATGCCCAAGACTAGCTGCAAAACCGTTAAAACTAAATTGAAATCTTAATTTACAGGCTTATGGAGAATTTGGTTGGCTTAAATTAGAGTCTAATTGCCTTGAAATCGGATGAGCTGTGGGGCAAAAACTGTCTCCGTGTCATTTTTGGAAAATTTCCAATGTTCGATAATTCCAATTTTAAAGATTTTCAGATGCGAAACTAATGGAGCAAATATACATAATAATAAGTCATATGAGCCAATAATATGTCTAGTGTAAATACAAAAACTATCACGATAAACGCAAAAACCTAATAGAAATTTTCAAAAACTCGGGTTTTTGCCAACCTTGCCATAACTTCTAAATTTCTAGATTCCTGACTCGTTTTGTCTGTATTATTTTGTTGCATATTGCTCTGATTTGAAGATTTTCTTTTCTATTCTCCCTCTGCTCTTTTTCCTCCTTTTCACTATTCCAATCGATCATTCTGTAAAGACTAAAGACTAGAAAAGGAAGCCCAAAGACAAAAAGAAAAGCAAGAAAAAAAAAGTTTAAAATTAAGAATATGGGACTGGCTTCAGGAAATGTAAGTTTGAGAAAATCTCCAATACCTCCTTTACATCAAAAAATGGCTCGTTTTACTTTAAAAAATTACAATATAGTTGAAGAAATCGATATAGGTATAGGGATAAAATTCAAAAAAAAAGTCTGGAATCTGCTATCGACGAACGTAATTTTGTACCTGAACTTGAGAGGCAAAGAATAAAAAGAAATAGTTTGTAGGGGTCAAACAAACAATAATAATAACTCCGTTCAAAATGAACAAGTCCTCGAGGCAGGTAAATAAACCATTCCGGTAAAATTCCGCTTCCCAATCCGGTCGGTTCTGGTTTTTAAAGACCTAGTGGCATCATGCGCAAAACGTTCTAATAACAATTTTTTTCAAAGTTTTTGTTTTATTTTTTGTAAAGGAAAGTGGCCTGTCGAGGTACCCGCAGGCCACCGGACCGGCCGGATTTTAGTTTAGTTGACTTTTCACTCCAAACACGAGCTGGTTGGTGTTGATGTCTTTATAGGTGAAATTGTTTGTTTGTTTTTTTTTTTTGTTTTGGTGAGTACCTATCTGACATTGAATTTTAAGTATGTTCTTGAGTGAACTTGAAGTTGAGGAGTTTCAAAAAGAATGTTCATATATAGTAATTTTTAAGTGTTCAGTTGATTCTACAATATTACGGAAATTTCTAAAAGGTATATTGAAACTACTATTATTATTATTGACCTTAAACTTAAAAACGTGTAAGTACCTCTAATTATAATCCCAGGATTTCTTTTTAACGGCCATTACGGTAAAATTAAATTTTGCAACATCTTATCATGCACGACTGTAAGTCAAGCTGCCTTATTACTTCTTAGGTTACTTCTTATTTTTTCAGCTCAATTTTTGTCTATTCCAGGGTCTTGAATTTTCAATTTTTTTTTTCCCCAAATTTAAGGATTTTCTCAATTTTTTTATCCGAGGATCTGAAATTTTTTTGGGGAAGAAAAATAAAGCAAATTCAAGAGCCTTGAATAGAAAAAAATTGAGACGGAAAAAATGAGAATGAAGAGGAGAAAAATGAGACATTTTTCAAAGGATTTAATAAGTTTGAGAATAACATT
This sequence comes from Ceutorhynchus assimilis, assembly GCA_917834065.1. Lineage (NCBI taxonomy): Eukaryota > Metazoa > Arthropoda > Insecta > Coleoptera > Curculionidae > Ceutorhynchus > Ceutorhynchus assimilis. The sequence continues at coordinate 22,727,115 of OU892280.1, read as the reverse complement.
TAGGTCGGATTGAAATTAACAAAGTTGTGGGGCAAAATTTGTGTCGATGTCATTTTGAAGTTTACCAGTTGAGAAATATTTCTGATTCCAAGCTCTTGGATTTTCTCTTTTTTTTTTATTTAGAGATGGAAAAAATGAAGAAAATTCAAGAGCCTGAAATAAACAAAAAGTTAGACGAAAAAAATAGGAAATGAAAAAAAAAATCAATAATACTGTAGAGAATTACAAAAAGAAAAAAATAGTAAGTAATGGGGAAAAAAGTTCAGAAACAGTAAGGTATAGGAACAATAATTTACGAAAAATAAAAAATACATATTGGGAAAAAAGAGAAAAAAAATAGAAAAACAAATGCTTGAGAAATCGGGAACAACCAATGAAATTAAGAAAACGGATTTATTGAATTTTCCATATGATAAGATAACTTTCTGAAAATCCTTTGACTAGAAATCAGATTTTTGAAATGTTTTTCAATTAAACATACAAATAGGTAGGTAGTAATTGTTTCTGATAAAATAGTATTGACACAATACTCATAGGCAAAAAATATGGAAAAATAAAATACAGGTATATTTTAATAATTTCAACTAAGGTCAAAGTTAAATGAAATAAATAGTAATACCTATTATAGTGGTTCATTATTATCTAAAAAAAAAATCACACACTGACTACTTAGAATAATAATTGTCACCTCATTAGTTTCTTATTAGCGGCACTCAGATGTAAATAAAAACAATGCATGAAAACTTTTTGAAGTCACATTCTGGTACATTTGGGTACCTATAAGATCCTGTAAACTGATTGAGAACTACTGACAGCTGCGGTCGGTTTAATTAAGGCTTTTATCGGGTATAAAATAATAATATGATCTAGCATAAGTGCTTAGTAGTGGCACTCAACAGTTTTGAATCGGTTCAAAAGTTTTGCTTCTTGGGATTTTTAATTTTAATATTTTTTTTTGTTTTGTTTAAAAGGTGAGTGATTATTTGCAAATTTAAATTTAAAACGTACACATGGTTTTCAATAGTTTTAACCAAAAGTTGAATTAATTTTCTTGGGTTTCCAACTTTTTGTGTGCCACTGATATCAGTTTACATCATTAAAGTCCAGCGTTTTTGAGTTAAATCCGGATTTTTACTTTTGGAAAATGTCTTTTTATATTTTTCGAAGGATTTTTACTCACAGATAATCTAAATTTTTTTTGAATGGCTTTAACTTGAATAGTAAATAAATGAGGATTAAAGAATGATCCTTTTAAATCCATATACCTAATGTAGAAAAATAAACATTTTTATAACTAATTGAATTTTGATTAATCCCTTAACAATAAGGTTCATTATACCGCAATATCGACGAAATTTTTATTTTTTTAATACCATCCTACCTATATAAACATATTTCTTACTTAGTTTCGGACTGAACTAAAGACAGTTTTATAAGGCTAGTAGGTAGCTATAAGACCAATTTTACTAAAATAATTGTTTAAGTACGGAGGTTTGGTCAATTATAATTTTTAAATATAAAGTAAGTAGAATTTTTTCACCATTTGACGATTACTTATAATTTTTCCTTTCTTATTTTCACTGTTTGCAACAAAATATCCTTAATAATTATTGCAAAACTACCAAATGTTGGGTTTCCTTCAAAATTGCTTGAGGAACAAATTTTCCTTCAATCTAATCACTGTTTTATCTTCAATTCGAATAAATCCCAAAAAATTAACATTATGTTGTAGAACTAATTGGAAAAACATTTACATAATTTGATATTCAACGACATCAATTTTCGGTTTTGATATTATTTTTTAAATAAATTCAAAAAATTGTATTATTCTAAAAATTATTAGATATTAATGTGCTTTTTTTTTTGTTCCAGGGAAGACAATGTTAGAGAAAAATTCCTACAAGGTCAGTAACAGCGATCAAAAAAATAATTATCAAGATCTAAATGGTTTCAAAACGAAACAAGGCCCCATTATTACCTGTATAAATGGAGTCGACAATCTGGGATTAGGTAACAATTATAGAATTTAAAAAATCGAAATTATTTGCATATAAAAAAAAAAAATGTTGTTGCTCTTATAAACAGAGTTGGCATACACAAAAACCCAGTGGGCTTTGGGCTTTTTGTGTCGAAAACCCATGCCAAATATCAATCGAAAATCCAATATTATTCGCATTTTTCTTATCTATTTTAACACTTAAACAAAATAAAAATCCTGAGGAAAAATAGTCAACTAATAGGTATTAATCAAACATTTCTTAGATACATAAGTAAAAATCCGAAGGAATTTTTCTCAAGATTACTACTAGTACTTAGTAACGTAGGTAACTAAAAAAAGGATTTGTACTGTCACGGCTCTGGCGTGCGTGACAGAAATCTCGGGTCCGTTTATTCATAAATCCAAGTCCAATTACCTAACACAATTTCTGGTCCACTGCTTTGTGATGCAGCTGAACCGTATTCTGTATTCGTATCATCCCCTCCATCGTCACCCTCTGATTCTGAGCTTGACTAATCATTGCAACTTTCAGGGAGTTCCCAATTGGACATCTCTAGTCGAGTATCTGTCCCTTGTTCTAGTCTTATCATCGCTTCTGATGTTTTTTCTATAACTTGGCTTCTGTTTCGCCTGATGACATTATTTTCTGGGTCGATAATGTGTGTTCTAGATGCAGGTCCAACATCCATTACTTTCCCAAACATTTTCATCTCGGGTATCCAAACTTTATCGTTATTTTTCAAGGTAGAATTTGATCTTGCTCTATGTCACTTATTGAAATTCAATGTTTGAATTTCTTTTTCGTTGCTTCTGACTTCCTTGAGGTCGTTTATGTAGTTTCACTTAGGGATAAATCTGTCTTTCTTAGCTGGAATTGAATTCCTAGGTTTTCTTCCCATGATCAGTTCTGCAGGTGAATATCCACTCTCTAGTTTTGCTGTTCTATAACTTAAAAGTCCTAAGTTTGGGTCTTGGCATTTTAGAATTCTATTCTCGGCTATTATTACAGCGGATTCCGCCTGCCCATTTGATTGAGGATACCTGGGACTGCTTGTGATGTGACTGAATCCAAATGTCTGAGCAAATTGTTTGAATATGTCGCTAGAAAAACAAGGTCCATTATCTGATCTAATGGTCTGTGGTATCCCATCTTGAATCTTGACAACATGGGTTTCAGTTTCGTTATGAAATCTATAGCAGTTTCTGAATTTAAGTTAGCAACCTCTATAAATCTTGAGAAATAATCGACTGCCTCCAGATAATGTTTGTTGTTGGCCACGAATAAATTAACTCCGACGTTCTGCCAGGGGTAATCTGGCACAGGGGAATGAATCATTGGTTCAATTGTTGTATTCCCGTATTGAATGCATGCTCAGCAATTGGTTACAATTTCTTTTATCTGCTTTGAGATTCTGGGCCACCACACCGTTTAATTGTCTAGGCTTAAACAGTTCGTCATGCCCAAATGACCCTCGTGTATTTTGTCCAATATTTCCTCGCGTAATATCGTCGGGATAAATACTCGGTTGTTGCGGGTCACTAAGCTATTCAATATAACCATCTCTCCTTGATATTGGTAGAAAATTTCATCTTCGATTGGTAAATCCTTAATGTGTGGCCGATCATTTTGTATATAAGTTATTATTCTTTTGGTTTGGACATCATCCTTCTGACATTCCAAGCTACTTTTTATGCGCATGTGCTTGATAGGCATTGATTCACGAATATGATTTGCAAAATCTTCCACTTTTTCTATGAGTTCGTTGACGAATAAAATATCCGCTCCATGATCACTGGATTTTAGTGGAGCTCTGGATAATACGTCAGGCATTATCATGTTTCTGCCAGGAATATACTGTACATCATACGAAAATCGCATCAATCTCATTCGGGATCTTTGGATTCTAGCTGATAGATCAGCTAATTGTTTTCTTCCTAGAAGTTCCACTAGGGGTTTGTGGTCAGTCAGGAGCATACATGTTCGACCAAGAAGGTATTTTGCGAATTTTTCGTAGGCCCAAGTCAAAGACAATGTTTCTCGCTCTATCTGCGCATATCGTTCCTCTGTGTCGGACATTGTCCTGAATGCATAGCTGACAGGTTTCCACACATCTTTATCCATTTGTTCCAGGACTGGTCCCAATCCATATGAACTGGCGTCCGCTATGACTCTTGTTGGACGTCCTGGAGCAAAATGTGCTAAAATTGGAGCTTTCGTAAGAGCTTTTTTTATGCTTTCAAATACTCGTTGTTGCGGTTCTGCACACATAAATTCGTTGTTTTTTCGTAACAGTTGTCTTATGGGGTCGGACATTTCCGCTAATCCTGAAAGAAATTTAGTGTTAAAACCTGTATGCAGCCCATCAGTCTTTAAACTCCGCTTATATCGTTGGGGGGTTGCATGTCTAAAATGGCTCGAATTTTCTCTTCATCGATTTCAATTCCTCAATCTGAAATGCTATGGCCTAGAAATGTTACTTTTTTCTTGCCAAATTCGCATTTGTTTCTATTTAGTTTTATTTTTTTTTCTTGGAAACGTGTTAGCACGGTCTTCAAACGGGAGTCGTGTTTATCCTTGTTCTTACCAAATACTAATGTGTCCTCTGCTACATTGACTACTCCCTTTAGTCCTTCCAAAATCTCTAACATTTGTCTTTGAAACCTTTCTGTTGCCGAAGGCATTCCCATTGGCAAGCGTTTAAATGCATAGCGACTAAATGGCGTTATAAATGTTATTATAAGTTGCGATTCCTTATCCAGCGGAATGTGATGTCTAACTTGCTAAAATACTGACAGCCTGCTTCAATTTGGGACAATGCTTCTTCAACATCCGGTAATCGGTACTAATCTTTCTCGTTCCACATTTTTATTGAGAACTGTATAGTCTACGCATCTTCTGACAATGCCATCCTTCTTGGGCACTACCACTATTAGTGCACACGAAGGGGTTGGCTCTTTAACCTTGTAGATTATTGATTGGATTTTTAAGATAAGATGTTGGAAATGGATAGGAATTCTACGTGGCGTAGAAATTGCAAACTGCTTTTAAAGTAATTTGATACGTTTCTCCTGCATCTCCGATGCCTTCGAATAGGGTTGAAAACTCCTTACTGATAGCTATCGTGTCAGAGATCGCCATTTGTTCAAGCTAACATCTTTAGTTATTCTACAGCGTCTCTTCCTCGTAAATTTTCATGCAAATTATTTGCAATATAAACACGGCCTACGTAACATTAATTTTGTCACGCAATAAACAGTTCAATGATGCCTAAAACCTCGATTTTATTTCTAGAGGCAGATATTAGGATTTTCTGTGAATCGACAAGTTGTCGCTTTTTATTACGGTCACATCTGCTCCAGTGTCAATTTTGACTTTTACTGGAATGCCATCCATGGTATACTATGGACCAGCACTCCTACCAGCTTTTACCAAGCCCAAAAAAGCGAATTCGTCATCGCTCAGGAAGGGAGAAGGAGCAGAGTCCTGAGCAATTACATCATTTATTCTTCGCCGGTCCTGATCGTGTCTGAAGCCTCTTTCACTTCATGAATTGCTACACTTTACCGCCCAGTGTCCTGTTTCACCTGTTGCATTCATCCTTTCTCGCAGGACAATCAACGAGTGTGTGCCTTGGAGTTCTTCTACATTTTCGGCAATCTTTTGTCTCTGTGTTTGATTTTGGGTTTTTCTCATAATTTGAGTTGCCCCTACTGAATGATTTTGGGCGCGCCCCCGTCTGAACGTAGTCAACTTCCAGCTTTTCTTTGATAATTGGATTGGAAGTAGGGAGATTGGCTCTCACTCTTGCTTGTTGCTTGTGCAATGTTTCGGCCAATCTGCAACGCCTTACCACATGTTCCAATGTGTCATCTGGGCGTGCTTGTAGCGGTACTGATAATTTATTATCCGCTAACCCTGCTATTATTCTTAATTTAATCATTTCTTTCTCTAAATTGTCCCATTCACAATTTTGGGTTAGAGGTGAGATCTATAATAACAGAGTCACAAGGCTCATCCGGGCTCTGTGACCTTTGCAAACATTTCATCCTCTCGTATACAAGATTTTTCTTTTGGATAAAATAACAATCAAATTTTGATATTACAGTGTTGAAATCTGCTTGTTGTGTTCGTGTTAAATGAAATGATTTTAGGATTTTCTCAGCTTTTGTGCCTAACAAACTGATCAGAGAGTCAACTTGCTGTCCTGATGAATGATTACTAAGGACTTTTCTTCTGTATCTATTAAATGAATTTTTTCAGTCTTCCCAGTCCTCAGCTTGAAAAGAAAAGTAAGATGGAGGCGGAATTGAGGCCTGATGCATAATCACCGGTGCCTAAGCTGTGTTTCCTGCATTTAGTAATTGCTGCTGCTGCAATCTTAATAACTAATTTATTAAGTCTTGTTGCTGATTAAATTCGTCTGCCTCAATCTTATAGCATTTTCCTGTTCACTAGCCATGATTGAAAAATTTGAAGAGAAGACAAAATCAACAAAACAATCCAAAAAGTCTACTTTCTTTAAAAGAAAAAAATATCTTACAGTCTACATAAGAAAACAAGTACCTATTGTCCGTCGTTTTTAATCTGATACTTTCCGTATGAGGAGCGAGGAGGTGAAGTATATGGCAAAAACAGGTTGGACGTCAGGTGACCATTGGCGTTCTAATGTAGGGTGTGCCACCAGCTCACATTCCTTTCGAGTATCATATTAGAATTGACGGACTTTACCTAACGTAAAAAACAAAGTGAAAGTAATCCAATTCAAACTCTTGGCGACAATTAACAGATACATTATGAAGAGATAAAGGTCAGTGGCGCACCCAGAAAATATGTTTGGGGGCCCTACATATAGGTTCTGGCTTGTGACTGAAAATCTTTAAAAAAAAATTGAGGTGTCAGAGTGCCACGCCTTGGTGTTGCAACATTAAACGTAAAAATACTGTACTGGAGGGGCGGTTTGGGGAGGCCCTGGCCCGCTAGCCCCCCCCCTCCCCCCGGGTACGCCACTGCTAAAGGTATAAAGGATGTCCCACGAAGTTTTACCCAGGTGATAACTTTGGAACGCGTCATGCAATATAATTGAAATTTTGAGGATCCGATGGGTAACTTTTTGTGCCGCTTCTACATGTGTCATTCAATCTCACCCCTTTCACCACTTCCGCCGAAGTTTCGGTCAAGTGACAACAACTTTAGAATCTTAAATTTAACCTAATTATTCGAAATTAAATTACCAAATCGGCGATGCCATATTTGTTAAGGCTTTGTTAAAGAAAATGATAAAAAATTACACAGTGGAACATTCGATGACGCGTTCCGAAACTATCACCTGAGTAAAACCTCGTGGGACACCCCGTATAGATACCCTAATAGCACAGAAACGTTTTAAAAACGTATCCGATTGAACGTCAGAATGTTCTAAAAACATCAGTTGAGGTGACTGAGAACGTCCAAAAGACGTTTATGTTTAGAGCATATGTTACAACTTCAAACGTCAATCGTCATAGACGTCGAAAATGGACGCGAGGTTTTAAAAATATCTTGAATGATACGTCTAAAGAACATACTTTTTCCACCTTTTTGAAAAACACTCTAAAATGGACATTACCTACTTAAAAAACACTCTCAATACGTTTGCTGTTGTTGGTTTTATAAACGTCCTACAGTAGTTTCCGAACCTTTTTTTTTCAGAACATAATGCTCATGGACGTTTTGTGGACATATTTCGAACGTCTTTTTTTAAAACGTTCTGAACAAACGTTTAAAAAACGTTCTATTTTAGTCCTTGGACATTTCGACGCTAAGCTGGCGTTGAAAAAACGGCCATCATTAGGGTAAATAGGTACCTACATTTTTAATAAAATTATTAGGATATTATTTAAAATATTTTCGTAGTGAATGGATATCATATAAGAAGTTAAAATACCCACTGTGCTCTTTTAATTGGTTCGATATGTTGACACCTATATTGTTCAATCAAACTCATGATTTACCTATATCTAGTAGTTGCACCTCAACCTTGAAATGACAGGGTGTGATTAGTACCTATTAGGTAGGTACCTGATGGTACCTGGACTACCTCAAACAAAATAAAGAGAAGATATCCATGGACGATTGGTGGGTAGGAACGAAGAAACAAAAGAAAAGACTATAAAATAATGAATAATATTTTTGTAAAAAGTTCATAAAGCACGTACATTCACAGAACATATCACCATCAGTGGCGTGTTTACCATGTAAGCTAGGGAAGCACAGCTTCCCTTCGAGGATTTATTAAGAACACTTAACTAAACTTTATGTAGACATTTTCAAAAAGAAATATATGAAACTTGTGAATGGCTGACTGGTTCTGAAATTATAAGTCTCTCCTGTCCTGTACTTTCACTATCTTTCCCCACAGCTTCCCCGTCTGTTTATGTCTGGACACGCCACTGATCACCATATATCACCTATAGAAAAATATCTCAAATGGGAGAATCGCGACGAAGGTTTTTAGTTAGGTTTTCATTCAACGATGGCGACACTGTCGGGAGATAAGAGAAATTTACAGGTATCTGTGGTGTGGACAGTAATTTGTGTTGGTTGGTTTTGTCATTTTAAAAGTCAAAATTTAAATTTTTAAATTATGTTGTTGTAAACCATGGTCCCCACGCGCGTTAAAGTGAAAATTCAAAAAGTTTTGGTTGAAAAAAAACCCTAATTTTTGTTCGTATTTTTTTGTATTTACTCGTTTGTTTCGTTTCGTTCGTATTTGTATTTATTATTCGTATTTACTTTGCGATCTACCTATAGCTGCGTGTCTCTTGCTAACTTACTAACTCTTTTTGCACTATGTTCGACATCGGAAACTTCCTGCCAGTCATAGTTTTCAAAAAAATGAGGCGAAAAGAGCTAAAAGAAGTCAGCAAGCCAAATGCAGTTGAACATTAAAAATTATTTAAAAATAGTAAAAATATATGAAAAAAATCAATTCGCCTTTTTGTCAAGAATGCTCGATTAGTTGGGTTTTCATTCAACGATGGCGCTGTAATTCATAACCGGTACATAACATTGCAGATACTTTTCTAGAGGTGATATGTTCTGTGCGTACATTTTCTGAAGACTCCTTGTGCAATCAATCAAGCAAACTTTTATGGTCCTTCGATGCTCGAACCTTATTAGATCATTTCAACGCAACATATACAGGGTGTCCCAGAATATGTGGGCAATCTCTCGGATTCAGATAGAACACAAAAAAAAAACATAACAACTTCCTATAAAAAAAAATTCCTACGGCCCCCCCTAAAGTTACGTGCCCCTAAAGGACGCCTCTGAAAATCAGTTTTTTGTTGATAACTTTCAAAATACTTCGTGTAATTTTTTTTTCTTTTAATATGATGGATACTAGGTAAGACCTCTTAAAATGGACCCTTTCAAACACACTTGGCCAATCTAGTTTGCCAGGGACGGACTAGCTTTAACACAATAATGCTAATTTTTTTACGCCCTGTATGATATAGGCATAGCAATAATATTTTTAGATTGTCTCAACCTTGAACTAGAAAAAAGGTACTCTTATTCGATGTCAAAAAAATGAGCTGGTTTCGAGAAAAATCTGTTTTTGTGTATTAATGGTTTTTTATTAAATAATTTTTTATGTTGACTCAACATGAGATCCTTCTATTCTTATGCATTCCATACCTATTTTAATAAAATATTGTTCGACTCTCGACAATGCTTCAATATTAGCCCTTATTTGGCGAAAGTGAAAATTAATCCTTTCTACTAATATTTCCTCAGTTTTATTATTGCGTTAAAGCTAGTCCGTCCCTGGCAAACCAGATTGGTCGAGTGTGTTTGAGAGGGTCCATTTAGGGGGTTGTCATGTTATTTTTTCGAGTTCTATTTGAATCCGAGAGATTGCCCACATATTCTGGGACACCCTGTATAATTAGTCCGCTGTTCGACTTATAGTTCCTGATTTTCGTTGGTTTTATTCACTATCAAATTTTTTTTGATGTATGGTATGAATTTGCCGCCCCTGAATCGTGCCGCCCACTTCGCGCCCCCTTAAGCCGGCCCTGCGAACACCGCTCGTATTCTCGTAACCGGGGAACAGCGTTCTCAAGAGAACGATTGCTCTTTGTCTTTGTCAGTATTATGGAAATAACAATATGGGCGACTAAGACAGAGCAATTCGTTCTCTTGAGAACGATATTCCTCGGGTAACGAGAATACGGGCCCTCTGGTATTGGAGGGGGAACCAAATGAAGCACTTTTTGAATCACCCCGCCTCCCCCCTTAGGGGGTAGCTACCCTAACGTATTTTTTTCTAATAAGAACCTACCTTGTGTTGTACATCGTTGGATAGCTCGTTGCTTTCCCTTTACAGTCTTATAGCAGAATCTTAAATTGTACAATTAGTTTTCGAAATATCGGTGTTTAAAAGTGAGCACATTTTGAAAACTAGTAATTTTAACTATCTTTGAGTATTAGTCGTAGTAGTAGTACTCTACTTTACTGAACTTTCTATCGTTTAGGGTTTTCGAGAAAATCGAGTTTGAAGTTTTGGACAAAATATCGACTTTGAAGTCTAATATCTCAAAAACTTCACAAGTTACAAAAACCAATTTTGCAGGCTATAGAGAATTTAATACTTTTATTTACAACCACATACGTAATGTTGACATTTCTGACTTTTCAAATGTTAGAAAGTGACACATTTCTGAATTTTACTTTCCACCCGGGTGGAAAGTGGTCCCGGGTGGAAAGTGCTCACTTTCCACCCGGGTGGAAAGTAAGTCATCATTTCCTAAAATGCTAAAGACAAGTCCAACATGTCAAACGTTTCTTTAGATAAGTCAGAACTTGTCAACAAATTTTTTTTCATTTTTATTTAGTATTTAGTCAAAATTGTAATGGTTGTAATGGGCCACTTTCACGTGCCGGGAATATGACAAATTATAATATTTTTTGACGCAGATACATTAATGCAACCAAGAATGAACAATATTTTGCAAGATTTTAGTCAGATTATTAAATAAATTAATAAATAAAAACTAAAAATTTGAACGAAAAATCACGTGATTGAAAACGCTCTGTAATTGGCTAAAGCCGATTTTGACATTTTTGTTGCCGCATGTTGCGGTATGTAGGTCAAGATTCCAAAAAATGTCCAGGACAAAAATTAAATTTCCTTTTTGGATTTTTTTTTCTCATCGAAATTTTCAAATGTGACTGATGTTAGAATTGTTCCTGACTAATTTGGACTTGCTCTATCGATTTAAGACGTCGAAACAACTTAAGACTGCAAAAAGGCCAACTTAAAACGTCGTAAAGACTTCCAAGATTGTAGAAGAATTCAGGTAGCTACTTTTTTGGTAGCTAATAACTTATTCAAGCTACTTTGAAAAAAAAGTAGCTTGTAGCTGTAGCTTTTGGTAATGTGTTTCAAGTATTCATAAGCTACTGTGAAAAGTAGCTAGCTACTAAAACAAGCTACTTTTGGTAGATACTGTAGATAGTTAATAGTTATTTAGGTATTAATGGCGGAAAGTGTCATTTACCGCCCGAGGTTGTGGTTAACGATACTCAACGCCCAAAATACTTATTACGTTTTATGCGCAGAGGACTCTTCTAGTTCAAAAATAAAATAACTATACCTATAATATAATGGCATCCATTCGACATTGTTTTAAAAAATAAACAGTTTTTCCCTTATAAAGGCACGTTTCCAACAACCTATCGCCCGCGTTTGAATTTACCGCTCGATAAAAGTAACTTTATACTTTAATTGCTCAAGCTACAATTATCATTTTCCGGAAAATTCTTATCCTGCCTTGCTTAGACTAGTTTCTAGCGTTGATTTTGACAAAAATATGAATACTACTTCTTAGAGAAAGTTAATATGTTATTTTCGTATGATGATATTATGAAATTAAATTAGGTAAGGCATGTACATTGATGAAGGTAGCTTAAATAGTATGTTTCACTAATTCAAAATGTAGTTAAGTTACTAATAGCTTAGCTACTTTTTCAAAGAGGTAGTTGAGCTACTTTATAACTTAGCTACTTCCAATATAAAGTAGCTTGTAGCTAGCTACTTTTTCCAAGTAGCTTGCCCAGCTCTGCCTACCGATAACAGATAACAACACTCAATTGTCAATATTTGAAACACAACAACTATTAACAAACTATTGAGAAACTGATGTAGGGCTTCGCAAGACCAAGAGTGGCCAGTCTTGTTCTTGGTCTCGAAAAATAAATGCGGTCTTGGTCTTGAAGTTTCAAGACCAAGACAAGACTGGCTCAGTCTTGGTCTTGATAGTCTTGAAAAAAATGTATACCAAATTTTTGAAATATACATAACATATAACGACAGAGCAGAGATAATGGGTTTAGGACTTCAGAAATAAAAAATAAAACTCCTTTTCTGAAAAAAATATGCCGACGTTTCGACCATGCATTTGGTCTTCTTATGCATGTGGACACTCCAACACGTGTAACATGCGTACCGAGAACTCGGCCACCACTATTGACTAGGTACTTGTGTTCAAACTTTGACTGTTCAAAATGTTGTGTCATCGAGGCCGGTTTGTCGGACCACAATGCAGTGAGTTGCACTTTTGATAATGTTTTTGGGGGGCTGGGGGTAGACGGAAGCGGCGGCATGGCAGAATATTTGACAGGGCGAACTTCAACAGGTTTCGTCAACTCAGTTCGTATGTGAATTGGTGGGAGATCCAGTCACTACCCCGAGCCGTTGACCAGATTTTATTCAGCACTTTTGGATCAGTTCAACAGAGTTTTTCGAGGACGATGGATTAATACTGGGAACAGAAAGTATAAGCCATGGTTGACCAGGGGATTGAGGGTGTATTCGAAGAAAAATCGTTCGTTGAGTAGCTTGAAAAAGTTTGCGGGTAATAATGCGTTTTTCATCGAATAGGCGCCGGTCACAAATTCCCCTAGCGGCAGTTTTCAAAAGAATTTGTGTAATAAACAATTGGCATTTTGACAAAAGCCCAATATAATCTTAACGCCAGGGTAGACCTTCCGTCATGTTGAGCAACTTGCTTGCGCAATCTCAAATTGAACGGCAAGACTGATTCTTTATTTGACCCCTAACTATCCATTTTTCAGCTTCGTGGTGGATACATTCTATATTTTGGAAAGAAACATTTATTTCCAACTCCATTTCTTGAAATACGAGTGAAATGTAAACAAAATAAAAAAAATAACGCATATTCTCGTCCATAGGTTAGAAAATATCGGCATTTTGTCAAAAGTCTAATTGTTTATTATACAAATTCTTATGAAAACTGCTAGTAGGGGTCGCGGATTTCAATTTGTGCCCGTCACTTTACTGTAATTAATACTGCAACACAGTTGCGTAAGCTGATTAGGATTTCTAAGGATCAATTTTACTCCAGTAGACTGAATAATGTCCACAACAAGCAAAAAAAAGGTTGGTAATCGTTAACGAGTTGTGTAATCGAAAAAAACGTAGTGGTCACTTGGAGATTAAGATAGGATCGCAGCAATTGAATGAGTACTATTGTGGAATGGCGGCTAAGTTGACTGAGAATCTACCAACGGACACCGACCCAATCACTTTTTTTACATATTTATCGGTCCAGGGTTCATTTGGCCTTATATGATACATGAAATTACAGACGCTCTTCGAGATATTAAAAACAAAAAAGGCAGTGGTGGGATGGTCGTGGGGAGTTTTGTGGTTCCATTAAACGAGAAAGGAGATCTGGATGACCCTTCAAACTTTCGCCCTTTTCTTACTGTCCACATTGTCAAAGATTATAGAAAGGATAGTAAAAGGGCGAATGTGGGACTATCTTTCTCTAAATGAGCTAATAACCTCCCAACAATTTGGTTTTCAGGCTTCTCTGGGTACCCATGATGCAATTTTCTTGACTGTGTCTACTTGAGTATTAATGGAGGTGAGGTGGTAGCGGCAGTGTTCTGTGATCTTTCTAAAGCATTTGACTCCGTGTACCATGGAATACTGCTGGCAAAACTTGAGCGATATGGGTTTAAGGGCAATGCTCTTGCTTAGTTTGTCTCCTCCTGGAGGGACGCGTTCAGTCGGTGGCGGCTTAAGGGGTTAAGTCAACACCAGGTGCAGTGAGCTGTAGTGTTCCTCAGGGATTTGTGTTGGGACAGCTTCTCTTCTTGATCTATGTGAACGATCTGGTGCTGATTAGAATCTCTAGGCATTTTACCATGTTTGCCGACGATACTTCTGTTGTCTGGCAACCTGCAAATCTGCCTGGCTTGAGAGAGGATATGGCTGCGAATCTGCAGGCGATTAAGAATTGGTTTGATGCTAATCGACTCAGTTTTAATAGCATAGTGGGATTCAAGGGTGAGATTCATGGAGTTGAGATGGTCAGTGAGCCACTGCAGCAAGAAGTCTCGAGTAAATTTTTCGGTGTTACCATTGATAACGGTCTTCGGTTTGAGGAACACATTTTGGGGCTTTATCGGAAATTGTCGTCGGCGTGCTTCGCAATAAGAACAGTGCGTTGCGAGCTTGGTTCAGCCATGGCTAGAAGAGTGTACTTTGCTCTATTTCAGTCTCATATGAGATATGGAATTCTTTTTTGGGGTGCGAGCACTCGCTCTCTTCTTGATATGTTGCTTCGTCTGCAAAAAAAGGCTATTCGAATTATTGTTGGTGCTTCACAGAGGGACACTTGTAGGCCATTATTTCGGTCCCAGTGTATATTGACAATTACATCGCTTCCCTGGTGTACAAAAATCGGTATAGAGGGAGTCTTATATGAAACACGCCGAGCTTTGGGCCAGCCTGTACGTCTCCCTATTCCGGCAAGCGCACTGACCCAGAGGTCTTTAATGTATGAGGAAAGAAAGATTATGAAAGATATACAGCCATTTGCCTCGCAAAGTCAGATGCTGTCCATAAAATCATTCAGAGTGTGTCTTAAGAATCTTTTGATGAATAAGGTCTTTTGGTCTTTTACAACCTGGATGGATTTTATACTGATATATTGGTGTAACTATAACTATACCTAGTTAAAAAAATATAGATACGCGCTCTTCGACTGCGGCTCAGTTTCTGCCAGACTGCCAATGTAGGAACTTACTCGTTATAATACATAATTTATTTTTGTATTTTTTTTATCTAACCTTATTTTTCCTGTCTGTTATTTTTGATTGGAAAGTATATTCTGCCGTCCGGCAACCTTAGTTTTTATAGAGGTTTTTGTCAATTATAAATTTTTATATAGTTACCTACCTATTATATTAGCATAGATTGTCTGTGAAGTTTATATTCTGTATTTTGTTTTGACTTTGTATTTTTCTGTTTTATTTATTTATTTATTTTTTTATATACCTCACAGTTCCACTTTTTTTAAATTAGTCTGCTACGATTTGTATTTTAAATAATGTTTAAGTTTTTAAGCACTTATTTTAGTATGGCTGTGTCAACAACATGGAATGTTTTAAGATAATAAAGCTATTTTCGAGTTTGTTGATTTTCAATGAGAAACGAACAACTTTTCGTCCCAAAACATTTAAATTTTTGATGGCGTAAAATCCAGTCGTCATCATTTATTTCAATCACAATATCGTTCCAAAAAATAATTAACCAATTATGAGAAAAACTATAAGCACATCCCAATTTAATTGTTTAATATACCAATCAACTTTGTTTTTATACAACCCACTTGAGGTTTAGACGCTGATGCCATAATAAAAAACCTCATTTTGATCAAAATTTAAGTTCAACAAACTTAATTATTTATTTTAGTGAAAAAGTAACATTGCTTTTTCAAATATTATATTATGGTCATGGTCAGATCAAAATTTTGCTTTTAGAATAAAATAAATTACTACTATGACCGTGACCGATAGTTTAGTTGTTTCTTATTTTGGTCACTTTTGGATTTTTGTTTGGGAGTTTGAATATTTTCGAACTTTCATAATTTTGTTGCCTTTTATTTGTATTGTATTTTAAAATTTTTGTGTCAAAATGTTTTCTGCTCACTAGACAGTGATTCTTAGTCAAAAAAATTGCACCAAAGATTCTAATGATTATAGTTTTATGCTACAGAATTGAAGTTTCTGGAAATTTCTAATTTTAAATGAAGACGTCCCTGAAGTGATTATTATGTAGATACTTTTGGATATTGTCTCATACTTATAAGTCACATTCAGGATTCCAAATATATAACTAACTAAACTACTTTGGAACAATAATAGAATTTATGATAATAAACAAAGCTCTCAAGTGATTTTACCTTGTCCAAAATGTAGTTGAATCCTTCAAAAATTGTTGTATGGAAAATTTAAAAACGTAGCAATATTTACTACTAAGTCTGGATCACATGTCCCTTAATGAAAAGATCAAAGTCAATTTAGGCTTTATTTACTTTTGATTCATGGCCTATCAAACAATGAATAGTATGTTAATGGATTATCGTTATTGGCTTCTCTCAAGTGTGTTATTTATTCAATCAAAATTTAATAGTTTTAATTGGTTAGCAAATAGGGAATTTTGCTTTCATGTTAACCGTTGAGGCGCTGGATTGCTTATATTTGTATTTTATATGAAATATTTCCTATTCTGCTGATACATACCTACTACTAAAGCATGACCATCTTCTAAATTGGTTATTTTGTTATTTTAGTTATATAATAACATCATCAAGACAAACTCATTTAGTTCCAACACAGCTAAATTTGCAAACCAAAAAATTGTATTGAGTTATGGTACACTTAACATAATTCCTTGAAAAAATATCCTATTTGACAATGATTCATCGATCAATCTTGAGTAAAATAAATGGCATAATAGAAATTCACTTTCACTTATCTTAACATCAACTGCATTGATGTTTGGTTTGGTACCCCTCCATATGACCTTATACCATTCTTCGGGTACAATGAGGTACTGTAAAAAAAATTGCGTTATTCGGTCGATATTATGTCTTAAGCTGTTAGTCTAGTGTTAAAGTTAGTACCATGAAGCATCCGTCTTTGACCAATATTCACAACATGAACAAGTCTAGCCATTTGAAGATGGTTTATACACGTGTTGGACTAGGTAACAAAATTGTCAAGTTTTATTTTATAATTATTATTAATTTTAAATTGTCCGGAAACGATCACTTTACCTCGTAGGAAATCACTCATCTGAAATATCTACTTAGTATAGAAAATAATTGCACATTACCTACCACCAGTATCTGAGTGTTATCTTAGGTAGGTAATTCTAGATTATTGGTGGAAGAGCTTATATTTTATGCAATTGAACTTAAGTTTTCAATAGTACTTATATAATGGAAAAATATTGAATTTGGAAAACATGAAATAAAATGTTTCAAAATGTATGTTATTAAAAGATTGGGACTTTCTTTGTGAGTATTTCTAAGAAATTTATTATAAAACAAGAAAGGATAGAAGTACTTTAAAAAAAAACAAGACAATTAAAAAGCAAAAGAAAAAAATTGTTGAAAACCACAAACAAACAACTGCATTATGTATTACAATACATTATCATTATACGAATCTTTGATTTTACTGTTAAAAATAATAATTTGATGTTATTAATACAGCAGTAAATCATTTGGTTTTTGACACAAAACTAATAGAAAGTATGAAAATACACAAGAAATTGTCCGAAAACTGTCTCAATAATCTCAAAATTACAATCAGTCTATTTTTAGATGACGACATTCAAGGATCTGGGAAAACTGATGTCAATAAGTTCACCAGAAGCTTGTCTCAAATATCTACAACCTCCAAGAATTCCAAGACCAGGTTCTCGGACAACGGAGATGACAATCCAAGGTAAGAACCTATTTTTTTCTAATGTTAATGGAATATAAATTTGTGTGTACAGACATTAAAAAATTCCACAATACCTTTTACAATCAGATGGAAGAAAATGTTGTAAAGTATTGAACTTGGAGGCTATAAAATACGAAATCAATAGTAATTGATCGAAGAGAGTCAAGGTAACTAAATAAATTGCAATATTGCAAAGATATCAGACAGTAGTTATTCTAATAAGATGTGATTATCTCATTTTTATGGAGCCTATATGTAATAAACGTACATTTTCTGAATTAACATATCTAACTAATTTAGCTTAAAAATTAATAATTGATAAAAAAAAAAAGATCAATAATTTTTTTCTAGGTCCTGGTGGTACGCATTCTGCCTCAAATGTCGCTCGAAGGAATCAACTCCAGAATCCTGGGAACCCCAATATTGGTCCTACCTTTGCCCCTACCCGTTTTGTCCGGTTTACCGGAGCTTCGCCCGTCTACTGGCTCTGGTCGTTCTCGGAGTGGTGGCCTGGTGTATTTTATATACCATTGTCGGTCCTTTGGCCGCACCACCCAACGGCCAACTCTTCCAACTTTTAGTGCTGGTCTTAGCGGGCAAGTTTGGAGGATGGCTGGTGAGCCTCACTACTTTACCTGGACTGATTGGGATGCTTTTCACTGGAATGCTGATGCAAAACGTACATCTTGTTGATATTGATGCTTCGTTTTATCCTATTACCAAGCAATTGAGGTGAGAATTTCTTATTTTCATCACAGTTTTTTAAATCAAAAACTGCCAAATCTTTGAAAAAAAAAAGCTGCCCATTTCTGGAACTTGAAGTCTGGATTATAGTCCGCTACGAGGATAAGATTTACGCTTTCTATCTGTAATAGAATTAGAGTTTTTGGAAATCCAAATCAAAAATATTGGAACAGATTGGATACATACATACATACATACATACATACATTATTTTCTAGAAAAATGGCGTTGGTAATCATCCTGATAAGAGCTGGTCTGGATTTAGACCCATCGGCACTACGCAGACTCAAATGGTCAGTAATCAAGCTAGGCTTGGGGCCATGGTTGATCGAAGCTATCGTGGTAGCTGTTGGGAGCTATTATTTCTTAGGAATTCCATGGGACTACGCATTCGCTTTAGGTTCTGTCGCAGCAGCCGTTTCTCCTGCAGTTACAGTTCCTTGTTTATTAAGGTAAATATTTTCAACCAAATAATTTTTATAGTGTAATATTGTTAGACTGAGGGTTCTAAGGCATTTTGTAGCTGCCAGAAATATGAACCAAGGGGCAAACGAAACCGCATAATAATAGTTGCAAAAGATAAGCTCAGTCATCAATACCTTCTTAAGGCTATTTTTAGCTCTTTTGCAACTATAAGGGCCAGTTTGTTTCTAGAGGCTACTTATATGGATTTTTTGCGTCTAGATCAGTGTCTCTGGCAGATCTTATCTGGAAAAATGATAGGTATTCCACTTTCTGGAATAAACGTAAATTTATAAGAAAAAGACTATTCGAATTTCTAACCACAATATGTAGGACTTTAGGAAGAGAAAATAGGGATGGTCACACCCACATTTGCAAGCTGTTGCTGAATTCTGACTGGTTCTAGTTTGTTTTCTCATTATTGCCGTGGTCGACTAATATTTCTACCTAACGTTTCGTCTACTACTGCGATAGACACCGTCAGAGACGGTGTGGTAGAGAACGAAGTGATCTCTTCCGTGTTCCACCGATGACTGGATTCGACGTTGTTGGACCTGCGTTATTTATATCCAGGGTTGTGAGCGTGGCTTGTATTACGCTATTTTCCTTGTCTCGTTTTCGGAAAGGAAGGGTCTTTGTTTTTCGGAGAACTGGTAACCAGCTTTAGTTAAGGTTCATGCCCTATTCTTTTCTGTTGAAGTTGTTGTGGTGTTTCTGTATCTCTATGGCTTCTCTGTGGAGCCTGGTGTAAAAATGTTTGCTCCTATCCAATGCTTAGTCTGGTCGAAACGAATGACATGGTTTATTTGTGTTAACACGTGTTCGGCGATTGCTGATCTATCCATTTGTTCCTGCTGATAGTTTCTTTTGTGCTCTTTGACCCTGGTGTTGATAGAGAGTTCGGTTGCTCCTACATAGACAGATCCACAAGAGCAGGAAGTTCTATAGACGCCAGCCGTTTCAAGAGGTGCCCTAGGATCCTTGGCCGATCTTAGACTTTGCTGAATTGTTCTTGTGGGCTTGTAGATGGGCTTAATGTTGTGTTTTTCTAGCGTTCGTCCTATGCGATCTGTGACATTTTGGATGTAGGTAAGAGAGGCTCTCCCTGCCACCTGTGCTGGTTCCTTATCATTTGTGCGCAGTTGCATCAGTCTTATTCTCTATTTATCTCCTGCTTGGCGTACCCATTTCCTTCAAGTGCTGATTTTAGGTGTTGCATCTCGTCCTGAAGGTATTCACAAATCCGGATTGCCCTGTCAGATAAAGTTTTAATGACTCTCCTCTTTTGCCTAGCATGGTGATTGGTTTCCTTGTTGAGGTATCTGTCCGTAGTCCGTATGCGTCGGCTTACTGTATACTCTGTATCCCAGTTTCCCTGAGGGTAATCTTTCTAAGAGGACGTTGAGGAATGCAATTTTGTTGTTCTTCTCAACTTCCATCGTAAACTGTATCCTGGGTTCTATTGAGTTTAGATGATTAAAGAAGTTTTCGAGCTCTGCCTGTCTATGGTTCCAAACAGCAAAAGTGTAATCTACATAGCGAAACTAACAAGTAGGTTTCTTTGTGGCCGTTTGCTATGCCATTTGTTCATAGTGTTCCATGTAGAAGTTAGCGATAACGGGGCTGAGTGTACTCCCCATTGCGACTCCATCTGTCTGCTCAAAGAATTTATTTTGTCATTGAAAGTACGTAGTCGTCAAACAGTAGTGCAATAAGTTGTTGATTTCCTCCGGAAAAACTCTCTCAGATACTCTAAGGCCTGATTCACTGGTACCTTGTTAAACAACGAGACGACATCAAAACTAACCAGAATGTCGTTTGGTAGTAGAGTGATGTCACTGATCTTTTGGATAAAATGAGTGGAGTCTTTAACATAACAGCTGGATTGGCCAATCCGTGGCTGAAGGAGAGTGGTGAGGTATTTGGCTATGCTGTATGTGGGCGGATCTATTGCACTTACAATGGGTCTGAGTGGGTTACCTGTTTTGTGAATCTTCGGAAGCTTATATATTCTAGGTGGTAAGGCCTCAGATTTGATGAGTTCCCTTACGTTTTCCGAGTCCAACGCCAGTGCTCGGATGAATTGATTGGTTTTTCGCAATATAGAAGCAGTGGGATTGCGCTACAGCTTTCTGTAGGTGGAGGGGTCTAGGAATTCGGAAATGTTTGATTCATAGTCAGTCACGTTCATGATTACCGTTGCATTTCCTTTATCCGCAGGCAGGACTAGTGTGTTCTTGTCTGTATTCGGGCTACGAATAGCTTCCCTTTCCCCATATGTCAGATTGCACTTTAGAGGTTTGGCTAGTCGTAGAATCCTAGATGTTTCATTGCGTATTTCCTCCGCAGTGGTTTCAGGTAATGTGCGTATGGTGTTATTGCAATTTTGCCTCCTTTTCTTAAAACACTGGTTTCCGAATCGGTCAGAACGTGTTGGGCCAGGTCGACAACTGTGCGATCATTGCCTGTGGGTTTCGCAGTGTTTAATGGTTTCATAGATTCAAACTTATTTATCAGTTTCTTGGTTATTTTTGCTAGTGTGGCTTCCATCACATTATACGTCATTTGGTCAATTTTGTCCCAGTCACTCCAATGCATGCTGTTGGATAACCGATGGTTTATCGATAGAAAATCCTTGTCCATGCTAGGTCTTACCTTATTTGGTGAATCCGTTCCCGAAGCAAGGCTCGTTCCGCTCGTTCGAAAATTCTGTTAAATTGGGAGGATTTAAAAACTCTTCGAATCTTCAGAAATTTCGGAACGACTTTCGAGTCTCTGCATCTTTGGAGAAATGCAAAGGAGCCCAGGAAACTGGGACACAGAGTATACAGGAAGCCGAAGCATACGGACAGATACCTCAACAAGGAATCCTGTAAGCAATGCCAATGAGTAAACGCAGGACAGATGTGAAGTAGGAAGTAAAAGATTTGTAAAGGTGTATGAACTTAGAACGTTTTTACAATGGGAAATATTATATTATTCTGACAAGTACAACTGCAAAACTTCAATGTCATAAAAAATAAATCATATATCAAAATGTACAGGGAAACTTCTGAGCTGATGTATTAGTGGAAACTTCTTTCTTCAACACTCCCTCTTAATACAACAGTCTTCTGAAATTCAAATCATTTTGATGAACCCATAGCTTCAACACAAAACTCAAACTTCTGTCTAGATAATGGCTAGTACAAATGTCAGCCGCCATCTTGTTTGTTGGAAGATATGCTAACTGAACTTCACCAATTTCAACCTTTTCTCTTATGAAGTGAAACCTCACATCAATGTGCTTTGTTCTTTTGTTCTGAACAGGATTACTCGCAATTTTTTGAGCGCTTTGATTGTCATTGTAAACTTTCACAGGTTTTGAAAAATTTACAAGTTCTGATAACAATCCTTTTGAATGTATTGTTTCTTTTGCGGAATCACTGATTGCCATATATTCAGCTTCACACGAAGACATGGCGACTGTAATCTGCTTGCGACATTCCCAAGACACAACTGCATCAGCATATTTGAAACAAAAACCAGTGTATGACTTTCGATTTGCCGTATCACTAGCCAAATCTGCATCGGTGTATCCAGTCAATTCTTCTTCAAATTTCCGATAAACTAATGCTCTGTCTGCTGTTCCTTTGAGATATCCTAATACACGCTTCGCAGCTTACCAGTACTCTTGACCATACTTAGTATTGAACTGGCTCAAATAGGAGCATTCATAAGTAATGTCAGGTCTAGAAGCGACACTCAAATACATTAGACATCCAATTAGTTGCTGATATGGCACATTCAGGCTCTTTTCGCTTATTAATGGCAGTTTCATATTTGAATCCATTGTTGTACTGACTGGTTTACAATTCAACATTTCAACCTTCCTTAGTACATCCATGACATACTTTCTCTGACTGATAGAAATACTACCATTTCGATTTCTCTGCACTTTCATGCCCAAACAGTAGTTATGTATAACTCCAAGATCTTTGATTTTGACGTGATAGTTGCCTCTTTAATTTCTCAACTTCATTTTCATCATTGTGAATAATAGAAAAGTCTTCACGTACAGTGCAATGATAACTATGAAGTTCTTTTTCTTCATAGTGTAGATGCAACTTTCGTGTGCTAACTGCTTGTAATTAAGTTCTTTTAAAACCTTGTCAACTTTCTTATTCCAGGATCTTGAAACTTGTTTTAGTCCATATAATGCTTTTCGGAGAAGACACACTTTATTATCCTTCCCCTCAACGACGAAACCTTCTGGTTGATACATGTAGATTTTCTCTTCTATAGTTCTCCATTAAGAAAAGCAGTGACAACATCCAAATGTTCCATTTCAAGGTTAAATTGAACAGCCAATGCAAAAAGCAAACATATTATTGAATATCTAATCACTGGTGAAAAAGTATCAAAGTAATTAATCTATGCCATACTCTTATGTGAATCCCTTGGCTACTAGTCTGGCTTTGTAACATACATTGTTTCCATCGGTATCTTGTTTTACTTTGTACACCCATTAAGATTTGACAATGTTAACTTCTTTTGGCTTTTCAACTAGAATCCATGAAGTGAATCAATTTCATGTTGCATTGCAACTCTCCACTCTCAAGAAAAATCACTAGAAATTGTTTCATTGAATGTTTTTGGCTCAGAAAATTCAAACAATATTTAATATACCAGATGATCCGGGAATTCTTTCTGTTTTCTATCTAGAATTGGATATCTGCATTTTGATTCTTGATCTAGTTGTTTTTCTTGAACTGGGAGGTTTTGTTATTGTGATGTGACCTTATCAGAAGGAACTTCTTCATTTGATATTTGTTCTTGAAAATCATTATACAGTCTCACTTGCTTGTTGTTCATCATTCGCATCATCGCGTCCAATTTCAATTTCTTCATTTTCGTTTTTGAGAATCCAATAGTGACAAAATTGGCGCAAATACTTTTGTAAAAGGTTTTTCGTTTCCGGCCATCTGATTGGTGAAAAATTGACCTGCTAAAAATACAACATCTTTAGCTCTGCATATCTCATTTGTTTTTGGATTGAAAAGTCTATATCCCATGGCTTCTTCAAAATACCCAACAAATACCATTTTCTGGCTTCTGGGATCCAACTTTCGTCGTTTTTGCTCTGATATATGAACAGACGCTATTGCTCGAAAAACTCTTAAATGGCTGAGATCTACTTTTCGACCACTCCACTTTTCTTCTGGTGTCATTTCCTTGATCAATTTTGTTGTTGATCGATTTATCAAATATACCGAAGTATTGACAGCTTCAGCCCAAAAACGATTATCACAAGACAATTCTTGCATCATAGATCTCGTCTTATCCAAAATTGTTCGACTCATGCGTTCTACAACTCCATTTTCTTGTGGTGTGTAGGGTACTGTTATCTGGAATCTTATGCCATTGTGCTTTAGAAAATTCTTCAAAATATTGTTTGAGAATTCTTCACGATTGGCACTTCCGAATCTTTTTATCTTCAAATTACATTCATTTTCTACTTGCTGTTTGAATTCCTCGAAAACTTTTGTAACTTCATTCTTTTGTTTGAGAAAATAGACAAAAACTTTTCGCGTAAAGTCATCTATCAGACAAAAAATATAGTTCCGACTTCCTCCCCAAGAATCTATATGGGCATAGGTCCACACAGATCCATGTGTATGAGCTCCAACTTTTCGTGAGTGGAAACCTCTGTTCGTTACATTTTGAA
Source organism: Ceutorhynchus assimilis (assembly GCA_917834065.1). Taxonomy (NCBI): domain Eukaryota; kingdom Metazoa; phylum Arthropoda; class Insecta; order Coleoptera; family Curculionidae; genus Ceutorhynchus; species Ceutorhynchus assimilis. Next base: position 22,702,392 of record OU892280.1, on the reverse strand, counting down.
CGGTTTCCGGCTGTGTTTTCCTTGAATACAGGACTTACAAGGATAGTCAAGATTTTTGTTAGAAAAATCCAATCCTATAGCCATTTTGTCACGAAGAAGTTTCATGCTGATACGGTTTACGGTTTAAATGTCCAAGTCTTCTGTGCCAAAGTACTTTTGACATTTCTGTTTTCAAGTATCTTGCATCCTTCTTGATCAAATACCACTGTAAAGTCTTTAAAGACCATCTGGCTTACGGATAGCAAATTAGAGGATATAGGTCCGGAGCATAGGTTACGTTAGAGATAACCTGGACTGGTGATCTATCCTTCAGACTAATAAATAAATCTCCAATTCCTTGACTGTATAAAATTTGATTATTTGCAACAGCGACTTCTAAGCCAAAGTTTCTTTCTTCTGAAAAATTTACCAGCCATACTTTGTTAGAAGTCATATGTGACGAAGCATCAGAATCAACATACCATTTTTGTCTATTTAGTTGACAACCTAATGCGGTAATAAAAACTCCATTCATGGTTGACTTGTTCTGCTCATACTTTTTATTTTGGTTAGAGGTAGAAGGTCCACTGACTTTTGTATTTGTACACAATTTTGCTTATAGTTTCGCAAAGAACAACATTTCTGACACCAAGGCTTTTGTCTTTCGCATTATTGACTTTATTTTTTTTAGACCACAAATGTGAATTGTGTTTATCATTCTCCCACTTTGTATCTTGTAGTAACTTGGATTTAATCAAATCACTCGTGATCTGTGCACCAAAGTGTGCAATCGCCATCACCATAGGATCATACCTTTCTGGCAATCCTTGAAGCATCATAGCTCCCAACTCATCATCAACAGCTTTATTTATGGCGCTAAGTTTTTGCGACACTGTCATAAACTCATTAACGATATCATCGATTTTAGAAAAATTTTCTAACCTGATTAGGTTCGAAGTCATCTGATTTTCCGATTGAGACCTTTATCCTCATAAGCTGGTTTCAAATTATCCCAAGCATCAACAGCTTTTTCACATTCTCTTATTTGAGGATAACAGCATGAACATTCAAACAAATCTTTGTAAGAGCTTTTTGATCTTTCTTGCTTTTTACTGCTTCTGTTGTCCTATCGCCTTCTGGATAACCATTTATAGAAACCCAAAGATCTTCATGACGAAGTAGCAGCTTCATGGCAAACGACCAATCACAATAATTCTCACTTCCTCTTAACTTATCAAAAGAAGGAGCTGAACTGGAACTTTCTGCATAACTTACAGTAGTAGACATAATTGAAATTTGCTCGAAAAAATGTCAATAAAAGCCTAACTTTTCAAAAAGAAAATTTTCTTGACAGTTGGAATCTACTTCAAAATTCTCTTGTTGCAGTTTCAGAGGTTGATGAATCTTCTTGTGATTACATCTGCTGGCCCATCTGGGCCCGTCACCTTTGTAAGCAATCAGTAAACGCAGGACAGATGTGAAGTAGGAAGTAAAAGATTTGTAAAGATTGATGTATAAACTTAGAACGTTTTTACAATGAGAAATATTATATTATTCTGACAAGTACAACTGCAAAACTTCAATGTCATAAAAAATAAATCATACATCAAAATGTACAGGGAAACTTCTTAGCTGATGTATTAGTGGAAACTTCTTTCTTCAATAAATCCAATCACCATCCTAGGCAAAAGAGAGAAGTCATTAAAACTCTATCTGACAGGGCAATCCGGATTTGTGAACCCAGATAACTTCAAAACGAGATGCAACACCTAAAATCAGCACTTGAGGGAAATGAGTACTCCAAGCAGGAGATAAATAAAGCTATAAGACAAGCAACAGCGCACAAATGATAAGGAACTAGCACAGGTGGCAGGGAGAGCCTTTCTTCCCTACATCAAAAATGTCACAGATCGCATAGGACGAACGCTAGAAACACACAACATTAAGCCCATCTACAAGCCCACAAGAAGAATTCAGCAAAGGCACATCTTGAAACGGCAGGCATCTATAGAACTCCCTGCTCTTGTGGATCTGTCTATGTAGGAACAACCAAACGCTCTATCAACACCAGGGAAAGAGCACAAAAGAAACTGTCAGCAAGGACAAATAGATAGATCAGCAATCACCGAACACGTGTTAACACAAACCATGTCATTCGTTTCAACCAGACTCAAGCATTGGATAGGAGCAAACATTTTTATACCATGCTCCATAAAGAAGCCATAGAGATACAGAAACACCACAACAACTTCAACAGAAAAGAAGAGAGCATGAACCTTAACAAAAGCTGGTTGCCAGTTCTCCGAAGATCAAAAACCCTTCCTTTTCGAGAACGAAACAGAAAAAATAGCTCAATACAAGCTACGGCCACAACCCAGGATATAAATAACGCAGGTCCAACAACGTCGAAACCAGTCATCGGAGGAAGACGTATGAGAACACTTCGTCCTCTACCACACCGCCTCTGAAGATGTCTACCGCAACAGTAGACGAAACGTTAGCTAGAAAGATTAAGTACTCGACCACGGCATTATAGCCCGGAAAAAAGTTTTTTACTAGATTTGACCGGCCGTGAAAGCCTTCATTTTTTATTTAAAGAGGTTCTTACTAAAATTAACCCAAACTCACACTAAGCCTTTACAAATTGTTAATAAGGAGGAAATGCTATAGGCATATTATCCGTTCTTGAACCATGGGCCAAAGGTCAACTCACGCTCAGAAAACCTTCTTCCAATTAACAGAAATTAGAATTAATTAGATTCCTTAAAAACCATCAGCAACACTTAAATCCTTGTTGACTAATTGATTTATTATTTCAGACTGAGATCCAAAGGATACGGAGTGGCCAAAGGTATTCCCACTCTGATCATTGCGATCGCCGGTATCGACGATGCAGCCTCCGTGGCGGTTTTCGGTATAATTAAAAGTGCAATGTTCAGCACTGGTTCTCTGACATTCGTCATTATGCAAGCCCCACTCTCAATCATAGGTGGTATAGCTTTTGGCATATTCTGGGGCCTGCTCTGCTACTATACCCCCGAAAAGAAAGACCCGTATGTGGTAAGATTGCATTTATCTACAAACTCATGTAGTCTAATATTGTACTAAAAAAAATTATTTTAGTCTCATTTGAGAATCCTCCTTCTCCTAGCCGGATGCACGTTCTCAGTATTCGGCAGCGACTACATAGGATACGGTGGAGCTGGGCCTTTAGCTTGCGTTGCAGCGGCCTTTGTGGCTTTAGTGGTGTGGTCGAAACAAGGCTGGGACATCGAAGATAATCCAGCTTCAGAAGGTTTTGAAATTTTGTGGATGTTTTTCGAACCGATTCTCTTTTCCTTGACCGGTGCTCAAATTAAACTTCAGGAATTAGATAGACAGGTTGTACTTATAGGTAAAAATTCAACAATTATTTTGTTTACTTAGCTATTAATTTTTAAAAATAATGTGTTTTAGGTATAGGAATATTGGTAGCCTCAACAGTGATACGTATAGGAAGTACAGTAGTTCTAGGAATAGGATGTGGTTTAAATTTAAAAGAGAAATTGTTCGCTTCTTTTGCTCTCATGTCCAAAGCTACTGTTCAGGTAAGCAATCAAAACAGTTCCATAAAACAGTTTGTATTTTTTGTTTAAAATTTTAGGCTGCTCTAGCTTCGGTTTTGCTTGGTCTAATAAGTGACCACTCATCAGTTGAACATATCTATGCTGAAAAAGTACTGATGGTATGCATATTAGCCATAATGCTGACAGCACCTACGTCGGCCATACTTATGACATTACTGGGGCCCAAACTACTAACCAAAACTTCAGTACCTTTTAGTGCTGAAACCGTCAGACACTCTACGAGATTATCAGTAAGAAGTTTGAGGGATTTGACTGTGGACCCTGAAACAATGCTTACAATAGGCGAAGAGGAAAAAGCTACAAAAACACAAAATAATGGAGACATACAGGGTGTTCATAAAAATGACAAAACAAAAATGTGATATTAAGAATTATCTACTTATTTATTAGATTTATTTACTGTATTATTTTAGACCGATTTAGTATTATTTTTTTTAAATCACTTATTGTTGGTAGCCAGTGCCATATTTAGAGAAGCTGGCAACAAGGTAAGATTTAAGGAGGAATTTAAGTGTGGGTTTCTTACCAATACTGGTAAGCAACTCACTAAATATTCCAATGTATTTGTCTATTGTAAGTTTAAATTGAAAACAATTGTATTTATAGTATTTTTTGTATGTTACTTTCAATATCCCTTATTTGATTTAGTTATAGAGAATTAATTACTAGATAATTATTCAAGAAAAAAATTCTTTTGTAGAAAATTGTCATTTATAAAAATAGAATTGAAAATTATTATTTGTTTTTTTATTTTTTATGCAAGGATTTCTGTTTTATTTTCTTCCATCCATTTCTTCTTCTGAGATGGTGTGAAAACACACAACTTTGAGTTACTATGACTTTCTTGTTTTGGAATTTACCGCGACTTTTCCTAATAAATATTTTTTTTGCATGTCTTTGGTACTTGCTGAATATATTGATCCATTACTATGAACCGTATCAATACCATGTTTCCGGATCAGCGCTTGCAGAATTTGCGTATTCGAAAGAATGAATTTGAGTGGACTGTATTGAAAAAGACTCGACTTCTTCTATTATCTTCCAAAATTTATTCACTCGTCAAGTCATCATTTTTATTGCTCCTGTTTAAAGTCAATTTTGGATGTATTAAAGTAGTCCAAAAATTTTGTAAATTGTGATTTAATGATTTGTTGCATTTTGCTGTTAATAATTTAAAATTTTGGTCTTCGCAAAAAAGTACAGATAGGAATTTCATATTCCTTATCTTTTTACCTTCCTCATTTATTTTATGGTGCTGACGTTTTATTCCTACTGATTTAATATATATTCTTTTTTGTTTGCCTGAATTCTTTAGTGTATTTATGTTGTAATTTTCTACACTGGGAAAAGGCACGCACCTTTTCCAAAACTATAGCTTCAGCTTTTAAATGCTGTAAAAAGGCTAATTCTAACTTTACATGCTCTCAGTGCATAATATTTACCACAAAAGCTGTCTCCAGAGACGCAGGTGAGTTGAGTACATTCGTGACAACCTGATATTATACTCTGTAGACTGTTACGAGCAAGCAAACAGCTCCGATACTGCTTGCCTTGCCCAGGCATTAAGGTAAGGGAAACCAGGGCAGACCTTGTTGACAAATCTGTTTTTATTGCCAGGCTTAAGGAGGAGAAACAGATGCTCCTTGAGGCGGCAGAATCTATGAAGTGCAACCTAACAAGTGAAAACAGGGTATTGAAAGCTAAACTGAAGGAACTTGAGAAAGAAAAACTGATTATATTTCGCTCCCTTTTTGCTGCACAGTATCCACACAAACTGACTCAATAATCAGCGCCTCGACTGAAAATAATGCTCGTCAAACACCCGACACAAGCAGTATCAGTGATGAGTGAGGTCGAGTCCAGTCTAGCAGAACTATAATCTACCTTAGCTGAGCAAAAAAGAACTGAATATACTCTGAAAGCTGAGTACGAGGGCTAGTATGAAGGAGCTACGCAAATCTGTTGATGCATTATCTGAGATCAAAAGTTTTAATGCACAAATGATCACAACGATTGAGACCCTAAGCCAGGATAATCTATTTCTCTCTAATGAATTGGAGGGACTCTAGCAACTTTTCTCTAGGAGATCCACCCACTCTACTGTTCAGGACTGCTGGAGTGTCCCACGATCTATCATCTACGTCCGGGTGCAGGAGATGCTGCGCAGAGAATGATGGACACTCTTTATTTCATGAACTATCTGCTTTTGATCCTCTTTTCGCTCAAAACACGTCACTTACTGAAACTGGCGATTCTTCTAATTCACAAAAAGATGATCCCGAACTAAGCGCACCCTCTCCTAGCAAAATAAACATACTAGTGCTGGGAGATCGAAACTCTAAAGGCGTAGTATCAGGACTTCTGAATAATTTGTGCTACAAAGAATACTATTTATGGCGAAAGTCATCCAGGATTTTCTCTGTTTCAAGTTGCAAACAGGATTGTTCAACTGACTACAGACCTCACTTCAAATGCTTCAAGTGATAGTGTGATTTGCATTTACTTGGACTTGATTGGTAATTTAAACACTTATTATTTAAAAAGGCTGTTCTCAATTGGAAAATACATCAATCTTATTTTCTCACTGACATAATATACTCCTCCGCAAAAAATGGGGTGTGTACTCGATTCTCGAATTATGTTTCATTTTGCCAGCAAACTTTAATTTTAAGGAACAATTCAATCAGAATTTTCGATAATATTAAAATTGATGGTAAATATAGAATGCCTAGAAACTCACTATGTAAACAATTTGCTATCTATGTAAAATCTAGCTGTAAAATGAGACATAACTTTGCCTTGTCCTGTGTGAGGCCTGTCAATCCTGAGGCCAGCATTGCGGTGGACCCGTTAAACTCTGAGGAGCTCTCGGGCATTGTTGAGCAAGGTTCTTTTTTAGCACAGGACAGTCTGACTCGAACATCTCCTTGATGCTTCTATATTCAGTCCGTCCGTAACAAAATCGACGACCTTTTTATTCTTGCGGAGGAGTTGAAGCATAGTTATGTTAGCCGAACATTGCGTGGAACCTGAAGAACCATTATATATTCCTGAGTATTTCATCGTTTCAAGAATTTGCAGATCAAATGCCCAACACGGAGGCACAGTTGCTCTAGTGCATGAGTGCATTTCTGCCTTTGATAAGTTCGATGGCTAGTTGGATGAAGAACAGTTTGAATTTTCAATTATTAATTCCATGCAACTTAAATTCTTCCGGGATGTAATGTAAATGTATTCCTCGAAAGACTGGAGGTGCTTCTTTCTATATTTTCATCAAATCATAAAATCGTACTTGCCGGTGATCTCAATAAAAATATTGAGGCTGAGGACAACAGGGCTACTCATAACTTGACAAACCTGTTCGAGTCCTTCAATCTCAATATGCCTGTCCATGTCCATAGTTCTATAAGGGTAACACAAACCTCTTCCACTACGATAGATTACATCGTCTCTAGCATTCATGAAAATGTCTCTTGTGATGTCTTTGACTCGGGTCTTTCTGATCATAATGCTGTTATCGCCAAGATACCAATGCACTCCTTCTACTCTTCAGAGGGCAGACCCTTTGCTGGCTTTTCGCACGGCTTTGGTCAACATTTTAATGTTTCCTTTCCTGTGCGCAGGATAACGCCGAAACGCAAAGGCCACAAAAAGTTGTTAACACTGGGAATCCGCACTTCCGCTTCCAATATACGTTTTCTAAACAGCCTCAAAAAATCTTACACCAACAACCCATGGATTCAGTACTACTTAACATACAGGAAAATCTGTAGAGCGATCATTTGTAAAGCTAAAAACCTTCATTATTCTAAACGTCTTACAAACACTCATAACAAGCAACGTGAATCATGGGCAATCGTAAACGAGATTAGAAATAAAGTGAAAAAAACTTCAAAGATCAACATTGACGAAAATCTCCTCAATAGTTATTATTGTTCCATAGGCAACATCATAACAAAATACCTTAGCTCCTAAATAGATCCGCTCTCCTATATTTCTGATATTAGCATTCCTGAATCCCTGGGTATGTTTGTTCCAACTACCCCTCACGAACATAGGCAAATGAATATAACTCAATGAAGAATAATAGAGCAGCAAATCACGATGGTATCTGTTTCAAGATATTGGAGTCGCTACTGCTCAGCGCAATCTCAATTTTACCCAATGTTATCAATGTATCCTTCCGGTCTGGGTCCGTTCCAACTTGTTTTAAATCTGCTATAATCATTCCTTTATACAAGGGAGGTGATCACAACTGCCCTTCAAACTACAGGCCAATTTCCCTTTTGTCCACTCTTTCTAAACTTGTTGAACGTCTGGTTAAGCATCGTGTTTTATCATTTTTAAACCAAAACAACATTTTACTGTTAACCAATATAGCTTCCAGACTAACAAGAATACGTTTCACGCAATGTTTGACTTTTTTTCGGGGCTCTAAACGCAGGGGATGCTTCCGCTGCGGTATTTTGTGACTTATCTAAGGCATTCGATTGTGTGAGTCATGAGATTCTGTTCCGGAAGCTACGCGCCTACCGCTTTCTAGGGAAGACTCTCTCGTGGTTTAAGTGCTACCTTAGTGATCGTGTCCAATCTGTCCTTCTGAATGGTGTGTCATCTGTTGAAAAAAGGCTTCATGCGGAGTTCCACAGGGATCAGTGTTTCGTTGATATCGATGGAAAAATACAAAAATGGCAGCCGGAAAGTGATCTCGTGGGCACCCGGTATAGGGAAGGGTTTAAAAAAGAAGATGCAACATAGACACTTTTAAAAAAATTGGCAAATTCATCTATTATATTTTGAGGAGAGTCTAAAAGTCTCTGGAAAAAAGTGATTATTTTGGGAAGAAAGTAACGGGTACCAGTCAAATTTTCTCTCAAAGGGAAAAAAGTATAAAGATGGTCACAGAAAAAAAAATGTATAGATGGAAAATGGTGAGATTTTCCCGTCACAGAATTCAGAAAAAAATAGTGTATTAAAGAGACGGGAAAAAAGTAAGATTTTAGCGCATGCTGTGTTGTCTCTCTAGTAATTTTTTCCCTTGTATAATAAATAAATATAAAGTATTTATATTTTATTCAAATTTAACTTAGTTTACATAGCTTTGTCACTACGAATGTATTAGTTTTTGGCATGGCCGGATTAAGCTTTCATGGGGCCTGGAGCTAGTGAAGTTTTAGGAGGCCTCTCATAAATTGACCCCAAAAAAAATATATAAAAAAACTATATTCTTGATATTAGAAGACACTGCTATACCTACATGTTTTAGAAAAATAAGTCAAAATATCTTTTTCCTACGAGCGTGCGCAAAGAAGTACTTTTCCGCACGCATTCCAGGGCTCAAAGTTACACTTTTCCGCACTCAGTGCGGATACAGGCCTTATCCGCACTGAGTGCCGAAAAGTAAAAATACTTGTCAAGCAACAATAAGTGCACCTGTCGACTTTGACACATGATGACAAATTTTTTCTCGGTTTCTATATCAGCCAACATCAATACAAACACCAAATATAAATTAACCTTGACACATTGTCAGATTTGTTCTCTATTTATATGCAAGAATCTACAAACTTTATCATCAAATTTAAATGCTTTAAGATGAACAGCTCTGACGAGGATTTTCTGTTATTTTTTTTATTAGGTAATTTTTTGATAAATGTATAGGTTCGCTTCAAGTTAATTAAAAATAATTGAACAAATTATGGGTTTAAAAAAAAAAAAAAATCTTGTTACCTACCTAATATGAAGCTCGTAGGAAAAATGTTGTTCCTAACACGTGCGCAAAGTGTCTTTTCCGCACGCAAACACGTATCCGAACTCCGCTTCGCGTCGTTCGTATAACTGTGTTTGCGTGCGGAAAAGTGACACTTTGCGCACTTGTTAGGAAAATAACTATTTTCTACTTGCGTGCGCAAAGTAATCACTTTGCACACTCATTTGCGTGCGCAAAGTTGAACTTTGCGCACGGAAACTCTTTGCGCACTCATTTTTGTTACGCATAATTACCATAGTTATACTTAATTTTTCAATGTTTTGATGGTTTTTGAATAAACTAATATTCAAAATGAAGGGTTTTAGTTCAACTTAGCGGTTAGTTAACATTATGTTTTCTATCAAAGGTGTCCAAATTGGACCAGCCTGTACTGCTAGAAATTTGTAGAATTTTTGATATTTGGGAGACTCATGAAAATATTCTAGCTGGTATTCTAGGAATTCCAGAAGATGTTAAAAGATTTTTGAGGATTTAATTTAAAAAAAATATCTATGTTAACCCGGATTTAACCAAAACTCAGATCGAAGCTGAAGCAAGGATGAAGACTGAACTTAGGCAAAGATTATCCAACGGAGAAATTAATTTAAGAATCAAATACTTTCAGGGTGTTCCTAAAATCATACAAAAAAACTAAAACAAACCGAGCCTACAAAATTTTTTTCTGTATATTACCAGAACACCCAAGGCTTAAGAACCAAACTAAGCTTAATCCAACAAAATATTTTGGCGTGTCATCACGACATATTTGTTTTAACTGAAACATGGCTGCACAGTGGCATATATGATGCCGAACTCAATTTCACTGACTTTAACATCTATCGTCAGGACCGTTCAACTAAAACCAGTGTTTTTTCAAGAGGGGGTGGAGTTCTAATAGCAATTCACAAATCTATACCTAGCAAACGGCTTGATGTTGCAGATAACATTGAACAAGTTTTTGTGGCTATTGGATCTAGCAATTCTAATTTAATCCTAGGGGCAATTTACGTCCCTCCTAATTCACCAGTTCAAGTATATACTACATTTTCTGAAACCTTGGATACACTTGCACTTCAGATGCCTAGTTCCACTCTACATATTTTTGGTGACTTCAATTTACCACACGCCTCATGGCAGATTGACAACCTTAGCTCCTCTGCGACTGCAACTGTGCCTCTAGATACTGCTCGTGTTGAGGTTATGTCAAACATCTGTAACTTTCACAACTTGTTCCAAACTAATAAATATTTAACATCTCATAATAGCCTCCTTGACCTAATTCTTACGCAAGACTTTTCAACAGAAGTTAGACCTGCTGATTGTTTCCTAGTTCCTTTTGTGGTTCACCCACCTTTAAGTGCTACCTTGAAGGCTTGCTGTTCGGACACTACTGAAAAAGGTCTTGACTTTGACGGTTTTTATAGAGACTTTAATTCTACCAATTTTCAGGATGTTGTTATGTTTTTAGATCAATTTAACTGGGACTTTTTATTATGTAATCAAACTCTTGATACAATGTTAAATATTTTTTATGAAATTATCTACATTGCCATAGATAAATTTGTACCTTTAAAAAAATTCTCTGCCAGAAAATTTCCGTTTTGGTTTTCAGTTGAATTAAAAAACTATGTAATTCTAAAGAAAAAAGCTCATAAAAAATACAAGTCCTCTCGTTCTGATGTGGATTATCGTGAATTTTCTAGGTTGAGACATCTCTGCAAGAACTTGACACATGAATGCTACCAGGACTATGTTCAGGGGACTGAAAGGGCTATTAACTCCAACATCAAAGAATTTTGGTCTTTTGTTAACAAAAAAAGGAAAAGCAATGCTTTTCCTAGTGAACTTAAATATCAGGACAGGTCAAGTTGCTCTGGTAAGGAGATTGCTGACATGTTTGCAGATTATTTTTCTACAGTTTATTCAAACAATAATCATGATATTTCTACACATGAGTTACCTACATCCATAGTCCATATACCAAAGCATCATATACTAATATCTGACATATTCACCAAATTATCTACGTTAGATATCAACAAAGGCCCTGGTCCAGATGGAATACCAGCCATATTTCTAAAAAACTGCAGTTTTAACCTTTCAAGGCCCCTTTACCACATTTTCAACCTGTCACTACGTACTGGCGTTTTTCCAGAGTTTTGGAAGGAAAGCTTTCTCAAGGCCATCTTTAAATCCGGAGATAAAACGTTGGTAACCAATTACCGACCCATTAGTATTATCAGCACAATCCCTAAAGTTTTTGAGAGCCTAGTATGTGACTTTTTAACCCCCCTCTTAGAACCTAGATTAATTAATGAACAATTTGGCTTCAGACAGGGCAAATCAACTGAATTAAATCTTTTAACTCAAGTGGATTATCTGTTGGATGCCTTGGAGAGGGGACTTCAAGTGGATACAATTTACACTGACTTCTCCAAGGCATTCGATAGGGTCTCCCATACCATGTTATTACATAAGCTTAAGTTGTTTGGGATTGATGAACCGTTGATCTCATGGTTTCACAGTTATTTATCTGGTCGGAGACAGATTGTTAAAATTGGCAATTTCCTCTCCAAAATCATTCAGGTTACCTCCGGGGTGCCACAGGGGTCCCATCTTGGGCCACTTCTTTTTAATGTCTTTGTAAATGATATTCACGAATGTTTTACCGTATGTCTTTTCTTGTTGTTTGCCGACGACCTCAAAATTAGCTGCATAATAAGAACTCCTGAAGACTGTGACAAACTACAGTACGATCTTAACAGCCTTCAAGATTGGTGTATGGGAAACCTCATGGATCTCAACCCTTCTAAATGTAAAGCCATTACATTTTCACGTCTTAAAAATCCTATTAAATTTAAGTATAAAATTGGCCAACACATCCTTGAGGAAGTTTCCATTATCAGAGACCTTGGTGTGTCTTTAGACACAGATCTTTTCTTCACTAATCATTTAAACAATGCAATAAATAAAGCTTTTCAAATGCTGGGTTTTATCAGAAGGACTACACAAGATTTCACCAATGTTACAACCTTAAAGACTTTATATTGTGCCCTAGTACGCCCTCATCTAGAATATGCCTCTTGCGTCTGGTCCCCCTTTTATGTTGTACATCGTGATTCTGTACAACTTGTTGAACACAAATTTTTGAAACAAATTGCCTTTAAACTGAATATTTTGAATAATTATAATGATTCACAACTACTTTCTATGTTGAATATGGCCTCAATAACTATGCGTCACAAGAGGAGAGATCTTACAACATTCTATAATATCCTACATGGGAAGGCTTCGAATCCCGAAATTCTTCACAAAATTAGCATTCATGTCCCTCCTAGAACCACCAGGTCGAATGACAGTTTTCATATTCCCATTCATCGAACTAATTACGGACGCAATACTTTTATTTCCCGAACAGCTAGACTTGCAAATGAGCACCATGAGATTGACCTTTTTGCCCCCTTGAGCATTTTCCTGGGTCAAGTTCGTCATACTTTTAGGTAGTTGTTAGAAAACTTTTATCATAAATTGCTGATCCCACCTTTTATAACTTTATTGTACCTACTAATTATTATTTGATTTTTACCTAAATCTACTAGTCCAATCTACGTATCTAGCCTTACTCATTTCTCATCAAGTTGCAGGGCTGTTTGTTGTTGTAATTATTATTATTATATAATTTTAAGAGTGATTAATTTTATTTTTGTTACATTTGTTATCTAATTCTATATTGTTGAATTGAATGTTTAGCATTTTGTAAGTGGGCTCGGCCCGTTGATAAATAAATAAAAAGACATTTTGAGGAATTCCAATAGATTTTAAACGATTTTTGCAGATTTTGATTTGATTGATTTTTCTAATATTTAACAATTCAAAGTCTAGTTTTTTAAGATACTAGTAGAAAAAATATTGTTCCTAACACTTGCGCAAAGTGTCTTTCCCGCACTCAAAGCTTATCCGAACTCCGCTTCGCGTCGTTCGTCTAACTGCTTTTTCGTGCGGGAAAGTATCACTTTGCGCACTTGTTAGGAAAATAACTATTATGTCCGATTGACCAATAAGTTGCTATTTATAGAGCAGTTTTGCGTGAATACAGTAGCACTTTGTTCTACTAGTAAAATAAAGAGCTACTTTATAGCCTATCTGGACTACCTGACAACCTGTAAAGGTGAAACAGGTCTTGACCACCTGCCAAAGTGAAACAGGTATACCGTATACCTACGCGAATTTTATTTTTTTTATTTATTTTTTTTAATTTTTAACAAAAACCAGTCGCAATCATACATAAAATCATGCTTTCATAAACAGGCTTTATTGACATTACTTTATGTTCTTGTTCTTGTTATATAAATAGCTATTTCAATTCAATTCAACTTGTTACAAAAACAAAACTTATCGTTATGACAGTATTAAAACAAAATAATTTCGAAGCTAGAGTATCAAAAAAAGTTTAACTAAGTAGTCATTGTTAATTTGTGATTAATTAATTTGTCAATTTTTAATTGATTGAATTCAAATAAATCCCGACACTTGCACCTTCTCTTTCAGTACCTAACTATTCATTTTTGTAGAAAAATCAAATTTAAACTTTTAAAGAGAACATACAAGATCTAAAAAAATATAACACGAGCAACCTTATACTTGAAACATTGAAATAAAATTGCACACTTAGTAAAATAAAGTATTTATTCTCAACATAAAAACCATATTAGTGCATTATTATAATCTCTTTTTTTTTGTGCAGAAGGAATGTTGCCAAAATTAAAACTAAAATAAAATTCACAAGATAAAATATACAAGCTAATAGATGAAATATCCAGATACCAACAAAAATAAAATAAAACAAAATGTATACATATTTAAATAAGCTATTTAGTTTATTGGTGGTGCTGGTGGTGGATCATTCGAATTCTAAAAAGAGTTTTTAAGACTTTTTATAAAGATACAAATAATACAGTATCCGCCAAAATAAACAGTACCGAAATCTAGAGCTCTGAGCGCATGCAAGTTGCATTTATCATATTTCACTTACTTGGCATTAGTTATGAGGTTAATATCAAGTTAAGGTTAAAATCTTCGTCATTATGTATCTTTCAACTTAAGAAACAGTTTTCTTAGTAGAGCACTATTTCCGGTCATACGGTTTTGGAAGAAATAAAGGCTCAAGTTTGAAACAAGTCTCAGAAAATATTCAGCAACCACTCTTAATAAATATTTTCAATGATTTGCAGAATCGTTATGCAGCTTTTTTGCGTCGCTATGAACATATATGCATGATACAAATTAATACAAAAGAATAAATCAGGCTGTGATATTTGTATATTACATCATTAATAACATTAAATACAATTGTTGTTATTTGGTGGAACTTATAAGTATAAGAGTGCCCAACATTAATTTAAGATTAAGAATGCTGGGAGATTTTTGTATTAATCCCCTTAGTTGTTCTCCCTTTGCTTTTATGCTAAAAGCGTGTAATATCCTTTCACTTCAGCATAGTTTGGATATCTTTAATCCTGATGTGTCACTTTTTAAAAGGAAATTAAATAATATTGGATATAGCTTGTACAATCCGTAAATAGGTATAACTTATTTTGTTTTATATTTTGTTCCCATGTCTAGTTGTTAATTTGTGTTTCTATTTAGTATTAGGCTTTCCTTACATGTAATAACCTTAGGGTGTTTGTAAGATGTTGAATAAATAAAAATAAAATAAAAATACATGCTCGAATACATGATATAATTTATATGTTCAGTACTGTTTATTTTGGTGGATACTGTATTTCGCCACCCTTAATAGCCATAATTACTTACATTATTTGGCTTATTCATGGGTTCAATTGCTTGTGGCCTAGGACGGAGAACAAATAGCATCATAGCAATTCCAATAACAAAAATCAGGAAATAGAAATTTTCGGTCGGAGCACTGCCAGGTGATGAGGCACCTACAATTTAAAAAAAATCTCGAAATTTGTTCCAATATTTTAGTTGAGATATTTACCTGGTTCGAAGCATTCAGTGTCGGTACATAAGGCTTGAGAATTTCTGAGCTGTAAGAAAATATACAGGGTGATCCTTCAATGCGTCTAAAAAACGCAGTAGAGGAGTCCTGAGGTTATTTCAAGATTAAAAGCTACAAAGTGTTGAAATTTTTTAAAAAATCTTAAAATTTTTCCACCTAAATACATTTTGTTCTCTTCTAGGAGATGTGTATACAGATTGAATTTTTTTTTCTTTACACCAGAATCTTTGGATAAAATAATGCTTCCACTAGCAAATTCAAGAAAAAATGACCCCCAACCCCAGACATTGTTGAGGAGTTGATTCTCGCCATCAAGAAAGAGTCTAGCCCAGGTCCAGATAACATTTCTGCAAAAAAGTGCAAAATATATCAGCGCACCCATTGCACACACAGTGACTAACTTGATGAATAGCAAGAAAGTCTTGGAAAAATGGAAAGAGCCCACATAATCCCAATTCATAAAAAAAAAAGATAGGTTGTCTTCAAAAAATTATCGTCCTATAGGTCTTACTTGTAACACCTGCAAATCTATGAAAAAAGTGGTAGCCAAAGAACTGACAAACTTTCTAATAGAAAACAACATCCTTGTGTCTTCACAGCGTGGATTTTTGCCTGGAAGATCAACTGAAAGCCATCTACTAATATGTTTCGATTTATGGACAAAGATGAATAACAAGGGACAACCCATTGACCTGGTATAGGTACTAGACTTTGATAAAGTTCCAATCAATCGTATTTTATACAAACTTCAGCATTTTCGAATATTATAATAATAATAATAAAAGAACTTTATTTATACTGCACAAATAAGATTTCCACATCCTTAAAAAAAGTACAGTTTAGTACTTGAGTTGGATCAAAGATTTCTTAAGTGATCGAATGTATCAGGTTAGAGCTAATGACGTACTCAACTCGAAATTCTGTACATAGAAGAGTCTCAGTACTTGGTAGGTATTAAAGTTTGCCATAAGGAAATTTTCTCGAAAATATAATTAAAAATAATAAGCATTGTTCTGATAATACACTCGAAATAATCAGTAAAAAATAGGAAATTGGCCATGCACCAATGAAATCCGACCATGTAATAAAATGTTGATAATGTTGGCCTTGTATTTGCAAATAGTGCAATTTTTATGGAACCACGTAAGCAAATTCAATTTTAAAAAAAAGAACCTACAGCATTAAGAAGCCTTCTCATGGCCATTTCGTGGTTCCATATGCACTCGCAAGGATTGAATCCACCTCCGGGGGCTTCGTCACCCATGATTCAGGTCTAAAAATACAAAAATGGAACAACGTTTGCCTTTTCGAAATCTATAGAAACTTACCGCTTTTGTAAAATACTATTAGTTGCAAATATCACAATAGAAAATAGCAATAATTGACTTTTAATTTTTATTCCATTCTGTACAAAAATCTGGATGTTTTTATTTCCTTTGTGGTGTTTTGTTTACAGCAAAATGCAAATTCTACGTCTGGTTAACGTGTACAAGCTTTCACTGTCAAAGTCAAAAGTTTTCAAATGTCACAGGGAAGGCGTTTTCAAAACGAAGTACTCCAAAATGTAAAGCGACTATGAAAATAAAAAGCACTTAAAAGTGTACTTATACAGAGTGTCCCCGTTCAACTGGTCAAAAATCCTTGGGTATACAGAGGACCCATAGAAAAGTAGTTTGAGATAGGTCACCGATGGTCGGAAGTGCGTCGTTTCCAAAATACAGGGTGTTGAAATTTAGACAACCCCTTTTCATGTCATCTTTAAGGGCTAATGCTAAGCTGTTCAAATTTTCAGGGATTGGCTACGTGCACCACAACCAAAACAGATTGTAAACAGTTTACAAATACCAACAGAATAAGTTGGGTAAACTCTTGGTTCTGCTGAACGATTCAAATCTTCGATAGAACGTAACCCTCAGGCCTATTCTCTATAAATAGCAATTACATAGCAACCAGCAACCAGTCGCTGGTTGCTTTTTTTGAATAGAAAACTCGCGTCAAATAGCGATTTGACAGCGACATTTGCGCAATTCTCTCGGTCGCAAGTTACAGAATAAGGCTGCCGATGTCATGTCACCACAGTTTAGTTCGGAATAGGATTTTAATTAATTATAGGTTTTTTTATGTTATATTTAGGATGACGTCATCGAACAAGGACAGACAATGTTGTCAATACCTATTTGTTTTTCTTATAATTTACCAGAATGACATGTGTTAATAATTCTGACGACAGCTAAAAATAACGAAATGAAAATGTTTATAGAAGTCATGCAACGTCGCGCGCCGTTGCCAACCAAAAACATCTGAAATTTCCCTACTTTAAATGTGTTAAAAAGTACCTTTAGTTTTGTTAGGTTGGCAGCAGAAATTTACTAAATGTGACGAGATCTACAGTGGCTAAATAAACCTTTACATACAGTGGCGACCATAGAGGTCCCGCCGCCATCTTGTTCCCAACCTCTTGTTACTTTTAAATATGCGAATATATGGGATTTAGGTGAACATTTATCATAAATCATGGAAAACAACGTATTTGATGACCATTATTAGGTCCATCAAATACGTTGTTTTCCATGATTTATGATGAATGTTCACCTAAATCCCATATATTCGCATATTTAAAAGTAACAAGGGGTTGGGAACAAGATGGCTGTGTTTTCAATATAAATATATGGGATTTTAGAACCAATCAAAAATGAGACAGCAATTGTCGCCACTGTGGGTTATAGAGTCACTATAACGTGATCCTAAATAAAGCGTAAAAATCTTTAAATCTGTTTTTTTTAAAGATAATTCCCCAAGTCAAAAATTTAGTAACTATGTTGGCAACACAAGCCTTTTCTACATAAAAAATTTGAAAGCATTGACAATTTTACATTGTATTGCCAACCTAATGTCAGTTTGACTTTTATCTTTAAAAAAAAAACGCACTTTAGGTAAAAATCCTATAGTGCGGTGTTCGTGTAGTGCTGGGTTATATAACGTGATGAAGGTGTAATCGGCGGTGTAACACCGAATACACCATCACTTTTTACACTGTCACTGTCGCGTTCGTTAGTTGGTAGGAGAAAGTTTGGTGTACAGGGTATCCAAGATTCGATGGTTTTAGCGGGTTTTCGGGTATTTCTAGAGGAGTTGGAAAAGATCTGAGCCCCACTTGCGAGTTGCGAGCATCAATTTTCAAAAGAAATTGACTGGTGAAAACCGCATCTCGATATGTCAAGTCGTTATTATGCTACGAGGGGTTTTTGAAAAATTCGGAGTTTGGCAGAGGGTTTATAACTTTTTTATTTATGGACATTTTGTCAACTTTTACCCTTGTAGCTTGAAAACGAATTGAAATGCGGGTTTCACCGGTCAACTTCTCTTGGAACTCGAGGCTCGCAAGCGGGGGTCAGATTTTTTCCAACTCCTCTAGAAGTACCCGAAAACCGCTAAAACCATCGAATCTTGGACACCCTCTGTACACCAAACTTTCTCCTACCAACTGACGAACGCCACAGTGACAATAGTGTAAAAAGTGTCGACATCCACTTTGTTTTGTATTATTCCGAACTCACCTCACATAAAACATAAAGTGTTGAAAATTATAAACACTCAAGAATCGTAAACTCTACAGGATTGCTCAATCCCATAAGACATACGTTCATAAAAACATCGAAGATGGCGGTATGCAAATGACGTCACGCAGTCCTTGATCGGTTTGTGTTTTATTATGACAGTGCACTTTCCTTGCATTTTCAAATGTGAAAAATTGTTATTTTGAGATTATTTCCTTTGAAAACTGTATTTTTTAATTAATTTATTAATTTTAAAATTAGCAGACTTCAAAAGTTTGTGTGCTTGAGGCTTGAGTGATTGGCTAATTAGGAAGACGAGTTTGTTTGCTTCTGCTTATCAGCAAGGTATTTCAAAATGCCCACATAAATATTATATTAAAATGTGCATGCATTTTTTCATAATCATATTCCAGAAAAACACTGCAAGTTTCCTATATTTTCTATGCGTTTTCATAGTAAACGCGCCAGTAAAGGAATTTATTTATTGTCTGGCTAGCGAAACGGCGAACTGCAAAAGAATTTGCTGCTTTGCCAAACTTGACAGAATAGTACATTAAAATACAAGTTTAATAAGACGTCATTTTATCGCACGAGCCCTATATTAGAAAACGAGCCGGAGGCGAGTTTTCTAAAGGGCGAGTGCGATAAAATGTCTTATGAAACGAATATTTTATACTATTTTTTCTATTTTGGTATTGTTTAATTAAAAAAAAAAACTTTTCTTGGAAATTTCATTCTCATATTTCCTGATTTCATATGTTTAGGTTGGCAACACTACATGCCAAATATAGAAATCTTCTACTATTTTTTATCGCGAATGACAGTTCGATGGCCATCAGTCAGCCAGTGTTACCAACCTCCGATAAGTAAAAAAGGAGTGTCACAAAGAGCTTCTTTTCGAAACTACTTTTAGTGTCGAAAAGACTTCGATATGACACCAAAATAGAAAAACAATAATAAACCAGTTGGTCACATATTTTTTTCTATTTTGGTGTCATATCGAAGTCTTTTCGACACTAAAAGTAGTTTCGAAAAGAAGCTCTTTGTGACACTCCTTTTTTACTTATCGGAGGTTGGTAATACTGGCTGACTGATGGCCATCGAGCTGTCATTTGCGATTTTATAATAGAAGATTTCTATATTTGGCATGTAGTGTTACCAACCTAAACTATGAAATCAGGAAATTTGAGAATAAAATTTCCAAGAAAAATTTGTTTTTTTTTAATTAAACAATACTAAAATAGAAAAAATAGTATAAAATATTCGTTTCATAAGACATTTTATCGCACTCGCCCTTTAGAAAACTCGCCTTCGGCTCGTTTTCTAATATAGGGCTCGTGCGATAAAATGACGTCTTATGAAACTTATATTTTATTATACTATTTTTGCAATATGGATATGTGTAGCATTTGGAATAGAATAAAATCCGGTAGCATTGCGAAATGAAGGATGTGGAGAGGCGTGATTATTCAGAGGTATGATTCTATTGGTTAGAGCCTGAAGGACAGCACCAGTGGCGTTATTGGTGAAACTCAAGAATTTTTTTCCTAATAATTTTTTGCTTTATTTCCCTGGTATTTTCGGTGCCACTGAACCCAAAGACATGGTTATCATCAGGCGGTGTCAGTTGAGGTGTCAGTGAATATTCTTAGGTTACGCCCAACTTTTCTTCCCCCTTTCGTCTCTACCAAGTTACTGAAGTTACCACTTGCCAAACTATACATATTCATTCATTCACTCTTCACAAACACTAATTTTCAGTAACAGACCGATCTCCTATTACCTGGACTGCGCGCGTCGCTTGTAGGCTGCAGGTAAGCGTCCAATGAGAACTAATGAGAAGCAAGTTTGTGACAGGCTTGCGTCATATTCTTATTCAGGGACCAGTTCAGAATGAATCGTTCCTTCTTTCTTTGTAACGTGTAATTTGACAAAGAGCAAACTAATACTTTACATATTACTTTGAACTCACCGCAGTTTCGTTTAAGGTTATGTTAGTTTATACTTGACATATTCCTTTCAATGAAATTGAGCGATGTTGCCAAACATTTATCAAAATAAAAGTGCAAACGATGTTTATCCACTATAGTTGTATTCCTTTCACTCCTAGGAGGAGCTCCGGAACAGCTCCGGGGCTTCACGCGCTTATTCCTTTCGAAAAGTGTTTGTTGCACCACGCATATGGTGCAAATCGGGGGCGACTAAGCACCGAAGCGAGTAGCTCGAGTTTTTCAAGCTCTTGAAAGGAATACAACTTTTAAAGCTCTTCTTTTGCCTGATTTAAGGCGTTGTAAAACACTTGAGACTATATTACTTTTTTAATGTTATAATGTTCGATTCGTATTGTCTACATTTGTTCTGCAACAATACAATCTGGCTACACTGCAGCCTACGAGTTGCGCGCGCATGTCATCTTTTATTCTTTTCCAACTTGTATTTATTACAATGAAGCTCTCCTTTTCTAATCATGGGAGATAGGTCTATTACATGCAAAGGAAACTTACAACTTAGTAGATATTTGATTTAAAAAAAAAGCAATACAAATGCCTGAGTGCGTTCGAAATCACCTTGGGCGTTACACCCGGTGTGACGCCCAGGGTGATTTCGAACGCACCCCAAGACTAGGAAATACTAACAGTAGAAAACTAGCAATACACACGAATAAAAGAAAGCGATGTCCTGATACAACAAATCCAGTATTTTAAAACCACTAAAACCAGAAAATGCTTGGGGTTTTCGCGAGTATTTTTAGCCACGAGACTTTTATGCTTAAGCCGGGCTCAGACGACTCGTGTACTTGGCGAATACACAATAATTCGCGTACTTGGCAAGTATACTAGCTTTGCGAATTGTGATGGCAAGCAGGGCGCTCACACGACGTGTTCAATTTACAAGTACGCGAACGCAAACATTTGGCTAAACCTTGGATGCTCGTCGAAAACTAAATGAAATAGTCGCAGTAAAAGCCAATTATTTGTGCATTTCGTTTGAGCGCCTCTACAAGTATAGACAAGTATGAACTTGGCAAGTGTACGAATAATCGTGATCCCTTTGACTCGGGACATTTTTACCGACAAGAAATGGAAAACCAACGAGTGACAAATAATTGTACAAGTAACCCACTCACACGACATGGCAAGTAGACGCAAGTAACGATTATTCGCCAAGTACACGAGTCGTTTGAGCCCGGCTTGAGCCCGGCTTTGATAAATCTGAATTTACGATAAAATAAATAGCACAAACCCACAAACTGAACATCATTCGTATCAGCGGCCATCTTGAAAATCCGGGATGCACGTGACGTCACAGCAATTTTGAACAAATTTAGCCGATTGAGCAATTCTGTAGAGTTTACGATTCTTGATAAACACTCCTAAATTATGTTTGCAAAAATGACGAACGTTTGTAAAACATGTTTGGTTCCAACACAAATTCAACGTAGCGTTCAGCAGAACCGCAAAGCGTTTACCAACGTTTGTATCTGGTGATCGTTGCCTTGATGATATTAGAATTCGTATAATGCACCTCCATTTTTTACCTGGAACCTGAAACCACCCACCACCCTAATAAAAAAAAATTGAAACAAATTGCTTTTTTTTCAAATTTAACTGGCCGACCATTGATGTCTTAAACTACTTTATTTATTGCGCAAATGAAATTTCTCTGAAGGTTCTGTTTCTCTTAAGACCCACATTCTCCAAAATTTTAAAAAACCTCAATGGGTGAACTAATTTTTTTTATTGGAAAAAAACATCTTCAAAAAATTTTTGCTCCAAATATATCAAAAATCTGCTTGAGTAAAGTACCTACTTATAAGTAGGAACCTTGTTTTTATATAAATAATTGACATTACGCAATCCCAAACCGGCTTTCACTTTACAATAATTATTATTTTACCGTTAGATAAACATTGTATTTGTTAATATCAAAAACGACTGATTCTGAATGAAGATAAAGCTAAAGTGCAAATAAATTAAATACCTATTATAAATGATGCTTTTAAATATTCTTATCATAGGCTTTTCCTGTAGCAGTATGGCATCAGAAGTTGTTGAGGTATATCATTTATATTTAACTTTATTTTTCGCAAATATAAACAAAATTTTTATTTTCTAGAATTTCAAAGCTGAAAGCGTGGTTCCAGATGTAGTAGATGTGGCTCCAAAAGCCAAAATAAGCTTAATTTATCCTGGAAATAAAGAAGTGAATTTCAATGAGTTGACTCCTACTGTAGTCAGACCACAGCAACCAGAAGTTAAATGG
The DNA here is from genome assembly GCA_917834065.1 of Ceutorhynchus assimilis. NCBI lineage: Eukaryota > Metazoa > Arthropoda > Insecta > Coleoptera > Curculionidae > Ceutorhynchus > Ceutorhynchus assimilis. The sequence goes on along the minus strand of OU892280.1, from coordinate 22,679,196 downwards.
GAAACTGATCCGAATAAATTTTATACTTTGAGCAATGTTGATCCTGATGCTCCAAGCAGAGCCACACCAACTTTCAGGTACATCAATATTAAATTATTAATAATATTAATAAAATTTAATTAAATCAATTTAGGGAAATCAATCATTGGTTAGTAGTTAACATCAATGGCAACGACCTTTCAACAGGACAAACTTTGGTTTCGTACAGAGGTTCTGGAGCACCAAGAGGCACCGGCCTTCATCGGTATATTTTTTTGGTGTTTGAGCAACAAGGTGAAATAAACGTTACGGAAATACAAAATTTGGCCAATGACGTAACAAAGTTTTCCATAAGGAAATTCGCTCAGAAATACAATTTAGGCAATCCTGTGGCTGGAAACTTTTATCTGGCTCAATGGGATTCGTCTGTTCCTGAAAGAAAACAATAATAATTATATATTGGACGAGGTATTTTTACTTATTTCACAGATAGTGTCTAAGTTTGTAAAAAGTGTTTAATCAATATGGCATGTGTATTTCAGAATTATTATAATTTTTTTGCCTACTGTTGTTTTCAAATAATACTCATTTATGTCATTAGTAGGCCATGAATTAAGTGCGTAAGTGCTGAGTTAATAGCGAAGCATGAAAACACCTTTGGGGCCGTATGCCATGCAGAAGAAAAGAACTGCAGTGCAGTATAGTCTGTCTAGCGAAACGGCGAACTGCAATAGAATTTGCTGCTTTGCCAAACTTGACGGAAACAATAATAAACAAGTTGGTGGCATATTTTTTTTGCAATAATATTGCAAATAATATTACAAAAATATTGCAAAAAATAAAATATGTTACCAACTTGTCTATTATTGTTTCCGTCAAGTTTGGCAAAGCAGCAAATTTTATTGAAGTTCGCCGTTTCGCTAGCCAGACTATACGTGTTTCCTAAAACGAGCAAATTACGAAAAAATTATGCCCTTAGAGCAAAATCCCGAACTCGTTCATTGACGGTGCTATATAGCAAGAGAAAAACGAAAAATTAATTAGTACCTACTTGTATTCAAAATTACTGACAGTAGGCCTTTTCGGATACGCTGAGCCGATTAGCTGTTCATTTTTGATCTTTAATGAACACAGTTGAGATAAGATATAGCTGGTGATACAGTTAATCGGATCATCGTTTCCGAAAAGGCTCAGTGGCAAGCAGGGTTGGGAACGTAGTTAATGTAACATTAATTACATGATTAACTACCGTAGTTATTGAGGATAGGGTTGCCAGGCGTCCTGGATTTCGCAGGATGTCCTGGATTCAGGGTCTTGAGTCCTGCGTCCTGCCGAAGTTGTCCGCAGGACACCAAATGTCCTGCTTTTAATAAAAACGGAAATACTATTCATGAATGCAATATAATTTTTTTTGCCAACCCCAATCTTGAATATTTTTAAAAAATAATTCAATTTGTTTTTTCCATCTATGGGTCGAATTCCGACTCAGAAAGGGTATTTTCCCTATGTAATGCGGCCTGGAAGTCGGAATAGGCTCTCAGTAGACCATGTAAAAGCAGAACTTCAAATAAAAACTAATTTAATTTACACTTTTAGGGAATTTTTCAGATACGTTTTGAAAAAAAAAACAAAAATCTGTTGGCGGCAAAAAGAGACAAGAAGTATTCTTTTTCTAAAAAGTGATTTTCTTTTTTTCTAGATGAATTTGTAAACTGAATTCGCGTTACGTTTATTAGCTATTTTTTATTTTTGTAGTAACTTATGACTGTTACACTATTTTTGTTATTTGAAACAATATATCTACAATATACAATGAATATGCTTTCGTTTATTTTTGTTTTGTCATGTAATTTTGTCTACAATATTTTTGATAAATTTAATATAAATATTATAGTCCAAGAGCCCAGAGCCGCCAGACACAACTTATTTTCTAAAGGACAGAATATGTGGGATTGTGTAGCACTTATATGTACTATGAACGTATGTATACCCGCTAAGTTGGGTAGACGGCCAATTTACCGACACCAGGTGCGAAAGCTTAAAAAGTACTTTAACTTTTTTTCTAACGCTTGATTTTTATACATGTTATTGGGGAGGCTATTTCATAACTACGTGTGCTCAGCCAGACCAATCGCACCGGCCAAACATCCCCCCAGACGCAATAATAGTTTTTCCGTGAGCGTGAGCGCGAGGGTACTATGCATGCGTTTGAGAGTGATCGAGATATCTATTTCCCCTCTTAAACTTACAGTCTACTCCAGGCTAGAGTAGAAATGGGATTCGGTTTTTCCCATAATGGGAAAAACCGTTATTTACAAATAACAGTCAACTGGCCGTCTGCCCAACTTAGCGACTATACATACGTTCATAGTACCTATAAGTGCTACTCAATCCCACATATTCTGTCCTTTAGAAAATAAGTTGTGTCTGGCGGCTCTGGGCTCTTGGACTATTAGGAAAACACGTGAAACTAAAGTAAGTACCATAGACATATAGTAAAAGAGGAGACAGAACATCTCATTCAAAAATCATTATTTGTTTACAATCGTACCTACCGCCAGAGTTATGCATAAGTTAGAAAAAGATGGGCTTAAAAAATGGCACCGTTGTAACCTGCCCCTCCATTTCCCCGGCTGCCTTTATCAGAGGCGTGCGGTTTTACTAGATCATGAAAAATTAAGACCTGTAAATATACAATCAACCACACCACTGCTTGGGCTGACAAAAACATAACCTCACGTACCGTCGAATTATCAATCCAGGGTTAAAATTTAAAATAGGCAAATTTTTTACAGATCACGCACTGGCGAACCATTGTAGTTGCTAATAAAATATAAAAGACGGAAAAAACACTGAAAATTGATTGAAAATCGAAAATATTCCCAAACACAGCACAGCAACACTGAATAGTAAATTTTTGACATAAAACTGTGCATAAAATGAATGAATCTGTCAAATCCCGTGTCACTGGAGTAAACAGCGTTGCCACAGCTATTTCCCTAATAGATTATACATTTACGTTATTCAGGAACTAAATAAATTTAAAAGTAAAAATTACAGATATTGGGAAAAACGCACATTCATATGTGTAGTAACATTTTCAATTGAGATGACGCAAATAAAGCATGCAATATAATCAACATTCCCTACGTTTTCAAACACAGGCGGTAGATCTAGGGCAATCCGCAGAAATTCGCCAACATTGATTTCTGGCGAAAATAATGTTTGATCGAAATAAAATGTAAACAATTCAGTCTCTCTTTTATTATATGTCTATGGTAAGTACCTACCTACCGAGATCGTATTTAATTTGAACCCCGTTAGGTATTATTTAACGTATTTCTGGCTAAAGTAACCTCTTTCAAATAATTCAAATGGCGGAATAATCACAGCCAGAATTTTGATCACAGGGTTCTTATTCTTGAAACAGGGGAGCAACATTCCCAGGAGAACGAGTGTTCCGTCTTTGTTAGTCATATTATCATTTACATATCATTGAGAAAGACGGGACACTTGTTCTCCTGGGAATGTTGCTCCCCTGTTTCAAGAATAAGGACCCAGGTCTGTTCCAACACGTCTAGAATCATCCCATGAACGGTTTCGAAACCCATCTGTATAGGAATTTCAGATTCTCCGCAAACATATACTTTGCGCAGGCAGAATCGTGACGGATGCATTGCACGGTTTCCTGCTGTGTTGGAACAAGCCTTTCAGAACACATCGCGCTGATTATGTTGCCTCTAGGGTGAAAAAAACGAACAAATTACCCCATATATAATAGTAGATTTCCTAACAAGTGCGCAAAGTAAGTCTTGTTCGCACGCGACTGCAGTTGACCGATCGACGCAGAGCGGAGTTCGGGCAGCAGCGAACAAGACACTTTGCGCAAGAGTCAGGAACAGCATTTTTTCTACGAGCGAGAAAGTTTATAAAAATAAAAAATGAGACAATAAACTTAAAAAAAAAATTCAAAACAAAATACACACTCAAAAACAACCAAAAACTAATTATTTCATTTGATTATTGTGAACGATATTGAGAGATTTTTCGGAGGACTTTTGGGGTATCAGACTATTGCAGGCACTGGCGGCTCTATCTGAAATAAACGTTGTGTTTCCTTGCTCTCTCCTGCTGCAATGTTTCCTATTTTTTTTTGCGAGTATGTAGGCTTAGGCTCACGATGTAATTAAAATAATGACCAGAGAAAAGGTGATAAATTAATTTGTTTGACACTGACGTGACAGACATATAAACACTGACAGCAAATTTCATGCAATCATAAGGCCTGTTTCCACAAAAATCACAAACCAGTCAGAGCGAATTTCATTCGTTAAAAATAATCAGAAAACTGGTTGTTGGGGATTTGCACCAATCAAAAATGCTCTGACTGGTTTGTGATTTCTGTGGAAACAGACCTTTTAACGGTATTTACATGAAAATTTTTACTGGTACTTTGTCAAAATTAAATCTTGCCAGCACTAGTGCGCAAAATCAACTCTTGTCCGCACTAGTGCGCAAAAGTGAATTTTGCGGTACCAACTGCGTGTGCAAAGTACCTATTTTTCACACGCTCGTAGAAAAAATCTTTTTCTTCTCTTAACCTGAGAAATAGTCATTTCTTCATAGGATGACCCACATAACAGTGAAAGAACATTCATATTCTCAGAATATTCCCTCAAAGTGCTTTTTGGAATATTCTTTTAGGAATGTTTAATGAATATTCTAAGATTGTTTCGATTGAAATATTCATTTTTGAATGTTCTATTTATGTACTAGGAATGTTGCTTCTATGCACCTACCTGAAAGATTGTGCTAAGAACCTAATTTATATAACAATCTTTGAATATTGTCATACGAACATTATTATAATGTACCCTAAAAAATGTTCTTTCGGCTAATATCTCTAACAAGTATTAAGAATATACCTACCAAGTTGTGCTGAGAAGTTTATGTAGGTAGGTAACCATGATAACAATATTTTCATATTGTTCACCTAATTATCTGAAGTACCTACTCAAAAATCCTAATTTAACAATTAAACAATAATGCTCTATCTAGAACCTACTAAGAATATTATAGGTATATTCTTTTCCTTTTGCTTTGTAGGACTTCCAAGAGAGGGAGCCACGCGCTATTAAAGATCTACATCTTACCTCGCGTTTGAATCACCTTGGAACCTGTTTCTCTCAGTTGGCGTGCTTCGACGAGAGCATAACAAGCTCGGAGCTTTGGTTAAATACTTGTGTTTTCTAGAGAAGTTTTCCAACAACTCTTTCACTGCCTTTAATATAAAAGGGCTGAAAGGAGCATTATTTGGAAGCGAAAATTAACATTCCAAGTATATCCTTAGAATCAACCAAGAATGTTATGTCTAGGATGCATATTGAGAATGATATATGTAGATATATTCTAAGAATATTTCAAGCATATTGGTATAATATTCTTTTGAGAACATAACTATAATGTCATAGAAACATTCTTTGAATGTGAGAATACCTATAAATATCGAGCACATTTTTAGAATCAAACAAGAATATTCTTTTCAGGATATACTGAGAATCTCATAGGTATATTCTAGGAATATCCTAATGGATTTCTCAGGAAGTTCTTGGGTATTGCAAACAGTATTTCTACAATCTTTTCTCAGAACATTCTCAGGACATACGCAATGGTTTTGGCGAACATTCTAGGCACATTCCTCCTAAAAAAAGAACATTCTTAATACATTCTAAGCATGCAATTTTGTTATGTGGGGAGGTAAGCCAAGAAAATGTCGGTAGGTTATAATATTATTTATTCACAACAAAAAAAAAGCTTCTGACTCATAAGGCAGAAAGCCTCATTTTGGGTTAGTGAAAATTCATCCACCCCTCAGCTTCTGCGCACCAAAACCCGCCAACCAATACGTTTTTTAGTTGGCCAAGGACTTGGCATACCGGGCCACCAAAAAACGGCCTTCTAACAGATGACTGAGGCTTTTGTGTCACGGGCTCTCGTAGTAAAAATACGAAATTTGTTGTTTCAATTTTATTCAATTTGAATCATAAGCAGTATAATCAAATTATGAAAGGTTGTTATATTCTGTGTCCTTGTCCACTCAAAACTCAAAAGGCCGGGCAGGCGTATTCTCTACAAACAGCAACTACATAGCAACCAGCAACCGGTCGCAAGTTGCTACAGAATGGGCGCCGGGCGGCTTCTCATGAGCGTAATTTGACATTTATGGCGCAGAATTCTGATTGGCCAAAATCCCGCCATATTAGGCAATTCAATCCATCTGTCAAAAAGGAAAATTCAATGTGGTGTGGCGGCCAAGCAAGTTTGTTTTGAATATGTTTTCATGCGTATTTTAAATTATTTTGCATACAGTTTTCCTTACAACTTTGATTTTGATTATTTAATTAAATATTTGTTGACTAGGTACCTAAATTATTAATTCGGGCAGAAACTAGATATTTTTTTGGCCCATGTGTGGCCGCCACGCCATCTTGAATGTCACTTGGTTTGAATTGCCTAATTGGACACGCTAACATTCTGCCGCAGATACGCCAAAAGTTGAGCAAAGTTCAGCTTTTCGCGTAAAAATCCAGCGTTTTTAGAGGTTAAGGTTGCAACCGTTTCGTTTTCTTGATTTTTGTAATTTACTGTCCATATTTGTAACTATTTGGAACTAAAGCAAAAACACATACAAAGTTGTATGTACAATCAAAATTCAAAGAAATATTCCAAAATTTAGAAGAAAAAAAATATAATTTTGACATACGCGGCGGCGTAAAATCTCCACTTCATGTGAAATGTTGCGCCAAAATTAACGTCTTCAGCATTTGCGCCAGTTATGTCAAGTTTACGCACATGAGAAGCCGGCCTTAGGCTGCAGGATAATAGAGAGTTATAATAATAAACAACTGTGGTGGCGTGGCGTGGCGCTGATTCCAGTCCAAACATGAAAATGCCAAAAATTGCAACGTCGCATATAAATTGTTTCGGGGCTACCACCAAGCTCTTGTTTGGTTTGCTGGCATTCTCCAGTTTTATTAAATCAAGGATTCGCAGATGTCCCCTCAGATCACCAGGCTTGAACTTGTCTATTTGGAATAGCCTGTGCTGGTTATTGCCTCCTTTTTCACACATAGATGAAGTGGGGACATGTTGAGTAGCGTCTCTAAGGCTGCGGTGGGGCAAGTTGTCATTGCTCCCGTTATTCCTAGACATATCAGCCTTTGCACCTTTCTTAGCTTGATCTGAGCAATGACTTGTTGGATTTTGGGTCACCACACCAATTAGGCGTATGTGACCATGGGCTTTATTATGGTTTGGTAAATCCAGAATACCTACCATCTTTGGCTTTAGCCCCCATGTTTTGCCAACAAGTTTTCGGCATGACCAAATGGCTGATGTAGCTCGAGAGCATGTTTTCTCTAACTGTTTGTTCCAAGTGACGGCTCTGTCCAGGGTGACCCCCAAGTACCTCACTTCGCTGGAAAATATTAGTTGTGTACCGTTAAGGGTCGGGGCTTTCAAATTTAGCTTCCTACTTCTTGTGAACGGGATAATTAGGATTGTTTTGATTGCGTTTAGGGATAATCCTTCGCCTTCGCTCTAATTTTTAACGATGTTTAGGGCACTTTGCATTTGGCTTGTCACTACGCCTTCATGTTTGCCTATGACCTGGTATCCAGCACTACTCAGTCTGGTAAGAATTTTGTCTACCACCAGTGTCCATAGTAGTGGAGAAAGAACACCCCCTTGAGCCTTGAGGACACCCTTTGACCGTGGTAGCGGTAGCTGAGGCTCCGTTTATTTCAGCCGTAACGTGACGGTGATTCAGCATCGACTCTATCCATTTTACGATTGGGATGTTGAGCCCATTCTTGTAATGCTCTGGCGATTGATTGATGTGAGGTGTTGTCAAAGGCACCCTCTATGTCGATGAAAGCTGTGAGAGCGATCTCTTTGCACTCGATTGTCTTTTCAATGTCTTGAACCAGTAGTGGTGCCGCGAGACGAGACTAGACGAGATTTAGGGTTGGTCTCGTCTCGTCTCGACATCTCGAGGCGAGACCGTGACTTAGTCTCGGTCTCGAGTACCAAAGTCTCGTCTCGTCTCGAGTGGTCTCGTCTGGTCTCGAGTTATACAGGGTGTCCAAAAAATAGCGTAAAATCTCCTCTCTACGTGGTAGAGGACCCTACAAGGAACCTCAGGAAAATATTTGAAAAAATCTAGTGGCATTCTTAAGAAAGTTATTTGCATTGTAATATTTATTAAAATTGGCAACACTGAAAATATCCCGTTGACAATATGCCAGAGAATTAAATTAAATACCCATGTAATTACCTGAAGAATTCAAAGGTGAATTTTCACATCTACCTCTTCATGTTACCAAGAATAATGCTGGAGAACAATTTTTTCAATTTAATTATTTTTCTAGGGTTTCTCAAAAGGTCCCCTATCACGTGGAGAGTTTTTAGGCTATTTTTCGGACACCCTGTATTTATGGTTTTTATTTTTATAATATAACGGAAGTTCAAACTGCCACAGTGAAAAATCAAAGTAAAGAGTGACCGTGATATTTAATTTACTGATTTCATATTCAAATATCCCAGAATAGTCCAATAATAAAGCTATGAAAGAAAAATTTTAAGTGCAATCTTGAGACTCGAGACTACACGAGACTCTCGCCTAGTCTGGTCTCGTCTCGTCGAGACTTCACGAGACGAGACCAAAAGCCAGTCTCGTCTCGAAAAGTCGAGACGAGACGAGACGAGACGAGACCAGTCTCGAGTCTTGCGGCATCACTATTAACCAGGCAGTGTAAAGGACTTATTGTGGATTTGCCTGGCTGATAAGCAAATTACTTCGAGTAGAGCGGTCTTCTCAAGTTTCGCTTGTAATGTACTCGTCGATTACATTCTCCATTGTCTTAAGGAGAAAGGAGGTTAGGCTAATGGGACGATATGATTTTGGTTCGTCCTCGGGTTGGCGACCCGTTTTTGGTATGAATATCACATTAGCTTCCCTCCAAGATAGCGGTATGTGCCCTAGGAGCAGGCTTGCCTTAAAAAGCTTTTGTTGGTGTACCTTTAAGTACTCGTAGCCTTTTTGCAGTTGTGCGGAAAAAATCCCGTCTTTGCCTGGAGATTTGTAGGGTCTCAAGCTATCGATCGCCCATTTTATTCTGTTCATTGTGAAGATTTTCCCAGCCAGCCTTTTGCTCCTGCCGTTAGGGATTTGTGGCCCTTCGATAGGCGGAGTGACCTGGTTCAGGGCTTCAACGATTACCGAACCTGGAAACTGAGTTTGTAGTAGTACCTGTAGACTTTCTATATGGTCGGTGCAGTGTTCTCCGTTTGGCTTTTTAAGCAGACCAATTCCGTTTGAGTGGTTTTTTGAAAGGACTTTTTGGAGACGTTGAGCTGGGGCTAATTCGTCTATCCCCTCGCAGAATTGTCTCCATGATTTCTTTTTTGATTTTCTTAATTCACGGTTGTACTTGTCTAGGGCTGTTCTATAGCCTGCCCAGTTGCCGTTAGTTTTTGCCTTGTCGAACAGTTTTCTGGCATCTTGTTTCAGACGTCTGAGCTGCCCGTTCCACCAAGGCACATCCCTGTGGACTGCCTTCTGTTTTACGGGACAAAAGTTGTCATAGGAATCTTTTATTGCATTTGTTAGATTGTCAGATGATGCCTCTAGCTCTTCTATTGTATTTATGTCAGAAGGGAGTTCATCTAGACTCAGGCAGAGACGCTCCACAAAGGATACCCAGTTGATGAGTTTTGGGATTATCGTGTGTACTGAGTGATTTATTACTGCCTCTAAGTCGAAACTTATTGTTTGATGGTCCGACAGGGAGGGTTCATTTGACACAAGCCAGTTGGTTATTGTGTTAGATGTAAATGTGTCAGCGAGAGTCACGTCTAAGACCTCTTGTCTGACGGCGTTAGTGAAAGTGGGTTTTTTACCTTTGTTGATAATGTCTGTTGTTAGAGTTCAAATATTCAAAAAGGTACTCGCATCCCTTACGTTTGTATCGGTGCTTCCCCATCCTACCTGGTGATGGGCGTTGGCGTCTGCCCCGATAATGTAGTGTCTGTTTCTCGCTCTGCATCACGTGATGAGTCGTTGGACGATCTCTGCGGTAGGCTGAGGCTATGAGAATATGCCTTGAGCCCCCTTCCGTTGGCACTTCTACTAAAGCAGCTGCCAAGTCTTGTAGGATGAACTCTGGAACAGGTAAGAATTTTAAATTTTTGTCAAGCAGCAATGCTGTTCTTGGTCTTTCGTGGTTAATGTTGTAGATTAACTTACATGATTTAATATTTAGGCCTTTTATAGAGCCTCCATTGACCCAGGGCTCTTGAAGTAGCCCTACGTTGATTTTTTGTCCAAACATTCTTCTTCTAAGCTCACTAGTGGCAGCTTTTGAGTGTTGAAGATTTATTTGAATGCATTTGATGCTTGGTGAGTTGCTTCTCTTTGGTTGCTTGGAGGAAGCCATTAGAGTTGCACTCACTTTTCGGGCCCCACCTGGGCACTTTCGTCTTTATGACTTATTGAGTCTTTAGACGTGCCTGTCCTTGGTTCGGCGCCGCTTTTCTTTGGAGAGCTTGGCTGCTAGACAGCTGTTGTGCTCCGGCTGCTTTGGGGTCTTATAGTCGTATGACCGAACTTGTAGCTTACCGCGTAGCCTCCGGATTTGAGTTTTTCTGCGGATGCACTGTCCACAGAAAGGGTTAATGTGACCTTAGGTACTTATATACTATTTTGTCTAAAAAACTGTTAACTCAAGGGGAACAACTATAGCCAAGCAGAAAGTTACAGATCCATAACTTTGTCTGAACACACTGTATAAATATCCAATAACAACACTTTCCAACGACAATTTAAAAACTTATAGTGCCTGGAATTTACAAAAAATGAAATTTTAAATCAAGGTTTGTTCCAAAAACTGTCCCAAGATTGGTTTCGGAGCCACTCTGTATACGAATTTTTTGGTTTTGCGCAGAATCTTGACGGTACATTGTACGGGTTTGTTTGTTGTTGTTGAAAGCTAAAACTTAAAAAAAAAATTAATACTATAATTCGGTCTTATATTGTTACTAACTAGAAAATTGGGATTTACATTTACCGTCGGGTCGGTTGGGGTACTGTATTACGCAATAGTTTTTTTGCCCCACTCACTTATTCATATTTATATTTATTACTTTATCTGTTTATCTTTTTTTTTGGGGGGTTTTTGTGGGACAAGGGATTTACGATTTACATTATTTAGATTAGTCAGTCAAGTATGGATCGTTGGAGACGTAGTAACGCAAAGTCGCGTCCGAGAATTATGGATTTTTTTCTCAAACAAGTTAGGATTTTCCGACTATTGTGTTGTGTGTGCCCATAGTATAGGTAGTACCAATTTACTTCTGGATTTTGGTAAGTACCTCAACAATTATTTTTTTGGTAATTGGGATTTATTGAATCTTGAATAAACAACCCTTGATTTTTTTAATGTCTGGAACAATCCAGAACTTTCTTAATTTGTGTTTTTTTTTTTAAATTTAAATTATGATTCATTTGATTCTCTATAACCATGGGCAACTAGTAAATTATACAAAAATTAGTTTTCCAGAAAATCTTTCGCGCATATTTTCATTATTAATTTTTTTTTGATTTGGCTTTCCAAAAGTGCGTTAATAAAGAAGGTATAGATGAGCTTGTGTGAGGGTTGAATGATCCAGGGATGTAGATTGTTGTGAGATAGAATGCTGGGTTCTGGATATATAGGTACTAAGGTACTATTGGAATAGAATGCTGTATGCTGGATGTAGGTATTGTTGTAATAGAATGCTATAGAGTGTCCCAAAAAAATGGATTTTTGTCCAATTGAATGGCCACTGTAAATCCATATAGCTAATGTAAGCTATATAGTGTCACTGGATAATTATGGATGATTTGGATTTGTGTCTCAAAATAAATCTTAATTATTGTAAATTTCAATAAGCCACTACCACTGGCAACAACCCAACTAACCCAACTCAACTAACCCATATTAACACACCTTGGGGTAATTGCTATTGGCAGTCCACTATAAACATTTTCAGTTATTTCCAAAATGATACAAACATCTTACTAACACAATAATACTCTCGATAGCTGATTGGTATAAAGATAGTATAGCTATCCAGTTATGTAGCTATATTTTTCAGAAAGGCAATTTTTTTGAGACACTCATGGAGGTGTTGGGTGCACTTTTGGAAAGCCAGTTATTAACGTACCTACAATGATTTTTGCATTTTTTGGCCCTAAAAAATTTTGATTATCCGACATTGTTTCACAAAATCGCTCATTTCTCCACTAATATTTTACAAATTTTATTGCAAATTTATGTATTCTTAATCAGAATTGAATGCTCTTTAAGATGAAATAAAATTGAATCCTGTATCTCAAATAGTTTTCGAGATATTGTCCCTCAAAGTTGAAACTTTTTCTTAAATTTTGGAAAATCTTCAAAGCCGATTATCTCGAAAACGAAGCCCTTGGGCTCGGTGTCTCAAATAACCTTTTTTAAAGCCCCAATCAAGATCTACAAATAGGCGAAATTTCGTGCCGATAGCTTGTCTTGTTCTCAAAATACGGCCCATTGAAATATTTGAAAATTAAATTTCTTTGCATACCCCTTGGAAAAATTGGAATTCTGATTTTTCCAAATGTTTCAATTTTTGACTTCACGAAGCGAAAAAGGGGATCAAATTTAGTGGAAAAGCATTTTCGTGATTTTTCTTTTTGAGGTTTTAATGCCTGTGAAAAATTAAAAATTATTTTTGCCTTTTTTTACCTAAAAAATTTTGATTATCCGACATTGTTTCACAAAATCGCTCATTTCTCCACTAATATTTTACAAATTTCAATGCAAATTTATGTATTCTTAATCAGAATTAAATGCTCTTTAAGATAAAACAAAATTGAATCCTGTATCTCGAATAGTTTTCGAGATATTGACCCTCAAAGTTGAAACTTTGACTTAAATTTTGGAAAACCTTCAAAGCCGATTATCTCGAAAACGAAGCCCTTGGGCTCGGTGTCTAAAGTAACCTTTTTTGAAGCCCCAATCAAGATCTATTAGCAGAAAAATTTTCATGCTGATACCTTTTCTGATTTTCAAAATATGGCCCTTTGAAATATTTGAATATGAAATTTCCTTACAACGTCGGACATATACAGGGTGACAATTTGAAAAGTAGTAATCGAGAATATCTCTTAGACAAAAAATGCTATGATACATTTTATTACATAAGGATATATTTACTCGAAAAGAGTATAACAATAAAATTTTTACGATAGGTACCTGATTAGCTTTCATAGTGGAACTTAGCCTTTATTTACATTATTGATTTTTAGTTTTTTACATGTAGTTGCCTTTTTGGCTGAGCAACGCAATGGGGTTATTTACAATATTTACACTATCGAAATGGGCCTGAAGCCTTTATTTACAGTTATGGGGTTTTATTTACATAATACATATCTGATGCATAATAAGTATACAGTGGGCACCTACATAAAAATAGTTGTTTTGCACACTATAAGTAGTTTTGGCCACTCGAATAATGATCATTCTCAAAAGGTTTTTCAACATATTTTCGCAACAATCTGAAATTGGAGTTTTGTCCATTTCAGCAAGTAAAAGGCCCCATTCACATATCGATTCATGTTTCAAGTATCCAGTATCTTGTACAAATCTCATTGTGTACTTGTCTGTCTCAGTATCGATATTAAGATGGTAACTTTGTATACGTAATACTTGTTCCAACGTGTATATGTTGAAGCTTAGTATGTATCGCGCTACTAAAATATACCTAAACAATGTCGTTTCCAACATGGACGATCATGAGTTTTGAATTTATATTAATAATATACCTATGTTCATTGAACTGAACTTGTGACTGAACTAATAATGCTCATCTCAACGTGTAGGAGCAGTTGAAACATGTGTCACATATTTCAAATCCCTATTAAAATTAAAATTATTCTCGGACAATAAAGAAATTTATAATATTCTCCAAACTACGCAGAAAACTAATTTATCGTGGTACAAAATTGCCAGTTGACTGAGTGTTAATCCCTCGGTTAAGCTTCTGGAGAATTATTCCAGGCTTTTACTCATATTCTTATAGTTCTCTGACTTCTATATTAGATATATTTTTCTTTGAAGTCTTCAATCAAATGCCTGCTCTAGCGACCAGAAAGTTTGTTCTGGTCTCTATAAGGCAAGAAGTACATAGTCTGTTTTTTTTTTCACGGATTTTTTGTCCCTTTTGTGAATTGCAAAGTTTGTACAAAATTTATTATTATTAAAGTTATCACTATTAGTGAATAAGTGTAAGTGTTTTTTTTGGCTATGAGCCAAAGTGGTCCTTCGAAGAATTGTTCTTACAAGAAATTAGCCCTATATGGATAAATCCTGACTGTTCAGGTGTGGCATTTAACGGTTTTGTTGCCATTGGCTATAATGGATGAAGAGGAAAAATAAAAACTATCCTGTTTATACAACATATGGATACAAATCTCTGTATCGATACCGATCTCAACGTGAATGGGGCCCTTTGATAGAAGGATTTATTTATCTCAATAATGATGTTTGGTATTAGACTTTAAACATTTTGCTGTAAATGTTTTCAGTAACAATTCAAGTTGCGTTTCACTGATTATCCAGAGCAACAAAATTAGAATTTGATTATGTCTTTTTGGTAATTGGTGTCCCCTGGGGAGGCCGTCCACCATAATAGGTTAGGATCCCATTTGTTGCATTGAATATACTATACATGGTAAGTGCAGCAGTGGGGCACAACCGAATACCGGCAAGAAATGTCGAATTTTAATTGTTGTTGGGTGTCAGCTGCACAACGTGAATATTCAGCCTAGTGGCTTTAATAGAATAGCTGAATGCTCTTCAAGTTTGCCGCAGGCTGATGAAGAGTCAAGTGATCATATGTTCTATATATTGTGACTGAAATTAAATGGTCACGCCTTCAAAGAAGGTATCACACGGAGTAGTTTCTCATTTTAGAAAAATCATTAGGGGGCAAGCCTCCAAATAACAGGAGGGGTTATATTTGAAATAGGATATTACTGTCATTTCCATAGTCACGAATTTTTACTATATTTCCCTATAGTGAACCACTGATACTTCGATATTCTTTGACAGAGATCAATTAGGAATGAATGTCTATCTTTGACAGCTTTTAAATAACAATGAATTTGTATCAAATAGAAGGTAGTACCTAATTAAATCATACACCAGTTTAGGAAATTCCACCCCCCAGATTAAAAAAAATAGACCTAGTGTAATTGTTTATTTATTTATTTTACCTAATCATCCTTTCTCTAAATGACCACCATCAAGTAAGGGTGTTTGGGGCGAAATTACTTGTTATACCGGCCAAAGTAGACCTTTTGAAACTAATGGTCATTGGGGCGAATTTACCTGTACCCATAATCCAACAGGTTACATATTTAAGATCTTCCTGATAGTATTTTTTGTCTAATAAGAAATATTCCTGATTGCTACTTTTCAAATTGTCACCCTGTATATGCTCTAGATACACTAAAGCATAGCCGTGTCAATCATAGCTGCCCGACGATACGTATAGCATATTTCCTTATAGAGTTTGAGGTCAATGGTACCTAACAATATAATCTATCATTGATAAAAATTAAGAGAAAAACACGCCTAACCCTGATGGGAGATATTTTCCCAATATACACGTGACATGCAATGTGTTAAAGGATTTATGAGAATTTGGTCGATTATAGTAGGCCTAAATAGTCCAGACGCCGAGTTAATTATCTGGAAAAATCTGGACACTCTTTTTCTCAAGATTCGTTTGTAAAAATCTGAAGCTTTGTATTAACATGTTCTTGTTTATGTGAGCATTTTCTTTACATTTATTAAGGAAAACGTAACTTTCAAATGCTTATGATGCCTCAACTTGTGATTAGTTATAGGGTGGTCCCCTCTATAAATTGAGTAATATCCAAGTTATTTTGTTTTGTAATACCTTGGTTCTAATTTCTTCTTCAGGTGTTGTTGAATTCAGACTCACATATAAATGCGCTTTTCATGTTACTCACTCTACAAACAATTTTTTCACTCAAAAACTAAAGTGGATGGAAAGTTGAAATTTTGAGGACATTTTCCTAAAGATTCAATGTAAAAAATTCTAAAAACTCAAAGGGATTGAATTGAGTTATTATTAATGGAGTTATGACTTTGATTCAATGTAAAAAATACTAAAAACTCAAAGGAATTGAATTGAGTTATTATTAATGGAGTTATGACTTTGATTCAATTTAAAAATACTAAAAACTCAAAGGAATTGAATTGAGTTATTATTAATGAAGTTATGATTCTGATTCATTGTAAAAAATGCTAAAAACTCAAAGGGATTGAATTGAGTTATTATTAATGGAGTTATGACTTAGTTGATTCAATGTAGAAAATACTAAAAACTCAAAGGGATTGAATTGAGTTATTATTAATGGAGTTATGACTTTGATTCAATGTAAAAAATGCTAAAAACTCAAAGGGATTGAATTGAGTTATTATTATTGGAGTTATGACTTTTTTAAAATAATGTTGTTTTGTAAAGTAATACTCTACAAACAATTTTTTCACTCAAAAACTGAAGTGAGTGGAAAGTTGAAATTTTGAGGACTTTTTCCTGAAGGGTTCAATGTAAAAAATACTAAAAACTCAAAGGAATTGAATTGAGTTATTATTAATGGAGTTATGACTTAGTTGATTCAATGTAGAAAATTCTAAAAACTCAAAGGGATTGAATTGAGTTATTATCAATGGAGTTATGACTTTGATTCAATGTAAAAAATGCTAAAAACTCAAAGGGATTGAATTGAGTTATTATTATTGGAGTTATGACTTTTTTAAAATAATGTTGTTTTGTAAAGTAATACTCTACAAACAATTTTTTCACTCAAAAACTGAAGTGAGTGGAAAGTTGAAATTTTGAGGACTTTTTCCTGAAGGTTCAATGTAAAAAATACTAAAAACTCGAAGGGATTGAATTGAGTTATTATTAATGGAGTTATGGCTTTGATTCAATGTAAAAAATGCTAAAAACTCAAAGGGATTGAATTGAGTTATTATTAATGGAGTTATGACTTTGATTCAATGTAAAAAATGCTAAAAACTCAAAGGGATTGAATTGAGTTATTATTAATGAAGTTATGACTTTGATTCAATGTAAAAAATACTAAAAACACAAAGGAATTGAATTGAGTGATTATTAATGGAGTTATGACTTTGATTCAATGTTAAAAATACTAAAAACTCAAAGGAATTGAATTGAGTTATTATTAATGAAGTTTTGATTCTGATTCATTGTAAAAAATGCTAAAAACTCAAAGGGATTGAATTGAGTTATTATTAATGGAGTTATGACTTTTTTTAAAATAATGTTGTTTTGTAAAGTAATACTCTACAAACAATTTTTTCACTCAAAAACTGAAGTGAGTGGAAAGTTGAAATTTTGAGGACTTTTTCCTGAAGGGTTCAATGTAAAAAATGCTAAAAACTCAAAGGGATTGAATTGAGTTATTATTAATGGAGTTATGACTTTGATTCAATGTAAAAAATACTAAAAACTCAAAGGAATTGAATTGAGTTATTATTAATGAAGTTATGATTCTGATTCATTGTAAAAAATGCTAAAAACTCAAAGGGATTGAATTGAGTTATCATTAATGGAGTTATGACTTAGTTGATTCAATGTAGAAAATACTAAAAACTCAAAGGGATTGAATTGAGTTATTATTAATGGAGTTATGACTTTGATTCAATGTAAAAAAGGCTAAAAACTCAAAGGGATTGAATTGAGTTATTATTATTGGAGTTATGACTTTTTTAAAATAATGTTGTTTTGTAAAGTAATACTCTACAAACAATTTTTTCACTCAAAAACTGAAGTGAGTGGAAAGTTGAAATTTTGAGGCCTTTTTCCTGAAGGTTCAATGTAAAACATACTAAAAACTCAAAGGGATTGAATTGAGTTATTATCAATGGAGTTATGACTTTGATTTAATGTAAATAATGCTAAAAACTCAAAGGGATTGAATTGAGTTATTATTAATGGAGTTATGACTTTGATTCAATGTAAAAAATACTAAAAACTCAAAGGAATTGAATTGAGTTATTATTAATGGAGTTATGACTTTGATTCAATGTTAAAAATACTGAAAACTCAAAGGAATTGAATTGAGTTATTATTAATGAAGTTATGATTCTGATTCATTGTAAAAAATGCTAAAAACTCAAAGGGATTGAATTGCGTTATTATTAATGGAGTTATGATTCTGATTCATTGTAAAAAATGCTAAAAACTCAAAGGGATTGAATTGAGTTATTAATAATGGAGTTATGACTTATTTGATTCAATGTAGAAAATACTAAAAACTCAAAGGGATTGAATTGAGTTATTATTAATGGAGTTATGACTTATTTGATTCGATGTAGAAAATACTAAAAACTCAAAGGGATTGAATTGAGTTATTATTAATGGAGTTATGACTTTGATTCAATGTAAAAAATGCTAAAAACTCAAAGGGATTGAATTGAGTTATTATTAATGGAGTTATGACTTTTTTAAAATAATGTTGTTTTGTAAAGTAATACTCTACAAATAATTTTTTCACTCAAAAACTGAAGTGAGTGGAAAGTTGAAATTTTGAGGACTTTTTCCTAAAGGTTCAATGTAAAAAATACTAAAAACTCGAAGGGATTGAATTGAGTTATTATTAATGGAGTTATTATGACTTTGATTTAATGTAAAAAATGCTAAAAACTTAAAGGGATTGAATTGAGTTTTTAATAATGGAGTTATGACTTTAATTCAATGTAACAAATGCTAAAAACTCAAAGGGATTGAATTGAGTTATTATTAATGGAGTTATGACTTTGATTCAATGTAAAAAATACTAAAAACTCAAAGGAATTGAATTGAGTTATTATTAATGGAGTTATGACTTTGATTCAATGTTAAAAATACTAAAAACTCAAAGGAATTGAATTGAGTTATTATTAATGAAGTTATGATTCTGATTCATTGTAAAAAATGCTAAAAACTCAAAGGGATTGAATTGAGTTATCATTAATGGAGTTATGACTTAGTTGATTCAATGTAGAAAATACTAAAAACTCAAAGGGATTGAATTGAGTTATTATTAATGGAGTTATGACTTTGATTCAATGTAAAAAAGGCTAAAAACTCAAAGGGATTGAATTGAGTTATTATTATTGGAGTTATGACTTTTTTAAAATAATGTTGTTTTGTAAAGTAATACTCTACAAACAATTTTTTCACTCAAAAACTGAAGTGAGTGGAAAGTTGAAAATTTGAGTACTTTTTCCTGAAGGTTCAATGTAAAAAATACTAAAAACTTAAAGGGATTGAATTGAGTTATTATTAATGGAGTTATTATGACTTTGATTTAATGTAAAAAATGCTAAAAACTTAAAGGGATTGAATTGAGTTATTATTAATGGAGTTATGACTTTAATTCAATGTAACAAATGCTAAAAACTCAAAGGGATTGAATTGAGTTATTATTAATGGAGTTATGATTTTGATTCAATGTAAAAAATGCTAAAAACTCAAAGGGATTGAATTGAATAACTGAATTCAATCCCTTTAAATTAATTAATGGAGTTATGACTTTTTTAAAATAATGTTGTTTTATAAAGTAATACTCCTACAAACAATTTTTTCACCCAAAAACTGAACTGAGTGGAAAGTTGAAATTTTGAGGACTTTTTCCTAAAGATTCAATGTGAAAAATACTAAAAACTCAAAGGGATTGAATTGAGTTATTATTAATGGAGTTATGACTTTTTTGAAATAATGTTGATTTGTATAAAGTAATACTCTACAAACAATTTTTTCACTCAAAAACTGAAGTGAGTGGTAAGTTGAAATTTTGAGGACTTTTTCCTGAAGGTTCAATGTAAAAAATACTAAAAACTCAAAGGGATTGAATTGAGTTATTATTAATGGAGTTATGACTTTTTTTAAATAATGTTGTTTTGTAAAGTAATACTCTACAAACATTTTTTTCACCTAAAAACTGAAGTGAGTGCAGAGTTGAAATATTGAGGACTTTTTCCTAAAGATTCAATGTGAAAAATACTAAAAACTCAAAGGGATTGAATTGAGTTATTATTAATGGAGTTATGACTTTTTTGAAATAATGTTGATTTGTAAAGTAATACTCTACAAACAATTTTTTCACTCAAAAACTGAAGTGAGTGGTAAGTTGAAATTTTGAGGACTTTTTCCTGAAGGTTCAATGTAAAAAATACTAAAAACTCAAAGGGATTGAATTGAGTTATTATTAATGGAGTTATGACTTTTTTTAAATAATGTTGTTTTGTAAAGTAATACTCTACAAACATTTTTTTCACCTAAAAACTGAAGTGAGTTCAGAGTTGAAATATTGAGGACTTTTTCCTAAAGATTCAATGTGAAAAATACTAAAAACTCAAAGGGATTGGATTGAGTTATTATTAATGGAGTTATAACTTTGATTCAATGTAAAAAATACTAAAAACTCAAAGGGATTGAATTGAGTTATTATTCATCTTTTTTGAAATAATGTTGTTTTGTAAAGTAATACTCTACAAACAATTTTTTCACTCAAAAACTGAAGTGAGTGAAAAGTTGAAATTTTGAGGACTTTTTCCTGAAGGTTCAATGTAAAAAATACTAAAAACTCGAAGGGATTGAATTGAGTTATTATTAATAGAGTTATGGCTTTGATACAATGTAAAAAATGCTAAAAACTCAAAGGGATTGAATTGAGTTATTATTAATGGAGTTATGACTTTGATTCAATGTAAAAAATACTAAAAACTCAAAGGAATTGAATTGAGTTATTATTAATGAAGTTATGATTCTGATTCATTGTAAAAAATGCTAAAAACTCAAAGGGATTGAATTGAGTTATTATTAATGGAGTTATGACTTATTTGATTCAATGTAGAAAATACTAAAAACTCAAAGGGATTGAATTGAGTTATTATTAATGGAGTTATGACTTTTTTAAAATAATGTTGTTTTGTAAAGTAATACTCTACAAATAATTTTTTCACTCAAAAACTGAAGTGAGTGGAAAGTTGAAATTTTGAGGACTTTTTCCTGAAGGTTCAATGTAAAAAATACTAAAAACTCGAAGGGATTGAATTGAGTTATTATTAATGGAGTTATGGCTTTGATTCAATGTAAAAAATGCTAAAAACTCAAAGGGATTGAATTGAGTTATTATTAATGAAGTTATGACTTTGATTCAATGTAAAAAATACTAAAAACTCAAAGGAATTGAATTGAGTTATTATTAATGGAGTTATGACTTTGATTCAATGTAAAAAATACTAAAAACTCAAAGGAATTGAATTGAGTTATTATTAATGAAGTTATGATTCTGATTCATTGTAAAAAATGCTAAAAACTCAAAGGGATTGAATTGAGTTATTATTAATGGAGTTATGACTTAGTTGATTCAATGTAGAAAATACTAAAAACTCAAAGGGATTGAATTGAGTTATTATTAATGGAGTTATGACTTTGATTCAATGTAAAAAATGCTAAAAACTCAAAGGGATTGAATTGAGTTATTATTATTGGAGTTATGACTTTTTTAAAATAATGTTGTTTTGTAAAGTAATACTCTACAAACAATTTTTTCACTCAAAAACTGAAGTGAGTGGAAAGTTGAAATTTTGAGGACTTTTTCCTGAAGGTTCAATGTAAAAAAGACTAAAAACTTAAAGGGATTGAATTGAGTTATTATTAATGGAGTTATGACTTTGATTCGATGTAAAAAATGCTAAAAACTCGAAGGGATTGAATTGAGTTATTTATTATTAATGGAGTTATGACTTTGATTCAATGTAAAAAAGGCTAAAAACTCAAAGGGATTGAATTGAGTTATTATTAATGGAGTTATGACTTTGATTTAATGTAAAAAATGCTTAAAACTTAAAGGGATTGAATTGAGTTATTATTAATGGAGTTATGACTTTTTTTAAATAATGTTGATTTGTAAAGTAATACTCTACAAACAATTTTTTCACTCAAAAACTGAAGTGAGTGGAAAGTTGAAATTTTGAGGACTTTTTCCTGAAGGTTCAATGTAAAAAATACTAAAAACTCAAAGGGATTGAATTGAGTTATTATTAATGGAGTAATGACTTTTTTTAAATAATGTTGTTTTGTAAAGTAATACTCTACAAACATTTTTTTCACCTAAAAACTGAAGTGAGTTCAGAGTTGAAATATTGAGGACTTTTTCCTAAAGATTCAATGTGAAAAATACTAAAAACTCAAAGGGATTGGATTGAGTTATTAATAATGGAGTTATAACTTTGATTCAATGTAAAAAATACTAAAAACTCAAAGGGATTGAATTGAGTTATTATTCATCTTTTTTGAAATAATGTTGTTTTGTAAAGTAATACTCTACAAACAATTTTTTCACTCAAAAACTGAAGTGAGTGAAAAGTTGAAATTTTGAGGACTTTTTCCTGAAGGTATTCAATGTAAAAAATACTAAAAACTCGAAGGGATTGAATTGAGTTATTATTAATAGAGTTATGGCTTTGATACAATGTAAAAAATGCTAAAAACTCAAAGGGATTGAATTGAGTTATTATTAATGGAGTTATGACTTTGATTCAATGTAAAAAATACTAAAAACTCAAAGGAATTGAATTGAGTTATTATTAATGAAGTTATGATTCTGATTCATTGTAAAAAATGCTAAAAACTCAAAGGGATTGAATTGAGTTATTATTAATGGAGTTATGACTTATTTGATTCAATGTAGAAAATACTAAAAACTCAAAGGGATTGAATTGAGTTATTATTAATGGAGTTATGACTTTTTTAAAATAATGTTGTTTTGTAAAGTAATACTCTACAAATAATTTTTTCACTCAAAAACTGAAGTGAGTGGAAAGTTGAAATTTTGAGGACTTTTTCCTGAAGGTTCAATGTAAAAAAATACTAAAAACTCGAAGGGATTGAATTGAGTTATTATTAATAGAGTTATGGCTTTGATACAATGTAAAAAATGCTAAAAACTCAAAGGGATTGAATTGAGTTATTATTAATGGAGTTATGACTTTGATTCAATGTAAAAAATACTAAAAACTCAAAGGAATTGAATTGAGTTATTATTAATGAAGTTATGATTCTGATTCATTGTAAAAAATGCTAAAAACTCAAAGGGATTGAATTGAGTTATTATTAATGGAGTTATGACTTATTTGATTCAATGTAGAAAATACTAAAAACTCAAAGGGATTGAATTGAGTTATTATTAATGGAGTTATGACTTTTTTTAAATAATGTTGATTTGTAAAGTAATACTCTACAAACAATTTTTTCACTCAAAAACTGAAGTGAGTGGAAAGTTGAAATTTTGAGGACTTTTTCCTGAAGGTTCAATGTAAAAAATACTAAAAACTCAAAGGGATTGAATTGAGTTATTATTAATGGAGTAATGACTTTTTTTAAATAATGTTGTTTTGTAAAGTAATACTCTACAAACATTTTTTTTCACCTAAAAACTGAAGTGAGTTCAGAGTTGAAATATTGAGGACTTTTTCCTAAAGATTCAATGTGAAAAATACTAAAAACTCAAAGGGATTGGATTGAGTTATTAATAATGGAGTTATAACTTTGATTCAATGTAAAAAATACTAAAAACTCAAAGGGATTGAATTGAGTTATTATTCATCTTTTTTGAAATAATGTTGTTTTGTAAAGTAATACTCTACAAACAATTTTTTCACTCAAAAACTGAAGTGAGTGAAAAGTTGAAATTTTGAGGACTTTTTCCTGAAGGTATTCAATGTAAAAAATACTAAAAACTCGAAGGGATTGAATTGAGTTATTATTAATAGAGTTATGGCTTTGATACAATGTAAAAAATGCTAAAAACTCAAAGGGATTGAATTGAGTTATTATTAATGGAGTTATGACTTTGATTCAATGTAAAAAATACTAAAAACTCAAAGGAATTGAATTGAGTTATTATTAATGAAGTTATGATTCTGATTCATTGTAAAAAATGCTAAAAACTCAAAGGGATTGAATTGAGTTATTATTAATGGAGTTATGACTTATTTGATTCAATGTAGAAAATACTAAAAACTCAAAGGGATTGAATTGAGTTATTATTAATGGAGTTATGACTTTTTTAAAATAATGTTGTTTTGTAAAGTAATACTCTACAAATAATTTTTTCACTCAAAAACTGAAGTGAGTGGAAAGTTGAAATTTTGAGGACTTTTTCCTGAAGGTTCAATGTAAAAAATACTAAAAACTCGAAGGGATTGAATTGAGTTATTATTAATAGAGTTATGGCTTTGATACAATGTAAAAAATGCTAAAAACTCAAAGGGATTGAATTGAGTTATTATTAATGGAGTTATGACTTTGATTCAATGTAAAAAATACTAAAAACTCAAAGGAATTGAATTGAGTTATTATTAATGAAGTTATGATTCTGATTCATTGTAAAAAATGCTAAAAACTCAAAGGGATTGAATTGAGTTATTATTAATGGAGTTATGACTTATTTGATTCAATGTAGAAAATACTAAAAACTCAAAGGGATTGAATTGAGTTATTATTAATGGAGTTATGACTTTTTTTAAATAATGTTGATTTGTAAAGTAATACTCTACAAACAATTTTTTCACTCAAAAACTGAAGTGAGTGGAAAGTTGAAATTTTGAGGACTTTTTCCTGAAGGTTCAATGTAAAAAATACTAAAAACTCAAAGGGATTGAATTGAGTTATTATTAATGGAGTAATGACTTTTTTTAAATAATGTTGTTTTGTAAAGTAATACTCTACAAACATTTTTTTCACCTAAAAACTGAAGTGAGTTCAGAGTTGAAATATTGAGGACTTTTTCCTAAAGATTCAATGTGAAAAATACTAAAAACTCAAAGGGATTGGATTGAGTTATTAATAATGGAGTTATAACTTTGATTCAATGTAAAAAATACTAAAAACTCAAAGGGATTGAATTGAGTTATTATTCATCTTTTTTGAAATAATGTTGTTTTGTAAAGTAATACTCTACAAACAATTTTTTCACTCAAAAACTGAAGTGAGTGAAAAGTTGAAATTTTGAGGACTTTTTCCTGAAGGTTCAATGTAAAAAATACTAAAAACTCGAAGGGATTGAATTGAGTTATTATTAATAGAGTTATGGCTTTGATACAATGTAAAAAATGCTAAAAACTCAAAGGGATTGAATTGAGTTATTATTAATGGAGTTATGACTTTGATTCAATGTAAAAAATACTAAAAACTCAAAGGAATTGAATTGAGTTATTATTAATGAAGTTATGATTCTGATTCATTGTAAAAAATGCTAAAAACTCAAAGGGATTGAATTGAGTTATTATTAATGGAGTTATGACTTATTTGATTCAATGTAGAAAATACTAAAAACTCAAAGGGATTGAATTGAGTTATTATTAATGGAGTTATGACTTTTTTAAAATAATGTTGTTTTGTAAAGTAATACTCTACAAATAATTTTTTCACTCAAAAACTGAAGTGAGTGGAAAGTTGAAATTTTGAGGACTTTTTCCTGAAGGTTCAATGTAAAAAATACTAAAAACTCGAAGGGATTGAATTGAGTTATTATTAATGGAGTTATGGCTTTGATTCAATGTAAAAAATACTAAAAACTCAAAGGGATTGAATTGAGTTATTAGGCCTATTCGGGTTTGGAAAAAGGACGGTTCTAGAACGGTTCAAAACAATCGTCCAGTTTATTGATCAACAAAATAACAACGACTCGACTATATAACCAATAATGAACGATAAGGGGCTACGTTAATCACCCTGTATATACATGAACATTTTTTTCTGCCGCTGTGTTTTTCGTTTCAGGTGAGCCCTCCTGTAAGCAAACAGAATCCAGAAGTCTTCGGATGACTCTTAAAGAGTCTATAATAAAGAACCTTATTCTTCTATACGGATTTTTGACAAGTAGGTATAAGTACTAACATATTCATTAATTTTCCACTGGAAAAGTTTGAAATTTTAGTATAATGAGCTCCTAACTTTCCTCTTTTCCCCCTGAAATAAGTTTCACAATTTTCCCTTCAGTAGGTAGTTTTCCAGAAAAAATTAAATAGTATAAGACTGTATTTCATTGATATCCATAAAAATTGTGCCACTTCTATTTCTCAGGTAAGCCTTCTTCTAACGTTACCCAACAAAGTCCAGAATCTTCTGAGCCCAATCAAGTAAAATGGGCTATTAATTATTTATGGTAAAAATCCTAATTGAGATGTGTAAGTGCAAGGTAATAGTATATTTTTCACATAGTAGAACCCCGATTATCCAGGTCGCAATTATCCGAGCTCTGGATTAATCAACCCAAGCAGCACTCCCATGTTGGGCCAATATTGGGACAATAACTACGATTTATTGGCCCAAGTCAGATTCTCTATGTTGGCCCAATAAAAGATGTGGACATTCTGCAATATTTGTCGAAGAACGTATGTCAACATATACCCAAAAACAAATACCAACGTTGGTACAATAACGTAACCAAATGTTGGCCCAAAAAGAAATAATCAATATCATATTAAGAACTTTATGCAATATAGAGCCAATTGAAATTACCAATATTGGCCCGAAGACGTATGTAAATCTTGGCTTTATATTATATTTAATTAAGGTAACGAATTAATTATAAGGACCGACTAAGAAGTGTTTTCTCTCTGCCGGACCATCCGTGGACCCGTTTCGCTGTATCACAACTCATCAGCACGGTAAAGTCCCGCCAGGGTTCCGCAGAGAGAAAACAACCAATTTTTGGCTTCATCCCTTAACCAGGTTTAAGACAGGTAAAGTGAAGACAGAGTCTCCATCTATTTTTTGGTCGGCACACCAAGTGCGCACATTGAATACCCTATATTGGACCAACATTTTCAATTCAGAAAATCTAACCTTGGTAAAAATTAGTATGTAAATATTGGCCCTTCATTGGGCTTTTCAAAAAGTATCAATATTGTGAAAAAATTGAAAATAAATATTGGGTGTACAAAGTTTTTGAAGTGAATTTAAATATCAATAAAAAATTGAATGCCAATATTGAATTAATATTATATTACAATATTGTTTCGATAATATAAAACGTAATATTTGACCAATATTTCATAAATCAATATTGTAGTGAGAAGTCTTGGGCCAATATTCAAATTACTGAAAAGTTAATTAATCTATGAAAACAATATTGGTACAAGATTATTTTTAAATATTGTTTCCACATAGTTAAAACTATCGTTGCCCCAAATATTGGTACTGTGTTGATTTAGCAACGAAAATGAATAAATATTGGCCCAAATGAAAAACGACGTTTACCCCATATTATGTGCTACTTGGGAAGCCAGTAAAGAGTCATTGGTAAAGACCCAAAAATTCGAGGTTCGCACGTCCATACTCCGTATATTAACCGAGTTTCTAGAATATACATAGCACAAAAGTTATGAGGCCTATTTAGCCCTTAGACTGATACCTCAGAAAATACCTTCTATTTATAACTGGCCAGTCACGAATACCTACACTATTCATATAATGCATATATATGTACATTCGGATTATCCGAGTTTTTAGTTATCCGAGGTGGGTACTACCCCCCACGTCACCTCGGATAACCGGGGTTCTACTGTACCTACATTAGTGCTTTAGTATTTTGAAATGAAATAAAACACAGATATTGCTGCGTTGCCATAATGTTTTCATTCTATTCGAAAGACTAACTAATTACAATTGTGTTTTAAAAATAATGACTCCCACACAGTCAATGGCATATAGGTATGGACTCAAGCAGTCATAATACAGTTGCATGTAGTCATTAATTCAGTTGCATGCAGTCATAAAACAGTCGCTTGCAATCATCATAAATTCCATGTAGTAGCGTACATTCCATATATACTCGCGAAAAATCGTAAGCAGTCGCTACGAGTGGAGCCTGCAATCGTGTTAGATATTGCTCAAAACTCAATGCAGTTAACTATCATCTTTGATACAATCATAATGCAGTCAAATACAGTAGGTGTACAAAATTTAGTGGGTGAAACACCTCTTGGAACTACCAAATACATTTTTTTTCAGATGTATATATTTCACTTCAAAATCCTAAAGCCTAATTGGATCACCCTCTATAATTATCGAGCATTTGTTTGTAAATTTCTCGTTTCTTGTTGGTAGGTACTAGGGCTCGGAATTTTTGAAATTCAAGTATTCGAATAGTCGTTTGGTATTTTATTCGAATAGTTGAATAATTCGAATAGTCGAATATTCGAATACCTATTCGAATAGTTGAATATTCGAATAGTTGAATATTCGAATAGTCGAATAGTCGAATATTCGAATAGTCGAATATTCGAATAGTCGAATATTTGAATAGTCGAATATTCGAATATTCGAATAGTCGAATAGTCGAATAGTCGAATATTCGAATAGTCGAATATTCGAATAGTCGAATATTCGAATAGTCGAATAGTCGAATAGTTGAATAGTCGAATAGTCGAATATTCGAATAGTCGAATATTCGAATAGTCGAATATTCGAATAGTCGAATATTCGAATAGTCGAATATTTGAATATGTAGTCAAAAAGTCGAATATTCGAATAGTCTAATATTCCAATAGTCAAATATTGATAGAGGACCTAATTAAGAGAACCAAATGGGACTTAAAAAATGACGTTTTTCGACTAACAATCATTCTTGATAAAAGTTTCTACTTCCCGCAAAAGAACGTTCTACGACGAAGCGAATTTTTGATTTTTTATGCAGAGTCTTAGTCAGAAAAACTAAAATAATTTAGATGTTTTCTAAATGGCAAATTTACAGAGGGTTAAATCTACATTACGAACAAAAATGCATTGTATTAATTGAAAGCTGATTTTCACCGAAAACACGTCGTATATTGTATCATTCAAATTCAAATATTGAAACAATTGAAATTTCAAATTGTTCAAATCAAAAAGTGAGTAATTGCATTGTTAAATAGACCAATATTCGAATAGTCGAATATTCGAATAGTCGAATATTCGAATAGTCGAATATTCGAATATTAGAATATTCGAATAGTCGAGTAGTCGAATATTCGAATAGTCGAATATTCGAATAGTCATAGTCGAATATTCGAATAGTCGAATATTCGAATAGTCGAATTTGCGAACGAACAAAAAAGTCGAATTTAGAATAGTCGAATAGTCGACTATTCGAATTATTCGAATACAATTCCAAGCCCTAGTAGGTACTAGCTGCGCCGCGGGGAACCTAATGCCATAGTTGCCGTCTCATTTGTTGCACTAATATACCTCACGGGTATGTGTAGCATTCGGCAAAACATACGGGCGAGAGGGGGTTGAATTCACGGATATGCTGTGGGGTGTTGGTACAATGTAGTTTCGATATTGGATCAAGCCCAAAAGGGACACGGAACAGCTGAATGCTCTCTTTGGATAATTCGGATTTGTGTCTTACAGATGTAGAAGACAATACCAATATCAACATTTAGCTTCTTGGACATAAGTTGTCTCCAGAACATTAACAGCTGAATAATTTTTTTTGTTTTGTGTGTTTCAGATGAAGATAACATCATCAATAAGGCAGCTTCCTGGACATAAGTTGGTCTTTCCATCAGAACATTGAAAACATTTTAAAAAAGGTTGCTGGATATCGGAAGCTGAATAAATAGTGGTGATTTCTAACATAAAACATTTAAATTTTCACTAACATAAAGTTGTTTTTTCCAGGCATCCCTTGATGGAACTGAATGCAAGGATCCAAACTCTTATTACTTTTCTCTTTCAGGTGAAATTACATATGTGTCAATTCCCGAAAAACAGTTCATGATTCGACTGAATCTTCAAAGCAGGGAAGCCCCGGGGGAGCCTAATGCCATAGTGGCCTGGACCTCATTTGTGACACTAATATACACCGTAATTATGGTAAGTGTTTGCAGTGGTGCCTTCCTAGCTGAGAAGTGAAGGTTGAATTAATGGATAGTTGACGGTCTTGGTTGTACAAGTGTAATTTCAAAGTGCATTAGGCCTAATGGGGAAAGCACTTTAAAAAAAAACGCACCGACAGCTCGTACCTCTAGGGTGGTGTGGAAACTGGGCTTAAAGTTACAATTATTGACAAACGTAATAAGGTAACTTATTGAAAAAAAAAACTTCCCTTATTAAAATTATAAACTTTTTGTTACAGGGCAGCGTTAATCTTAAATCTGCAAGACCTGTGACTAGAATCCAGAATTATATGAAGTCATGGCAAAAACTTTAAAAAAACCTGGTTAAATTTTACTGTTTATTGTCAAGTTTTTTTCATTTTGAACACTGGAATCAAGAGCCAGATCAATTTCCAAATTGGGGAGAAAATTGCTTTTCAATGTTTCAAGTTTGAGTTAATTTTTCCAGAAAAAAAATATCTCAAAACAACTTCCAACTCCAGAGAGAAAATTCATGTTTGGAAAATTTGTTTTCGTGATTTTTATATAGCTTTTTTGATCTATTTTGGCTATGGGAGTTGTGTTTTTGAGTAATTAATGGGCATTTAACACGAGTTTCCAGACTATGAAAATCGAAATCTGAAATTTTCCATCAATTTTTGTCTATTACAGGCTCTTGAAACTCCATATACTAAATTATTCTCAGATTTGAAGCAGAAATCTATAAAAAAAGGGACTCAGAAAAATTGATAAATCACCCCAAGTCGCTCTCTCCTTCTTCTTCTGCAAACATAATCAAAACTTTTGTCCGATGACTCAGATTTGAAGCCGAAATCTATAAAAAAGGCATTCAGAAAAATTGAAAAATTGATATATCACCCCAAATTGCTTAACACGATTTTATCTCAACTATAAGTGCAAATGGGCTGAAATTTTCAGGGATAATAGTCCCTTCAGTGGGATAAGATTCAGTGAAAATTTCAGCTTTCAATCTATAATAGAAAAAAAGTTATGTCCTTTCAAAATTTTCCAAAATCTATATCATAACCCACATAGCATTAAAGGAACATTCACATGCTGAGTATATGCGCTCAGTGTTCCTTAAAGGACATTCTTTAAAGTATATGCTTAGCATGTGCTTACTATATATATTTTAGGAATGTTCTTTTCAGTAAATGTATAGCATATGATAAATATTGTTCGTCGATTTTAATCTGATACTCGGACGGAATGTGAGCTGGTGGCTCCCTACATTAGAATGCCAATGGTTACCTTACGTCACACCTGTTTTTGCCATATGAAACACCCTCTCGCACCTCATACCGCAAGTATCAGTTAAAAATCGACAAACAATATATACCAATTGAAATATTCCTTAGCGCACATGCTGAGCATATTCGGGAAAGGAACATAAAAAGTACACTTACTTCAAGTATATTCGAAGTATATGCCAGGTACATACATCCGAAAAAGCATATTTAAAATAAAACAAAAATTAGATATTATCCCATCAAAAACTGAAATAAGTAATTATTTCAATAGATTTTATGAAAATGTAAGTAATAATTATTATCATATTAATATGAATTTTAACCGTACAGATATTCTCTCGAGTACAATCGTAACATGTGTTAAGAATATTCTAAAAGTGTATTCTCTCTAACACACCTACCGCGTCAATTCGCGCAGGTGCAAACAGCGCTTATAAAATTTATTGAATGATGGGAAATCCTCGATTTTTAATTTAATAAGAAATGCCTCCTCGCTAGACTCAGATATATTTTAATCTCATAATAAAATACCATTCGCGATATTGGAACATAGGCTACGTTCCAGTTTCCAATCGCTGTCAACTGTCACGCTGCGCTCGCGCTTTTTAACACGCTTATACAGTCTCGTTTTGTCCTCGCCAGAGTGTGGGCGGTTGGTTTAAGGAGCTCAAAGAGCTTCACCGGGTGCCGGGTGGTGCACTAGAGGCGTGTAGAGACCAAATTTTGGCTCACCTCCGCGAGTAATAACCGAGATTCATCGCCATCCGTGGATTTGTTTGCGTCTTTTTGACTAAGCCGGCTTAGATTCCTAGATAAACAGAGGGTTCACGCGTGGTTACGTTGGCAAAATGGCGGCCAGAGTCTGTGACTCGTGAAAACGCTGTTTGTTTTGACAGAAAAAGGTTATATCCGGTTTCAGCGATTGATCTAGGCAAATCCTGGATGTGCCTTTCACATTAAGAAAAATTGAAGATAGAAGAAAAGAGTGAAACAAATAGGGGACCTATGATATGGCCTAGAGCCAGACAACATCAGGGTCGCCACGAAATCGTGCTGGCAAATTGCCTCAGTAGCAGCGCCATTAAAACAAGCAAGCAAGCAACACGCTTATATTAGCTTCACCTGTATGTTTGTATGTTTGTAAGTAACATTGAAAATTTTTATCACACGGACACATAGGAATGCGTGCGACTTTTGGACTCTTGGGAAGTGTATGAACAAGAACCTGGAACAAGCCAAGTGAGCTAGAACAAGTCGGGCAAGTGTTTGGAAGAAGTCCAGGTCCAGAGAGGTCAGGAAAGGACTGGATAAGGTCTGGAGCAGTCTGTACAAGTCTGGATAAATCTGGATAAAGCCTGGAAAAGTCTGGAAAATGTCTGGAAAAGTCTGGAAATCTCTGGGAACATCTGGAAAGAGCCTGGAAATTCCTGGAAAGGGTCGGAAAAATTCAGCCAAAGGTCCCAAAAGACCTGGGGATTATTTTCCAGAATCCGGACCAGTCTGTATAAGTCTGGATAAGGTCTGGATAAATCTGGATGAAGTCTGGTAAACTCTGGAAAGCTCTGGATAAGTCTGGATAATGTCTGGAAAAGTCTGGAAAAGGCCTGGAAACTTCTTGAAAGGGTCGGAAAAATTCTGGAAAAGGTCCGAAAAGACGCTGGATAAATCTGGGATAAGTCTGTAAAACTCTGGACAAGTCTGGATATTGTCTGGAAAAGTCTGGAAATCTCTGGAAACGTCTGGAAAAGGCCTGGAAACTTCTTGAAAGGGTCGGAAAAATTCTGGAAAAGGTCCGAAAAGACGCTGGATAAATTTGAGAGAAGTCTGTAAAACTCTGGATATTGTCTGGAAAAGTCTGGAAATCTTTGGAAACGTCTGGAAAAGGCCTGGAAACTTCTTGAAAGGGTCGGAAAAATTCTGGAAAAGGTCCCAAAAGACCTGGGGATCCAGATCCGGATTCCAGAATCTGGATCAGTCTGAAAAAGTCTGGAAAAATCTGGATGAAATCTGGAAAACTCAGGAAAGCTCTGAATAAGTTTGGATAATGTCTGCAAAAGTCTGGAAATCTCTGGGGCGAATTCAGGAATGAACCACTGAGTGCGAGTGTGATACCGGGGCGACGCACTAGCCGTTCATAAATGCTATAGGCACACCGAGTGCGCGCACTCTGTGCCGTTCAGAAAGTACTTCGGGCACACTCAGGTGTCGCACCGGTCGCATGGAGGTAAGTAACACCCTGTTTAGCATTCGGCAATCCGTTCAACAACGGTTCGGTTTTTTAAATGTAACACCCGTGGTTGCATGGATGTGCGCTTTATTGAGTGTTACTTACCCTCGGTATTAGATAAGCCTATTTACTATTACCATCTTGTAGATAATTATTTTAGGGCATTGAAATTTTAAAACATGAGTATATAAGTGCAAAATATAATAATTAATATTGTTATATTAATATAAATTATACTGTACGTTCGTAATGTAGCAGATAAAAACTATAAAAGGGTGAATATTTTTCTAAACACCTCAGACACTAATTTTAATTTAGGAGAACATCTTTTTCACTATTTTTATAGTTGTAAAACATCCAAAAAGAAGGCCAGGTTTCACATTTTTAAATAACACACTGTATATGACCTATTTTTATTTTTTTTTTTTTTTTAAATAACAAGGAATTTTATAATATATAGGGTGGGCGCAAAAAAACCGAAATTTTGTTTTTGAGCTGTAATTTTTTTTGTTGTTGACTAGTTTTTGAGATACAGGCTGCTTTCTTTTACGAACATAACAGATATAGACTACAAAAGATTCAGAATAATTGTACGATATATATTGAATGTAAATAGACGAGAACATGTTAACTCTTTACATTACTGACAGTGAAATGCTCAAGATGAAGGAAAGAAGATTTTTACATTTCGCAGTTTTGATACAAGATATTATTTAGAACAATTGCCCAGAATATCTCGCCGAACTATTGGTGAGGCTTAGTGACATTCATACCAGGTCAACGAGGAACATAGATACTTTCGAAAAGCTATTACATTTTACTGAATTTATGTATACATGATACCAAAAGGAAATACAAAAAGTAGGATCTGCAAGAATTAACGAGCGAATAAATAAAATACAGAAAGTTTGAAACATAAAAAACTAATAATATTATATCTACCTATACTATGTATCTAATAAAGGCATTACGCATTACTTTTTAATATTATGTGAATGCAAATCTGTCTAGGAGTCTAGGGAAGTAACAACCGATAAAGAAACTCTCCGTTGCGATATCGGGTGTTACTTTCAAATTTGCGAACGTGAGCCAAATTGGTGTTACTTACCTCCATGCGCACCGGTCACACCATCATTTTTTGATTGTGTCTTTGTGTCAACAATGTCAACCATTCCTCCCATAATCTCAATAATCCCACAAAATATAAACAAAACACAAATAAGAATTAAAGTTTTTTCTTCAAAATAAAAAAATGAACAACAAAATAATACATCGAACTAAAAAGTGACAAATAAATATATGTAGTTTAAAGAAACTAAAAAACACGCTTTTAAAGTAAATTGAACTAAGAAGTGAAAAATAATTTTTAATATAAACAGAAAATATTAATGAACAAAAAATATTAGAATTATTGTGAAAAAAGCGTGGGGTGCTCAATGTACGAGAAATGTGGAACAAAGCACCCCACGCTTTTTTCACAATAATTCTAATATTTTTTGTTCATTAATATTTTCTGTTTACCTATATTAAAAATTATTTTTCACTTTTTAGTTCAATTTACTATAAAAGCGTGTTTTTTAGTTTCTTTAAACTATTTCTTCTCAGTTGACACGTTGACAGTTGCCAACCTAACCTATAAACTACAGGCTCTTCATTTCACATCAAATATTTACATTTTAATCATTGAAATTTTCTCAATTTAAGATTTCCTTTCTTTCTAGTTTCTTTTCTGATTCTGGGTTATCTCGATTCTCAGTACGTTCGTGCTCGCGGCTTCGTCTGTTTTATCTTGTTCACAAAAGTCAAAAGTCTTTTGTGACAGTTAGTTGTGGCCTTTGTTTTTGTGTATGTTTTCAGTGATTTCTTTATTTTTTCCATTTTCTTTCACAGAAAAAACTGGAAGATAAGGTAAGTATAGTTGTTAATATTTTATTTCGATATTGTTTACCCCATATGTGAGAATGTAAATTAGGTTCATAATTATACTAATTAAAAATAATTCAGGAAAATCTTAGGCTTAAGACACTTATGGCTGCCTATTCCAGCAGTGAGAGAACCTCTTCCGCTAGTAATGTTGATCGGCGGCCACAAATTCCAGTCTAAATTGTGGTTTTCCCAAACATTGACACTCCTCCCAGGTTTGTATCCCATTCAAGCTCTTGAGCTTTGCTGTGGAAGAAAGAATTTCACATTCAAGTCTGCTGAAGGTGTTGCAAATTTTATTCATTCCATACATTAGGCCTGTTCGCAGAACAATCACAAACCAGTCAGAGTGAATCTCATTGGTTGAAAATAGTTTTCTAGCTGTTTCTGATTGTTTTCAACCAATGAAATTTGCTCTGACTGGTTTGTGATTGCTGTGCGAACAGGCCTAATATTTACACACTTCATATTTTTTGTAATATTGAAAGCTTATTTAAATATATGTTCATATGAGTTTGTTAACATTTTATTTTTAGCCTAATTTCCAATTATAATTATTTGTTCCTGAGTGTGAAAAGACAGTTCTTTCGCTAGGACAAAAGGTGTCCCAGCAAAAGAAGAAAGGTGTAGTTGAGGATATTATAAGCACATACCTAACATATGTTACGGTGGGTCTGTAACATATACTCAGGATGTACTGTGGATGTGCGCAATGCTTTTTTGGAACATATCTAGCATATACTTTTCCTTGTCTGGGATATTCTGTACATGTGCTAAGCATGTAAATTGCTATGTGGGAAGGTAGCTACCTTCTTACTAATACGATGAAATTTCTAGTACGTTCGGCTATAGATATCTAGCTGTTTTTTTTGGAATTGGTTCAAAACCTGTTCAAAACGGTTTGAAGCAGTGTATATTCTTGCGATATGTCACATCAAAATTTTTTCAAACTGTTTCGACATACAATCCAATCCACCATATCCAATCCTCGTTTTAAAACCAATTTCTCGCGCCGAGAAGTTATGACGTACCTATATGACACTTTCTTGAACCAGTTTTGAAAAACGTTTTTTCTACTTGCGTGCGCAAAGTAATCACTTTGCGCACTCATTTTTGTTACGCATAATTACCATAGTTATACTTGATTTTTCAATGTTTTGATGGTTTCTGAATAAGCTAATATTCATAATGAAGGGTTTTAGTTGAAATTAGCACTTAGTTAACATGATGTTTCCTATCAAAGGTGTCCAAATTGGACCAGCCTGTACTGCTAGGAATTTGTACAATTTTTGATATTTGAGAGACTCTCATAAAAATATTTTAGCTGATATTCTAGAAATTCCAGAAGATGTTAAAAGATTTTTAGGAATTTAATTTAAAAGACATTCTAAGGAATTCCAATAGATTTTAAACGATTTTTGAAGATTTTGATTTGATTGATTTTTCTAATATTGTAATAATTCAAAGTCTACTTTTTCAAGATACTCGTAGAAAAAATATTGTTCCTAACACTTGCGCAAAGTGTCTTTCCCGCACTCAAAGCTTATCCGAACTCCGCTTCGCGTCGTTAATCCATGATTAAAAATTCCAATTAAATTTAATCTCCGGGTAAATTCAAAGTTGGTGTCAAATGATAGTTCATGAAAATGTAAGATAGGAATGTGAAATTGGTTTTTCTCTTAAATTAACCGTTCAGGTTTTACAGCCTGTCAAAGTTGCAAAAATGTCAATTTTCTACTGTCAATAATTCCGAAACAGTTGAACTTAGGTATAGGGTATAACACATGAAATCTGCTCAGAATTTTACGTAGAATCAAAATATGTAATCACATACAGGGTATTCCATTTAAAATAGCGTTGTTGCCACTGGTTTAGAGTAGAAGCGGCAACACCGCATAAACAAAAATATTTTTAAAGTGTAGATCATGGCTGTTTACCCCGGTTGCCAAATTTTCAAAATGATCCACTTTTTAGTTCTCCATAAACGTCTAATACGCCATCCACCGTGGGACACCCTGTATACTCGTCTGGCAGACACACGCAACCGCCGAACCGCCAGAATAGGCTGGCTATTTTATACTTTTTAAATCAATAAAAGAATATTCCCTCAAAATTTCAGCCTATAACAGCTTTGCTTTCGTCACACTTGAGGGATTATGATGCAACCACGAGATCCCTGCCAGAATTTTACTTTCTTAATTGACCGATAATAAAACATTAGGTATTCAAAAAATTTCTAGCTTTGGGAAACGGGTTAGTCGAATGAACAGCTTGCTCTCCTCCTTCTAGTTATATCTTTCAATATTTTTTGTCTGTGAATCTGTGAGAACTGATTTAGGGACAGAAAATATGTGTGTTGCTCTCGATGGTTGCTCTATCACAAACCTATTTTTAATATTTACACTTGTACGCCAAAAAGCTTTAGTTCTTTTCACGTGAATCCGGTTTTGCTCCGGTTTAACTAACCGGGTTACATAACATAACGGTTAGAGAAATGACATACCGTTTTCTAACCCGGTTACAAAGTGACGTGATGGATACCTTCCACTCGAATTAGAGCGGTATGTTGCGGTTTGTTAAACCGGAGCCACGTGAAAAGGGTTTTTGGCTTTATAAGGCCAAGGCGACGTTCCGTAAGTTAACCAAGATTCTTGGTTTTTCCGGTTCCCGTTCCGTAACCTAACCACTCTCGAAATCTGGTTAGGTTATGAAACGCGGTTCCACACATAAACCGCATTATCAGGAACCAGACTGTCACCATAGACGAACCGCTCCATACCAATCGGTAACTATGGTTAAGATACGGAACGCCGCCTAAGTTGTATTACAGTCTATTTTTTCTCAAGATAGATTTAGACATTGTCAACTTTGAAAAATAAACAATGCCGCTTATTGGTCGCAAGATGCTATTTGCACGGCATGCATTGTAAAACTGATGTCAACCTGCAGGGACACCTCATTTCGCGACCAATCAGGGCCAAGCGTTATTGTTTATGTTTCAAAGTTTTCAATGTCAAAATCTATCTTGGGAAAAAATAGACCATAGTTGTATTCCTTTCACACCAGACGCGGGATTCTGTAACGGATAGGGATCGTTATCTCTATCGCTATGGCACTTGCTGTCTTTTTCTTTCTTTTCGAAATCAATAAAGAGGGAACGTCAATAGAGATAGCGAAAACGTCTCTATTCGTTATAGAATCCCAGCCCAGGTAGTCGATTCTCGAATTTGGTAGAAGTGAACGTTCCCCTAGAGGAGAAGTGAGAGATCACATCGCACGCTCGTTCTCTTGATGCCAAAGTTGTGATTCTCGAACGTATGGGATTATGATAGAATGAGAGAAAACTTGTCAAATAATAATGCGTTGTTGCCAACAGTAATATGTAGAATTAGCCACAATTTTGGTGCGTTAAAAGGACGAATGTCATGAGAAAGAAGAAAACCGGTATCCCTGCGTTTTTATTCTCATCAAATTTTCCACCATTCTATGTCGGTCATTATCATTTTCCATTCACTAAACAAAGATAGCTAACTCATCGGTAAAGTCCGATTAGAATAAAAACGAGGGGTTTGTTTTATTTGTGTTTTGGGACGTAATCTCATTCTTTGCTTATTTATTTACTGAAAATCAAATCATTAATCATTTTATTTACAATTTTTATTTTCGTGCTGTTTTGTTTATGTGGAAAATGAATTTGGAAAAATCAAGATGTTCACCTATAAATCATACTCAAAAATAAATGCTCATTGAATTTGTAAGGCAAAATGAGAAACTTCAAAGTGGAAAATTTACCTCCGATTTTACCACAGTTTTTAATGATGAAGTTCTAGTTGGAGTCCGTATAAAAGGTGTCAATAAATCAATTAAATTTCGAGCAAGATCTTTGCTTAATCTAAATAGTTTTATAAATTTATTATCCGTTAAATCAAAGGGATTTTCTCTTCTGTGAAATCTCCTTAAAGGCCTTTCTTCTTGCTCTTCTGCATCTAGTAGATCATTCAGTACAAGAATTCTTCCTATAACCGCAGCTTCCATGGTTTCCCACGTTTTCGTATTAGACCGTATTTTCCACTTCAACACAATATGCAAATGTACCAATTGGCAATTACTGCTAATAAATGATTTGCAAAACAAACAAAAAAATAGACACTTTTTGCACCCCTTAAAATAACAGCAGTTTTTGGATCAAGTATGGTTAACTTTATCGGCGATAACGATTACCACGACCTTCAAAATCAGAGATTTTGCATCGCCAAACGTTCACATATTTCCGTTATGTCTATTTTACCTCTGGGTCATGAACTGCGCCTGCGCCTTCGGA
This sequence comes from Ceutorhynchus assimilis, assembly GCA_917834065.1. Taxonomy (NCBI): domain Eukaryota; kingdom Metazoa; phylum Arthropoda; class Insecta; order Coleoptera; family Curculionidae; genus Ceutorhynchus; species Ceutorhynchus assimilis. Next base: position 22,639,419 of record OU892280.1, on the reverse strand, counting down.
TGTAAACCAATTTCATAACATCAAAATGATAATCCACACTTATTTGTATTTGTATTTTCTCAAATTTCAGATGATTTTAATTAATTATTTATTAAAACGGGATGACATCTATTCAATTTTCTTCAATGTGGCATCCATACAGTTTTACCATATCCATAGGTATAGCCAATGAACTATAGCTAAAAACTGGAATGCGCACACATTGCCATATCTGCCAAAAAAATGTAGCCATGAAAGACAGATGCCACAAAGGGGAATGTTGTTTTTTTCTGTTGCTCGCCGTCATATGACGTTTTCGAAAGTTTTGTCATATTTCCCTTCACAGGTTTCATCAATTGGAATACGTGTTGGAAGCAATTTTCGCCATTTAACATAATGAGTGCGACAAAAACAGGTATCCCCTCCGCAGCAGCCGCACTAGGCTTCACGTTCGTCCTTATGTGTTAGCATTCCAGTTTTTGGTTATAGTTCATTGGGTATAGCTATAAGCACAAGGTTATTCTTCCTTAAACAACGCCGCTCGTTGTGGTTGATAAGTACAACGAACATTTTTTAGCTACTGCGCATACTCAGTATAACGATAACCACAGCGGAATCGCAAAATAAGAAGTGCAAAAATTCTCTAACACCATGATGATGACTGTAAAATTGACAAAAAGCGCATGTTTGACGTTTGGTTCTCCCGAGAACAGACGTTCTCTTCAAAAAAAGTAGTAGAATAAAATTCTTTCAATTTTCATAGGAAGTGAACGGTCCCTAATTTCGAGAATACGTCGTAATAGATTTTAATAGAAACCACACGTACTTTTCCTATGAGAACAGGGATCACACGATTCGAGAATCGCCGTCCAGGAGGAGCTCCGGAACAGCTCCGGAGGTTTACGCGCTTATTCCTTTCGAAAAGTGTTTGTTGCATCACGCATCTGTTCTCTGCAAATCGGGGGTGACTGAACACCGGAGCGAGTAGCTCGAGTGTTTCAAACTCTTGAAAGGAATACAACTATTCAAGGCAAGAGCATATATCTAATCAAAGAATTGAATGTTGATGGTCTCAAATGAGACGGCTTGGTAGAAATTGGTGGATTAATTATTTTAAAGATCTGAGAGACAGAGGACACAGGCCTCTAAAATGATGGTTATCTGCTTCATGTCGAATATTTAAGGTTTTGCCACAGCATATACAAAAACAATCAGCAGGCTAACTCTCACGCGCATCTTTTCTGCGCACGCCGCCATTAGGGGATACCATTTTGTCATAACGCTGTCATTAAACGGCAGGGGCGCCGAAATTTCATTTTATTTGTTTATTTCTGACGGAACTCATAGACGTGCGGTGTAGAGCGAAATTTTAGTTATAATTTTCAAAGTGATTTTAGTATATTCGTGTTGTCATTTATGGTATTATCTGTTATCATTGTTGTATATTTAATAATAATAATAATAAATTAGTAATTATAACTATTATTATATGTAACTATGTAAGTAATAATAAATAAGTTTATTTAAAGCCAATACGACTCTGTGACACGAAAGAAAAAACCTAAATTATCGTTAATCAGACCCTGTCTCGTATCCCAAAATGGCCGCTAGTGACATCCCGACCATGAATTCCTTTATTACACGGGCTGTCAAGTTAGCCTGCTGATTGTTTTTGTATATGCTGTGGTTTTGCTATGCCGTTTTTTTTTTTTTTTTTTTTAAATCACATCGCAAATGCAAATAAAAACAATCCAACCGCGGATACCTAATGTTTAGGTTACCATTTACAATTTTCAACGATAACATCAATAACGGACTTCTTCCGTAGTAAATCAGAAATTCCGAGTTATGACGTAGTAAATCAGAAATTCCTAGTTATGACGTAGTAAATCAGAAATTCCGAGTTGTGACGACAGTACTAAGAACTCGGAAGACAGATTGCACGACCGGGTTTCCGTAGAATAGCAGGTTAATTACTGATAGTAAATTACCCGGTGAAATAAATAAACCGGTTTTTCAAATAACCGGCTTTTTTGGACATCCCTCCTTGCGTTCGGTATTTTGCTCAAAGAGTAGAGCGTGCCGAGCGGAGCTGTAATCACGTGACCAGCGAGCGAATGGAGCAGTCAATGAACTATAACCAAAAACTGGAATGCTCACACATATTGACGAACGTGAAGCCTAGTACCGCTGCTGCGGAGGGGATACCTGTTTTTGTCGCACTCATTATGTTAAATGGCGGAAATTGCTTCCAACACGTATTCCAATTGATGAAACCTGTGAAGGTAAATATGACAATACTTTCCAAAACGTCATATGTCAGCGAGCAGCAGAAAAAAACAACATTCCCCTTTGTGGCATCTGTCGACTTTCATGGCTACATTTTTTTGGCAGATATGGCAATGTGTTAAGGCTACCATATTTTTCTGATAAAAAAACGGGACATTTTTATGAAGTAAATTTTTCATGTTATTATAGAAAAAATAGCGCCGCAGGCAATTTTTTTTTTTGGGACTACGCCCATAGGACGATCCCACGGATAATACACACTACTACTACAGAATAGCCTATCCTCATAAGGCCTATGTAGTAGAACAAATCTGAAGCCCCCTACCCCACCAAATCACCGTTTGTGACGTAGGCAGCATGTCGTTTTTTGCCTAGACGTAGGCTGTTTGCACCACAGGTTATGATTCCACGGGCTTTTGCTTTATGCATACTTGGTTTTACTACATTAATTAACATTTTAAAACAACTATTTTTCAGATCTCGTTCGCACCTTCCTATTTCCCTATTATGTTAATCAAAATTAAAATTCTAAACTACGACTGCTGGCGCAAACAGCTGACGTCGCTGACGACTTAATTGATGACGTTGGCAATGGTGATACACCAATATGGCGGGGATTACCAAAAACGAGGCCGATAGCAATCCTTTAAGTGGCGTGTATGGTCATGGTCCTTGGGCCAAACTCGCCAAATTCTACACTGTCAAATGTCAAATGCTATCGAATAACTACCACTACCACGTTGCGAATGTTGCGATTTGCTGAGACTACAGGTGAGGCGCAAAAATCGATTTATTTATGCCACCGCAGAGACTGGTAATGAGACGCAAAAATCCAATTATTTTACGCTTTTTAAAATATCAGAGAATACGGGACATTTACGCGTCCCGACAACAAATTTGGGGACGCGGGACATGGACCTTGAAATAAGGGACTGTCCCGTATAATACGGGACGTATGGCAGGCTTACAATGTGTACGCATTCCAGTTTTTGAATATAGTTCATTGGGAGCAGTTGAACGCTGTATCAGAAATGTTAATAACCGAACGCGAATGAGCTTACACCGAGTACACTTTTCAAATAAACGAACGGTAAATTCAAGCTCGGAGTCAAAATATCGAACGCACGGCCTGTTCGTTGTAGTTTTCACTTGTCATTAAAGTTGTATGACGTATGAAGTATGGCCGTCCAGCAGTTTTCCTGTGAAAATTGAAGGTTAACCTCGTTGGACGAAAACCGAAGAGTGTTTTTCTACAAGAAGAATTCGTCGTCTTTTTTTTGCTATATTTTAGCCACGGAAAAATGGACGTTGAAAGCGATCCTTCAGCGATAACAATAGTAGTGGAGGAAGAGGATGGGGCCGTTGCTGTTCCAAACGCCCAAGAAGAGTACCACGATTATCAAGTGCTTGAGGAAATCCAGATCGAGAAAGTGGAAGCAGAAGAATCTGCTGATGAAGATGAGGAGGGAATCTTTGATTGCAAATATTGCAAATTTCAAACTAAAAATATCGAAGAATTGGATGAACACATTATTGGTCATGAAGAAATTGAAGAAGAAGAAAGTGCTGAGGAGGATGGTGGTGATCTACCAGAACAAGAGAAATCAGAAAATGCAACTGAATTTGTAAGTGTTTTTGTTAATATTCAAATTAGTATTTACCCTGGTATTTACCTAAAAAGTGCGGCAACCGAGGGGTGTTTCACTCATGCAATAGATGTACAAATATCATACATTCATGTTTATGCAGTCCACACATTCTTCTGTAGTCCATACATTCTCATGCAGTCATAATACAGTCGCTTGCAATCGTTATAAACTCTGTGCAGTCCGAGGTGCAGTCACATGCAGTATCGTACATTTCATATACACTCGCGAAAAATCATAAGTAGTCGCTGCGAGTAGAGCCTGCAATCTTGTTAGAAATTGCTTAAAAGTCATTGCAGTCAACTATCATCTTTGATACAGTGCAGTCAAATACAGTAGGTGTACAAAATTTAGTGGGTGAAACACCCCTCGGTGATAACTTTACCGTACACAACAACAATTGTGCGGTAAACGCACTTTCAGGGTGTTTGAGTAGAAAACTTTACATATGCGCATCTACATCTTCAAAAAACCGGCAATCGAAAATGAATGGATTTTTGATTGTAAATACCAATCCATGTCACCTCACACTATGTGGTAAAGTCGAGAGTAAAGTGCTACATTCCACAGTGTATATAATATACAGTTCACTGCATAGTGTGCGGTAAGGAAGATTACAAGTGTGTGGTAAAGTAGGCTTTGTTATTTATAATCAAAAATCGCTTCATTTACCTAATTGGACACGGAACATTGTTAGTGGAAGGATACACAAAGTATAAACCTCAGTATAAGAGCAAAATTTAATTTGAAATAAAAAGTTCCAAGAGGTGACATTATTTTGAAATTTCCACATAAATTTCTTCAATAACTAATTCTTAATTGGATTTTCAAGGAAAGCCATCCCTTTGGGGAAGATATGGCACCTTTGGAAAGCTAATAAGTGGTATAAATTCACTGTTCTAGGACCAAAGGAAAAGACTAATCCAGTTTGATATGACTCTTAAAAAAGTTTGTTTCATATTCAAATTTCAAGTATTTTATTTTAGGCCATTCGACTTATGATACTTTCTTGAAAAGCTCAATTAGTTCATAAACTGACGATTGTAGGACTTAAATAAATAAATTGTTGTTCCCGGGGGGCGGTTAACTCTGTTAAATCGGTGTACAAATGGACTTAAATCACTTTAAATCCCTTATTAAATCACATAAATCATCTTGTTTTGCTCTAAATCAGATTAAATGAGGTCAAATACCTTTAAATCGTTTTAAATCCCTTCAAATCTCTTTAAATCCCTTCAAATCTTTTTAAATCCCTCTCAAATCCTTTTAAATCAATTAAATCCCTAAAAATCTGAGATCCGGAACAATTTAAATTCCTAAATAAATTTCCCTAAATCACCTTAGTTTTTTCATAAATCATATCAAATCATGTTAAATCAGGTTAGATCAATTTAAATTTTCTTAAATCTCTTAAAATCCCTTTAAATCTTTTTAAATCTAGTTAAATCTGTATAAATTCCCTAAATCTTTCTATATCTCGTTAAATCTCTTCAAATCCTTTTAAATCTTCATAAATCTCCATTTCTGTATGTTAGGCAAAATGGAGTGTACCCGTTTTTGGTATCATATGGGGCAATGCTAAACAGTTTCCATATAAAATCCCTTGTACAAAGAAGAAATGAACAAGCTGTGATATTCATATACTATATAGTCAATAATATAAAGTACAAACATTGTAATTTTATAAATTTTATGGTACCTAAAATTAACTTAAGGATTCTTAGCATAGATATTTTTAAAACTAGTCAGTATAAACTGTCTCCTCTAAATAAAATGATGGAACAGTGCAATATCGTATACAGGGAAAAGCCATTTGATATATTCAACACTAGCCTCTCTCAGTTAATTGGTTTAATATCTTAATGTGTGATTGTGTAATGTTTCCTTGTTAGAATTAGAAGAATTTTATCTATTTATTGTATGTGTCTTTTATATTAGTTGTAAGTTCTTGTTTATTGTTTTTTCTACTCTCTTTGTTCTTTTGCCCTCGATTTTACCTTTGCTTGTAATTACCTTTACGGTGTTTGTGAAGATGTATCAATAAATAAAAAATAAATAAATAAATCATTTCAAATCGATAAAGAAAACGGTTAAAATCCCGCGTAAACTTTGGGCGACTCCAACTTGACAAACCTCGAGGTGCAATTGCTTATATTCGTTTGCGACTTGCACATGTGTGTTTTTTCAAGTCTCTCTTCAAGTTTTTTGTGAATTCAAATTCAAGTTTTAATTAATTAATTACATTGTGTACCAAGCGAGGTACCAAGACTAGCTGACTTTGGTGGCACTTTTAGAACTGATAAGGTGTTCTAATTCAGGCTTAATGGCCATCGTAAGTTGGAATTTCTTCCTAAGAAAAAGGAAGAAATTCCAACTTACGACGGCCATTGAGCCCGAATGAAAACACCTTATCAATAAACCTGGGCGCAAAACCCTCACAAACTTTATCACTTTAAAACTTTTTTTTTATTAGTTCAACATTTAAATTGGACCGAGAATTGGACTTTTATGAGAGCGAATGTACCTATTAGCACTAAAATATCTGGTTATTAGATACATTTTATCTTCTCAGGATTAAATTATTTACCTTGAATCATCCCAAGTTATATCAGTTCAAGTCATTAAAAAAATCTTAAATCCATTTAAATCTTCTTAAATCAGGTTAAATTTTCCTAAATCAGGTTAAATCTTCCTAAATCAGCTTAAATCTTTTTAAGTGATCCAATAAATCTTCAAATTACCTTAAATCACCTTAAATCAGTTAAGGTTTGAATAAAAATCTCTTAAATCTGATCAAATCTGTTAAATTAGTTAAAATCAAGAGTGATTTTAAATCGGTGTACACATTTTGAGGAAGTTGACCGCCCCCCGGTTGTTCCCTATTATATTCAAAATTCTAAACTTCCATTTCTACCATTTTGTAACAGTATCAACTTTAACATCAGCTCTACAAATTTTTGCATCTGCCAAATACTGCTTTGAATTTTTCCAAATTCCAGCTACAAATTTCTTTGATTCACAAATAATTGACTTCATGGAAACTAGGAAACTACCGAGGAAACTACATTATATGCTAGTTTCTGACATGCGAAAAATAAATTGATGGTAACAATTATGTCTTATTTGTTTCAGCCAATTCCCCAAGAGCACCAAAAATACCCAACATTTTATGAGGAATTCAGAAACAAACCAGTAAAAAACATATTCGCCTGCCCATTTTGTGGCTATCAATCGATGAAAAAATTGGATATGAATCAGCATATAAGAGACCATAGATCGCCTGTAGAGCTTCCTGTTTATAGTTGCTCAGAGTGCTTCTACACAACTTTCAGAAAATTTGATATGCCCAAGCATTTGCTTACCCATTGCGACAATTATCCCAAATACGAATGCAAGGAATGCCCCTATGCAACTAAAAGAAAAAGCGATTTAAATAAGCATATAATTGGCCATACTACCAAGACTCTTAGTAAGCGATTATTCCCTTGCCATATGTGCTCGTACTCCACAACAAGACGAGGTGATTTAAAGAGGCATTTATTAAGCCACCAAGTTAACAAATCCCTTTTTATTTTCAATTGCACCGAGTGTGGTTACTCTGCCAAAAGATTAAATGATTTAAACAAACACATGGCTCTTCATTGCGACAGAACAGTAGAAGGCATTCTGAAATGCCCTAAATGTGACTATGCTACTATTAAAGCTAGCCCATTTGCACGACACATTCTGAGTCAATGTCAAACCAGGGAATCACCAGAAGCTTATCAGACTGAGCAAACAAATGAGAATTTGGAACAAGATGTGGACAAGTGTAATGGGTCACAGGAAAAAGATCTGTCACAGCATTTGGATGAATATATTGTAGAAGATGATGGGGCTAGTCATGTAGTGGAAATAGTTGAAGAGAATTACGAAAACGACGCAGTTGTTGTTCTAGAACAATTTGAGAGTTAATTAAGACGCTTATAGTAGATTATTAAACTTACCAAAAAAATATAATTTTAAATAAAACTTTAAAATATATCTTCACATAAATCATTTTATTACCTACATTATAAATATAAAATCACATTGAATTACTACATAATCGAGAAATGTTATCGAAAAAAAGGCAAAATTATTTAAAATATTTCAATGAACAAAATAATAATATTTTGTAATTGAAACTATTCTAGACAAATTAGGTTAATATCTCTAGACTCCATACAATAAAATAGGTAATAGATTCATACTTATATCTAACAATTGTTTAGATTTTTTTTAAAAAGTGGAAAACTTAGCCTATACATAAAATGGATAACAATTTTTGTATACACCATAAAAATATTCCTTTACAGGAATGTGTTGGGTTGGGTGATTGTTATGGTTGAGTCTTTGGCACTTTTTTTTTCAATAAAAATAGATGACCACTTTACCGTTAATTCCACGACATCACAAAGAAACTGATGAAGGTGTACCAATACACTTGGTATTGATAGAAATTTTATGGATGAGAATTTCTTTTTCTCTGATTACATTTGAAGCTGCTTTGAGATGTCCTGAATTGAGCCCTCAACTTGTGTATCCACTGTGCATATCCAAAATAATGTCTCTTTTATCAAAATTTAAAATCTACCTATTTTCTAATGATGTAATTTTTTCTAAAGAATTACATAAACCACAAGTAACATGAAATTGTATTTTGTCACTAACATTCAGAAAAGTACCTCCGTGCATTGGTAAAATTAATTTGTTGTGCTTAAATAAAACATAAATCAGGTTACTTGTAGTCGTCAATAAATAAACATCTACACTAATAAAAATATATTTATAAATCCTGATTATATAAATATAGATTTCTTTGGCTGATTATAAAATGGTATAAAATCTAGATCTATGATAGTTAAGAATTTGCTTCTGGCGGAGGCAGTGGGGCATTTTCTTCATAAATCATCATTAAAGAACTGAAAGATCGATTCTTTTTCTGCAAAAAAAAAAACTTTAAGTAAAACTTCTAAGAGTGAAACGATTTTTGAATGTTTTGTTGCATATACAAATAATAACTTACTTGGTTTGATATGTGTTGGTTAGTTGGATTTTCATCGCTACTGCTACTACTTGACGAAGAACCTTCTTCTAGAGTTAAAGCCTTCGATAAGCCTTCCAGTTCCATTTCAATGTAGAGCTGGTGCAGTTGGTCGTTTACCATCATAGGCTGTTCGGAACTTTTCAATTTGTCCATATCCTTTTTCAATATGTCTTCTAGATTTTGCACAGCCACCTGGTATCTGTAGATTAAATCTGGAGAAACTGATACCGATTCCACCCAGGGTGGATCCTTTTTCCTCATTGGGTAAGTTTTGCGTTGCTGCTTGAACATTTCCTATAAATTAATTTTTTTTATTAATTTTAGCTGATAATTGAGGAAGTTGTATTATTTACATCATCAGTCCTATTGGTATTGGTGTTATTGTTCGAGGTAGTATCATAATTTGAGCCAGATTCAGTTTTCAATAAAGAAGAATAAGAACTAGAATAGCAGCTACTTTCTTCGTCCATACGTTTGCTTCTGTAACAATTATTCGGCTGTAATGGTTGCTTTGGAGTTTCCATTGTCTGTAAAAAAAATAATAAGTTTGTTACTACTTGGGTAAGTGTAAACATTGAAAGGTGAATTATTCTATCTATAGGGTTGATTTGATGATGCATGCAATGATGAAAAGTGTTTTATTTACAATCATACATGTAATGTTGACTTTACTGACTTTTAAAAAGTTCGAAAATGTCACTTTTTTGACTTTTACTTTCGGCCCACGGGTCAAAAGTTTACTTTCGACCCGTGGGCCGAAAGTAAATGAAATTGTTAATTATTTTATTTTTGAGTTTTAATCCAAATGAAAATTTCAAAATTCGAATGATTGTAAATAAAATAGTATACATACCTCGGTGAAAAGTTTCATTACTGTCTCGAGATTTCAGTTAGACCTCGGCTGCGCCTCGGTCTAACTTAAATCTCTCGACAGTAATGAAACACTTTCCACCTCGGTATGTAATATACTATTAAATGATAGCGTGTGGATTTTGGACTTGGACCTGTAGTATATTGTATATTCCTTAAAAATAAAATAGCGAATTCTATTAGTTCAGCACGTTTGCTCTTCGCAGATCTGACTGAATAGGCGATTAAACACTGTAATTTTTTTTTTGCCAATCGAATTTGCTATGGGTTGGTGTATATTTGAATGTCACTCAACGCTTATGTAAAAGGATTGATATTTACATACCATCTTAAATGAAATATTGGAAACCAGACATGAATTAATTATATAATAGTAGTTAAAAGTCTAGCAATTTTTGTTTTTTAAACCACTTTTTCTTCTGAGAATTATTGTGTGTAAAGAGTAAAAAAGGACCTTTATTTTGTATAAAATTGCTAAACTTTTGAACCGCTGAAGAATGCTTTATCGCTTAACAACCCTCTGCATTGGGGCAGTTTGCTATGATTAAAAAAATACTTATTAAAATGACCTTGACGTTAGCCTTAAACTGTTCTGCTTGGGTTTCACCATCCGGAGGGCTGACCAGGGGCGTATCAGGCGAACAGACCGATTGCAAACCCAAGTCCTTTCGTGAACATTCAGACAACGCCTAAAAAAATAAATCCAAGACAGGGTTGACTTGTATTTCAATCCAAATGAACAAAATACATATAACAATTTTAAAGACAAATTCAATGATAATAAACCACCCCTAAAAAACCTAACAAAACACATCTTTGGAATTCAAATTAAAAAATCATTTAAATTAAATCTAATTACAAATCGGACATAAACTAGTCCAAAATAAGCAATGTATCATTTTGTATGATAATATAAAAGAGATTTATTGAATTTTCCAAATTTTCAATATAATTTGTTAAAATATAAATTTACCTTATTGACGTAGACACTGGCAGAAGCTATAGAACCCATTCTACTACCAAGTTCAGCTTTGACAGAAGTCGCTTGCGACGATGGTCTGTCGCATTGCTGCATTGGTCTGGTAACATTTGATGGGCTTTTGCCAAATTGGTCTGATTGTTGCATTAGACCACTGTTGGACAGTCCTGGATTAGTTGGACATGGTGGACCCGACATAATCTTTGGACAAAATAATTCAAAGTTGTACAAAAAATGTTAAGCGAAACAATTTTAAATCTATAAAGGACATTAGAAAGTGAACATATTGAATCAGAACTCCATGTACACCGAGAGCCATAGTTGAGAAATCTTATTACGGTCCCTCTTGGGGTCACTTCCTGGGGTTTACATCGATCCCTTGTTTATTAATGATTTTTGTGCTTGTTTCCGATCAAGTAAAGTCTCGCTTTTCGCTGACGACATGAATATGTTTACACTTGAATAACTATAGTAGGTAATTTGTGCCTAATGCAATCAAAGCCTTCTAAAAATGAGTTTTGTAGGCGCGTCGGCGTTACAAGCTGAAATTTGCACAGAATGAAGGTTTTATAATATTAATTCAAAATCCCAAAGTAATACAAAATCAGAACAGGCAAAAGGGCAGTATATTTAAGAATTGAGATTATTGCATGAACGTATAGAATAGTAATTTATGACTGTTCTCAAAATTTGGACTAAAAGTCAACTTTGGGCTCAATTGCTCAAAAACTATTTGAGCTATTGAACTCAATTTTGCACAAATTTATAGAGAATTTAATGCTCTTTTGAATGGTGTATAACAGTATAATTTAATTCAATTTTCTCAAAATTTACCAAAGATATGTGCAATTAATTGTTCATCATGACCATGTCGAGATTTTGAAAATTTTCCAGAGCTAAAAACAGGATATTCTTTTTATTTTTGTTTCTGCTTGAAATGGCCATTTGAAATTGATGTCAGGGTTGTTTTCCATTAATTTCGACCCGCTCTATCGATTAATAAAGTCAAAATTGAGCAATACTGAAAAATAAAAAAATCGAGTTTTTCATAAGGGTAACCTCTTTGAATTCTGATTTCAAAATATTCAAACCTCAGTTGCCTGGTAACCGTTAAGCAAATTGCATTAAAATTCCCCTAATTTGTAGCTTTTATCAGGTCCTAAATGGCGTGTAATTTACAATATTCCCAGATCTATAGTTTTTGAGCAAAATGAGTTTGAAGTTTTTGACACATTTTGGACTAAAAGTCAAATTTGAGGCTCAATTGCTCAAAAACTATTTGATCTATCAAACTCAATTTTACACAGATTTATAGAGAATTTAATGGTCTTTCCAATGGTACATAATTTAGTCCAATTTGCTCAAAATTTACCAAAGATATGGGCAATTATTGTTCATGACCATGTCAGGAATTTGAAAATTTTCCAGAGCCAAAAATAGGATTTTCTTGTTATTTTTGTTTCTGCTTAAAGTGGCCATTTGGAATGGATGTCAGGGTTATTTTCCATCAATTTTGACCCGCTCTATCGGTTAATAAAGTCAAAATTAAGCACAACTGAAAAATAAAAATCGAGTTTTTCATAAGGGTACCCCCTTTGAACTCTGATTTCAAAATATTCAACCCTCAATTGCCCGGTAACCGTTAAGCAAATTGCATTAAAATTCCCAGAATTTGTAGCTTTTATCAGGTTCTAAATGGACTTTAATTTACAATATTTCCAGATGTATAGTTTTTGAGCAAATTGAGTTTGAAGTTTTTGACAAAATTTGACTGAAACTCAACTTTGAGGCTCAATTGCTAAAAAACTATTCGAGCTATTGAACTTAATTTTGCACAGATTTATAGATAATTTAATGCTCTTTCCAATGGTATATAATTCAATTCAATTTGCTCAAAATTTAACAAAGATATGGGCAATTGTTCACGACCATGTCAAGATTTTGAAAATTTTCCAGAGCCAAAAATGGGATTTTCTTTTTGTTTCTGCTTGAGATGGCCATTTGGAATTGATGTCAGGGTTGTTTTCCACTAATTTTCACCCACTCTATCGATTAACAAAGTCAAAATTGAGCAAAACTGGAAAGTGAAAAAATCGAGTTTTTCATAAGGGTAGGTACCGCTTTGAATTCTGATTTCAAAATATTCAAACCTCAACTGCTCGGTAACCGTTAAGCAAATTGCATTGAAATTACCAGAATTTGTAACTTTTATTAGGTCCTAAATGGCCTGTAATTTACAATATTTCCAGATCTATAGTTTTTGAGCAAATTGAGTTTGAAGTTTGACAAAATTTGGACTAAAAGTCAACTCTGAGGCTCAATTGCTCAAAAACGATTCGAGCTATGAAACTCAATTTTACACGGATTTATAGAGAATTTTATGGTCTTTCCAATGGTACATAATTTAGTCCAATTTGCTCAAAATTTACCAAAGATATGGGCAATTATTGTTCATGACCATGTCAAGAATTTGAAAATTTTCCAGAGTCAAAAATAGGATTTTCTTTTTATTTTTGTTTCTACTTAAAATGGCAATTTGGAATCGATGTCAGGGTTGTTTTCCACTAATTTTGACCTGCTCTATCGATTCATTTATCATGACGAAGCGTATGAGAACAGTCATAAATTAATATTCTATACATTCATGCAATAATCTCAATTTTCAAATATATTGCCCTTTTGCCCGTTCTGATATTGTATTACCTTGGAATTTTGAATTAACATAATAAAACCTTCATTCTGTGAAAATTTCAGCTTGTAACTCCGACGCGCCCACAAAAGTCAAAATATAATATGAGGAGCACTTTACTAAAATTAACCCAATCAAAAGCTGAGAATTGTGATTTTTAAAATTCAAGTTTTTAATATTCCAGGCACTTGATTGGCTCAGTTCTATATTGCAGAAATAATTCAATCAATCAAATTAAACCAGACAAAATCCAGAAATTTCCAAAACATGAATTGTTAAATTCAAAATCAATGTATCACTATTTCAAGCTCTAGATTGAATTAGTTTGATTGATTGAATTGCTGAAAATTGAATTCTGATTAAATCTTGATTACTTTGATTTGAACAAATCTAAATGAAACTACCTACATTCTTTCGCTTGCTACTTTCAACCAATTTTCAAATATAATACAATGCAACAGTTTATGCTTGAAGCAATTGACAGTAGTTTGGATATGGATATTTTTAACATAGTAATAAAAATAGTTACCTTTGGAGAAGCAATATTAGTCCCAAATTGACGTCCATCAATACCAATCGGTGTACCAGGATTTTGAGCAGGCATTGGAACTATCGGTACAGTCGGACACAGCATGGGTTGTGGCAAAAAGATTGGGTTGTAGTTGCAATATAGATTGGCTGGCATGTATTGGACTACATAGACAAAAGTATATTGTAAAAAATGCCTTTTTTCAAATATAGTAAAATCTACCTTGGAATCTTTCACTTGGTTCTACGTTGGTAGGCACAGGCCTGGGTTGAACGAATGTGGGCATATAATAAACTGGCAATATGCTTGGAGTGTTCGGTGTGAAACATGGCTGGGTGGAGGTTTGAGTAAACTGTGGCCAAATATTACCACTTGCCTGAAATAATTATCGTTATTAATAAAATGGTATTTGAAAAAAATTATAAAAATACTTACATTGAACAAATTATTTTCCGTTCTGTAAACTTTATTATTAGGAGGTTGTTTTTGTACAGTTTGAGTTATCATAGGATTGATTGTATTGGTTTGGTGGTTGTATTTGGAGAGTTTGTGGTAATCTTGCTTCCATGATATTGAACCGCTCCTTTTAACTCCTTGATTATGCTAATATAATAAAATGTTTGTTGAAAAATTGCCCGATTCAATATAATAATTATTTAAGTACCTCATTTGCAGGTTCATCTCTCAACCCGCTGTTGCCATATCTTTCCAATTTCTGATGGCATTTTTTGGTTTCGCGGCTCTTAACGTGGGATCGTTCTTTTTTGTGTTTTTGTATCATTATTTTTTCCATGTCCTCGTTGTGCCTGACCAATACTGAAGCAGTCAAATGCGGAGGCTTATAATCGTCGTTTGAGGTGTTGGTACCACTTGTGGTTCCGCTTTCCAAATTCGGATTACTGCCCGAACTTAGATTACCTGCGCTGCCGCAACCAGAAGCTCCACTGTTTTGAAGTGGTGACAAACATTTCCTAAAAAGATTGTTTTTACTTGGGGTTGATTTTTTTTAATAAATGGTTGAATTCTTTTGATTTTGAGCATATAAGAAGACGATGGTTTTATTATTTTTGCCTCTAGCAACTTACAGCTTCAAATTTCAAAGATGTCACATTACTTACTGTGTATTTGGTGCAATCGGACCACAATCCTGTCCATTTTTCCCATCGGTATCCATCATAACAATACTAGCCAAATTACTTTCATCAGAAGTTACTGTTGTTTTAGGATTACTTTGAAAAAATCTTGTAATATTTTCGTTGTAATTCAACTGGTTGTAGCTGGGCGGAGTTTCTGATGAGGATTTGCTGTCACAAAGATCGTGATGTGGAGAAATTTCGCCCAACATTACAGAATCTCTTTCAGAAATGCTCGGGTGTGCAGTGTCGATTTCTAATTTTGATGTGTGCATTAGTGATTCCATGAAATTTGCTAAATCTTTGCAACGTTTCGAGACTTCTTGTTTACCAACTTCCACTGGTCTAGGTTGCTCCTAAACAATAATATTATGTATAAAGTAATATTTAAATGCAAAAATAATTCACTTACCTTTGTAAGAAACTGTAAAATTTCCATTTGCAAAACTTTCCCTTGCTTTATAACATCTTCAGGGATTTTTTTGTACTCTTCATTGGTAGGTACATCGAAAACGTTTGGATTCAAAGGACCCTAAACAAAAATATGTCAAATTTCCAACTCACTCTAATATTTTCAAAATTTACCTGTAATACTTGATGCAAACTAATCACAAACTCTAATCGTCTGGACCAAGGATTAACAACGCTGGACCACTCAGTTTCAATCATGGCAAAACAGCCGTTTTGTACTAAAAACCTGTAAGGCTTACTTCGGTACACAGAACCATTTACTTGGCACGTATTCATCACTAGAATTCACAAAAATTGATTATTATAAGGCATTAGACTTGATTAGGACACTAGCGAGTTTCAGTTTCAGATTATGGCAAATGCAATTTTTTTTCTAGCTAAAAAATCTCAACTCAAAACTGTTATATGTGTAGTTATAGAATTAAATTGAGACTTACCAGATTTGTAAATTTCTTTAAGAAAAGGCATGTCTTCGGGATGATAAAAATCAAATACTGACTTTCCTAGCATGTCTTGAGGCAAAAATCCAAAACTGGCAACTACATCTGGATCAATATAGCTAAATATACAAGTAGCAGTATGACGCATACCCAATTTAGTGGTTGATGTTTTTGTTTCACCTGGAACTAAATATTATTTTGTAATAAAGAAATATGTACAAATATTTTGTAAAATATTACCTTTATAGGCACTAAAGACAGGCACTGCGATAATTACTAAAAAGAATCCATTGTTATGAGTTTCTGAAACTTCGGTTAACTGTTTCAGAGTAACAGTTAAATGAAAGGCTTGATAAGATGGCAATGATTCTTCTGCTTGGAGATTGGGATGTCTTTTAAGGCATACATACAAATAATTTCTTACATCTGAAAAATTTATAGTTGTTAATCGAATTAAATTTATATTTGAGCAAGTAAATTTACCTGTAACTTTTCCTTGAGAATCGACCAATGGCATACCCACGCTGGTGCTAACTTTGTTGGAAAACGTTTCTCGGTCTTTGGGATGGACAAAATCGATGAAAGAATGTCCCAACCACATGTCAGTCGGGAACCCTAAAACGGGAGTGAGGCTGGGTGTAGCATAAAGCACCACACCGTCGTACATGGAGATTACACAGCAGAAACCATCCTAATAATAATTTTGATGGATTAAGATTTTTGTTACAATTTGTGCATGCTTGTTTGGTTTGTTGTTTTCTTTTTCAAATCTAGTAGTTATACAGACTGGACCAGGTTACTAGACACAAAGGAAGAAAAACATTAGATGAACCAGGAGTAAAAATTCAAAAAAAAAATCAAGAGCCTGAAATAGGAAAAATTATAAAAATTCAAAAATTTGAATTGGAAGAGAAACATGTTCTTGCTAATATTTCCCTATTATTAAGTACTTAACTCATTTTATGACTTTCAATTTTTGTCTATTCCAGGCGCTAGGCTCTCTGAAATAATTCTGAGGTTTTCAAATTGTTTCAAAGTTTTTCAAAATGCTGCCTGAACGTGTTTTGGAACGTTCTAAATGGTTTATTGAAGTTCCAATGTGTTCTAACTTGGCTTGAAGAGTTCTGGAGCATTGTAGAAGTTCTAAATTGTTCTGACATAGTTTTAAGTATTTTAGAGCCCTATTGAAGCCAGTGTTGCCAGGTCATATTTTGTTTTGTCAGTAGATTAGCAGTCTAAATATCAGTAGAAATCAGTAAACAGATCCAGTTGCCTTGTTGAAGGGGTAAACCATTAGGGTATACTCAATTAATTATTTTAACTAGGTTTTTTTTTAAATCATCAAATCATTAGACTATGTATTAGACTATGAAAACTTGCATTAGAAAATCAAACACCAATACTACTTATGAGAAATAGTTTATCAAGATTAAGACACATGAGATATTCCTATTAAATATGCACTACCTATGGGATGCCCTGGTTCTATATTCTTGAAGAGTACAATTTCCCGATTCCCAAAACTATATAGTTTGTCTATATTTGGTTGAGCCGGCTCCAACATATTTGGTTCTAAAAATTGTAAAAATACTATCAGAGAAACCAAGTACCTACCTCAAATTTTACCTGCAGCTCTCACCTGTACAGGTAGGATGGTTCACAAAATCAGTATAGTAGGATAGTATGTTTACAATTTTTGGAGCCGAATATATGAGAGACTGTTCAATCAAATATAGACAAACTATATATTTTTGAAATCGGGGCATTGTGCTCTTCAAGAATATAGAATGAAATATAGGGCATCCAATTTGAAAAAAGCTGGAAGTATGCAAAATTTCACATTTCTGACATTCAAATTTTGTTTCTGACCATGGTTTCTGAAAATTCAGCCAAAACTGTACAACTTTTTGTATTTACACCTTTTTTCTATCTGTTAAGGTAAAGGAGGTAGGTGGAGTGTCAATATATAAAAAAACACCCTGTTCAAATAAGTGGATTATTGCGGATTTTATGGGTGGATTATTGCGGATTTTATGGGTGGATTATTGCGGATTTTATGGGTGGATTATTGCGGATTTTATGGGTGGATTATTGCGGATTTTATGGGTGGATTATTGCGGATTTTATGGGTGGACCTCTGCGGGACGAGCGCAGCGAGTTCCGCCGCCATCTACTCACCAATATACTGCTGAACTGTTCAAGTAAGACAGTCACCTGAACCATGTAGTTTTTAAACTCATGAGAATAACTCATATTTGAGTGAGTCAGATTAGTATCGTAATTAAACAACATATTGATGAATAGATGGCTGCGGAACTCGCTGCACTTGTCCCGCAGAGGTCCACCCATAAGTTCCGCAACAATTCACTCATTTCTACTTGAATAACTTGTCACAATATATTACTAGTTTGGTAAAGTAACATTACTAATTCCTGTTGAAAGGCGAATTGACAAGAAGTGGATAATCATAATCTTACAAATTCTGACTTTATATAGTAATAAGTTATTGTTCAAGTACAAATAAGTGGATTGTTGTGGATTTTATGGGTGGACCTCTGCGGGACGAGCGCAGCGAGTTCCGCAGCCATCTACTCTCCAATATACTGCTGAACTGTTCAAGTAAGACAGTCACTTGAACCATGTAGTTTTTAAACTAATGAGAATAACTCACATTTGAGTGAGTCAGGTTAGTCTCGTAATTAAACAACATATTGATGAATAGATGGCTGCGGAACAAGTTCCGCTTCACTCATTTGTACTTGAATAACTTGTCACAATATATTACTAGTTTGATAAAGTAACATTACTAATTCTTGTTGAAAGGCGAATTGACAAAAAGTGGATAATCTTACAAATTCTGACTTTATATAATAAGTTATTGTTCAAGTACAGAATGTTTTTTTATATATTGACACCCCACCTACAGCCGTCACCTTTAGAAGTAGAAGAAAGGTGTAGATACAAAAGTTGTACAGTATTGGCTAAATTTTTAGAATCCATGGTCAGAAACAAAAATTGAACGTCAGAAATGTGAAATGTTGCATGTTTTCAGCTTTTTTCAAATGGGAGTACCTATTGTTCGACAATTTTAATCTGATACTCGGAAGGAATGTGAGCTGGTGGCTTTGTACATTAGAACGCCAATGGTTATCTGACGTTGCACCTGTTTTTGCCATATGAAACACCCCCTCGCTCCTCATACGGAAAGTTTCAGTTTAAAATCGACGAACAATATGCAGTAGTCTAGTCTTATAAAAACAGGCTACAGTTAGTTGTACAGCATAACGCTATGTAACCAATTGACTAACCAACAACAACGCATGCCTTTACGCAACTGGCAAAGTCCTAACCCAAAGGTCGCGTATGAAATTATTGCTGTGACATTCTCATACAAGATTTTAATTTAAAAAAATGTCATAAAAAGCAGGTAAATAATGACAACGGCTTTTATCAGTAGAATTTACATTGATATCAGTAGACCAGTGGCGAAATCAGTAGATCTACTGATAAATCAATAATCCTGGCAACACTGATTGAAGCTCTAAAGTGTTCTAAATTGATTCAAAAGAGTTCTAAAAGGTTTCCAGTTCTAAATTGAATCCTAATTGTTCTAAAATAACTCTAAAGATTCTCAATTGTTCCAAAATGCTCCTGAAAATTCTTATTTGAATTTGAACTGTTTTGGATGCTTTATCAAAGGCCCAAAGTTCTACAGCAATGTGAGTCGCTCTTAGTGAATGCCTTCTGAAAGACTATTTTCAAAATGTTTCTGGGGATTTTAGAGTGTTTGGGTTTCAAACTTCCTAATTGTTCTAAAATGCTTTTGGAAATTGTAAATTTTTTGATCTTCAGACGTTCAAATGTAATGCAAAGACGTCTTTAAGACCTTGTGTGCTGTCTGAGAAGCCAATTCGTCTTATTATTACTTACTCCTATGTGTCTAGTAAGTTGATCCGTCCTGTAGGTATATTTATTTCACTAATGTAAAATGTAAAAAACATCATATAGCTAGGTACTAATCCACTTACATTGACTTCAGGTTGACTATGCATCAGATCAGATTCAGGCAGTTCTTTGTCAAAGTGATTCTCAGCAACTTTTTCTCCTAATTCTTTGTCTGGCCATATTTGTGGCATTTTTTCTTCTTCAGCGCTAATAGTGATCATTTCTGAAAAAGAAATATTTGTTTAATAAACGAATAAACTATGACAGTAAATTATTACTGACCATCAACATCAGTTTGAACTTGAGACGCAACAGTGATCAAAAGTGGCTCAGCAGTTTTAGCACCAACTTCCAAATTTTCTGGTACTATTTCTGGAGATGATACTGCTTCCACACCTAAATAATTGTAATAACAAATTAAATAAAACATTTTATTCAAATGGCTTTTATTGAATGAGTTTTTGGGTGAATGTATTGTAGATAAATCAAATAAATTTAAAAAAAAATACCCAAAAATATCATCAAAGAAATATTATCAGAAAAAGACCTTTTTTTTTTCTTTCATTAAATATGGACACTTAACTTTTAAATTTGATCCAACTTAAATAATTAAATGTTAAATGTTCTAATTTAATTTCAACCGACCAAATACCAAAAAAAATGAAACAGAGGTACTTAATTAAGTAAAACAAAGAAAAAAAGGGAGTTTTGCTCCCCTATTTTTAGTGAATTTACCTTACTTTGCCCGCAAAGTTCACGTCACTCCTCGATTCCAAATCGCCCCTTCTACAAGTGACGTCACTAATAGACCTAAGCATCTGTTTTTTTAGTGTAGGTACACAGAAATTTCGTTTTAATGCACACAGGGGTTCTGCAGATTAATACAGGATGTCAAAAAATAATGGGACAAACTGGAAGAAACTTTTTTTTTATGCCAAAAAGTTGAATTTTGAATCTATTTTACCATAAATATCAACAACTAAAAAGTTTGTGACATTATTTTTGTCATACCTTGTATACAGTAGAACAAAACATTTTTATATTTTAGTGATTTTATATTGACTTGACGATATATTTTGGGTGCGCAATGTCCAACCTGTCTGGTGAGGCTCGAATAAACAACTGTGGTCCCTGGCTGAAAGTATTTGTTGAATTGTGTTAGAATTTAAATTTTTTAGTGTTTCAGATTTATGAAGAAATTTGCGAACGAATTTGTCACAATTTCTTTTTTTTTTAACTAAAATTCAAAAATCACAAGCACTGAAACGTTTAAGACAAATTCCAGTACATACCAATAATAGTAGGCTTGACAGGTGGCGCCACGTTTAGATTCTCGTTTGGTACGCTGAATGCTTGTGGAATAGTGGCAAGAGTTGGCACCACGCATTTTTGCTTTTTCTTTTTGTGCTCTCGGTCCTTGTTGCGCTTAGATGTTTGCGGATGACCGGAGTCAGTACTAAAATTATCACTAATTTTACTACTCAAAATTATTCGAAATTATAACAAAAATTACCTTTCGTTCGGATTCGGTGCTCCTCCGTATCCGCTGCTTCGGCTCGAATTACTACCGCCGCTGTGTCTGGATTTTGAACTTGCGCTGCCTTGCGACGTCGTGTTGCTGCAACTGTTCGAATATCCTGAATCGGAAATTTTGGTATTGTTTGTACTTGATTCCATTTTGTTGAGGGAATCTGTAAAAACGATATGCTGTATTTATACTGTATAGCGAAAAGGTCACATAACAATTTTGTATTGAGTAAAAGAAAATTATATAGCCACATGTTGAATAACGTGTCCTTTAAGTCTATTTTAGCTTCAGATTACGAAACGTTTGCTTTTAATTTATTGAGATGTTGTATTGGGTATAGATTTTGCAAATTTCATGGTCTTGATGGATGAGTCTTTAAAACTCCTATGGTAATTTGATAGAGCTATTGAAGTAAACTTTGCTAGATCAGATTTCTATGGAGCTACTTAGACATCACATAAAGAAGACTCTATAAGATGTCCACAAACGACATTCAAGAGTGACGTCTGCTTACATCTTCAAGACGTCTTAAAAACATCTCAAAGACGTTGTGTGTTACAAAAGTCGACGTGTTCAGGAGTAATATTTCATTATTATTACTCATTTCAATTTTTGTCTATTCCAGTCACTAAGCTTTGTTTTGAAACCTTTAAAAATGCTGCTGGTGTGTTTTGGGACGTTCTAAATGGCACTTAAGTGTTCTAACTTGGCTTGAAGACTTCTGGAACATTCTAAAAGTTTTTCAGTAATTTCTAAATTGTTCTGACAGAGTTTTAAGTATTTTAAAGTGTTCAAAAGAGTTCTAAAAGCGTTCCAGTTCTAAATTGCATCCTAATTGGTCTAGAATAACTCTGAAGTTTCTCAATTGTTCAAAAATACTCCTGAAAATTCTGATATGAATTTGAATTGTTTTGGATGCTTATTAAAGGTCTAAAGTTCTACAGCAATCTAAGTTCGTTCTTGAAAGCCTGAAAGGTGTTTTGTAACTTTTTTTTGCATGCCTTGAAGCATCTTATTGATCACCTTTTGGAACACCGCCGGAGCATTCGTCAAGCCCAATGGGACCTTTAAGTACTCATAATGCCCATCCGGAGTCACAAACGCCGTCTTTGTTATAGAATCGCTATGCACTAGACTAGAAGATTAGAATAGCAAAGTACGAATGGCTTAAACGTGAATGCTCAGAGATAGAGCAGCTGTAAAATCAACACGATGTCTTTAACCTGCACAAAAAATTGAAGAAGACTGCCGGCATATATAAAAAAATGAGACCAACTCAACTATAACAGTATATAATAACAATCAGATAGTCCTCGACAGCAAAAAGAAGAACATATTTTGGGGAAAGGTATATTGAAGAACACTTTGACGATGACAAACCTACAGCTGGTATCAATAACTCTCTAACCGGCCCATCCGTCACTAAGGACGAGATTGAAAGTGCCATACGTAATTCAAAAAATAAAAAAGCGGCTGGCCGAGATGAAATTCCTTCAGAAATACTTAAACTCCTAGATGAAAGAGGCATCACAGCGCTACATAAATTATTTAACTCTACTTATGAGACACGTCACTATCCCAAACAGTGGTTGTGCTCTACTTTTATACCTCTGCCTGAGAAGATCAATGCAAGAAAATGTGAAGATCATAGACTTAACGTCTTCTAGAAAGTAGTACTTGAATGCTCCTCTTCAATAACTAATATAGACTTGATCAAAGGTGATATGAGAGACCTCATTTCAAAGTTTTAAAGATTATTTGCCTTTTTCCTTGAACCCTTACTGAAATCAACCCCAACTCAAGTTATATACATTTGTAATAAATGAAAAAAAAAAGTTATTACCAGACTAAAGATTCGGATCCAGTTTGATTAATCTTTCACATAATGCATCTCAACAATTTTCTGTTTGATTGAAGTAGAAACCAAAATAAACTTCAAATTAACATCAATCAACAGTAATATTTTTCCAGTCCTCGTGGCAAAATTTCTTCATAGAACACGTTTGCTCAATTGTGAGAAGCATTAGAAAAAGTCAGCCGCTCATTTATTATAAACATGTGCCAGGGAAAGAAACTCTAGCTTGCACATGTTCACAATTATTGAATTGAAAGAAATCCAATTATCAGGCAATAATAATTCGTTGTGCAATACTTGATTGAAGTTATAAATAAGTCTGTTGAAAATAGACATTAATGGACAATTAGATAATCTTAACAACTCATTTAACGACTCCAAAAATAAATTTAGGCTGGACTATGACAGTTTTTCAATTCAATTAATTTCTTTTATTGGAAATGTGTCCATCAAGTCTTTATATAAACTTGATTATAAAACGAAATTTTTAATTAGTCAATTTTGTTTTTCTTAATTGGCTTGTGCTAATGAAATCTTGCGTCGATATTTCTAAATGTAGATTGTTATGAGACAAAAAATATTGCAGATAATAATTATTTTAGAATTTTCATAATGAAACAATTACGCCATATACAGAGACGCTTTAAATAGAGGGCTATATTTTACTGTGATACGATATAATTTGGTAAATGTCATATAAAAATAGGATTGTTACGAGACAAAATTTGAGAAAATGTCTGCGGATGATGATAACTTTACACAATTACGAAACATGGACATAATAATGAAGCTAATTTGAGAAATGAAGAAGATAAAAATAAGATTGTTATGAACTGAAATAACTGCAAATAATGGTGAAAAATATAAATAATTTTGAATTTTATAATTAACCTAGGGCTATTTTAGAATTTCAACATATAATTTGAAACTGTTGTAAAACAAAATTGTCTTCTGATGAAGGTAAAAAGTTTAGTTTGAACTTTGAGAGAAATCTTACAACCAACCGTTTTGAACTGACAACTTTATTATTTGGGAAATGAAGTAACGGCTATATATGGATTTACAGAAAATTATCCATTAGAAACATTAAATTTTGTCCAAAGTTATATAAGAGATGAAAAACTGATCAAAAAGATTAATCACGAGAGGAAATTTTAATCCTTACAGATATAAAAAAGCCCAGAAGTGATCTGGAAATAGGTGTATTTTTTTATTTCTAATCAGTTTTATTTGACCCATCTAAGTCCAATAATTTCTCTCAACAAAATAAGAATATAATTTGCCATTTCCAATAATCATTTTAACTATAATATACCAAGATTATACAACTTGGGACTTGGAAAGCGACAGCTTTATTACATAGGAGTTTTATTGACGAGGCACCAGTGTTTAGCAACGTGATGCCTCCTTGTTGTCAGTGCATAGTTACAATTTTCCAATTATCCGGGTTTAACCCAGTTCCTAGAGCACATGTTCAGAACTGATACTACTTACTTCCGGAAATGATGTTCAAAAGCTTTGTGATAAGTTTGATCTGGTTTTGTATGGAATATAGAGGCTCATTTTTTGAATTAGAAAGTTTTGTTTTAGAAATTACTTCTACTTGGACAAGGCGCTACTTGAAGATAAAAATATTAAAATTTCAATTTTTGTATGTGTAATGAATGAGAACTTCCGAATTATACCAAAATATTGGCTTTATTAGACAAAGAACTTGACATAACAAACTGATTAATGCAATGATTGGTGCAATGCAATTCTTTCATGTGGAGTGACATTCATTGCTATGCAGAGGAGAGATCTGATGCAATGTAATGATTCATCCAGAACAGATTCCCATCTGGACGCATTCAAGTTTTGCGATTTCAGCGCTAATTGAACTGTTCTCCAAATCGTACCATTCTCCCTCTCTATTTGCCCATTTCCTTCTGGATTGTAACTGGTAGTTCTACTGGTAGCTATTCCTCGCTCTTGCAAAAAGTTCTTCAATTCTGAAGACATGAAAGCAGATCCACGATCTGACTGTATAAAATTTGGCATTCCAAATAGTTGAAAAATACTTGTCAAGTGCTTCTTAACGGAAGCTGCTGAAACATCAGGACAGGGAAAAGCAAAAGGTAATCGGGAGTATTCATCAATTATAGTGAGTATAAATTTATTGTTTGTCGAACTTGGCAATGGTCCTTTAAAATCCATGGATAATCTTTCAAATGGAACTGCTGCTTTTATTAACGTTCTTTTATTTTTGAAAAATCGAGGCTTTACTTGTAAAGAGACTGAACAGTTGGTAATCATTTTCCTAATATCCTCAACTGAATACGGTAGATTTTTGCCACGGACCCAATGAATCATTCTTGTGACACCTGGATGAAATAAATACACTGTAGTGCAGATTTAACAGTTTCTGTTGTTCTTTAGTATTTATAACGGCACAAACCCTTGATAAAGCATCAGCCACTATGTTTTCTCTTCCTGGTCTATATACAATGTCATATTTGTAATAGGCCAATTCCAACCGCCATCGTATTTTATCATTTTTTATTTTTCCTGCATGCTCGTCATTAAACATAAAAGAAACAGAGCATTGATCTGTTATTAGTCCAAAAGGTCGTCCGATTAAATAATGTCTCCATTTCCGAAGCGATTCAACTATAGCATAGGCTTCCTTTTCGACTGACGAATGACGTTTCTCGCTTTCCATGGCATAGTCTGATGCGTCTGTTTCTACTGTGAATGTGAGATTTTCATCAATGGCAGTGACAACAGCTTTTGAAATATCTTCTTTCAGAGCTTTGAAAGTCGATAGAGCTTCTTGTGACATAGGAAATTATTGTGTTTGTACGAGTGGTCTGATTTTATCTGAAAATCTTGGAATCCATTTCGCATAATGGGAAAACATTTCCAATACTCGTTTTAATGAAGAATAATCTCCTGGTGGAGGCAATTCTAAGAATGGACGAAGTCGATCAGGATCAGGTTTGATTTGTTGATTTTCAATTTCATATCCTAGGAGATTTATTTTTACGTCTTTGATTTAGTAGAGTTTATAGTAAGTTTATACTTTTCAGCAACTGAAGAATTTTTGAAGATTTTTGTCATGCTCTTCTTGAGTCTTACCACCTACTGTGATATCATCAAGATAGGCATATGTGCCTTGAAGATTTTCTTTCTTGATTATACTGTCAACAACTCTTTGAAAACTAGCAACTCCATTGGTAATACCAAAAGGAATTCTCGTGAATTGATATAGTTCCCCGCACGCCTCAAACGCAGTATAAGGTTTTTCATGTTCGAGAATTGGAATTTGGTGATATGCACTCTTTAGATCTATAGCGCTGAAAACTTGGTACCTTGACACTTTTGAAATAATGTCTTCTATGTTTGGAAGTGGATATGCGTCTAATTCAGTGAATTTGTTTATAGTCTGGGCATAGTTGATTACCATTCGTCTCTTATGATTTGTACTGGAAGTGACTAAAGCTTGAGCTGTCCAAGGCGAATTACTCTTTTCAATGATACCTTCACAAAGCATTATCCGGACTTCTTGTTCCATAAATTTCAGGTCTTCTAGTGATTGTTTCTTAGATTTAATAGCTGCAAGTGTTATTAAGATTCGTGAATAGAGATGTAGGAGTAATATCTGCTTGCATCAAAACGCATACTTTCAAAGTATCCAGATTTCCATTGAATGACATCTCAAGCTTAGAATGATGATGTAGAAAATCGTGTCCCAATATAATATTTGATCAAAGATTTTTCATAACCAGTAATGTCAAGTTTTCATATGTACGGGTATTTGTTTCTATTAGTGACACAGTACTGAGCAAGAATTTGTGGAATATCAAGTTTCATAAACGCTTCCCTTCTTGAGCAACTCAACTTACTTCCTGTGTCAATAAGAACTTTAACTGGTTGTCCACAAATTTTTGCATCAATTGTAGCTTTTCCAAGTCCTGGTGTCGAAGCTGCAGTCTCGATAATTGCAGTAACGATGCAAGCTGACGTTGCCCTAGAGTCATGCTTTTTACTGTTACAAACTCTGGCAAAATGTCCTTTCTTGGAACATTTATGACAAGTAGCATCTGAAGCTGGACAAAGATATCTAGGATGACGGGATCCTCCACAAAACCAACATTTCGCTAGATTCTTGGTAGAAGTAGATAAGATTTGATTCGAATGATCTGACTTAGAATTTGAAGTATAATCAATTGAAGTGATAGATTTTTGTACGAAGCTTTGTGAGTGAATTTCAGCCATTTCTGAAGATTGAGCTTGATTATAAGCCTCATTGAGACTAAGGGTTGTATTTTCAAGCAATCGAGTGCGTATAGAGGAGTTGTTTAGGCCTTTAATAAAAGCATCCCTGATGTAGCCATTCTTATGATCTTCTGCAGTAACAGCTTGAAAATTACATTCAGTAGCTGAAAGGTTTATGGATTGTAGATATTGGTCTATAGATTCGGAAGCTTGTTGTTGAAGGGTCGCTAATATGTCTAGCATATACCTCATTTTTAGGTTGATGTACTGTGGATGGGAATAACATATCAAATGACAAACTTAAGCAACAATGATATACTGTTGAATACAAATCATTTTCACAACAGTATGGAGCCTCATGGATTTTTGCTACGACAGCTATAAATATAGTTTTTTTTGAGAAGTAGGTATTTAAAGAGAAAAAGTATCTTATTACCAGTCTGTTTTCCCCGATCTTTGAAAATCGTTCCTGAATATTTTTGTGAAATGTAAAGATCTGTTTTGACAGACATCACAAACTAGTCAGAGCGTTTTTGATTGGTGCAAATCTTCAAAAAACAATTTTCTGACTAATGAAATTCGCTTTGACTGGTTTGTGATTTCTATGAGAACAGACCTTAAGATGTCTTATTCAGAAATGAAAAACATTGTTGTGAAAAAGTTTATAAATTGAATCGTCATTTTCCATAGAATGATTGAAGATATTTATGTTGACTCATTCAAATATTTGATATTTCGACACAAAAGAATAACCACTTTATACCGACTATCCAACGGTTTCATCCAATAAACGAATTAGAAAACAGATATTTGGCAAACAATGTTCTGACAAAACAAGGAATCAGAAATAAATCCGGCGAATATTCGAGTGATACATTTCTCAAAATAACAGGCAACTGATGAGAAGAAAAACTAGCAAAATATCCTCCTATTTCAATTTCAAATATACCAAATATTGGACAAGTACCTATAACAAGCTTTAAAACTAAAATTAGTAACACAATTAATTTAAACAACGTGCACTTTGCACCCAATCGAATAAAGTGTATCGTAATCAAAACACGTAGGTAGCTGAAAATAATACGCCAACATTTTTAAATGTGAAAAACTCACGTTGAATTTAACGTGTCGTGTCCCGTTTTATTGGCAAAATATAACCTTATTATTCAGACCCTAAAGTCCACCGTTTGCAATTGGGTTGGAATTAATATGGCGTTTTATAAATAGAATTTCTAAAGATAACTCTTCTCCTTATTTCGTTATATAAAACCTGGAATTGACTTTTTTTTTTCTAATTGCTTATGCAGCTATTACTGTATTTATAATTAAAAAATTATTGATTTATTATTGGATATCTGGTAAAACTATCCAACTTGGTAGCTAGTTACACATAAAACGACTTTTTAATATATTGTACAATAATCAATCATCTTACGATACAAACAATTATTTATTTTATTCGAGTATAAGCAGATAACTGAACATCATTGAAATGAAAATTTTAAACAATCTATTTTACTTTTTAATTATTGTTTTTGTTATTTGCCCACCGAAGTGGTGCAAATGTGTAATTTTTAAATTATCATGGACCCTAACAATCTGGATCTACCTTATTTTAGCTATTTCTTGGAATGCCTATATACACCTATACTATATAAAACCTAGCGCCATATGGAGGGCCAAGGCCTTCCAAACATTCCTTATCCTTAACGATTTAATTAGTTGCCTTATACATTTCATAATAACTATAACAATTATTTTCAAATTCAAATCGATCAATGCTATTATAAAATGCTTGAAGCGTATGGACTGTCAATATCCGAAAATTATCATAATTTTTTGGCTGTTGATATCGTTTGCTGTTTCTATAGCAATTCACGGGACGGCAATAATTAAAAACATTGTATCCGAACTACCAGAATACTGGCATCAAGTCCGAATGAATTTCGTATGCCTTATTTTATTTGTTCTACTACAGGAAGCAAACAGGCAAGTGAAATTACTCAATAACGATTTGGCATTATGTATCAACATTACAAACTTGAAAGTACTTAGATGCAAATACAATATTATAGCGGATTTAGTTGACCACATCAATGAAGTTTTTGGAAAATGTATGGCAATGATTGTAGTGCTTTCAATGGCCGGTACTTGTCATTCACTGGTTTTCGATTTGGGAGATAATATTTTCTTTAAATTTATATACTATGTATATCTCTTAGTACGATTGATTATAAATGGTTACAAATTCTACTTCAAGTATGTTTTAGATTCACGTAATTTGTATTGCTAAAGCTGGAAATGCGTTGAAAAGCAAAACAGAACTTACACTCAATTTATGTTATAGACTGGGCAAAGATATCCCGTCGCTGCACCAAGATTTAATGTCGTTCGCTAATCAAGTGCATTTGAGAAACAACCAAGTGCGAGCAGGAGGATTTTTCTTACTGGATCATTCTTTGATCAGATTTATGTTCACCACTTGCTGTTCTTATTTGATTGTTTTGCTGCAGTTTTTTCAGAAACTTTAATGGAAGCGGCTGTGAATGTCACTGAGATTTAACAGAGCAATGGTTTGACAATCTAGACAAAGATAGTTGATTCTATAAATGCACTTGAGTATAGAAAGTTTTTGAAGATTTTTTTGAATATTTGCTTGATGAAACATTAGCTTCTGTATAATATATTCTCCTGGAAACACTATCAGAAAAGAAAGGACGAAATAGAAAAATTGAAAAAAAAATATATAATATCAAATTAAAATAAATGCATGTAATAAGTTATGAAAATGTATGTCGCAGCAATAAAACTGTAAATTAAATTATTTATCATTCTTTGGCAACCTCTAACAGAGGTTGACTATTTATCTACTTATAATATATTAACACAATTTCATAACAAATTACAAACAAATAGAAAACTAATTAGGTAACTTACCAATTAATATTACTCAAACTAATTACTATTATGATAATTAACAGTTAACTTTAAATGATAAAATACTCATATTTTGTTTCCAGATAAATATAAACTTTTAAAAAACACACGTCTTTACTATTCGCGAGCTGTGTATTTACTATTGAATCCTGCAACATGAGACGGGTCCTGTAAAGGATCTAGACAAAGAACAAACGATTGAAATGAACAGAGATGCAAGGCACACAAAACTGGGGGACTCACATTGTATGCAACGTGACTACAGGGATTTAGCCCTCGCATCCCACGAAATATAATGCTCTGGAATTTATTTATGGAATTGTAGGGCAATGTCGGGTTGATTTTGTTTTGTTCAAAACACTAGTGTTTTCAAGAAAAGGGTGTATTTTTACTCAGAGTGCACATGTCCTACGTTACCCGTGTTGCTTATTTCTGGCTGGTGCATTTGGTTTTGTTTAGCAGCCAAAAGGAAAACACTAGGAAGGTTTGTAGAAGAAAAAAAACTTTATCTCTTTGTGAAGGCGCCGGGACCGGAAGGCTTCAGTTAGACTCAAAGATTGGGGACAATGGGTTCATAGAGGGCTGCAAGATGGCTGCAAGGGCCTGGACTGATACTATCAGACAGGACCCCCATAACACCAGCAAGGATGCAATGCCTGTCAGGTATGCAACAATGCAACCAGTGAAATACGAAAAGTCAGATTGAGTTTTGTCAGATAATAGTCAAGTTGTGTTGTAATTTCAATAGTTCTTTTAGCTAATAGATAGCTACGAAACAAAGTATATTTATCTAATTAGGATATACTTGGAGGGCTCACTTTAGATCTCAAGAACAACACTAAATTAACATGGCGCAGTCGGTACAGGACTCGGTACAGAAGGCTGAAAGATAAGTAAAAAAAAATTATAAGATAAGTAAAATCACCGCGTACCCCAGAAGTAAGATTGAGAAATAATTTATCAAGGTAAGAAACCTGAAAAATAAAATAAAATAAGTATAATTCAGATAATACAATGGGTGATAGACCAATGCCGTGGAAATAGTCCAATGCGGATGCAAGGAAATGTGGCAGAAAATTGGCAAATGTGGCGAAGCAGATTCGAGAATTATCTCAAAGCTTCTGAGGTAACTAAAAAGCCTGAGGAGGTACAGTGTGCGCAGATATTGCACTATGTAGGCAAAGAAGGTTTTTGAAATATTTAATACTTTCACACTTGCAGATGTGGGAAAAGATAAATTGCAGCCCCTTTCAAATAAATTTGAGGCTCATTTTAGGCCAAAAGTCAATCTTTCATATGAAAGATATATCTTTTTCACACGTAGACAACAGTCAGGTCATACTCTTGAGCAATTTATTATATCCCTGAAAGAGCAGGCACAAAAATGTAAATGTGATCACCTGGAGGACGGTTCGAAAATATGATCATTTGTGGTGTTCGGAGCAATGAACTAAGGGAAAAACTTCTACAAAATGACACCTTATCACTGGAGCAATGCAAAATTTTGGAAATTGCCAAGGAGCAGAGTAAGGAAGTGTACCCCGGGACAGAAGATAAGCAAGAGGTTAATGCAGTTTACAACAGGAGAGAACAGCAAAACAAGGGACAAATGCCGAGTAAACAACATGGGTTTATAAATAAATAATAAAAATTATGCAGGTATAAAGATTATTTCTTGTAGGTACTAAATGTGGGAAAACACAATTTGGTGGTAAAACGCTTAGTGCAACACGTAGTTTCTTATAAGATACATTCCTAATGTTGTAGTTAGCCTTTTTGGATCGATTTCAATATAAAAATATGCGGATTATATTAGCTTTCAAGAAAAATTTATAAATTAAAGTGGTTCAATTTAAAGGTGTGTTAGGTTGGGTTAGTTTGCAAAGGACTAGTACGCATTACGTGGACGGGTTAGCTTGGGTTAGTTTGCATATTTTTGGTTAGTTTTGGTTACAGTTCGTATCTACTGGTTATAAGTGTACTGATTGAGAACACAGTGCGCGAAGCGGGCTTTGTTTTTTAAATTGGTATGATTAGGGCTCTCGGGAACAGGGTAGAACGCATACTCCGATTGAGTTCATTTTTGGTATACATATAAAGGCCGCTGAAAGAAATTTTTCCAAGAAAAAATTGACCTTAGCCGCGACCTTGACCGTGACCTTGACCATTGAAATTCACATAAATATCAATTTATCGTGCTGAAATTATGTATAGCGCCGAAGAGCATCATAAATAACCCACACACGGAGTTTTAGCCTTCAAAGTCATACATATTCAGAGATACGGCAACCCGCATTCTCAGTTTGGGCTCTCGGGAATGGGCTAGAAGGCCTAGTCCAATCGAGTTCATTTTTGGTATACATATAAAGGCCGCTGAAAGAAATTTCCCCAAAAAAAAATTGACCCTGGCCGTTGGCCGTGAACTTGACCGTGACCTTCACCAGTGAAATTCACGTAAATATCTATTTATCGTGCTGAAATTATGTACAGGGTGGGCGAATTTGGACACTTTTAATAGGAAACATCATGATATTGAATATTAATTACTTATCTAAAACTGGATACAGTGTACTGATTAACAACGACAACCAAGCGCGACAAGCTAGAGAAAATAAAAATGTTCAAGGATACTAGCATGCATTTCAAGAATGGGTTGATTTGGGTTGTTTTGCATTATTTTGTAATTCTCGATTAGATAGGTTTACGGGGACTAGCACGCAGTACAAAGACGGGTAAGTTCGGGCTAGTTTGCATATTTTTGATCAGTTTCGATATAGCACAGTTATTGTCGGTTAAAGTGTACCAATTTCAAAAGTTCAGTAGATATTATACGCTTTATCATTACTCAATAATGTTTTTTTCAAAAAATGGTTTAAACACTTAGCTCTTCTCTTCATTCGAATATCTACCACATGATGCTTTTTACGTTTATTAAATTTGTATCTGCTAAACAGAGCGATTGTGATATTAAGCTGATAAGAATAGATATTATATATTAATCTGTGTCAAACGTCAAGAAGAGGATTCATTCAATATTTATAAAATCCAATTTATAGTTATTTGCGCCAACATTTTCGATCATAAAACAATATTTTGGGATCAAACTAAACTATCTATCATGAAGAAGCATGATATTTTTTTTGAAGGACCTTTACTGAACTGTTACCTTTTACGGCCTAAATATGTATACCAAAAATAAACTCAATCGGACTACGCCTTCTACCCTGTTCCCGAGAGCCCAAACTGAGAATGCGGAGTTGCCGTATCTCTGAATGTGTATGACCTTGAAGGCTAAAACTCGGTATATAGGTTACTTGAGATGCCTTTCAACACTATACAAGTTTTCAGCACGTTAAACTGCCATTTACGTGAATTTGATGGTCAAGGTCAGGATCAAGGTCACAGTCAAGGTCAAATTTTTTTTGGAAAAATTTCTTTCGACGTCCTATATATGTGTACCAAAAATGAACTTGATCAGAAAACGCCCTATAGCCCGTTCCCGAGAGCCCACCTTTACCTCCCTTTAAATTCAATATCAACATACAAGGACTCGCACGCATTACGTGGACGGGTTAGTTTGGGTTAGTTTGCATACTTTTGGTTAGTTTGAGTTACAGTTCGTTCAATATCTACTGGTTATAATATCTACTGGTTTAATATATATTGGTTATGTGTGTAAGTAATTGTGAATGTGAATATTCGCTTACTACGGCAAAAAACGTCAATATCCGCACTTAAATTGATACAAAACCAACTGTATAAAGGATATATCAACTAATTTTTATAGAAAATTTGTTAATTTTTGTTGCACTAAAGCGTTTTACACCCCACAAATTTAAATTATTGTCCTTGCCATAAGCCAAGATTTGCCTAAAATGCAAAAAGAAAAATAATTTTTCTGTAGTGTGTAGAAACTCCACATCTGTACAAGAAATAAGACAGGACAATGAAATTAATTCAATTGACAAAACAGTTGTTCATGCCACAAGGAGGGTTGCACTTCCTTTGTTGCCCAAATTAAAATAAAGCCTAATTGATCTTGAAAAACAAAAAATAATTGAAAAAGTGGAGGGAGCAACTGACTGGGTTAATGCATTGGTAATCGCACGTAAACCAAATCGAAGTCAAAAATCTGTTTAGATCTGAAAGATTTGAATAACTGTATAAAACGAGAACAGTGTTTAATCCCAACACTAGGAGAAATAACTGCGAAAGTGGCGGGGGCAAAGATACAGCATCGGATGCCATTTGTGGCTTCTACCAAATTGTTTTGGATAAAGAAAGTACAAATCTTTGTGTTTTTGGCACCCCATTTGGCAGATACAAGTTTTTAAGGCTACCATATGGTATAAAATCAGCACCTGAAGTATTTCAGCATAATTTTAGGGAAATATTCCAGGGTTGTGAAGGTACAGGAATATATATATTGATGATTTGATAGTCTTTGGTAAAGACAAGAAACAACATGACTGTAGGTTGAAAAAAGTTTTTTAGAGACAGTAAAAAATAAATAATGTGAAATTCAACAGAGGCGGGTGCCTTCAAAAAGTGGGGGAGCTAAAAAGAGCCGGATGCGAAATTTTTTTTTCGGGTGCCACGCTCAAAAACGATTACTTTGAGCTTTAAAAATAAAGGACCTCGAACAAACCTTATGGAACATAGCTTTCTGTCAAATTGGCTGATTTTTTGAAACTGGGTAGATTTCGATATTCTGATTAAAAGTGATCATTGCGCAAAAATGATTCCATGCACAGTTTTTGTGTAAATTGGCTCAAAAGATGGCATTGGAAACGCATGTAGCCTAATAGGTAGGTACTCACCGCTATCAATCGGTATACTGAAATAGCCAAACTGTGGACTAGCGATGTTGAAGACTAGGACTATAGAAATACATTTTTTTTTCTCACAGTTTGCCTATTTTAGTATCGATTGATAGCGTTAAGCACCTACCTATCAAGTTACATGCGTTTCCATTCCTTTTTCAGACTATTTATTCAAAAACTGTAGGTACGTGGAATCATTTTTGCGCAATGATAACTTTTAATCAGAATATCGAAATAATCTAGCCAATTTCAAAAAATTAGCTAATTTGACAGAAAGGCATATTCCATAAGGTTTGTGCGGGGTCCCTGTACGAACTAGCTATTTCGCGCACTAGTGTGCGAAATAGCTAGTACGCGCACGGCGTCATGGGAACGTTAAAAAATCTATACCTGGAAAAAAAAGTGTCACTTCGCAAACTGTCATGAGTGTGCGAACATCATCATTTTTTGACAGTTGTAGAAAATAGTTAATTCATCTCGCCTCAGTCAATAAATGCAAAGGAAATGATTAACCTTAGTACAGTGTATTTACTAAGGTTGGCTCACAGGCCTCCTCACGGATCACCGCTCTATGGGCTACCACCTGGAAAAGATGGGCAAAACAAAATCAGCCTCTGAGTGTGTGGGCATTGTGCCGCAGAATTCTCATCCATTTGGAGTAGCCCTAATTAACGGCTGTGGATGTGTGCCAAAAGCCTTGAGCCCGGTTTATTCATCTTCAGATAAACTTGCTGGTAACTATCTGCAAGATAAATCTACCGTTCTATAATTCTGTTAGTCGGCTTATAACTGACAGACTAATGGGATTACTTACTGATTGTGTTTTTATCCGTCAGATTCCATACCTGACAGGTTATCAGAAGGTGAATAAACCGACCCTTATAATCTGGAAACCCACTAGATATAAAAGTGGCACTTTTAATAATAAAATAAACATATTACACCTCTATGATTTTTGCAATACCTATCTAATATTTTCTAATAATAGGTAGGTATGTACTAATATAGATATAGATTTTTGCCATAACTAATAATTTCCTTACTTTGTCTGAGATCCTTAGGAATGAAAATATTTACGACGCTACTGAGAATTCGGGTATTCACTATTCAGGCAAATTTTGCCTGATAACTTCACAATTACAGCTAAAAATAAACGGATGAGGTAGGTATTAGCACGTATTAGGTATGTGTGTATCAATAGTAGATTATACCACGAGTCAATAATGATAGCTATTATTCCCGAGGATTATTTTACGAACTGAGCCGCGTTAGCGGCGAGGGAGTAACATTCCGAGGGAATAATAGCCATTATTGCGAGTAGTATACTCTACTTTATTTACGACAAATTAATTTATTTGAGATTTTCAATGAACAAATTTTATCCGTCTCATAATTTTCAATACAAATCCACAAGCACTACACGTTTGACACTGACATTTTTGTGGAATAATGACCATTAATCCCGCTAATCGTCATTAATCCCTGGAGGAATAACATATGTCATTATACTGCCAAAATCACAAATATAATACGCACATTATACATTAGTCGTAAATAAAACATTTTTATTGACTCCTAACCACCAACTATAGGTACAATGTAGGTATGTAGATAGGTACAATGACAATCAAATACCTACATATATGGATGGATGATTTATTACATCATTGAAAAAATTAGAAATATGTTATTTTTTTAAAGACAAAAGAAATTTAATGTGAGTGAATAGGTATATGAATTCAAGTCGTAGTTCTCAAGTAAGATAACTAAAAGATACTTTATCCTTGAACCAACAAATTCTACATAATTACATACCTACTTCACTTTTTCTATCTCAAATTTCTATGCATATTTTGACCATATCAAAACAAACTAAGTACTTACTAATCCAAATTCTTATTTCAATTTTGAAAAATCAACTTGAAAAGTTTTTAAATGGAACTTTGAGCAAAAATTAAAATTGGCTCTCGATCAGCTGATTGTACTTATTTGCAACTTTTCATAAATTACCATATTTTGCAGATTCGTGATAAGACATACATTTCTGCTATTTGAAGCCTTGGGAAACGGAACATTAAAAATCAAGAAATTTGAAAATTTCCCGGTTAGATTTGATTTAACGAATTACGTATCAAGCTCTGAGGGAGGAGTATTTGGGAATTAGGCAGATGGGTATAATCGTTAATTGATATGTTACAGATTTTATTTCCTACTGAACTATTATAACCATATAATACCTTGGTTACGATAATCATAAACAGGGTCTTAACTCCCAAGGGAGTTAAGGATTTCCATAACTCCCGCTTTCACCTTGAATAGGTGAAACTTTGACAAAAAATAGAAATTTTGGTTTATGGTTTATTTCTTTATGAAAATGGACAAAATGCAGTAGGAAATAAAATTATTTATGTTTCACGGGAATTATTAGGTGCTAATACCCACGGGCAATTATTGGTGTCCCTCGGGACACAAACTTTGCCCTGGATTAACACCTTCATAATTCCCTTGATACATAAATAACTATTATTTCCCATTTTTTTATCTGAAACTTATACCACATGCATGTACCTACTTCAGTTTATCCAAAAATCAATTATAAATTTTGTTTAATTAATCTCTTATTTCAAAAGGCAAATATTGTTATTTTTTAGATTTTATTTTTTGGGAAATGCAATAATGCAACAAAATAAAGTGAATAGTCATAGGTAGGTAGGTAGGTAGGTAGGTACCTACTTACTTATCTTGTGAATAGTACGTAAGTATGTACCTATAACTCGATAAGTTATTTCAAAAAAAAAAATAAAACACAAACAAGTACATAATACAATATAATATAGATGCATTTATTCCTTGAAAATTGACAATTCAATTGTGATTAATTCATTAGATACAAAGTAAGTATAGGTATTGAAATTTTTACGGTGTTGGCATGAATAAAGCAGCCATACAGGCAGCTTCACATACTCCAAAAGCCGCGTTACACGCGGCTAATGCTGGAGTTGCTGCGATAACAGCTCCTGGAACAGTTCCGAATGTAAATCCAGCAGCTGCAAAACAAGCCACTGTAACTGCGGCGCAGCCTGCATAGCAAACTCCAGCTGCAGCAGGCCCAGCTTCGGCTGAGGTGCTGCACATGTAAAACAGCAAGATGGTGAATAAAGCTGTTTTAATTACCATGGTGGTGGCCATCATTAATTAGCTCTTGAAAATGGTGGCCTGGTTTAAACACTTAGCTTACAGCTTACTGTAATTTATAGAAAATTATATTACAAAAATAAATTTCACTTTGATTTACTCACAATCAGTTTTCTCAAGGTTGTCTGCCTGCACAAAACACTACTACTTTCTTTCACAGCTGCGTCGAGTGTCGGGTGAATGCTGGCCACCGAGAAATAAAGCAGCGCATTTAAAGCCGCCGAGTTATTCACTTAAATAAATCGGGGGAATCCCCTAAACCGATAGAGCAAAGTTGTGTTAAATATGTCTAATGTGAAAACGTCGACATTTTCAATACGAATTTATTAGGGAGATATCGTAAGCTGAATTATTAACGACTGTGTCGGTTACTTCGGTATTTCTTTTTTGTACCTTTTAAGAATTCACGTTGGGTATTTCATATTTGAGATGTTTTACTGTGTTTTATGTTTGGTTTTGATAGGTATATGATATAAGATTCATAGTTTCTTTCCTTGTATTGCTCATTACGATTGCCTGACATGATCATTTTGTTATGAATCGTATGTTAATAGACTATTGACAAAATCTTCCAATGATTGGTATATCTCTGTAAAGAAAATAAATGTCTTACAGTACTAAAAAAATTCCAAAAACCATAATATAGGTACAAGAAATAGACAATAATAAAAATGCCTCAAAACAAATTTGCAGGACTTCTGTTTTTAGAGGAATACCTAAAGTCAATAAGTGTGTATCTTTATATAGATATTTCTTCCACAAATATTTCCAATACTTCAACTATAGAAAACTATTAAAAGCAAATTAAATTACCTAATCAAAAACAAAACCTGTAGAAATTATACTGGGAATGTCAATATAAAGGATGTTCGGAAAATAACGCACTGCATGAGGATTGTCGATATCCCTCTATTTCAGCCTCCTACAGTTAACAAGCCATGAAATTGAAAAGGCAACACCGCAATCTTACCGGCAAGTGGTGCTGGTGCTGTTTGTTTTTATAAATATATATTTTTTATTTTGTTAAAATCAATGACAAAAAATGCATAATTTATTGTACTAAAGGGCCAAAAACAGTAATTCAATGAATAATTTAACTATTTGTGTAAATAAGAACAGTAAATAATTGATTTAAATGAATATGTTTCTAGAGTCTAAAGTGTTATAGGCCTATGTTTCAGTATGTCTTTTGAAAATCTAACTTTTTCTTTCTTCGGGATTTTTTCGGAAGGCAGGTCCATTCAAATACTTGAGCTGATTTTCGTACTTTAAAGAGTTGAACGTTTTAGTTTGAACTCTCGAATTACTCCTTCATGCTTGTTTGTTTCAAAACTATTTTTTTCGGTTTCTTCAAAATGTTTACAACACACCACAGAATTTTTCGTTATGGTATAATCTCGGGTATAAATATCTTGTCTTCATTCACAACTTCTGTAATTCAGATTTTTTTTGGAAATGTTTGCATTTCTTCAGTTTTTAAGGAACTCCTATAGTTCGATTTGCACCCAGGAACACAGTAGCTTCAAGGCATCTGGAACAAGTTTGAATATCTTAGGTAATATATGGAGACCTATGCTCTTGCACACAAAAATTAATATTGTTTTTATTGATTTACCTTACCTTTCCTTCATTTTTGCTCCCTGTACCCATTTGGTAAAAATTTGCAATCAAAGCACAAAGGAACAGGTATCAACTAAATATGGGCAATATATGGGTGTGTTTCTATCCACTTTTTCGTCAATAATACCCACAAAAATACTAAACTCCACCAATACACAATGAACGCAATACACAGAAACACATAACCTCGATAACAAAATAGCACCATACGCGACGTTGCCGTCATTTCCAACTTCATGGCTTGTAAGTGTAGGAGGCTGTGGTGGGAGCATACCCAAATAGAACATAAACCGGTCTAGCAAATCCACGCGTGTCGAATACTCTGGCCAGTGGCGTGTTGTATTATTTTCGAAGATCATAATAAAGCGGTAAAACTTGGGTAGGATGAATTCAAATAATCTGATTTTTTTTCTTTCAATTTCTGACTCCAAGATTTTTTAAAAAATTAACCAACCATACTTTTATGTAGTACATCAAATACACTTTCGTTACAGATAAATTATATACCTAATTTTAATTGAGTGCAAGAGGTCCATTGCATTTTCATTTCTCCGTATTATCGCAAATAGACAACTATTACCAAATAGCACGCCTAAATTTGATATATATACGATATTAGGTACATGTACTCCTAAATACTATGTTCCCGGATTGAAATCATCCAGTCTCATAAGTCATAACTGCAGGATAATGCCTCTGGACATGGTTATATATTAATTCGTCCAATAGCGATGTCGGCTAGATTTTCTAAGTAGATATGTAACTATGTTTACTTATTACTTTTTCCGAATTTGAATTTACTTTTTCCGAATTTGAATTTACCGTTTCCGAAATTAACTTTACTTTTTCCGAAATTAACTTTACTTTTTCTGAAATTAATTGGACTTTTTCCGAAAATCACTTTACATTTTCCTAAATAAAAGTTACTTTTTCCGAAATTGAGGTTGAAATAGTGTAGAAACACATACATTTTCATGCAAGGGACGCAAAGTTAGGTGAACACAATTACTTATTTTTATTAAATGAATTGCATGTTTTACTTTTACCTAAAATATATTTTGGTGTGTTGTCTTTATGGACAACAACAACAATTATTACTTAGAACTGATACCTATTAAACAAAAAATTTTTTATAGTATTTTTAATTTGAATTGAAACACTAAAAAAAATCTAAGCCATTTTCTCGCGTCCACTTTTTTCACATTGGTTCAAAACCAGAGTTTGAAACAGTCAGTGGAAACACCATTGCCCATTGCCCGTTTCAAACCTATTTTGAACCAATGTCAAAAAAGTGAACGCGAGAAAACGGTTTATGCCCGATTCCACCGTCTCTCTTAACCGAGGCTTAAAGATAACTATTCCTTAAAGTGACATTTTCTCATGCAAAACTGTCAATTTAAGGGATAGTTATCGTTAAGCCTCAGTTAAGAGAGACGGTGCAATCGGGCATTAGATGTTTTTTAGGTTTCTCAATTCAAATTAAAAATACTATACCTACTAGTTTAAAAATATAAAGAACACCATATAGATCTGAAATTGGAAATATGGCACTATAATATTGCCTCCAAACGTTTTAATCAATTACTTAGATACTAATATATTTTTTTTGAAATCCGCTGTAATGATCTGCAATTTATATTTAAATGCTGTCATAAGTGTGAGACTAAAAATAACTATTAACTATCCATGGTTTTACAACTATGTATAATTTCAACAACAGTACATAATGTGCAAACAAAAATTATGGCGTCTTTACTTAGTTATATTCATGAATAACAGTTTAAATTATATTATGAATAACACTTTTTATTCATTAGGTATTAACTTCACAGGATCACCTCACTGTATATCTCATTTTCCTTACATTGAAGATATACATATATAGGGAGACCTCGGTAGAGACTTAATTTTCTAAGTAAATTTGAATGATAGAATCTTATAGGCTAGGTAGGTATATTATCATATCAATATTTAAGTTGAAATTCTTCAGATTTCAAATTTCTTTCTATGCTGATGTCCCTTGGTCTATAAACTCTCTAGAAACTAGAGTTACTACTCTGTGATCTGCTTAGATCATAATTCCTTAAAAATATGATGGAAAAGCAATTGGGAATTTTCCAAATTTGAGGATAGACTCATTTCTAAATTAATAGAACATGAACCTACTTCACTTTATCTCCCAAATTGATTATAGATTTTGCTTAATAATTCTAGTTTCAACAGGCAAATATGGATATTTTTCAGATTTAATTTTTTGGGAAATGCTTAATGCAACAAAATAAAGTAAGTGGTTATAGGTAGGTATCTACTTTATCTGGAAATAATTTTATTTTGTAGAAATTAAAAATTCTTACTACGTAAGAACCTATGAGTCGAGTTTTTTGAATGAAAAAAAAAATGAAACACAAACAAGTACCTACATAATACAATATATTGATGTATTTATTTCTTTAAATTCACAATCCAATTGATGATTAATTCATTACAATAAGTAGGTAGGTATTGACATAAACCTAACTACTACGAAATAGTAGTAGTTAGGTCTCTAGGGTATTGAAATGTTTAAGGTGTTGGTATGAATAACGCAGCCATATAGGCAGCTTCGCATACTGCAAAAGCTGCGTTACAGGCAGCTAATGCTGGCGTAGCTGCTATAACAGCTCCTGGAACAGTTCCGAAAGTAAATCCAGCAGCTGCAAAACAAGCCACTGCAACTGCTGCACAATTTGCATATGCAGGATATGCAATATAGGGAACTTCCGCTGCAGCAAGTCCATCTTCGGCTGAGGTGGTCGTGCTGCACATGTAAAATAGCAAGATGGTAAATAAAGCTGTTTTAGTTACCGTGGTGGTGGCCATCATTGATAAGCTCTTCAAAAATGGTGGCCCGGTCTAATCGCTTAGCTCACAGCTTACTGTTATTAATAGAAAATGATCATATTAGAAAAATAAATTTCACGATAATTTACTTACAATCAGTATTCTCAAGGTTTAGGGCTGCCTGAACAAAACACTACTACTTCCATACACAGCTGTCGGGTCAGTGCTAGAAATAGAGCCGCGCTTTTAAAGCAGTCGAGTCATTCACTTAAATAAATCGGGGGAATCTCCCAAACCACCAATAAACTTTTAGCACCTTTATCAACAAAAATATTTCATATTATTGAAAATTTGACAATCCTGGTTTATTCAGAGGTTGCATTGGGTTAATAGAGACCCAAATATACCAAGACACAATTTATTTAGAAAAAGTGGACATAGCAGCTTTATCAACTCATGTCTTCATTTATTGACTCCTATACCAACTACACTGTTGAGAGGTGCAATGACAATCAAAATACCTACGTATATGGATGGATGATTTATTAGGGACCTACTTATTACATCAGTGAGAAATTAGAAATATGTTATTTTTTTAAAGACAAAAGAAATTTAATGTAAGTGAGTATATGAATTCAAGTCGTAGTTCTCAAGTAAGATAACGAATATACAGGGTTAGTAAAAAGTACTGCAACACTTAAATATCTCCAAAACTGCTTAAGCTGCGTTCACACAATTTGGAATCTGACAGTTTTCAGGCATGCGTAATTCAACAGTGCTATTGGCAATGTTGCCAGATTTCCCAGTTTTGCGCTACACGTAGTCTTTTTGTTATCTTAAATAAAATGTCCCATTTATTTTTATTGCAGTGAATTGGGCGTGCCAAATTTGATAAGACTCCAAATTTTCAGAATTCTATCTCTACTAGTTGTTGAAATATGACAACACCGTATTTTCGGTGAAAAGTATCGCAACGCTTGAATATCTTCAAACGCTGCTTGAGCTCGTTCACGAAATTTGGTATCCGGGGGTTTTTGAGCAAGTGAAATTTAACCGTGATATCGGCATTGTTGCCAGATTTCCCAGTTTTGCCCTACAAATAATCTTTTTGCTATCGCGAATAGAATGCCCCATTTATTTTTATAGCAATAAATTGGACGTGTCAAATTTGATAAGATTTCAAATTTTCAGATTTCTATCTCCACTAGTTGCTGAAATATGCCAACACCGCATTTTCAGTGAACGGTATCGCAACGCTTGAATATCTTTTAAAACTTAAGCGGGTTTTGAAAACCCGCTTAAGCTCGTCCACTAAATTCGGTATCTGGGGATTTATAGGCAAGCGAAATTCAACTGTGATATCGGCATTGTTGCCAAGTTTCCCAGTTTCGAGCTACACATAGTCTTGCTCGTGGTTTATGGTTTTTTTTTCTTTCAATAATACACGTTACTTGCTCATGAGGTATTCATATTTCCGGGCGTTTCCGATAAGTTTGCGGCTCCTCCTGAAATAGGTAGGTAACTATTCCAAAATGATTATCCTTATAGTGGTATTTAACAGTAGCATATTGAAAATTTGGAATCTCATCAAAATTTGAACTAATTTATTGCAATAAAAATAAATTTATTCAAGATAACAAAAACACTACGTGTAGTGCGAAACTGGGCAACTTGGCAACAATGCCGATATTACAGTTGAATTTCGCTTGCCTATAAATTCTCAGATAGGTACCGAATTTAGTAGACGAGCTCAAGCGGGTTTTAAAGATATT
Source organism: Ceutorhynchus assimilis (assembly GCA_917834065.1). Taxonomy (NCBI): domain Eukaryota; kingdom Metazoa; phylum Arthropoda; class Insecta; order Coleoptera; family Curculionidae; genus Ceutorhynchus; species Ceutorhynchus assimilis. The sequence continues at coordinate 22,594,574 of OU892280.1, read as the reverse complement.
CGAGCGTTGGTAAACCGTTCACTGAGAATGCGGTGTTGGCATATTTCAGCAACTAGTAGAGATAGAATACTGAAAATTTGGAATCTTATTAATTTTGGCACGTCCAATTTATTGCAATAAAAATAAATGGGGCATTCTATTCAAGATTACAAAAAGACTACGTGTAGCGCAAAACTGAAAAGTCTGGCAACAATGCCGATATCACGGTTGAATTTTGCTTGCCCAAAAACTCAAGGCAATTGAAGATATTCGAGCGTTGCTATACTTTTCACTGAAAATACGGTGTTATCATATTTCAGCAACTAGTAGAGATAGAATTCTGAAAGTTTGGAATCTTATCAAATTTGGCGCGCCCAATTCATTGCGATAAAAATAAATGTGGCATTCTATTTCAGATAACAAAAAGACTACGTGTAGCACAAAACTGGGAAATCTGGCAACATTGCCAATAGCACTGTTGAATTCCGCATGTCTGAAAACTGTCAGATTCCGAATTGTGTGAACGCGGCTTAAGCAGTTTCGAAGATATGTAAGTGTTGCAGTACTTTTTCTTAACCCTGTATACTTACTTTATCCTTGAATCAACAAATTCTACATAATTCCTTCTTCACTTTCTTTATCTCAAATTTCTATGTATATTTTGACCATATCAAAAACAAATTATTTTCTAATCTAAATTCCTATTTTAATTTTGAAGAACCACCTTGAAAAGTTTCCAAATGAATTTTTGAGCAAAAATTTAAATTGGCTTTCGAGCCTCTCGATTAGCTGATTGTACTTTATTTGCAACTTTACATAACAATTAGCATATTTTGCAGATTCGAGATAAGACAAAAATTTCTGCTATGTGGAAACCTTGGGAAACGAAACATTGAGTAGAAATTTGAAAATTTCTCAGTTAGATTTGATTTAACAAATTACGTATCAAGCTCTCAGATGTATTTATGGGAATTAGGCAGATGGGTATAATCGTTAATTGATTGATATGTTACAGATCTAAAAGATTTTATTTCGCATTTTTTTATCTGAAACTTATACCACATGCATGTACTTCAGTTTATCCCAAAAATCAATTATAAATTTTGCCTAATTAAATCTCTAATTTCAAAAGGCAAATATTGTTATTTTTTAGATTTCATTTTTTGGGAAATGCAATAATGCAACAAAATAAAAGTGAATAGTCATAGTCATAAGTAGAGGTACCTACTTACTTATCTTGTAAATAGTACGTAAGTAGGTATGTACCTACTACGTACCTATAGCTCGATAAGTTATTTCAAAAAAATGAAACACAAACAAGTACATAATACAATATATAGATGTATTTATTCGTTGAAAATTGACAATTCAATTGTGATTAATTCATTAAAAATAAAGTAAGAAGAGGTATTGAAATTTTTACGGTGTTGGCATGAATAAAGCAGCCATACAGCCAGCTTCGCATACTCCAAAAGCCGCGTTACACGCGGCTAATGCTGGCGTTGCTGCGATAAGAGCTCCTGGAACTGTTCCGAATGTAAATCCAGCAGCTGCAAAACATGCCACTGTAACTGCGGCGCAGCCTGCATAGCAAACTCCAGCTGCAGCAGGCCCAGCATCGGCTGAGGTGCTGCACATGTAAAACAGCAAGATGGTGAATAAAGCTGCTTTAGTTACCATGGTGGTGGCCATCATTAATTAGCTCTTGAAAATGGTGGCCTAATTTAAACGCTTAGCTTACAGCTTACTGTAATTTATAAAAAATTATATTACAAATATAAATTTTACTTTGATTTATAGTTTATACGAAGTCAATACGAACAGCATAAAAAAAAATAGCCGACTGGAACAGGCCCTCTATAAGAATGTGTAGTTGAGTTTAAACAACAAAATATTCATACGGGGTCTAGTCATCACAAAATTGGGTATTTTTATGGACATATATTGATAATTTAAGCTTTTATTCAACTGTTCGGATTGACTTTGTATAAACTTTACTTACAATCAGTTTTCTCAAGGTTTAGGTCTGCCTGCACAAAACACTACCTACTACTTTCTTTCACAGCTGTCGGGTCAATGCTGGCCACAGAAATAAAACAGCGCATTTAAAGCAGTCAAGTAATTCACTCAAATACATCGGGGGAATCCCCTAAACCGATAGGGCAAAGTTGTGTAAATATCTAATATGAAAACGTCGGCATTTTCGATACGAATTTATTAGGGAGATATCGTAAGCTGAATTATTAACGACTGTGTCGGTTACTCTCGGTATTTATTTTTTGTAGGTACCATTTATAAGAATTCATCGTAGGTACCTATTTCATATTTGAGATGTTTTACTTTGTTTTATGCTTGGTTTTGACAATATATATGATATAAGATTCATAGTCTCTTTCGTTGTATTGGTCATTGCCCTGACATGGGCATTTTGTTATGAAACGAATGTTAATAAACAACATATTGACAAAATCCTCCAATGGTTGGTATATCTCTATAAAGAAAATAGAAATAAATGTGTAACAGTAGTAAGAGAATTCAAAAAACGACATACCTAATATAGACAAGAAATAGACAAAAATGAAAATGCCCCAAAATAAATTTGCAGGATTTCTGTTTTTAGAGTCAATAGTGTATCTTTATCTTTAAAAATATTTCTTCCACAAATATTTCCTTCAACTATAGAAAACTAAAAAGCAAATTGAATTACCCAATCAAAAAAAAAATATTCGAAAATAACGTACTTCATGAGGATTACCGATATCTCACTATTTTAGCCTATTGGGTGGGAGCTTAGATACCCAAATAGAACAAAAATCCCTGTCTAGCAAAACCACGCGTGTAAGATACTCTGGTCAGTGGCGTGTTGTATTATTCTCGAAGATCATAATTAAAACGTTGAAACTTGGGTAGGGTGAAGATGAATAATAGGGTAGTGGACAATTTTTTGAAATATTTTTTTTAATAATCTCCATAACAAAATAAATAGTAGTTGATGATTCTTTGATTTTAGAAAACAAAAATATACTTAAAAAAAAATAAACAAATTTGTACTTATTTTAAACGCTATAATTTACCGCCCGGAAATTACGTCATAGCTGTTATGTCTTATAGCGTCAAGGCATTCCGACATTAATAAGAGTGGGCGAGAGCACGGTCAGTGCGTCCTTATATTTTACATGCTTCTAGAAAAAGATGCAGATAAGCTCAGTGCGCATTGATTGACAAATGGAAATCTCTCAAAAAGTGGGGTTAGTTGAGGGTGCGCCTAGATGTAATGACACACAGACGCTGATATATTTCTCTTTTTTGCACTAATGAGTAAGTGTGTGTCGAATATAGGATGAAGGTTTGATTGATTTCATACTCAAATACAACAGCTATGACGTGCGAAATATTTTCGTTTAAATAGTCCGTCCAAAAACTCTACTTTTGCAATCGTTTTAAACAAAGTTAGCAATTTTTTCTGAAATTTCTTTCAAAAGGAATATTTTTCATTTACTCCATAGATGAACAATAGATCATCGATTTCATTGAAATTATACCTTGTCCACTACCCTATTGCATTTTCATTTCTCCGTATTATTGCAAATATACAACTATCACCAAACAGCACGCCTAAATTTGATACACATATAGGTACATACTGGACTGGAAACACATACATTTTCATGCAAGGGACGCAAGGTTAGGAAAACACGATGGGAAAACACAATTATTTTATTATATAAATTGCATGTTTTACTTTTACCTAAAATTTATATATTTTGGTGTGTTGTCGCCCACTAAGCAATGTAATATTGCTTTAATATTTTAGTAATGTTTCTAGGTAGGTAATATTGTAATATTTCATTTTTTATTGCTGCTATATAAGTGCAAGGTTGCTGCAATTACTGAAACGGACTTATTTCAATATTCACAAATGCAATGTTTACAAAATAAACTTTTCTGCAATATCGCCTCAATCTTGTATTTTCATAAAAAAATAATTACGTTTGTAACATTCAAAATGCGAGGTTAGGTAAATGATACAGTTGCAATATTTTTATTGGTACTCTACAGAAATTTACATAATGAAATATTGTATATATGATAGATATTTATTATATTTGCATTAATGCAAGATCCTTTATTTTTTCCTTTTTTGCAAGTCCAACTACAGAGCGGGGCACAATGGTTAGTTAATAAACTTCCAATTTCCAATTGATCTTATCACACATGACTCGATTCCTCCAACATAGGTATTGTAAAAAATCCACCTAAAATTAAAAATTAAACAGTAGGTATTGAAAAATCACAAAAAATTAAAATGGTAAAAACTTACAACATTTGGCTTTATTCTCTTCCTCTCCCAACATCTCAAGATCTTGATGAACCCTTTCGTCCTGTTCAAACTCTCTGTTATTATTTATCAAGCGAAGCCAAGAAAAACAAAGCGTCGTCTGCGTCCTCCGTCCTAGCCTCGTGCAGAGCTGGGCAGGGCTTGAGTGCTTTGTGCTTGCGAAAGTGCTTGAAGCACTTTGAGGACTTGAAAGCCCTGTGCTTCAAGCCCTTTTATAGATTTGTAATTGGGGCTTGCAAAGTCAATTACTTTAGAAAAGTACTTGGTAATTTGTAATTGAAAAAAGTAATTCAAGCCCTTTCAATGAGCTTCAATTACTTTTAGAGGGCTTGAAGCACTTTTGGGAGCTTGAAGCCCTTTGAAAGGGCTTGAAGCACTTTAAGGGGGCTTGAAGCACTTTTGGGAGCTTGAAGCACTTTGAAAGGGCTTGAAGCACTTTAAAAGGGCTTGAAGCACTTTAAAAGGGCTTGAAGCACTTTGAAAGGAATTTGAATTGACCTATCCTCCACTTAAAAATTTTCGATCGTGTTTTGTCCCTTAATTTTTTTTTCTATTATTTGAACTTGAACCGTCTGATGTCTTTGCTCTCTTAACAATGGAGGTTTTGGGTTTGAGCTTAGAATGGAATTAAAAAAAAAAAGGAATGAACTTATTATTCAAATAAATAATTAATTTATATTGGTACCCTATTTAACTTTATCACTGGATTTTTTTCACTTTTCCCCATTGAACATTTTGAAAACCTTAAAATTGAATTACCATGTAGTACCCCAAGTACCCCAGAACTACATCTCAAAAAAAAACATACTACTGCTACTCTGTGAAATGTAAAGTGCTTCTCTACTATACCAATTCTGTGTGATGAGTGTACGCGGTAGCTTATGCCACTTTGAGAATTTTGTTACAAATTCAAAGTGCTTTAGGCACATTTAAAGAGCTTCAAGCACATTTAAAGAGCTTGAAGCACATTTAAAGAGCTTGAAGCCCTTTTCAAGGCACCCCAAGCACTTTTGATGTGCTTCAAGCACTTTTCAAATCACTTTGAGGGCTTTGTGCTTGTCAAGCCCAAAGCACTTTGAGGGCTTTGTGCTTGTGAAGCACTTTTGAAAATAAAAAGGAATTTGTGCTTGAAATTGAAGCACTTTGATAGAGGGCTTAGGGCTTAGTGCTTCAAGCCCTTTTACTGAGGGCTTTGCCCAGCTCTGGCCTCGTGTCTGGTGGCGTGGCGTCAACAACAAATGGGTGGTGCGTCTGCGCCGTTCCGAATTCCCAAACAATTGTCCCGTCTTTGTCAGTCAAATATATTTTTGCATGACAGAGACAAAGACAGCATATTGCAAATAAAATCTATCTGCAAGTTTTATGCAATACTGAGAAAATTTATGTTTCCTATTCCAAAGTTTATGTTGAAATATTTAGGTAACGTTTTTTATTCTTAAAACTGTTAGGTAACGTAGGCATGTAAAGGTATCTGCAACGTTACAGCGACAGTTTTAAGAAAAGTTGAGCTTATAATATTTATGCAACCATTTATTTTACTATATTTTTTTAATGTTACAAACGTAAATATTTCCGCAACATTAAAGCGACAGAGTTGAGAAAAGTTACATTTTATAACATTGTTATAATATTTGCTTTACTTACATTTTATAATGTTTCGAATGTAATACATTATTGTATCTACTGCAACAATTACTTTATAACTAAAACGAATGTTTCTCTATTGAAGTTAAATCAAATTTATATCCTTCTACATTGGATAAGTAATATTTTAGAAAGCTTATCGTCACATTACCTAATAAATTTTCTAAAGCAAGGTCAATACAATATTGCCGACAAATTGTATGGACAATAACAACAATTATTACTTAAAACTGATATTAAATTGTTTACCTACTCCTACTAGTTTAAAAATATAAAGAACACCATAATATACCTAGATCTGAAATTGTTAATATGGCACTATAATATTGCCTCCAAACATTTTAATCAATTACTTGGATACTAATATTTTTTTGTTGAAATCCTGTAATAATCTGCAATTCCTATTATACCTAATGCTGTCATAAGTGTGAGACTAAAAATAACTATTTACTATCCATGGTTTTACAACTATAATTTCAACAACAGTAAATTATAGTGAACAAAAATTATGGCGTCTTTACTTATAAGTTAGGTATATTCATGAATAACAGTTTAAATTATCTATATTATGAATAACACTTTTTATACATTAGGTATTAACTTCACAGGATCACCTCACTCTATATCTCATTTTCCTTACATTGAAGATAGGTAGAGACTTCATTTTCTAATATAGATAATACTTAGAATCTTATAGGCTAGGTATATATTATCATATCATATCAATATTTAAGTTGAAATTCTTCAGATTTCAAATTTCTTTCTATGCTGATGTCCCTTGGTCTATAAAAGCACACACTCTAGAGACTAGAGTTACTACTCTGTGATCTGCTTAGATCATAATTCCTCAAAAATATGATGGAAAAGCAATTGGGAATTTTTCAGATTTGTGGATAGAGTCATTTCTAAATTAATAGAACATGCACCTACTTCACTTTATCCCCCAAATTGATTAAAGATTTTTCCTAATTATTCTAGTTTCAACAGGCAAATATGGATATTTTTCAGATTTAATTTTTTGGGAAATGTAATGCAACAAAATAAAGTGAGTGTGAGTGGTTATAGGTAGGTAGGTATCTTCTTTATCTAAAAATAATTTTATTTTGTAGAAATTAAAAATTCTTACTACGTAAGAACCTATGACTCGAGTTATTTGAATGAAAAAAAAAAAAAAAATGAAACACAAACAAGTACCTACAATACAATATATTAATGTATTTATTCCTTTAAATTCACAATTCAATTGATGGTTAATTCATTAGGTATAATAAGTAGGTAGGTATTGACATAAACCTAACTACTACGAAATAGTAGTAGTTAGGTCTCTAGGGTATTGAAATGTTTAGGATGTTGGTATGAATAAAGCAGCCATATAGGCAGCTTCGCATACTGCAAAAGCTGCGTTACAGGCAGCTAATGCTGGCGTAGCTGCTATAACAGCTCCTGGAACAGTTCCGAAAGTAAATCCAGCAGCTGCAAAACAAGCCACTGCAACTGCTGCACAATTTGCATATCCAGGATATGCAATATAGGGAACTTCCGCTGCAGCAAGTCCATCTTCGGCTGAGGTGGTCGTGCTGCACATGTAAAACAGCAAGATGGTAAATAAAGCTGTTTTGGTTACGGTGGTGGTGGCCATCATTGATAAGCTTTTCAAAAATGGTGGCCCGGTCTAATCGCTTAGCTCACAGCTTGCTGTAATTAATAGAAAATGATCATATTAGAAAAATAAATTTCACGATAATTTACTTACAATCAGTATTCTCAAAGTTTAAGGCTGCCTGAACAAAACACTACTACTTTCATACACAGCTGTCGGGTCAGTGCTGGATGCTGCATACAGAATACAGAAATAGAGCCGCGCTTTTAAAGCAGTCAAGTCATTCACTTAAATAAATCGGGGGAATCCCCAAACCACCAATAAACTTTGACCAAAGCAAAGCTATTTAGTGTATCTAATGTTATATGGAAACGAATTATTAGAGAGATATCGTGAATTTGTAAACGAAATTATTAACGACTGTATGTCCGTTCTCTCAGGCGGTATTTCAATTTTTATTTCCTACTGAACTATTAAAACCATATAATACCTTGGAGTTAAGGATATCATAACTCCCAAGGGAGTTGAGGATATCATAACTCCCAAGGGAGTTAAGGATATCATAACTCCCAAGGGAGTTAAGGATTTCCATAACTCCCGCTTTTACCTTGAATAGGTGAAACTTTGACAAAAAATAGAAATTTTGGTTTATGGTTTATTTCTTTATAAAAAAGACAAAATACAGTAAATTCAGTAGGAAATAAAATCATCTATGTACCACGGGAATTATGAGGTGTTAATACCCACGGGCAATTGGTGTCCCTCGGGCCTTGCCCTGTGGTATTAGCACCCTCATAATTCTCTTGATACATAAATAACTATTACATACTTTAACAGATTCAAGCCATTCAGTGTTTTCAGTTTTTATTATTATTGCTATTTATTCTCATTCAAATAATGTTTAAATTCATCGTGATACATACGTATGGCATTTATATTATAAATATGTATTTTAACAAAAGCATTGCTAGCAGGTATTAGGTATTACAAGATTGTGATAGTATTGTCACAACCTCTCTGTGACGAGGGTTGTAGGGTGGGTAGATGGAGGGAAACTCGCTTAGGTTATTATAAAAATATGTATATTTGCTATGAAGTCATTACACGAATCCTCCAGAACGCATGCTCTTCCGTGGATAGGGCCACACATTTGATGCTTCTTAGGAATGGTTTAATGTTAATGTTATTATACGTTGAATGCTAATTGTCGTTTAACTGATCCTCATCTAGTAGGGGCTTTCCAAGGGTAACGGTACTTGCACTAGATGTCGATGCAGTTTCCCAGAGGGGTGTTCCCAGGGCGGCTGTACTAACACTGTTTCAAGTCTGTCTGTTGCTCGGCTTGGCCCACTATTTATATGAATTTATTGCTGAATTGCAATGAACATCCAAATGAATCGGCAATTAAATGGATAAGGTTGAATACCTACCGCGCCCTCCTTTTCCTAAGTAGCTGGTTGACAGTAAAATAAAGATATAGTTATACAAACTGCCATAGCGTATTGGTATCAATACAAGGTCATTAACCAAAAACTGAAATTAGATATTTTGGTTAGATACAAAAAAAAATTAGCAATTTTGTTTTCTTGTAAAAACATCTACATCAGGATCAGGCAGGAAATCCATTTAATTCACACAGATTACAAACCTTTAGTAAGTTTAATGAGAAAAGAAAGTAATAGAATTCTGGTACATTATAAAGAATAAGAATAATAAATAAGATTAAAATTAATGAGGTCTGGATACCAAAATAATACGTCTATAAAAATAGAAGACGTCCATAAGATGTCGTAAATTCACATCTTAAAGATAACTGAGCCACACTATTTAATTCAACCAGGCTTAAAAGTGAATTATGGCTTTATGCGTATTAAAAAGAGATTCGAAGACGTCTTTGACACAGAGACATCGTGTTTATATGTCTTGGAAAAATTTCACCGCGCCGACACGATTTCAGGCATCAGAGGTTTGAACGACGTTGGGCTCTGTACCCCATACGACGTTTTTGAGATGACTTTAAAATGCCTTGAACACGCAGGTAGACGTCTAAAAACGTCTAGAATATCGTTTGTGGACTTTTTAGGAAAGTTCAAAACACTTGAAATTCAATTCAGAATTTCCAAAAGTATTCTGTAACGCTTCAGAACAATTTGGAAACTTCAGAACCATTTTTTAGAATGCTGCAAAACATTCAAAACCCGATTTACGATTTCCAAAAGCATTTTAGAACAATAGGGAACTTGCAAATTTTTTTTTATTTCAAAAATGTGTTGCACTACACTAAAGACATAGTCATGCCAAATATCAAGCAAATCAGCCGATAATTTTTTATAAATATTTGAAGTTACGCTCGAAACATCGCCATTTGAAACGACCGATTAGTGTGACGTCACTCAGGTAGATTTAGATTATGGTTATGTATGCCGTTTATGATAGATTTGACATTGACAACACCAGCAGCACATGGCGTGGCAGCGGTGCGACCCTGTAGTGCGACCCGATTATTACTGCCCTTTGACGTCAGGACCCATAGAAATACGTTTTTGATCTCGTCAAGAATTTCGAATTATTTGGTATTTTCAATTGAAGATTTTGAAAACCAGAGATAAGATATTATATCCTTTTCCTAATTGCATCCTTTATTAGGATGATTGTTATTGTATTTTATTATTAATTTCATATTTAATTTAATGTGCAAGTTCCCCATTCAGCAGTATGAAACCCGTTTTAGGACGCTCCGAAACACTTAAACACTCTAAAAGCTTTTGAAACATTTTGAAAAACGACAGAATCTGAGGATTCAGGTTAAAAATTACAAAACGTCTTTCAGAACTTCAAACCGTTAAATAAGCATCTAGTCTACGTAAGCATCCAAAACATTTTGGAACAATTTAGAAAGAGTTATTTCAGAACAATTGAGATTAAATTTAGAACTGGAAACCTTTTAGACTCTTTTGAACCAATTTGAAACACTTTTGGAGCTTCAATGTAGGGCTCTAAATACTTAAAAATCTGTCAGAACAATTTAGAAATTACTGAAAAACTTCTAAAATGCTCCAGAACTCTTCAAGCCAAGTTAGAACACTTAAGAACTTCAATAGGTAAGCCATTTAGAATGTTCCAAAACACTTTCCAGCAGCATCTCATAGGCATATAAGTACAAAAACACAAGCTGGGCAGGATCATTATTTTTTATTGGGTAAAAGGAATTCAGATATAGAAAATGATGTAAACGATGTCGATTTTTTCAACAAATATTTTATTAATTCAACCTATGAATTCAACTATAGACATCATAGAATGACAACATAAATGACCTAATCAAAAACAAAACCTGTAGTATGCCTGTAGTTATACTGCGAATGTCAATATAAAGGAAAAAAATAAATATTCGAAAATAACGCACTGCATGAGAAAATTACCGATATCTCTCTATTATTTTAGCATAGCGGGTGGGAGCCAAATCTTCAAAAACCCCTGGCAATCTACGCATGTAAAATACTCTGGTCAGTGGCGTGCTGTATTTTTTTCGAAAATCAGTGACAGTAAAAAATAATAAAATGTATTTTCACCTCCTCGGATTAGCTGAAATAGACCACTATCACGAGACAGCACGCCTGTAATTTAATAGATATACCTCTACAATATACACATACATATTAGGTTTGTTCGGACTTAGTTTAGAATCAGTTCTGAACTGAACTGCGCTTGCAGATTTGTTCATATCGAACATTTATAAACAAATGCGCATGCGCAGTGCAATTCAGAACTGATTCTGAACTAAGTCCGAACAAACCAAGGTACCTATTTTTTTAAAATAAATTTCATATTTTAACTTTGACCTAAAACATAATATTTTGGTGTGTTTCCTTTATGGACAACAATAACAATTTCTCATCATATCATCCATGCTAATTGTGCTCTTTTCCATACACCAAAAAATTGAGATAAATCTAGGGGTTGAATTTATTTTCATTTTATTATTATTTATAGTGGTTGAAAAAATTGTTATAGATATTTTATTGCTTCCCGTTAATCCCTTTATTATTTAAATATCCCTTTCTCGTCTGTTGTGATCTATCATTTATTTATTCAGCTTCAATAGTTTTGCGACTGCAAAGCTTCAAAGTCTTTTGACTAAGATTTTATCAGGAGAATGACACTAACATACATTTTGCGTCACTTTATTAATTTCAATCCGATCTTAACGTAATTGGGCTTCAATTGAAGCCAATTAGTAATTAGGAACCAAAGCAGTTTGGCAAAGATTCTTACAGCGATTACGAGGATTTATACAAAAAAGGGTACCAGAATTTAGACCTCAATCAAAAATACAACTCCTACCTTAGATGTGACTCCAAAAAAGAGAAATATACATACTTGTTTTTAGCCAGTTTGAAATTTAACTCTCTCCTCTTCCTATAACGATAATCTAGAATTTGGAAGACATAATAACATGTCTTCCTGGAAGTTTAAGTTGCAGAAAAGAGTATGATTGTTCCAAATTGGAGAGATCTATACTTTAAAAAGCACCTCAGAAAAACAAATCCCAAAATAAAACAAACATTTTTATTAAAAAAATACATAAATATATACGCCATAAACCTACTTCTGTCTTTGAAAAAACAATAGCTTTCTTCCCCACTCAGTCCTATCACTTTCCCCCAACTTTCCCATGTCACAACAATTCAAAATATATTTTTCAATTTCTTCTTCAACATTTTGTCTAATTTTTAAATTTTCAAATTGAGGAAATCCTTTATTGAACCGTTTCACTGCTGTTTTATAGCATTTCCAGGGCTGAGGCTCTATTACAAGCATGTTTGTTAGGTTTGAAACTTTTTTCAGGAACTTTTTCAGACCTTCATCGCCATGGTTAAGATGTATCCACATTGTAATGGAGAAACAAAATATAATATCAAATTTATTATTGGAATTTGTTAAGTAGTTAGCCTCTGGTTCAGTCATAATGTCTAAGCATTTGAAAGTTATATTTTCTATAGAATTTTTTTCAGAAGCCCTTTTGATTAATGTTGGGTCAATGTCTATTCCTAAGACTTTGCAGTTTGATGATGAAATGTTTGCTCTTAAAAAGTTGTAGACTTCAATTGTTAAATCCTAAAAAAAAAATTAATTAGAAACAGGTTATATAAAATGTAGCCATTCTTACCCCAGCATTACATCCAACGTCTAAAATGTAGCACTTTTCATTTGGTTTCATGACAGAATGCCAAATATCTGTAGGCAGCATAGCAATTCTATTGCTTGGAGGGTGAAATTGGTAATAATTTATGAAATTTCCAAATTGCACTGCTCCTGGATTGCCCAATTTGAAATTCAAGCTGTCTGTCATCATTGTATATTAAGGGAACTGGGAAATAAAAAAAACTGAATTAATGAAGTATGTATTTATTAAGATAAATTAATTGTGTTGATACAAGAGAAGGAAATAATGAGGGTCATAGAAATCAGATATTATTGGATCAAAAAAAGGCAATGAGGCAGATGACAGTAGAAAAGTTTCAATACAGGAGAACAAAATTCGTTCATGGTTGTTTAAAGATGTTCTCAGTTTTGGGTTTGAAAGAGTATACTCCCAATCTCTTCTAATACCAGTTTTGTCAACTTTTATAGGGGTTTTCAAATCAAAATATGCTTTATTGTAGAGAGAAAGAAAATTTCTTGGCTGCAAAGCAGTCAATAGGTGGAAATAATATAAATTGTAGGATCTCCAGCAATTACAGGATGGAAGCACCAATTGATGCAGTTTGGTTAGATGTCCAAATAGGAAGTATAAAAATATCCCTTGCATGCATTTATAGGCCAGGTACTACTACGACCAGCGAGGAAGCCAAATAGACTTATGACAAATACTATAAAAAAAAGGCCTACACCTGAAACCACCCCATTTATATTGTGAGAGACTTCACTACCCAAACATAAATTGGGAAAACCATAATTGCAGCTCTAGATAAAAAAACACAAAATTTTATGGACATGTATCTTTAAACAAATGTGCATGAAATGTGCAACAAATTGTAAATTTTCCAACAAGGTACAGGAATAATTAGATATAACTTCTGAACCTTTTCCTCACCAATGATCCTAAAAGCATCTTTGATCTTTCTACAGAACCTCCCATTGGCCGCAATGATCTTGTGATTAAGGCGAAAACACATTTAAAAATTCCACCTCAACAAACCCAAAAAATAACTAGAAGAATTTTTCTAACTGCCAATTATGAGGAAATAAATAACTTCATCAGACTCCAAACAACAAGACAAGTAGATCCACAATTCGAGAACTTCCAGTGTGTTATGAAAGATGCAGTGGAAAAATACATACCGGTCAAGCCAGTAAAAACTAACCCAAAAAAACCGTGGATAAACCAGTATTTATTCAGGAAAATAGATAAGAAACGTAGATTTTGAGATAACTATGAAACGAATAAAACACTAAACAATTATCAATAGTAATATAACTAGTGCAATGGAAATTATTGATAATTTTTGGGAAATTTGCACGAATGCATTTTTAGTAGAAAAAGAGCACAAGTGCACGTAGTGCACGAGTGCCTTTTTCAGTTAAAAACGCATGAGTGCAAATTTGTCGAAAATTATAAATATATTTTCATTGCACGAGTTGTATTTGATAAGAGAATTTCATAAATCAAAAATTTAAATTTTTTGTCAAAAAATGTCAAAACACCAGTTTTCACACCAGTTACTATGCAATTATCTGATAATTTGCACTAATGCAAATTATCACGTAATTCCAATCTGATTGGATTAAATCAACAATCAAAACATGTCAATTTATTGTTGGAATACCAGTTTTGACAGATGTATGAAATTCTCAAGCTTAAATGTTACAGAGTAACAAACAAAACTAAGCAGAAGTTGCCTGATGCCCGGCGAAAGTATGAAAATGGTCTTGCGAATGCGGATTTACCAAAAAAACTGTTTAAGTATATAAGTCGAAACTTGAAACAGAGCAATTTGACACAGCTTTTACAACTGAAGCTTATGCGGCTCCAGTCCAGTATGATAATAGAGTGGAGAGGTCCATCAAAGAAATCCAATTTACAACTTTTGTAGAACAAGCTCTGAAATGTATGAAAAAAGACTCAAGCCCAGGACCTGATGGAATCCCAACAGTTTTTCATCAGCACTGTAGTGCCCATTTCTTGCGGGGGTAATGCAGGAATGTATGCTTCAGATAAAAATTCCAGTATCTTGAAAATATTCCATTGTCACGCCAATTTACAAAAAAAGTGATCGACATAGACCAAAACAATCTCATACCTTCTGCCCAACATGGATTTCTACCAAAACGTTCTACTACTACCAATCTTTTGGAATGTCTAGATGATTGGACAAACAACCATGACAATGACTTACAAACAGATGTTATCCATCTAGAATTATGAAAAAGCATTCGACAAAGTCCCACATAACCTGCTATTAGTGAAATTAGAGCACTTTGGAGTTAGAGGAAAGTTGCTGGCCTTAATCAAGGATCTGCTAGAAGATAAATTTTTTCCAAGTGAGAGTTAATGGAGAACTTTCCAGTCCCCATAGGGTTACCAGTGGCATCGTGCAGGGTTCAGTGATCAGTCCGGTGCTGTTCTCAACGTATCTTTTTGATTTGGTGGAACTAATCCAATCAACTGTTAAATTGTTTGCAGATGATTGCAAAATCTATGCAAATCCTTTGATAGATGCGAATCTACTTCACTAAGCGAATAGACCAGCGACTGAACATAGGGTGCTAAGAATTCCTGGAGTGGACCAGGCTGCCAACTACATCGGAACATACAACAACACATAAATCTTGAAAAATAAAAAAAATTTAGAGGAACTAAATTATGAATCGATGGAATAAATTGGGACATAGTAGGGCTGGTAGAAGTCAGAAGAAGAGGAGAAGAATGCCTAAGACTTACTACCTACTCTGCGAAATGTGATGGTAATAGCAGTAATGGAGAAGTTGGAATGCTGATACACAAACGAATGGTCCCATATGAGATCCCATACCTACCTACAAATACTCTTGAACAAATCTGACAGTGTACTATACATAACATTGAAAATCAACAAGAATACAACAAAGTCATCCAAATTTACGCACCAACAACCAACCACAAGGACCAAGAGGTAGAAACTTTACGAAGAGATAACACAGGGTCTGCACAAGAACAAAACAAAGTACACAGTATTTATTGGGGATTTAAATGCAAAAATAGGCCAAGATACACTGACTCATCTTATATTGGCAAATTTGGACCTGTTACAAGAAATGAAAGGGGCAACATGCTAATCAACTTCTTAGAAAGACAGCAATTCTTTTGTGATGAACACATTCTTCAAAAAGAGACTTAACCAAAAATCGACATGGGTAAGCCTAGATGGAAAGACAAAAAACAAGATAGACCTTATACTGACACATCAAAAACTTCTAATCCAAGGTGTAGACATCTTAGACTTATTCAGGACGGGTAGAGATCATAGAATGGTAAGATGTATATAAAGTTGTCATAAATGACAGATTAGAAAGAACAAAGAAATTCAACTGCACACATAAGACCAGTAAAAGACAAAGAATTTGTAACAAAATTAACTCAAAAACTGGAAAAAGAACCCATAAAACCCCACGAAGACATAAATCAAATTAATAAAAGAATAACGAAAGCAATGTGAGAAACTGCAAAAAATATCATGAAACCAAAGGGTAGGCCAGAAAAATTTAGTAGAGAAACAGAATGACCAAACAAGACAATAAAAACTACCAAGAAGCACAAATCAAAAAAATGATAGAGCAACAAAAAGGCTTGAACGTATTTAAAAGGGAGAACTCTCACAAAAGAGAAATTGCAAAGCTAATGGACAAACAAGGAAACATTATAGAAGACAGAGCTGGAATATTGCGTGTGGCGGAAAATATCTAAGGAACTATACAACGCAAAAAAGCAATGAAAATATAAACGAGAAACCGAAAGTGAAACACCCGAAATTCTAAATGTTTCAATTCAATATTGAACATTGGCTGAATATTTCCCGCAGGTCTGTAAAACATACAATGGTGAAACTCACAAGAAAAGACAGTACACTTATCAGACATAGGGCGGGTATTATAAACTGCTCTCACAGTTAACTTAAAGTTAACTTTTTGAATTACATGTTATTCCAAAAGTTAACTTTAACCCGCCCTTAATGATATGGAATAGTATGTTGAGCAACAAGTGTTGAAAACAGCACTTTTCATATGCGTTACAAATTATTCAATTATAACATCACTTACCATCAATTATGAAGATTTGAAACAATAAATAAATATGTATTTATGTATGTTTTTTGAGTTTTATCAATATTCCACAGTAATTACGGTAATCAGGCTTGATTATTTATTGTAAAATTAATAATGTAAATATAAACAAAACATTTTAAAAAAGTGAGGTTAGGGTTTAGGAATTGATTGTTGTCTTGTCAGTGGCTCGAAGAAGATTTATCGGAGGGGCTCGCGCTCTCTCAATCGTGGCTATTGCCCTTTCGGATTTTTAAAGTAGAAATGAAAAATAAAACAATATACCTAAATAATGCGTTTTTTTAATGAAAATAGCTTTTAATTAACCGAAAATTAATCGAAATTAAAAAAAAAAAAAATGATAACATTGAACTTTTAGCCAAGTTGGCCATGGGATACACAGGGCTACCAACTAAAAAAAAGAAAAAAAAATCGACGGCCATCTTGTTTCGAAAAACCACGTGTTAATATTTCATGTCCGCATTTTTCTCTGGAGTAAAAATGAATCAAATTCAGCCAGATTACAATGCCGTGTCGCTACAAAAAGTCGACTTAAAGCATTTGGATCCGCACGTTACCAATGTGCTGATAGTGGGCATAATAATCGGCAAAAATCGACCGAAAATCTTGGAAACTCAACAGCGAGGTCCCGATACCGGGGGCCAGCGAGCCGTTTGGAACTTCACCATTCGAGATTCGGTGCCCCATTACATCAATGTGGCTTATTGGGGCAATCCCGAACAGATTTTCCAGGCGAACGATAAGTTTTCCACCGGAGATGTCGGTAAGATTTTTCAACACATTTAGCGCCAGGGCGGAGTCGGGCGGACATCGGTGACCGACGAGCTATAGTTGCGTCACGCCACAACAGTCACGGCGGACACCAGTTACGACCTAGCAAACAGTCAAATTCGAGCTATTTTTTATCAGTAATTGTCCGCTCTGTCCCTATAATGGCGAATAGGTATATATCTTGGGTTCTGGTTCTGAAAAAAATCATTTGTAAAGATTTTAGAAACTGTGCCCGCTCTTGTGACCACTGTGGCTTGTGAAAAATATTTCAAAACTTCTAATAGGGCCCAGGGCCGACACTTTTATTACATATAATGGTATAGGTATACTTCTTGCTGTTGAAGTTGAGTGTTAAAAAAAGCCAGGCAGACTTTAATTCAACAAAAATAAATTACATTTCTTTCCAATGGTAAAAAAAGTTCTATTTGCTTCCTAATTGTTGTCTTCACTGCTGAAATCTTCCATTTAAGTATGTCTTTAAAATTTTCTTCTGGAAAACTTTTTCAGTCACTTCTCCAACTTTGCGTCGACATAATATTAGGAAGGATTTCTTCTTAAATATTCTATATTCTGCTTCTATAAAACACACACCTGGCGCAATATACGATAATTTATTTGTAGAAATGAATATGCCAGATTATTCCACTCATGTGCTAGAAAACCCATAAGACAAGTGACCATTTTCAAAATTACAGCGAAAATTCTTTTTTCCATTAATTTAATAAGAGAGAATTACAGCGATAATTTTCCCATGTTATTTAATACATGGTTGTCATGTTAATTTTTGATACAAACAAACGGTTCCTTATAGAAACCATTTATTTGTATTGATTGTTAAGATGTTCAAATCGTTTAATAAATATTTATTTACATATTTTTTGCATTCTCATACGTGAAATAATCCTCTAAATACCATTCGAGCTTTAAAATGGACCAGATAATTTTTCATTCATGCGTGTTTTCTCTGCACGCAATCGTGAAAAATTATCGGTAATTTTGAAGCTCTTGTGGTATTATCCCCGATTATTCGGTCGTAGCTAACAGTTTATCACCAGGAAAGTATTCCAGGGTTCATCGAACGAGTCGAGTACCTTAGTACCTACTGAGCAGAGGCAAAATTTTGACTTCCCTGTATTTTTAAGAAAATCCAAAATAGGTAGCCATTTTATGTATTTTTTTCATATACATATAATACCACAAGAGAATAGTTATTTATGCAACAAAGTGTGTAAAGTGAACCTTTTTTCACGAATGTGAGTTTTGGACAATCACATGAGTGAAAAAAGGTGCTTTACGCACGTATTGTATACAAATTTTTTTCTACTATTAATCAAATATGTCTAAAAAAATAAATTTTGTCAAATACTTTACGCACTAGTGCGTGAAGTGATTCACCTGAAAAATGCCAAATTGACAGTGTCGACATCTGTCATTGACATTACTTTACGCACTAGTGTGTGAATTGAATTACTTTACGCACTAGTGCGTGAAGTGAAATTTTACGTCTTCTGAATAGTGCGTAAAGTGAGTACTTTACGCACGGTAGTAGAAAAATAGTATATTACATACCGAGTAGGGAAGTGTTTCATTACTGTCGAGAGATTTATATAGTCAATCGAGACGCGGAGCGTCGAGATTGACTATTAATCTCGAGACAGAAATGAAAACTTTCCTTTGAGGTTTGTATACTATTTTATTTGCAAGCACACCATTAATTATGATTAGTCATTCAGTTTTTTTAATATTAAAAAAATAAAACAGACATGCCAAAATTTGTCATTCACTGTTTTGACGTTTTTACCTGACATGTTCTCATTGTTGCCAGCAAAGATAAATAAATTACAGTGAGGGAAATCGGCGAGGGAAGTCGAATAGGGAAATCGGTGAGGGAAATCGAAGAGGGAAGTGACACAGGTAAAGTGACACTTCCAAATTTTTAAAAATCAGTAATGTCAAGATTACATATATGATTGCAAATAAAAAAATTTGTTGGCAAAATTTTCGACTGGTCGGGTTAATCTGTGCTTGGCACGAATGACATTTTTGAAAATTCATGAGCGAAATTACCAAAAAGCAACAAACTTGAATAAAACCAAGAGAATAATTTTGCCTACATAATTTTTTCTTGAGTGGTATTCGGCTGGACTATTTCACGAGAGAAACAAGCCAAATTTTCATTTGGAAAATTTATTTTCTTTAGGTGACACTTGTCAATCTCAATAGTTTTTTACATTAACCACACAAAATTTTGTCGATGAAAAACCATCATGTTGGTTTTGTCCAGGTAAGATTAGGAACAGGTAGGAGTTTTGTCAGTAGGAAACCGGCCGTTCCTATGACATTTTGCCAGTGTAAAACACTCTAGTGAAATAGTCATAAAATCTTTTTTTTTTTTTAAAGATAAAAGTCAAAATGACATTATGTTGGCAATACAATGTAAAATTGTCAATGCTTTCAAATTTTTTATGTAGAAAAGAAAAAATACAAACGTTTTCACTAGTGGTTTCCAAAAAGTTGAACATATTATAAGTTTATAGAAGAGCATCCCTGTTTGTGGAATCACAAACTTATGTGCTAGAAAGACAGGAAAAACCGCATGATGCTATAAGGATAAGTTTTGACGTATTGTGCGGGTTCTCGCTTTCTTAAGTGGCTTTGATATCACTGCTGCTAAAAGCAAAATAAGAAAGGTTTGGAAATTCTTCATGGTCTTCATCCGGTAACTCAGACAGTAAACTATTTGATGCTCCTAGAGCTTTTCTACGTGAAATCCATCTTGGGTTTATGTCTCTTCTTCTTGTTTTTTCGGGTCTTCTGAAATAATTCTAGAAACAAAATATCCACAGCAACATTAATACCTGCTTGAACCATTTAAGTTGACGCCATTTTCAATTTTTCTACTGCGCCAGGTAAAAGTTTTTGATATCAAGTGGAAACAGATACTGGCGCCACTATTATTACGCCAACAAACTGGCACATGCACTAGCGCCAATAAACTATGCGTGTGGAAACGCCGCTTAAGCGGCGCTTCCACAAGCATAATTTATTGGCACCAGTACACGTGCCAGTTTGCTGGCGTAATAATAGTGGCGCCAGTATCTGTTTCCACTTCATAACAGAAACTTTCAACTGGCGCAGAAGAAAAATGGCGTCAACTGAAGAGGTTCAAGCAGGTTTTAATGTTGTAGTAATGTTGTTACTAGAATTGCAGAAGATACGCAAAAACAAGAGAAAAAGAGGTAAACACAGGAAAGCTCTATGAACATCAAATAATTTACTGCCTGAGTTAGCGGATGAAGACCATGAAGCATTTCTACTGCTTCTTATTTTACTTTTAGCAGTGGTTATATCAAAACCACTTACGAGCCCGAACTTCGGGCATTACCTCAACACTTCTTATAAGGAGATGCTGCTATAGCAGCACCCCGTTTATTCCTGTCTTTGTAACACAAAAGATTCCACAAACAGAAATGCTCTTCATAAACTTCCAAAAACTTTATAATATGATCCATTTTTTAAATTCATTTCCATTATTTTTCTGAAGACAACTAGTGAAAGCGTTTGTATTTTTTTTGACAAACTGGTGCACATGACAAACTGGCGGTTCTGTGGCCAAAAAGTAGACCTCTATTCTACTTTACTGGCGCATGGATAAAGTGGCGCCAGTTAACTGGTGCCAGTTAATTTTCCGAGTTTCCACGCGCCAGAAAAGTTGCGCCAGTCGACTGGCACCAATAAACTATGCATGTGGAAACGCCGCTTAGACATATTTTTTTTTTCGTAGAAACTAATGCCGGGTCCAGACCAAGCAAACAAATCAATGACAGGTCAAAGATGTTTCGCGACAAATCCAATACATCTCTGCGACATTTTTGTCTCATTTTTGTTTTGTTTCCAAATCCAGACTTTTGCAAGTCTCGTTTCGAGTCGGATTTGATATTTAAAGCGCAAAGAGTCTCTGCTTTGTCTGTGTAGGTATTTTACAACTTGTCGGTGCAATATGGACGGTGTTTGTTAACAAAAGTAGGAGGAAAACATCATAGGAATCACATTAATTTAGTTATGTTGCGTTTAATGTGTAGTAGAATCAACGGCAGTAGTGACAAGAAAGCTGTCGTATTAAAGGAAATTTGTATAGCATAGCAAACTCAGCGAATGATGTTGAAAAGAAAATAAAGGAATACGAGAGAAAGAAGAAAATTAAAAAACTGAACTTTGCTTCACTTTTGTCCTCGTGCTATGGAGGCAGTTTGTTTCAATTTTGTGTTGTTTTGAATACCTACCTGGTTTTTGTCGCAATTTTGTCGTGTTTTTGTCCCAGAATTACTTTTTGTCTGCTTGGTCTGGACCCGGCATAAGAAAGCAATTTTGAAAACGAGTCAACTTGAAACAAAAGAGTTGTCACACATATCTGTATTCCTTTTAATGGAAATAGTTACTTTTTGTTTCATATTATTTCGACTCGTCGTATTTTCTTGACAATAATACCGGTAAATTAAAAATGGTGAGTATTAAAGAAAAAAGATAATAAGGTAAAATCGAGGATAAAACAGGTAAAATAATTATTTATTCCAGTCTCGTGTGGAAAGGTAAAAAATATAAATATTTAAAGTCGTTTTTAATCTGACACTTTCGGTATGAGGAGCGAGGGGAGGGGGTGAAGCATAGAGGGGTGAAGCTTATGGCAAAAACAGGTGTGACATCCGGTGACCACTGGCGTTCTAATGTAGGGAGCCACCAACTGACATTTCCTGTGGAGTATCACAGATTAAAATTGACGGAAAATCGTACAAGTTACAATGACATTTAAAAATCTATACTTGAACCAAATCCAAGCGATCCAAGCGGCAGTAACGACATAACTGGTAATTATGCTGGTAAGGTAATTTTCATTAAAACCTATCAAATGTCCTCCGTGCATGCGCACTGGTCCAGGCATAGGGCGTTTCAACCAATAGGAAGGCTGGATTATCAGCTGGTGCTTGTTTTCAATTTGGGTTATTTGATGTCATTACTGCCGTTTGTATTTGGTTCAACTATGGTTTTTTATTGAAAATTAAATAGGTAGGAATTCACTGGAAAGAAGGTTTCAGATTGCATTTTGTTATACCTTAATTTATAAACGTGGGAGAAAACTCACGAGAAACTACCTATAGATGAGGATATTTGGCTAAACACAATAGAACACAATTTCCCGTTAAGCAATTTAAAGTTTGAAACATTTTTCTTCTCGGCATCAGTCGATTCCTGAAGTCAGTATTTATAATAAAATTTTTAATCTTCAAAAACGGATATTCCTCGAGAGTCGAGCTATGATGACTTATCTATTAAACTATTACTCCACCTGAATGATAGGGGGTTTCATGCGCTTGGAGATGCAATAAATGTCAAGGGCATATTTCCTAATATCCTTAAGTATGCAGTGATTGTATGTACCTCTTCACAATGGGGGAGGCTGGACTCTCCAGTAAATTTCCGTCCTATTTCTCTTCTTCCTTCATTTGGTAAGCTGATTGAGAAACTGGTCAAAATTACAGTTCTTTTAATCCTCAATCTAAACAGGTACATCTCCGATAATCAATTTGGCTTCCAGTGTGGCAGTGGAACATCTGATGCGATATTCTCCCTTCTGGAAGATATCTATATTTGAGTAGGTACAAATAAGAATCACCCTTCAGCAGCGGTGTTTTCTTCAATTTTGTTACGGGGGGTTTAGAAAGGGGATAAGGAAGCTGTTGTCTTGACTAAGCCTACTATAATATTGAAAACACCCTGTGAACCAATTCGTCCAATGCAAAATGTAACTATCGACGACTGACCAGAAAGAACTGCGATTTCAATTTGTTGCACATATGAATAAGAGAGCAGGACAGTCAGGACAGAGATCCTGACTAATTCAAAATTTTTCTTCGGACTGATGAAGCTACCTTCACTACCTTCGGGAAATAGCACGGAAAACCTTTTGAAAGAATTACCCGTAATGGACTAATGCAACGATAAACTATCAGGTGGAAAGCAAATTAGAATAGTCCAGAGTCCTGATAATATGGTAATGGACCCTTTCTCATGGGGGTCATCTAAAAAATGTTGCTTACCGTCAAAGAAGCCGATATATACAATACAAGAAATTGAAACTAAATACAAATAATTCGACTCAATGAATGGAGAAAATCATATTCTATTCTTACAGCAAATCTAGAAATATTGAAAAGAACTAAAAGGAGTTACTGGGCCAGCTTTGAAAATACAAAACAAATGCGCATTAATAAATCTAAATTCAAAGCGTGAAAGTCTGCTAAGTGAAACCTGTTTGTGATAGTGTATTATCCATTCACAATCCGATGTCCAAAGGTAAAGATAACATTTATCACCTGTCTATTGATATTTGATAGGGGAAGGTGATAAATTTACCTTTACCTATGGACTACGGATTGTGAATGGATAATACACTATCACAAACAAATTTTTCTACGTATCCGTATCCGCATCCGTAAACGCAGTGACTTACGTTCACCGCCTAAAAATAACTTTAAGCATGGCCATACATAACTGACAGGAATATCTCTTAATAGTGTCAAATGTTTGAGATACGTTTTCGGATACGGATACGAGGCTTGGCCCGTAACGGTGCGCACAACGAAACGCAACGAAATCACTGTATCTAGTCTGCACGATGCGGATACGGATACGTTTGAAATTTTGGACTTGTTAAAGTGTCTAATATGTCCTGGATACGCTATTCTTACGATTTTGGCAAGTCTGGTAACTACCATGAAAAACATTTTTCTGGATTTTGACGATCCACTTGGCGACTCCATGATAACAGCATATTATGGTTGTAGGTGAGGTGACTAAAACGACACTGCTGGATTTTGCCAGATCAATTAAACGAGTGGATACATGACTATTATGGTTATCACTTGTCACCGGGTTCGAACTTGAGTAGTGTATAACATTGTAGGATAAACCACACTTTTCATATTTTAATTTCTGACCAGGTAGGAATTTTTGGATAGCTTTGCATGCTGCACGAGTTGTTAACATGCTTTCCTGACCTACGCCTCGTTGGTATGGTGGCCAAAGATCGATTGAGCAAATTACTGCACAGAGCAGTGTTAAGTAAAGGGCTAATCTATCTAAGAATAACAGGGTCTATGTCAACCTGCCCCACCGCAGCCGTAAATTATTCTCTGCTAGGGCTAGGAGGCATGCCTCCTCTTCACCATTCCTAGATGAGTGCCAAAGTAAGCCAACAGATAACATCACTTGACTCTGACATTCCATATGAAGTGGTTGTAAAAGAACGCAAAGTTAACGGAACGAGTTGGTCTGGGAATAACTGGACCAAACTTTAAACTCCTCTTATAGTAAAACGCCCAAAATATTTCAAGCTCAGGTACTGGCCATAAGCATCTGTGTCCAAAAGTGCTCCTTAGAAGAGGCCTTTGAAGAGTCACCTTTACTTACTGTCTGACAGTCAAGCGGTTCTAAAGCTTCTAGGAGCCATCAAGTGGAATTCGCAGCTAGCTTGGGAGGGGAAAAGTATCCGTGAGCAAACATGCTAGCTCATTGCAGATCCATTCGGTTCTGAGACTCTGAGATATGTAAAAAGATTCATATCCATCTTAGATCCCCAAGGAGATCTGAATAAATTCTTAACATGACAAACATCAGAACATTAGAACAGTCGTTTGTCTGCTTAATGGGCAATGCGTAGTGTAATATCCCCTGGAAATAATAGACAAATCAGACAACGACCACTGCAGATCTTGCGAACAAGCAACAAAAACTACAGACCATTTTTTATCTGTGAATGCCCTTTTAATACATTGAAGATGTATGGCTAACACCCCAAGAGGTGGGCACTTTACCACCCAAAGAAGCTTACAAATATTGGACACCAACCATCAGAAGCACAAAATATCTGGAAAGGCCACCAGTGCTTGAGAGGCTGTAACAAAGCTGTAACGACTCTAAACGCGATCTACATGGATGGTAGTCTGCGACTCTGCGTAATTCATTTCCAGTCTCTTGGTATCGATTTGGATCCAAAAACTATTTGGATGGCGCATTAAACTCTCCAGGGTGATTTTTTTTTCTGCCTTCTGTTCATGGCAGTGTGATATTGGACTTTAGCTTATGATAGGGAAGTTACTTTTTCTAATAATGTATTCATCAAAACTTTCCATGTGTCGGGTTTAGTTAGTTTACTAAAATGCAACTGTTTAGAGAAGCAGCAAGCTTATATCCTGGAGCTTATCTTTTTTTTTTCAGTGGAAATTATTAACCCGCAAGTCCAAATAAGAAAACTGGACGATAAATTTGAACAGTGGCACCCGATGGTTACCTCGCCCTACAAATTAACTCTGTCCGATAAATCTGCCATTGTGAACCATCACAATCCGGAACCTTTCCTACGCCTGTTGCATTGCCCCACTAAGCCAACAGCAATGTTTGTCCCTATCCACGATATCCATAATAGAGGCGGATCGATTGAATGTAATGTTAATACATACTTAAGTTTTATGACAAAAAAATAGTGACATCAATTATCTTATAGTTGCTGATATTCTGGGAGCAGTGAAAGGCGTGAATCAAATAAGAAGCATAAAATCAAGAACTGGCGAAATGTTGCAGGTTCGGGAAATTGAACTATTCGATCACACTGCTCCTACTCTAAAAGTCAGTCTCTGGGAGCCAGATTTAATCAATCGGTAATAAAAATAATATTTTATCATCTTGATTTTTTTCAAATTAATATATATTTTAGCTCCAATTCTTGGAAACCCAGAAGCACTATTCTATTTATGACCGATCTAAAAATCGACTGGTCGAATTTTGGTCGCGCTTACATGGGAAAAGCAACTACTCGTACTATTGTTACTGAAAATCCGGCCAGTAAAGAAGCTAAAGCGCTTTTCGAATATGCTCAGAATGCGCCAATAGAGACTTTTGATCTAATCGAGCAGATGGTAACTTCTATTCCGAGCAGCAGTAGTTCCATAGATGAGATCATGAGTATAAGACAAGTTCATGATCGCATTAATAGTTGCAACGAAATCAAAGAGGGAGGGAAAAAGTCTTTTACGGTTATTTTGTACGCGTTTGTTACCAAGTTGGATTTGGATGGGTTGTCTCCGATACTCATTGTTAAATGGTTAGAAGTAGAAGCAATAATTAAGTATTAGTTTTTTAATGTTTGTGTGTTTCAGTGGTCATTGTAAAATGCCAATCAAAAATGTCCGATGCGAAAATTCTGAATGTCCGGTTGTTTTCGAAAACGAAACGGTTGAACCGGACATGGCGTTCGACATCAGAGTTTCTTTTTCCGATCATACCGGAACTTTGACTAATTGCCGTTTAACCGGACAAGCTGCGGAAAATGCTTTGGGTTATATTGCAAGTGTTGTTTTTTTTGTTGGTAATTTGATTTGTTAGTTATTTTTTATAGGTCAAAGATTTCCGCTCAATGCCCGACGACGAAAAAGCTTCCTTGAAATGGAAATATCTTTTGGAACAATGCAAAGTTCGCTTGGCTATTATTTTCTCTATAAGCCAATATCCTATTATCTCAGTTCTAGAAATTGCTAGGGCTAACCCTATCGAAGTTGCCAGTAAACTGCCAGTTTATTGAAATATTTACTAATTAATACCTAAATGGTACCTAGTTGTTTTTAAAATTTAAGGTTTTTGTTAATTGTTATTCGTTTTCCATTTTTCTGTTGTTAATCATTAATAATTGTTATTAGTTTCATTGTGTAGCTTTGGAAAAATTAGATTAATAAACTTTCATTTTTTCATGATTTTTTTTTAAATAATATTTCTAGGCAAATGAGTTGAAGCACGCCTCTGGCAGTGTTGCCAGAATTTAAGGATTTCCTTCAATATGAAGAGTTTTGATGTAAAATTTTGACTACTGAAGGATTGAAGGTTTTTATTCAAATTTGAAGGATTTTGAGGCAAATTGTATATTTAGTAAATATTCGACTCATTTTACCAACAAATTTAATTTTTAATAAAAGAATTACAGTTGCATGAGAAAAAATACGAAACGCCAATTTTCGTTACGCCACTGCGTCAGTTAGTGTGCTGTGGCCCAGGCTTTAGGTTCAAAATTCAATAAATGAATTTCGTCCATGTGAGTCAAGGATAATACACACTACTAGCATAGCCTATCCTCATGAGACCTGTGTGGAACAAATCTGAAGCCACCCACCACGCCAAATCACCGGTTGTTATACGTAGGCAGCATGTCCTTTCTCGCCTTGACGTAGGCTGTTTGCACTACAGGTTATGATTCCGCGGGCTTTTGCTTTATAAATACCAAATACTTGGTTTTACTATATTAATTAACATTCTAAAACAATTCTTTTTGAGATTTCGTTTTCATCTTCCTCTTTGCCTATTATGTTAATCAAATTGAACATTTTCCATCATAAAGGACCCCGCACACATCTTATGGGATTTTGGTGCCCGGTCAAATTTGATGAAATTTTGGTATGTTGTTCTTCTTGAGGTCCTGATCAAATGTGTCCATGGGCACAAATGAATCTTATGATTAGTTTCTGAGATACAGGGTGTTTAAAAAGTTGAATAGTCGATTTAAATTATGTGCTAACCAAGCTATTTTTTGGGGTTTTGCAAAAATGGTTAAGGCGGAACAATACGTACTTTTACATAAATAAATGCTTCCACACATAATATATTTAAACGATTTTGTATACAGGGTGTATCACACGTTTTTATTTCAATTTTTTTGACTCAATTCGTTTCGGAATAGGTAGGTACTTTTAAAATGATTTAATGCAATAAATAATTTTGAAATATTTTTCTATTTCTATTTATACAAAATTACGAATATTTGAAAGATCGTTGCAGTTTTCCAGCTATATTTAACTTTGCCAAATTCAGGGTGTCTATACTCGAAAGTTGACTGCATATGAAAAACTTTACTTATTATTTGGCATTTCTCACATTATGTTCTTGATGAAATGTTCTGCTTTATAAAAAAAACTTCTGCTTTATTCCAGTTAGCCATGCTGTCAAATATTTCATTCGATTATTTGGTTGCTAGGTGATGATGGCAACAGTCAGAATATTGACGGTTACTGATATTTTGTGCATTCGATCAATTATTTCTTCTTTGTTGAATTATTTATTTTTATATACATATTTTTATTTATTTATACTAATATATACATATACTAATATATAATTATATTAAAATAAGTGCTCTTAACGGTATTTGAAATGGCATTTCGTCTCAGATTCAATTGTTATGTTTGTGAATCTGTCAATCACCGGCGTATCCAGCCCATGCGTCTGGGGGGGGGGTAATCAGCCCATTTTTTCCGGGTGCCACGCCCAAAAACGTTCACTTCGACCTTCGAAACATTTTTTTTCTACGAGAGTGAGGAAAATTGAACAGTGCGGAAAATCGATTTTCTCGCACGGTGCGGCGAAATTTTTTCCGCACAGATATCGGTGCGGAAAACGGCTGTCAAAAAAAAATCAATAAATTATCACAAATTATGTAGGTATATGTACAGGGTGTTTCAGATTCAAGCCACATCATTGAAATCTCGCGAACGGTAAGATATACAGGGTTGGTTAAATTGGGGCAAAGTTGCGTTTTTGGATGCTTAAGAAAATGCCGCTTTGATATTCAGGATTTTCCGAATACTTCCGAAATTTTGCAAAATTGTTATTATTTTTCTCA
Organism: Ceutorhynchus assimilis; assembly: GCA_917834065.1. NCBI lineage: Eukaryota > Metazoa > Arthropoda > Insecta > Coleoptera > Curculionidae > Ceutorhynchus > Ceutorhynchus assimilis. The sequence continues at coordinate 22,565,198 of OU892280.1, read as the reverse complement.
GACTTTATTTTGAAGTGATATTCCAAAATAAATGTCACTTCATCATCGCCACCTTTTTTCCCCTACAAGATACTACCATCAAATTTGAAATCTGACGTTTTGTCTTTGGGCCACCATCATCAACTTCATTTTTTTAAATACGGATCCCTATTTTTTATTTTAGATTTCATAAGCTTCTGATGTCACAAAATCATGTGTTGGTTGCATTTATTCAAAAAAATTATATTTTTGGTACTTTCCATAAGAACCAAATGTGTTAGAGAGAGACAGAGAAGAGAATTTTGGTAGGAAATTACTAAAAAGTAGAAAAAATATTTTTTCGAATAAATGCGATACGTCATAGGTTTTGGGACATCAGAAGCACTAAAAATCTGAAATAAAAAATCCAGGGTCGTATTTAAAAAAATAGAGTTGATGATGGTGGCCCAAAGACAAAACGTCAGATTTTAAATTTGATGGTAGCATCTTGTAGGAGAGAAAAAGTGGCCATAATGAAGTGATATTTTTTTTGGAATATCACTTCAAATAAAGTCAGGAAAAAATAAAAACAGTTTTGCAAAATTTCGGTTTTTTCCGGAAGTATTTGGAATATCCTAAATATCAAAGCGACATTTTATTAAGCATCAAATTACGCAACTTTGCCCCAATTTAACCAACCCTGTATATCTTACCGTTTCGGAGATCTCAATGATGTGGCTCGAATTTGAAACACCCTGTACATACTTATTTCCGCACGTTTGTAGAAAGACTTTTGTACCTTCCTACGCGTCTTTCGGTGAACGACAGACTCGTGCGGAGAAAATCATTTTCCGCACTTGTTAGTTAAAGATATTCTGTACTACCAACAAATAACGAAAGCGAACTCTGATAGCGAATTCCATTGGAATAAGGGTTAGTGCGCACTGAGTGTATTCGTATCTTATTCTACCAGCTTGTATAAGAAAGAGATAAAAATATTTTTTTTTGCACTAATTTTACCAAAGGAATTAATTCGCTATGAGATTCGCCTGAAACTTTTTAATTATAGAGATTTCTATTGGTGTAACTAATACAAAAAATGTATTTATCTCTTTCTTATGCAAGCTAGTAGAGAAAGATAGGAATAGTCAGTGTGCACTATCCCTTTGAATAGAATTCGCTATAGATGGCATGCGGGCAGTGCGGACACTGCGCAAACTAGAAAACAAGTTAGGGCCAATTGCTGAAAAGTAAAAATAAAAAAAATAGATTTATTTTTAAGGTGTAGGGTAAATTTTTTTCGTCCATCGCAACGATCTTGGGGGGGGGGGGTAATTACCCCCATTACCCCCCCCCCTTGTATACGCCGGTGCTGTCAATGCTCCTCGACAAGTAATTCCTTTTGTCCAAAATGATGAGCTTAGAAACACGGCGGTTAAACGGAGGCAAGAACTGCAACTTTTGGACGAGGACCCGAATGATAACTCTCGAATATGGTTCACGTGCTATCAAAGTATTTTAGAAGAGCTTCAAGTTTATGCTGAGGATCCCGATCCAACTGTTTTCAAGGTACTTTTTAACCGCCGTCCTAACTGTATTGTTTGTAATCAAGAGGCTTTCCAGCGTATTTCTTTAAAAGCCAGAGTTGCCGTATTTGTAAGAAAAGACATTTTTATTCCTGATGGTTCCAGAATATATCCCGGTCATTTGACTATTGATCAACTGATGGTGGTAGCTTCCTTGCAAAATGGCTTCAAGGGTATCACGAGGCCTTATACACTTAAAGATAGACTTTGCTTAAAGGTTCCGAATTAAATGCTTTCATTTCTCAACTTGGAACAACGTAAATGATTTTAACAAGTTTGATGATGAAAGTAATTATACAGATGATGAGATGAAATCTTTGACCTCATCAACAAAAGAACAGTTCAACGCTGTTTTTGATAGTTGTAATAATGTGGTCATATAATATAACAGGTCAAAAGTAATAACAAAAAAAGATCTTATATGTTTTTTATGTAAACTTAAACAAGGTTTATCACATAATTTTTTAACTGCTATGTTTTCCTATCCAAGTAGACAAACAACGAGTCTCGTCATTGCAAAAGTTACAAGTTCTCTAGCAACCTTTCTGAATCAAAACTTAGGATATGATCATATGTCACGCGAACGATTCATTAGAGAACATGTGCGACCTCTTTCGCTAAACAACTATATAATCCGGAGCCTCAGCTACCAAAAGCTATTGCTTTTATTGACGGAACGTACTTGAAAATTCAAAAGAGTAGAAACTTTCAGGTTCTTAGGAACTCATTTTTGGTACATAAATCATATCATCTCTTGAAGCCGGCTTTAATTGTTTCCCCAGATGGTTACATAATAGATGTGCATGGGCCATACTTTTCAAATTCTCCTCACAACGATACAAGAATGTTAACCCACGAATATAAAAATGATCTTGGACAACTTCGAAATTATTTTCAAGAGGGAGACATATTTGTACTTGATCGTGGTTACAGAGATGCTCAGGAATTCTTACAAGACATTGGAATTCGAGTTGAAATGCCCGCTCATCTTGGCCGAAGATCTCAGCCAACAACAGCTGAAGCAAATCAGTCTCGGCTCATAACAAAATGCAGATGTATAGGCGAATCCCGAAATGGACATCTGAAATCAATATTCAAAATATTCAGAGACCAAATTCCTAATACTAGTATTCCACACATTCGCGATTACATCAAGATAGCATGTGCTTTAATAAACAAATATCATCCCTCAATTGTTATGGAAGAAGCGACAGAGAATTTGGCCCATGAAATGTTATTGAAGTCACAACAGCGCAACATATTGCAGGAAAGACTGGAAAGAGAAGGATTACTTCGGAGGCATGGAATATGGGAACCTCTTACTGAAGATCAGCTCGATTTTCCAATATTACCCATAGAAGAACTTCAACATCTAACTTTCGGAGTTTTTCAATTGCGTTTAGCCCCATCATACATTCAAGACAATAACCAAAATGATGGGAATCATTGTTTTGAATACGATACGAGATTAAACGATGCTAATTTGTTACGAATAAGAATGAAATCTCGGCACAGGAATTCTGTTAAGTATCAGCTTTTCATCAATTACGACACAGAAAGGAATTTAATATTGGGATATTATTGTTCATGTCGATCTGGTGCCAGAATAGTTGGAATGTGCTGTCACGTTGCTACTGTATGATTTCTAAGCTATGGTCGCCATCAACCGGTTATTAATTTTCCAAGCGGAGATATGTTTAGGAATGTTAGGGATGCTGCAGCAGCAGATGTAAATGATTTGCCAGACATTGTCCACTAACAGTGATTGGACAACCCCAACTTACCCATCACTTCATTTCTTCAATAATGTAGGTATGTCTAAGTTGTTTCTAGGCTTCACACCGTTGCCGTTACCCCAGACTTCTCTTGGTCTGGCGGTCTACTCTACGGCCGAAAGCTACCGGACTTTAATATTACTTTACTTAAGTGACATTTTGTGTGATAACTTATTATATTACATTGATATTTGCTTTTTCGCATTTAAATATTTAGTGGTCGGCCTCATTGGCCTTATGACTGTATCAAGTAGTTTAGTTAAATGCTTTCTGACCTGAAGAATGTAGTTGTTTTAACTTCAATCCGCATTTGGCTTTCAGATTCAGATTACTGGTTCTAGTAACTTCTCCAGGTGAAAAAAGCCTTAGTTTTAGTGTGTAAAGACCTGGACCTGTTATATTTTTCTGTTTAAATAATATTTTGTAGCAGCTGGTAAGAAAATATGCTATATCATTTATAAATGTGATTTTTTTTATTTCATTGATTATTAAGTCATACCTAGAATTTATTTCAAAGTCCATGTCGTAGCAGTTTTTCAGCCTTTACGGCTCTCTGCTTTTATTATTGAAGCGAGCAGCATTTGCCATATTCTGCTGCACGGGTGTCCCTATTTCAGGGTACTGTTCTGGGAAAGCCAAATATTTAAGTTTTTTATATGCATCTAACTGGTAAGTATTTCAGAAATGATTAGACCAAAAAAATTGAAATAGAAACGTACGATACACCCTGTATACAAAATCGTTTAGATGTATTATGTGTGCAAGCATTTATTTATTTAAAAATATTGTTTCGTCTTACTCATTTTCGTAGAAGCTCTAAGAAATAGTTTCAAGTTTGGCTAGCACATAATTTAAATCGACTATTCAACTTTTTAAACACCCTGTATCTCAGAAACTAATCATAGGATTTATTTGTGCCCATGGACACATTTGATCAGGACCTCAAGAAGAACAACATACCAAATTTTCATCAAATTTGACCGGGCACCAAAATCCCATAAGATGTGTGCGGGGTCCTTTAAATTCTAAATTACGACCGCTAGTGCAAACAACTGACGACTTAGTTATGACGTCGGAAATGGTGACAAACCAATATGGGCATATGGCGCCTATTACCAAAAACGAGGCCTATAAGCAATCCTTAGTATTTGAATATAAAACCACAGGAAGGAGCGTTTTCTATCTGTCACTACAGACAACGGAGGGACGGAAACGGCCATTTTGAGCCTCCAAGTATGACTCATAATTTGTTTTGGTGGTTCCCTGTGTCCTCATTCAAGTGGATGTTTAATAGATTTTAGCGGTTTTAAGTGATAATAAGCACTGGGATTAGTGCGAAAAGAGCGAGTCATAATATTGAGAATCATATTTAAATAGATATACGCCACCGCCAAACCGGAAACCGTTGCATGTTAATGTTTTTTTTTTCTGGTAAATTATTTCGCTGCGCCGGCCACACGCCACTGTTTCACTGTTTTGAAGGATATGAAGGGTTTTAGCATTGTTTTAGCCAATCAGTTGAAGGAATGTCGTCGAGAAACTCTGGCAACACTGGGGCCACCATAGATTTGCCAGAAGACAGAAAGATGACACTGACATGAAAAGTGGCAGTAGTGAGTGATAGTTGTGTCAAAACAAAACTTGAAAAAGTTCTGTGTGTTGGTTTTTTTATCAAAAAATCCCAACAAATAACGGTATCTTTGTTAATTAATTAACAATTTCCTAACATAAAGAATTCCCAGTAACAAAATGGAATAAGTCGTACACCAATAACCATTCATAGCCTTCACTTTCCCCATCAATCTGTTACCTTAACCTCAAACTAAACCAACCAAAAACAAAAAAAAAAAAATGAGTAGGCAAAGAAAAAACCCTGGCCCCATCCCCAATAGGTGGCTTCATTGTCCGAGAAAAGCTGACCATTTAATAATGGGCAAATTTATGGCCCTGAAAACACCGTTGGGTCCAGAGTTTGATAGCCAAGTTGCAGCAGAATGTAGGTTTCATCCTAAGATGTTTTTCGATATTTGCAAAGCCAAAAAGGTAAGAATGTTTGAATTTAGGTGAGTATCTAAGATGGGAATAATTGAAATAAATTACTCAAAACATGCTAGATTCCTAATTGTCAGGAAAATAAAAATAACAAGCAAAATAACAGCTTGTGGCTAGAAAAGCATTGAACAGCAAATTCATATTGTTAGAAGGTCTAAAGAGCTTGAGACTCTCAAAAGAGCTTGTTTGCTGCAATTTCTCAAGCTTTGTGTTTGAGTGAAGCACTAATTCTAACATCGGATATAAAAAAAACCGATATGGAAGGTAGAGTGGTAGAGGCATTTACAAGGCTATTCAGGCTTGTAGAATTTGTTGCATGCAGGCTCTAGAGAAGCTTCAGACATACATTTCATTCCAGGAAGAGATATTCATCAATAAATCATCTGTTCTAGAAGTACTAGAGAGTTTTGAAACAATATCAAAGCATAAACCATAATCATTTCACTCTCAAGTCCTAATAGACTCTCTTAGTATTCCTATGACTAGAAAATGATGATCATTTAAACTAAACTGAAAGCTTCACTCAGATTTCTTTGTTAATAATTGCGTGCCACTAAAATTACTTGCCTAATTATTAATTAATATTAACTAATTAATGATTGTATTATTTTGTCTCTAAACTTAAAAGCCAGCCAGAGCTGGGCAAGCTAATTGAAAAAAGTAGCTAGCTACGCTACAAGTTACAAGCTACTATATATTGTAAGTAGTTAAATTACCCTATTAACTCAACTACCTCTGAAAAAATAGCTAAGCCTCAAGCTAAGCTATTGGTAACTTAACCACATATTCAGGCCCATGCCATACATTAGCTTGCAGGTGGATTAGATGCTATCTCTACTAATCCACCTGCATACTGGACAAATTCTAATGCACGGGCTACCTCTTGGGCTACCTTAACCAAGGTGTATATTAAATTAGTTGAGAGCTAGTTTCTAAGTGACATTTTCAAAAGTTAAACATAGTAAAATCGATCCAAGGGGAAAATCACTCATGGAAATCATTGTACCTTTTGCTAGGAATATTTTGGGAATACCTAGGAATACTTGATAATACTCTGGCGGGAATACTTGGAAATACTATGGGAGTATATTTGGAAGTACATGGAAATAATTTGGGAATACATGGAAGTACTTGTAAATTTTTATAACTTCCAACCCCACTTTTAATGTATTTTTAGATATTTTCTAAAATCTCAAGAATTGCATGCATACTCATTCTAGTTTGTTCCGGTTAAGTCAAGGGTTGAGTGTTCTAATTTTACTAGTTTACCTACATGATTACTGGCCTTGAAATGAAAAGTGTTTTTCTTAATAATTAGGGTGCCCTTAGTTTCACAGAAATTATGAAAAGAATCCAACACTTCATGTTTCCTAAATTTACTGTTTTTGATTTGCACAAGAAATGTCTACAAAAATATTTCAACACATTAAAACTGAATTGCCTAAGCTTTTTTCTTGTATTTGTTTATGTTTGTGTCTCTTATAATGGAGCAGCAATAATCACCTAACATGGCCTGGTCCCAGTATCCTTGATAATTTTTCTCAAAAAATCCTCTCTCCATGTTCGTCGCTGACTTCTCTGAGGTTTTCAGGGAAGAAATCGAGGTGGGAGTGAAAGAAGTGGATTTTCAGAGACATGTTTACTCCCATGCGTTGAAAATTATTCACTAAAACAGCAACTAACTGCCGGTGATTTTCATTTTTTTTTTGTTGCCTAAGAATTCTTGAATAACAAGTTTTAGCGAATTCCAAGCAGACCCCTCAGTATCCGAAAGACTGTTTTCAAATATGTCATCCTTCAACATTTTTTTGATTTGGGGTCCGATAAAAACACCTTCTTTCAGAGGTCTATAAACTTAGCAGTCCCAAGGTGGAGAAAAACTTCGGGAACTATATAATAATTAGGTGCTTTTTAGGTGCTAATTAGGGCCTCTAATTAAAAATTAGGTGCTCCTTTAGTTTTTGAGAAAATCAAAAAAAACTAAGGGACTGCTAGGTTTATGGAAGCTAGCAGTCCTCTATAGTGAGACATATTTTTTTCAAATTTTTCTTCTGACTTTATGTTTACTTTGTGGTGTGTCAGAATGGAAAAACACTTCAAAGTCTATTTAATAATTAGGTGCTTTTTAGGTGCTAATTAGGGCCTCTAATTAAAAATTAGATGCTCCTTCAGTTTTTGAGAAAATCAAAAAAAACTGAGGGACGTTCTCAAATTTTTCTTTTGTATCAAAGTTAGGTGCTTTTTAGGTGCTCCTAAATAGTTGAAGAAAAAATTAAATCGATTGATTATTAACTGAGTTACAGATTTTTTTTCATTTTTAGGGGACTGCTGGCCTTACGTTTACTTGGTGGTGTGTCAGAATGGAAAAAAACTTCGGGGTTTATATAATAATTAGGTGCTAATTAGGGCCTCTAATTAAAAATTACGTGCACCGTTTATGAAAGCTAGCAGTTGTAAAAAAATTAAAAAATATTTTTCCGATTTTTTCTTTTGTATCAGAATTAGGTGCTTTTTAGGTGCTCCTAAATAGTCGAAAAAAAATTGAAACCATATTTTTTACTATAGGGTATTGCTAGCTTTCATAAACCTAGCAGACCCTTAGTTTTTTTTTTTTGATTTTTTCAAAAACTGAAGGAGCACCTAATTTTCAATTAGAAACCCTAATTAGCACTAAAAAGCACCTTCAAGTATTCGAATAGTCGTTTGGTATTTTATTCGAATAGCTGAATAATTCGAATATTCGAATAGTCGAATATTCAAATAGTCGAATAGTCGAATTTGCTAACTAACAAAAAAGTCGAATTTAGAATAGTCGAATATTCGAATTATTCGAATATAATTCCGAGCCCTATCATAAACCTAGCAGTCCCTCAGTTTTTTTTAATTTTCTCAAAAACTAAAAGAGCACCTACTTTTTTATTAGAGGCCCTAATTAGCACCTAAAAAGCAGCTAATTATTATATAAAGTCTGTTTTTTTTTTTTAAAGATTTAAGTCAAAATGACATTATGTTGGCAATACAACATAAAATTGTTAATGCTTTCAGATTTTTTATGTAGAAAAGGCCTGTTTTGCCAACATAGTTACTAAATTTTTGACTTGGGGAATTATCTTTAAAAAAAAACACACTTTAAAGGCGCATCCTCAATCAATCTGGTAGCGAAGTGGCTCTTCGGCACGCATGCTAGGATAATGTTGTTTAACGTTGGCATCCTTAATTCAATTCCGTACTAGCATGCACGCCGACTCTAAAGTGCAAGCTTGCAAGCTGCAAGCTTTTTTGATGCGTGCCGACTTCTGTCAAGCGGAGTATGATAAAAAAATAGTTCAGGTTATCCTTGCGTTCGGTATTTTGCTCAAAGAGCAAAGCTTGCAGAGCGGAGCTGTAATCACGTGACCAGCGAGCACACAGAGCAGTTAAACGCTGTATCAGAGGGCTCGAAACTTCAATAAACGAACGTGAATGAGCCTGCACCGAGTACACTTTTTAAATAAACGAACGGTAAATTTATTCTCGGAGAACTCAGCTCAAAATACCGAACGCACGGTTCATGACCGTACTACACGCACAGCAGACTGAAAATTGACAGCATTGAGGATGGGTATCAATTTCCTAGCACGCGTGCCGAAGTGCCACTTCGCTACCAGATTGATTGAGGATGTAGCTTTAGTTCCCGAAGTTTTTTTCCACTTTGGGACTGCTAGGTTTATAGACCTTTCTTTCAGTTTCGCCTCAGAAAGATTAGGAAAAATAGATGAAGTGTTAAGTTAGCACCCTGTTTTAGTACCATGGTCCGCGCACTCATATTACCGCTTTGAGCCAGCTTTTTTAGTTCACTCGTGACCGCTGATGGCTCTGCTGGTCTTATAAAACTGAGGTTATGAAAGTGAAAATGAAACAAATACCAAATCCTTCATCATGTCATTGTCATTTGGTCTTTCAAAATTTAAATTCAAATTGTCTTTTGATTGTGTTCATTCTTGTGAAAAACTAGGGACTCGACAAACCTCTGCAAACAGTGACAACGATGAATAGAGGGCCTGCCGCCATATTTTTGAAATTTCAATTATGAATACATAGGAGTTATTGGATAAAAATGGATATCTATCATCAAAATTTCAAGGTAACGTATTTCTCGCTAAAATTCAGATATGGTATTTTTAATTTTTTATGATAGATATGGATATCCGAGGGGATATTCATTTATATCCTATTATTCATATCCAAAATTTGCAAGAATATGACGGCGGGACCTCCATTGTCGCCACTGTTTGAAGAGGGTTGTTGAGTTACTGTAAAAATTACAGTGAACTATCAATACCAAAGTGCCATCTTTCGGAGAATGACCGAACTAGTATTTATAGTTCACTCTCAGTCGGCAGAGGGCGCTAAAATACGACATGATATTTCAACATTGGAAAGTCCAGTCTAGTTACCCCCTATCAGTGTTGCCAGGTCTACCGTTTTAGCGGCAGATCTACCGTTTTGATATAATTTTCTACCGCTAAATATTTAATGACGTTGAGAGGACATTTCTATTGTAAAGCCTGTTTTTTTTTTTAAAGAAAATTCCCCAAGTCAAAAATTTAGTAGCTATATTGGCAACTCAAGCCTTTTCTACATTAAAATTTGAAAGCATTGACAATTTTACGTTGTATTGCCAACTTAATGTCATTTTGACTTTTATCTTTAAAAAAAACCAGACTTTAGTAGCGTAGCGCGGTACTCGACGTCGACATCAGCTGGGTTCGGCTTGCTCACTCCGAGTGACTCCATTCGCACTCCAACCGTTCGGGTATCGCTTTTTGGCGTATCAGATTAATGCTGGAGTGCAAACGGAGTAACTCCAGAGAAACCGTTTATCCACAAACAGATTGTTGGTTTAATCAATTCCAAAGAATACATAGACAGTTGTTATCATATTATTATAACAACAAAATATACAAAAAATCTGAGCGGTTTTCCGATTCAGAATGAGTATACCGTTCAGTTTTTAAATCTACATAGAGGTTTTTATTTTTTTTTGAGAAACCGATCATAAGTATGTTCACATATTATATGATTCACCCTAATAAAATATTTGGTTAAATCTATATAGTGTTTTGTGTTTATCTTAATTTGTTTTTTATTTATTTATTCTATGTACATTTTGTTGTACCCATACTTTATATCATCTCTAGTGTATTTTTAGCCCATATGGAGTAGGGGAAGATCTACCGTTTTTCTACCGCTTTTTTTATGTTATGCCTACCGCTTTCTTTATCTTCAACCTGGCAGCACTGCCCCCTCCCTATATATATTAGTCTATGTTTAGTACCCATTTTAAGACAGAAACGATGGTGTCATAACCAAATTATTATGAACTTTTGTCTTCAAAATCTAGCTTTTTCTCCATTCACCTGTGTTATTACAAGACAAAGAGGAAACGAGAAAAAAAATGGTATTCCGCGATTAAACTTGGTAGTAGTATTATTAACAATATCCTAGCTGACTCCTATACCGAGTCGCATCTCCTTGCTAAGATGGAGAAAACAAACCTTAATAGGAACATCAGAAAAAAAACCAAAAGTCACTTTCAAAAAGGAAGTTTCGAGAGTAATGTTGGAAGGTACTATCATTATAGTTATTAATGATATTATCAAGTTTAATCCCGGAACTCCATTTTTGTAAGTGATTTTTGATTTTTTTTTCGATTTTTCCATTAAGGTCCGTTTTCTCCATCCTAGATGGGGCGCAAGGAGATGCGACTTGGTATAGGTGTTCTCTAGGATATGTTTAGTGATACTTACAAGTTTAATCGCGGAAATCCATTTTTGCAAGTAACTCTTGTTTTTTTCCACTAAGGTTTGTTATCTCCATCTTAGACAGGCGTAAGGAGATGCGACTTGATACAGGTGTTCTCTAGAATATGTTTAGTGATACTACCAAGTTTAATCGCGGAACTCCATTTTTGAAAGTGACTTGATTTTTGTCAATTTTTCCATTAAGGTCCGTTTCCTCCATCTTAGACGGGGCGTAAGGAGATGCGATTTGGTATTGGTGTTCTCTAGGATATTTTTAGTGGTACTACCAGGTTTAATCGCGGAATATCATTTCTGAAAGTAACTCTTGTTTTTTTCCACTAAGGTCCATTATCTCCATCTTAGACGGGCATAAGGAGATGCGACTTGATATAGGTGTTCTCTCGGGTGTTCTCTAGAATATGTTTAGTGATACTACCAAGTTTAATCGCGGAACTCCATATATCGAGAGCTATAAGTATATGTATTTGAAAATACAAGTTCATAATTTAGATGACATTATTCATTTTCTCTTGAAATGGCTGCTAAAACAGGCTGCCTACTTCATACTTTGGCTGCTGTAATTGGCTGCTAATTTCACACTCTGGCTGCTGTAAATGCGGCTGTTAGTTTCACACCGGCGGGCAACTAGAACCCAAGCTATGTTTCCATTACTTGCAATTCTAAGCTAAAAAAAAACCTGGCTTATCTTCACAACATCTTTCTCTTACGGTTAAACATGCTCAACGCAAAATTATTCATATATTATATCACAAGAGCTTTAAATTTAATCGATTAAACTATCCAACATATTTTGAGCATGATTTTGCTTGGAAAATAGTTGAATGCACAATAACTTAATAAAAGCCCGAGACCGCGAATCGGTCGAGGGTTTTTATTTAAAAGTTATTGTGCATGAAATTATTTGCCAAAAAGCAAAATTATGCAAAAAATATTTGGATAGTTTAATCCATTTAAATTTATAGGTCGAGTGGTATACGGCTAGATTATTTCCTGAATAATTAGGATTGAATTGTTGGCGTCAATCCTATCCAAAGAGTTCTATTTATTATAAAATGTCAGAATATTTCTATGAAAATTCTGACAAAAAAGGTAAACAAAAATTTAATCGCTGATAAACAAGGTCTTGTGAAATAATCACTTATTTAAACAAAATTCATTCAAAAAATGACGTTATCTGATGGGTCTATTTTATAATGAATGAAATAATCAATAGTAATATAACTAGTGCAATGGAAATTATTGATAATTTTTGGGAAATTTGCCCGAATGCCTTTTTCAGTTAAAAACGCATGAGTGCAAATTTGTCGAAAATTATAAATATATTTCCATTGCACGAGTTGTATTTAATGAGAGAATTTCATAAATCAAAAATTTAAATTTTTTGTCAAAAAATGTCAAAACACCAGTTTTCGCACCAGTTAGTATGCAATTATCTGATAATTTGCACTAGTGCAAATTATCGCATAATTACAATCTGATTGGTTCAAATCAACAATCAAAACATTTCAATTTATTGTTGGAATACCAGTTTTGACAGATGTATGAATTTCTCACTGTAATCACCAACTATTGATTAAAATCCAAACTTCTGTCACTTGTTATGGAAATACACTTCGTAAAAGTCATTTCAATTTTTTTCTCAAAAACTAATTCGGCGGCGTTCTTTCTACTACATGCAGGGTAAAAATGAGACACACTTGTAAGGCATTTTTATGCGCGGGAAATTCAAATTTTAATAAGCCAAAAACTGGCATATGGCCCAGTTACCTCGCTGTTACAGTTAAAAGTTGACCATACTTGGAAATACCGGAGATTACAAGGGGGAATACTTGGAAATACTGAGGTAAATACTGTACAAATTTGAGGAGTATTCCCATAGAAACTTGAAATCACTGTACGTTTTCTAGTGTTTAGCAAGAGTTTTTGGCGGTTTTTTGAGTCGTATTTTTCTGATTTTAGTAGGGCAGTTCCACAAGCATTGAGCGAATGTGTTTTCAAAATTTCTGCTAGTTTTGTTATGCGATACGGCGTTAAACAGTTTTGGTTGAAATTCGCTGCTTATCGCAGGTCAAATATAAACAACGCCTGCCCAAACGTTAAAATAAACAAGAACCATATACCTACAATAAATAAACCAATACAGGACCGGAAAGTGTTTTCAGTGTTTTGTTCTGCATTTGTTTGGAGAATAAAACAATGGGTCAACACAACTGCTACAAATGCAATGGGGTTTGCCAGGCAAAGGAGGAAAAAGGACAACACTTTGGTTTTCCATGCGATTTCTGCAAAAAAGTTATCTGCTCCGGTTGCTCTAAACTGCAAGCACAGGAGATTTTATGTGTACCTATTTCATCAAGAACAATGATCTTTGTATGTCCCGACTGTTCTATGTTGATCAAGGAGCTACCTAAGTTCAAGGAAAATCTTGATCAAGCCTTAGATGATGTAAAAGCAATGAAGTCAGCAGTTAAAAATGATGCAAAGTTCAAGAACTCTTCCAAGGTAAAAGTACAGAAGCGTTTTCAAGATCAAGAAAGTGAAAGGGAAACACTACATAAATATATAGGTGACATGAATGAAGATCTTATTGCGCTTACAGAAAGGATACCATAACAAAGCTTTGAGGATATTATCTGAACCAACACTAATTGAACTGAAGCAAAGAGATGAAAGAGCTACCAATGTATTAATGTTTGGAGTTGTTGCAATGGGCAGTTACGCAGTTAGACTAACCTTCTGGGAATTGGGTACACAAATGGCTAAAACAACGTATTACGCCTTAGTCGAATCGCATTTGCGCTATGGTGTAGCTTTCTGGGGAAATTGTTGCCAGAATTTATTTGAGTCCGTTTTTATTATGCAAAAGCGATGTGTGAGATATCTGTGTGGGGCCGGATTTAGGGACCACTGTAAGCCCCTCTTCAAAAAAGAGAGGATTTTGACATTGTCTGGATTGTTCATATTGGAAACTGTGAGCTTAATTTTCAAAAAATATAAAGATGTCACTCATGCTTATTTTTATCAAACCAGAAATCACAATGATATTCCTCTTCCTATTCCTAGTTCCAGCCTTACACAAAACTCCATTATTTATAGAAGTGTAAAAATCTTTAATAAGTTACCACCAGAATTTAAATCTGTTGATAATTTCAAGAAGAAGAAAAGTAAGGGATTGGTTGACTGATAGGGCATACTACTCTATAAATGAGTATCTCTGTGATCATTATTAATTTAAAATTTTACTATCTGCCAAAAAGACACACATTATTATTCCTTGAGTCTGATTTGCACTTTAAATTTTATTTATTTCTATTTATTTTAAGTTTATTTATTTTTTATTTTAAATTCTTGTGTGTGTAACAACTGTAAACGTTTTTAGGTACGTATTTCAATCAACAACTAAGTGTAATCAGTGTGTATGATTTTAATTGTAATGTATTTTTATTTTTTTAACCTTACCATGCCAAACGATGTTCCTATTTTGTTTTGTTGTCCCTTTGAAGATGTTTGGATGGTAGTTTTTGTTGTTTTCGGTTTCATCTGTATAACTCTATATATCCCTACCTCGTTTAATGTTATGCTATTTTTATTTTGAAAGTTTAGGTTTAGGAATTACTGGCTTTGTCAATGGATTTATTTTTTTACGACAATAAAGCATATTTTGATTTGATTTGATTAGTGTAGGAAACCAGAAAGAATGAAGAGGCAGGAAGGAGAGAAGATGATAGAGAAAAGAGAAAAATTAATTTCTTTGTTCACCAAAATGAAGCAAATTCTGCCTGATACAGCAAGAATCATTACGCTTAGTTAAGAGTGCATTTTCTACTGAGAACCCTACTTTCATATTTGGAGGCTTCAACTTTCTTCTCATAAATCGGCCTAGTATTTCAATTAATAGGTCGGACAAAAAAACTGATGATTTTCTAGATATGTATAAAGAGATAAATGCACATCAAATGGTACCATTTCCGACTACATACAGAAATAGTCAGGATTCGTCGAGGGATTCGTTATTGGATTTATTTTTAACCAACAATAGAAAGTCTGTTTATGACATTG
This sequence comes from Ceutorhynchus assimilis, assembly GCA_917834065.1. Classification (NCBI taxonomy): domain Eukaryota; kingdom Metazoa; phylum Arthropoda; class Insecta; order Coleoptera; family Curculionidae; genus Ceutorhynchus; species Ceutorhynchus assimilis. The sequence goes on along the minus strand of OU892280.1, from coordinate 22,549,964 downwards.
AAAAACATATGCCTATTGGCCAAAGCGATCATATTGTCTTAACCACTTAAACTTATTCTAAAATTGAGCCACAACCAACTCAAATTATTATGAAAAGAAATTTTTGTACTTTGGACTGCAAATTACGAAAATATCAACAGTTCTATAGAAGAAAAATCTCATAGTATTGGAACAGTCACCTATCAAGAATTGAATATATATTAACTAGTGCCATCAACAGTTTTATACCAAATAAATCGGTTAGAGTTGACCAACACCTTGGATAAATGAAAGAATTTTCAAAGATCGACAAGAAACGGAAGCTATGGGATAAGTATATTAAAAACAAAAATGAACAAAATTATCGTATACTGGGTGACCACGAGATTACTGACCAAGCTCTAGTTCAGGCATGAATATCAATATCGATTTCAAGTTTTGAGGATGTATATTATTGGTATCGATGCAGAATTTCGCTATAAAAACAATCGACTATCGCTTCTGGTTTGACCGCAAGTGCCATCAACTTCTTTATTTCAACTAGATCACCCCCTATATTATTACATTTTTGGATTCTATGAGAAATTCTAAGCATATTTTATGTATAATATCCTTTACCTAACTTTAAGAGTTTTCAAGAAAATCGCGATTGAAAATGTCAAAAAATAATTTTTCTACGAGCGTGCGGGAAATGGCTCTTCCCGCACGATTTGCTGTGCGGGAAGACTTTCTTCCCGCACCGGTGCGGGAAGAGATTTCTTCCCGCACTCAGTGCGGGAAGAGTTTGAAATAATCATTGTGACATGGAATTGTTTGTATTGTTGATACACCTATACCTGTACCTTTACCTTTTTATAAATACCTTTTAATATATTTTCCTACGAGCGTGCGCAAAGTAGTACTTTTCCGCACGCATTTCCGGGCTCAAAGTTACACTTTTCCGCACTCAGTGCGGATACAGGCCTTATCCGCACTGAGTGCCGAAAAGTAATTATAATTGTCAAGCAACAATAAGTGCACCTGTCGACTTTGACACATGATGACAAATTTTTCCTCTATTTCTATATCAGCCAACATCTATACAAACACCAATTATAAATTAACTTTGACACATCAGATTTGTTCTCTATTTATATGCAAAAATCTACAAACTTTCTCATCAAATTTAAACGCTTTAAGATGAACAGCTCTGACGAGGATTTTCTGATATTTTTTTTTGTTATGTAATTTTTTGATAAATGCATAGGTTCCCTTCAAGTTAATTAAAAATAATTAAACAAATTATCGGTTTTTTTTTCAAATTTTTGTTATTACCTACCTGATATGAAGCTCGTAGGAAAAATTTTGTTCCTAACACGTGCGCAAAGTGTCTTTTCCGCACGCAAACACGTATCCGAACTCCGCTTCGCGTCGTTCGTATAACTGTGTTTGCGTGCGGAAAAGTAACACTTTGCGCACTTGTTAGGAAAATAACTATTTTGATTCTACCTTCTGCATAATCGTATTTTATTTAAATTAAACTCTTCGTAACATCAGCTTTAGTATGCTCGTAGAAAAAATATAGTTCCTAACTCTTGCGGGAAGAAATTTCCGGCACTCGGGCGCTTCGCACCCTCGTGCCGGAATTTTCTCTTCCCGCACTCGTTAGGAAAATAGCTATTTTATTTTAGTTTTGACAGCAAACAATGGAAAGAAGGTTGAAGCTTTTACGATATTTTTAACTCATTTTAGAAGCACTAAAGGGTCTCACAACAAAAATAAAACTTCCGGTTCAATCGAAGGTTTTCGGTCGATCTACTTTTGAGGTTATGTTACTGCAATAATTTCAATGGTATACCTACCATACTTAGAACTAAAAATTCGTAAAGGTTCGTTCCAACCCAGCCAAAAACCGTTCAATGTACGGTCACGGTCATGCGCCATAGGTTAAACGCGTTCCAACCGAGAGATGATCGTTTATAGTCGGGGAGCTGGCGTCGAAAATATGCAAGAGTTTTCGCAAGGCTCATATTTTCAGAATGAGTAGCATTTTAGTACTACAAAGCTAGGCTACAGTCAGCAGTTCCAGTTCCGGGACACCTGGCGCTGAGATGCGCGCAAAGGTGTATTTTTAATCAACACCTCGCAACAGTTTTCGCAAAGCTGAAAATTTGCAAAGAGCATGCGAATATAATGTAGAACCATAATTTAACAGTCAGACAAAGAAATACGGGGACACGTAGAGTAGACTTTAAAGTGGTCAAAAAAATGACGTCACCGAAAGTGTTTTCGCATGGCTGAAATTTGGCAAGGCAATAGTAAAAACAATATATTTATTGAAAAAAACAGTCAGACACTTCTATGTCGGGACCCCGCCAGTCAGCAATCGATTAAAGTGATATAGGTGGTAGCGCGCGTCAATAGGCATATATCCATGTCGAATAATAATTTCACCAAAAGTGTTTTCGCATAGCTGAAATTTGGCAAGGTAATAGTAAAAACAATATATTTATTGAAAAAAACAGTCAGACACTTCTATGTCGGGACTCCCTCAGTCAGCAGTCGATTAAAATGATATAGGTGGTAGCGCGCGTCAATAGAATTTTACTCTATATATATCCATTTCGATGAATAATTTTATTTTTATAATTTAAATTATTTGGAATCGGAAACGGTAAAATAAAATTGTACATGCAGTTAAAAAGTTTGCGGTTAGAAAAAAGCCCGATTCGTATAAATATTACTTGACCATTTAATCAGCAGTACTGTGATAGTATACCTATAGTAATTAAATAAATTCAGTTTTAATTATATTTATTGTAGTTTCATTAAATACTTATAATCGTCGCCGATTTTATAAAATACAAAAAAAAATTTCTAATCACATCTGCCGCTTCCCTTCCCCTAATCTCGACCTAACAGTACCATAATGAAGTTTACGAATTCGAATGCATATACGCCTTATTCAAGTATACGCGCTTACGCTTGCAACTTGCAGGTTTACACTTACTCATTAAGAGAAAAAAAAATGTATTTTACCGTTTCCGATTCCAAATAATTTAAATTATAGAAATAAAATTATTCATCGAAATGGATATATATAGAGTAAAATTCTATTGACGCGCGCTACCACCTATATCACTTTAATCGACTGCTGACTGGCGGGGTCCCGACATAGAATTGTCTGACTGTTTTTTTCAATAAATATATTGTTTTTACTATTACCTTGCCAAATTTCAGCTATGCGAAAACACTTTTGGTGAAATTATTATTCGACATGGATATATGCCTATTGACGCGCGCTACCACCTATATCACTTTAATCGACTGCTGACTGGCGGGGTCCCGAAATAGAAGTGTCTGACTGTTTTTTTCAATAAATATATTGTTTTTACTATTACCTTGCCAAAATTCAGCCATGCGAAAACACTTTCGGTGACGTCATTTTTTTGACCACTTCAAAGTCGCGCTGACTCTACGTGTCCCCGTATTTCTTTGTCTGACTGTTAAATTATGGTTCTACATTATATTCGCATGCTCTTTGCAAATTTTCAGCTTTGCGAAAACTGTTGCGAGGTGTTGATTAAAAATACACCTTTGCGCGCATCTCAGCGCCAGGTGTCCCGGAACTGGAACTGCTGACTGTAGCCTAGCTTTGTAGCACTAAAATACTACTCATTCTGAAAATATGAGCCTTGCGAAAACTCTTGCATATTTTCGACGCCAGCTCCTGGACTATTACCATACAGTTTCGTTGGCGTTCCAACCAAACCTGGGATCGTTCGAGAACTGGTTTTAGCACCGTCATTTCGATCCCGAGTGGAAAGCAAGAACCGCGTGGACTGACCCATGACTGACATGCGTAATTCAATTTTTGTCACCTGTTGTTGTTGTTCATGTTGTTGTTAAACAACCAATTTCCAATCTAACTTATAAGACTGTAGCATTTTTATTTTTTCAAGTGAAAAAAAGTACAAAATTTATTATCAGCTATTTGCTAATCCTTGATGTTATTAGCTTTGTTTTGGTTTCACTCAGAACTAGTTAGGAATCATTCTGCACATGCGCATATTATAAAATGCGTTTTGGTTTTTTCAGAATCGTAATCGAACTATGTTGAGAGTGTTTTGGTTTATCTAGAACTTTTTAAGAACAATTCTGGGATTGTTCTAGAACGGTTCTCTCAGTTCTTGCTCCGAAGGAGGAACTGTTTTAGAACTTTGTGTTTTGGTTTTTTTGGTTCCGAATCGGTTCAGAACTAGTATTAGAACAGTCCTCTATTATTTTTTTGTGCGCAAGCAGTTCTGCGCATTCCTAGAACCGTTCCAAATTTCGAACCAAAACAAAGCTATTAGCTCGCAAGGATTCAGTTTCAGATTCTTGATAATGAATCAGCGTTGGTGTTCGATTTTCCTTTTTTATATATTATTTTGTAATCCTAATCCTATATTCTTCTATTTTAATTTGCAAACAAACAAATTTAGGGTTAAAGTTATTTGGACTGTCGTCATTACGAAAACGATCATGAAACCGTTCCAACTACCCGTTGTTTCTGTACCAAGATAAAACCGTGCAAGATCAACGCATGCGCCTGCAATCGATCCTAACAGTTCCGAAACCGTTTCATGACGATACGAAAACGGGGGGTTGGAACGAACCTTAAAAGGATTAAAATTAATGCTGTTAATACTGTTTTTGGTATTTGTTGTTCCAAAGACATCCTTACATCAAGTGTAAAATATCTCAAAAACAGTAGACTTTAGGTATAGGAAAGCGTATACAAAAAATATTCAAAATTATTCCTAGAATACGAATTTTCAGTTCTAAGTATGGGATACCATTGAAATTATTGCAGTAACATAACCTCAAAAGTAGACCGACCGAAAACCTTCGATTGAACCGGAACTGATATTTTTGTGGTGGGACCCTTTAGTGCTTCTAAAATGAGTCAAAAATATCGTAAAAGTTCCAACCTACTATCCATTGTTTACTGTTAAAACTAAAATAGAAATTATTTTTTGACATTTTCAATCGTGATTTTCTTGAAAACTGTTTAAGTTAGGTATAGGATATTATACATAAAATATGCTTAGAATTTCTCATAGAATCCAAAAATGTAATAATATAGGTGAATGATAGTTTATAAAAATCTAAGATAGGAATGTAAAATCGGTTTTCCTCTAAAATTAACCGTTCAGGTTCTACAGCCTGTCAAAGTTGCAAAAAGTCAATTTTCAACTGTCAATATTTCCAAAACAGTTGAACTTAGGTATAGGGTATATCACATGAAATCTGCTTAGAATTTTACGTAGAATCCAAATATGCAATTTAATACGGGGTGTTCCATTTAGAATAGTGATGTTGCCACTAGTTTAGAGAAGAAGCGGCAACACCGCATGGTCAAAAATATTTTTAAAGTTTAGATCATGGTTGTTTATCCCGGTTGCCAAATTTTCAAAATGATCCGCTTTTTAGTTCTCCATAAACGTCTAATACGCCATCCACCGTGGGACACCCTGTATACCACTCATAATAATATGCTTAAAGATATGATAAGTACATCCAGAAGAAAATTTGAAAATGAAATTGCAACATCGGAATCCACTAAGAGATTTTATAAATATATTAGCAGAAGTTTTTCCAGTATCTCACATATTTCTCTAAAAGACCATGACAACGAAATTATTGTGGATGACAATATAATAGGTGCTAACCTTCCAGAGCAATTTATTAAATCATTTTCCCATAATCCGACTAGCGCCCTCTCACATCTGACTCCGGAAACAAGAACCATCAATTAATAGCATTGAATCCATAGAGTTTACAGAAGAAAAGGTATTCGCTGCATTGAATAAAATGAAGTCAGAGTCCAGTCCAGGCCCTGATAATATTCCGACAATATTCTGTAGAAGTCTGCAGATTCACTTACTCCACTACCTTCGTCAGCGTATCAGAATGTTATTGACATTGGAGTAATGCCAGAAGATTGGAAACATGCAGTTGTGACACCTCTATTCCAGAAAGGAGACAGGAACTTAGCAGCGAACTACTGGCCTTACAGCCCTGTTAGTGTATGGAGAGAAATATTGTTGAAGATCTGACTGCATTTTTTGTTGAAAACAATGTAATAACACCAACGCAACATGGCTTTATTCCGAAACGATCCACTACAACAAATCTGCTAACTTGCCTTCACCACTGGACAACAAATCACGACACTTCGCACCCAACAGGCGTTATATACCTAGATTTTGAGAAAGCCTTTGATAGAATATTCAAACCAATATATTTTTTGCAGATGACTCGAAACTACTGCAACCCACTGACACAAGAAGAGGCCGGTAGAGGACCTGTCCTCGGACCTAAATAAAATCGTGAAATGGTCCAAACTGTGGGGTATGAAATTGAATGAAACGAAATGCTCAGTATTACACATGGGTCCAAATAACCCACTAGCCAGATACCACCTCAATAACATAAGAAGAACAAAACGATTTAGCTGTTATTATTTCAAATGACTTAAAATGGGAGAAGCATATCAATAATATAATCAAAAAAGCAAATAAATTTATTTATTTTTAATACGGAAAACATTTAAGACAATTCGATAAATACCATTAATTTGCTCTATAAATCTTACATAAGACCCAAGTTAGAATATGCTTATAGCTTCTGGAATCCATACTGTGCCAAGGATATGCAGGCCTGGAAGAAAGTGCAGAGACGCGTTACTAAAATTCTATTAGAATTGAGGAACAAACCGTATAGTGATAGACTAAAAACTCTTAAGCTAACAACTCTGGGAGAAAGCAAGATGCGAGGTGATTTAATCTTATAAAATAACTAATGATTAATATTATTCGTATTGTTTAACAAACATTTTTCATTTCAATAATAATCAACATTCAAGAGGTCACTCAAAAAAACTTTCCAAAGAGAAATCTGCGAAATTTCCTAGAGAAAACTTTATTACTAATCGAATATGTATACATGAAACTCTTTGGAGGAGGTTACAGTTGGTGCGTCTAGTGTGAATGAGTTCAAAAACAGACTTGATCAAGAGATGCAAGAATCCACCTCAAGACTATTCCATTATGGACCATAGAAATAGTTTTTTGAGAAAGCCTTCTCTTCTATAGTGCAATACGTCAAATATGTGTGCTTAGAAAATTTGGCAATAGCCTCATCGGCTTTTACCGCCTGCTATTGGACAAACATAAAAATAAATAATAATAATAATAATAATAATAACCCCGTGGGGTGCGCGGGTGTTATAAAGAATACCGCCCCAGTAAGTCCTGCTTGGCGTAAAAGGCCCCTAAAAAGGACAACCGCTCATTGGGTCAGCAGCCCGATGAGCGAGATTTCTAAACTGCTCCTAACACAAACAGATATCACCAGGGCGACGAGGGGTTCCGGGCTGGCCCCTCTCGGAGTCGTCAGGAGACTCAGCCTGTAGGGGACCTCGGCGTAGAGGGTGGCGCCGAACCTCGAGATGAAAACACCCAAGAACGACAAGGAAATGATAGGCCTTTAGATGTTGGTGCACAGCCTGATGTGCTCCCCACTCAAGGGCCCGTACGACGAAAGAAATGGACTAATGAAGAAAACAGAGAAATCATGAAGTCGTACTACAGAGTAACAGCTTTGGAGAGTGATCGAACGATTTACAGACATAAACTTTACAACGATTTCATAGAACGTTTTCCACAACTTCAAAATCTAACGGAGCAGCGAATTGCGGACCAGCGCAATAATAACTAGGAATCTACTACCACAAGCAACGATCGAACAACTTAAAGAGGAAATCGCCATAGAACTGAAAAGAATTAACCCACCGGATGAAGAAGTGCACACCGCAGAAAATCAACAAAACCAAGAAACAACGGATGATATAGAAAATGATCCTTGGAACGACACTTTCCAAGAAATAAAACTGAAATACATAGGATCGAATCCCAATGCTAGACCAAAAATCCCGAAACTTATCTATAGACCGGCAACAAAGGCGATTCTATGGAGAGCAAATCACTTTCTTGAAAAAGAACTAAATAACGAAATGAACCTAGAGGAAGTCCATCTATACATATATTGCTGACGGAGGGAATTACATATTTAATCCCAAAAGGCGAGGCAACCAAAGACCCTGCAAAATACCGGCCGATTACATGCCTTCCAACTCTCTATAAAATTATCTCAGCTCTTATCAGTAACAAAGTCTATACTTACCTCGAATCTAATAACATACTCGCTATGGAACAATAAGGGTGCATAAGAAAAGCTATGGGATGTAAAGAGCAACTAATCATTGACTCCATAATATTAGAGCAGGCAACGCGTAAAAACCGCAATCTTTACATGGCTTATGTTGATTACCAGAAAGCGTTCGACTCAGTCCCGCACGAATGGCTTTTGAAGGTACTACAGATATATAATATCGACCCAAGAATTCTAAATTTTTTCGAACATACCATGAAAAACTGGAATACAACTCTAAGTATGAAGACTGAAGAACACCAGATAGAAACATCAAAAATCAACATCAATAGAGGAATATTCTAGGGAGACTCTTTCAGCGCCTTATGGTTTTGTCTAGCTCTAAACCCAATTTCCAGAACCCTCAACACAACAAACTATGGGTTCAAACTAAAAGCGGATAGGCGACACCAACGTGTCAATCATCTTCTGTACATGGATGACCTCAAATTGTATGCCTCCACCAAACCCCATATCGAATCGCTATTGAAACTAGTACACAAGATCAGTAGCGATATATCCATGACTTTTGGAGTGGATAAATGCCAGACTGTGTCGGTCATCAAAGGTAAACTCAGTCATGGAAATCCTATGCAGCTGGATGAGAGCACTGAAATATCTTCAATGGAAGATACGCCTTATAAATACCTTGGGATGCTGCAAACCAATAGAATAGAGCATACACAGATCAAAGAAAACCTAACCAGAAAATTTGAGATGAGACTGCATTCCCGGCTTAAAACAAAGCTAAACTCTCTAAATCTTACTAAAGCAATTAACTGCTATGCCATTCCAATCCTCGAATATTCTTTTGGTGTCATCAAGTGGACTACAACGGAACTAGACAACATTAACAGGCTTATACGCACTCGAATGAATAAATTTAGAATGCACCATCCAAGATCATCCATGGAGCGCGTAACTCTGCCAAGAAACCAAGGGGGAAGAGGGCTAAAGGATCTGACGTCAGCCTGCAGTGCTCAAATCCAAAGTCTGCGTAGGTACTTCCAGCACAAAAACGGAACCTTGTTCCACAGCATTAGAATCGCCGATGAGAAGTGTACTCCATTGAATCTGAGCAACCCAGAAGAATCAACCATTAAAAGCCAAAGTGATGACGAGAAGAAAAAAAAATAATAATAATAGCACAGGGACACAATTATTGTTTAGTTTAAATCATACCCAATACAGTTGCAATGTAAAAATTTATAAAACTGACAAAACACAATACCTTCTTGTTATAATTGACTTAAGATGACAAGAACATGTTGAGTATATTTTTTACCAATAAATTACTCTGTCCGACAAGCCAGCCCAGCTAGAGTTACCTGTGCATTGCTTTTCTAGCCTTTCTTATATCACCAGCATGGTTTAGTGTCTCTGGCAACCCTGGAATGTTTTGAGTGGTTTTATACATACAGATTATTTTTATTGGAGTAACACTCTGTAGATAAATTTGTTTGCTATAATCATAGAAATTTCTCTTTAGATTAAAATTGGTTTATGGGTAGATCTGACCAACACCAACAGGTTTTACGATAAAACTGAGGTCGAGGAACACTGTAAATACGTCAAACTACAATGCAGAGGTCACGGAGAGACACCTTCCAGAGAACAGACAAACATATTTATACAATTAATCCATAATTTTATTTCGCAAAACCCATTACAACAAATAGCTGTCCATTGTACTCATGGATTTAATAGGTCTGGATTTTTGATTGTTAGCTATTTAGTTGAAAAAATGGATTTCGCTCTGGATGTTGCTTTGCAAACTTTTGCAGAAGCAAGGTAATTCTTATCTTAAAAATTCAACTAATTTACTAATAAAAAAAATTGGAATTTCAGACCTGTGGGAATTTACAAGCAAGATTATTTAAATGAATTATATAATCGTTACGATGATATAGAAGATACACCTCCAGCACCAAATTTGCCCGATTGGTGTTTAGAAAGCGACGATGGCCCTGACGAAGGTGATAATTTGGAAAATGGCAACTCAGAGTCATCAGCATCGACTTCTTCTTTAGAGTATGTTATTTTTAATTTCGCGATGCAAAAATCACACTGTTGATTAGTTCTGAAAATAATTCTAGTAGTAAAAAACCAAGAGGGCGGCGTAATAAAAATGCAACTCAGGAGTTTATGGTCGGCGTTCAAAAAGTGCATTATTTCGATGAACAACCAAAAGCGTTCCACTTGCAGAGGAAAGTGCAGACTATGTGTGGTTGGTCACAAAAAGATTTTCCTGGGTGTCAACCTGTTTCAATGGATAAAAATAATATAATTCTCTTACATCAAAAAGCTTATAGGTTAGTATGTAAATACAATCCAAGAACCAATTTCTATTAAACTGTTTGTTGATGTTAGCAAAACATTATTTATTTATTATTATTTTTTGCAAACAGAGTTTCATGGAAAGCTGATGGCACAAGGTACATGATGCTTATAGATGGAGAAGACGAAGTATATTTTTTTGATAGAAATCATACTGTTTTTAAAGTAGATGGACTTAGATTTGTACATAGAAAGGACTTAAGAAGACATGTGAAAGATACTTTATTAGATGGGGTGATTATTATTCAATAATAGATTGTGCTGTTATTATTCAATTATCTGAAACAGGAAATGGTGATAGACAAAGTGGATGGTGAAGACATTCCTCGTTATCTGGCCTATGACATAATAAGATTTGAAGGACAAGATGTGGGAAAAATGCCTTTTTATCCTACCAGGCTTCAGTATTTAGAGTACGAAATAATCAAGCCTCGTTACGCAGCTATGGAACAAATGCTCATCAATAAAACATCGGAACCTTTTAGTGTTAGAAAAAAAGATTTTTGGCCAATTACTCAAGCCATTAATCTTTTAGGTGAAAAATTCGCTAAAAGCCTCAGTCATGAACCTGACGGTTTAATTTTTCAACCATCAAAACAGGTAATTAGTTAATCAAAAATAAAATGTGCAACTTTTAATTTACTCAATTATATTTTAGCCTTATATTGCCGGTAGATGTGACGAAGTCCTAAAATGGAAGCCTTTAGACATGAATTCAGTAGATTTTCGATTGCAAATAGCTAGGGAGGGTGGTGAGGGCATTGTGGCTGAGAAAAAAGGCTATCTATACGTCGGTCAATTTGATCCACCTTTTGCAAAAATGAAATACACTAAAGCCCTAAAGGATCTCAATGGAAAAATTATAGAATGCAAATTTGAGGACAATCAATGGAAGTTTATGAGGGAAAGGACTGATAAAACGTATCCCAACAGTTATAATACTGCTAAAGGTAAAAAACTGTTCTACCACATTGTGTAATTGATTTTTATAATATTTTTCTTCTAGCTGTCTGTGGTAGTATAGTTGATCCAATAACAAAAGAAAAACTAATAGATTACATACAGCAATATGGTTATAATGACGATGCGGATATGATGCCGCCACCAACGAAAAAAATCAGACGGTGACTTTTAGGAAATTAATTTTTATTTTGTTTGCACCACCTCGTCTGGATTACTCTATTGTGTTCGAATGTGTCGGTGCGAGCATCCGTTAACTATTTATTTTTTATGTTATTTTTGTATGTTACAAATGAACAATTAACTTAATTATGAATAAAATAAATAAACAATTATTATTATAATTGATAAATGATGGCAAAAATTGTTGGTAGTTTTATTCATATACCCCATTCTTCTTTATTTATTTATGTTTGAGTGCACTCTGCAGAACTAATTTCTAAATGGTATACTGAAGAAATAAGCCTAAATAATGATATGCAAATTTATGACTTATTTAAAATATAAAGAATACAGCCTTTCTAATTAAGTAGGGATTTCGCTTTTTATTACATTCAGAGCGGTATTCAAAAGATTTACATACATACATGGGAAAAATCGTTATTGTAATCAGTGACTAGACGTTCATGGTTCACAGGTTGGAAAAAGAGCTGCTTCTGTCGGGTTCTTCTTCCAGGAACCAGAAATCCAATTTCTGTCAAAAGTTCGGGCCAGTTGATAACGTTCTGCAGAATTTTGTAGAGAAAAATAAGTTGGGCTTAAGGTTCTGGTGAGGAAATCGCAGATTATAGAGCAGGTATGGATTTGGCAAATTTATTTTGCACTCTTTTTTATCCTTCTAATGTGGCATATGTAACTTGGAGTCCAAATTGGGCTGCAGTATTCAAGTGTGGATCGAATGAGACTGTAATAGTTATATAAAGGACTTCGACCCTATCCAAATTGTGCATTTTTTATATTCTCGTTTCAACTCTATATTTTTCAATTTTTTCATTTGCTTTCCGGTCCAGGTTGTTGGTGTTTGGAATGGCGATATCTATATAAACTAGGTAGTTTTTATTTTTTGTCGATGGGCCTGTTGTATTGCACTTCAATATCCGTGATCATTGTTTTATCCCAGAGTAGGTTTATGTTCTCATTTTCTATTACCGGCGATGGTTGGTATTTGTAGTAAGGGCTTGGATTTTCAATGAGTAAAGAGTGTTTCTTCGCAATTTCCTGGCATACAATTGCAGCTGCTTTGTTGTGTCGCTCAATGTATTTATTTCCAGCTAGTTTTGTGCATCCTGAGAGAATGTGTTCAATTGACTCTTGCTGTTGGTTGTTTTGTGTAGCTTCTTGTTTTGATTACTTGGTCCTGTATATCTCTGGTCCTGTATCGCAATCCCATTCTAATGATGCCTGCTTGTCCACGTTATCTCGGTTGAGATCTCTGTGGTACCGGCCATGAAGCTCTTTCTCAGCCCATTTGTTATTGTCATCATCAGTTTGGCTTTTAATGGTTGATTCTTCTTGGTTGCTCAGATTCAGAGGTAGTACACTTTTCATGGGCGATTCTCATGCTAGGCAACAAGGTTCCGTTTCTTTGCTGAAAGTACCTACGCGGATACTGCAAGCTGACGTCAGATCCTTTATTCCTCTTCCTCCTTGGTTTTTTGGCAAAGTTACGTATTCCATGGATGATCTTGAGTGATGCATTCTAAATTTATTCATTCGAGTGCGTATAAAGACGGGTATTATAAAACTTCTTTGAGAGTTAACTTAAAGTTAACTTCTGGAATTACATGTAATTCAAAAAGTTAACTTCAACTCAACAGTTAACTGTCAAAGCAGTTTTATAATACCCGCCCTGCCTGTTAATGTTATCTAGTTCCGTAGTCCACATGGCATAGCTTTTAATTGCTTTAGTAAGATTTGAGTAGCTTAGCTTTGTTTTCAGCAGGGAATTCAGACTTACCTCAAATTTTCTGGTTAGGTTTGCTTTAATCTGTGTATAATCTACTCTGTTGGTTTGCAGCATCGCAAGGTATTTATAAGGCGTATCTTCCATTGAAGATATTTCAGTGCATAGGATTTTCATGACTGAGTTTACCTTTGATGATCGACACAACCTGGCATTTATCCACTCCAAAAGTCATTGATATATGGCTACTGGATCTTGTGTACTAGCTTCAACAGCGATTCAATATGGGATTTGGTGGAGGCATACAATTTGAGGTCATCCATGTACAGAAGATGATTGACAAGTTGGTGTCGCCCATCCGCTTTTAGTTTGAACCCATAGTTTGTTGTGATGAGGGTTCTGGAAATTGGGTTTATAGCCAAACAAAACCATTAGGTACTGGAAAAGTCTCCCTGGAATATTCCTCTATTGATGTTGATTTTTGATGTTTCTATCTGGTGTTCTTCAGTCTTGATGCTCAAAGTTGTATTCCATTTTCATGGTAGGTACCTATATGTTCGAAAAAATTTAGAATTCTTAGATCAATATTATATATCTGTAGCACCTTCAAAAGCCATTCGTGCGGGACTGAGTCGAATGCTTTCTGGCAATGCTTTGTGGTAATCAACATAAGCCATGTAAAGATAGCGGTTTTTTCGCGTTGCCTGCTCTAATATTATGAAGTCAATGATTAGTTGTTCCTTCACGTCCCATAGCTTTTCTTATGCAATTTTTTTGTTCCACAGCGAGTATGTTATTTGTTTCGAGGTAAGTATATAGACTTTGTTACTGATAAGAGCTGAGATAATTTTATATGTATAGTTGGTAGGCATGTGATAGACCGGTATTTTGCAGGGCACCCGTAACGCCGCGTTATGTCGATGGATATATACGCCGTAACCGCATACCGTTCGCAAACGGATAGCAAATGATATAAGGTCTCCGGCGCCCTATTTCAGGCCCTACAACTTGTGTCAGGAATCTGTAAAACCCATCACGCGACCCCGGTGTTCTAGAGTGTGAAGAAATGCCCCAACCCCATGGTTACGCACCATGCATAGCAGGGGATCCTCGCTTCTGATTACTCCGCACACGGTACTTAAGGACTAACCGTCTATGCAGACCATCAGAGACACTCCAAACAAACTAAAGAGTCCACCGGCCTCCCTGATAACGTGGGAAGTAAATCCGTTGGACAGACGCCAGAGAATGATGGCTACGGCATCTTATGATTATTATTATTATTATTATTACTATTATTATTATTCATTTTTTATTTAATTTTTTATTTATTTTTTTTTTCAGGCTGCAGAGCTTGTTATTCCTCCATGAATGACCTGACGATGTGTATGGTATCCAAGATGACGCACTTATTTGCATTGGTTGGTAGGTATTCCATGGAATGCCGATTTGTTGGATGCTTCCTTTCAAATTTTTAGCTGCATAAGCGTTAGAAGACACTTCAAATTATAGTGCATTTCAAGCGAATCACTAATCAGTATTTATTGTTCGACTGTTAGAGAAATTGTAACGGTCTTACTTGCTTAATCCGGTTCATGCAGATAAATCCACGAGGCGATTATTTATCCATTTATCACTATTCACACTGGCAGCCAGGGAATTTTCCGCCGAGATGAAAACACAACGATATGCACATGTAGGCGCGTTGGAGCCCGGCGAGAGTGAGAGAGAGATCCAAAAACAGGCGCTTATGAGAGAATTTTGCTCGTCCGAGGTGATTTGCAATAATTAGGGGTTAATTACATGAATTGTAATCAATAATATAGACCATGTCAGGCCTTGTGACATAAATCGCGCGTACCAACGGGGGTTTTGGAGGTTTTGCTTCTGGGGAGCATCAGAGGGCGCGAACTCTTCGCTTATTCTAATGTTACTGAAGAGCACCAAAGCCCACAGATGACGTGATGACTGGTATGATTCTCACTTCGTCGAGGTTCCACATCTCTAGATTTTTTTTTTTTTTTGTTTGGCCTTACTTACGGTCCCGCGGCTCCGACACTTACACGGGTGCAAGTAGGCCTGGTGTTCCATCCACCGTTCTACTCCCCACCAACCGCGAGGTTAGTAGAAACGGTGTTCCGCATCGTGTGCTCTGAGTAGACGCAATGATCCCAGGATTACCGCTTTCTGCATCATGCCAGCAAGGTGTTCCGCTTTATCACGACACACTGGCAAGGTCTTGAGAGCCGAGAGCAGTGTTTGTCGTGCACCTCCAAGAGCCCCAATCACCAAAACCACTAGCTTGACAGTATAGCCCCGGTACATTCGGCGAAGGTCAAAGAGAAGATCCTGATATTTCGTCCGTTTCTCTTCCTCCTTGGCAATAATGTTCGTTTCGGCAGGAGCCGAGAACTCAATGACATACATAATTTTGTCATTTTTGACAAGGAGTACTATTAGGCAATTCAATCCATCTGTCAAAAAGGAAAATTCAATGTGACGTGGCGGCCAAGCAAGTTTGTTTTGAATATGTTTTTATGCGTATTTTAAATTATTTTACATACGAGCATGTAGCAGTATTTGCAAATGGAAAGTAGCACTTTACCGCACACTATGCGGTAAAGTTAATTTTACAGCATAGTGTGCGGTAAAGTGAACTTTACAGCATAGTATGCCGTAAAGTGGACTACAAAGTGTGCGGTAAAGTGCACTTTACCGCATAGTGTGCGGTAAAGTAGAATTTGATATTTATAATCAAAAATCCTTTTTTTTTCCAGAAAATGGATTTTTGACAATTTCTAAATCTAATCTAATTTCATTCATCAATCTGATTCAATAATTAATTTTATCAATGCCCTTTTTTGGAGATGTAGATGCTCATAGGTAAAATTTTGTACCTAACACATGCGGAAAGTGCCTTTACCGCACGCAACGGCAGTTGACCGAACGACGCGAAGCGGAGTTCGGTCAACTGCCGTTGCGTGCGGTAAAGTATCACTTTCCGCATTTGTTAGGTAAATAACTATTGCATACAGTTTTGCTTACAACTTTGATTTTCATTATTTAATAAACTATTTTTTGACTAGGTACCTAAGCTATTAATTCGGGCAGAAACTAGATATTTTTTTGTGCTTTTTGTCCCATGTGTGGCCGCCACGCCATCTTGAATGTCACGTGGTTTGAATTGCCTAATATCCGGCCTGTTAGCTTTTACAAGCCGGAGAGTGGGGAATGCGAAATTCCAGTATATTCTGGCTCTGTCATTCTCCACTACGGACGGAACATCAGAGGGGACATATGGCAGCACTGGAGTGTCATCAACACCGTACGAGTGCCTTAGGTGGTAATACAGCACCCGTCCGCAAACAGACAGCAGATGATATAAGGTCTCCGGCGCCCAGGGCAGGCCCTACAACTTGTGTCAGCCAACCTGTATACCCATCACGCGACTCCGGTGTTCCAAAGTGTTGATGACTCCATCTTGGCAAGCAATGATAAACCCCTCAGTTTCCGACTTTACTGCACCAGACCTCAAGAATGCAAAGCTTAGCTTTTTGGATAAGCCAGTGTTTTCAATGGTTTTAAAGAAAACACTGTGCAATGGCTTATCCATATGTAGACGTACTAAATAGTCTACTTCTGCACTCTTTAAGGTGGTTTTAAGTCTTTGGCTGGTAAACCCTGTAATAGAGTTTTCCTGCCGCCGACTCTTGTCGAAAACTATTTGAAGCTCATCCGCTGCCCTTTGTGCAGCCTTAAAAAGGAATGCCCCCACCCCAAATGTTTCATGGTCACGCACCATGCATAGCAGGGGATCCTCGTCTCTGATTACTCCGCACGCGGTACTTAGGACCAACCGTCTATGCAGACACTCCAAACTTAAGAGTCCACGGCCTCCCTGATAACGTGGGAAGTAAATCCGTTGGACAGACGCCTTAGGATGATGGCTTCGGCATCGCGTCATCATCTTGCGGGTTTTTACGTCAATTTCACGCAAGTCATTTACATTCCACTTTATCACTCCAAAGGAGTAAGTGAGTAGTGGGACGGCAAGCATATTTGTAGCAGCGACTTTGTTCTTTCCAGACAGCTCTGAATTTCAGATCTATCTCAATCGCTGCTGATACCTGTCGCGGAGAGATCCTTTTATTGCGACACTATCCTGTGTGTCCCTGAGGAACACCCAGGTAAGTATGAGTCTCCCCGGCATCCAGATGTCGTAGGATACTCCCATCTACGAGTTGCGCGTCCTCGGCGTGATCCGCATGGCGCCCTTTCTCAAGTTGAACCGTCGCACACTTATCCAACCCGAACTCAATCCCGATCGCATGAGTATACTCCTGTACTACCCGAAGAGCGTATTCCAGCTTAGGACGCACAAAGTATTTATAAAAGCTTTTTATCATTTCCAAAGAGTGGTTACTAAAAGCTCTCTTTATTAATTACACTATAGTCGGGCCACCGAACAGAGATAGTAGTAAAACGATTACCTGGTAACTGGCCCCCATAAATAGTCCCGACACCCTCTTAAAAGCAGACATTTTCATAGTGCAGCGCATTTGAAACTGATGTTTTTTGGGTTAGTTATTTATTTTAACTCAAAATAATTTAGTAATTGGAATGTGAATGTTAAATGAAATGCATATTGCCTCAAAAAAAAAAATATGAATTCATGCAATAAATTTTATTTATTATAAGAAGGTATTAATTGGGTATAAATGAGGTATAAATCCTCTCGTCTATTGCCTGTTATAGGCCTCTCGGAGGTTGAATGCTCGATTTTATTACTATATCTGTTCGGTGTTAGCTTTTTTAGTCATGCATACAATGTGAGGCTCCCATTTTAAGTCAGAGCTAACAATAACTCTCAGGTCCCTTTGTTGGTTGACCTCTGCGACTACGCATGTTCCAATTGTATACTCAATTTTTGGGTTATTTTTACCGATGTGCAAAACAGTGCACTTCCTCTCTTTGAGGCTTAGCTGCATCCATTCGTTGGTCCAATGGAACAAGCTGCGGAGATCTTCTTTCAGTTTCTGAGTGCCATGAGTTGGATTGTAGTAATGCTTCGTATCGTCAGTAAAGTACGCGTGATATCAGACTGAAGGCCACTTCCTATGTCACTGATGTAAATAATGAAGAGCGAAAGGGCCCAAGACAGAACCCTGGGGCACCCCACTCAATGCTTTGTGCTGCTCAGATAACACCCCATTTGCTCTCACTTCTTACTGTGACAACGTTCTGCCTTGCAAGTAACTGGAGATCCATCGTAATAATTAAAAGCTACCCAAGCCCTTACACCAAAGGTGGTCTGGCTTGTATAAAAGTCTTTGGAACCCTATCGAATGCCTTTGGAACCCTATCGAATGCCTTCTCAAAGTCAAAATAAACAACATCACCAGCCCCTCCACAATCCACTTCTTTTGTCCACTTGTTCAAACACAAAAGCAGGTTTGTGGAGGTGGATCGTCCTGGTAGAAATCCCATGTTGGTCTGCAGGAATAACGTCAATTTCCAGAACAAAAACTTGATTTTATCGGCCACAACCCTCTCTATTGACTTACATAAAGTGCATGTTAAACCTATGGGACGATAATTTCCAGGGTTGTGTTTGTCTCCCTCAGGGCCGGTTTAACCAGGGGTCTTTTGGGTGCAGTAGCACCGGGCGTCAAAATCTTAGGGGCGGCGCGTGAGGCGCGTACCGACTCTTAAAATTTCAATGTATCCTCTTTATTATTACGTTTTTATTTCTTGAACCATAATACGAAAACCAAAGCAAAAAGCTACAAGTTAGTTTAGGGATTACTACCCATACGTATAGAAAAAATAGATAAGTACAATTACGCCCGTCTCTATAGCCATGCGCAGCTCTACTCAAATTCCTGGAACCGTATTACTCGTGCGATACCCGACAGCGGTAACAGACAACAGTCAGCTCGCATCTCACTTAGGGTTGCCAGATTTTCAAAATAGAAAAGCGAGAGGTAGTCATTGGAAGGGAAAAATGTTTCGCCGCGGGCGAAATTTTTTTTGTGGTGCCACACGGTGTCACCATAAGGTCTGTTCAAAACCCGCCAAAAAACCGTCCCAAGAACGACTTCGGAACCACTCTGTATAAGAATTTCAGATTCTACGCACAAATTTTACGCTTTGCGCAGAATCATGACGGTAGAATGTAGTGAATGTACGGTTCCCTGCTGAGTTGGAACAAAGCTATACCTTTGCAGTACACTAGACTCAGACGCCCGAACGAGCTACGCTCTCAGTCTTGAGTAGTTCTGTCTTCGTTTGAAATTGGAAACAAAGAAAGACAAATAAATAATATCAAAGCGCACTCGCCTCTCGACGTTATTCGTAATGTAGTAATGCACCCCGGTTGCGCTGTGTTGCAGATTTATAAGGTCTGTTTCTGCAGAAATCACAAACCAGTGAGAGAGAATTTCATTGGTTGAAAACAGTCAGAAAAATAGTTTCAACCGAGGTTTCAACCAATGAAATTCACTCTGACTGGTTTGTAATTTCTGCAGAAACAGACCTATTGAGAAGTATTAACATTATGGTAAAAGTAAACAAGAGCACCTAATTTAGAATATTTATTTCATGTAGGTAATTTCTATTTTTGGGAAAAGCGGGAGTTTTATTTAAGTATGCGGGAGGCGGGAGGTTTAGTAAAAAAGCAAGAGGCTCCCGCCTAAATCGGGAAGGTTGGCATCCCTAATCTCACTTCAATTATTTATTTCAAGATAATAATAATATTGTTTGGCGGTGGCGGTGGTTTTTTCAATCCCCGTAGCCAATCCCTGAACAGGGGATAGGGGTCGTGTCACACCTCTTGTCAAAGGTCTCATCGAGTTCTTTATGGCCCTAGAATTTCGTCTTTTATCTTTAAAAAAAAACAGACTTTACTTGCCTCCCTTAATAAACATGCTTACAATTTACAATTCACGTGTTCACCTGATTAATAATAATGATAAAAAACTTCAATTTCAAGTATTTTTAATAAGAGGAGGTAAGTTTCGCTTTTACTCCCACTAAAACAATAGTCTATTTCCATTTCGTTAGAAATGAAAATGATAAGACGAAAATAGAAGGCCATAAAGAACTCGATGAGACCTTTAAAAAGAGGTAGGACACGACCCCTATCCCCTATTCAAATTTGGGGGGTTGTTCTCCCCCAGCTAGGGGGTTAAAACTACGGGGGTTAAAATAACTGAAAAATGGTTCCCCCTCAAATCAAAAATCGACGTGTCCGAGCGTTTTTCTAGATTTTCATTCCAAATCCAATAAATCGAGATGGACTGTTCTCCCTGGGACACCCTGTCCCTGTATAAAAGAATTGAATACATTTTTTGAAATAAATGCTCCAAAAAAATTGTTTTTTTTCCGAATGGGCGGGGGGCGCTGGGTTTTTGTAGCACCGGGCGGCAAACTACCTTAAACCGGCACTGGTCTCCCTTCTTGTAGATGGGGTCATAAATTGTCTTGGTCCACTCGTCCATTCTCCATTAGATTGTTCATTGCCGATGAGAGTGGTTCACTAATGATGGCTGCTGTTTTATTCAAAAATATGGCTGGAATGTTGTCAGGACAGGGGCTGCAGTCTATTTTGAGGGTTTTTTAAAACTTTGCGTTCTTCTGGTGTGAATTCGACTCATGTTATTCGGGCAACTGAGCCAACTGAACGTTCACTTCTTAGTCTTGGGAAATTTTGCACTGTTTCTCTGGTGAAGACTTTCTCAAATTGATTCACCAAGGTTTCTGAAGTCTGCTTTAAATCTCCAATTATATCTCCGGTATCCTGGTCTTTTAGAGCAATATGTAGGAGTTTCAATTGAGTGTTCTTTTTATGTAGGAATAGAATTGTTTATCAGATCTTGTGAGCAAACCGTGTTCATATTGTTGCTTTGCTTGTTGCAGACCATTTCTCAGTAAGTTATTTTGAGTTCTATATTCCTGGTAAGGCTGGGGAGTTTTGAGATTTTGCTACTTTTTCCAGAGGTTCCTCTTCTTTTGAATTTCTTTATTGAAGTGCTGAGAGTTTATCCACGGTTTTTGAGGATTTATTCCAGTATTCGCACTTTGTTGAATGATTGTTTATTTGCTGTAATACATACAGAGGGTGTCCCAGCTAAAACTAATATTAGTAAAAACTTATTTACATTTTTTCTGTTATCTTCGTTGTTGTTTAGAGGTTTTTAATAGAATTTTTTTAGAGAAGTTTTATTTTTTCATAATTTTCCACGAAAATTTCAAAGATATTCCCGAAATAAGACAGCGTTGAAAAGAAGCAATAATAAGCTTACAAATGAGGTGCCTTTCATCCCCTCATTCCATTTGAGACTTTAAGGGTGGATGTCACCGCCGCGTGGGGGTTTCAACTTACGGGTTGAAAAATATTCGCAGATTAATTTCCAGTCGAACGCAAATTTCACGTGTTAGCCGTTTTTTTGCTTTTAAAATGAGAAATGCTTTTAAATTGCCTACACTTTATTTTTTCCCAAAATAGATTTTGACATTGAAAACTTTGAAACATAAACAATAACGCTTGACCCTGATTGGTCGCAAAATGAGGTGTTTCTGCAGGTTGACATCAGTTTTAGAATAGCGACCAATAAGCGGCATTAGCGGCATTGTTTATGTTTCAAAGTTGACAATGTCAAAATCTATCTTGGGAAAAAATAAACTATAGTTTCGTTTTGGGTGGGACGCGTCATTGTCAAATTTTTTGACATAAATGTCAATAAATGTGGTAGGTACCGTTGAAAAGAGAATTTAAAGAGCTTTCATTTAAGGGGTCAGTCGACCCACTTTCCCTATTTAATTTTTAGGGGTTGAACGCGCCCCCGGTAAGGGATGACAGGTAGGTCATTAAAGATGAATTTGAAAGTTGTCCCCTTTCATGCAAAAATCGACGTGTCCGAGTGTTTTTCATTTAAATAATTCTAAATATGCAAAAACTCCTCTGTTTCGTTTTAGCTGGGACACCCTGTATGTCCACGTTGTTTGGAAAACTTCGTTTCAGATACCTATTTTTTGGTTTATATTGTCGTAATTAATTAGTTTCCTGATTTTCTTCGTTATGAACTTGGTTTGTGTTTATCTGTGCTACAGCGTTAACTACAACCTGATTACTTGAGGGGTAAGTCTGCGTAAATAATTTCCTATCGCTTACCAGTAATAAATCAAGAAGTTATTTTTGATCGCTTCCAATTCTGGTGTTGAAATCTATTATCTATTTAGCATTGTTCTCTACATAAAAATTTCGGAATTCCTGTGCGCTGGTTAATTTTGTTGGTTTAGTGATAAAGTTTTCCAGTCTATTTGTCTATAATTAAAGTCTCTGAACACTATAGTGTTGGTCCAGAATTCGAACACTTGATTAAGGTACTCTAAAAATTCTCTGTTTGTTTCTATAGGTATGTCTTGTGGTCCTGTAGGTATATATTATGCATGCTAAAGAGAGCTTAATAAGTGTTGTGAGTGTGGACACACTGTGGGTTTGACGCCTGCAATCTATTCACGTACCTACATGAATTATAACTCCACCCCACCCTTTTTTCTGTTTTCTCTGTATATATGTCTCAGGTGTTTCGTTTAATGAAACCTAGAAGTCTAAAAGATTTTAAGACTGTATTATCGTCATTATCGATGTGTTTGTTGAGAGATAGGTAGGTCTTTTTCAAAGGTGACTCTTAGGTCTCTGAAGGTGTCGACTGTTTCCAGATTGGCGTTGTTGATAATGTATGTGGGCAGTATAGGATTTATGAACTTAGTTACATTGAGTATGAGAAGATTTGACTTTCACCAAGCGACCAAACTCTTCAAATCCGGCTGGCCGCTGGAGAAAGGTAAAGTGCCCGTCCACAACCACGAAAAACTTCAAGTCGTCAGCGTGTATTAAGCAAAGGGATTGGAAGCATTGGCGACGTCACTTATGAAAGAAACAAACAGAATCGTGTGCCATCCGCAAGGGATCCCAGAACTATGAACTTGTGGGATACTGCATCACACATACCAACTCTTTGATATCTTTCTGTTGAGTTCGATTCTATAAATTTCAGAAAACGAGCACCGAAGCCCATATCTGAGAGTTTTTTTAGTAGCAACTTACGGCACACACTATCAAAGGCCTTTGATATGTCCGTGAAGATCACGTTCACCTGTTTTTCTGATTCTAAAGCTTTCGTTAGGAACTGTTGTTAGATAGCAAGATTTGTAGCAGTGAATATTCCCTTGCAGAAACCGCGCTGTTCGTTAGCAATGTATATAGTTATACTAAAGCATGAATACACATTTGAGAATAGATTCCATAATTTTAGGAATGTGCGATAGTAGAGATACGCCTCTATAATTATTCACATCAGCGCTATCTCTTGATTTGTGGATAGGAAAAAGTGTTGAGATTTTCCGACTTCTGGGAACAATGCCAATATCGAAAGAAATTTGGGAAAATATGCTTCAGAGGTTCCATTAGAGATGTGCAACAGCCTTTAAGAAACACTGGGGAGAGACCATCCGGTCCAGGGTTGGGATCACGACAAGTAGAATTCTACTTTTATGACGTCAGGTTGCCTAGCAACTATTATCATCGCATGTACTGTACGCGATAAATAGGTCGCGGGTGACGTCATGAAAGTAGAATTCTACTCGTCGTGATCCCAGCGCTGGACTCTTTGAGGCGTCGAGATCCAGAATTTTCTTCTGTCTTTCCTCGACCGTGAAGAGATAATCAGAGAGGTATGTTCCAAAAGGGTCTAAGAAGTCTTCCTTGATCTCAACATCCTTGTGGTCAAAGTAACAATTCTTGAAGTGTGTGGCAAAGAGTTCAGCAATATGTTGAGGGTTCGAAGAACGGATATTGTTAAAGCGCATCTGATTCGGCAAGCCTGCATCTCTCTTCAAAGATTCTATAAATGACCAGAAGTGTTTCACATTTGACGGAATTAAATTCTACGCTTCGGTAACATGTAACAGGTAGCACATGTCACTATGGTATTTCATGTCTTTTCAGGCTTCAGAATAGGCTTCATAGTCCGTTTGCTGTCTTAATCTTCTGTACTTCTTATAGAGTCGATTTTTATGTGCAATCAACTTTTTCAGCTCAGAGTTGAACCATTTAGAATATTTGTCGAATTGTCGACCCTGATGATTTTTTTGGAACATACTTATTAATTACTTGCTGTATAACTTCGTACAAACTAGCGACAGCTTTGTTAGAGTCACTATTAATTAAACACAATCAATACTGTGGAAGTAATTTTTCACTTCCGTATAGTCCGCTTGTTTAAATAGGTAGATAGTAGTAGGATCTTTGGCTTTTAGCGTTTGTCTACTTCCATATGAGAAACTAAGTTTCAAAGGTGGATGTATATCAACCACCCTACACAGCGGAAAGTCACAGGTAGAGAAAGTTCATTTGCGAAAATACGACCCGGGGATTTATTGTAGCTGTTCTTCACATTGTTAGGTTGCTAATGTCCCATGAAAAACATACTATCTATCACAGTTTGCTCGGCCAAGAGTGAGTAGATTCCGGCACCAGAAAATCATCCTATGTGATCCATTTGACATTGGGAAAATCGAAGTATCCGAATATGATCTGCATATTTGTTTTTCAATGATTCACATACTGTTACAAATGACTTGTAAGTCATCTCAGGGGAACTTGGAGGGATGTATGCTGATCCGATCATATTAGGCAATAAATAGAAAAAAATTGACAACGCCACTGTAAAATGTTCTGGAGCCAAAAAAAAGTATAAACTTTGGAATTCAAACCATGTCAATATTTATTCTTTCATAGTTTCCAGGATACCAATAATTCAACTATGCACTTGTTACTTCAACCATTTCCATTTCCAGTCCCTATGGATTAGTTTGGACTTTAGACCCTATATTAATATATCAGAAAAAGGAGAATGAAAAGGTAGCAAAAGAGAGGCGAGTAAAAATAAATCTATATTGGCGTTTGTTACATTTATTTAAAATTAATTTGTTAAATAATTATTTGAAAATAAAGTTGTTCAAAAATATTTTAAAATTACCTACATCAATGTCTCATTAAAATTCAAATAACAATAACATAATATTTACATCATGTTTTATGAAAAATCTTAGCTTAAAATTTACGTATATCTATAAAATCTAGTTTATTGATGACCCCAGTCTTAGTAGAAAATTCATCTAAATTATCACAAATTTCACTATTTTATAGCTGAGATCACTATCAGGACGGCGGCAACTGCAAAAAAAAATTACAATTATTGTGGGTAATATTAGCAAAAAAAAAACTTACATTTGCACCAACTGTAACCAAATACCGATTCCTATACCGTGTATCATCTGAAACTGAATCGTTGCTTTGAGTATTTGAAATATCTTGGCTAGGAGGCTCGGTGGCTATAGGAACTTCTTCCGATGACAAGATTCTGTGTCTTTCGTACACTTCATTTCTAGAAAAAATTAAGATTTTTATTACAAAACAATTATTTTCACAAGATCAGTAGAGCGATAACTGATAAGAGTTACTTCAATTTCACAATAATTACACTTGAAAAACTTAATATGAGTCTCATGATAATAATTATTGAAATTTACCAAGGAAATAATTATTATAAGATAAGGCTATTAATCTTTCAACAAGAGTGAAACACAATGGTTTAGTTTCATGTGTGATTCTGGCCTGGTATGTCAAAGAGAATTTGAAATAAATACACATACAATGTATGTAAGTACTTACCTACTTATAGTGGTTTTAGAATATGTATTATTGTCATGTGTAAATTATTAATAAAAATCTATTTGTTACTGTGTTTTAATTTCCCTTTTTTAAAAACAAGATTTTCAATGAAAAGTTGAGTTGTGGTTTTGGTTCCAATCAGAGCCAGTTCTGGATCTCAAACAGATAGTTATTATTAAACCAAAACTAATTGTAAAACTGATTTCAGAATGTATCACTTGTATTTCAGATTCATCAATTCTAGTTCAGAGTGCGTCAATTGTATTCCAGTTGTGTAATAAGTTTAATTTCAGGAAGTTTTATTTGTATTTCAATTTTTTTAGTTGTAGTTCAGAAAACGTAATTTGTGTTTCAGTTGTATTTCAGCAACAGTCACTTGTATTTCAGTTTGGTCACTCGTATTTCTGAAAACGTCATTTGTGTTTTAGAATTCGTCAAATGTATTTCAGATGTTATCAATGTAGGGTATTAAATAAAATTTATAATGAGTCACCCATTCACCAAGCTCGTTTTGATTTGGGAAAATCTGCGTAGGTACCAGCTTTCCATGCGCGTCACATTACATAGTACGATAGTACATATTATAGTACAGAGATCATACAGGATGATGTTCAACAAACTGAAATTAGGTAAGAGACTGTGTTTCAGGGTACTAAATACCCTCTGAAACCCAAGCGCCGAGGCGTTTTAGAAAAATCCCTTTAATTAAATAGCTAATATCTACAAATCAAATCAAAAAATGCTTTATTGTCTAAGAACAAAATTCTCGTTGACAAAGCTGTAAAAGGGGAAAAAAAAAAGTATACAAAAACAATTTCAGGGCCATACAGTACCAAGATTAAAATAATTAAAATAAAAATACAATACAAGGTCAGACCAAAACAATATAGTTATTTTCCTAACAAGTACGCAAAGTGATACTTTCCCGCACGAAAAAGCAGTAAGACGAACGACGCGAAGCGGAGTTCGGATAAGCTTTGAGTGCGGGAAAGACACTTTGCGCAAGTGTTAGGAACAATACTTTTTCTACGAGTGTCCAAAGATTTGCATAGCATCCAGAGAGGAGCGTTACCTAATCTTCTTAAATATTTCCAGATGCTCAAAACTAGTCATTTTCTCTCCTAGTTCAATGTATTGTGTTTTTAATTTTTTTTTTTTTCAGTGATCAGCTTTACTTTATGTGCAACATTGGTTGTGCTAGCGAGGTTTACTTAATTAAAATTTGAACAAGTCGTTAAGTTTGTTTTTCCTGCCAAATTGAGACTTAATTTACCACGACGATATTTGTTCATGTGACTTGTTAAATTAGTTTTACGTAGCCACAAGTATAGCATCTTCCCAAAATATATTATCCATTTTTGCTTGCATTATCATAGATCTTGCTTTGTCTATTGGTGTCTGATTCATTCTTTTCGCAGCACCATTAAGTTGGGTAGTATATGGAAGAGTAAAACTTACAGTCCAACTTTATAATCTGATACTCTAAAGAAATGTGAGTTGACTCCCCATGTCAACGGTCACCTGACATCATATCTATTTTTGCTAGATTTTTCCTCCCCTCGCTCCTTATATGGAAAGTGTCAAATTAAAAAAGCTAAACATTACCTGAATGCCTTTCTTGGAACGGAACAAAAATAACAGGCCCTTCTTTCTGAATATAAGTTTATCCAGAAACCCACAAAACATTGAAAAATCGAGTTTAAATGTGGTTACTATCAGTGGCGGATCCAGGATTTTCTTCAGGGGGGGGGCGCAAGCTTAGAATTATCAACAATGATTTCTTGAAAATTTATTTTCACTTTACTTATACGTTAAAGAATGTAGGTACAGGGTGGTTCAATTTGGACACTTTTGATATGAAACGTCAATTTCTGAGCCAGATACAAAAAAATTAACCCCCCACTCTGCTAACGCTCAAATTTCATGGAATTTTGATTGGTGCAAACACTGCAAACCGCCTTTTGATACCCTCAACCGTTTTGCCGCTAGAGGATGTTTCTCGAATTTGAACAATATTTTTATTATTTTTATTTTTATTATATATGAAAATAATTGATTTCTGTATAAACTTTATAGAGGTACTTTTCCATGCAGAATTCAATGTCTTTCTCAATTATTTTAATTCGTCTTATTTTTTTTTTAAATAAAATACCCTATTTATACATTAATAACTAATTGATAGCTCTATTATTGCTTATTATAATGATACATATAAGGTTTAATAGGTCTATCTCTAACAGTTTTCTAGAGACAAAAATTATAGATGTTTCAATCAAAAGAAACAATTTGTTAGAAGGAGACCTATCTCATTTTCCTTATATAAAGTCCTTTTCTAACACATTGTTTCTTATAACAAAAAGAGAGATACAATTTTTTTGCTGGAAAACCGATCGAACTTTGTATCATTGAAAGCAGCAAAAGCAGAGCTATCCAATCAGTTATTGATATACAGGGTGTTCCTAAATATCATGTACAAACTGAAGGGCGTGATTCTTTGGTTTCTTTTATGACTAAAATTTCTGATAAACATAGGTCCGCAAACGCTTCGTTACCTGTCTACGGGGTATTGAAATTTTAATGTATTCATATTGAAAATGAGCAGGATTAGCAGGAATATGGCGGCGAGAAGTGTCTTACCTGTAGATTGCTATTGAAAATGAGCAAGAATATGGCTGCGGGACCTCTGTTGTCGCCACTGTAGGTTTATTCAGTAACTTTAGTTTCATCTAGCTAATTACAGAGCAAACGTTTGACATGTACAATCATTCAGCTCTTATTGCGTAACCTAGATTCCAAATTTGAACTAAATCCCTCAAAAATTGCAGGAGCTATAAAGAAAAAACTAAAAAAAATATTAAAATTTCAACACCCTGTAGATCGGTAACGAAGCGTTTGCGGACCTATGTTTATTAGAAATTTTAAAATAAAATAAACCAAAGAATCACTTCTTTTCGTTTGTACATGATATTTAGGAACACCCTGTATAGGGTGTCCGGTGTCCCATCAAAACAATCGAACTCTGGTTATTATCTTGAATTCGGGAAAAAATAGAAAAAAACTGAGAAAGTCACTGGATTCTCTAGCCACAAAACGGTTGAAGATATAAAATTTGAGCCTCAGAGTGGGGGGTTGATTTTTTGTATCTCGCTCAAAAATTGGACAACCCTGTACATATCAAAACACCGAAAATAACAAATGAAAATACCTATTCCAATTAAAAATATAACACATTTATCTGATAAAAACAACACAAATTGAACAATAGTGTAGCTTGGAAAATTTTTCAATAACATTTTATTAGAAAATTTTTCCATAAACTTTCATTGGAAAATTCTTTTATAAAATTTTTCTATCTATAATTTTAAAAAAAAATTTAGTAGTTTTTGAGGTCTCAGGGGGGGGCGCGCAAATGAGTGCGCAAAGTAATAACTTTGCGCACGCAAGTAGAAAAAAATCATTTGAACAGTCATTAAAACAAAAGATGAAGTCACTTTAAAAATCAACATAAATATACGCCACTGAACATCTAAAAAAAACTTGATGTCTCTACAATTTTTCTCTCCTGACATTTTTTTCCTAAAATACTTAGTTTTGGAGTTGTAATGTAAAAAAAGGTAGATTTCACCCCACTTAAGAGGTGGTTTTGGGGTGACAGGCTCAACGCTTCGGCGCTAGGGTTTTAGTGAGTATTGTACCCTAAAACAAAGTCTCTTACCAAATTTCAGCTTGTCTCTAATTTGTTGAACGTTACCCATATGAAACGATGGATAGGCCCTGTACTATTACGCTTTCCGAAATAAAATTAACTAATCTGAAATACAATTTACTAATCTAAATCGCAATTGACATTTTCTGAAATCAATCTGGCGGTCTCTGAAATACATATGGAAAAGGTGTAGAGCTGATTCTGATTTGGAAAAAAATACTGAAACAGAAGTGTGGCTGGATGAAACTGGATAAAGTTATGTCAGTTTTATTGAAGTATACTCTAAAGAAATACCAAAATTCAATGAATTTATAATACATTTTGGGATGGAGGCATTATCTTGTACTAATAAAAGTCACACAAAATGAGCCAACGACATTGCATTTAAGAATACTATATTTTCCAGATAAAATTTGTATTAACAGACCTCAACAACTCTGTACAAAAGGGCAAGCAGTTTCATCCTACAACATTATAGAGCCACAAGAAATGAAGTTACTGCAACTTTTGAGGCAGGCCTCAGATTTGTAAAAAAAAAGATTCCCATGATTTCTGACAAAACGCAAGTGTCTGCTCTCTATTGATAAAGTTTGGTTTTAGATCTTCTCCAGATTTCATTCAATATCTAACTAATAAAATTTTGTATTTGTACCTAGTTCATTTTACTCTCGATTTTACTTAAGGATTTATTTGCTTGCTTGTGTGTTACGAATTCGAAATGTTAAAAATACAATTATTGTAGGTTATAGATCCACATCAAGCTAATTTTCTTTAACAGCGTAAGTCAAGACGAAATCCTGGTGTTACTTTGTCTCACATTTCAACCTTATCCTGAGAACATTTATTTATTTGCTGGTACTGACTGCAAATCACTCCCTTGCTGGGCCTTGCTGGTTGATAAAGAAATATTAAGAGAAAAAGTTCTAATATCATGCAGCCCAAATAAATCATGCTCTATAGTTTATTTTTGTTACTTTCATAGGAAAGACTCTAAAATAAGAAAAGTTTTGAATTGTATGATGAAACGCTTAAATTAAGATTTATTTATAAGTTACAAGAGAAATAATTATGTAGTTAGAAATCATCAATTAAAATATACTAAAACTTACAACAATTGTTCTTGATACTTTTTCCTTCCAGCAGGTGTCATATTGAGAATACCTTTTTGTCGCTGGTCTAGTAACAGCAACAGGGCAGTAAAAACAAAAGCCACTAAAAATCACCAAATTATAAACTAAAAAATTATAAAAGTAATTGCACTTACAAATTAAACTCCCAATAAAAAATTCGCTAAGCACCCTGTAGCCCCAACTTTGAATAATCCAGCCTGTTATTATTGTTATAATGGCCAAGCCCAAGTTTTGTATGGCCTGGCAGACTCCGTAAGCTGTTCCCAGTTGGTATTCCGGTATTATTAGAGCTACTAAGGGCCACAGACCACTTGCAAGGCCTGAATAAGCCAAACCTAACATAGACTATGGAAAAAAAAAATTATTAAGGTTAATGTGCCAACTTGTGATATAATAAAAGTAAAAATATTCTTACCACTCCAATATAAGGATTGACAGTGGTGAATCCTAAAAGTAGATGCGCCAAAACAGTTGATATCACAGATAAAAGAATCCACAATATATTCAAGCCGATTTTATCGATTAATATCCCAGTAACCGGAGAAGCGAATCCAGATATCAAATAAACTAAGCTGCAAATTCTGTCTCCTTCTTCTTTGCTCATATCAAATCGGATCATGAAAAATTCTTGTCCAACACTTATGAATGGAAATATAGCTACATAGTAGCTGACACAAATGCAGCTGACTAGCCAAAAAGTTAATTTGAAATCTTTAACATCAGTTATTCTAACAACTTCTGTGGTTTGAGTTTCTGTTCTTCTTGTCATCCTTTCTGCCCTTTTGTCCATAAATCCTAATATCAAGGAGCAAAGCATGGATAAGAGACATGTTGCAGAGGCTAAAAATAGTTAATTAGAAAATAGTGTTTGAAAATTGAGTTATTTTTTTTTTACCTATTAACAAAGCAATTCCTAAAATATGCGAACCGTCAAATGATTTTAAAACCCAATCGTAAATAGGTTCCATTACCCAGAAATTTACAGTGCTGCCAATTCTGGCAAAGCTCAACTGAAGTCCGAAGACCATATTTAGTTCTTTGCCTTTGAACCATAGTACAGCGTAGTTGTTTTGGGCTACCGCTAAAGATTCAGCACCAATTCTAAAAACAAAAAAATTGAGAAAAAGCTAGTTGATGGTTGGTTATTTACCCAAAAATAAATCGTCCGCATATCATAAGCCAATAATGATTCAAATAGGCAGCTAAAGAGAAAACTAGTTGCCCCAAAAAGGTTAGGCCCATAAAAATGTTTGTTCCGGCCCTAATTCCAAATACCCTGTCGATAAGAAAGCCACCAATAAAACACATTACAACATTGGGCCATGAATAAATCGAATATAAAGCTGTATATTGGGTTTCTGTTAGATTCAAGTCTTCTTTGAATCTTTCTTGAAGAGCACTGGGGTTGTCGTAGCAGAAATATGAACCTGAAATCAACAATTTTGTAAGGCTTTACAACGTAGTTTAATGAAGGTAGAAAAATACTCTAACATAAAAAACAGAACAGAATCCTCAAACTCATGTCTATCAACTTAGCGAGACAACTTCGAAAAATCGATTTTCCATTATGCCAAGAATTTGCCGCTTTTTTGCCGCTAATTAAATGTGGAATTAAAAAATTTGCCGCTCTTTTGGTTTTTTCTTAATTACGTGTTTTGCTAACTTGACGTCAAGATAGCGAGACAACATCGCTAAATATGTCAGCACTAAAAAACTAGGTACGTGAAAATTTGCCGTTTTTTTGCCGCTAATTAGTTGTGAAAATCAAAAATTTGCCGGTTATTTTTTTTTCATAAAAAATAAAGTTTGAAAAAAAAAATCATTTGTTTCGCTAACTTGACGTCAAGTTAGCGAGACATTATCACCAAAAATGTCGGTACTGAAAAATTGAGTGAATGGGAATTTGCTGTTTTTTTGCCGCTAATTAGTTGTGAAAACCAAAAATTTGCCGCTTTTTTTTACAAAAAATCAAGTTTGAAAAAAAAAATCATGTGTTTCGCTAACTTGACGTCAAGTTAGCGAGACAATATCACTAAAAATGTCGGTAGTGATGAGTTGAGTGACTGGAAATTTGCCGTTTTTTTGCCGCTAATTAGATGTGAAAACTAAAAATATGCCGCTACCTTTCTTTTCATAAGAAAATCGTGTTCGAAAATAAAATAGTGTTTTGCTAATTTAACGTAAAGTTAGCGAGATCACTAAAAATGTCGGTAGTGATAGATTGAGTGAGTGGAAATTTGCCGCTAATTATCTCTTTTTCTACAAGAAAATATCGCGTTTGAAAAAAAATATCATGTATTTCGCTAACTTGACATCAAGTTAGCAAAACAGTAAACAGTATCAATAAAAATGTCGGTAGAAAATTTTATTCATCTGTCAAAACTGGTATTCGAACCATAAACTGGGCTCTGTGTCATTTGCGCGACAGTCGTTTGCGCGAGGGAGGAAAGCGCGATACTAAACACGCGAGGGACAAAAGCGCGACGGAACAAAAACGCGACTGCATAAAAGCGCGAGAAACAAAGGCGCGAGCGAGAAAAGCGCGAGAAACAAAAGCGCGAGGGACAAAAGCGCGACGGAACAAAAACGCGAGGGAAAAAACGCGACGGAACAAAAACGCGACTGGAGTAAAGCACGATTGGACAACAACGCGAGGTATCTAACTATCAACGAGGACTGTAAGCAAAAGAGGGACACACAGCCTTACTCAAACTAACCCATACTAACCTGTTGCCCTAGTGCGATCTAGTCTTCGTTAAATAGAATTTTATTTGAAAAACAAGGCGCGGTCAAGGGACCCTACGCTATAAATAAATTGACTGTTTTTTTGGATAAAATGCTAACTTATGAGTACTAGATCGCACTAGGCGGACGGGTTATTTTGGGTTAGTTTGAGCAAGTCTGTATTTGCTTTATTATTATTGGTTCAAATTGATTTCGCAATACAGACTTACTCAAACTAACCCAAAATAACCCGTCCACCTAGTACGATCTAGTCCTCGTAAGCATTTTATTTAAAAAAACAAAGTTAATTCACTGATTGATTGCTCAGGGTCTCTTGAGAGCGCAGTGCTTTTTAAATAAAATGCTAACTCACGAGGACGAGATTGCCCTAGACGGACGGGTTAGTTTGAGTAAGTCTACATAATTTTGATTAATATTGGAAGAATTTGATGTTTCCCTCTTTTGCTTAGAGGTCGTCGTTGTAAATGTCGCTCTTTTAATTTGTCACTGTTCTAAATCTCGTTGTTTACATATGTTGCTCTTTTGATATGTTGCTGTTTTTTTAGATGTCGCCATTTTGAATATCGCTGTTCCAAATGTCGCTATTTTGATATATCGCTTTAACAATATGTCGCCTTTTTGATGTTGCTATTTTAAATATCGTTCTTTTGAACCGGAGCCACCAAAAATATCTTGTATTTTGGAAAACGATCTCCAGTTCTCGTAGTAAGGCACTTCGCGTTCTTGGCCAATCGGGCTTTATCCAGTCGCGATTTTGTTCTGTCGCGCTTTTGTCCCCTCGCGCTTTTGCTTCTAGCGCTTTTATCCAGTCGCGTTTTTGCGCAGCCGTGCGCTTTTGTCCCTCGCGCTTTTGTTTCTCGCGCTTCTATCCAGTCGCGTTTTTGTCCATCGCGCACTTGTCCTGTCGCGTTTTTGTTCCGTCGTGATTTTGTCCCTCGCGCTTTTCGTATCGCGTAAACGGTTGTCGCGCAAATGACACAGATCCCATGCATAAACTGGCATTTTTTAATTGTTGATTTCAACCAATCAGATTACGATTATTTACGTGATAATTTGTACTAGTGCAGGATTATCGGATTGGATAATTGCTTACTAACGGGTGGCATTTGACATTTTTTCTGATTGCTGACATTTTATACTTACGAGGATATACTAAAAATTTAAATTTTTGATTCATGAAATTCTCTCATAAAATACAACTAGAGCAATGGAAATATATCTATAATTTTTGAGAAATTTGCTCTCATGCATTTTTAACTTGAAAAGGCACTCGTCCCTCGTGCTTTTTTTCAACTAAAAATGCATTGGGGAAAATTTGCCAAAAATTATCGATAATTTCCATTTTATCACAATTTGATTTTATTTCTAATTTTATTTTATTTTGTGTATAAATGAGCACACGATATTTCGCTTTCTGATTTTTGAAACCTATAAGGCTTCAATAGAGTTTTCCTAAGCTAAAGAAAAAAAAAATGTAAAACTATTCTCAAAAAATTTAGAAATAAATATTTGCTCCAACAAATGTTGAGTTTCACTAATTAAAATATACTTACAGGCTGCATAAAAATCAAGGGTGGGAGATCATTTACTTTTACTCACCTAATTTTATACTGCCCTTCGTTTTTTGTGTTGATGTCGGTCTAACTTAACGGCAAGCTTGCGAAACACAAGTTTTTCTCAAACACGATTTTTTCATGGAGAAAAAGAGCGGCAAATTTTTGGGTTTTCACATTTAATTAGCGGCAAAAAGCGGCAAATTTCCACAGCTTTTCTCTACCACTCAATTTTTCTCTACCGACATTTTTAATGATACTGATTTGCTCACTTGATGTCAATTGAACAATGATATTTTTTTTCAAACCCGATATTTTGCACTTACTCAATTTATCACTACCGACATTTTTAGTGATCTCGCTAACTTTACGTTAAATTAGCAAAACATTATTTTATTTTCGAACACGATTTTCTTATGAAAAGAAAGGTAGCGGCATATTTTTAGTTTTCACATCTAATTAGCGGCAAAAAAACGGCAAATTTCCATTCACTCAACTCATCACTACCGACATTTTTAGTGATATTAGGGACATAAAGCTTCCGTATTTTTTGGTCGGTATCCGTATCGGTATCGTACTGCGCATGTGCAGAAGCGATACGGAGGCCGAGATACCGTACGTACAACGTAACGTTACGGCTCTCTCGCGGTATCCGTATCGGTAACGTATCTTGACATTCCTGACGCCTGTGACAAATTTTAAATAAATATAACCTCACTTTTTTTCCGGGTTGATTTAATTTGTTTAGTTTATACTTTCTTGAGTTTCTTTGCGTGTTTAGTGCTTCTCTATCGCAAAAAGAATAACAATTTTAAGGTTTGATATAAAAACGCCGGAGTTTTGACACAAAAATTTCTAGGTATTGAGATGCGTTTACGTTTACCGGAACAGGGTTCGCTTTAACAGCCTTTTCGCTTGTCAACGTATCTAGTTGCGTAACGGATACCGATACCGATACCGGCAAATTATTTCAAGTAGCTTTATGTCCCTATTGTCTCGCTAACTTGACGTCAAGTTAGCGAAACACATGATTTTTTTTTCAAACTTGATTTTTTGTAAAAAAAAGAAGCGACAAATTTTTGGTTTTCACAACTAATTAGCGGCAAAAAAACGGCAAATTTCCATTCATTCAATTTTTCACTACCGACATTTTTAGTGATAATGTCTCGCTAACTTGACGTCAAGTTAGCGAAACAAATATTTTTTTTTCAAACTTGATTAATTATGGAAAAAAAAAACCGGCAAATTTTTGGTTTACACAACTAATTAGCGGCAAAAAAACGGCAAATTTTCATCTACCTAATTTTTTACTGCTGACATATTTGATGATGTTGTCTCGCTATCTTGACGTCAAGTTAGCAAAACACGTAATTAAGAAAAAACCAAAAGAGCGGCAAAATTTTTAATTCCACATTTAATTAGCGGCAAAAAAGCGGCAAATTCTTGGCATAACGGAAAATCGATTTTCCGAAGTTGTCTCGCTAAGTTGATAGACATCTCAAACTCGAATGGAGTCATGTAGTGAGTTTGTAAGATAATAACATAATAATAAAGAGCAAGCTCGAATGGAGAACAAGCCTTCTGAGCCTCTATTCTCGAAACCGGAGAATAGCATTCTCCTGAGACAGTAGCGCACCCAGAAAATATGTTTGGGGGGGGCCCTACATAGGTTGTGCCTTGTGACTGAAAATAAAAAAAAAAAATTGAGGAGTCAAAGTGCCACGTCCTGAATTTGTTACATTTTTTTATACGTGAAAATTCAGTTTGGGAGGGGCGACCTGGGGCTCTCCCCTGGGTGCGTCACTTTCCAGGAAATCTGGGAAACTTTGGAAAATGACGATTTTTTTTTCAAATATCCAGAAGACTTTGAGCTTTATCATACCAAAATTTGATTAGAAAAAAACCAAAGATAGCGGAGTCACGATTTTTTTAATCCCAGAGAGACACTAGTAATATTTTTACAATACATAGGTACTGTGGCCTGATTTTTGATCTTTTTCCTAAAAATCTAGGAAGCTTTGGAAAATGAAGATTTTTTTTTAAATATCCAGAAGCTTTTTAGCTTCAACATATCAAAATTTGATAGGAAAAAACCAAGGATAGCGGAATTACGATTTTTCACTCCCAGAGAAGTGATATTTTTACAATACAGATTATAGCCTAATTTTTGATTTTTTCCTAGAAATCTCGGAAACTTTGGAAAATAAAGATTTTTTTAAAAATATCCAGAAGCTTTTTAGATTAAACATACCAAAATTTGATTGGAAAAAAGCCAAAGATAGCGGATCTCCGATTTTTTAATCTCAAAGAGACACTAAGGCGGCATTCCGTATCTTAACCAGAGTTACCGATTGGTATGGAGCGGTTCGTCTATAGTGACAGTCTCGTTCCTGAGAATGCGGTTTATGTGTGGAACAAGTGTGGAACCGCGTTTCATAACCTAACCAGATTTCGGGAGTGGTTAGGTTACGGAACGGGAACCGGAAAAACCAAGAATCTTGGTTAACTTACGGAACGTCGCCTTAGTGATATTTTACGATACAGATTGTGGTCTAATTTTTGATTTTTTTCCAGGAACAGAGGCGCACCCAGAAAATATGTTGGGGGGGGGGGGCTAAATAGGTTGTGGCTTGTGACTGAAAATCTGAAGAAAAAAAAATTGAGGTGTGGAATGTGCCACATGTTTTTATACCTAAAAATAAAGTTTTGGAGGGGCGGCCTGGGGGGGGCCTTGGCCCGATGGCCCCCCCCCCCTGGGTGCGCCACTGTCCTGAGAACTCTGTCTTTGTCAGTGTTTTGGAAATATGAATATGGTTGACGAAGGCAGGACCTTTATTCTCATGAGAGCAGCCTGTTTCGAGAATTAGGGCCCAAAAATATAGCTAAACCCTAAGAAGATGGTCAGATAATCTGAAAAATGTAGTCAAAAATTGGATACAGGTGGCATAAATAGACAGAAATTAATACAAA
This sequence comes from Ceutorhynchus assimilis, assembly GCA_917834065.1. Taxonomy (NCBI): domain Eukaryota; kingdom Metazoa; phylum Arthropoda; class Insecta; order Coleoptera; family Curculionidae; genus Ceutorhynchus; species Ceutorhynchus assimilis. Next base: position 22,511,707 of record OU892280.1, on the reverse strand, counting down.
ACAAAAAGGGGTGTGTACTTTAATGTGAAAGTCAAGGAAATGTCATATTTAGTAGAATAATGTGTATTTTGATTGCCAAAAGCAAAAAAAATAAAAATTAATAAATGGTATAATCATATTTAATGTATGTATTTTATTTTTGATAATGCCATGTGAAGAAACATGATACTTTCAAAAAATATACACCCCAAATTGGATACGTACAACTTAATTATTAGTTTCTCAATAACTTATGATTTAGATTTCGGAAAACTTTGAAAGGTCATAACTTTTTTTCTATTAGAGATAGAAAGCTGAAATTGTCAGTGATTCTTATCCCAGTGGCGTGCTATAATCCTTGAAAATTTCAACTCATTTGAACCTATAGATCCTGAGAAAAAGTCGCGTCAAGGAAATCCGTGGGTAATGGGTGGGAGCAAAATCTTCTGTGTGCCTTTTTTCATAGAATCCGGCTCCAAATCTCGGAATATTTTGGTGTATGGAGTTCGGGGGATCCCGAAGGACCATTAGGTCACAATTTCTCAACAATTTTTTTTTTTTTAATTTTATCTTTTTAGTACTGGGGTACCTTATGATTTAGATTTTGGAAAACTTTGAAAGGACATTACTTAGGTACTGTTTTTCTATTAAAGATAGAAAGCTGAAATTTTCAGAGATTCTTATCCCAGTAGAGGACTACAATCCTTGAAAATTTCAGCTCATTTGGACTTATACTTCCCGAGATAAAATCGTGTTAAGCAATTTGGGGTGGCTCCAAATCTGAGAATAATTTAGAGTGTTTGAAGTTTGGGGGATCCCAAAGGACCATTTCGATACAAAATCGCGACAAAAAAAAAATTAAAATTTCATCGTTTTAGCATAGACCTGAACCTTATGATTTAGATTTTGGAAAATTTTGAAAGGACATAACTTTTTTTCTATCAAAGATAGAATGCTGAAATTTTCAGCGATTCTTATCCCAGTAGAGGACTACAATCCCTGCTGAAAATTTCAGCTCATTTGGACTTATAGTTCCTGCGATAAAATCGAGTTAAGCAATTTGGGGTGATTTACCAATTTTTCAATTTTTCTGAGTGCCTTTTTTCCTCGCTTTTTTCATAGAGTCTGGGTCCAAACCTGAGAATAATTTAATGTATGGAGTTTGGGGGATCCCGAGGGGGATCCCAAAGGACCATTTCGATACAAAATCTCGACAAAAAAAAATTGAAATTTCATCGTTTAAGGGAGAAGGTACCTTATGATTTAGATTTTGGAAAACTTTGAAAGGTCATAACTTTTTTTTCTATCAAAGATAGAAAGCTGAAATTTTCAGCGATTCTTATCCTAGTAGAGGACTACAATCCCTGAAAATTTCAGCTCATTTGCACTTATAGTTCCTGAGATAAAATCGTGTTAAGCAATTTGGGGTGATTTATCAATTTTCCAATTTTTCTGAGTGCCTTTCATAGAATCTGGTTCCAAATCTCAGAATAATTTAGTGTATGGAGTTCGGGGGATCCCAAAGGACCATCAGGACCTAAAATCTCAACAAAAAAATAATTGAAATTTCATCGTTTTAGTAAGAAGGTAGCTATTATAATCTCAATAAACTTTTTTCGAATCTTAATAAATTATTACATAATTGCTTATTCATTTATAATTCTGAGATAATTATTGAATAAATAATATCTACATATTTTACATAAAAGATAAATTGAAATGACCCACTTGAGAGAAAACGATAAAAAAACCTCAGAGATTTGCTGATTATTAAAACAATTTGCTTGACAATTAATTCACTTTTGTTATCTTTTTGATAATTTGGACTCGATTTTCTCAATTTTGAAGCAACTTGATAGAAATATTTTCTGTTCCAAGAATTTGCAACTACTAGGATAACATAGGTATACTTAAGTAACTAACTTCCCTTATGAATTTTATTGTTTGTTTATATAAGTACAAACATACAACTGATTATTATTATTGCTGAATTATTGTTAAAAAAATTCGGCAGGCTTATTCTCTAAAAGCAGCAATAGGGAATTCTCATAAGAAATAAATATGGCTCATTTTGTTTTTATGGTGCACATTTTTCTGTAAAATATTGAATATGAGCAGTTTTGTATTTAATTTATGGATATTATAGTCATACGGCAATTATTAGTTTTAAATTGAAAAGTTTCGCGAGGAAAAGTTACGTTTACCATGGCCGGTTCTAGTGACGTCAACTGTTCGTCAACTAAGGTTAAGGGTAGTTTACATTGAGCGTAAATCCACGGTCCACACTGTCGTGGTTCACTCTTGAGTCGTGGAACGATTGGTCCACGATCAGTTCACATCACGCCACGACTGATATTGAACCACCATAAACGGGTCTATAGAGGGTAGATTGTCAGACTGCGCTTTTGTAAATCCTGTATCAACCATGATGAACTATTTGAAACACAAAATGTCACAATATGGCACTAAATACGGAAATACCACATAATAACCGCTTTCAAGTTTTATTGCAGTCGAAAGTTCAAGCTATGCGATTCTTTCCGACAGTTTGCGAAGTGTCGAAGGCTCTTGTGAGAACAGACCTTAACGTTGTGTTTAGAGACAGTTGACGTCACAAATTCCACAAATTCCACCATCTTGAAGCTAATCGTTTTCGCGCCAACGAAAATAATTTGAAATTTAAAATAATTTTTTTATTTTAATGAGGGCATAAAACAAAAAAAAACATATACATTTTATATTTGAAAACATAAGCATTAAGAAAAAAAATACTTTGAAAAATATGATTGCACTATGATTGCACTGATTGTTCCCTATTACATAGCAACCAGCAACCGGTCGCAAGTTGCTTTTTTTGAATAGAAAACTCACGTTTGACAGCGACTATTGCGCAATTATCTGCGTTCGCAAATTACAGTAAGGCTGCCGATTAACAATAATTTTGTACTTGTTTTAATTGAACTTTGACTCTTAATTAAATAATAATTGTCGTTTCTGGTTTCTCTCTTTATCTTTTGTCTACCAATACAGGAAACTACGCATCTTGTGTAGTGTTTGCATTGTATACACCAAAGATAAAGGCAATAATTATAAAGGCCATTGGATTGGAATTTCCAATTTCTGATACCTACTTAATTAATTTGATAATCAGAATATTCAAGATATAATATTGTAAGCAGAATTTGAAGAAATCTAGAAGCCAAAAAAGAGCATTGAGTTTGTATAAATCTTTAAGCTATTTTCTTTCAACTTCTGAAAACTCTAAAACCTAATATTTTCTATTTAGGGCTTTTCTATTGTCTTGTCATGCTTATTCTTTATCCACACAGGGTGTACAGTTCTGGTAAAATGGAAATATATGATACATGTTAATGGAAACTACAAAGTAAAAAGTTAATTTTGTATGCACACAAATATAAAAAATCTACTAACCAAATCCCAAAAAACACATAAAAATCAAGGCAATGAATCTATGAGCTTTCCCAGTGGGATGGCAACATAAAAAATAGGTTTTATCACAACAGGTTTCATCGTGTCTCACTGAAACTTCAACTTCTTGGTGGCTTTCCTCCATAGTTCACTACACAATCTTCACAAAAGAAATAACTGAATACTGAACTTAAAACAACTAATTTATTTCATAAGCTTCCGAAATGATACTGGTAGCTCAAATTAATGAGCCTATTGTATTGATAAACTAATATAATCTAATTTTAATATAAATACTTATAAGGTAATTATTTAATTATTAGATCAAATGAGTAATGACGGCACGATTTTTTTTCTATTATTTATTTATTGTATATTAAGTTTTTTATAAATAAAAAGAAAATCCTTTTCTTCAAATAAGTAGTTAGTTAAAAAGAGATAAAAGATAAAAATATAAAAATTCCATTACCAAAAGAAAATGCTATTTGATCCTACTCGAGATAAGCGAATTCCATGGCCGATCCTAGTGCAGTGGTTTTTGGATCGGGATCACTTTTTCAATCGAGTACAATCAGCTTTTCACGAAATGAACAACCGGAACCAACCCGAACTGCATTGTAGTTTAGAATATACATTTATGATGTATGTAAAACGACACGCTACTGCGTCATCACTGTTACTTTGGCGTGATGCGGTACTTGAGATTTGAGCTACACAGGCCTTATAAAGGATAGGCTATCCTGAGTTTGTAATAATCTTTGATTTTGAGCCACTAGAAGAAACGAAACGAATGCCGAATGTCAAATATGTCTAAAATTACGTCAACACTTATTTTCAAGGTTCCTAAAGTTCGAGGATAATATGCACCAGATACACCTTAGATTATACACACTACCATCACACTACTACTACAGGATAGGCTATACTCAATAGTTGTATTCCTTTCAAGAGTTTGAAACCCTCGAGCTACTCGCTTCGGTGTTTAGTAGCCCCCGATTTGCAGGGAACAGATGCATGGTGCAGCAAAAACTTTTTGAAAGGAATAGAGCCGGCAAAGTTTCTTCACGAAATTATTGCCGAAATATTTCGTAAGTTTACTATTCTTCGTTTCGCTTTTTCCTGTTCGACACGGTAAATAAAAGTCTAGCAAAAGTTTCGTGAAAATTAGTCATACGCAGGCGCAGATACGTTTTGCCATCAAATAATATCAAATCATAACCTCATACTTTGATAAACCAAAACAAAACAAATAAAACTTAAAACTTCCGTTTTCTAATTGTTGTTGAATCTTTTTACCCTCCTGTAGTTTCATAAGGTTGAATTTGTTTTTTCCTTCCATAAATAAAAATATATTTTTTTTTATTTGCCCAGCTGTTCTTGGGTGCATTACTTTTTTCACCGATGAGCAGTCTATCCTTATCTATTACATAGGAAATTCAATGACGCATTCATAGGCTCCACGAAAAAGAAACTTCCTTTAGTGTGCGCCGAAAATCACGCATATTTTCGGCCAAGCCCACAAAAACTATAGAACATTTTCGAAAGTTTATTCGTGAAATATTTCGTAAGTTTTTCTTGTCGTGTAAAACAGGAAAAGTTGGCTTACGAAATATTTCGGCAACAATTTCGTAAGTAATTTCGTGAAGAAACTTTGCCGTGTAAAACGGCTCATAAGCGCGTGAAGCCCCGGAGCTGTTCCGGAGCTCCTCCTAGGTGTGAAAGGCATACAACTATAAAGTGCGTTTCAAAAACCAGTATTGGGACTGAGTTTCTGCTTATGGGAGCGGGCTGCGCCGGAGCTGCTGTGAATATTTAAGCTCATCTCGAAAAATAGTGGTACTATAGGGCACTCCAACAGACTGTCAAAAACGGAATAAATATGGCTTCTGTTGTATAAACAAACCTAAAGCCTAGTACTCATAACTGCGAAATTGGCATTTTTTTGACATTGCGTTGACAATTTGACGTTTTATGCGTGTATCAAACGTCAAATTGTCGAAGCAATGTCAAAAAAATGCGAATTTCGCAGTTATGAGTACTAGGCTTAAGTTTACCGTATCCTTATGAAAATTTGAGGTATTCCAATACAATTTTGTTAATTTTATGTATTGTAGTGCCCGCATTTTGCTGTGTGGTAAATTGTAGCAGTAGTGCTAGTTGCTCGGCAATCCTCAATCCTCAGAGTTCTCGACTTGTAATTTAAATATAATAATCGCTTAAGCCTAGTACTCATTCATAACTGCGCAATTCGCATTTTTTTGACATTGCGTTGACAATTTGACGTTTTATGCGTGTATCAAACGTCAAATTGTCGAAGCAATGTCAAAAAAATGCGAATTTCGCAGTTATGAGTACTAGGCTTTATTCTTTAAATTTCTACGTCTGTGTAGTCTGTTATATTATAAAACAAAAGATATAAAAGGAGTGAAGTCATGGTGAAGTCAGTTCAAAATATGAAAAACGCAATAAAATTATCAGGAAAAAATTTAAAACGCTTTTCGAATAGAACTTAATAGCACGAAGTATATGGAGTGCGTTCAAAGACGGCAATGCTAATGCCAAAACCTACTGTTCCCCTTCTACCGGCAATGCCATATCTGGTGTGAATTTGCTGGAACGCCAAATACCGTTTCTCAATTAGGCAATCCAAACCACGTGACATTCAAGATGGCGTGGCGTCCACACATGGACGAAAAAACACAAAAAATATCTTAGTTTCTGCCCAAATCAATAGTTTACGTACCTACAAATATTTTATTGAATAATCAAAATCAAAGCTGCAAACAAAACTCGAAGCAAAATAATTGAAATATGCATGAAAACACATATTCAAAACTAACTTGCTGGCAGCCACGCCATATTGAATTTGGTCTCATCCAATCAAAATTCGTATAACCATTTCTAGACTCATTTAAAAGCACCTCCAAAAGTTACTTTACCGCGGCCGATTCTGAACGTGTAAAGCCAACCGTTTTTTGCACGCTGGAGCCGAACTTGAACGCAATATGCCAATTTTGGCTTGGCTTTAGCCGTTTTTGAACGCAGCCATGGGCAACCGGCTTGTTTCTCATGCAGCGGCCATTAAAACCGATTTGTTGGACTACCCTATTGAAATAGTTTTTAAAAAGGACATTTTAAGGTTTAAAAAGTCACAAGGACAATTTGTTTGAAAAAAGGACTGTCCTTTTCAAAAAAGGACAGGTGGCAACCCTAGGTTTGCGTCAGCGGTCGTTTCTAAATTTACAATTAATTAATTTTGATATAGGCGAAGATGTAAACGAGATATGGAGAAAGAGTTGTTTTAGAATGTTAATTGATGTAGTGAAACGAAGTTTGCATAAAGCAAAAGCCTGCGGAATCATAACCTGTGGTACAAACACCCTATACGTGAAGGCGAGAAACGACTCGCTGCCTACGTCATCACTGATACCTTGGCATCCTGTAGTAGTAGTGTGTAGTATCCTTGCAGGAAACTGAAGTCCAAAAGTAGCCTCTTTTCCAGGAACCAGAGTAATTAGTAATTCGATTACTTTCGGACCGCTTTTCTGTAGTTGCCACATTTTTATTTTTCGTTGAGGAATAATGATCAAGAGCATTAACCCTGATTCGACTGGACCTAACCCATTTCCGAAAATCATAAATCACAAAAAAAAATATATTTGCTTCTTGATGTTCCTACAGATTAGGTACCAAGATTGCGTGTAAAAATAATTGTGAGAAATGAAAGCGTGTAAAAACGTGTAATTTCACCAGCATATCGTGCAATTTCACAAATTCAGATTGGCAACACTGGATTTCCTTATTCCGAATATTCCGTCCGTTCCATGCCGTCCGTTTGTAGGTGGAGCATGTGAAATGAAAAAAGGTAGGGTTAAATAATGTCCGTTAATTGACTCTAAAAATGCACGTGATCCGATTTGAACGGACCCGCTTACTAAACGGACCCGGTTCTCGAAATGGATCCGTTTTTTAAACGGATTCAAGAATGCGAAGCTTAATAGGCAGAGGCAAGGTTGGCCGTGCTCATTTTTATCATCTTTTTCATCGATTTGCTCTGAAATTTTGACAGACACGTGATTTGTAAATTGAAACATCCAGTCACGTGCCTGTCAAAATTTTGGAGCAAATCGACGAAAAAACTGACAAAAACGAACACGGCCGTTGTTTGAATGCAAGGTTATAATACACACTACTACATAGGATCGCTTATCGGCCTCGTTTTCGGGAATCGCGGTCATATTGTGTAGCACCATTGACGACGTCATCAACTACGTCGGTAGCAGTTTTCGCTCGCTGGGGTCGTAGTTTAGAATATACATTTATGATGAAAAATATTGTTTAATTTTGATTAGCATAACATTATGGCAACGATGAAGATGCGAACGAGATCTAAAAAAGCTTTATTTTAGAACGTTAATTAACGTGCGTTTTTATTCTCATCGAGTTTTCCTGATGAATTCCATAACCGATGAGCGCCGATGAGCAGTACGTCATCAAAATTTTTCGCAATTTTGTTGATGAAATGAATAAACTAAAAAACACTTCGATGGATTTTGACACTTGAATTGATACTTTTGACATTGATTAGTGTTGTTGGTTTAATGTGGCAAACTTATTATTTTTTTATTTGTTTAAAAAACCGTAGCCATACAATTATTGGAAGTCTAGTGTTAGTTGAGAATAATTGTGAGCTCTTCATCATCATCAAGTGATGAGTCTAGAAGTTCTTCAGATGAAATAGTTTTACTTGAATTGTAGAAAACATAAAAAAATACAAAATTATATTTCTTCTGTAGTTCTTTGCATAGTGATTTAGATGTTGTCTCATTTTAGACCTACTAGGACTGTAGTGGAGGTGAGATATTAGAAATAAAATTATCTCTAAGATAGTTAGCTGAGCTTTAAGACCTCACAAATTAAGTTTGATTTGATATTTCAGATATATTTCTCACTTGTCACAAAGTTAGGTAATTTGGCGCTCGTATGCTCAGAACTCTTAGGTTTGGTATGGTCTTGGTTTTCACACCCTTCAGATCACTTGAACATGCCCTTTTTCCTTTTTTTTTTTGTTAAGGTCTTCGTAAATCTTCACATAATAAATATAAATGCAAAACAAAACGATGCCAGTCGGCTATCAACAACCGTCAACATAATTTTGAGGTTACATTTTACGTTATAATTCATCAGTTCATCCCTCTGGTTCATCCTAAATGAACCTCGATGAATTCGATGGCTAATCGTACTTTCACCGATAAGTGTAGGATGAGAATAAAAACAGACCGATGAAATCCATCGATGTTTTACTGATGAGAATAAAAACAGCCAATTGACATTTTCGCTTAATCGATGAGCACATCGATGAGAATAAAAACGCACGTTTAGTACTAAAAGAAGACTAAAACCAAGTATGCATAAGGGTGGATTTTCATGCATCCGTTTGTCCGACGAAAGATGTCCGAAAAACATTCTATTCTGACATAATCGTATAAAAATATGTCAAAATAGAAGATTTTTCGGACATATTTCGTTGGAAAACGGATGCATGAAAATCCGGCCTAATGCAAAAGCCCGTGGACTCATAACCTGTGGTGCAAACACCCTAAGTCAAGGCGAGAAACAACACGCTGACTACGTTATTACTGGTTCTTTAGCATGGTGGAGGGCTTGAGATTTGATCTACACGGGCCTTGTGAGGATAAGCTATCCTGTAGTAGTAGTAGTGTGCATTATCCTTGGTTTGAAAGAAGTGGATTGCCTGCGTTCTTGCCTAATAACTTTTATGACGTCATCTGGACTGCCTACCAATGAACTAATGAACATCATCAGACAGCTTATTAACTGGAACGTCTAAGGGTGGATTTTCATGCATCCGTTTGTCCGACGAAATATGTCCGAAAAATCTTCTATTTTGACATATTTTTATACGATTATGTCAGAATAGAATGTTTTTCGGACATCTTTCGTCGGACAAACGGATGCATGAAAATCCACCCTAATACGTATGAATTGTTTTGTATTAATATAAAAAATCGGTGAACCGGATAAACGGTTGGTTAAGCCGGCTACAGACGGTCCGGCAGGCCTGTCAGTTCGAACTGAACAGTTCGCCTGAAGGCCGGTCGCCGGATGGACTGATGACCCTCCACATGTTAAGGCGTATCGGATTCTTCAGTCTCAATCATCCCGGTTTCTATTGACGACGACGCGTTATTAGCAATTTTTGGTTTAGTACTTAGTATACATTTTTTGAGAACAGTAAAGTCCGTACAAGAGGAATCGATTTCCTTCCATTTTTCTACCAGTTTCTTGCCATGGTCGTGTGTAAGTTTTTCGATTTGACTTGCCGCAGGACGACTTACCATGATAAATCGCGATAAATTCCTCCAAACACCTGTATTCTATTTCGCGTGACATGATGGCGTAAGCTCACTACTCACTGAAACTATCTGAAATGATAGCCCAACGGCCCAACAGGCGGACCGTGTCATACACACGTTCAGTCTTGCCTTTGGATACGTCAGGCCGGCCGGATGAACGAACATGTTTTTGATTTTTCTCAGATCACCTGAACAGTCTTATCTGGCAGATCGTCCGGAATATATACACGCTCAGGCGACCGGCCTTCAGTCGGACTGTTCAGTTAGAACTGACAGGCCTGCCGGACCGTCTGTAGCCGGCTTTAATTTCGCTTCGGTTAACCGGTTCGATTATTTTATCGACGAAGTTTTTCTGTTGAACATTGAACCTATGACTCCGTTCGATAACTCGGTGTACCGTATAATCACACCACACGCCGTTTGGAGACGTTCTTGGTTTGGAGAGTCCGAGTGCTCATAAAAAATTTGGAGTAGGTACTGGAACCGAATTCCGAACCCACGATTCGATCCTTTTGATTTTTTTATTGCATGACGAATGGCAGCGCAATTTTCGTCGAAAGTATGGATGCAGCTTCTAGCCAGCGTTCAAACACATAACGTCATAAAACGAATTGACCTTTTGTTTGGACGCCATATTGCGGTGCGCGAACATAGTTGCCAAAAGAAGAAAACAAAAATTACTAGCGGGCTGTCAACATTAAAAACAAAAGTAACTAATGGCGATTTCCATTTGTCAATCAGTGCGCACTGAGTGTATCCGCATCTTTTTCTAAAAGCATGTAACATGTAAGGATAAGGATACCTTTTTTTTTGCACTGGTTCGACAAATGGAAAACGCTATAAATGATTGATCCTCACTATCCTGAGCTGCTTTCGGGTGCCACCTTTTGAGCGCTCCCGAGTTACTCAGAAGTACTCCAGCAACAGTTTGACCTGTTCGGTATCAAGCGTTCGAGTGCAAAACGCATGGAGAATGACAGGTTACTGACAGGTGAGAAGTGTTCCAGGAGCTTCGCACTCTGCACCCGAAAGCAGCTCTTATTATTTCTATTCTGTCCAATACAAGCTAAAATTGATGGCTTTTCTTTTCAAAAACATTCGTAATAGGCGGCAAATTTAAATTTTCAATGTAAAGTCTGTTTTTTTTTTTTAAAGATAATAGGGAACTTGCACATTAAATTAAATATGAAATAAATGATAAAATACAATAACAATCATCCTAATAAATGATGCAATTAGGAAAAGGATATAATATCTTATCTCTGGTTTTCAAAATCTTCAATTGAAAATACCAAATAATTCGAAATTCTTGACGAGATCAAAAACGTATTTCTATGGGTCAAAGGGCAGTAATAATCGGGTCGCACCGCTGCCACACCATGTGCTACTGGTGTTGTCAATGTCAAATCTATCATAAACGGCATACATAACAACATAACCATAATCTAAATCTACCTGCTCGCAGCAGGTCACTGTCAACCAAGGACTGTGAACGGAATTATGTTGCTGAGTGACGTCACACTAATCGGTCGTATCAAATGGCGATGTTTCGAGCGTAACTTCAAATATTTATAAAAAATTAACGGCTGATTTTTAATGCTTGATATTTGGCATGACTATGTCTTTAGTGTAGTACAACACATTTTTGAAATAAAAAAAAAAATGTGCAAGGTCCCTATTCCCCAAGTCAAAAATTTAGTAACTATGTTGGCAACACAAGCCTTTTCTACATATAAGATTTAAAAGATTGACAATTTTACATTGCATTGCCAACATAATGTCATTTTGACTTTTATCTCTGGCCGAGTTCGTTTTTGTCATCTTTTTCGTCGATTTGCTCCGAAATTTTGACAGCCACGTGATTTGTAAACTGAAACTGTCTTATAGAGTCACATGGCTGTCAAAATTTCGGAGCAAATCGACGAAAAAGATGACAAAATCGAACTCGGCCTTTAAAAAAAAAACAGATTTTAATTTATTCAGTAACTTTTGTTTTTAATGTTGACAGTACGCTAGCAATTTTTTTTTTCTACTTTTGGCAACGATGTTCGCGCACCGCAATATGGCGACTAAACAAAAGGTCAATTAGATTCGTCCTTGGATGAACTTATTGATGAACTACATTCGTCGCGAAAATTCGGTTAATGTTTTCCACCACTTGCTCTGAGTTCACTCGACTAAAAATCCCACTCGCTCCATTCTGCTCGAAGATCGGATATTGGAACATAGTCAAAGAGTAGAGTACATTTCATGCAAGTTTTGAGTCTTTTCTCAAATGTCCATGAGGAGAGTTTCGCACGAGTGTGAAAAAACACTTTCACCTACGAGTAAGGTTCCCAATTTTGGGGATCGGGATCCCGTTTCGAGATACCGGAATGAAAAACTAGATCCCGGGATCCCGAGATGCGCTAGGTGATGGTGATTCCCACTTCCCACGTCTGTTGTAACCTATTACGGAATCCGATTTTTTTATCCTGGAATTTTTGGGATGAAAAATCTTCCGGAATCCCGGATTAGAAACCCTACCTACGAGCGTGCGGTAAAGTGCACTCTACTGCACTTATTTGCAAGTGGAAAGTAGCGCTTACCGTACATTATGCGTATGCGGTAAAGTAGACTGCAAGCTTGCCGTGAAGTAACTTTACCACAGAGGGTGCGGTAAATTGGATTTTGGCATTTTTAATCAAAAATCCCTTCTCTTTCATAAGGGCCCGCGGTGCGGGAGGGCCCCGGGATATTTGGGGCCCCCAAATTAAACAAGTTATTCTTCTCACACAAAATATTATCCCACTTATGTCAGTTCGAATGTTAGTTAAAGAAAATCTTCAAAAAAATCGAAGATTTCTCAATTTTTGCAACCATTGGATGCAATGGAGATGATAGTGATAATTTACCGCAAAATCCTAAAACATAACTTTACTAGCTGACGAACTTCGTACCGCCTCTGAATTATATTAAATACCTATTACTTTAATGTTGTGTTAACGTATCTATTAGCTGAAATAAATTAATTTTTTTTCGATGGTGAATTTGGCTTTGGTTCAAGAAAATTAATGTTTACTAGATCTCCGGATCAGAAGTCACCTAAAATTAAAATTATACATCATCCTTTTTTAGGCAGCTTGTGGGCATTATTCTTGTAAAGTGTACCACCAAATAAATAAACTCAGGCACAGGAATGTTCAAAGAATGTAAAGAAAACAAAAAAAATCTCCAGCGCAGCCCTGTTTCACTCTATCTGCACTGCATGCCCTGCACTACTCCATCTGTTCTACTCTATCTGCACTACTCTATCTGATCTACTCTTTCTGCACCACTCCATCTGATCGGAATAGTGGAATAGTTCTGTTCGGAATAGCTCCAGTTCCTGAGCAGCATTGTTCTACTGTATCTGCAATGAAATTACCGCGTAAAGGCGAGCTTCGTTCTAGGTATCAGAGATGGCGCCGTATACAAAACGGCTTGCAATGAAAATGTGAAATGAAATTTTTTCATAAATAAGTAAAATATATTTTTTTTTTCGGATTTTTTCGATTTATTATGTTAGTAGGGACAAAGACAAATCCAAAAAAGCAAAAATCATAAAAATCAGTACAGCCGTTCTCGAGTTATAAGTGCTAGAACCAACACAACTGTGTTTTATATATATAGATATAAAATCGTTTAATTTTTACTCCACCCCAGACTCAAACGCACCATAATTTTGCTCACACCGGCAACACTGGCCGTGTCGTGTCATGGCTGTGCCAGTGCCCACAGCGTGCCGCTTTTTTTTAATATTTTGTTTACTTTTATTTTTACCGAAACTGTTTGGGGCCCCCAAGAAACTCGGCACGCCCCTGGTATATTCGTTGCCGTTTTGAGTTCAAAGAAGTTGATGAGAGATTAGGCACCCTATTGCGCATTTTTTTCCGTATTTGGTCTACCCTGTATCTTCAATAGTTTCGAAAATCCCCATGTACATACTTCAAGTTATTCCGCACACCCTGTATTACTAAATAACTAGTTCCGTCATAGTTAAAACACATTGTTTTATTAAGTAACAAAAAAAAAACACACATTTTAATGAACCCTTTTTCCTTTTTCTGTTGCACATTATAATTTCTACCTACCAACACATAAAAATAACTCAAAAAAAAATAATGGAATGACAATAATTATTTGCTTATATTATTTTGTTTAGAAAATTTCTAATTACTACACACAAAATATATATATTTTTTTTACCATAATATTCGCGTTTTACCTTCGCCGCAAATCCATAGGCATACTCTGTCCACTAAGTATGAAAAGAAAAAGTCGGCGAATAATACTTGGACTAGAACATATTTAAACTAAAAAAAAATACATATATGTAACAATAAATTCTTCTAATTATTGATATAATTCTTACGTCATCAGGAAAATCGATGATTTCAAACTGAGCAGATAATTCAGGCATTATTCCTAAAGTTAAGGCCATTACGACACTGCTGGATCCTATAATACTGTATAATAATGCTTTATTTTCTTTCAGACTTTCCATATAAGGATTTCCCTATAAAAAAAATTATAAATAAGGCATTTATTTATGGCAAAATACATTATTTACCCTATAATTGATGGCAAATGTAGCTATTTGCAACGCCATAGATATAATATAAACAGTGCTGTTTATAATATTGGGTTGAAATAGCGCGTCTTCTTCTTCTTCAGTTAATTTTGTTAAAGGTTCAGTGGAATTGAGTTTAGATTCATCACTAGAAAAGTTTAAAAAATATAAAATAATGTCAATGAAACGCTTTTGGCTCTTACATAGTTATAGGAGGCGTTCTGGCTTTAGCCGCTTGCACTAAATAAATTAAACACACAAAATGTACCGAAAATTGCAATAAAACAGTGGAAATTGTGTACCAATTGAAAATATTCGGCAAAGGCCTCTGTTTAGATAGTGTTTTAAGTGGCTAAAAGAAAATAAATTAAATTCAAGAATAAAGAGCAAAAATTCTTACTTTTGATCTAGAAATAAACAAAAAGCAGGCAGCCAATAAAAATCCCTGTAAAGTAGCTTGCATATCTCTAAGTTTGATTCCGTCCAAATAGAGTACTGATTGGGTGTATGCCAAAATTAGAGCGTTTAGAGCTAAAATCTTAAACATTTGTAAGGTTGTTACCAAAGTACATCGGCCTTGTTTGATTATGTGACATACTGAAAATAAGAAATACATATACATGGTGTATATTTTAAGTGATACCACTATTGCTATATCCGAAACGGTGAAAGCTACAAGGTCGGTTAAATTAGAGAAAAGTTGCCTTTTTTGATGTCCATTCAAGACTCGTTTACAGTGTTGCCAAATTCCTGTTAGTTTATGAAATACCGGGTGATTTCTAAGAAATGCCTAAAAATATTTCATCAATTATTTCGAGAACTATTAATTTTCGGAACATAATTCAAATTTGAAAGTTTTATAATTTTTTTCGCTCTACAACATGGCATCTTCAAATTTTGAATCCGACGTTTCGTGATTGAGCTACCATCATCAACTTCATATTTTTAAATACGGACCTGAATTTTTTATGTCAATTTCAGAAAGCACCCTTTATCTCGTTTTCAACGATATACCTTTTGAGCATGATTGGGCATTATTTCCGATCTAAAAAGTGATTACCAGTGATTTTTACCAAAATTTTACCTTAATTCGGCCCTAGTTATGAACCTGTATTCCAGAAACTAAAAGGAATTTGGCAACATTGTAAAAGAATCTTAAATGGGCATCAAAAAAGGCAACTTTTTTCCAATTTAACCGACCTTGTAGCTCTTACCGTTTCGGATATGATATAGCAATAGTGGTATCACTTAAAATATACACACTGTATAATTAGGAACCTTGTACAATAGGAGGAACTTTTTAATTCCAAAATTCAATAAGGCATTTGAAAAGTATTTAATTAGATAGAAAAAAAAACATACTTACTGCACATTATCGATGACAATCTACTAGTGAACGGTGACGCAATACTAGCATCCCCTAATTTAACCACCTGAGACTGATCCTCTTCCTCCAACTCCTTCATTATTTTATTCATTCGATTTTGAAGTCTGTCCCTTTGTTCCATAACGCTCCGTACATTATTCGGCCTGTTACTTCTGGCTACAGCCAATCTTTCCCTTTCTTCACGTTGCCTCCGTTCCAATTCTCTGGCTTTTTCCAACTTCTCGCGTTGCTCCCGTAAATCCGGTAGTTTTTCCGGGGCATTAGCTAGAATGGCAACGCCAACTTCTGCGTGTTTTAGTGCTCCAACGTCGTTAGTACCGTCTCCACACATTAAAGTAGTAAACCCGAGAGTTTTCAATTGGGTAACTACAAACTCTTTTTGTTTGGGGGCGAATCGCGCAAATATTGTGATGAAAGGTAATGTTTTAAGAAAACTTTTATGATGATTCTGTTTGAAATAATTAAAACTATCTCCTGTGACGCATAAATCATATTCTGCAATTAAATTTTTTCTATCATCACCTATGGGTATTCTATCTTTTTTATGGATAGATTCCCAAACGTAATCACCATTCTCATCCTCATTCAATATAAGTATTGGTTTGGATGTGAATTTCAATTCAACAGCCACATGACAAGCCGTTAAAGGATTATCACCAGTAATCATAACGACTTTATGTGAAGCATTTTGCAGTTCTTTTATGGCATATTTCGAGTCAGCTTTTAAGGGACAAGAAATTATGACAAAACCAGCAAATTTTAAATCTTTTTCTATGCTGTCACGTGATAAATCTCTCAATTCTTGACTAGACAGTTTGCCTATTTCCTTGTATCCCAGAGCCAACACTCTGGCACCTCGTCTGGAGAGTTCTAGGTAGACGTCGTCGTATTTTTCAGGAAGCTAAAAAGAATTTAGAGTTTAAAAATCAACTAGAGAGATGTTATGTTATGGATTTTTTATTAATAAAAGAAGCTTTACGAGTTTGTGTAGGAAAAAGGCAGGAGGGTTTCCTATTAATTTATACTCCTGGACAAAATTATCGCACCACTGCTTATGGTCAAATCAAATCAAAAAATGCTTTATTGTATAAAGAGTTTAAATACCCTCATGTACAAAGCTGAAAATAAAAACATATAAAACAGTATAAACTCAGTGGTCATAGAAAAACAAATAGAAAAAAAAAACATCAAAAACAGCTAAAATTCCTTAAAATATAAATACAATTTAAAAAGCTTAAAATAGAAAAAAAAAAACAAACATTACTTCACAAACATAAATCATCCCGAGAATCATCCGCATAAAACTCGTCAAGGCAATAATAATTATAACTGTACTAAGTTTTGGAATGATAGATTTTGACTGTATCAATTGATTGGCTCTGCCAATATCATTATTATTATTATTTTTATTTTTATTTTCATGATTTGACTTTTGTAATTTGTGCTTATTGTTTTATTCCTGTAGCGCACGTATAATGTATATATATATTTTTTACCGTCATTTTAATTTAATTTGTGTGACATAATTATGTGAGTGATAGGTAGTTGACGTTCGTGACTACTTCTAAGTTTTATTTTTATTTTTTGTTTGTTTTTGCCTCAGTTTTTACAATTCTTTGTGTTGGTTTCGATTGTTGTGGATCATTTTTTGAAATTTTTATCCTTTTTATGATAGATAGATAATAGATAATTTTAATTGTTTTATTAGGTTTAAGGCCTGCTTTGTCTATGACATTATTTGTTTTTTTGGCAATAAAGCTTATTTGATTGATTGAAGCTTTTTTCAATAACATCCTCTATAGGTACTAATTGGCCAAACTTTTTGTCACTTTCTAGATTCTTGATTTCCAGCGGCAAGCGATTGTACATTTTTCTACCCTCATATATAATTGAATGTTTAGTAAGGGTACTTTTAGGAATGCAGAGACTCAGATTTTCACTGCTATATCTTGTCGCGTAAGCACTTGCTGAGGCGACATCAGATCCCCTGCATTTTTTACGAACTAACTCTACTGTACTAAGGATAAAAATACAAGCCAATGTTAGAATCCCCTCCCCAATAAACAGCGGTCTACAGTGATCTCTGTGACCAGCACCACTCAAATATCTCACAGCCCGCTTCTGCAAGACAAAAACAGACTGAATAAGATGCCGGCTGGCAAAGCCCCAAAACTGTATGCCATATCTCAAATGAGACTCTATCAGTGAGAAATATACATCTCTTGATGTTTTGGCTCCAAGTTCACCATGTACAATTCTAACAGCATAACAAGCAGAGGCCAACCTTTTCCTTAACATTATAATATGCATATCAAACTTTAACTTGCAATCAATAAAAACTCCCAAAAACTTTGCACAGTCTGTACTTTCGACAGCTCCACCATTCAGTGAGATGATGCTTATGTGCAGTGGTGCGATAATTTTGTCCAGGAGTATATTATTAAAATAGAAAATTCAATAATTCTTTGACTGTTGCGTAAGTACAATAAATTGCAGCAGCTTCTACCATATTTCATGATACTGCCTTACAATACTATAGTTGTAATTCTGATTTGAGAGATCTTATCTCGGATCTTATGTAGGAAAAACTACCCTGTTTAAATTTTTAAACAGGACACTTTTCAGAATAAAGAGTTAGGAACCCCTTTCTGTATGGGATAAGAGAACTTGAAACAAACAATCTTCTCATCACCAAGGATGCCAGAATTATCATTTAAAGAACATTATTCCCCCAACGATCTACCACAACGTTGCATAAACTCATGGAAGAAAGAAGGGGATAGTGGCCATCGGATGTACTGTATCTAGACTATGAGAAGGCATTTGACAAAGTGGTATTCAAAAGGTTATTATTTAAACTGCAACACTTTGGAAGCAGAGGTGAACTCCTCTGATGGATAGGCAGTTTTCTACGAAACCGAACCTTTCAAGTGAGAGCAAATGGGCATTACTCTGATGAATACAAGGTACTTAGTGGGGTGCCACATAGATCGGTGTTATAGGGCCACTGCTGTTTACCGTATACATCAGCGATCTTCATTCTCTTATAAGACAAAAGACAAACACCATTTTTTGTGCTGATGACACAAAAAAATACTGCAATCAGTGCTTAGAGCATCACAACCTTTTAGACGACCTGAAAACTCTCGAGAAATGCATCAGCGAATGGCAGCTAACACTCAACCCGACAAGTGCATTGTATTGCACATTGGCCCTAACAATCCAAACATACCTTACAGCTTAAACGACACTACCGTGAAGGCTGTCACTGAGCAGAAAGATCTGGGTGTCATTACCTCAAATCACCTAAAATGAAAAGCCCATATTTCTTCAGTTGTCAAGAGGACAAACTCTTTTGTATACCTCATACAGAAAGCTTTTAGTGACAGATCTATCCCCATGACTAGCAAAATATAAAACATATATCAGACCTAAATTGGAGTTCGCACATTCGATTTGGAGCCCATATCTGGTTAAGGACATTGAGATCTTGGAAAGAGTCCAGCGTAGAGTGACAAAACTCCCCTCTGAAATCAGAAATCTCTCATACGAAGAAAGACTACTGAGATACGACATAACAACTCTAAGGGCTAGAGAAAAGAGACTTGATTGAGACGTACAAAATCTTAAATCACCATTCCTCTCCACATTTGCAACTGGACATTTTCAGTCTAAATACTAACCAGCAACTCCGAGGCCATACTAGGAAGCTGGAACGATATACAATGTAAGAAGTTCAGTTGAAAAATACCCTCAATTAAAGAAATGACAATGATCAAATAATCTGAAGGAGAAAAATGCAGTAAAATTCCAAATAGTTTTGGTACTTACCTCAGAAAACATTGGCCTTAAAGTCTCAGGAGCTCCTTTAACTGCTGAAATATACACCGTATCTGTAGATCCTTGAGGATTATAGCCAGCAATCACCGACATTCTTTTCAACTGCGAAGAAAAATGATGCCTTACGAAAATTTTCAATCCTGGCGATTTACCTCTCCTAGGCAGCATACAATCGGCTTTGGTAACAGTCCAATCTATAGCGGTCACTGTGGCTTTTTCTAAAGGATCCCCCACCAAGCCATCGTCTAACTGAGCTAAAGAATGACAGCTAGCTAACACATGAACAGTTTCCAATGGTACATCTTGTATGGGAGTGACTGCAGAGTCTTTTTTTGCTAGAGCTACACCTTCAACAACCAAATTGTCGCTAGTCAATGTACCAGTTTTATCAAAACAACAAATATCTATCTTGCCAGCAAAGGGTATTCTAAATGGCTCTGTACAATAGACTCCTAATTTTGATAGGGCTAGTAAAGACGTATTTACGGCCAAAGATAATTCGATTGGTAATTCTGGGGGTATTACTGATGTTAAAATTAATGTGCACTCTAAAAATAGCTTATAACGGTTTCGTTCTGGGTCCTCAACTCCTTTTCTCCATACATAGGCAGCTGCAGCAATTGCAAATACCAACAGAAAAATGATAAATCCAAAAGTTTCCTTATTATTTGCAGTAACTCTTTTGACACCAAATAAAATGGTTCGCAGTAATTTTCCTTGGGCGGTATTAAAGCCTGTTCTCAATACATAGGCCACACAACCATTATCTGGAGGGCGCAGTCCTGTAGTTGCTTTTGTTGGCGGTGTGTGTTGAACTACTTTTGTGCCCCCTAAATGAAATAAATATAAAATAAACCTATAAACTGTGCTAATAAAAACTGACCAAATAAAGCGTGTAGTTTTCCTTCAGAATCAGGATCCAGGATTTTCTTTCCGTTACAAGTTTCTATTGCCTCTTTCATTTGGGGTACGGATTCTCCTGTCAACATACTTTCATCTACTATACAAGAGCCTCTTAATAATAATACATCACAGGGTATTAAGTTGTCCTTTTGACATCTTGTTATTGAAATAATATCGCCTGGTATAAGTTCGTTTGTAAGGATCGATCTCCAGCGTCTGTTACGATAAGCTAGAATATATTTTCAATAATAATTATAGTATAGTAAATCTAGAAAAAAAAATAGTAAGTATAGGTATTCACGATAAATACAAAAAAAAAACAATTGTCCATATAAGTAGGTAACTGATAGAATACTAAAAACCTCTGCTCCCAGACCTTTTTTAAGCAAAATCAACAAGAAACTATTTGCTATTTTACCAAAATAAATACCTACGGATTTTCTATTTAAATTTTTTAATTGTCCAGTTACTTGATTTTTATCAAGTACCCAATATCGCATATTATATTTGGTTCATAGTAAAATAAATTATAATTCCTGCAGTATCCAGCTGTTGTGTAACTGTGTGGGGAATTTCTGGAAGTTTGTCAGGCATAAAACAAGTAGCAAGGGTTAAATTTCTGGGACTATGTTCCTAGGGGATGAGCATGCTGAAGGAAATATCCAAGGGGTAAACCACTAGTGAAAATCATTGTACATTTTTTTTTGGAATCACATAGTAATCAATCAGGAGTATATGAAAATCACTTGAGAGTACCTGGGAATAACCCAGGAATCGCTAGGAATCTCCTAGAATTCCATGGGAATAACATAGGAATCCATTGGCAATCACTGAGAATTGTGTGGTAATCACTGGTAATACCATCTCATTCTAACCCAGAAAGCGCATATTTTAAACAATACAGCGTACTGGTCAGTTGTGTATTTGCCTTTCAGACTGAGTTTTAGGCAAAGTTCTAGACAATTTGAAATGAATTTGATATCCCAGCGAGTTCCCTAATAACTGAACCCGAGACTACGAAGAATTAAGAATTTGAAGAAGAAGAAAAACGAGATGAAGATGTCTGTTCTCACAGAAATCACCAACCAATCACAGCGTTTTTCATTTACCAGTTTTCTGACCATAGACTATTTCTGACTATTTTCAAACAATGAAATTCGCTCTGACTGGTTTGTGATTTCTGTGAGAACAGACCTAAATGGATGGATCTTTACAGTTCAATTGGCATTTGGCAGATGTCATCAACCTGGCTAACTGTGTGCTGGAACTGTTGCTTAAAATGTCTGGCGATTTTCGAAGCTTGGAATGTATTGTAAGAATATACAGTTCATATGTGTGATTCATATTGGAGTATGGGTCAACAATCTGGTCTCCTTTTTATGAAGTTCACAAACACCAACTTGAGGTTGTGCAGAACAAATTCTGTAGGCATCTTAGGTACCTATAAAATGGGCTAGATGAGTTTTCAGATGGATGTTCGTGAGCTCGTTAGTCAGTTTCATGAGCTGGCTACCTTGGAGAATTGTAGAATGATTTAGGATCTATGTTTTGTTATTAGGGTGATGAAGGGTTTTATTGATTCCTCTTGCATTTTGTCAAGTTTTAACTTTCGTGTTCCTCCTAGAGAATTGACAGGAGGTTACCTTTTGTCTTCCACACTGAGTAATACTGCTCAGAATATGCCTCTAAATAGGTTGGTCTCCTGTGAAAACCAATATACCAATATCGAATTTTTTGATGTTTCCCTCAATAGTTTTGAAACTAAGTTAAGGCACTTTGTTAAATAATTTATAGTTGTATTGTACTGAGATTTCATCTCGTGTAAGAATAAACAAAATAAAACAAATAAATAAGTGATAAAGTTGCAAGATTCTCACCTAAAATATTATAAGGTTTATTTCCCATCTTCCTAATCTCTGCCATATTTTTCAATTGCTGTTGTACCAAAGTGCATTCAAACAAAACCAACATTATAAGCGTGAATATAGAATAATACCAATATTTATCTAAACACCATAAGCCAACACAGAATATTTGGAATACGAAAAAAGGTGCTGTGGCTCTCTCAGTAAAAAGTTCCATAAACTCTGGAACCACCATTTCCAAATCGTTTTTGCCGTAAATAATGTCTGCTTGTTTAACGTCTTCATCTTCCTGGAAACCTTTGCAATTATTGTATTCGGAATAGGATTTGTGTATAGGAAATTCTAGGCCTCTAAATATTTTTTTATCTTCGTCCCAGATATATTTGGTTTTTTGAAATATAAAATATATCATGCATTCTCCATCAGGGAGTTTTATTTTTCTTAGAGAAACAATTTCAGAGCTCCCGTTATTTGCTGTAGGAACTACTTTGGCTAACGTAGCTTTCTGAGGATCCTTTTGCTTTTTACACATAAAAAAACAATTTATATGCACTGACCAATAACATGCCAGACAGGCAAGAATTTGTATACATCCAATAACCGCGATACCTACGAAACCTCCTTCATAATGTTCGTAGAAGCCCCACAATCCAATCCATAAGTAAATCCAAACAAGATAGAAAACAAGAAATGGTAGTAGATATAGATGAAATATTGTTGGTATTCTGATGTAAAGGGATACCGATTGCACCAGTTCATCAAGTTTTGGTGTCACGCTCATTGTTTTTAGTTAAAAAACTAAGAAAATTTAATTTAAAGTCATTATTTATTTAACATTTTCTTCATTGTCCATATGGGGATTTTGAGGTTCACGTACACCAATTTGACACTGTCACTGACAATTCCTTGATTGTCAAATTCACAGTTAACATTGCCATCTCTTCTTAATTCTATATAAAAGAAAAGGAAAATCATAGACAAGAAAAATATAAATGAATACTCCTTTCTGTGACATCTGTCTTGTGATGTGAGGTTATGGTTATGTATGTTTTTGTTAAGTTGAAAGTTGATTTTCTGTTGGTAAATCATTGAAAAATATGAGTTCTGCAAGTAAAGTAAGTGAATTAAACTTTTAAATGAATTCCTTTATCTAAATACAATATTTATTAGGTAGGCGAAATATTTACAGCTGCAGGGCAAGCCTTTAACAGGCTGGGAGATCTCACAATGCAATTACATCCCCATTCGGAATCTCCTACCGGGTAAGTTTTTTTGTTTTTCTAATTTTGGCGCCAATTTCTTCAAAAGTTGGATTTACTTTTACTACTCTGTTAAAACTAGATAATTTTAAAAAATCCATTTTCCATTTCTCATATGTATGAACAATGTTCTTAAAAACCTAGCTTCTAGTTTAACAGAATAATAAAAATACCAATAAATAAAGAAACTAGGCATTTAAATTCTAATTATTCAAAAACCATTAACAGAAAGTGGACAGATGAAGAAATTGAAATGCTCAGGCAATGCGTTACACAATTCTCAGATGGACTAAATCAAATAAGCGAACACATCAAACGACGCACTGTGTAAGAAGTTTTAATTTCGCTCTCCCACTTTCGCCAATTAATTGAACAATCTTATTTAGATCGCAAATAAGGACAGCATTGAAGAAGAAAGCCTTCGAAGACTCGGGGCTGCCAGTCAATAAACCAGCGCCAACTACACAACCGGCTTCAACAACAGTACAGACTTCACCAAATCAACAACAATCCTCAACCAAACAGGAGGTGACTTTGAATATGCTCAATGCTGCAGAATCGGAGGTTGATGTTGAGGGGCTTCACGAGGAAGTTAAGCTGGAGTTTGATGGAAGTAATGAGGCGGTTTCAACTTAAATCTATCGAATAAATATCCGGATTTGAATGAATGCATAATATTTTGTATATATATTATTTGGATAAGTTTACTCTTTAAGTCAATAACGTGAATTTTTAATGAAATAGTATTAATTTTGTGACCTAAAAAACGTTTTTCTTTTAAGTATCTTGATCCTTACATCCTCTGCTGAAGTTTTTTTGAATAAATACATCTCTATCTATAGCAAAGTTTGTTCAAAATAGAACAATACTATTATTGTTGGTGGGTCATTGACTATGCACTGGGATAGATAAATAATCGATATATGAAATCAAAAAATACTTTATTGTCGAAAGTACGTACAATTCTCTTTGACAAAGCTGCCCCCAGATCCCAAACCCACGATTTGATAGTATCGTCTATCTAATTTATATAGCTGATACTATCGAATTGTGGGTACGGGATTTGGGTCCAGGTCTTATTACTAAAATATTTTGAGTAGGTTTCAAGATTAGTTTAAAAATTAATATAAATAAGACAACAATAAAACAATAAATACTTTGTAGCAGACAAGACAAACACAAAATTCAATATAAATCACACATAATATATTATAAGATGATAAAGTAACAGCCAACTAAATAGTAAAATGCAGAAACCCAATCACTGATAGATATAAAATAAAATCCCTTATTCATTAAATTTTCGAGTCACTTCAATTTGCAAGGGAATATGTTTTTAATTTTATATATAACTTTGATATAGGCAATGAGAGTTAGTATTTTGTACCTTGATTATATTTTTTATGGACTAGACAAACAGCTTAGAATTTAAAACAAGCAAGACAGTGTTAAAAACATTGGTTTACATGAATCGCTATGCTTTGTTTTAAACATCCTAACAAGAAACATCAAAAAGTTTACACAACATAAAGCAACATAACATAAATAAATAAATCACACAAAATTTCTACTTGAAATCTAAATAGCAACATTTTCAAATAAATTTTCTTCATCTTCCACAAAAACATCTTGCTTTTTGGCCACCGCTGGTCTAGGTGGTTTCGGTTGCAAATGCACTTTTTTGTGGGTCCTCAAAGCTGAACTTTGTCTAAAAGACTGGCCGCATTCGTCACATTTAAAAGGTTTTTCTCCAGTATGTATTCTCAGGTGCGAATTCAAATCGTTAGATTGCGTGAAGGCTTTTTCACAAATTTCACAAATGTACGGTTTTTCGCCAGTATGAATACGTCTGTGGCGACTCAAAATGCCCGATCTGGAAAATTTCATTTTACAATAATCACATTCGTAAGGTTTTTCACCTGAATGGATTCTTTTGTGTTTGGTTAATGATGAAGAAGTAGTGAAACCATTACCACAGGCATCACAAACAAAAGGCCTTGCTCCAGTGTGCTTTCTTACATGGGCATGTAACTCTCCTTTGCTGGCGAACCCATGATTACAAGTGGTACATACATGTGATTTGACGCCACTGTGTCTTACTTGGTGCTGCCTCAGATTACCCAATTGATTGAATCCTTTGCCACAAGTAGGACACAAAAAGGGCTTTTCTCCATTGTGTGTCCTTAAATGATCCTTCAAGTTGGATATTTGGTTAAAAGCTAAAAGTCTCATAATTAATAATTCAAATGTTTTCCTAATAAAATATTAATACACACTTTTATAACAAGTTTCACAAATGTGGGGCTTTTTGGTCCCAATCCCTTTAGCAACCATCATTTTACATAAATGATTTGTTATATCTTTTTGGTCCTTAAATATTCTGTTGCAATGATCACATGAATATTCCTTTTCTTCTGTGTCTGAATTATTTTTAATTAATTCTTTTCCCTTATGATATCTCAAATGGTTCCTCAAATTTCCTTTATATCTGTATTCCATGAAACAATGAGGACATGAATATTTTCTATTGCTAAAATTGAAACAATGTTATAAAGAGAAAACAAAAACATTAACCATACCTACCCTCTCTTCCTTTTATGTTTCCTTTTAATGTGCTTTATGAAATGCCTTATGTCTTTAATTTCAACTGGGCACAATTTGCAAACTAAATATTCCCCACTTTCCCCTTTTAAAATATTTAAATGTTCCTTGTGTAAATGCTTATACAAAGAATTTTCGTTTTCAACTGTAATGTTGCATAAAATACATTTTAAATCTGTTAAGACATCTTGGGTTTTTGAGTTTATCGTATTTGATTCAGTTTTATCTACAGAAAATGTACCACCAATATTTTCAGTTATCTCTTGTTTTTTGTCATCATTTTCAGATTCGTCCTGTTCATCTTCAAAACCCTGCATTTTTATTGCATGGGCTATTTTGTGTCTCAACAGTAGATCTTCTCTAGTAAATTTTTTCAAGCAAATAGGACATTCGAAACTTTTTATTCTTCCTGGTTTTTCAACTTTAATACATTCATAAAATAAGTCTAATTTGTCCTCATTATTATCATCAGCATCACTAATAGACTCATAATTTGAGAAGCCTTGTTCCAATTCATCTAAAATACTTTTATCCAAAAGGGGTTTAGTTTCAACGTCGATTATTGATTTATTGGAGTTTTCAATTAGTTTTTGTCTCAAAATGTTATCGCTTGTTTCACAACGTACTTTAAAAAAATACATTCGGACAGTTTCCTCTGCGCAAGTTTGGCAAATCTGTTCTGGTAAACCATCTCCTAGAGTTATCTGAAATAATTAATGATTGTCGTGGTATAAATAAATATAAATATAGTCGTATTCACGATAGAGTTTAAATTTTGACCGTTATTTTCACCAGTTGAAAATAAATAAAATCCCCAGATCTGTCCCTTTTTCTGACAACTATCAAATAATGATACATGACATTTTGATTTGACACATAAAAATATCAGATTCGGGTCTTTGAATTTTAAACTTCGAATTTTTGTGTGAAATCCTTTCAGTTTTTTGCTGTTTTCTGCATTATTTTGTCATATTCGCAAACGGTTTTTTGGTTTTTTATGTAGTGTTCTGTGCCTTTGTGTTTCGGTGTTGCGTTTCAAACTTGGTTTTAGTTTGGATTTAAGTGTTTACTCTTATTATAAGTGTTTACTTTGGACTCTAATTTTAGGATTTTTGGATTTTAATAACTTAACTTCCTTTAAAAAAATTGAAAATAATTTTTTATTCTGAAATGTATATCACTTTTCTAAATACGACCCTGTCGTTTATCCCAGCTGACGGAATCGAAACGCTACGCATGCTGACAACCTAAAGAAAAAGTTTACTAAAAATGTCAACACGAACTGTCAACTTCACTTTCTATCGTGATTTAGTCTATACCAATCCATACTATTGTGATTGTAAATAGCTGCATACATTATTAAATGTAGCTTAATTTACGACAACCCTTTTTTGTCAAGTTTCAAGGTCAAGTATGAACCTTGGTGAAACGAACTTTACGTCTATCCATTGGTCAGAAATCTTATCAGAACATAAGCAAGTCTTCTGACAACTCGTACTCTAATAGTTGCCAAAAAAAAGAGACCAAAGCCTGAGCAGAAAACAAGTGATGTTATGGAAGCTTTACACATAGAAAAAAAGTAGGTACAAGATACTGTTTCAGTGGTATGATGGACTAATTGAAGTTATTGAAGACCTTAAGGATGAGATGAGTGAAACTAGGTCTGAATTATATAAAAAGGATCAAAAGGACCAAGAATAACCTTATTGTTCGTTCACGGGATTCCTTATCAGTCAAATGAAAACTTTGATAAAAAAAAAATAGTAAATGAGCTCCAGAACATAAATTGCAATTTCACATCATTTAGAGTTGATGATGATAAAAAAAAGGATGCTAAAATCACCTATAAAATACAATCGATTGGGTGATTCAGGGTCGGCGCAAGCGACTTTGGCGCCCTAGGCCAATGTACTGTCTGCCGCCCCCATCTAGTGAAAATACAAATATATGCATGGCTATTTTTTAAAACTTCCTTTATAGTTTTATTGATGATTATAAATAGTAAAACCTGACTTACAGAATATAGCTAGAATATCAACATAAAAAAATACATACACACATGCCCGCCGCAGGCGCAAGCGGAGGCGAGAAAACCCTGTTCTGATTCTGATGCCACACCCAAAGCGTTAATTTTGTGCCGAAAATATTCATAATATAAAATAAGTAGTTTTTGGCCGCCCGCCACCCGGTCGCACGACCCCTAGTGAATAGCAGTCGCAGAAACAGGTATGTGCGCAAAGGCGGGTAACACACTGGAGAAATAAGTTACATGAAACTTGTTGGAAGAAACAGGAAATTTGTTTCATTATCACACGACCACGACATACAGGGTGACAATTTGAAAAGTAGCAATCTGTCACCCTGTATACATTCAAATAAGGCGGCGGACACTGGCGAAACATTTTCTGCTCTCCTGTTCCAGGAACGCCAGTGTGCTCCGCCTCATTTGAATGTACCTATGTGTCATGTGATAATGAAACAAATTTCCTGTTTCTTCCAACAAGTTTGATGAAACTTATTTCTCTAGTGTGTCACCGGCCTAAGAAGGGCAAAGTTTGTGTTTGAATTTGCAAGAGAAATGGAATCCTGAATATTATGAAGCAAAGAAGAATTCAAAAGATTTTTTTTTGTAGCCTTTTTGCCGCCCCTTCAAGTTTGCCGCTCTAGGCGACCGCCTAGTTCGCCTAATTGTTGCGCCGACCCTGGGGTGATTGGAAAAAGGATAAAATTCCAGTAAGCCTTACTTTTGGGAAATAAAAAAAAAAACGTTTTTGCGGCGAAGCCGGTAATTTTACAAATATCTACTACGTTTTCATGGAGTTTTGAAATCGTTTTGAATACGGTTTTGGTATTGAAAACGCCATGAAAACAGGTAGGTACTGAAATCGATTTCAGTCTCAAGGTCGTTTCACCTTTTTTTGGGATCGTATCGGGATTTAAATTCAGAAACATGCAATTCGATTTCAATTCTAATTTTGCCTCTGCATGAAAACGGGAAAGAGGATTGGATTCAAAACGATTTGAAAACTCCATGAAAACGTAGTAATCATTACTATTGGCCAATTGTACACTTTGACAAAGTACATTTGATGCCAAAGTTTCACCGGTTTATACCTATCTGGTAACTAGCTACTCAAAATGAAAATTTTATCCTTTTTCCACTCAAAATGCAAAAAAAAATTGAAAAAAAGGAAAAGTCTACATTTATAAAGAAAAAGAAGTAGTATTTATTGAAGAAAACATCATTTTAAAAACTCAGATGCTCGATGCTCTGATATAGCGCGAAGTTCTAATCCGTGGAAGACCGATACAATTTCAGGAATATTATCCTTTTTCCACTCACGAATCAAATTATGATAGGAAGCGGGCCGGCGATTTTATCGTTGTTGTGCTCAGCGGGAAGATAAGAGAAATTAGAATAAAATGGCTATCTCACTTTAATTTGCCATATTTTTGGAATTTTATCCTTTTTCCAATCATCCATTCAATTTCAATACCAAAGCCCTAGGATATACTATCGACTGTTTGTAAAGGCATATAACTAATATCCTGCTGAAGAAATTACTGAATTTATTGCAGGATCTCGGAAAGTTTGTACCTTGCAAACTTGATAAATTTGTGTTGAACACTGTCAAGCCTATTGATGTGGAGCTGATAGTAAGGCGACCAAACTATGCATGAAAATTCAAGAACGGATCTGACTAGTGACGTGTTAAGAAATTTGATAGCGCGTATACTTATAAAGTCCCTAGTACCTAGCTCTCTTAATAAAACCCAACATTCTATAAGGCCTGCCAATTGCCACTTCAAAATGCTTGGGGAACATTAACCTAGTATCTAAATAGACACCAAGATCTTTAATCACGAAACTTCAAACAAGCCAATATTATTTATTAATACTGAAGGGGAACCTTAGGGGTGAGTCTACTTAATCTTATACAATAACACTTAGCAATGAGGGATGTCATTCGGCTGACACTAATCATAAACTTATAAGATCATTTTGCAGAATGAGTATCTCTTGACCTGACGATACAACTTCAAGTCATCAGTGAAAATTAGAAAATTTGGGGAGTGAAACGATCCTAAATCATTGATAAATAAGTTGAATAGAAGGGGCCCAAGTGAGAGCCTTGGGATACCCGACAGGATGCATGGAAAAAGGAAGAAAGATAGCTATCGATCTTGACTTGTTGTATTCGGTTAGTAAGGTAAGACTTCATCCATGAAAGTAAAGGTTCATAAATGCCATAACTTGAGAGCTTTGAAAGAAGAATGTTGTGGTTCACCTTATCTAAGGTTTTACTGAAGTCCATTTTTTGCATTGTTATCAAATGACGAATTTATAAACTTTGTAAAGAGAAACAGGTTCCTGTCAACAGATCTACCGGCTGTAAAACCATGCTGTTGACTGATCACAATCTGATGAAATATTTTAGATAGAATTTTTTCAACGCACTACTCAAATAATTTAGGAATTGCAGACAGGATGCTTATAGGACTGTAATTTGTTACATCATTCTTGTTGCCTGACTTGTGAATAGGACAAACATGAGAGAGCTTCCACATTTCTGGAAAAATTTTAGAAGTTACGGATTTGTTGAAAATATTAACAAGAGGCTGATATAAAGTGTTAGAACAAGATTTTAGTACTCTAAAAAATATGCAAAAAATGTAATAACAACATTTATGGAAGATATACATAAAAATTTCATCATATAACTGATCACTCAAAAACTTAATAGGTAAAAAGTTATATTATCTTCCTAGCTTAAGTTTCGATATTTATCTAGTAATTCGATTTCGAGGTTCATCTTCCCTGAACCTGTTTTTCTTTTCTGTAGATACATGTATTTTGAAAGTATGTGTATATTTCTTATTTAAATAAATTAAATAATAAAATTATTAAGAAACTAATCTGAAAAGGAATTGAACCACGCAGAAATAGAACAAAATCAATCAAAGGATGTAACCAAATATCAGTTTCTTTATTATTATTAATTTATCAACAGGTAATTTCCCAATTAGAAAAACAGTACAATTTTAGTAATATAATATACCTAATTTTTAACCTAACCATTTTAAACAAAATATAAAATTTAAGACTGAAGCTAAAATAAAATATTAAACAATATATAACAATTTATTTTTAAAAGTTCTTTGGTTGAAAAAAAAAGTCTAGAGTATCACAGTGTTGATTGGCAAGTTGAGCGGTCCCAGACAAAAATGAGTTTAAACCATAGTTGGTTCTATGGGGTGGAGCATAAAAGGAATGGTTCTGTCTCGTTTGCCGTAAAGGAACGTGAAGCCCAATTTTTTCAGTAAGATCAGGAGTAAAACTGTGAGAGAGTAGTAAATTGTAAGGCCCCTGTGAAGACGACGAACTTGAAGACTACCAATATCGAGTTAGTTTTTCATTTCAGAATAGTTGATGTTTTCAGCAGTATGATGCTCTTTGAAAGAGATGTACCTCAAAAGTTTATGCTGCACTTTTTCAATAGCCTGGATATTGACATCGTAATGAGGAGTCCAAACACAAGAACAGTATTCGAGGTGTGGGCGCACAAGAGAGCAATACAATGTTTTAATTGAAGAAATGTGAAGAAAGTCCTTAGTACAGCGCTTGATGAAACCCAAAATGTGAAGTGATTTCGAGATAGCCAACGATATTTGAGGTATAATATTAAGACAACCTACTATCCAGAATAACTCCCAAATCTCTTATCTGAGAAACAACATTCAGCGGACAACCATTCACAGAGTATACCCACTAGGTGGGGTTTCTACCACAACTGAAAATCATTGGATGACACTTTTAAACATTTAATTCCATTCCATTTTGATTACACCAACCAAATAGACGATTCAAGTCAGATTGTATTTTTTAACAATCTTCGGTTTTGTCGACTCTCATGTAAAATTTTTAATCATCGGCAAACATTAAAAAAAAGGTGTGTAAAAAACAGGACGAAAAATCAGTAATGTACATATTGAAAAGCAAAGGGCCAAGATGCGAACCCTGCTACATCAGGTGTACCCCAAGGAAGCAACTTGGACTCCCTCCTTTTTATATTATTTATTAATGATTTCCCTCGTGATTTCCCTAACTGTGTTCAAACTTCTACCAGTTTGCTTTATGCAGATGACTTTAAATTATTAAACAAATATATAATGAAAATGACTGCATAAAATTACAGAAAGATCTTGACTCTGTCCTTCCTGCAGTAGTTTGATGAGATCAAGATGTCTCTTAATGTTAAAAAGTGTATGATGGTCGTGTCTTTAACTCGTAAAGTAAATTATTTCATTGAGGATTATTATATAAGTGTTAATAAGATAGAAAGAAAAAATGAAGTGAAGGATCTCGGCGTTAATTTTGAGATGAATTTGAAATTTAACAAACTTTACAACTGCATAACCAGTAAGGCTTTTCGAGCACTGGGATTTGTAATATGTAACAGTGGGGATTTTCAGATGAATACTGTTGTAAGATTATACAATGCACTTGTGAGGTTCCATGTGGAGTGTGCATCTGTGGTATGATCACCAATAGCAAACAGAAATATTGATGTTATAGAGATAATACAAAAAAGGTTTTCAAGGTATCTGTATGTAAGAAAGAACCTGGTGACCTACAAGTCCATGCTTAGAACTTTTGAGTTTTCAAGCTTATATGCAAGAAGGAAAATTCAGGCTGTGACATTATATCTATTATATTTTGAATAATAACAAATACAAGAAATTTTATCTTATTCAGTTTGTGAATTTCCAGGTACCAAAGATTAGACTTAGAATTTTAACCAGATAAATTTTTAGTGTTACAGTTAATAGTACATCGCCCATTAATAATATTCTAGCCTATTGTAATGAGATGTTAAGTAAAAATGAATTTTTCGATTTTTTCAACACGAGCCCTAAAGAAGTACTGGATTTGTTGGCGTTGCATCAGGACATATAGCTTTCTTTTATTCGTGTGTATTGCTTAGTTTTCTACTGTTAGTCAAGTATTTGTATTGTTGTTTTTTTTTTGTAAATCAAATAACTACTTATTTGTAAGTTTTCTTTGCATGTAATTACTGGAAATCAGTGTTTGTGAAGAGTAAATAAATTTTAAATGACTTGTAACTTTGAACACATACTACTTGCGTTCTACTAGAGAGATAACATGTCAACCACATTAAAAGCCTTCCATGAATCCGTTTCAAAGCCAATTTTTGAATTAGTATGTTCACACGATCGAATGCCTTTGAAAAATCGGTGTACATGATGCCCCTCCTCCAGGGCCTTCAACAAAAAGTCAGTAAATGTGAGCAGGTTGTGTCAGTCAAGCGATGCGCAAGAAACTCAAATTGTTTGTCACTAAAACTGCTTTCCAAATTTTTAGCACAAACAAGACTTTAGGTATATAGCTTCGTATACTAATGGGCCTATAGTGATCAACTTGCGCTTTATCTCTTGGTTTTAGAATAGACGTAATAAAGCTAGTTTTCCAGAAAGTTGGAAAAATACCGTTGTCCAAAGATAGATT
Organism: Ceutorhynchus assimilis; assembly: GCA_917834065.1. Taxonomy (NCBI): domain Eukaryota; kingdom Metazoa; phylum Arthropoda; class Insecta; order Coleoptera; family Curculionidae; genus Ceutorhynchus; species Ceutorhynchus assimilis. The sequence continues at coordinate 22,477,948 of OU892280.1, read as the reverse complement.
AAAGATGAAGTGAAGTGGATGTGCCAGTGAAGCTACATAGTTTTAGAAGACTTGGGGAAATCCAATCTGGGCCTGGATTCTTGCTGATATCTAAGGATGACAGTTTTACATAAATTTCAGAAATAGAAACATTACAACTAGACAAATTAATATGACTGAAACTCGGACTGAAAGAGGGGACATTGTGTGAAACATCACAGACAAACAGTCGTATGAAGTGAAGCAAATGCTTTTACTCTACCTCCGTCTCTTTTTGCTGCATTAAAGCTAAATATGTTTATTTCAAAAAACTCGAGTAAAAGCATATGCTCAAGTTTTATGCATATTATGTTATTCTTTTTACTGTTAACGAACTTCCAAAAGTTTTTAACATTAACTCTCAAGGAAGATTTAGTTTGGGCTATATAGCATTAATAAGACTGATTCTTATTGATTTTACATGTTATAGTCCTCATAAAGTCCAGTTGAAACGTATTTTTTGTGTGCTTTTGTCTTTTCGATTATTGTTTCCTTCAAGTCCTGAGAAAACCACACAGGATAATTTTTGGCAGAGTACTTTTTACAGGAACAAAATCGTCAAGAGTTAAGTAGAAAACATCATAAAATACATTGATCATATCGTCCAGAGATTTATTTATGAACAAAGTGTCCCAAGTGAAACAGGAGAGAAAGTCACACACTACAGTGATGTCCATGCCATGGAAGTCTTTATAAAAACCATCACCTGTGATTCCATGATTGTTGAAATGGTGATGTTCACACTTAATACTAAAAATTAGTGGTGAGTGGTGGTTGTCCACAGGTAAGAGACTTTCGTCTACATAGAGAGTTGTAGCTTGCTTGTCCTGCAGAAACACCAGATCCAGGATAGAACCGGTCTCTTTTCCAAGTGAGTTTACCTGACATAGGTTATGGTATGAGCCTATGAGCATAAAAATGATGGACTCAACATTTTTCAGAGAAGCTGTTGGCAGAGGGACAGCCTCGGGTACAGCCTCAGAGGCCAAATCAACTTTTGAACATTGTCGATTTGGAAGATTAAAATGGCCCAAGCACACAGTTAACTATCTGGGTATGCTTCCGTCAGTTTTTCCAGGCTGTCAGCAAACTGTGCAGTGCATACTTTTCAATGGCACTACGAGGTAAGAAATAGGCAGTTGCAAAAATGAAATCGGTACCGTTTATATCAATCTGTACAAACAAATTTTCAATGTTACTACTCGCTTCCAGGACTCTACTTGTGATATTCTTTCGAACTGCTATTAGTACCCCCCCCCCCCTTGAGAATAGAGAATACGCTTGTTTCGACAGATCTGTCCCTCCTGCAAATATTGAAATCAAGCATTTGAAGTTCAGCATCCTGGAAGTGTTCCGTCAACCAAATTTCATTAACAAACACAAATATGTTATTCAGAGTAAGAAACATTCTCAAAAAGCAATTGAAGTTTGGTGCGTAAACTCCTAACATTTTGGAAACAGACAAGTGAATTGGATGTGGAAGAGGATGTGGATTTTACTACCAAAGAACTAGTTAGTTTTTTGTTGCCAATCTGGGAATCCCATTAATGTACTTCAAAAAAAGCTTCTTTTCACCTCTTAGCAGTCCTTGTTTCATTTTGTTCTTTAAGTTGTTGAGCTCGACACGTTCAGAAGTTAAGTCAGCTGCCTCTATCCAACTTCTTACTTTTTAGAACTAGACAAACAACCTCTGGAGATTGAAGGGAAAGCCGCAACGAACGATGTCCATTTTTGTCGCGTTTCCCATCTCTCCGTAATGTAAGAAATAAAATTGGACCATTAACTTATGGCTTTTGAGTCGCCGGACATTACACTATGAATTCATGAATTGTCCCTATTGATTCACATGTCGTTTATTTTTTGTAGTCTCACTTCTGGAAGCTTTGAATCCAGTTTAAGGACTAATAAACGTTTACACAGCCAATGTATCAGGCAGTGAAAACCTACAATAAATTGCCTTCAGAGAATTGCCTGATACAGTTAAGCAAGCATATAAATTCAGCAAATTTTCATAGGTACTATTGAGGCTGAAAAACTTAGTACTTATTTTGTTGGGAGTGCGATTAGGGATTAAAGGGGTTGTTTTATGCTAAAGTCGAGGCTAAAGTATTGGCTTATGGAAATAATGAAGAAATGGTTTAAAAAAAAAAGATATCAAATTACCTGGATATGGGCAAACGAACAAATCATTTCCGAAAGATGCATCGTAGTGTTGGTATTTTCTATTTTAACTGATGTGAAGACTGTCTGAAATTCCCCAGTATCTGCCAGACAAACTCTACAAAGGAAATTTTCCATTTTTTTGATGTTAATAACAATTAATAATATGATATAAATATGATGGAAGGAAAATCTAGAAATTTCCAGTTTTCCACCTGGAAAAAAAACCAAAACAAATAGCTGACAGTAAAATGACAGTGACAAGAATTTCCATTTTTGGATTTCCAGCTTTCAACAACGTTGCCAAATCTATGAAAAGTGCCAAGGTAGTCGGTAGATCGATTAGAAGGTTTGGCAGCTTTGTTGAAGGCTGCTAATTTTTATAAGGCCTATTTTTTTAAAATTAATACTAATAATAATTATAAATGAAACAATGCGTAATGAGTTAAGAGAAAAATCCGAAAACCCTTTTGTTCAGGGTTGCCTACAGCCTGCTACCACTGATTTCTCTATCTCTTTTCCTCTCTTTAGTTGTAGAGTGCTGCGTCAAATGAAAAATTTTGTATATCAAAATCCTCCTACCAGCTACATGGAGGAAATTTGTCATTGTTTACAAACAATTCTCATTTTTATGGTAATAATTACTTCAGGCTTCCACACGATGAACAATTAAAAACAAAAACAGTAGCTCACTGTCGGGTCGCGAAGCAAGTTCGTATTTCTCCTGAAACAAATAAATTCGAACAAAACAAAATTAGAAAGTTGCGCCAGCGATCTCTTTTTTTCTCACTGCCTACTGTGCCTCTGCTTGCTATCTTTCACTGCTGAGAAATCAACATGGCGTTACATTGCTGAAAAGATACAAGTAGTGGGACTCGATTCAGCAGAAAAAACAAATCAGTTTTGTTCTCTAATGTTGTGGATTTCGAAAAAATTAAGTAATGTTAAGGTGTAAATATTCTAGCAGTGTAGATTCTGTCATTAAACTCTACACTTCTAGCAGGTAGGTCTTTGACCCCTAAAGTTCATAATAATAATAATAGAATTTATTCCATTATTTCAGATAGCATAGAGTAAATTTTGAAAAAAATCTGCCGAAATGGCAGACAACGGCCAAGGGCAAACGGTTGAATACCAGTGGGCCTACTCGATAATGGATTCCAGTAGGGTATCAACTTTTTTAATTTCGATGCTCTTGATCGTCTACGGAAGCTTCAGGAGTTTAAATATGGAACAAGAGGCTAGAGAGAAGGCTCACGGGTCTACAAACTGTCTTTTAAACCCTTCCCAGAGCGTTCCGGTAGAGAATAATGTGCAAACTTTGGATACCATGCACGCACTTTGTTTACCTTTAGGAGCCAGTGTCTCTTTGCTCGTGATGTTCTTTTTCTTTGATTCTATGCAGATGCTTTTCGCTATTTGTACGGCAAGTAAGTACCAACACTATTTTATTGTTTAACTAAACTAAACTGAAAACACTAGAGAAAACTGTAAACAGGAACAATCACAAAGAAAAAATTAATAATTCAAAAAAAGCTATGTCTGACTGAAAGTTTGTTTTAACACAATATAATATGCTGCAAATGCAAAATAGTGGAAAATGATAGTTATGAGACTTCAATCACCAACTAAAAAGACACTGTAAAATGTGAAGCTTCATGATAGAACAAAAATAAATACATGTTCACATTCACATACATTATAAATGTTTGTTAAGCAACACATAATTATCAGTAATGCAGAACCTTAGATTGTTCCAACCAACCTGAGAACCGTTCCAGAACCAGTAATTTCCAGTTGCCTGCCTATTTTTCAATAAGTTGAACGTTTATCCTACTTGACAAATGAATTGAATGACTGGAAATTACCTGTCTAGAACGGTTCTTATGTCAGTTGGAACAGAGCTGGTAATTTCCCCATAAATCAAACAGCTCTCAATTTCCCCATAAATCATAAGCACAGAGCTCGGCACAGAGGGGAGAGAGAGGTTTTATGGCTACCTCAATATTTTATGGCCAATGACATCTTTTTATGGCCAATGACATCTTTTTATGGCCATTTCCATCAACTAAGTGTGTGTTTACAATGAAGCTTAACTGAGAGCTTAGTGCACGGATTTCCTTAAGTTGAAGTTAGCTCAACTTTGAGTGGTGCATGATCTTCAACTTTTCTTTATTAAAATTCAAATTCAAATTTGTATTAGGTAGGTATTAAGTAATTTTCCCTACGTTGAGTTAAGTGGATGTAAATGACCCTTAATTCCCTAAAATAGTTGGTGCAAACGGCCCAATAATACTAATAGTCCAAGAGCCAGCGCCAAAAAAGTGCAAGAGTTTCATGAAAGCTGAAAATGTAATATAAGCTTGTATTTGTGATGTATATAACTATACTCGAGTCAGCAAGTGAGGTAGCGGGACAAGCTCTGCCCACGCACCTTTGAATGTGTAAAAAATTAATCGCGATAAAAGAGTTTCATGACAGCTGAAAATTTCTCAATCCATTGTTTATTTGATAAAAAACATGACGGACATGGTCAGATAGCATTATGTTGGGACAACTAGAGTCAGCATGCCTATACAGGGTGGTCCATTTAACTTGAGACAGTTTAATATCTCGAAAACGGTGCGTTTTTGGAAAAAAAAGTTCAAATAAAAATTACATGGTATCATGTGGGAAACAAAATGGCGGTACTGATTTTTGACTTTGACAACGTTTTCAAGGTTATTTCAAGGTCAACTCTTTTTTTTCAATGGAAATATATTTTTTGATTACAGAATCTTATTCTACAGAAAAAAACAAGTAACTTTTACTTGAAGAATTTTTCGATCCGGTTTCAATTTAAGCTGATAAAAATGAACGAATAATTTTTTTTTTCCTCCTCACAAAATCGAAAAGTAGAGAAAGGTTACCAAAAATACCTCAAAAAATATAACAATTGATCAAATTGACGACCGCCAACTTCAACACACTTGTTAATTCGCTGTAAAAAGCTTTCATGGCACCACATTACAGTTTCTTTACTGACAGCTCTAAGCATTTCTTATGTGTTCCATCATATTATCCGGTGTTGCGGGAACCTCTTGATAAACTGTGTGTTTGATTTTTAAAGTGAATTGACAAGTGTGTTGAAGTTGGCGATCGTTATTTTGATCAATTGTTATAGTTTTTGAGGTATTTTTGGTAACCTTTCTCTACTGTTCGATTTTGAGAGGAGAAAACAAAAAAATTATTCGTTCTTTTTTATCAGCTTAAATTGAAACCGGATCGAAAAATGCTTCAAGTAAAAGTTACTTGTTTTTTTCTGTAGAATAAGATTCTGTAATCAAAAAATATATTTCCATTGAAAAAAAAGAGTTGAACTCGAAATAACCTTGAAAACGTTGTCAAAGTCAAAAATCAGTACCGCCATTTTGTTTCCCACATGATACCATGTAACTTTTATTTGAACTTTTTTTTTCAAAAACGCACCGTTTTCAAGATATTAGACTGTATCAAGTTAAATGGACCACCCTGTATAGGCATGCTGACTCTAGTTGTCCTAACATAATGCTATCTGACCATGTGCGTCATGTTTTTTATCAAATAAACAATGGATTGAGAGATTTTCAGCTGTCATGAAACTCTTTCATCGCGATTATTTTTTTACACATTCAAAGGTGCGTGGGCGTAGCTTGTCCCGCTACCTCACTTGCTGACTCGAGTATAGTTATATACATCACAAATACAAGCTTATATTACATTTTCAGCTTTCATGAAACTCTTGCACTTTTTTGGCGCTGGCTCTCCGACTATAAAATACTAAAATGCTCGCTAAAATGATGAAATTTCAAATTTTTTCATGTTGAGGTTTTGTGTTTAATCATTTGGGACCCCCCAAACTCCATACACTGAAGTTTTCTGAGATTTCAAGCCGAAATCTTTGAAAGAAGGACATCAGAAAACTGAAAAATTAAAAATTCACCCCACATTGCTTAACGCGATTTTATTTCTAGAACTATTAGGTCAAATCGAGGGTCAAATGAGCTGAATTTTTTTAGTCCTTGCTTGTAGTCTTCCACTACAATAAGAATCGCTGAAAATTTCAGCCTCGATTTCAGCTTTCTATCTGTAATAGAAAAAAAGTTATGATTTTTCAAAGTTTTCCAAAATTTAAATCATAAGGTAGCCTTACGGTTTGTTTAAGATCATTAAAAGGGGTGTGACCCTAAAAAACGACTCAAGCTACCTAAATCAAGAAAAAAAACCTAAGATCTCTTGTGAAAACCGCAGTGAAGATAAATTATGCAGGAACTTGAGTCGTCACAACCGCTGAAATTGCAGTCTTCTGTTCGTTCAGTCATCAGTGAACCGTACCCTATACTTTGAGTGGTTGCAATTCGCTCTAAAGAGATAATTGTTTTGTGTTTTGGAAAATTTTATACACACATTCTATACACAAATACACATGTTAATACTGTGCCTGATAATCCGTTGCATAAAAAACTCCCCCCTTTCAACCCCACAGCCCCCAAAGCCATCCCATAGAAAATCTTAAATGGAAAGGGGGGCCAAGTGGTTGAAACTAGTTTCCTGACTGTTTCTGATTGTTTTCAACCAATGAAATTCGCTCTGACTGGTTTGTGATTGCTGTGCGAACAGGCCTAATTTCACTCAATTTGGTATTTGAAATTGAAGGTGACAATGACAATTGTCAAAATAATTTAATTATTTGGATAATAATAATGAATGAAATAAATATAAAAAAGATGTCCATGTGTGAATTCGAACATTCGGGGAAAAAATTATATGTTTTACATGGCAGAAAAGCAGATTTAATGCCTCGGCTGGTTTCCTAGCCTCGGCTATGAAACACTAGCCGCGGCATTAAATCTTGTACTTTTCTGCCTAGTAAAACAAATAACTATTTTGCAACTTTAACAGGCTGTAAAACCCCAGGTAAAACCTAAATGGTTAATTTTAGAGGAAAACTTATCTTACATTCTTGTCTCAGATTTTCATAAACTATCATTTGACACTAACTTTGAATTTAATCCATGGTAGAAAATTCCAATTCAAAGTTGGTGTCAAATGATACTTACCAAGGTCTGCTGTTGCTGAAACTATTTCTTATAAATCCATAGGTACTGATATTTATCTAAAGTTATATTTTTATCCATGAAATTAAGCATTCTTTTTTTGATAATTTTTTCCAAAATCTTACTGAAAACAATGATTAGTTGTTAAAATTGTCCTTGTTTCCCGATTTATATATAGGGTTAATTCTAATTATTTTCAATTCTTCTGGAAATAGTTACCACTGTTCAATACCAAATTGGTAATCTTAGTCAGGATAAGAATCATTTGCTCCTGTAAATTAATTACATCTAAAACCGAAACCCGGTCATGGCCTGGGGCTGATATATTTTTTTTTAAACCGTGTATAACTTCCCAGATTTCTATTTCGCTACATCATTGACAATACATAGTATTATTACCCCTTAGGCCCTTGGCCCTTAGAGCCAAATTATGGACCAACTGGTAAGTGTCTGGTTGTTACCTAGCAGGTACTTTCTATTCTCTAGTGCATAGAAAGTACCTGCTAGGTAACAACCAGACGTTTACCAGTCAGTCCATAATTTGGCCCTTATGCAGATAGACTTGCTGGTAACTATCTGCAAGATAAATTTACCTTTCTATAATTCTGCTGGTTGGCGGATAAATGGCCGACCAATTCAATTTCAGATTGCGTTTTCATTCGTCAAATTGCATATCTGAGAGTTTATCAGAATAAACCGGCCCTTGATGAACTATTATTTTATCGGGAAAAAATTATAAGTTTCTCACATATTCCACCAGAAAATAAAACCAAATATTTAATGCGATTTCCGAGGGTTCTTATGGAAACTTTCAAATACCATAATAATATTGGCAAATTACAAAATGATATAGAAAAATTATATATCATTGGATAGGTAATTTTATGCGTATTCTTAAAAAGTTAAAAATTACAGGGTGTCTCATTTAAAAAAGATGAAGTTTGTGTCATATCTCTTAAACGGTACCTCGGAAAAAAAATTCCAGCACGCCAATGAAATCTATGAAGAAAACTAAAGTTGATTCCACGAAACGAGATAGTAGAGGTAAACAAACAGGCGGAGCTTAAAAATTCAGAGGACTGCAAAAATATGAATTAAAACTAATGACATTTATTATTGTCAGGTTGTCATATGAGTCAATAAGTTTATTGTCGTATTTCCTAGTATTTTACAAATATTTGAATAGTGTTTGATGAATTATTGTTAATAAGTGAGCATTTTAGATTAAAACAATATCAAGTTCAACAGATTCCGCTGAAGAATTCGTTTGGAAATATATTCAGAGAAGAGAAATACAAAACAACCTAAGACGGTCCTGTCTAGGGCGGAGTATAGTCCTTTTCTTGCCAATAAAATTCAACTTACCTGTCAAAGTTTGTTTACTTTCACTATCTCGTTTCGTGAAATGAACTTTACGTCAGATACAATTTTCACCTTTTTGACATCTTTTCTCATACGCTAGATAATGACTACCCTTTCAAGTTTCACCCAGTACCCCAAATGAAATATGATAAAGACCTGCGGTTTGCGGCATTCGATTCGTCATAGAAAATTGCCCTGGGAATGTGAAATCAAAAAAAATCTACCTCTACAAGTTTAGCAGATAACTGAATTCCCATCTTCAATGGGACACCCTGTACAAATTTTTAGGAGTGCAGGGCTCCTCAGTTGAAGCATTGAAAAGGGAAAACTTAATCCTAATCTAAAAAATATACACTGAGATATTTAAATAAATTCCTTCAAAGGTGATCAAATTCTGTTCAATTCAAATACATTTATTTCTGTTCCTAGAGATGTTAACATGCTTAGGAATTTTTATTAGTATGATTATACATTGACATTGTCTTTTTAACTGCTCTTCCTGAAACAATAAAATATGCACCTAGCAGCTTTTATCAAAAACTTTTTAATTGATTAAAAAATAGTGGGCAATTTTTATTGCTACAAATTATAAATACATATTGTAATTACTAGCTTAGTGCTAAATACATATTATTACTCACTTCTAAGAAAACCTTGGATTACTGAAGTTATAAAAATGTCTGCAAAAAAAAACGCGATGTCTTCATTACATGGAAAAATGTTATATTTAATAATGCATTTTTTTCATAAGCTCTATAGAGCAATTTATATAGGTGACATTTAATGTAAATGCGTGTGATTATTCTAGTAGGTACTTAATTGTACACTGTTTGGGGTTGATAAAACGATTTTTAAATATGTAAAAATGTTGAAAATCTATTTGATGTTTGGTTTTGCATTTGGAAAAGATAGAGATTTTATGTAATGTAAATTCTGTTTTAATACCTACCAAATAAGACCAATATTATTATGAGGTTCAAGTCAATTTAAGTGTATTGATATAGAAAATCTTGAGCCTATTTAAAAGAGAAATTCACTTGAAGCAATAATGTTTGTAGCCATGACAACTTCAAGTGGCAATATTTTGAAAAATGTTTGAAGTAAATCCTGAAATTATATTAAAAACCCAAAAATCTTTGGGAAAATACGTAAAAAAACCAGCTTTAAGTGAAAAACTATTGAAGAAACCACCATTTAGGTTTCTCCACGACATCATCAAAGTTATAATCAAGGATACTGGTTTTTTGAAGGGGCTATTTATAAAAACAGAGCTTGATAGTGAAAATGTGAAGGAAAAAGAGGCCAAACTTGCCTTTTTAACAAAGCTTATTGAAGCAATAAAGAGTCTATCTAAAAAGGACCTCAAAGTACGTCCAAGCAAAATTATTGCAGGCCTAGAACCCACTGAAACCAACATATTATTGCAAACTATTGCAAAATGTATTGATAAAAAAATCAATTCAAATGAATATGTGGCAAAAATTAATTCTAGTAAAATTGAAAAACTATCTTCTAGCACAAAGAAAACAGATAATCCTTTCAAAAGAGGGTTAGAAACCTTAAAAACTAATGACAGAGCTCAGGAATCTTCTAGAAGGAAAAGGGAGGAAAAGAGCAGCAACACTGAGGAAAAAACTAAAACACAAAAAAAACACAAAGATGAAATTCCTGATCCTTCTGAAGTTCAAGCACAATCTCCAAAATCTATGGAGTCAATATTGGATCAAGCTAATGTGATACAGCCAAATACCTTTTTCAATGCTAGACAAAATAATTCTGGCCTTATTCGACCAAAATCAGCAAAACTCAAAAGTGTCTCATCCTCTAGAGTCGCAAAACCAGATGAAAAACTACCTCGAGGCTTTTCAAGTGTACGTCCATCAAGTGCTAGACATGCTGCACCTAAATTAAGGCCAGAATCAGGCAATAATGAGGCTAATATTAAGGCCATAGTTGAATGTTTTGATAACATGTTATACGAAGATGGCACGGTTGTCATAGAGAATGTTCCAGAAGAAACAACGAATGAAGAATTACTGATTTCTGCTAGTGAAAATCAAGGCCAATTAGTTGAGCAAATCCTAGATCAAATTCAACAAGAAGAAAACTTTGTCAGAAGAGTTGATATCGATTGGGAACAAGATGGTAAGGATGCTACAACCAAAGAAGTTACCCAATTGAAATCCCTTATACAATCACTAACGAAAACAGCGAGCCCTTTGGGCAAATTGATGAATTATTTGCATGAGGACTTGGACGCTATGCACAATGAGTTACAAACATGGACCAATGCAAATAAACAACTTTATGTAGAGATACATAAACAAAAAAAGCTAAACGTTGAGTCCAGTGAGCCACTTCTGAAGCAGCTGAGTCAATTCAAAAATCAAGTCAAGAAACTCGAGCAGGATATTTTTACTGTGCGCAGCAACATTTTGAGAAACGACCAACAAATTTTGGAGTATTTAGACAAGAATTAGCTAAACCAATAAGGTTCTTTATTTTTACACTTTTTTAGTTCTAACAGTAACTAATCTGACTAGGAAATTTGAATTTTTTAGCAAGAATTAGATTGTTGGAGTGTGTGATTCAATCAACTGGAATTTAAATTTAGAAAATATGCTTAATATAAACTCCTGTAATCTAGCTAGCTTGTTATTTGGTTTATAAGCTCTTCATCTCCATCTATAAATACTTAAATAAGTAAAATAATAAAACTAACATTTTACAGATCATTGAAAAATATCTAAATTCCAATTGCTCGTATTCTTTGGATGAATTTAGCAGAATCAATCTCACAGACATTGAACTATACATATTTGTCTCCATATTTGTAATAACTGAACTGTATCCTTTATTAAACTATAATAAAAATGTTTCTTTATCCTTGATCGATAAATATTAATTAATCAGTATATTTTTCTTTCCTGACATATGTAAGCAGCAATCCATTGTAATAAGATTAATACATTTTTTATTTGCATTTTCTCTAACATTTTTCTCATTTTGGCCTTTTGATGATGGCCACAAACCAAATTTCTGAGGTAGGCAGAAAAACTATAGGTACTCTCAAGACTCAACTATGTCTCTGGATGCTCTTATTGAAGCAGTTTTCCAAAAAATTATATGAAGGAAATCCATGCAAAAATCAGTCTACTTTGTGTATTCCACTAAAAAGTCTCCAATTTTTATAATAATTCTTTCCTTAGAAAAAGTAATCCATAATAAATTATTGTATTTTTTAAAACAATAACAGGACATTATACAATATTGTTTACATTAATTTTTACACTATCTACCATAAACCACTTTTTCTTTGATAATTGTAGCTTAGTGTGTTAATTTTTCATCTATAATGATAATCCTCATGGATTTCTGGTATAATTATTATTGTTTTCCATTTATGGCAAATCTTAAGTTGACAATTTGAAACTTTTTAGGTTTATTGAATTTTGAGAAACGAGACTTTCAGTACCTAGTTCAGGAGTTTTATTAAGTATTATTAATTTCTAGCCTTGAACAACAAATAAATAAACAAATTATCAACATCTTTTTGTCCTAATTAATTGAATAAAAATTAAAAACTATATATCTGGTGATAGATTTATGTTAACAATCTATAAATAAACTAATTACATAATCCATGTCACTGATAATCTATTTTCGTTTATAGCCAGAGATAAATTTTATGTACCTACTTGCTTACTTGATAATATGATTATCTTTAGCTTAGCATCATTTTTCATAAGAAAGCTTACTTAAAAAATAATGCATGCAGTTTTTTATTGTCGGGTCAATATAATTATTATTTTTAACATCTAACATTCTGTCACCCCCATGCTTTCTAAAAATACGGAAGCTTGGGTGTTTTAAAAGCCAAACGAGATTATTGTGTCACCAAAAAGTCCTCTATAATTAGAATTTATAAATTTCCAGCCAAATTGTTGAAACTAAAATAACACAACACGCTCAAGTAGGTTTCAAACAATAAAGATCTTATCCTAGTTCATTATAAATTGAATGCTTCTTGACTCTTTTAATAACAATGCAATGACATATTTAGATGAAATAATTATGTAGTTGTAATGGTGCAATTCCTGTTTAATGAATGTTGTTATTGGAATTTGTAATTCTTCTTGAATTAAATAACTATTAACAGCTGCTGCAAACTATGATGCATTTATGACAGAAGCAGTAATTTTAATTGGCTAACAACAATGGGTCAAAGTTATTTATCTCCAAATCATAAATATTGTACATAAATTATCAACATAAAATAAACTTAACCTGAATACAACCACAAAATCTCAATTATCTAAGGTTTCATCGTTCAGTAAATTTCCATAGCATAAAAATTAGGTCATTAGATCTCTGAACAATGAAAGTTTTAATCAATGAAAAAAGTGTAACTGAAAATTAATTGAAATTCTATCAATGAAACTTTTCGCTTGTCTGCCCGCTGTTACCAATTTTTATTTGGTGAAAGTTTTGATGATTTGGCTTTTTGGATGGTTTTGATTTTTTGCCTTTAGATTAAATCAAATTAGTTTTTTTTTTTTTTGTAAAATCATCTTTTTTTTTTCTTCTAGTTATCGCCACAGTCGCCCTAGCCTTCCTCCTTCTTCCCATGTGCCAGTACATTATCAGACCATGTTCGGATGGAACCAAAATCTCATTTGGAGTCTGTGGCAGGTTTACGGCAGCTGAACTTTTGTCATTTTCATTGTCAGTCTTCATAGTGTGCATATGGGTTTTAACAGGTGAGATTTTTCTTGTATATAAAACATATTATTCCATTCATACAATAAATTGATTATTCTAGGTCATTGGCTACTAATGGACGCAATGGGCATGGGTCTTTGTGTAGCCTTCATAGCGTTTGTCCGATTACCCAGCCTCAAAGTATCCACTCTACTATTGACTGGTTTGCTAATCTACGATGTCTTTTGGGTGTTTTTCTCCTCCTACATATTCAGCGCCAACGTTATGGTTAAAGTAGCCACCAGGCCTGCGGAAAACCCTGTAGGACTAGTGGCTAGGAAATTGCATATAGGCGGTGTTGCCAAGGAGGCACCCAAACTTAGCTTACCTGGGAAATTAGTGTTTCCTAGTATTCATAATAGTGGACATTTCAGTATGTTAGGTAAGAGTTAGAGCTATGAATACAATTTTCAACGAAAGCAAACAAAAATTAGTCAGTAGAACAATTTAATACATTGCTTTTGCTTTTACTCTCAAGATTATTGTACTGATAAATCAATTGCATTGGTTTTAATGTGGACAGTTCAATGATTAATATGTATTCTTCTTTAAATACATGGGAAAAACAAAGAAAATATAAATTCAGCATTTATTGTTTGAAAATAATTTAAAATGAAATATCAAAGAGATGCAGTCAGTGAAAGCTAAAAACGAACCTTTGATAAAGACTGGCTTTAAGTGTTCTAATCCAATAGTCAACGATTTATTGCAAGATGTGTGTCAACTTGATGCAAAACTCAAAATTTCTCAACATACAGGGTGATTCAAAAGTAAGCGGCATCCTTTCGGGGGCGTATTCCTTGCATAAAAATAAGACAAAAAGTTCCTATTAACATGGGTCCGGAAATGCTACCTAAGGGAGCTACGCCCCTTCGAATAGGACACTTGAAAGACATATTATTCTCTATAGGTAACTTTGAAACCCTTCACAAATGGATTTTGAAAATTGGTGTATTTTATAAACATTTGATGGCAATTAAGATACTAAATTGAAAATTCAAGAATCTTAATCAGTGGCGCCATATACTGGGGAGGGTGAGGGTTAAAACATCCCTATTTCTTTACTTGTCAGGTTTTTGCGAAACATACGCAAATCAGAAAACTTTTAAAGTCAATTTTCTCGTACACGGTACGCTGTATCGAAATGAACCAAGAGTACCTTTTCTATGTAAAAAACTCTAAACTTTCCGAATTTTTAATCAGAATCGCAAAAACCTGACGAGTAAAAAAAATAGGGATGTTTTAACCCTCACCCTCCCCAGTATGTGACGTCACTGATTAAGATTTTTGAATTTTCAATTTAGTATCTTAATTGCCATCAAATGTTTGTAAAATACACCAATTTTCAAAATCTATTTGTGAAGGGTTTCAAAGTTATAGAGAAAAATACGTCTTTCATGTGTCCTATTCGAAGGGGCGTAGCTCCCTTAGGAAGCATTTCCGGACCCATGTTAATAGGAACTTTTTGTCTTATTTTTATGCAAGGAATACCCCCCCCCGAGAGGATGCCGCTTACTTTTGAATCACCCTGTATATTAGTTTTCTTACATTTTGTCAGGTTTGGTCTTGTCCTATAATATCTTGCCTATAGAAAAGACCCCACAGACGCTCAGTTATTTTGCACAGCCGACTGTGCAGGACAATTTGCGCAAATTAATCTGTACCTGTGCCTCTCGCACACACGCTCAGTTTTTAGCACAGTTTTTTCCACACACTGTACAATCGACCGGAAGTATGCACAGACGTGCCGATATGCCTGCACAAACCAGGTTTGCCCAGTTGGCCTGTGCAAAATAACTGAGCATCTGTGTTCCAGGAACAAAAAGAAGAAAATGGAATGAAGAGAGTTGGGGGAAAAAAATATTATTTCTGTTCCAGTCTCTCTCACACAGCCACAACTCACGGTCGTGGATAAGATATGATACATTGCATTTATAATGTAAACATAGTATTCAACATTTTAAATACAAAAAATGAACGACAATAATCTTACTACATGACTTACAAATTAGATTCCTGAGGAGTATACCACAAACAGCAGCAGTAAACGCAAATTCAAGAGCCGAATGAAATCCCCATTACCAAAATGTTTGTGGTTTCCGTACCAAGCTGCAAACGCTTCGATGCAACATAGCAGTTAATCGTTACCACATAGTAGCTTTTTCAGAGACTGGCTTAAGCAATAACTTTCACACAGGAAAGCTTGGTTTTAATGCATATAATGTATTCCGTTATGATCGTTCAGCTGCAACCAGGGGGGGTCCAGATTGAATTAATAGAATCTACAAGCGATATAGAACAGGTACCTATATCTTGTAATTGGCACAGGTAAAAAGCAGATGGTCTTAGGATGTATCTACTTACCACCAAACACTTCACTAGAGAAATATGAGATCTTTGGCAACAATCTTGAAGAAATAACCCAACAGTTGCATCATGGTCTATAGAAGATGTATGCTCTACTGCTCACCGATCTAAGGATGGATATTTGCCTCTTACTGAACACAGCAAAATAAAATACATTTCTGAGGTCTGTGCATTCCAGAACCTTTTGCAGCTGAATGATATTTCCAACTCAAATAATGTTATTCTCGATTTGGTTCTTGGCCATTCCAGAATGTCCGTTAGCCTAATTCCAATTAAATTTCTCTAACACTAGAAAGCAATCACCCTCTGAGCTTTCGAATCAGTTTACAGCATAATCACAGCAATGCAAACTGCCAAGAAAATGGGTTCTACTACAACTTTAAAACTGCTGACTACAGAGTTATTAACGATTACTTGGGTTCAATCTCATGGGAGGACATGCTTTTAAATAAGTCTGTTACAATGAAATTTTAAAGCTTTTCCATGATGTATTGTATAAAACTTTTGATACCTTTGTACCAATCAGCCAGTAGAAAGTTTCCCAAATGGTTCTCACAAGACTCAAAAGCACTTACCTTACCGAGCTTGCAAAACTATATAATAAACACTGAAGCAGCCCTGCAACATAGCCCTAGAGAATTATGTTCCTACACAAGCTCTTTACAAAATTCCAGTGAACTACCATCTAGTTTTAACTTTAACGAGAAATCAGCCACTATGGGACCCCAAGCTCCTGAACTTTCTGCTGAATACTTTGTCTCAGTATACACTAACCAATCTTTAGACCCTTCCCACCAGCAATCTCTCAGTCCTAATGATTTGAATAATTTCACTATTTCAATCTCAGATATTTATACCGAGTTAAAAAACGTAGACCCACAAAAAGTGTTGTCTAGCCCTCTGCATGCTATATTTAACAGCTCACTTCAATCAGGCATTTTTCCTGACTGCTGTAAGACCAGCTACGTAGTACTTAGTCCTAAATTAGGAGATTCAGCAAACGTGGCCAATTATCGTCTTATTTGCATTTTTAACGCCATTCCAAAAGTGTTTGAGAACATTGTCGTAGAGTTTATAACATCTTTATTTGGAGCAGAAATTATATCCGACTAAAGGCCGGGACACATCTATCATGCATTCTTCCGATCCGACTCCGATCATACAATCAAGGTCCTTATTCTTGAAACAGGGGAGCAGCGGTCCCAGGAGAACACCTGGGAACACTGCTCCCTGTTCCAAGAATAAGGACCCTGATTGTATGATCGGAGTCGGATCGGGAGAATGCAAGATAGATGTGTCCCTGGCTTAATTCGGGTTCAAAAAGGACTCTTCTACAGAAACGAATCTTCTTACCTACTTGGACATACTGACAAATGCTTTGGGGACCTATACCGACTTCTCCAAAGCATTTGACAGAGTTAATCATGCAGTCTTGATCAGGAAATTGAAGACACTGGGCATTTCTGGCTTCCTACTCCTTTGAATAGAGAGCTACCTCACTGAAAGGGTCCAGATGGTAATGATAGACTACTTCACTTCTTCACAAATCCCAGTCTCATCAGGCCTCATCAGTCTCAAGGTTTACACCTGGGACCTTTACTTCTCAATATTATCAACAACGACATTGCATCTTTTTTCAGGCACTACCTTTTTCTGCTATTTGCAGACGATCTTAAACTGTTTTTGACAATAGCCACCCAAAATGACTGCCTCGCAAATCGCAATCCAGAAAGATGTTGACAGGCTAACTCTTTGGTACCAGACTAATGGCATGGAAGTAAATGTGTTGAAATGTAAAGTAAATAAATTTCACAAATCAAAAACCTTTAACAACTACATTTATCATATAAATGACACTTCCTTGGATTGTCTGGAGCAGATCAACATGACAAGATGGCGAACATTACTTACAATAAAATTATTTCTTATCACTAAATATCATATTAACAATTAATAGGTACAGGAACTTTGTTTAAGGAGTTAAGTTCTCATTTAAAGTCTTCACGAGTACTGAAAAAGTCCAGGGTATTAATCTCATTAGAGATTCGGTAAGCTTTGGAGATAAAAGTATTCGAACCTTAGTCCGGTGGATCTTTTCTCACAATGTCACACCCTAATTTATCAGAGTGCAACCAGGACTTTATCTCGTCCTTGTACCTAAAAAGATCTCTGCTTCCTTTAATGTTGAATAAGACACCATGATCAAAACAGGACACAAGTTTATTAATTGGATAAATTAATTAAAACATTTAAGTTATAATTTTATTTAAAAGACATTTCGTAAACTAAGATGGGATAACAAATTTCCGCCAGGTTGCCAATAATAAAAGAATTTACTTACATTAAATTCGCCATGAGAACTTTATCAAAACGAACGCTTTTTTCGAGATACACTTTTCCGAGACTTTTCTGCCTACCGCTTGAAGGACCGAAACTGGACTGGATTCTGGATAGTAGGTACATGGAATCGTTGTGAGAGTTTAGTTTTTTGAAAAATGTTAATAAACCACTTTGATTTCGTCTGGCGGCTGAGGGTTGCATGTTGAAGCGTCGGTAGAGGTCATCGTAGTTGTGTTGTAGATATAATTTTCGGGAGGAGGAATACCTGCCTTGAAGGCCAGGTACCGTACAAATTTACGCTGCACCTGCTCCAAGGCGTTGATGTGGACAGAATACATGGGTGACCAAACCGAGGGGTAGTACTCCAGGATCTAGAGAAGTAGAGTAGAGGAGCCTGATGGAAGAGATGTTAGTGAAGTCCCTTGAACACCTTTCAACAAAGCCCAGCAGTTTCAGAGACTGCTAGCGATATTCGAAATGTGGCTGGAGAAGCTTAACGTGTTATTAAAAATGACACCGAGATCACGTTGTTTGATGGGACACTGTTTCAAGTGGTTCATTGCTTATGTGGTGTACAAATTGTATAGGGCTTCGACTTTTGGAGAAAACGATAGCTTTACATTTAGAGGCATTGAGTTCCATGCCACTTGTGACACGCCATTCGGAAAGTCTCTCCAAGTCAGATTGTAGTCTGGCAGAGTCTTCGTGGGAGGAGACTTGGGCGAATATCTTTGTCATCAGCAGAACACAGAAACTCACTATTAATGAAACAAGAACTAATGTCGTTAATGAAAATATTGAATAGCAGGGGTCCCAGGTAAGATCCTTGTGGTACACCTGAAGGGATGTCAATGGGCTGTGAGCGGAAGTTGATGATTTTGACTGTTTGGATTCTGTTCCTAAGGTAGTCGCTGATCGACGCAAGCAGAGTACCAGATATTCCAATTCTCGCAAGTAGGACGTTGTGGTTGACACGGTCGAATGCGTTAGCAAAATCGGAATATATGGAGTGAACAACTCCACCACTTTCAAGAATCCCTGAGATCTTATCCTGGTACGTCAGGAGGTTAGTTTCGGTTGAGCACTTTGGTCGGAAAGCTACTTGCTGTTCGATTAGGCGAGGCTTGATGATAGGAGTTAAGAATTTAGTTACTATATTCTCAAAGACCTTAGGGATAGTGTTAAAAGATACTGATAGGCCTGTATTTGGTAATGTTCATTTTGTCACCGGTCTTATGGATGGGCGTGATAAAACTCCGCTTCCAAATCTCAGAAAATACCCCACTACTAAGATGATACATTGAACAAAATAAACAGAGGACGAGATAGTATAAAGCTACACCTGCTGAGCATCAGAGGGGGGATACCATCCGGGCCATGTACACGAAAGATCCGTAGTTTACACAGTTTCTTGTAAATAAATGATATGGAGATTTCAAAGTCATGAATGTGAATGTTACTATCTGAAATGCTGTGGCCAATAGCACATGCTTTGTCTGGGTAGGTATACAGAATGAAAGTATGCACCGAAAAGATTAGCTAGTTCAGGTCCTTTGGCGAATTTACCGTCATAAAACATGTAAGAAGGGAGTCCATAAGTCTGTTGTCTAGCATTGACAAAGTTCCAGAAATGTTTTAAATTTCTATCCCTAAGCTCTGAGGATATGACATAATTTGTATAGCAATCTTTGGAAAGAGTCTTACACTGAGCTCGAAGGTGTGAAAATTCAACATAGTCAGCAGGGGATCCCGTTTACTTTCTACTTCCAAGTTCTGTGGGCACTTTTCTTCTTAATTATCAGGTTCTTTAGTTCAGGAGAGAACCATCGTGGAAATTTATGGTTTGAGAGCTTCTTCTTTGGTACACAACAATCGATAGCCGTATAGGGAACGTCATAGAAAACTCTGGTCATTTCCGTCACATCGAGACCCCGGAGTAAGTCATCCCAGCGAACCATCCCAAGGTTATCGTTGAGTGGGAGTGTGTAATCATAGTACGTGTCAGGCTGGGGGACGTCAGCATTGCAGTGAGGTGACCTATTGCAGGTGGCAAAAAGTAAAGCAGGATGATATGCATCACTAGGGAGGATCACAGATTGGGAGGATAATGTCATTAGCTAAGAGACAAGTATCCTCGGGGTCCTGGGTGAAAACCAGATCAAGTAGAGTGCTACGAGCATTAGGGAACAGGTTGTGGTAAGCGCTCATATTGGATAAACATTCGATTCATTGACTTCACAATCAATAGAGCGCTTCGAATGTTAGGATTTGTGAAACGAAGTACAAGGGACCTCATGAATATTGGCTCCATCAAAACATTATGTTTTTCTCCTATGTCCGTACTCATCTTGACTTGAGTATACTGCATCAGTACAGGGCTGCGTTGAAACGTCCGACAAGGTAACTTACCCGATAAATGACGTCATGGACAAATCGTCGGGCGATGGTTAAACTGAACGCACTGGACGCTTGTTGCTTGTTTGTTGACGTTGACATAACCCCACTATTATACTGACCACGGAAAATGAAAAAATTGAAAAGTGCAAAAAGTACTGCTAATTGTAATTTGGGCATATTTACGTAATATTTAGGTCAAATTATTGGGAAGTACATAAATTCGGAATAATTTTTCCTTTTTTATTTTGTCAGTGTTAATCAGCTGACTGCCAACATTCCCAATGCGCAAGCCCATGTGTTCGAGTGGACGTAATGGCAAGTCGCCCGACGTTGAGTGAACGATATTCGGCGCGTCCGAGATCGTCCGACGTTCAAAGTGAACGCGCCCCAGAGTCCAAACTACACCTGCCATATACATCGACTTGAAAGTATACAGTGCAAATTCTTCAGATACTTGAACTACAGGTTTTTCAATACCAAGAATTTCATTATGCAAAACCTGCGCTGAACAAAATCTGTCAACCTTTTCCTACAGAAGAAAGCCTCGTATTTTCAGATTGTGCAATCAGCCGAGTGAGCTTGTGGACCATATGAACCATTTGCGAGTACTGTCACTGGCCTTTCATACGTGTAGTACTAGTTTTAGAGGGTGTCATGATGTGTACAATTTCTTCATGTTTATTTTCACTTTTATCTTACTTTGATATTGATATTTACTTATTGTTTTTTCTTATGGTAATGTAGTCTTTAGTTTTGAACTTGTTATATTATAATGTTAATTCTCAATTTTCTTATGATGGGCTTGACGCGTTAATAAATAAATAGTAAAATGCACTATATGTCCTAGAGATCTTGTAGATTAACACTGATAGTTTTTTTTGGTGAATCGGTTGTAGATACAATATTTGTATTTCACCCAGGGTGTGTAACATCACTTAAGAGTTTTGTATGCATTGAAGCTCATGTAACTCGTATAACATTTTATCTACGACCGCAAGTCTTGATGCAGGCCTTTTTCCTATCTCTGATTATTTTTGATTTTGATCTATAATACATTGATATAAAATGTATAGAACTTGTAAAATTCTTTCACCATGCAGCTCTGTTTCTAAGCGTTCTTGAAACTGCCAGAAATCTAATAACTATTTTAATCCCTGTTTAAAACAATTTATTCTCCTGTTGCAGGTCTGGGCGATATAGTGATGCCAGGTCTTCTCCTATGTTTCGTCCTGCGCTACGACGCCTACAAAAAATCTCAAGGTTTGGCCCCGCCTGGCTCTAAGCTGACCTACTTCCATTGTTCCTTACTAGGATATTTTTTGGGCCTCTTAACTGCCACCGTCAGTTCGGAGGTTTTCAAAGCGGCGCAACCGGCGCTGCTCTATTTGGTTCCGTTCACGTTGTTGCCGTTGTTGACAATGGCTTATCTCAGGGTAAGAATTGTCTATTTTAGAGGTTGATGTAGGTACTTTTAACTGTCAGAATAGAGGTGAAATTATCTTTTCACTGACTGGACTATTTCAATATATCCCTTCATCAAAGAGAAAATTGGTACAAATGAAACAGATTAATGTGCCAAAGGACTGTTGAGAAGATGTAGTGAACTTCAAGGAAAAAAAAACCATCTGCAAGTTTTTGGACTAAGACACAAGACGAAGATTATAAAAGAGCACAAAACAGATGCTAAAAAATTTCGATCCTCACATGCTGTCAAATACCGAACCATATCGTACAAAAACAAGCTATTTTTATCGTCTTGCTGATGTTACAACATAGAAGTTATGCATCACAAGAAATCAAAACTATTTGTCAGCATTGTATATTATATCTTACCCTTTCTTCTGTATTTTCAGTTGTCTTTGAAAAATCACGGCTCCCTACTCTCCTTTCCCTAGTTTTTCCTAATGTTTATTTAACTGTAAAGATGTGATCTTATGTAGGTATAGTCATCATCAATATTTTTTTCTTCAATAACCAATTATCTATATTTTTTAGGGTGATTTGAGAAGAATGTGGTCGGAACCTTTCAAGTCTTTAAGTGTGGCAAAACATTTGCAAGACGTGTGATAAAAACTGGATGGTACAACCGTTACTATATTGTAGGAAATATTCTACTGGGTACTAGACTCTCTGTCTCACGTAAAGTGGACAAACTGAATGTGAAAAGAGCGAATCATAATTCACACACAGACATTTTTTTTCAAATTGCCTAGTTTTAAGCGAAAAAAAAGAGAAATTATTCTTGGCAGTTCCTACGTTCCAAAATTTGTTAATATTTGAACAAAAAAAAAAAAAACTTTGTTGTAAAAGTTTAAGTTATGAACACATGACAATTATTCTTTTTAATTGGTGATATTTCCTCTTTGAACACCTTTACAGTGTGTTCGCAACATCAAACGAATATTGCATTTATTAAAGCGTTACAAATTGAAATATTATTATTATGCGAAGACTGAATTTATTTTGAACAATCAGACGAACTAAAAAAAAAAGAAAACAGAACAAAAATACTATTAATGACGACATGAAAACTTAATTATAGTCAAATAAGTAAATGTTGTAGAAATGTATTATGTTTGTTGAAACAATATGGTAAATTTTATACTTCAAATTAGATAATTAAATAATGACAGTTCTATCACTCTCTAGGCTTGCAAAAAAGTCAATATTATATTATATAATACTTCACAAGCTGTATAGTTATATAAAATTCTTTGACAGAATCTCTTTTTAATGAGTGTATTTATTTTACGTGATAAAAGTAATTCACTCATTTTCACAGCTCAAAGAGAAAATGTCCTTGTCTCATATTTAGTTGTTTTTCTGTGATAGGAATTAAAAGTCTTTCTATTTTGTTAAGTAAAAATTTCTGGTAGACTCATAAATTTATGGTTATAGGCTGGCTAGAAATGCTTAAATCGTTGATTTTTGCTCTACGCTTTCTAATCATCACTTTTAATTTCGATTTAGAATATTTTCCGTCAATATTAAAATTAATAAATTTTATAAAAGTTTCATGTACTGCTACCTACTAATTTAGAATGTAGTGTTGTGTTTTTATTTTTTGGTTCATTTCATTAATTTTATTATTATCATCATCTTTGTAAATATTCATTGATCGTTTAGCTTTTTAACAAAAAAAAAAAGACACAAAGAAGGCCATTTTGTTTTGTTTTTTTTTTTATAATGCATCATTGCCAGTTTTTGCAGGCATTTGAAGATTTCTCTTTACTAAATCCTCAAATGTCTTGATATAGTATCTGAAATAACATTTCTGCTCCTATGATTTTTTCATATTATTTATGATTAATTAATTGCTTTACATTACAGTGAAAAAATTTAATATTTAGCTTGTAAGTACAAGTACCTTTTTTTTGTGTTACATTGTTTTTTTATATCTAAAAATAATTTAAATTAAATTAATATACATAATATAACTATTGTTTTATTCAAATTGTTTTGTGCCAAAAAAAAAATATTTATAAGAAAACATATATTCCGATTCTAGCTAGTTTATTCTTTTATAATCTAATATTCATTAACGCAGCAACATTTTTCATTAACGCAGATTCCGTTCGATTCTCCTTTTCGGATGCATTGTTGGCGACAAAGTTCCGATTCGTATCCTGTAGATCCTGCGCATACGTCTTTTGGTTCATCTAGAATTTGAAAATAACTTCTAAAACAAGAATTTTCTAGGTTTAAATTTATGCTTATTCTGCAACTGACTAGGCCCGGTTTATTCATCTTCAGGTAAACTTGCTGGTAACTATCTTTTTTTTTTTTGAAACAAATCCTTTACCTGATCTGCAAGATGAATTTACAGTTCTATAATTCTATTGGTTGGCTGATAACTGGCCAACCAATAAGATTACAGATTTCGTTGTTATCCGCCAGATTGCATGTTTGACAGTTTATCAGAAGGTGAATAAACCAGCCCTAAAAGCAACAATATTTCTCAAAAAAACCAAGCAGTCTTAATAGTTGTATTCCTTTAATGAGTTTAAAACACTAGAGCTACTCGCTCCAGTGTTAGTCGACCCCGATTTGAAGGGAACAATCCGCAGGCTTTCGTGCATTTAAATGGTTTGATTCGGACTTCAGCACTTGTGGTGCAACAAACACTTTTTGATTTGATTTCATTTGATTTGTTTATTAAATGGACTTGTCATTTAGCTTTTACAATCTATCATAAATTACATTTAATGCACTAAAATATCAAAAATATATAACATCAAAATTCACTTAACAAAGTTAGATAAACAAAAATTAAAATTTTAAATACAATTACAAAAAATAGAATAGGATAATTAATAGATTCACCCAGCCTTTCCAGTAATTTAATACAATTTAAGAATTAACTGTTTAAGTCGCTTGAAACAAGGAAGATCAGTACAGAAAAGATCAGCACTACCACACTTTGAATTTGCCAGCCCACATATTCTAGACATATAGGAATATTTAACCCATAGTTAGTTCTATGAAAATCTATTGCAAATAAATCATGCTGACGGGTTAATATTTAGGGTATTCTAACATTAATATTACTTAACAATTCAGGGCTGTCGATCATGCCATTTACAATTTTGAACAAAGTAAGTATATCAAATTGAGTCCTAACTTCAACTTTCGTACAAATGTTGATAATTAATATCTTCCATGGGAATTCCCAGTTTAAAATTTATAGTTCTCAAAAATCGTCCCTGTACCTTCTCCAAGGAATCTTGGTATATAAACATTATACCAGGCTGGACTAGCATACTCCAACACTGATCTTACAAAACTACAATACAGTGTTCTAAAACACGTGACATCACGGAAATCAGTCAGTGTTCTATCTACAAAGCCTAACATTTTTATTGCTTTATTGCTCATATACCTAATTTATATGATAATCAAACCGTAGCTCACTGTCAATATAAACTCCAAGGTCTTTTATAACATTAACTCTTTCCAGTTGCTCATCATAGATTTCATTATCAAATGGAATGTTCTGTTTTCTTCTAGATACGGCTAAGATCTTACATTTCTAAATATTCAATTCCATACCGTTTAACTTAAAAAACAGGCACAGACTATTTAAGTCTTTTTGCAACTTGAGACAATATTCAGTGTTCCTTATAGTCTTAAATAACTTCAAATCATCAGCGACAAGAAGTTTACTACTGAAATTAATTTTAGAAACAAGATCATTTATAAAAATGTCAAAAAGTATTGGTGCCAAATGTGATCCTTGGGCACTCCAGATAACACATTACTATTGGATGATATCACATTCTTCTTCTTAACTGCTAGCGACCAGCGTTCGGTCTGATAAATAACTCTTAAACCAGGCCAGAATTGGACCATGAAAACCTATACACTTCAATTTGTGTAACAAAATATTGTGCTGCACCCTGTGAAAAGCCTTAGAAAAATCGGTGTAGACTGGGTCAATCTGATATCTGTCCTCCAAGGCCCTCGCCAGTGATTCAGTGTAGACCAGAAGGTTCGTAAGAGTTGAACGAACCTTAGCAAAACCATGTTGGGATGACGATAATACACTGTACACTAAAGGAGCTATCTTATTAGTTATAGACCGGTGCATAACGACCATTTTTTCAAAACGATTTTCTCCCGTCTGCCTTTAAGGGTGGTTATTCTTTATGCAGTAAGAAGTGGAATGGCTGAAATTTCAAAGAGCCCCGCGTGTGACAATACAATGATATACTAATTTGAAAATGTAATGAAAAGTGGAGATGTGGATCAATATTATCCCGTCTGCCACACATTGTGAAGGTAATTTTAACAAAAATTAGTAGAAGGATGCTAAATGGCGGAAACCCTGGGTTAGTATAAAGTGTCATATTACTAAATTCAAAATGTCACCAAAATTGGACATGTGGATCAACGACCCCTCCCGTCTGCCAAATTAAATTTATGTTACATTTACGATGTAATACATCAATAAGTAAGTGGCAGAAAATCTCGGTTGGTATAATAATATTTAACAATTTTTGAAGTTGTATCAAAATGCTGAGATGTTGAGACAATTTTCTCCCATCTGCCATTTGGAAGATAAGTTTGACATGCAAAGTAAAATCCAAAAAATATATTGGCAGATGTATCCAAGGCATATTAACAATTGGCAGAAACAATAAAAATGTCAAAATTTTTCAAAGTTGAGATCAATTTTTTCCCGTCTGCCAATAATTTATATTAAATTAGCTACTACTGAAAGCCTAAATTTCGACTGGCAGAAATTGCAGGCTGATACAAGTTCTCATAATTTATGAACAAAATTGGAACAAAAATTGTTCATATCATGAACGTTTTTAACCCGTCTGCCGTTTGTTTCAGTAAAAAGTAGTTATGGGAATATGCATAATCTCAATATGGCAGAAACCTCAATGAACTACATACGTTGCACAATTATTGTTAAATTGCTAAAAATGTTTATGTGTCCAAACAATGGACCTTTTGCACTCAATCAAAATTAGGTATATAATTTATCTGTAACGAAAGTGTATTTTATGTAGGTACTACATAAAAGTATGGTTGGTTAATTTTTTAAAAAATCTTTGGAAGAAAAAAAGGAGATTATTTGAATTTTGTGCCATATTTTTGCACAATCAAAAATCACTGATTGTCAAATTTCCATGTTCCAAACGATTCATTTTTTTTTTCTTTTTTAACACATCGGACAAAAAAGTAGACATACCGGGTGACAACGAAATCGTTATACAAGGCGTCATTTAGTTGTCTTTAAAGTTAAAAATTTGGAAATTGGGTGGAGCGGATAAGTTATTGAGACGCACATTTTTCGTAAAAAAACAATTGAATATCACTTCCGGTTACTCCGGAAATGGACCCAAGTCGAGAAATTTTTATCTAACCCTGTATATTTTTTTGCACAGTTGGATAGAACTTAAAATTCCCTTTCCAATAACATATCACAACTTGCATTTGTTTCCAAGATGGCGGCGTATAAGAAGGTATTTTTCTTAAATTCAATATGGCGGCATTCTGACGTAACCGATAATGTTTCTGTCAAACAAACACTTTTAACAATCCATAATTTTTAGATTTAAAATGGTTTTAGATCGAATTTGAAAACAAAATGATTTTGCTCAAAAACAAAAGGCATTTCAAAATTTCTTTAAAATGCAAATTTTAGTTTCAAATTTTCTAAAAATTTTGAATAGGAAAAGGTACTAACTAAATTCTAGAATTAAAGTGTGTCCAATGGCCTACCGAAAAATGTCTACCAAAATGCATATTCATTTTTCGGTTAGGTATTTAAAGGTTGGGTCAGAATGCCGCCATATTGAAATTAAGAAAGAATCTTCTCACGCCGCCATCTTAAAAACAAATTCCACTTATCATATGTCATTGAAAAGGGAATTTTAAGCTCTATCCAACTGTGTGAAAAAATATACAGGGTGCCATAAAAATTTCTTGACTTGGGTCCATTTCCAAATTAACCGGAAGTGATATTATTCAATTGTTTTTTTATGAAAAGTGTGCATCTCAATGACTTACCCGTTCCACCCAATTTTCGAATTTTTAAATTTAAAGACAACTGAATGACGCCTTGTATAACGATTTCGTTGTCACCCGGTATATACAGGGTGACACAAGGAATAGGGAACAACCTATAACTTTTTTAATATATAAGTTGAAAATTTGAAATTTGGGGAGCTTAATCGAGGCAACTTTTTGAGTTTTTTAGAAGTAAATTGCGTTACCAGTCACTTCCGGTTAAACCAAATTTTCAACTTATATAGGTATTGAAAAAGTTATAGACTGTTCCCTATTCCTTGTGTCACTCTGTATATCAAAATCGCTTTGTATATCGACTTTGGTACAGCCCTACTTTTGACTCGACTAGTATTGACAATTTTCTTTCCTTAATAAATGCGAATTAAACAAAGAAATCGATATCTGTACTAATCCGGCACAGTATAAAGCAGGACGCGCACTGAATCGACTCGGACCGGTCGACTCGGCGAAGAGCAGTCGGCAGTTTTTGATACTCATGCAATTAAATGAGGCTCAGTAAATGTGTTGCACAGTGTTGTCAAACGTCAAAATACTAAATCGGGAGAAACTAACGTTGAGAATCGATAGATTACAGCGCAAAATCGGTAGGTATAACACAAGGATAATACACACTACTAAGGATTGCTTATCGGCATCGATTTCGGTAATCGCGGCCATATTGGTGTATCACCATTACGGACGTCATTAACTAAATCGTCAGCTGTTTGCGCCAGCGGTCCTCCTAATTTAGAATTTAAATTTATGATTAAAAATATTATTTAATTTTGATTAACATAATAGGCAAAGAGGAAGATGCAAACGAGATCTGAACAGGAGTTCTTATTGTTAATAATGTAGTAAGACCAAGTATGGTATGCATAAGGTAAAAGACCGCAGAATCATAACCTGTGATGCAAACAGTGCCTATGTCAAGGCGAGAAACGACGTGCTGCCTACGTCACAACTGGTGATTTGGCGTAGTGGGGGGCTTTAGATTTGTTCTACACAGGTCTTATGAGGATATGCTATCCTGTAGTTGTAGTGTGTATTATCCTTGGGTATAACCAGTGAGTATAACATAAAAACTAAAATCCAGCCGTGCTTTCCTTTAAGCTTTCTATTTCGTTGAGTATGAAAAAGTTCAGTGATTGTTTCCGTGGAAAGTCTATCTCTTTGTACTGTTTTCATTTGATTTATTGCTGAGAATGTGCGCTCAGCACCGGCGGAAAAATGGGGCAATAACAAGATATTAAAAACAAATTCGGATATCACAGGACCCACATCAGGTATTCTCCGATGAAAAAATCGGCGAAAACAAAACCGATAAAATTGATTTTTTGGCGAAAAACGGTAAAAAAATCGGTAGAATCGTATTTATTATCGAAAATCGGTATAAATTCATCAGTATTCGGTATTTCGGTAGGTCCGTTGCCATTTTGGTAGAAATACCGAAATTTCGGTAGATTTGACAACACTGGGTTGCATCGACACAAAATCCAAGTCAAAACGCAAAACTGGGTTTTTGACATCGGTTTGTCACAACAAATTGATCTCAAAAATCGGGTATTGTGTTAAACATGGAATTGTGTTGGTGCAACATCCCATTAATGTGTGATAGGCATTGAAAAAAAATTATAACGTATGTGAGATTTCAAACATTTGTACATAAGCAGTCATTTTGTCTTTTGATAGGTATTCAGTTGTTTCGATAGAAACTTTACTCAATTAAGTTGGCAGACGGGAGAAAATTGCAATTTAACAAACATATGTGCAACTTA
The DNA here is from genome assembly GCA_917834065.1 of Ceutorhynchus assimilis. Lineage (NCBI taxonomy): Eukaryota > Metazoa > Arthropoda > Insecta > Coleoptera > Curculionidae > Ceutorhynchus > Ceutorhynchus assimilis. The sequence continues at coordinate 22,448,169 of OU892280.1, read as the reverse complement.
TGTAACTTATTGCGGTTTCTGCCATATTGAAAATATGCATATTGTCAACTAGCTGCTTGGGAAAGGAGGACCCGGTATTCAACCTTATTAATTTAATTGCCGATTCGATCGAATATTTATTGCAATTCAGCAATAAATTAATATAAATTGCGCTGCAAGCCGCAGCAAAGGTAGACTTAAACCAGTGCAAGTACCTCTCGTTGGAAAAGCCCCTCTGGAATTAAGTCTCCCCAGTGCAAGTACCTCTCGTTGGGAACGCCCCTCTGGGTATCTTCAGCCTTATCGTTGTCCAGTGCAATTACCTCTCGTTGGGAACGCCCCTCTGGACAAGGCTTAAGGGTGACGATAAACTAATCTACAGTCCTCCAAGCAGCATTGACGTGTGGCTCCCTATAAGGACCCCAGTGTTCGAAGGGTCACGTATCTTATAGGATTAGCATACATGTAAGGTTATATTTGGGAAAATATATAGCATATATTTTTATATAACCTGAGCGAGTTTCTCTCCATCTACCCCCAAAGCTACAAACCCCCCATGTCACCCCCGTAAAGCGGGTAGTTGTGACATATTTGGTGGAGGCGCCGTCTCGAAACCGACGCGCAAGAACCGACGTCGTAAGGCGCCTTTGAAGAAAGCCGACGCCCAAACACGTCACCAGGCGGTACGTCGACAAGAGAAATTCACGACACCGTGGCGAAGGTGAAGAGAAGACAGAAGAATAAACTGTGACACATAGTTGGTACCGTCGCCATTGTGGCAAGAATAGATGCCAGACAAAACCAAATATAATTTGAGGCCAAAGAACGCAGCAGCAACGACACCAGTAGAATTAGAATCAGAAAACGTGCTCTTTCTGCCGAGAAGATCACTGCAAAGATCACCACCAGAGTCAACCAGTATCAGTTTAGAACAAATTGAAAGGGAAATAGAAAACCAAGCAAATAATCAAACAGGCTACGAAGAAGACAGTGTTTTTGGTAGCCCACCAGACCTTACCCTCCAAGAAGCAACAAAACCCAGGCAACCATCAAAAGAGAAAGTAGATCAACCGGATATAATGGCGAACACCACAATAACTGATGCTATAACAGCGGAGAAAAAGGCGAAGTTGCCTCAGTTTATCAGCCCTCAAACCTTCCAGCCATGTAAAACCAGCGCGATCGAGTTCCTAAGAACATATGACAGATCAGCGATAGCAAATGGATGGGACGAAAAGCTGAAAATTGTTTATTTTGAAACGTATTTAGATGGAGCCGCAAACCTGTGGTTTCAGGAATATAAGCGCGACCATCAAAACAACAGCTGGAAAGACATTGTCAAAGATTTTTCAGAGGAATTTGAGGATACAGATTACCAAAGGGCACTCAAGAAAAAAGTCGAAAACAGAAAACAAGGTCAAGATGAGTCAGTCAAGGAATACTTGTACGATTTACAAGTGTTATATCACAATTACACACATACATTTGATATACAAGAATTTGTAAGGATTTTCAGCGAAGGATTGACGGAGGCAAATCATTACACTTACTACTGGTTAACAAACCCGCCGAACAAGCCACCAACATCACTTATACAATTAAAAGAAATAGCAGACACGATAGACAAAGCTCCGAAGAAAGGTGCAACGCAAGATACCCAAATTACCAGTATTGGTACCAAATTGTATTTTTTGACACTATTATGGTATTTGTATATAATTTGTTGTAAATGTCTCTTCCAAGCATTGGGGTCCAATGCTTCATGGAGGGGGGGCATATGTCAACTAGCTGCTTGGGAAAGGAGGACCCGGTATTCAACCTTATTAATTTAATTGCCGATTCGATCGAATATTTATTGCAATTCAGCAATAAATTAATATAAATTGCGCTGCAAGCCGCAGCAAAGGTAGACTTAAACCAGTGCAAGTACCTCTCGTTGGAAAAGCCCCTCTGGAATTAAGTCTCCCCAGTGCAAGTACCTCTCGTTGGGAACGCCCCTCTGGGTATCTTCAGCCTTATCGTTGTCCAGTGCAATTACCTCTCGTTGGGAACGCCCCTCTGGACAAGGCATAAGGGTGACGATAAACTAATCTACAGTCCTCCAAGCAGCATTGACGTGTGGCTCCCTATAAGGACCCCAGTGTTCGAAGGGTCACGTATCTTATAGGATTAGCATACATGTAAGGTTATATTTGGGAAAATATATAGCATATATTTTTATATAACCTGAGCGAGTTTCTCTCCATCTACCCCCAAAGCTACAAACCCCCCATGTCACCCCCGTAAAGCGGGTAGTTGTGACAATATTCTCATAACTACATTTCACATAACCAAATGGCAGACGGGTTAAAAACGTTCATCATATGAACAATTTTTGTCGCAATTTTGTTCATTGTTTATTAGGACTTGTACCAGCCTGCAATTTCTGCCAGTCAAAACTTAGGCTTTTGGTAGCAACTTATTTAATATAAATTAATGGCAGACGGGAAATAATTGATCTCAACTTTGAAAAATTTTGACATTTTGAAAAATTAAAAATAAATATTTGTACCACTTCAATTTTTCTGCCGGTGCAAAGGTACATTATTTATCTAAAATGCATTGCAACAAAACATGTTTTAGGCGGGAGAAAATTGTTTCAACATCTCAGCATTTTGATACAACTTCAAAAATTGTTAAATATTATTATACCAACCGAGATTTTCTGCCATTTACTTATTGATGTATTACATCGTAAATGTAACATAAATTTAATTTGGCAGACGAGAGGTCGTTGATCCACATGTCCGATTTTGGCGACATTTTAAAATTAGTAATATGACACATTATACTAACCTAGGGTTTCCGCCGTTTAGCTTCTTTGTACTCATTTTTGTTAAAATTACCTTTACAATGTGTGGCAGACGGGATAATATTGATCCACATCTCCACTTTTCATTACATTTTCAAATTAGCATATCATTGTATTGTCACACGCGGGGCTCTTTGAAATTTCAGCCATTCCACTTCATATTGCATAAAAAATAACCACCCTTAATGGCAGACGGGAGAAAATCGTTTCAAAAAAATGGTCGTTATGCACCGGTCTATTATTAGTTACTATTGATTCAAATAACTTTGCGATAATACTAAACTTAAAAATTGGCCTATAATTATCAACCAAAGATTTATCGCCACTCTTGAAAATTGGAGTTACTTGAGAATCCTTCCATTGTGAATAAGGGAATGTTCCAGATGACAAAGCTACATTATACAATTTTACTTAAATTTTAGACAATATAGGTATACCGGGTGACAATGAAACTACTACCCATGGCGGCATTTCTTAACGGCTCGAGATGGAAATATGCAACTCGGTTTATTGATAGGGTTGAAAATTTTGAACAATTTTAATATAAAAACAATTGAATGTCTTTTCCGGCTTCACGGGAAATGGCAGTTTTTACATAAAATACAAACAAATAGGAATTACGACATATTTTTGAGCCACTCTATTTCAAAAACTATCAATTTTTGACATAGGGTGTTAGACAAAAGTTATTTAAAATTGTTCAGAGAGTCCAAAAAAAAGATAATATACAGGGTGTCCCATTTAAAATAACAAAGTCAATGCCATTTCCGGTAAAACCGGAAAAGATATTCAATTGTTTTTATATTAAAATTGTTCACAATTTTCAACTCTATCAACAAACCGAGTTGCATATTTCTATCTTGAGCCGTTAAGACATGCCGCCCTGGGTAGTAGTTTCATTGTCACCCGGTATTTACACTCCTTAAAAAGTTGTACAGGTAATCAGGACCAGCTGATAGATTTGTTTTAATATTTACGATCGAGTTGAATACATCCATTACATTTATATCACAGTAATATCAAGGATTCTATCACAATCTACCTCCGGTACACCACAGTCTATCTTTCTATAAACAGACCCAAAAAATTCTGCAAAGAACTCTACAATTTCCTGGGTCTCGTGTGTAGTTTTACCATTCAAACTCATACGATTTGGCAAGTCATAGTTACTATTTTTCACATTTACAAATATCCAGAAAGTCCCACTATCATTGATAATACTAGAATGAACATCAATGACATAACGATCATAGCATTGTTTTATCAAAATTTTACATTGTCTTTTTAAATCACAACTCCCCATAGAATTGCGTATTATGTGTTTTCTTCCACAGTGTATGTACCCTTTCCTTATTTAGAATAGTCGATTTTAGCTCATCACTATACCAACCAGAGAACCTCTCCTATTTTTAGATCTTTTTCTGGAACATACATTTCAATACCTCTATAGAGAATAGAATAATACTTCTATAGAAAATAGAATAAAATTCAAATTACTATCCCAATCAAAGTATCCCAAGAAATTGTTCAGTTCGACATTATTTGCATGCTCGCCCTTTAGAAAACTCGCCTCCGGCTCGTTTTCTAATATAGGGCTCGTGCGATAAAATGACGTCTTATGAAACTTGTATTTTAATGTACTATTCTAGCTTAATATCTCATGATAGAAGTTCTCAAAATGCTAAGTTTTGTGTGAGCAATTGGCTTAACATCGGTTGATAGGCAAGATGAGAAGCATTCTATTTTAGGTACTTTTTTGGAGTTGCCACTGTTCTTTTATTTCTTGGGCCGCAGATCAGTATACTTTGTTAGTTTTGTCTGGATAGTTTCCTGCATATAGTAGTTTGGTACAGGGTATTTGATTATATTTGGCACCATACCTACCCTACAGCCTTTATTATTTAAGATAGAAAAAAAAATTAATTACAAAACTTGACAGTTTTTTTCTATATTTTCATTTAACGGTATCATAAAAAACAAAATCGCATCGGAAAATGGAGAAACGTAGGCAACTTCGGCTTTTTTTAATGGAACACGGAACACCCTGTATATTATGCGATAAAATGAAAGATCTTTTCTTCCTCATTCCAAATATATATATATATATTGATCACATTTGGGTAAGCCGTTTTTGATATATCTTAGGTAAAATTATAAATAAAATCCAAAGAAATTTTATAAGAATTTAAATGTCTTGACATCCTTGTGAAATTTCTTTGCAAATTATTCATAATTTAAGTTAATATATGTCAAAAACGGCTCACTCAAATGTGATCAATATATGTATATATATATTTGAAATCAGGAAGAAAAGATCTTTTATTTTATCGCAAAATATACAGGGTGTTCCATTAAAAAAAAGTTGAAGTTGTCTACGTTTCACCCTTTGCCAATGCGATTTTGTTTTTTCTGATAACGTTAAAAGAAAATATAGAAAAAAACTGTCAAGTTTTGTATTTAATTTTTTTTTCTATCTTAAATAATAAAGACTGTAGGTATGGTGCCAAATATAATCAAATACCCTGTACAGCGATGTCGAGGGTGATATCTGGTCTATTGGCGGCAACAACGTGTCACGTGTCTATCAGTTTAGTATTAATCTGTCCCAATAGAGTTTTGCATTTATCATTCTCAAGCACATTTTCTAGCAGATATTGATAGTAGGGTTTGGTTTCTGTTGGGATTTCGTAGAGTTTAACCAGACTCAGGTGAACTATTTTGGCCACACAGTTATGCCTATGGAGGTACTCAGTAGATGTTAGTACTGTTACATCCTGCTGTTATGTGTTGAATGGTTTCTGAAGCTCGCTTGCACTTTCGGCATTAATCGACGATGGCAGGGTCGCTGATCACGTTTTTTTTTTATAATTTGCTGTGGGTATAACCATATCTTGTATAACCGAATAGAAACCCTCAGTCACTGGAAAAAGCTCTCCCGTACACGTACAAGCCAAAGATTTGATGCCTTAGGGTCCACATTATCGGCCGACAAGTCATAGGGATGTTTTCCGTGCAATGCCTTCTGATTCCATGCTGCAACAGGTTGATTATTTCGCTCAAATTTCGTGGGTGCTGTGGTTTCCATGTTAGCAGAGTGAAGGTTCAATGGAGTAATCTTGGTCGATCTTTATCACTGCTTTGTATAGTAGAGCGTTTGTGTCTTGGTTAGATAGATAGGAAATATTTTCGTAGGATATCAATATGTTGTTGGGGCATGTACTCCATATCAATAAGACCTCGACTACCACCCTGCTTTTTGGGTTAGATTAACCGTTCATTAGTGGCTCTAGGATGACCAACCCGGTATACTTAGAATCGTTCTCGTTTTTATTATTATATTAATATTATTATTTCTTTCTGCTTCACAAATTTTTACTCTGTTATATCTCCAATCGACGGGCGGTTACCAAGTCCATTGGAGGAAAGGTCACTTCTGGTTGAGAAAGGATCTTGTGATATTACAAGTTTGCAGTATAGTGGCTTTTTGAGCTTGGGAGTGTATGTTTTCATTAAGACCAGTTGATGAAGGTCTTTAAGGAATGTGTTCGGCGTGATACCCGTTGCTGATATGATAAAAGGAATAATTTGTACTTGTTGGGTTCCATATTCTTTCCACTTCTATAGCTAGTTGTTGATATTTTTGTTTCTTTTCGGTGTATTTTTGGGAGGTATTATGGTCACCCGGCACAGCGATGTTTATTAGATAGGTAGGTAGCTTTTTTTATTTTGTCCTGAAGATTTATATCTGGCCTGTTGTGCATAACCGTTCTAGCCTACCTCAATGGTTTTATCCGTATATGTATTGTCAGGTCGCGGTCCCAGTACTTATAGTTTGTAGTTTCTATCTTCTGTTATTGACTCGGAGTAATAGGTGTGGCGGAGTAAGGTTGGTTTTCATCATGAAGTTTATATTTCAGTGCAATTACTTGATGAATTATTTTCACGACTGTGTTATGTCTATTGGTGTACTCAATACCTGCTAACATGTTACACCCAGATATTATGTGGTCTATTTTTTCGGGAAGTACCTAGTTGTCATTTTCTACATTTGTCGTTTTTCACAGAGCCATCCTTTATGATATATTTTCCATAGTTTTGGGTAGCTATCACTTGATCCTGTATTGCCAAGACGAATCCTTCTGTCTCCGGGTGGATCTGGCCCTTTTTGAGGAACACATAGGTTGAGTTTTTATCAGTGTGCTCCTGAACTAGATTGTTATGTCTGCCGTGATGCGGCTTATATACTTGACCATTTTTGTAACTTTTCTTGTGTAGTATAGTGTTTTATATTTTGTACTTCCGCTGCTAAGTTAAAGGGTGTATAGTTTTTGTCGATTTTTACTATAGTCTTGTATAATGGGTGTTTTGCACTATGAAAGTCCTCGGTGTGTCATTCTGCTTAGCATGCAGTTCTTGAAGGTCTGCCATTCCTCTACCTCCCTGGTCTCGTTTCAATGTTATCCTTTCCTTGCAGGAATTTGGATGCAATTTCCTGTGTTTTGTTAATTGTGATCTCGTTAGAATATGTTATATTCTCCAAGTCTGTTATGGACCATTCGATTATACCAAAGTAGTAGGTGGGGACAGGCATTGCGAAAGTGTTGGTGGCTTTGAATAGGTTTCTTGAGTTAAGATGGTTTTGAGGAGTAGTCTTAGTCTTTTCTGGAAGTTGTCTCTGAGTTTTTCTTTAATGGAGGCGTGGTTTAATACTTGGTATTGTTCAAACCCAAGGTATTTGTGGATTTTATGTAGGTACTTCCATTTGTTTCAGCCTTTTATCACTTAGGGTGTTCTCTATTTGGTCTATTCTCCATTTTCCCCGTTCTATGTGTAGATTTCATTTGTTCATCCCGAACTCCATGTTGATGTCCTTGGATATTATTTCAGTTGTTTTCAGTGGTCCTTGCATGTCTGTAGATGTTGGAGCATAAATTTTTATGTTATATGTATAGGAGGTGATTTAGTTCATGTACAGTACCTATAAGTGTTTCTTGTTTGAGTTTATATCTATATTTGGTGTCAGTGCGTGTGATGGCACATGCAGAACCACAATGCACTGAAGGCATCACCCTGAAATATTCCTCGTTGAATCTTTATGTATTCGGTTTCGATATATTTATCTGCAGTTTTCAGATTGATTTTTGTTCTCCAGTTAGACATTGTTGCAGAGAGGAAGTTTTGGATTGTTGGATAAATTTTATAAATATCCATTATTTTTGTTCTCCATGTGAGGTCTTGGGTTTCTAGTGGAATTTTAGTAATTCTTCTTTGGACTCTGTCCAATGCCTCAATGACCTTAGCATAATAGGGATTCCAGACTGACTGGGCATACTCTAGTATGGGATGGGTCTGATGTAGGACTTGTATATTTTTACGATTGTAATAACTGAGTGATCCTTGAATGCTTTTTGCGTCAGGTAGGCCAGAGAATTAGCCTTTTCAAGACAATTTGAGATTTGTGCTTCTGATTCTGGGACGATGTATGCTTCCTCTTCCATTTTTCCGGGACTTTCTCGCAACTCATCAAGTTAGTACCTAATGTGTGCAAGGGGCGAGCAGATTTTACACATTTTTGCAAAAATATTGTTGGAATGTTATCAGAACCGGCTATAAACTTCTTGAGGATGAGAATCGATTCCTCAATGGTAGCTGGGGTAAAAACAACAGATGGCTGGTAGAAGCGTTATATTATCCAAAGGTTTACGTGCAAACACTTTTTCAAAGTGATCAGCAAATACCTTATCTACATAATTGTAAAATAATTGTTGGTACCTACTAATGATTTCCTCAGTGTGTAGGATCCACATAGAGTTATTGATTGTGAATAAGTTCGAGTGGAGAAATTATTAGACGAAATTCCTTCGGTCTTGTTGAGACACGATTGTTTTGTATTTGTATTGTATGAGCAGCATTATCTGAACATTGACTTGATTTCTTTTCAATCTAGACTTGTTTTTAAATACTGACAGAGTTTTGAGAAAAAAGAAAAAACTCACCTGATTCTTGTACAGGAAACGCCATAACATCATAGACAACCAAAATCATAAATAATAGGCAAAACATTCCAAAACACCTCATATTTCACCTGTGACTATTCAATTTCAATTGATAATCACCTCTATTAAAATGTTCAATTAAGTGGATTTCTACCTTCAAAGTGTTTTTTGTTTTGTTTGAGGATAAGTTTAAAATTACTCCTAGCTTAGCGTTCAAAATAGTGCTTTTATTTAAATAGATATCCTGGCTAATTATACCTACTGAAAAACATTCCAAGTAAACGGTTACCAAATGATAATAATTGGACACAAAGCACATATAGTTGGAGACCAATTATCCATAACAATTTTGTATTATGGGTTTTAATTTGTATAGAGTGAAAAACGTTATTTTTATTATTTCACAGGTTTCAATGCCAGGTCTTCATCAAAATTTGCCCCAAATAACTGACATTAGATTCATATAGAAAAATTATAATTAGGTACCTATAATATTCTAAAAATATGAAGTCAATTTCTTCAAGGAATATAAAAGATCTAAATGCTTCTAGGTTTGCCCACCCTGTTTATATTTATATTTATTATTAATTATGTAACAGGTCTATTTTGATTTATATGTTTTTTATATCAAAAGTAATAGCATATTGTCATAAATATTCTGAAATCTATGTTATCTCAACCTAAATGCTCACAACAAATTACATTTAAATAACTAGCAATTTACGTGACATAATGTATTATCATTCTATCAAAAAACTTTTAAAATGGACTATACTGGAAATTATATGTTTTCAAACAATTATTGATTATTATTGAAAAAATGTTAGTACCAGGATGTTTGTTTAGGTTTGAGTCCTCACATGCAAAATTCACCCTGAAAAAATTCAAACTCTGAATGGTTCTATCTTTTGAGCAGAAATTTGGAATATTCATGTTTTAGTTTAAAGCAAAATTTCTCCTGGTATCCAATGCTAGAATAATCATTCATTAAATATTATTGATCTCAAAGCAGTTTTTTTTTTTAAGAGTTAATTACCTGAATCATGATCAGGATAATGGAAAAAAATAACAACTCAAGAAAAATTTCAAGTATTTTTTTAAAACACATTTGTATTTACACATTGAAATAAACAAATAAAATAATAAATTTACCCCAGTCACCAACAATTTTTTCACGCAAATTACATTAATATTCTACTGCAAAATTGGAACATAAAAATTGAAAAATGTACAGTAGTATCACAAAATATAATTATAAAGCAACAATAATTATTTACACAACTATAATGACTTGTTTTTAAAGGCTTTTGCCAAAAGTGAAAAGCCTGATATAAAATCTACTGCACTTTCCTAATGTAACTTTCCCAACTCTATCTTCTTCTGTATAATTTTAATTGAATGATACAAAAACGTATCCAGTAAGCCTGCCACAGTATAAACTCCTCCGATGATAGCGCAAACGTTTGTCAAAAAATGCCCTAAAGACCTTTCATGCTCTGTATATTTAACCATTAAAGGTGACAGTTCGTATTGGAAAAATACACCAGGCATACCAGATTCGCCACTCATTATCGAGACAACTTTTTGATGCTTCGTCACAGAAAACTGATTACTGTGAATCACAGAACCATCTTTTTTCACATAAGAAGTTGGTACTATTTTTATGTGATATTGGAACATGGTTGCACCTAAAAAAAGTTGCTTTTTTATAATATTTTATTTACATTAAAATTATTGTTGTTACCTTCTGTAGCAATACCAACAAAACTTTTTAACGGATTATGGGTTTCACTGTCTATACTAGCACCAAAAGTTAATCCTCTAATATTGTGCGTCATATTGAATTCTGTTGAAGAAAATGGTTGGACGTCGTGTACGTGAACGTGGTTTATGCTAAAGCTTTTTCCTGGAGCTATATGGAAACTCCCACTTACTCTAAAAAGAATTTTGAGGTAAAAACATCTAGTGCAAATTAACTAGTTAGCTGCTTTTTTTTACCTGTTAACTATTAAATTGCCATAAATCTGACAACCTTGGGTGAAAGCAGATTTCAATTTTTCACTAAATTTTTCGTGTTTGCATTGTTCAATGTTTTCGACGTTGTCTAATGCCCATCTTTTTGCTCTGAAATTTAAATCATAATTTATAAGACTTGTTTCAGAAGGGTTATAGCCAATTAGATTCCGTTACCGACTTTTATCAATATCTCGAAATCAAGGCCAACTACCAAAAAACTGAGAACGTCACTGGGTTCTGCTTGAAAAAGTACCTCAAGACGGTTTATACCGAACTCAATTATTTTCATAAACAAAAAAGTTATGAAGCTTTCACAGTATTGATCAAAATCGAGAAACGCCCTCTAGCTGCATAAAGGTTGAATAATCATAAAATTAATATAGAGCATACCACAAGTCTATATTTTCCACTGATATTTTAACAATATCTTTTTCTATTTTGGAAAATAAAAAAGTTAAGCGGAAGGTAAATTTATGACCAAGAGGGCGTTCCTCTACAACTGATATCATCTTATCTATTTGATGGAAAACAGCAAATTAATGAAAGACATAATGGGGAAACATTAACGTCAATTTCTAGCCAGGTCAAAAAAGGTGTACCTCAGGGATCAATCCTTGGACCACTGCTGTACATTATCTACACTAACGAGCTTGCAAATATAACTGATCAGTCTATAGTTCAGTTTGCAGATGACACTTCAGTAGTCTTCTCGGCAGAAGGAATGGAGGAGTTGAGTAACAAAATTCACGCAACTTTGAGTTCCTTTCGGGTTAGTTTGACTCAAATAACCTGTTTTTCAATGTCGAGGAGACGCAGCTGCTACGTTTTTCATATAAGCGGGATTGGTCTCCCACTCAGTTTGTTTGTGGTGTTGGTGTAGCCGCGAACACTACAAGATCGGCCAGTTTCCTGGGGGTAAAAGTGGATTCACGGCTGGACTGGAGTGACCATATTGACTGCCTGGCTGGCCAAATATCAACGTACTGCTATGCCCTGAGGGTACTGGCAAGCGAGGTTGCATTAACTGCTTACCATGCTTACATTCCATCAAGATTGAGGTATGGAGTTGTATTCTGGGGTAATAGTCCTGAAGTCTCTCGAGTTTTTATGGCACAAAAAAGATGTAGAAGATCAATATTTGCTATGTACCAGACAGATACCTGTAAACCCATATTTAGGGCTAACAACATATTGACATTACTAAGTCGATATATCCTGAAAGCAGCATTGTTTGTTAAGCCAAATCCTGACCTTTTTTTTGAACACATTAGGGGACAATGCTATGATACAAGGGGAAGGAGGAAGGACTTATCAATGTGAGAAGCAATTTTACTTATATTTTTAAAAAAAAGTTCAGTTTTCAATTATAAAAATCTTCAACAAACTACCTACAAATTGGCAAACCTTGCAATTTGATACCCTTAAACATATGTTGAAAAACCATTTAGTTCAGAGGGCTTACTACTCGGAGGAGGAATTGTAATTATGAGGACAATTTGAACAGCGAAAATTGAATGAGGTTTAAACCCGAGTTTAAACCAATATATGTATTTTAATGCTCAGTATTGTATTTGTACATTGTATTTTTATATTGTATTTTTATATTTTAATGTGTAGTATTGTATAGATGTGTTTTTAAATGTGTGTTTGAACTTAAATTACTCGTTAAATTATTTCAAATTTTAAACAGTCAACTAGATTTAGTATTTAGTTTGTAATATTAGATTTAGGTATTTTAAATTGACACGTTCTAAGTCCAAAAGGGCTTTTGTTATGATTTTTTATTTCACAATTGTGGAACAGATAAATGCTATGACTATGACTAATACCATTGTATACTAATACTTAACCCTGTACACTGGTTTGTTGACGCATATGTATTTATTATGATTTGAATTTTCAAAAAATACACTTCTGTCTTTAGAAAGTCTGTGTATATTTTATACTATTATGTAGCTATCTACACAGCATATTAATTACATTGATTCTAACAAAACTTTTTTTTAAATATCCTTAGGGACAAAGCCATTTATTTATTTTTAAACTGATAGGCTAGGATAATAGTTTTATAATTTGTTCAATTTTGGTGAAAATAAGTTTACAGGATGTGATGGCATATTGTGAAATATTTCTATAGGTTTAAAAAAATATATATACACAAACATATGCAATTAATTTTATATGCGGTAAATTTTACATAATTCGCGAAGCGCGTTAAAATTTTATTAGCAATATATCATATACTTTACATTAAATTTATTTGCCCAGCAACATCTGATCTCATGGGTGGATTTTATTTAACCTTTTTAATATATACTATGTATTTTGATGTGCTGCCCATTTTATTTTTACTTCCATGATTGTTGTCGAAGAATTCATGAAATTTTGTTGGGGTATTGATCCACAACAACAATTAAAAAATCTAGTTACATATTTACATAATAATTGTGTGTAAATAGGAAGGGGCAGACCTTTTTTGGGATGTATAACTTGCTGTTGGATTTTTTGCATATTGTTGTTACATGTGTTGACAAGGTCAAGTCTTTGGTTATCAGAGCTTCGAGGCCATTGTGTTGCTGGACACTGACAGTACTGACCCATTGATGGTGTATTCATTTTCTGGGTTATTTTTCCCAAGATGGAGTATCACACACACAAAAAGAAGTTATGTCATGTCAAGTGTACAGTTGAAAAACAAAACCTTGGAAAAAAAAGTGTAAGCATTGCATAAAAAAAGTAGTTGAATCGGTGAATTGTGAAAGGTCTGGTGCTAGCTACCACCCCAGTTGTGCAGCTCAAGCCAGGGTGCTCAGTAAGGGCGGTGAAGTTTATTGCTGTGTAAACACAGAAAAGAGTGTGGTTAATTTGCCAAAAAACGAAAAATCACAGGAAAAGCCAGAAAACTTGCTCAAAATGGATGAAAGAACATGCCAGCTTTTTAAACAGCAAATAAAATAAAACAAGATAAAATAACAAATAAGAAATAACCGAGGAAATAACAATTAACCTCATGAGATACCCTTAAAGTGTTTATACAGAAAATAACAAATAAAATAAGAAATGCATTAGCTATGTATTTGTTATTTTATCTTATGTTATCTTATTTTATTTTAATTTGCTGTATAAATCCAGCTTTAGCTACTTTGATTTTTTGAGTTAATTAGAGAAGGTGCGATGTTCCCTGTAGTCAGTGGGATTGTTGGTACGTAAGGGCCTTTTTTTCCTACAGTCTGGGATGTAGTTGTTAGTTATCAATGGTTTTGGGTTATTCACTTTTCTGGTTTTGTATTTGGTGTTGCTATCTAAGAGCAATCTCAAAAAACTCAACTCTATCTAAAATGTTGGAATCTTTTGTAAACAAATGCCTATATCCACTGCTTTCATCTCAGATAATCCCAGAACAGCATGAATATTTAGGAGGAAAATCTACTATAAGTACTACTATTGCTAGAATATCAGCAGTTTGTAGTTGAAGCTATGTCTTCGTTCTCAAGTGGATTCTGTGTACACTGGTTTCTCGGACTTTACAAAAGTTTTTGATAGAATAAATCATTCAGTTTCAATTTTAAAAAAATTGAAACAATTGATGTTCGCGGAACTCTGCTGACTTGGTTGACCAGTTATTTATATGGTCGAACTTCGGGTCGAACATAGATTGTGAAAGTAAAAAAATATATGTTGTCAATAAGCAATGTATCATCGGGTGTGCCTCAGGGAAGCCATCTATCGCGTATGTTATTCAACTGCAGGACTGTATTCGTTTCAGCAAAATTTTATTGTACGCTGACAACTTGAAGATTTTTAAGGTTATTTCGTTGTGAAAGTGATTGTCCCCCTATTATAAAAAATGGATTGATGATATTGAGTATTATTGAGAGTCCAAAAAAAAGTTTTTGCATCATCTAGGATATTAATTGAGTATTCCAAGAGATGAACTTCAATATAGTGACATATTGGCTCTCTTAGAGATATTGTTACTGGAAAAAAGAAGATTGTATTTTGGTCTATACTCATTGTTCAGGGTTTTGACCGGTTTAATTGTTTCGCCGGCATTGTTGCAACTAATTAATTTTGAGGTACCAACAAGACAAACTCGACAAAATATAACCTCTGGTGTATCCTCTCTCATGTAACAAATTATGGTTTTTATTCACCTTTATCTAGAATATGCAGAGAAATAAATAAGCTTCCAGCTACTGTTGATTTTTTCAACTCCTTTTTCAATAAGTCTAAGATAGACGTTAAGAATTACTTAAGTTTAATGTAAATGAATGTTATTGTAAATGGTTAATAAATTATTATTATTATTAGAGAGATATTGCAAGTGCTTGTCTTATTAAGGCAAGCCTTATTTCGACAGCTGCGCAAACGCAGTTTTCCTTTGGAATAAGGACAACCTTATTAAGGATAATGATCTGCCTTATTTAGGAAAAAATAAAACCTGCCTTATCTTTGCCTTATTTAAAAGTTCTTAGTCGATCGGCGATGATCGGTAAGAATTGCGAACTGAGTTTTGTTGTTTTGTGTACTTATATAACCATATATTTTAAATTCATGACAACAAATTTTGACTTTTCTTGAATTTTTTTTTCCAAACTTTGAAAAATGGGGCAAAATCAAAACAGCATCGAGGCACAGAAAAGAGGCAGACTGAAAGGTTTGTTTGTTTGTGTCGCACTAACTTGAACTAAGCTGTAATATCTCAGATTATGGCAGATAAACCATATAAAACGCTCACAAACGAACAGCCCAAAGCAGGAAGTGCTACCCCGAATAACACAAACCAACAACCTCAAAGTTTATGTATAACGATGAACTGGTTTTGCTTAAAGAATTTGTGTCATTTTCCTGCCACTATTCTACTATTTTACACGTACTATATTATTATTTTGAATAAATAATTTCATATTTTTAAAATATCTAAATCAAAAAATACTTTATTGTCCAAGAAAATCAAATTTCTGTTGACAAAGCATGATATTATAAATTTCCTAAATTACAATAAAATTATAAAACCAAAAAATATGTTGCTAAAGCTAAAAAACATCAAAACAAAAGGATAAAATGTGAAATCATTAAAACTAAAAGGTAAAAGAACAAGTAAGTACTATGTATAAAAATACAAAATACAAAAAAAAATAAAAATTAAAAAATAAGCAAATAACATAGTGATAAAAAAGCCTCACATCTCACATAAAGTTGTCTGTAAAAAACTCTTCCAGGGTATAATATGCCTTAGTCAGAAGAATGTCCTTAAGTAACCGTCTAAAGCACTTTACACTGTTGGCAGTCTTAACGTGAATTGGCAGATGGTTGAAAATTTTTCTGCCATTACAAATAAGTGACCTTTTGGTCAGTTCTTTTGTTGGAATCGGCAGAGGCAGATCAGCTGAATGCCAAGTGTTATAAGGCGTAGTTACACCCTGAAACTGGATGCTCAGTCTGTTCTTACAAATATCTAAGCATATATTCCACATCAGAAAGAAAACACTTCAAACTCAAAACTTAAAAAATAAATATTAACAAAAATTCAAGATTTTCAGGTTAGAAATGAGGCATCAACTCCCAGTCGTTTCTGGAAATTTGCAATATCTAAACTTGTCATTCGAAGTAAGGAAATGACCTATAGGCCCATCCTCAATCAAATTGGTACCGAAGTGGCACTTCGGCACGCAAGCTAGGAAAATGTTGTTTAACGTTGGCATCCTCAATTCAATTCCGTGCTGGCATGCACGCCGACTCCGAAGTGCAAGCTTGCAAGCTGCAAGCTTTTTCGATTCGTGCCGACTTATTTCATGCACAGTAAGGTGAAAAATAATTTAGGTTATCCTTGTGTTCGGTATTTTGCTTAAAGAGCAGAGCGTGCAAAGCGGAACCGTAATCACGTGACCAGCGAGCGCACAGAGGAGTTAAACGCTGTATCAGAGAGCTCGAAATTTTATTAAACGAACGTGAATGAGCCTGCACTGAGTACACTTTTTAAATAAACGAATGATAAATGCATGCTCAGAGAACTCAGATCAAAATACCGAACTCATGGTATGTGACCATACTACACGCACAGCAGACTGAAAATTGACAGCATTGAGGATAGGTATCAATTTCCCAGCACGGGTGCCAAAGTGCCACTTTGCTACCAGATTGATTGAGGATGTAGCTTATTGCGTCTAAATAAGGTTTTAGCCTTATTAAGGCTGATTTGCAATATCTCTCTATTATCAACATTGTCTCTAGTTCTGAGTGAAAGCTGGCCCATAAGTGATCTAAATATATTGTCATCAGAGAGGACTTCTGTTAATTTTTGAATATGTGTTAACAAGTTCTGCTTGCAGTGTTAGTTTTAATACTTTGTGGTCTGATTTTCCCATAAGGTGTGTATTAACTTCCAAGAATGATAGGGTTTGACTCTGTAACTGGTGAGTTTGGTGATGATTTGGTGTAGACCCAAGTTTCCCCTAAAAGGGCGGTCCCATCCCTTAGTAGACCTAGATCTGTCACTGGCCGTGAAATTCTGGGAAGAATAAAGTCGTCAGCTATAAAAGAATTTTGGGGGTAGGCAGCAAGGTTTGTTATGGTATTTTTCAAGAGTTTTAGATCATCTTCTAGCAGGGAATCATTTCGTCTGTACATACACACACACTAGAACGAATGAGAAATTCCTAGCTGGTATACTCAATGTCAGTATGTCAGTGTTACCACAATCGAAAGGAAGTTCGATTGTTGCAAAGTTATTTTTTCTACTGACGTTTCATAATAGCGACTTTTCGATTGTCATTTTAGTTTTTAAATGGCATTCTTTTAAGCACTAGTGTGTAAAAGTGACACTTTTAAGCACTAGTGCGTAAAAGTGACACTTTTAAGCACCAGTGCCTAAAAGTGTCACTCATTGTTCAGAAATAAAACACACAGATTTGAATTTTGTCTATTTTTTCATAAATGTTGTCAATGCAATTATTTGAACTACTAAAGTAAACGTTTGGGTTACTCAAAACAGAACTTTCTGTTGTTTTTTTCAATAGGATTTCAATTTTCAATCAAAAAAACCTCATGAAAGATGTCAATCAAAAGCAGGTGCCAAACTTTTTTGGCGCGATCGGCTCTTATTTACGAGGAATAAAATTATGTTTTTTTTTCAGTATGAAACGCCAGTAGAAAAAATCTTGTATACAACACGTAACGAAACGATGTCTTTTAGTCACTCTACGTGTTGTCCAACTCGGCTACGCCTCGTTGGACAATTTTCACGTCGCGTGCCTAAAAGACACTCATTTCGTAACTTGTTGTATAAATAGCTATTATATATTTTGGTTGAGGTAGATGCACACTCTACCACTTCTGTATATCAGTCTGTCCGATCTGTGTATAATATACCCTGGAATACTGATAAGGGAGTTTTTTTAACTATGTTTTGGATATCATTATGATGTACTGTTTTGGGTGAACACTATGGGGTCTTTAAATTTTGCACAGATTGAGGCGATGTTGGTGTAATAAATAGACAGACTGTTAAAATGTCTTAGTTTTTTTGTTGTTATACTTTGAGGGGACTATTGTTGTTTTTCCTGATAGCAATATATCCTGTAACTGTTGACGTTTGTACCAAAAATGCTAAAGTTTAGAGGTTTATAAAACAGTAACAAAACCTTTTTATAAACTTTAACAGCTTTCTTAACCCGGGATTGGTCGCTACCTTTCCTATAACGCGATCGGTCGCATGTTAGATTTTATCTAACACAAAAAAAAATTTCGGAATCAAAACTTAAACTTAAATTTGATAAATGCAATTAAGTCTTGGTATTTCAATCGTAGTTGGTCGCATAGTTAGATTTTTTCTAACAGGTAAGTGTACGCTGAGGTCGCGTGTTAGAATTTAACTAACATCTAAGTCATCTTCCCGATATGGCTAACCCTTCTAAGTCAGCTAAATGCCGATTTGCCATGAGCTTACATAGGACTTCTTCCAGGCACACATAAAACTAAAAATGTTAGATTTTTTCTAACACCGCGATTGATCCCGGGTTAAGCTTGTTCTTGTTGTTTATAGGCAACAGCTCGGGCAACAGTTTTCGAAAACTGGTATGAAATTTTTTCAAACAATTATTGGGTTGTTCTCGGGGTTGTTACTACAGAAAACTGATTTGTAAATCGTGTAAATTGACTCATTTTTAGGGCATTTGCTTTTGTTGATTTTATTATTAAAGGAATATTTTTGATTTATTTTCAGCTCACCACTAATAATATTTTCAAGACATTATCAGTCAAAAATCCTTACCTATAAGCCTCCCTGACTTCTTCACAAGTGTTACAGCACCCTTCCCTGGCCCCATAACAACTACCACAATATTCAGTTTTATTTAGACTAGCTACATCGGTAATAGTTTCGTTTTTACTTCTGATTGTAATATCTTCTTTTATTGGTTCTTCTATCGGGTTTCCTTCTAGGTCTAGGCTTCTTTTAAATATATTATGTGATATCTATAATATTTGATATTAAAAAATGATAATGATAATTGCAAATAATTCTTACTTGCAAATGTTGCTCCCCGCTAGAATCCATAGCGTCCAGAGCCAAAAATTCGCAAGATACTTTGGGTATGGTTAAATCTAACTGAATTTCAATATTGGGGCTTCTGGAGGTGTCTACAAACAATTCTTCAGTTACATTCGGAGTCATATAATTTAAAAATTCTACCCAAAATAATAGACTTATTATTATCATTGAGATTATGGTAATTGCACCTCCTCCAAGGGTCTGGATTCTAACGTCTTCTAAAGTTTTCGGGTAGGCATCGAAACTTCTCAGTTTTTTTATAAAATCCATAATTTTAGCACTCTTGTTTGGGTGAATTGAATTTAGGTATGGAGTTGCTAAATTGGCCTTCTGGGCATAATACTTATTGATTATTTCAATTAGATATGGTATAATTAGTCTGATTTATGTTAAAATACAGTTAATAATTAATGAAAACTTGTCCACATCAACATGTTTGTAAAAAAAGTTGACTGCCCCCTAAAAATTTCCAATTTATTTATCAATTAGTGTAAAGTGAAGTTGGATAGAAAATCATCAATCCACTCGTTACTAGAGATGAGATAATCGATACAGTATATCATAATATATCGTTATATACATCGATACATCGTCGATGACGGCGGATATCGATACGAATTTTCATATCGATAAAAATTTGACATATTATTGCTCCAGGTTGCGCTAGCATTACCCTAGAACATGTGCCAAGAAACATGCTCCAACTTCGTTCCAACTCCCGAATGACTTCCCGAACCCGAATCCAACATGGATGGATAAAGTCCGACAAATACCATTTTAAAGTCACGTGATATTGGTGGCAAAAAAACGTATGTTCGTTGATTATGTCGTTGATATCACCCAAGAATCGTAAACTCTTTTTTTACAAACGCGTTTCTGAAGTAGTATTGACTACAGTGGCTAAATAAACCTTTACATACAGTGGCGACAATAGAGGTTCTGCCGCCATCTTGTTCCCAACCTCTTGTTACTTTTTAATAATATATCGGATTCAAAATTCAAATGGACATCCATCATAAAAAATTGAAATCGACGTATTTGATCACCATTATTAGGTCCCTCAAATTCGTTGTTTTCCATGATTTATGATGGATGTTCACCTAAATACCATTTATTCATATTCAAAGGTAACAAGAGGTTGGGAACAAGATGGCGGCGTTTCAATATAAATATATGGGATTTTAGAACCAATCAAAAATAAGACAGCAATTGTCGCCACTGTGGTTATAGAGTCACTGTAGTATTGACCAATCAGATGAGAATTTTAATACTTGCAATTGTTGCGAGACTCACTTTTGTCGCATCTGCTGTCTGTTGTAATACATTCCGAACTTAAACTGGGTACCCGTTTTCTATTTGCTTCTTTTCGAGTTGGAAAAACGTTAATATAGTCAAAATTATTAGCTGTGTTTGTTCGTTGTATTATTTTCGAAAATAACTTTGACAAATTAAATGATGACAGTGACGGATTCTATTTCAGGTAAGAATATTATGAACAATAATTAGACACCAATTTTTTTGTCAATTTTACTATCACCGCTGTTTGAGATATATTTAACAAGGATAGAGAAAAATCACGTGACTTTAAAATGGTATTTGTTGGACTATACACCTTGATACACAGTACAATCTACAATCTTATGGCGTTTTCGATTGGTAAATTCAATGCGCACTGAGTGTATTTGCATCCTTTTAATCGACCCGTAGAAGAAATAGACAAAAATTGCACTAGTTCCGCACTGGATTTACCACCAATCGGAAACGCCATTAGTAGGTGGTGGGTGGAAAACTCGTTTGTACCAAAATCCACAGCATGCATCAAAATACTATAATAGTTGTATTCCTTTCACACGTGGGAGGAGCTCCGGGGTTCACGCGCTTATTCCTTTCGAAAAGTGTTTGTTGCACCACGCATCTGCTCCCTGCAAATCGGGGGCGACTAAACACCGGAGCGAGTAGCTCGAGTGTTTCAAGCTCTTGAAAGGAATACAACTAATATGATCAAGAACATCAAATGTTATTCGATTTTGTATATCCTTTGTAATTTTACAATTTGACACTTCTTTTATGGGAAAATTTATACACGAGTCAAATATTTAATCAAAATTAAAAAATTATGTATTTAAAACAATGAGTACCAGATATAATCTATAACATTATTCGTTTGTAAAGTCTTGAATTCCTTCAGGATCCTCTTCTTCAAAATCTTTCATTTTAACATCTTGATCTTCACCATACTGCAACGCGTTGTCTATTGTTATCAAAAGATCTGTAATATTTTCATGTTTTTTTATATTCAAAGGTATAAATCGAACAAGCGAATAATCCTCTATAATTTGTCCTATAGCTTCTGTAAGCTTCTTGAATTTTTCATTAAAAGCAGACATGCCGTTTAATTCGATGTCCCCTAAAATGGCATGAGCGTCTGGTTCCAGGAACCTTTCCAATCGTTTCTTGGCTGTTTTACTTAATAAATCCATTTTGGACAAAATATTTACATGAGGAAGCTCCAAGTTTACCATAACACTCAACGCCGCCATAGTGCCTGATAAAAATTTGGCCCCATCGGTCATAAATTGTACATCCACCAAAAATACTGAGCAAATATTGAAGTTCCAATTTTGTAATTGTTTAACCAACTTTTTAACTGCAGTTAAATGTGTGTACAACTCTATTTGACCAGGACAATCAAATAAAATATAATCATCATCTTGTTCACCTATTTTGTCCCTCAGCCATTCGGAATTTTCTAGAAGATATTCTATACAAAATACCAGACCACCTACAAAACAATGACTGATTAATTTTATCAATAATTTGTTTCAGGGTACCATTTGGTCCAAAATGTAATTGCTCATCTTCCATAGTGTCTTGGACCTGAATTAGCTCTCGGATATCCACCACAGGGGTATAATCGAAATGTTCGGCGGCAGGATCCAGATTTATAACTTCGATAGTTCGTTTTGCTTCTTGTGCGTGTTGAACCAAGGCAGCACAGTAAGTGGACTTGAAAATTAAAGAATAAGTTGAAAAACAACAAAGAGTGGGGCTTATTTGAATTACTTTTCCACTCCCGGCTGGTCCAATAACTAATTGGGCATAACGCATTGTTGTATTTATTTTATTATAATTATTGTAATTGAATTTTAACTAAAATTATGGATTTAAAAAAAAAAAAAAAACGGAACATTTGCGGTAAAATAAACAAACATGATGGAGTTGGAGTCTTATTAGGTAGGTTATGTAGTAAAATGTTCTTCTTTTTCTTACAAAATGGATGGCCTTTGCCATAGCATTGGTTAATCCAACGTTGCCAAATTGGAACAAAAGTCTTCAATTATTGATTGTTTGCGTCTTCATACACACTGACATCTCATCTGACATTTGTTTACACGTCATTTTGAGGTTAGAGTTTAGGTCAAAAAGAACTGGGGGTGTTGAGTTGGGAGTGTAATGTTTATTTATATAAATTGAGAGAAATTCTCTACTTGAGGCTGAAAAATGTTTAAAAAACTGAAAGAGAAAATCACTGAAGAGGTGAAAATCAGCCCTCAAAGATTTCAACAGCTGACCCAAAGTGTTAGTGACAAATTACAAGGAAACAGTGCCCCGGATGAGAATATGTTTTCTATTGGAGAAGATGGTAAAAATATGCCAAATTACTAATGATATTTAACATATATCCAAATTTCGTTTCTGTAATATTATACAGGGGAGGCAGGAGGTAGACGCCAAATTTGGGAAAGCCATTGGTTAAAAATGTTAAAATAATCTAGAACGCAAATGTTTTGTATTTTCTTTTCAACTGTAGGGTCAGATATAAAAGAATCACGGACAAAGTAACTTTCTTTGTAGCCTTTATTTGATAAAATGGTCAATTCTTTTGTTGGCAACCAGACACTATATTTTTTTATGTGTGTTCAAAGTAAAAAATCAACACTTAGGATGCCCTTGTTTGCGGATACCTCCTATCGATTTTAATTTAGTTTTTCAACTTATTTTTACTTCCAATACAATATACTTGACATAATTTTAAAAAACTTAGAACTAATACAAATAAGAAAGAGTAAGATTTTGGTCTGCAGACTATGAACTTATTAACGAACATCTACAGCAAGAATTCTCTAGCATCACTGTTAACTATGAGTGGGTCATGAACATTCTCTGTCATCCACAATCAGCTCTTTTATTCCATTCAAACTGAAGATCGTCAATCTCCAGAAGCCTTGTTTAACTCAAGAAATTTTTGAACACATTTAAGAAAAACAAAAATTTGTGGCACAAGAAATTGAAAAGCAACCCTGGAAATGACAACTCGAGCTACAGGAACCAAAATAACTTCCTCAAGGCTAAGATAAAACGAGGATAAAACAGTCCAGAAGGAAATATAAACAAGAATTGCTAGCCTCTTCTGATAAGCAGATTTATTCCTACATAAACAGATCTTGAATTGATTGAGCTGATACTAAATTGAATTTATACATGGTTGGAGAAAGTAATAAAAAGTATTTTTACTTAATTTTCACTAATTTATTTAAGTACAACAGTAACATGTTTTGCTACACTGTAGCTTCATCAAACTATCTAAAACTATATGGTGGGTCACTTTTTATATGTTAACTAACAGTTACACAATTTTGCACAAACATACCTACTCAGAAATTATTAATATATAAATTACGTTTTTTTTTTTTTAAATACGATATTGTCGCGGCTTTGGATCGCCGGACAGAAATCTTGGGTTCGTCGTTCGTTCCGTTTATTCCAAAAATCAAAGTCCAATTAACACAGCAATAATTTATTCCACTTAACAAAACACTCTGACACTAATTACTTTATTAGCAAACTCAACAATCAAACTCTTTACAATCACTATTTAAATCGTATCACAGTCGAACTGAAACTAAACTTACAAATCAATGCCGGCCTTCTTATATATCCCTAAATCTATTCCTGTAAAATCTAGAATACACCCGATAATCTAATTTTCCAGATTAAAGTAGAATAATTCGCTAGATTCTAGTATTTCCGCCATCGATTCTTGACAGCCTGGCGGACGCCGTTTTTTTTCTGGCGTTAACGATTTCGTAGCAATATCAAGTTAGCACTACCAGGGTATTTGAGACAGAAAAAAAAAACGCGACAAATAATTTTTTGCACGACAAATTTACCTATCTTATGATTTGGATTTTTAAAAACTTAAAAAAACCACAAATTTTTTCTATCATAGATAGAAAGCTGAAATTTTCAGCGATTCTGATCCCAGTAAAGGAGTACAATCCCTGAAAATTTAAGCTCATTGACTTATAGTTTCAGAAATAAAATCGTGTTAAGCAATTGCCTAATTGATGAATCATCACTATGAAATGAAGTAATGAAAAAAAGGGACCAGGGTAATGTAAACAAGCTTGTTCCTTTTCTTATCTATTTTAATATTCGTCATTCCGCAGTAGAGTATTTACCATGGAGAAATAAGCTATTAAAAATAATAATTATATACTTAAGCAAGTCAAGTAATTGATAAATTATTACATTTCGAAAGTACCAACAACTGTTTATAGCCTTCTGATCCTGCCCATCACGCCACAGGTCCTAGAAAAGTCCCTTTATGCACTTATAAACTTTCCAAAGGAATTTACCTTCTGTTTTTTTTAGGGGTGATAGGTACAGAAATCAGAACTTTGGTAAGCTACTTCTAGTTGAGCAAGTTTGGCATTGGGCTTTGAGCATTTGGCTGTAAATGTTTTCAATAACTTCCCCTTCAAATAATTACCATTTTTACCAATTGAAGTTGCGTTTCACTGACATCCAGGACAATTTGTGGTTTGATTATTTCTTTTTGGTAATTGGTGTCCCCTGGGGAAGCCGTTCGCCATAATAGGTTAGGATCCCATTTGTTGCACGATTATACTATTTAAGGTAAGTGTAGCAGTGGGGCACTACCGAATGCCGGCGAGAAATGGTTGAATTATGATTTTCTGTTGGATGTCAGCTGCACAATGTGATTCCAAGTGGATTAAGCCTACTGGGTCATATAAGAATAGCTGAATGCTAAAGAACTTTACCAGACAAACCTTAGGATTTAGATTTCTGATTTGCTGATGATACCCACATGATACCTTTTGTTTAGGTAATCCTGCAACACAGAATGTCAAAGACAAAAGTAGCTTTATTGAAGAATATTTACATCTCATTATCAAAGAGTCCTAACATTAGGAGTAGTTCATACACGCTTACCCAAGTATTCTACTAATGTAAGACAAAATGGATATGATGGAACAAATCCGGTCTATTATTGGTAAAATACTGTCGCAAAAACATAAAATAAACTAACAACATAAAAATAAATAACATTAAAGGTACATACAAAGAAATTAAGTTACTCGATTGAGTAGAAGGGGTTGAAAAACAGTAGAGTCTTGGTTTCACTTCTAAATTTTTAAAACTATGATTTGCTTTGATATTTATTGGTAGTGAAATATTGGGTGTAAAATAGAATTGCTTACTTTGAATGTTTGTCTAGTTTCGTACACAGAGGAAGAGTTAGTGATGTTTTTATACTTTTTCCTCGACTTTTTATGAACCAGACAACATGTTTCCAACAAGAATAGGCATAGTAAAGTCAGTATAAATTATTAGAGATAAACAAGGACTGGAATCTCTGATGTTAGCCTTACTGTCCCTTGACACACTTGAGTGTCCTGTTCTGCAAAACAAATAATGCACAGTTACCCCAGAAACATATCCCACATCTTAAACGGGACACGACCAATTAGACACTCTTTGCCGTTTCAAAGTCTAAATTATTAAAGATAATTCTGATTGCATGGCAAGCAGCAGCAAGCTTTCTACTCAAGCTAGTCAATTGAGGTTCAAACTTCAACCTATCCTCTATATAAATCCCCAAAAAATTAATTTAATGATATATTTAGTCACTGAAAGAACATTTAAAGGCAACAATATCAGTTTTAGAGATATTAAGAGAGAGGTTGCATCCGTCCACTCCTTAACTATAAACTACATCACTCCTTACGTTACTGCAGGATTTTTATTGTTTTTGTTGTGTTTTCGGTTTTTCTTTATGTTGTATAAGGCTCTGCCATGAAATGTCCTTTTAATGTTTATATTACTTGTGAGGGAAAATGATATTGAATGTCATTATTGAATGTATAGGCGCAGTTATAGTGTTAAGATCTAGTAAATCTATTAAATGGTATATTTTCACATTGTGACATTGTTCTACACCCTTCTGGGTTATTTGTTATGTTTATTGTAACTGAATAAATAAAGAATATCTATCTATCTATCTATCTATTTACCCAAATTATTATAGAATCATCCGCATATAAGGTAAATGTTCCCTTTATTTTAATTTCAGGTATATCATTAATATAAATTAAAAACAAAAGGGGCCCACGGACATAGTCCTGAGATATTCCAGCTCAAATCTGTATCTCACTCGAGAGCTTATTCTTGAAATTCACCCCTTGAACCCGCGCGGACAATGAAGATCTAAACCAGTTCAAAGCCACTTCCCTAAACGCCATAACTCTCCAGTTTCCAAAGCAGTATTTTGAGATTGACGCAATCAAAAGACTTCAACAAATCACAAAACGCTGGTGCAGCAGTCCTTAATAAATAAATAAATAGTCTTTATTTCCAACAAGTACTTAAATTCACTTACAGGAAATTCTATATAAATATAAATTAATACTCAAAATGACTTTACATACAGAGAGTATATAAGAAATACCGGAGTGCACATAGCCTCTGACCCTTCAGCCTTTTGGTCGTTTATAAATAGTAAAAAGGGACATACTAGTATCCCTGGTAACTTGAGGAACGACAACAGTGAGTACGCGGATCCACAGAGCATTGTCGATGCATTTGCAAATTATTTTAGAGGTAGGTAGGTAGGTACATATTAATTCCTCTCCCAACAATGACATTGAATCCGCTATGCTAAACTGAAATATAATAAATATACATACAATAACTTCTCAGGATATTATAGCTGCCAATAAAAGGCTGAAGGATAGTTGACATCCGGTGTTGATGGAATACCCAGCTTCATAGTGAAAGACTGCATTGATGTCCTTTCCGTTCCACTTCTGCATGTTTTCAACTTAATTGTTGTTAAAGGTATTTTTCTAGATACCTGAAAAATGGCAAAGATTATACTTGTTTTCAAGAAGGGCGACAACACCATAATAAAAAATTATAGACCCATCACAATCCTTTATAATTTCTCAAAACTATTTGAAATTATTGTTTACAGTAAACTGTATCCTAAGGTTAGAAATCTTCTTTGTCTTCACCAGCATCGCTTTTTGGATTTGCGTTCTTGTCTCAGATCGCCTGTGAGACACTGGACTCAAGGGGTCAATTTGATGTCATTTATTCAGACTTCCAGAAGGCTTTTGATTGAAATTGACTTAATATACTGCTTCGTAAACTCGAGAACTTCGGCGTGTCGCATTCACTCTTACCTTTACCCTTTACTAATGTTAAAGTCTTATATTTGCTATTCGGCAAGTAGCGATTAGTGTGTATGGGTTGCTCGGGCAAATATTCGTTATGCGATGTTTTCCCATCGCTTTTCGGTCTTTTGGGCTGGGTCAAAGGAGACAAATATTTGCGTTGCACTAGATACACATATTCGTGCCAATTTTAGTGTCGATTTGTTTTGTCTGCTGCGTCCAGTGTTTCACTATCCACATCCGTTGTACAAATTTTCGTTGTTCCCGCACCGAGCAACCTTCGGTAACTACGCCGCATATGTGTACACCTTGCTCGCCGAATACAAATTAATTTACCGAGCTGCTCGGCAAATAGGGAATAATCGCGATTCGAAAAATACCGCATGTCTGTGCCCGCCTTTACATTTACACAGCAAGTGTTGACATCTGTATATTCAAGTACTGGTAACCAATCCCCAAATATAATCCTGGACAAAAACAACTCTAGAATGCAATACTTCATTGGGTCTACCTAGGTAATCTGTGTTGCTGAACAAAATGATTGGGGAATTGTTGTCATTGAAGAGATGTAGTGGGAAAACCATATCAATGGCATTTTAAAGAAGGCAAACTCCATCATGTACCTGATTTCCAAGGCATTTAAAGATCCCATACACCAAATATTTGTACTGCTGTACAAGACTTACGTAAGATAAGAACCAGGCTGCAGCCAGCATCTAAGGGGTCATAGCAAGAAACTCTGTAAGGAGAGATGTGCCAGGCTTTTGCATACAAAATTTTTGTCCACTGGAGTAGTTTATAATTGGAATCGACTCAGTTGGGACACTGTGAATGCATCTTCAGTCAATCTGTTTACAAACACACTGGACAGTGAAATGGCCGAATGGACAAGATTATTTTTGCACTATACCAATTAATATATGTATAAATAGACATTTTAACAGTGCTAGGATAGTAATCGTCTCATTGGTTTATTTTTACTGCTCACTATTGGTAACTAATAATAAATATATATTGAGGATCTTATAATAGCAAAAGAAGAGGCTGCAAATTATTTTAAATGAATTAAATCATAAAGTAAGCCTACTGTACTACAAGAAGAAATAGATTCATTTCCGAATGATTGTTCAAGCATAAATTAAAAAATATATTTTATAATTGGACCATATTGTTCGCTTAATAAACGATTTTATTATCATACATGGCGTTTCTCCCAATTCCTTCAGTATTAGATAAAAATTTTACAGACAAATCCATTATCTTTGCTTTGTGAAAACTAAAGTACCTAAGCAAGACATAATATGTGTTATCAAGGACTTGATTTCTAGATGAAAACGCCTCGAGCATGAGTACGGACCAAGGATTTTCCAGTGTAACGCTGGTATCACCTTCATCTGATAGCAGAAGTAGACGTTTATCCAATTCTTCTATGGCCAGTGATGTCTCATTTCTTCCCAGATATGAGGCTGGAAGTACGTACCATTTACAGGTAATAACCATATTAATAAAAATGAATTCTTTAAAATACAAAAAATGTATTAAATTGAAGACTTCCTTCTAATGTAGATTCTTTTCTAGTCCGATTTAGATGCATCTGCCAGTGAACTAGAAGACAACGTCTCTCAATCCTCATCTCAATTAGGGCACATATCCAAAGAGCAAGTATATTCGGCCTTTAAAAAGTCCCAGCTTAGATATCACAAGTATAGAGGTCGATATACAGATTTAGCCAGACATTATAAAGAATTAGAAAGGGAAAATGCTAAAATGAAGTCAGTTTTAGTTGAGACGCAAGACAGAGCGTTTCGCAGGGTGGCAGAATTAAAAGAACAATGCGGTCTTGAGCAAAAAGCCAAAGCACATTTGGAAGGTGCTCTAAGAGACGAATTGGATGAGAAGCAAATGAAAATTGAATCGTTACAAACTAAAATCAATTTGTTGCATGCTGATGAAAAAGAGGCAGCAAATAATATCGATGCTGATAAATTGGAGCAGCTAACAAAGTATTTAAACGATGCTAGAAGCGAGATAGAAATGTTAAATAGTAAAATTCAAGAATACAAAGCTAGTGCTATTGTGCAGAAAAGTAAAATTGCAGCACTGGAACAGGATATTGTTAATTTCTCTGAAAGAGAAAAGGAAAATAATATAAAACTAGCAGAAAACAAAATGGATTTACATAATGAATTGTTGAGTAAAGATGCTGAAATTAGTAGGTTAAAAAAAGACATAGAAAGTTTTAGGAGCAATGAAAATAGGTCAACTAAAATGGAAAATTTGCAAATTCAAAATACTAAGTTAATTGAAAAAGTTGAAAATTTAATGCAAAAATGTAATGGACTAGAAAATGAGCTGCTTAAAGTTGAAAAATATAAAATGGATATTACCGAACTTACTGAAAAAAATTTAGAATTAAATAAAATTATTAAGGATAGTCAAAAAAATATAGAAGATGAGCTACTTAAAGTTGAAAGTTATAAAATAGAGATTAATGAACTCAATAAAAAAAATCTAGAATTAAATAAACTAATTGAGGACAGTCAAAAGGATAAAGAAGATTATGAAAGAAAAATTGAAGATTTAAGAGCCAGTGCTATAAAGAATCTAAATTCATTAGAAAATAAAATATCACAATCTCTAAGCAAAGAATATGAAGAAAGAGAAGAGAAATTGAAAGAAGACTTTGAATTAAAACTTAAAGAAATTTCTCAAAATAACCAATCAGCAGCAGAATTAAATTTGCAGCTAATTGATAAAGATAATGAAATTAAAAAAATCGTAAACGAATTACAAGAGGTTCAAAATAAATTAATGGAAAAAGATAGTCGTTATAATGAGTTAGAAACTAATCACTTAGGACTAATTGAAGACAGTGATAAATTAAGAAAATATGTGAATGATTTAAAAAAACAAGTCCCTGAAATTGGAAATAGTGACAAGAAAATGTACGAAGACAAAATTGATAGATTACAGGCTAATATAAAAACTTTGCAAGAAGAATTGAGCCATTTAGAAAAAATATCTGAAGAGAAGGAAGCACAAAATGTACAATTGACAAAAGAAAATTTAGATTTTGAGACACGTAATGTTAAATTACTTGAAATGTGTAAATTATTGGAAGAAAAATTGGAAACTGTTGAAATAAACACTACAGAAGATAATTTACTTACAATAAAGCTACAAGCTTTAGAAGAAGAAAAACAAACTATATTGGAAAGTTTTGAAATGGAACGAAAATTATTCAACAAAATCCAGGAGGAACATAACGATTTAAAAATTAAAGAAATTAAAATGGAAGAATTGGAAAATAGAAATAAATTGTTAGAAGAGAAAATTGTTGAGCTTAAAGGATTTTTAACTGATAAAGAAGCTACTATTGTGGAAATAAATAAGCTTAAACTTGCTTTGGAGCAAGCCTTAAGCAAAACTCAAGAATCATTAAGAATTTTAGAAGAGAAACAAGAAGCCCAAGAAATTAATAAAACCGAATGTAACCTTTTACAAATAAAAGTCCAACAACTTGAAAATGAAAAGGAAAATTTGATTAAAACATTCCAATTAGAAAGGGAAATGTTTGATCGAAGCTTCCACACAAAACACGAAGAACTTGAAACTCACAGAGAAGATATTAAACAGGAAAATATTGAATTGGCCAAAGAGAATTTAGAATTGAAAAAAATCAATGAAGAATTGACAACTAAAGTTAGGATTTTTGAAGAAAGACATGAAGTTTTAGAACTAGAATCCATTGAAAGCAATCTTCTCAAATTGAAATTACAAGAGTTTGAAAAAGAAAAAGAGGAACTTTCACAAACCTTTGAAGCTGAACGCAAAATGTTTAACAAAATTTTAATAGAACACAAAGAACTAAAAATTGCAAATGAGAAAATTTCAGATTTAGAAAGCAGCCATAATCATTTAACAGAGAAAATTTTAAGCCTCAAAAAACACTTGAATGAAAAAGAAGACAAAATCGTGCAACTTCAAAGAGATAATTTAGCTCTTGAACAAGAAATCTCTAAACTTCAAGAATCTTTACGCCTTAGAAAAGAACAAATAGATAGTATGAATGTGGAAAAAAGCGAATGTGGACTTTTAGAAATTAAATTAAAATCTTTGGAAGAAGAAAATCATAGTTTACTAAAATCATTTGAAAATGAAAGAGGCATTTTTGAAGAAGCCCTATCTAAAGCGAACCATTTACAAAGCAAAGTTGATGAATTAAATGAGACAATTTCGATTTTGAGTAGAGAAAAATTTGATTTAGAAGAGGAATTTATAGCAGAAAAAGAAAAATGGGTGGCATCCGTTGAGGTAAGGCTATTTTTTTTTTCTTTGTGGATTTACTAAATTTACTCTTGTAGTCTAGGAAAAAGGATGCCGAAAATATGGAAATTCAAATAGGAAAAGTGAATAAAGAAAAAGAGCTATTAGAAAAGGAAATAGAAAATTTAAAAATGGAAAGTCAAGTGTCTCAAAAACAAATTCATGGTTTAAATGATACAATTAATAGTTTGAAAGAAGAAATTGGTAAGGAAATTGGCTTGTTGACAACTTCTAGGCTTTATAGTGTCGCAGCTTCTCTGTGACGGGGGGTGTAGGGTGGATAGATAGAGAAAAACTCGCTCTGTTTTTATATAAAAATATGTATATTTGCTAAGAAGTCATGAATCCTTGATACATGCTCTTCTGTGGGAAAGGCCACACGTTTGACGCTACTTAGGAAGGAATGTCTGTTTGATGCTAATGTTACGTAGAATGTTCGTCGTCGTTTAACTGATCCTCATCTAGAGGGGTTTTCCCAGGGTGGCAGTACTTGCACTAGATGACGATACAGTTTCCCAGAGGGGCTTCCCAGGGTGGCGGTACTTGCACTGGGGAGACTTGATTCCAGAGGGGCTTTCCCAGGGTGGCGGTACTTGCACTGGTTCAAGTCTGCCTGTTGCTTGGCTTGGCCCACTATTTGTATCAATTTATTGCTGAATTGCAATAAACATCCGATCGAATTGGCAATTAAATTAATAAGGTTGAATACTGGGTCCTCCTTTCCTAAGTAGCTAGTTGACAATAGTTTTAAAATTTTGTATTTTCTTTATTATAGATTCTTATGCAGTTAAAATAGAAAACCAAACAGACCTTATAAATCAGCTACAAGAAGAAATCAAACGCAATGAAGAAAAACATAAAAGTATATCCGACACGCTCAACAAAGAAAAAATTGAAAAAACACAAGCATTAGAAAAACTAAAACAAATGCAACAAGAATTAGACAAAAACAATAATGAAATAATAGAAATTAAAAATTCCTTGGAATCGGTAGATAAGTTATATGAAGAGGCTAAAACTCAACAATCAGGCGTTGTAAGTTTGTTGGAAGATACCAAAAAAGAATTAGAACAGAAAATAGAAGAATTGCAATTCAAAACAAAAGAAATGCACATTATAGAGGAAAAATTTACTAACCTAGCCCAAGAAAATGCAGAATTAGTGTCTAAAATTAAAGAATTAGAGCAACTAAATGAAGCTTTACATTCGGACTGCAATAAGTTGAACCAGGAAATTTCAGAATTAAAACTTAGAATTAACCACTTAACATCTGATAATAGAAACATAAATGAGGAACATGAAAAATTGTTATCAGAAATGGAAGAGTATAAGGCTAAATGTGAGCTTATGGAAAATGAAAAAGGAAGTTTCGATGCGTTGGAACAGGAACGAGATAGTTTACAAAAAATTGTGACTGAGTTAAATGAGAAAATTGAAAAGTCATCTAATTCAGATTTAGGACAAATCCAACAAAATTTCTCTGAAATCAAAGAGCAATGTGATAGACTGCACATGGAAAATCAAAATTTGAAAAGTGAATATTCGAAATTGGAGGAACAGTGCCAAAATTTTAGTAAAGTGAGAATATTCAATAATTATCAATTGAGCAAATAAAACATCTTATTTTTTTTAGGTCAAAAAAGATTTAGAAAGTCAAATGGATGAATTGGAGAGGCACTATAATGAAGTTCTACACGAGAAACAACTTTTGCAAGATGAAGTACAGGAACTTAAAATATCTCCAATTAATGCCAGTGTAAATGGTAGTAATAATTGTAATAAGTTAGGTGAGTTTATTGTTATTGAATTATTGTAACATTATAGTAAGCCATTAACACTGATTAAAACGGAGAGTTTGGAATTAATGCCTTGACTGTAGCCACATCTTTTCGATCCCTTAATCTCTTTCAAGTTAACAACACTCCAGATTTTTTAGAGTTGGCATTCACTAACTTGATTATTAATAAGGCTAGTGATTCACTTTTTGAGGATAGTCATCACCCATCACATTGCTTATGATTGTCTGATATTAGTGATATTACTTAATGATAGGAATAAGACTGGGTTGGAGATTACTGATTTTTACCATGATTTTAAAAATTGCAATTTTATATGGCTCAATGATTATATTGGGTCAATTCAGAGGGGCGATATATTTTCTAATACTGATATAAATAATGTTGCATCAATGTTTTATAAAGTATTCGCTGAGGCAATTGCATATTTTGTCCCTGTAAGTTGCAAGACCAACCCTAGGTATTTTTAGAAATTTATTAGAGATAGAAAAACTTCCTATAGTCTTCCCTCAAAATTGGTCTACCATAACCAAGAGTTAAGTCAAGGACAGAATATTGCCAAATTATTTGGTATTTTTTTCCATTGTATACTAGCCAGGTTGTTCATTTGATCACATGTTAACAGAAATTTTCCCTAATTAACATTAATATTAATAGGCACTCAATTAGTTGTCGGAGCATTTTTGAAGCAATGTTCAGCCCATCGGTTCTCTGATAGGGTTACGGTGGAGCCCTATGGTATTCCCGAGTTACTTTTGAAGAAATGTGTTTGTACACTTACAAATCCATTCACAATTTTATTTAATAATTTTATGATTGGTTCAGAATACTTAGAGCTCTGGAAACAAAGCTTTTTAATACAGATTTTTAAGAGTGGTGATAAACAAAACATAATAAATTATAGAAGTATTTGTACCCAATCAATCATGGTTTTACAAGGGGCAAATCTACAACCCCCAACTTAGTTTTGTCTCAGTCATTACTATAGGCAGGTTCGACATTTTTTTTATTTTAACTGAAATCGAGAGATTTTGTCATTAAAAAAAGATTAAAAAAAAATTTGAGCGCAAAATATTTATATTTGCGTTCGTTGCGAGCAGTTTAAAATCAATGATCGGCGCAGGATAAAAAACGTACCTGCACCGGAGACTAATCCGCGTGACGTCAGTAGCCAGACACGCCATGTGAATTCATATACTTTTCGTATAGGCCTTTATGAAAACGCTGATCCGATCACAAGCTGTTTGTGAACGATCAAGAAAAAGCAACAGCACTGATAGTGGCGCTACGAGAACCTGCCTTAGATCTTCTTCAAATCAAATCAAATCAAAATATACTTTATCGTCTAAAAAATTTATCTTGTTGACAAAGCTGTAACTTCAAAAATTAAAATAATTGTAAAATAATGGATAAAATAGTAGTAGCTTTGTTACAAACAGGCCTTATTAGGATAGGCCATCCTATAGTAGTAGTGTGTATCATCCTT
The DNA here is from genome assembly GCA_917834065.1 of Ceutorhynchus assimilis. Lineage (NCBI taxonomy): Eukaryota > Metazoa > Arthropoda > Insecta > Coleoptera > Curculionidae > Ceutorhynchus > Ceutorhynchus assimilis. The sequence continues at coordinate 22,412,688 of OU892280.1, read as the reverse complement.
GATGTTTTGTAAGATTTTGAAATAAATAAAATCTGTTTTTTTTTAAAGATAAAAGTCAAAATCACAACAAAATGACATTATGTCGGCAATACAATGTAAAATTGTCAATGCTTCAAATTTTTCATGTAGGCTTGTGTTGCCAACATAGTTACTAAATTTTTGACTTGGGGAATTATCTTTAAAAAAAAAAACAGACTTTAAATGGCATAAATCAGTGTTCAGTGTAAACCTGTCCGCCATCTTGACTCTGCCATACTCCATAGGTTTGTTGGTGTCCAGGAAATAGCGTGAAAGCTCTCCACTACACTACGTAATATAGTCTAAGAGCCAGCGCCGAAAAAATTCTCTGAATTTACTAAAGCTAGTTTTTGGACAGTTGATTACAGTATTTACGTACATAAACATACCGCGGTCAGTCAAGCGAAACTTGGGACAAGGACCCAGGGTGTCTTGTTAAAGGTGTCGAGATAACTTGGGTAATGCAACGAATTTACTAAAGCTGAAAATCGTCATACATATTACATATAACATATAAATAACAGTAGTGTTAGTCAGTCAGTTGAATAGCGGGACCGCGCTGGTCAGTCAGCCTCATTAAATGTAAAAATCTGCAAAAAATAATAATATTACTGAACAAACCTATTAATTTATACTTCAACCTACAATTTCGATTTGTCAATGTCACGCTGTCACCCTAAAAAAGAAAATAGACCTATTATTTTTTTACATAAATTGGGGCTGAACTACCTCAATGGGGCTGAATGACCGGCCCAGTTCCGTTATTCAACTGACTGACAAACATCACTGTTATTTATGTGTTATATATAATATGTATAGCGATTTTCAGCCTTAGTAAATTCGTTGCATTTCCTAGCTATCTCGACAACTTTAACCAGACACCCTAGGTCCTTGTCCCAAGTTTCGCTTGACTGACCGAGGTATGTTTATGTACGTAAATACTGTAATCAACTGACCAAAAACTAGCTTTAGTAAATTCAGAGAATTTTTTCGGCGCTGGCTCTCCGGCTAATAGGGGATCCTTCGAGTAACCCTAGAAAAATAATTTAAAAAATCCTTCTGGACTATTCTTGGTAATATGAAGAAGTGAATGTGGAAATGTTAGGTATCTTTCGTTGATTCATAACATGATGGTTTATAAAAAAAATTGTTAGCCTTTAAAATGCATTATAAAAATTGCAAAATCTTTAAATTACAACAGGAAAAACTGATCTGACAACCAAGGTCCTCCATCATGTAGTGAAGAGTTTTTACGCTGTTTTAAGCAAGACCATTCATTAAGGGCGGGTATTATAAAACTGCTTTGACAGTTAACTCAAAGTTAACTTTTTGAATTACATGTAATTCCAGAAGTTAACTTTAAGTTAACTCTCAAAGTAGTTTTATAATACCCACCCTAAGTCGGTCTTGTGCTAATGTAGAGAGCAGATAAGTTTTTAGAAGTCTCAACGTAGACAAACTACGTTCTGCAGTGGCTACAGACACGGGACTCATAGAAATTATCCGGAGAATTGAATTAAATCTGTAGTTAGTTATTGTAAATGTGAATGGAGTGAACATTCTGATGTTCTGTTTATTTACTTATACCATAAAACTATGGCCGAGGATGGCTGAGAAGGGGCGCGCGCCCCCTGCGCCCCCCCCCCCCCCGGGACCGCGCCTGAATTTTATTGTCCTCTTCTGAAGTACAAAAATACCATTGAACAATCGACCTGAACAAAAACCCAAAAAACAAAGACCATAACGTAAATGCGATTCAATTAGGGATAAATAGGCATTTCTAACCATTGATAAATTTAATCCTTTCGAAATTATTCTAATTGCATAGCAGTTTGAGGCTAGTTTAGCGTTTAATTAATGTGAGGCTCAAATTTCAGCACACTATCCACATGAATACCCAAGAATTTACATTTTTTTGAGTTAAACAGATTTTTAACCTCCAGATTCACTTCATCCATGCTGCATTTGAAGCTCATGACTTTGGTCTTAGAAATGTTTAAAAACAAACAATTCGCATCACACCATTCCTTCACTTTGCAGATATCACCATTAATAACAGCATTGAGTTGTTTCTCATTAGTGCCTGTCCACAAAATAGTCGCATTGTTCGCAAACATTGTGAGACTAGTGAGACTACCAGACATCCCAAGACCAGTAAAATCATTCACATAGATGAGAAATAATATGGCACCCAACAAACACAGAGCCTTGTGGCACTCCATAACATAACTCATAGCTCCTTCCGCTCGGATGTTGTATCATTGAAATTGACATTCTGTGTCCTGTGAGACAAATAACTATTGAACCACTCCAATGCTCTACCCCGGAAGCCATAGACTCCAGAGCTGGGACTCTGTAACGTATAGAGATCGTTATCCCTATCTCCATGGCACTTGCTATCTTCTTCTTTCTTCTCGAAATCAATAGAGAGGGGACGTCAGTAGAGATTAAGAAAATATCTCTATTCGTTACAGAGTCCCAGCACAGCTTACAGAGCAGTATCCTGTGATTACAATCAAAAGCCTTTGACAAACCACAGAACACCGCCGCGGCAATCTCCCTGTTATTAAGACCCAAATAGAGGCTTTCAAGAAATGCAAATAGAGCATCTGGGCCGCGACTCTGTAACGAATAAAGATATTTTCTCTTAGAAAAACTAAACTACTATAATTTTCATAACAGTGCGGTATTGTTGGTAAAATCATACCTTTCAAAAAGATCGCAATATGTTTCTATAAACCAGGATTGTTCATCTAAGCTGTCCCTGAAGTATGGAGTACCACAAGGTTCAGTACTGGGACCCATATTATTTCTTGTGTACATAAATGATCTATCTTGCTTCCACCCAGAACACAGCTGATACTGTTTTGTTTGCCGACGATACTACTTATTACCAGAGCTATCATCCATCTGAAATGCATGACCTGGGTCTTGAGAATACTGAGAGTAAACTTATGGAATGGTTCCTATCCAATAAACTATCCCTTAATGACTCCAAATCGCAGTCGATGAATTTCACGCTGAGAAACACACAAACTGACCACCCACTTTTAGCAGACTGTGTTGAGGAGGTTAAATTTCTTGGGGTTTATCTGGATCCGGGCCTGACTTGGGAAAATCATATAGTCCATTTATCTAGGAAGTTGTCTAAATATCTTTTCTTGTTTCGTAATCTGGTGAAGGTCACCTCCAGGCAAACTGTTCTGCTGGCGTATCATGGATATTTTCACTCAAACTTGTCTTATGCCATTTTATCATGGGGTCATTCATGTCATATAGATAAGGCTTTTGGACATCAGCGTAAATGTGTCCGTATCATATGTGGCTTGGGCTACAGAGAGGATTGTCGCCAGTATTTTGTGACTTTGAATATTCTCACTTTGCCATGTATCTATGTGTTGGAGTGTCTGTTGTATGTAAAGCAAAATGTCCATCTTTATAAATTGCACCTAGATCAACATAATTATCCTACCAGAAATAATGACAAACTCGTTCCGGACTTTGGCCGACTTGGGAGAACTAGAAATGGCACCAGGTATCTCGCAATAAAATTTTTCAATTTACTACCACCAAATATAAAAATTCTCAGCATCAGCCAGTTCAAGGTGAGATTAAAGACTTTTTTGATAAAAAATGCTTTCTACTCATATGAGGAGTATTTTGCTTCTGATTTCAATATGTAACCATATGTTTTCTATTTTATTATGTAACCATTTTTGTTATAATTATTGTGTGACCATGACCATGTATTCTATTTTATTATTTAAATGTTTAGATTTTTTAAGTTGTCATTTTAACATGTGTGTAAAGATGGATTATGTAATATCAATTGTTAGCTATTAGTGAAAATATAATAATAATAACTATAATTGTGAACGTATAAACATATTATATACAGTGTGCGCCATAAAGTTGGGTACATATGGGAGAATTCTTAGTTATTCTTTTTTCCAAAAAACTTTTTTTGGGGATCGTTAAGGCATGTTCGATAACTAAAAAATCGATTATGACACATGTCATGTTATTTTTCTGATGACCAAGAAATTTGCAAAAGGGGACATGGGTACAGTGATAGCGACATGACCGGACGGTATTTTCTAATTTTATGACCTTCAAGTGTGTATTTCGCAAAACAATCGATTCGTTTGATATCAAACTTATGTAGTTTAGTTGAATAAAGCTATCTTTGAAATAAAATTAATATTTTTGATTTTCCGTTTAATGGTATGGGTAAAATAAGTATTTTTATTTTTTTTCTCTGATTTGCTTCAAAATCGGCATGTGGAGTTCTTTTTGGATTCTGAACAACTTTTTCTTATAAAATTTTTTGATATCTTGCCAAATTCACCCGTTTTTCGACATCAATACCAACTTTTTTCAAAATTCCCGCTAAACCGATAATCGTAGACATGTGTCATAATCGATTTTTTGGTTATCGAACATGCCCTAACGATCCCCAAAAAAAGGTTTTTCGAAAAAAGGAATACTTAAGAATTTTCCCATATGTACCCAACTTTATGGCGCACACTGTATAATACTTGGGTAATGTTGAGAAATTTTCCGACATTCACCCTCACATTTACCTAACTGTACTTTTGTCTTGACTTGTAAAAATGTGTTTTATACATATGCTATTACCAATAAATTATCTTATCTTATCTTATCTTATCTTATCTTATCTTATCTTATCTTATCTTATCTTATCTTATCTTATCTTATCTTATCTTATCTTATCTTATCTCTATCTCTATTGACTTCTCCACTCTATTGATTTCAACAAGAAAGAAGAAGACAGCAAGTGCCATAGCGATAGGGATAACGATCTCTATCCGGTACGAGTTCCAGCCCTGTTGTTCTTTTAGTCGGCTGAAAACCAAACTGTTCCGGAATTATTGTCTGGGGCTCACTCAGAAAAGAAACAACACATTTTTTCACAAGCTTTTCAGTAATTTTAGAGAGTGTAGGCAATAGAGCTATTGAGCTATGGTTTGAGGGACATTCACAATCACCCCCCTTAAACAAAGGAAAAACTTCAAGCAACAAGGAAATGTTCCATACTGAAAAGAATGGTTAATACAGCCAACCAAAGCACAAAGGGCCGAGTCCGGCAGAGTCAGAAATAATTTTATTGAGATATCGTCCCACCCCGATGAATTGTTATTCCTAAATTCTCGAAAGACATTCTTCAGTTCATGGACATCAGTAGGTACAAAAAGAAAGAGTTGCACAAAGCATGTTTCATGAGCTTCTTAAAGTTATGAGTACCTTGAATTTTGCTGGAAAGGTTCCCAGCTATGGTATGGTACAATAATGATTATTTAACTCTCTGGAGGATAATTTGGTTTCTGGATTGACTTTAGTGACATTGCTACGAGTCCTGCCCGTGAGCTCATTGACAATACCCTAAGTTTCCTTCTGTACATTGTTAGACTGGGCAATCCTATTCGCATAGAAAATCTGCTTTGCTAAACTTATAGCACTTCTGTATATCTTTCTGTATTTATTATAGTAGGAGACAAAAAGAACATTTTGAATAATGAACTTTCTAATATAATGGGGAGAATGCATATTTCCTGAAGAGACCCGAATGCCTTTTGTGATCTATGGTCTTTTTGCATTATTTTTATTTTTAATTTTCCTTATTGGAAATGCACGCTCAAAACAAAAACAAAGCTTAGCGTGAAATTCTTCCAGAGGACTACCGGCGTTCAATAGGATTTTTACGCTATATTTAGGATGACGTCACATTTTGTAAATTTCTGCTGCGAACCTTACAAAACAAAAAGTACTTTTTGACGCATTTAAGTAGGGGAATTTCAGATGTTTTTGGTTGGCAACGGCGCGCAACTTTGTGACTCTTATGAACATTTTCATTTCGTTATTTTTAGCTGTCGTCAGAATTATTGACATCTGGTAAATTATAAGAAAAAAAATAGGCATTGACAACATTGTCTGTCCTTGTTCGATGACGTCATCCTAAATATAACATAAAAAACCTTGATGAGTGTGGAGTTATTCTCGTTGGCTTTTCAATCATCACTTGTAGGTTAAAAGACATTAACAAATTCGACAAAGATTGTCTCACAGTATCTGATGCCTTAAAAAAATCAATATTAAAATCTCCACATAAAACAATGTATGACTTAATATCTAACTGTGATAAAACCAATTCAAGTTTGTAAAGAAAATCATACATATCACCTGTCGGGGAGCGATATAAACATAAACATATATGTAAATATTCAATCTTCTACAAAACAAACGCCTCATCAGGCTTCAACCAGTGTTCATACAATAATATGAACTCAGGATTCCCCAAACTATTCAAAAAAAGAGATAACTCATCTACTTTATTTCTCACTGACTGAATATTTGAGGCTACTAAAGTGAAGCAATTTGAATTCGGGCTTTCCCTAAAAAAGAATCCCCATTCTTTATGCCATCAGCCCCGGTGTCATACAGCAAATCCAGAACCGTAGTATCTAACCCAGTGAAGCAGTTCCTGAAGAAGTATTGGACAATGGTTGAGCTCCAAAATGAAGTTTTGAATTGGTTTTTATAAATATAAGATTCTTACTAACTTTACTCTTACATTTAATAATATTAGTGATAGTGTCAGTAATGTAAGTAAAATTCAATTTAGTCTTCTTTTTAAAATTGCAATTGACACAATGAGCATTTATTTCATTAAATTAATTCAACTTACCTACAAGCGGTTCCAGAGAATTATTAAACTTATGAATTCTTAAATTAGTATGATGGGAATGAACCAAAGAAACTGACAAAAAAATTAGATTTGCACAGCTACACGTTCTGGCCATATCCAAAATGGTTTTCATGCGTGAGTATTTATTATTCTCAAAATCATTTGATCCTGCCATAACAATAATATAGTCATTTTGGGTAAAATCACGACACAGACCTTCAACATCGTACACCACATTGCTGAAACAGGCTTCAAGCAGGATATGTTCCACCCTATATTGATATTTATCTCCATATTTTGAAAGGTTTTTTCTCAGCGCATTGCCAAGAGGTCTTCCACCTTCATCTGATAGCAATAGTATATTTATATTGGATTGTTCACTGTCATCCTCACTGGACCCGTGTGAGCGAACCATAACGGGATCAAACTTAGGGACGATACTAGACTGGGTAAAATCTAAATTTCCAGCCTTACGCTGACATGCTCTGTCACACAAAACCTTGTTAGTTGTTAACTGCAACATTCGCACTTATCCTTTCCTGAAGATTAAAATAATCCAGTTTACTTTTTATTAGGTCATTCACATAAATCTCATTTTCCCTCTCCAGTGACTCAATACTCGTCAGAAGATTAGACTTCAAAGCAAAAGGCAGTTCAGCTGCTTCTCCATTTTCTTAGCTACCTCCTGCAAATCAGAATTCCTTTCAATTAATTGAACAATTTTTTATTCATCTCCAATATATCTTTGTCTTGTTTTTTAATTTTGTCTAGAAACTCTTTTTCAGCAGTAGAAACTCTGTCCTCAAAGTCTTGGGTTCGTCTGTTAAGTCTTGCTATATGGCCCGATTTATTTTTACCCTCCAAAGCAAGCCGTTCCAACTGAGTCTGTGATGCTCTATAGATTTCATCGCACTTGGACTGCAACATTTCCATCACAGTATCCTTTTCTTGACATTGAGCCCTTGCCTTATCAAGAGAATCCGATAATACCTTTATGTTCTGCAGGTCAGTCAAACAGCCCTTACAATCAAAGAAAATTGATCTTTGTGAAAGAGCCACTGCATGTGCTTCGATGGTGGAGATACCAGCAGTCAGAAGTCACACGAGCCACCAAAAATCTCGTTCTCCCGGGGTCTAGCCTTATGCACGCATTGCACGAAGCATAAACAGCATTCGAGAGTCGTCATCTCCGCAGGAGACAAATAAAGCAGAGTAGCTGGTCCTTAAAGGGGTGAATCACTAAGATTGAACAAAAAGTTCTTGTGCGCCCGGACTATAGTGGGTTTTAAATTAAATCATTTTGTTTATATTAACTGCGTGCTGAAGCTTGCTAGCAAAAAATGCTAGGAGAATAAAATCTATTATTTTTATTTCAATAAGAACGGATATCAACAGTTTTCAAATTTACCGGAAAATGATTTGATTTGCACTAATGAAAGTTTCACAAAGGAAAAGTCCTAACTCTCACTCACACAACGATACTTATCTCATCAAAAAATGACAACTTCAAACATATTAATTTTACGATTTTAGCGGAGCCCTTAATATGCATCCGTTAATCTCAATATTATATCAACATAAAACTGGTAGCAGTCCATTCCTTCAATCTACCAATAGAATTACCAGCATCCAAGTCAGACATTAGAATTGCACCCGGGAGACCTTACATACAAGAAGTATTTAGTACTCCAGTTAAATCAAGAATTCAAAAACCCGGCGAGAGTTTACAAAAATTCGAATCGGAAGGTAAAAGGCTAGTGAGTTTGGCGTTTCCTGCAGCTGGGGAAGACATACAGAAATGGATGGCAGTATCTTAATGCCGTCACCAAGAAGGACATCTTCCCTGGTCCGAGAATAGACATTACATTACATTAACAACACTATCGGGCTCTAAATCTAAATGGTTTTTCAGCTTGGATCTTAGGAGTGGATACTGGCAAGTGGCAATACACAAAGATGACAAAGCGAAAACTGTATTTAGTACCGGAAGCGGGTTATACCAGTTTAATGTAATGCCTTTCGGATTGTGTAATGCTCCCGCTACATGGAGAACTTACCTGGTATATTTAGATGATGATGAGTGGGAAAATTGTTCCAAGAACATCTCAATAACCTGCAAGAAGTTTTTGACCGCTTCCGGAATATTAAAACTCGGTCCAAATAAGTGGTAGGTCACGTGGTATCTGAAAATGACATACAAGTTATGGAAGGAAAGATAGATGCGGTCAGGGATTGGCCTAAACCACGCGACAATGAACCCAGGAGTTTTCTAGGATTATGTTCTTATTATCGAAGATTTGTAGAAGGATTAGCTAATATAGCTGCTCCGCTTCATCGATTAACGGAAGAAAAATCAACATTCAATTGGACCCAAGAATACGATTCCTCATTTAGAAAATTAAAACGAGCATTATGTACATTTGGACACAGATGCAAGCAACACAAGTATGTCGTAGAGTACTACAGCAGAATCTTATCAAAGCCGGAACGAAATTATTGTGTCACCAGAAGAGAGTTACTTGCCATAGTAAAAGTAGTCGACCATTTCCATAAGTATCTCCTCGGACGTATGTTTCTAATTCGAACAGATCATGCAGCTCTAAAATGGCTTTTAGAAATGAAAACTCCCGAAGGACAGCTTGCTAGATGCATTGAGAAATTGCAGCCATACGATTTCCAAATTAAACATCGACCTGGAATTTGGAAACCTGCATAAAAATGCTGACGCTCTGTCTAGACGGCCATGCAAAGAAGACTGCATGAGAAAAACACTGGTCCGGCTGTGAGAAGAACAAACAGGTCAGGGCCGGTATTCTCGTTCTCGTAAACGCTCACCGCTTTTCAGTCGCTTGGCACTTTCAATGTAAATTTACATTTAAAGTGCCGAGCGACTAGAAAGCGGTGAGCGTTTTTGAGAACCAGAATACCGGCCCTCTGATCGTTGATGATAACTGGACTACCAAACAATGAGAGCAGGTCAAGAACCAGACCAGGATATCGGGACATTTCTACATCTTAAAGAAAATGATTAATGTAGGCCAGAATGGAGGGAAGTATCGAACAAGAGTTTGATTTACAAGGCGTTGTGGGCTTAGTTGAACTCTCCGGCCGTAGAAAATGGTTTACTGAAAAGAATTTGGGAAAGTGCCGATGGAAAATCTACTAAGAGCCAACTAGTTATTCTAAAAGATCGAGTAGAAGATGTATTAAAAGAAATACATGACAGAACTTCAGGGGCACATTTTGGAGTTAACAAGACTCTGAACAAAATTCGGAAACGTTTTTACTGGGTTCACTATCATGACGACGTTAAAATCTGGTGCCGAAAATGCGGCATCTGTGCTGTGCTCTTGTTTTGTTAATTGGACTTTGATTTGGGAATAAACGAACCCAAGATTTCTGTCACGCACCACAGAATCGTGACAGTATTTACACAAGTTTAGTAAGATCTACATTGAAATATAGTTGCATTGTATGGTCATTTCATCATAACATTTGAAAGAGTTCAGAACAAATTTTTACAATTCTGTGCATATCAAAATGGGGTGCGTCTGATCACAATTATGAGGGCATAAAAGAGTCTTAAACATGACTCCCCGGAGTTTCTTAGATCAAAGATTGAATCGCTCTTTGTTTATGATCTACTCCATTATAACATAGATTGTAATCGCCCTCAATTACTATAGCAAATGAAGCTTCATATTCCTGTACCTGATCAGTAAGACACAAATATCTATTTTATGTAGATTTTCACAGAACAGAATTTGGTTTGAACGCCCCTCAAAGTAGAAGTTTTTCAGTAATAAATTAGAATAATTTGGAAATTACTAGCTGATCACATTGGGTTTTTGTTAAAATAATATATTTTGTAGGATTGTTACCTTTAATGGGGTAATCCCGTCAATGAATAGATAAATAAAAATGTACAGCAAATTTCATTTACTCTTCTCTATTTCCAGATGATCTGATGATAACAAAACAAGAAAACTCTCTATTATCAGCCCTACCAACTCAAAATGGGCCAACTAGCGAGGGCTACCAGATATCACAAACAGAAATCGAAAATCTCAAAGACAAAGTGTTGCAATACAAATCCATAGACATGACAAACAAGAGCTCTATAGAGTTTTACGAAAACGAGCTGCAAAAAATGAAAATCAGAAACGAAAAGCTAAATCGAAAACTAGACGAGACTTTGGTGACATTAAATCATTGCACTGAATTGTCTAGTAGCTCGACTGAAATCGAATATTTGAAAAACGTTTTGTACAATTACATGTTGGGCAAAGAAGGTATGGTTTTGGCTAGAGTGATTGCGGCTGTATGTAAATTTGATCCTGGCCAAACCGAGGCTGTATTACAGAAGGAGCAACAGAAACAGACATTGGTAAGGAATTGTCTTATACATATTAGAAAAATTATTAATTTGTTTTTTTTTTCAGTTGGGTCAACTAGGAATTCTCTAGCATTTGGACAATAATGGGACTTTAGAATATTTGAATTAGTGAATGCGGGGTATACATTTTTTAGCCTATTCAACACAATCGCCTTCAAATATTAACACGATAATAACTTTTAGAAAATTTAGATTTATGTGACAAGCCTGTTTAATTTTGAAGAAGTGAAATTATTACGTAATAGATTTTTATTTCAAAATTTTTGTAGATTTTTTATGCAATATAGTTTATAGGACTAATATTATCGTATGCAGAAGAATATTTTACTAATCGCAAAAACTAATGTTAAAAATTGTATCAGTGTCATCTCGGTAATGTTTTCAGGCCTAATTTAAATTCCTCTGTTAAGGCGGGTTGACACGGGTAGTGAAGCATGCTCGTGGGTCAAGCTTGAAATGATTCGTGAAATACGCTTGCTCGCAATCGTTTCGTTAAGGCATTCTGTGGTGTTTACACTGTAATATGTTCAGTCGTGCAAATGGTCGTGCAGCTTTTGCTGAAGAAAAGTGCCAGTCATCAATATGGCTTCATCGATAGCAGAAGGTTGTGCAGTGGTGTGCAAAATATTAAGACATTATCTCGTATCACAACATTCACAACTTACCAATCGTACTAGAGTGATTAAAAAAAAGGAGACAGCGCAGATGGTGGGTGAGAGAATGAATTCAAAACAGAGACCGGTCCGGAGCAGCGCATTTCGTTCATCAGGAGTTGCAGTACAGATACTCAGAGAAAGAAAGAATTTCAACGTTTCTGCATCGCTCATTCGTAGATTTCCGCCAGACATTTTGTTGCTTGTTCAATGGCTGACTGCTTTTTCACGACTGAATCCACTGAAAATGGTTCGTGAAATATCAAACAGGTTTAATTTGCTTGCTCACGATCGTGGCGCCTTTCATATCAGTTCGTTTCCATTTTTCGTTCACGACTCTGCTGCTGACATGAACCGTGATCCACGAAAGCGTAACCCACGAGCGTGCTTCACTACCCGTGTCAACCTGCCCTTAAGATTAAAGGAACCCGGGCTTTATTGAAATTATTCCATACAGTATTTTGTTTTGTATATATTTGTGTCACAAATATTTACTCTCTTATTGTTTTTAGGTAATTTATTATGTTTTACTCTATTTTGTTTATAAATAAAATTGTGTACATATGTATTTTTTATTTGTTAAAAATCACTTTCTTATTTCTATGTAAAACTGTTCCAAATAAAACTAAATTATTTTTAAAAACTTGTTTTATTTTCAAAGTAATTAATTACATATTATGTACCTATAGTTAGGTTTAAACAAAAACTAAACAAGCATTATTATACAGGGTGTCCCACGACGTTTTTCCCAGGTAATAACTCTTCGGAACGTGTCATCCAATATAATTGAAATTTTGAGGATCTGGGTAACTTTTTGTACCGCTTTTACCATTGTCATCCAATTTCACCACTTTCACTTCAATTTCGGGCAAGTGACGTCAACTTTCGAATCTTAAATGTAACTCATGGTATATTATGCCATTTTTAGTTAGAAAATTAAATCACAAAATCGGCAATGCCATATTTGTTAAGGCTTTGTTAAAGAAAATGATAAAAATATTCCGAAATTATCATTCGGGAACAACCTCGTGGGACACCCTGTATATAAACAAAGGGCCTAATAATAATACGTTTTTTTACTATGCTATATACATTACAAAAATTATTAAAAAGTATAAAGAAGTCAATATAGTGTAGGTATAAAAAAGAACATATTAACAGATGAGTTGTCAAAGATATCTATGTCGAGATCTATGTTAAGAATATTAGACCAGCAAAAAAAATTATTTTCGAATCTGGGGTATACATTCCTTTGCTTTGAGACAGATGTTTTTGCTATAGAATTTACTTCATACTCATAAAGAAAAGCTAAAATAGAGTATAAAACAATTGAATTTTCTGCAAAACCAATAATTGACAAAATAATATAAGAGCCAAAACTTGCTGCTTAACTATTTATCATCTCACTTTATAGGGTGAATTGTTCCGAAGTATTCTAATAATTGCAACTATGTACTTCTTGCCTTGAGCATCAATTTCTAGAAACAAAAACTACGTCCCAGTCTAGTCTTTGGTTTCTGGCAAATTCAAAAACCTGAAATGCCAACAAAAGATTTCTTCTCTAAGCAAATTTTAACCCTCAGAACTAACAGAAATATTGATCTTGGGTTTGTTCTCACAGAAATCACAAAACAATCAGAGCAAAATTAATTGGTTGAAAACAGTCAGAAAACTGGTTATTGGCAATTTGCACCAATCAAAAACGCTCCGACTGTTTTCTGATTGCTGTGATAACGGGGCTGGGACTCTGAAACGAATAAAGTTATTTTCTCTATCTGTTTGGGAGTCCCCTCTCTATTGATTTCGAAAAGAGACAAGATGACAGCAACACTTCTAGGGAGGCCGCACATCAAAGAAACATGAAACGTGAAACATAAAACATGAAACTCGTTCCATGAAAATAGAACAAGAACAAACAAATACAAGTCCGTCCACCAATGAAAGGAATTTGTTTCATGCGCGAGAAACATTTTTATTACTTGAAACGTGTTTCATGAAATAGATCGCGTTCTATTTTTCCGTTTCAGTTTCACGGTTTTTGATCATAAATACATTCATAAAAAAAATAATTACGACCAAGAATTCAATATTGTGTTCGTTTCAGTGGTAGAGCAAGATGGAGAATTGTATAAGTATAACATGGAGAAGTACTCGAATATATATATATATAATAGTATAGATATTAAATATACCATCTTTTATAGTCAACTTTTAAAGGTGCTAAATGAAATAGCACCAAGAGAACAAAAACTGATAAAATACTATTATAAAGAATGGTTTAATGAAAGGGTTAAAGAAGCAATTAGGGACCGAGATAATAGATACAGAAATTATAAAATAAGTAAAACGGAGGAAAACAAAAATATCTATAAACAGTGTAGAAATAGGGTTTTAATGGTAATAAGGGAAGAAAAGAAAATATTTTATCACAATAAAATTGATGATGTAAAGAATAATCCAAGAAAAATGTGGCAGACATTGAGTGAAGTAATTTCTGACAAAAAAGGGAATAAAATGAAAAAAATAGATATAGAAGGGGTAACTTATACTTCTTCAGAAGAAATGGCAGATGGGATAAATAAATATTTTGTTAATAGTGTGCTTCACATAGTTGATAGTATAGATAATACTTATTCAGAAATAAATTATGTATTTGATAAACCTAAAGATACCCTTAGTTCGTTCAAGATGATAGATCATGAAAAACTTCACGAGGTTTTATTTAGCTTACCAAATAAGGGTAGCCCTGACGATATAACATTAGATTTCATAAAAAACACTTTTGAAAATATTAAAAATCCTTTATTACATATTATTAATAGCTCACTGGAGGTTGGCAGGGTTCCATCATTGTTGAAGGTGGCAACTGTTATTCCTATACAAAAAGTTAGAGGGTCTATTAAAGTTGAAGACTTTAGACCAGTAAATATGTTAGGAACTATCGAAAAATTACTGGAAAAAGTGGTCTATGGTCAACTAGTTAGTTTTATTACAGCAAATAATGTATTGATAGAAAATCAGTCTGGGTTTAGAAAATTGCATAGCTGTGAAACTGCAATTCAGCACATTCTTCATGAGTGGAAAAATCTTCTGGATGAAAATTATGCAATTGGTGCTGTTTTTCTTGATTTGAAACGTGCTTTTGAAACAGTGAATAGGTCTATGTTAATAGCCAAATTGGAGAGATATGGTATAGCTGATAAAGCATTGGAGTGGCTTTGTAACTACTTGGACAAAAGATTGCAGGTAACCAAAATCAATGGACATACTTCGACCGAAATTTTAAATGACGTAGGCGTTCCGCAGGGTAGCACTTTGGGACCACTGCTATTTATCCTTTATATTAATGATATAAACAGATCAATAAAAAAATGTTCAGTCCATTTATTTGCAGATGACACACTGTTGTATTTCAAGTCTAAAGATATGAATGACCTAGTTGAGACCTTGAACATTGATTTGGAACACCTGCATGTATGGTTCAATATTAATTCTCTTAAATTGAACTTATCTAAAACAAAATTTATGTTAATAGGTGGTAGAGCAGATAAAGAATCAATTACACAAAATAATCTTCATGTTAAAATCAGTAGTCATATTATTGAGAGAGTAGAGACACATAAATATCTTGGATTTGTTGTTGACTCCTCACTTACATTTAGGGATCACATTTTGTATACAATCGAAAGAATTACCAAAGGTGTAAATTTTCTGTCTAGATTCACATCTTTTTTGTCACAATGGACCAAGCTTACTATCTATAATACTTTGATCTTACCACATTATATCTTTAGTTCCTCGATCCTGTACCTGTGTAACAAAAATGATCAGAACAGATTGCAAAAATTGCAAAATAGGGCAATGAGATTTATTTTACGTGAAAGGCGTGAAACGCCTATAAAGAATATGTTAGGAAAACTAAATTGGCTTTCTGTTGAAAAATTTCTTATTTACCAAAATATGTTGTTAATTTATAAAATGAAAAATGAGCTAACACCTTCATATTTGACTAAAAAATTAAGAAGTCATTCTTCTGTACATTCGTACCCTACTAGGAATCGTAACAATTTTTATGTTACAACAAAAAATAAAAAAGGAACTGAAAATGGTTTATACCATAAGGGTTTAATTTATTTTAATGCTTTGCCTCAACAAATAAAGGACGCCCCAAATATTAATTTATTTAAAAGAAAGTTAAAGATTCATCTTATGGGAGAATAATACAGTAATACTTGTTTCATCTTTGTTGTTTTTGTTGAATTTTGTATATCTTTGATTTCTGTGTTTTTCAAGACTTGCATGTTGTTTGTAAATCATTATATTTGTTGTTTACTATACACATTTTAAACTTAGGATTTCTATTTTTTTTTGTTTTTTATTATGTAATATGTAATGAACATGTAGGATAATGACGCAAGTGACATATTATATTTTATATTCTATTGTAGTTTTTTTAAATTGTTGCTATATATTTTTATTTTATATTTTATACTGTGTTTTGCATTATTGTAATTTGTATTTACTTGCATGATATTTTATTTTTTATTTTATTTTAGTAGGCGTATAATGTAGTATGTAATAATTAATTTGACTTGTATGTTCATTTATTTTTGTAATTAGCCAGGTGCTAAATAAAGGATTAATATATATATATATATATAGACAATCACAAGAAAAAGCCTGCCAAAATTGTATGGATGCACCCAGTAACGTCGTTTCCTTTATTTTTTTGGCTTTTAGACGATAATAGAAAAGTTGCCACAACGCAGCAGTTGTTTTTGCTCGTCAACACTTTCCATTGTGTGCTTGCTACCCTCTATACTCCACTACACTACCAAAAGACTTTGCAAACATTATTCTTGTTTCTTCAATTAGTATGCAAGAAAGAAACGATTTCGCTTTTCGTAATTTATTGTTTCATGTTTTACGTTTCATGTTTGATGTTTCACGTTTCATGTTTCTTTGATGTGCGGCCTGCCTTTTATGATTCTTTTTTATTGGTATCTCTAGAAGCTCCATAATGATTTGTCTGTTAAGATAATCCAAAAACCAATCACAAAATACTTAAGCCTAGATGATTTTTAAAATCATTTACACTTGATTTTGGCTTGTGTACCCTTACACTTTTGATGCTTACTTAAATGGAAGTCTTATGGAATAAATACTATATTATTATTTTGTTGCAATGATTAAAACCTCTTTAAAAATTCCTCGGCGACAATCCTAGCTCTGGCGTTGGCGGCTAACTTCATTTCCGAAACTTCCTTATCAATTTCTTCCATAAAGTGTATCACGAAATCCACCAATTTGTGTTTGTACATTTGCTCGGTGTGAAAGTTGGTTATCAGGAAACTAATGTCGTAGCCTTCGACAGGTTTTCTGCGTAGGACAATAAAGTTTTCTGCACGCATCATCATGAACCTCATGAATTTTTTGCAAAGGATTTTCTCGATTTCATCCGCTTGTTTCACCGCTATGCTTATGCGGACAGAATTGACTGAAGTCTCAATAAGAACCTGGAATCATTTAAATTAATATTATAGAAGTAGGTAGTATTAAACCAGTACCTTTTCCTTATCATTTCTGGAAATAATTACAGGGGTGAGTAATAGCTCCTTAGAGCTCCTAACCTCTACCTCGGGTTTGTTGTGCCTTTCGACCACTTGAGAGCTAAAGTTGTCCAGGCACATTGCCGCAGTTAGAGTGTGCCTCACTGCTGTTAAATAGGGCTTCAATGTTGCTGACATCTTATTATATTTGTTTATTTTCTACAGAATAAAAGCAGACACACCTCCTTCGTTGTTGTGAGTTGTGACAGATGATAATTCAATTGGGTTATGACAAGCGAATTGTCAATTTTAAAATTTTTGACGTTTTTGATGTGTTCGATGTCTTCAGCCCGGGGATTCTAAAATCACTATTCGACACACGACTCGATAACGAGACGATTTTTCTGACGGTTCTATAGGTTGGAATCATACCTTTCGAGACGACAGGGGCCTAATTCTGTAAAAAACGAACCGTTCGATTCGGTAGAATTTTGATATTTTTTTTCGAACTTTTCAAAATAAGTTATTCAGGCCTATGATGTATCCTCTCCTGTTATTTTAACAGTTGTGTTATAGCTCAAAATCTATACCTGTCTCTATTTTTACGTGTAGAATAAACAGTGACAGATAACATAACGTTGCTGACGTTGCTGTTAAAATAACAGAAAATGATATATCATAGGCCTGATTGTCTACGCCGCATGTAGACAACATGTGGACAAATGCTCACGTAAACAATTCGAATTGTCTACGCGTAGACAATCAATTGTTTACGTTGTCATTGTCTACAGGCACTTCACTGGTTCGTTCTTACAGAATAAGGGCCGGTCTCGTTGTCGAGTCGTGTGTCGAATCGTGATTTTAGAATCTCCCCCCAGATTCTTATAAAGCGGCCAAATTCAAGGATGGTAATTTTGCACTCCAGAACTGCACCCAATTGATCAAAAAGCGATCCGAAACGGTTTCAGATATTCGGCTTGAAACGGAGCGTTGCTCTCGGCGAAATTGACCGTATCAATTTAATTCAAAGCCTCTCTCTATGGCGTCAGACGTCAGAAGAGTATGAAAACAATGGTTGACAATACGTCTGTTTCTGGTTTCTGCAAGAATCACAAACCAGCGAGAGCGAATTTCATTAGGCAATAGTTGCATTCCCTTCACACCTACGAGAAGCTCCGAAACAGCTCCGGGGCTTTACGCGCGTATTTCTTTCGAAAGGTGTTTGGTGCACCTGAAGTGCTCAAGCACGAATCAAACCATTTAACTGCACGAAAGCCAGCGCATCTGTTCCTTTTTTCGCGAAGATAACCAAGCATTTGCTGGATTATATGATGTGTCAATGTTGTGTCGTACTCCCCCTCCACCAAATTCTGGGACACTTGAGGATTAAGAACACTTAATTTCTTTTGTGAGAACAGACCGAAAATCACCTTTTCTACATTTAAAATCGACGAAAAAATTAACTTAACCAGCACAGGCTGAATCGCAAGCATTCCATCGAGGTCTGCGGTTGACGTCATCTCTATAAGCTGCTGAAAGTGACGTCACTAGCAAGCCCAGAATTTGATGGCGAGAGAGTTAGGCGAGTATGACACAATTGCAACATCACATAACCCAGCATAATCAGATTATACTTGATTATCTTCGCGAAAAATTGCCTATAGGGTGTTAATTTGTACTGCTTTTCTTGCTTCAAGAAGATCTCAGCAGATTAACGTTCACTCACTTGCCCCATAAATAGCAGCTCCTAGCAGATCTTTCTAATACCGTTTTCTGTTGGTAAAACTCGTGCTGCACTCATGCAAAAATTATGTTCTGTTGGCAGTTTCCGAGCGGGTTTTTATGTTCTATTGGAAAACCAGGGCAATCAATTATTGCCTTCGTGCAACTTTTCCAGCACGAGGTCAGAGAGCTCGTGCCAATGTCAGGGCACAACAAAAATGGCGTAAAGTGCCGAAAAGTCTGTGTATAAACAAAACCAAAAAATTATGGATATCGATATTGATAAAATTCTATATTTTTTATCTTCGTTGTACGACAGCGATGAAGAGGAAGAATTATTAGGTCTGTTTCTGCAGAAATCACAAACCAGTCAGAGTGAATTTCATTGGTTGAAAACAGTCAGAAAACTAGTTTTAACTTAAAACTAGTTTTCTGACTGTTTTCAACCAATGAAATTTAATCGGATCTATTATATTATATACAATCGCAGGCCTATGATGTATCATTTTCTGTTATTTTAGCAGCAACATCAAAATAGAGACAGAAATAGATGTTGAGCCTTAACACAGACGTTGAAATAACAGGACAGAATACATCATAGGCCTGAATGTTTGCCAGGGATAATGAGATACAAAAAATTCAAAATTTTATTATTTTGAAATTGACATAAAAATTAATTTCAACGCAGGTATCATTGGAATTATTTCTGCACATCTCGGGAGACAGCATAATTATGTACTTTACATACAGGAAAAACTTCCGTTTTCAACTTTTTCATACACACAAACGTTTTTAATTTTTATTCCATTGAAAATGTCTTTAGGTTAGGATAGGGATCAGGGATCGTTGATAATAAATTTTAAAAGAATGACAAAACGCGCCAAATTCATGTTCTTTTGAGATTGCACTAAACGTGAACTGATTCAGTGTTGAGTGCAGAACTCGGACAGCACGAGTTTTACCAACAGAAAACTCTATAATTTTCGGGCAAGTAAAGCAAGTACAAATGAACAGCCTACTAGTGTTGCCAATCTGAATTTGTGAAATTACACGATATGCTGGTCAAAGACCAAAGTACACGTTTTTACACGCTTTCAGTCTCACAATTACACGATTTTTACACACGACCTTGGTACGTATTTTGTGACATCAAGAAAGTGAGTATAATTTTTTTTGTGTTTCATAATTTTGGGAAATGGGTCAAATCCAGTCAAATCTGAGTCAAATGCTCCTGTTCATCGCTCCTCCACCAAAAATAAAGATGTGGCCACAGAACTCTGGTTCCTGGAAAAGTGGTTACGTTTGGACCAAGGTTTTGGATAGTTGCACCTCAGGTTCCTGCAAGGATAATACACACTACTACTATAGGATAGCCTATCCTCATAAGACCTGTGTAGTTCAAATCTCAAGCCCCCCACCACGCCAAAGCACCAGTGATGACGTAGTAGCGTGTCGTTTCTCGTCTTGACATAGGGTGTTTGCACCACAAATTATGTTTCGGTGGGCTTTTGCTTTATGCATACTTGTAGGCTGTTCATTTGTACTTGCTCTACCTGCTCGGAAAATCAGGAAGATCTGATAGGAGCTGCTATTTATGAGCTTTTATATGGGACAAGTGAACGCCGATGAGCACCTGAGATCTGCTTGAAGCAAGAAAAGCAGTACAAATGAACAGCCTATTTGTTTCACTACAATAATTTCATTAACAAAACAACTCTTTCTCGACGAGTTTAGTTAATGACGTCGCAATGGTACTACACCATTGACCGCGATTACCAAAAACGAGGCCGATAAGCAATCCTTGTTCGATTGGTTTTATCCGTTTTATCTGTCGTTTATGTCAAATATTTTTTAGATATTTCATACATACAGAGAATGGAATGCAAGGAGCAAAAGGCTTAAAGAGAAAACGGCAAGTCCTATATGTCACAATGGGGCCGTGGCTTTAGATTGGAAAGCCGTGAAACCACTGAGCCTGAAACAGAACAAAAATAAAGAGAATGTCAAATTTATCAAATTACACAGAAAATACACGCTTTTTGTTTATGTTTGAAAAATACACAAATACACGCTAATTAAAATCGTGTAATTACACGCTAATTGGCAACACTATGGTTTATTTTTTTCAAAGATAGACTTGGCACAGCCTCCTATACTTAACAAGCCATGAAGTTGGAAATGACGGCAACGTCGCGTATGGTGCTATTTTGTTATTGGGTTATGTGTTTCTGTGTATTGCTTTCATTGTGTATTGTTGCAGTTTAGTATTTTTGTGGGCATTATTGACGAAAAAGTGGATAGAAACACACCAATATATTGCCCATATTTAGTTGATACCTGTTCCTTTGTGCTTTGATTGCAAATTTTTAGTAAATGGGTACAGGAGCAAAAATGAAGGTAAGGTAAGGTAAAACAATAAAAACAATATTATTATTTGTCTGCAAGAGCATAGGTCTCGATATATTACCTAAAATATTTAAACTTGTTCCAGATGCCATGAAACTACTGTGTTCCTGGGTGCAAATCGAACTATTAGGAGTTCCTTAAAAACTGAAGAAATGCAAACATTTTCATTTCCAAAAAAATTCTGAATTGCAAAAAATGTGGATGAAAGCAATACACCAAGATAATTATACCCGAGATTATACAATAACGAAAAATTCTGTGGTGTCTTGTAAACATTTTGAAGAAACCGAAATAATTAGATTTGAAACAAAGAAGGATAAAGGCGTAGTTCGAGAGTTCAAACTAAAACGTCCAACTGTTAAAAGTAGGTCCTCTTATTTTCGAAAATCAGCTCAAGTATTTGAATGGACCTGCCTTCCGAAAAAATCCCGAAGAAAGAAAAAGTTAGATTTTCAAAAGACATACTGAAACATAGGCCTATAATACTTTAGACTCTAGAAATATATTCATTTAAATCAATTATTTACTGTTCTTATTTAAACAAATAGTTATATTATTCATTGAATTACTGTTTTTGGCCCTTTAGTACAATAAATTATGCATTTTTTGTGATTCATATTAATAAAATAAAAAATATATATTTATAGAAACAAACACCACCAGCACCACTTGGCGGTAAAATTGCGGTGTTGCCTTTTTAACTTCATGGCTTGTTAAATGTAGGAGGCTGTGACTTTGGAAATGTCAACTTTGAAATATAAACAATGCCCCTAATGCCGCTTATTGGTCGCTATTGTAAAATTGATGTCAACCTGCAGAAACACCTCATTTTGCGACCAATCAGGGTCAAGCATTATTATTTATGTTTCAAAGTTTTCAATGTCAAAATCTATCTTGGGAAAAAATAAAGTGTAGGTCTGTTTCTGCGTTTCTGCAGAAATCACAAACCAGTCAGAGTGAATTTTATTGGTTGAAACTAGTTTTCTGACTGTTTCTGTCCAATGAAATTCGCTCCGACTGGTTTGTGATTTCTGAAACAGACCTCATAGGTTGGCAGCCGTTGACAGTGGTTTCCTGACAAGTGGAAACTGGAAATTATGGGCACTTTCCAAATTTCACCGATAAATTGACCGGTCAAAAAATTCCGGTAAAAGTTAGATGTAAAGTCTGTTTTTTTTTTAAAGATAATTCCCCAAGTCAAAAATTTAGTAACTTTGTTGGCAACACAAGCCTTTTCTACATGAAAATTTTGAAGGCATTGACAACTTTACATTGTATTGCCAACATAATGTCATTTTGACTTTTATCTTTAAAAAAAAAACACATTTTAAGTCCGGTTAGAAGATTTTTCTGATGCATTTTGGAACGCTCTGGTGTGTTAAAGTTTGGTTGTGACGATTGTGTTGCAACAATTTAACGAACGACTGCCAAAAAGATACTGCAGACGACTCTAGATAGTGCCTATTCAAAGCAAAAAAAAAGTGTCAAAAAATCTCCCACCGAAAAAACCGACAAAAATTCCCAGTGGATCCGGTGCCCCACCGGTTTCAAACAGCTGCATTCCGGCCAATTTTGGAGCGGACGATCTGGTTCAACCGGTAAAAAGTCGGTACATTTTGGAACGGTTTGGTGGCTAAACTATTGAACCGGTATCGCATCGGTTCAGAAACCGGTGAATTTTGGAAAGTGCCCGATGATACACACCTAGGATTGCTTATCGGCCTTGTTTTTGGAATCGCCGCCATAGTGGTGTGGTGTGTCACCATTTCCGATTCTGACGTCATAAGTAAGTCGTCAGCTGTTTAAACAGCCTAAAGCCTAGTACTCATAACTGCGAAATTCGCAATTTTTGCCCTATTATTTAAGAAGTGCTTATCCAAGTATGTTACGCACACACTACTACAGGATGGCCTATCCTCATTAGGCCTGTGTGTAACAATTCCCCGCCTTCCTCTCCAATCCAAAATACCAGTTGTGACGTGGACAGCATGTTATTTCTCGCCTTGACGCAGGCTGCTTAAACAGCTGATAACTTAGTTATGACGTCGGCAATGGTGGCACTCCAATATGGCGGCGATTATCAAAAACGAGGCCGATAAGCTCTCCTTATAGAGTGTGTATTCTCCTTGGTGCTTACCAGCCTCGTTTTTGGTAATCGCCGCCATATTGGTGTGATACCATTTCCGACGATTTGCTACACACAAGCCTTATGAGGATAGGTCATCCTGTAGTAGTAGTGTGTATTATCCTTGTGTTATCACTATCGTCCATCTCTTTTTCGTCGATTTGCTTCGAAATTTTGACAGGCACGTGATTTGTAAATTGAATCTGTCTGATCCAGTCACGTGCCGGTGGAAATCGACGAAAAAGATGACAAAAACGAACACGGTCATTAAAACTACTTTGGCAGTTAACTAAAAGTTAACTTCTGGAAAAACATGAGAAGTAATGTCTTTCCTGAAGTTAACTTTTAGTTATTCTGTCAAAATAGTTTTATACCCACCCAATGAACTATAAGGTTCGTTCCAACCCCCCGTTTTCGTATCGTCATGAAACGGTTTCGGAACTGTTGGGATCGATTGAAGGCGCATGCGTTGACCTTGCACGGTTTTATCTAGGTACAGAAACAACGGGTAGTTGGAACGGTTTCATGATCGTTTTCGTAATGACGACAGTTCAAATAACTTTAACCCTAAATTTGTTTGTTCGCAAATTAAAATAGAAGAATATAGGATTAGGATTACAAAATATAAAAAAGGAAAATCGAACACCAACGCTGATTCATTATCAAGAATCTGAAACTGAATCCTTGCAAGCTGATAACATCAAGGATTAGCAAATAGCTGATAATAAATTTTGTACTTTTTTTCACTTGAAAAAAATAAAAATGCCACAGTTTTATAAGTTAGATTGGAAATTGGTTGTTTAACAACAACATGAACAACAACAGGTGACAAAAATTGAATTACGCATGTCAGTCATGGATCAGTCCACGCGGTTCTTGCTTTCCACTCGGGATCGAAATGACGGTGCTAAAACCAGTTCTCGAACGATCCCAGGTTTGGTTGGAACGCCAACGAAACTGTACGGTAAACGATCATCTCTCGGTTGGAACGCGTTTAACCTATGGCGCATGACCGTGACCGTACATTGAACGGTTTTTGGCTGGGTTGGAACGAACCTATAGTCAAAAACTGGAATGCGCACACATTGCCATATCTGCCAAAAAAATGTAGCCATGAAAGACAGATGCCACAAAGGGGAATGTTGTTTTTTTCTGTTGCTCGCTGACATATGACGTTTTGGAAAGTTTTGTCATATTTACCTTCACAGGTTTCATCAATTGGAATACGTGTTGGAAGCAATTTCCGCCATTTAACATAATGAGTGCGACAAAAACAGGTATCCCCTCCGCAGCAGCGGCACTAGGCTTCACGTTCGTCAATATGTGTTCGCATTCCAGTTTTTGGTTATAGTTCATTGTACCCACCATTGAGCCTAGTACCTGTGCTAGTACTCATAACCGCGAAATTCGCTTTTTTTGACATCGCTTCGACAATTTGACTTTCCGTGCGTTCGGTATTTTGATCTGAGTTCTCCGAGCTTGAATTTACCATTCGTTTATTAGGCGGTTACACACGGACGTGGATGTCTGAAAACATGTACGCACATACATGAACGTGCAAACAAAAACATCAATGTGTATGCAAAATATCATCGCGTTTTTGAATGTGCAATTTTGTATGCACACTCGGAACACCGTAGCAAGAATAGCAAGACTGAAGTTTTGTGCGAGCGTCTGTACAAAAGCGCCATGCACGTTGTTGTTTGCACATTGATGTATGCACGTATATGTATTAAGACATCCACGTCCGAGTGTAACCGCCTATTAGCAAGACTGCAGTTTTGTGCGAGCGTCTGTACAAAGGCGCCATGCACGTTGTTGTTTGCACGTTGATGTATGCACGTATATGTATTAGAGGTGGGTTGCGATTCCAGGAACTGTGACTTTGTCACTGCTACTCGTCTGTCACAGTCACGGCCTGCTGCAGTCCCAGTCAAGTAGCAGTGACATTTTGTCACTGCCCGCTTCAAGCTCCGACCGATGCAGCGCAGACAAAACTCGAGCTAAGTGATGCAAATGCAATATTATAATATTATAAATCGCATCGCAGTCCCGCCAAATAATAACTGCCACCGCAGAGGGCAGGCTGGAAACTGGAACATCTCCCTCGGTCGTGACTGCGGGCTGCGATTATGCCATTTTGAGATGTAGCATTAACATAATATTAGCAGTTCGGCCGCCAACTAAGGTAAAACTGCTCCAAAAAATCACTGCTATTTGTCACAGTGACACAACTGGAGCAGTCACGTCTTGTCACAGCTGCATTAAAATCGCAGGTTGGCCCACTTCTAATATGTATTAAGCTATCCACGTCCGTGTGTAACCGCCTATTTGAAAAGTGTACTCGGTGCAGACTCATTCGCGTTCGTTTATTAAAATTTCGAGCACTCTTGTCTCTGACACAGCGTTCAATTGCTCTGTTCACTCGCTGTTCACGTGATTACGGCTCCGCTCAGCACGCTCTGCTCTTTAAGCAAAATACCGAACGCAAGGGTTGTATGCGTGAATCAAACGTCAAATTGTCGAAGCGTCAAAAAAGAGCGAATTTCGCGGTTAAAGCCTGGGGCCTTATTCTGTAAAGAACAAACCGATCGATTCGGTAGAATTTCTTCGATTGTGACGTAATTTTCGGTTTGCTAGCGCGGAAGCTATTCCTAAAATGCCGAAAATGACGTCACAATCGAAGAAATTCTACCGAATCGAACGGTTCGTTCTTTACAGAATAAGGCCCCTGGCCGGGGATTCTAAAATCACGATTCGACATACGACTCGACAACGACACGATTTTTCCGACGATTCTAGGTTAGAAATCTCATTGGAATTATACCTTTCGAGACGACAAGGCCGGTATCGTTTTCGAGTCGTGTGTCAAATCGTGATTTTAGAATCTCGGCCCTGTACTCATAACTGCGAAATTCGCATTTTTTTGACATTGCTTCCACAATTTGACGTTTTATGCATGAATCAAACGTTAAATTGTCGAAGCAATGTCAAAAAAGAGCAAATTTGGCAGTTATGAGTACTAGGCTTATGAGTACAAGGGTAAAGGCTGAGTTCGGCTTTACACTCTGTAAACTCTGAGCCCGCTCGAAATATAAGATCCTGTTCATTTTAGCTCTTAGAGTGTTCTCTAATTATCAACTGTACCTTTTGAAAAATTATATCCTAAAATATTGTCAAAAAACAAATTCGCTTTGCGTTTCCGGGTTTTTTTCCCAAATTTCTCTTCTACTTTTATTTCAGGTGCAATAATTTACGGAACGCTCTTTCTTGCTCCGTCAATTTCGATAGATCAAAGTTGGATCAAAATAGTAGGGTTTGTTCGGCAATTGCCCTCGTTTGGATTATAATCGCTCTCAGAGCACCACCGCAAAGATCTGTGACGTCACCACCCAGACGAGTTCGATGGGGAGCGCTCTGGGAGCAATAAAGCCGAAAATGTTATTTGGAAATCTTTTTTCCCCGAGCCTTTGGGTAGTTACTCTACTTTCGCTAAAAAGCCAGTTCCGAAAAGTTGGAGTACTACGGAGTACTAGAGTGCACGGAGCGAGCAAGCCGAATCCAGCACCAATCAATCTGTATCGAATAGAATATATTTATCTGTTTCTCTTCAATAGCACAAGCAAGATAGGGATACAATTGCATATATTTTTTTGACACTAGAAACAGAAACTACAAACTCTAACCTTACTTTTCAACCCAAAAAAAAATCAAAAATATTTTTGCAATCATGTCGATTTTTTATTGAAAAAATGGAAATAAATTTTACTCTAGACTGAATTTGGAAGAATTTATCAAAAATACGTGACTGCTGAAACTATAGTTTAGCACCACTTTTCCAGGATGCATAAAAAATCTCAACTTCAAACCAGCAATTATTTCAAAAATGAGGTAAGCTACCAAAGTTAGAATTATGATTTTATTAAATAAGGAAATCATCACATAAACCTGTGCCAACATTTCCATTTTTCTATTAGAACATCATATTAATTTATGAAGCATCGACGACCTTGGCTTAATTTCAAGTCGATGTTGTAATTCCTAATTAGGTTTATTTAGAGTGTCAGGTGACAAAATTAGTGCAAATTCGCAAATAATTAGAATATTATGTTTTATTTATTTGGGGCAGTATCGGTTGGTCCATGATGGTAAGCCAAATTTCTATTTTCACCGGTTGCAAATATACACAGCTGCGTTTTATCCAATACATATTAATTTGCTAATAAAGTTTACTTTCTTCATTGGCAGATAAATTTTGTGATGTCATTGTAATTACAGAAATGATAAGCAACATTTCATAATCTTTTATGTAATTCGAATTTTGTGATAGCAATAATATGAACATGAACACGCTTGGGAGATAAACTAGAAATGTTTATGTTATATATTTTACTACAAAATCGGAGATAAAATCCCTTTGGAAAATGACAATAATAATAATTACTCAATACTCTTATCCTATATTATACAGTGTAGGATTACATAATTTAAGCTTGCTGTACTTTATTTTATAAAAGTTGTAAATAGTTTTTACTTTTTACATTTATACAGCAGTGACCTTGTTAGTTATTTTGTTAATTATGTTCACACAAATTCAGTTTTTCGGCTATAAATGAGCCTTGAAATTTTATATCAGGTGCCTTCTTTATATTATCTTAATATCCAGGACATATAATTCTGTGTTATCTTTTTTTTTTTGCAGCAAACAATTGTAGAAAAAGTCTACACTGACCTTCCAAAGCAACAAATTATTCATAATATTGAACATTAAAAATACAGAATATTTGAAGTTAAAATATAGGCCTGCCCTTGAACTACTTTTTTATAAAGAGTGAATATCACTGTTGAATCACAACACACAATGGATTTGTTTATAAATAAGTTTTAATTGAATAATATTAAATACTTATCAGCAATAATTTCATGGAATATAAAATGCTCAAACCCAAGGGGTAAACCACCATCCCAGAATTTGTACAAACAATTCCTCAAAGGGGAATTTTCTACGCATAATTCCCCAAAATTCCTGCAAATTCCCCACAAATTCCTCCAGATACCCCATCACAAATTCCTCCAAATACCCCACCACAAATTTCTCCAAATACCCCACAAATTCCTCTAAATGCTCTGCAAATTCCTCCAAATTCCAGCAAATTCCTCTAAACTCTTCTCAAAATTCCCACAAATGTCTTAGTAAAAATACTAGAGCAGTTTATCAAATAGGATCGAGAATATGATCCAATGCAAGGTTACATTAGTTGACTTTAGAGCTAGAACTAATGATTGGTTTTCAGTAATCCGGAATGCAGGGGTTTAAACTAACCTAAACCCGCATTTGATATTACCTAGTTGATAAAAAAACCTTTTTAAGAAATTAAAACAAATATAATACAATACCTATAATACTAAGAATTATACACGTAATGTAGCTACTTTTTAAACAACTTAGGTAGGTGTATAATTGTTTCACAATATTGAGGGTAGGTAGGTATATCGTTTCTTTTTATTTCAAATGGACCTTTTCCTAAAAATTGAACAAGTTTTCAAGACCATAAACAATAAATTTAATCCGAAACTCAGCAAATGACTGTGTCTAATTCTTTTTTCAATAATTTGGAAATAAGTAAACTCTTTTTTCAACGTTCAGCCTTTTTCCCATAATATGATGCTAGGATGCATACTCGGATTTGGATACAGATAAACTTGTATCAACTTCAAGTAGCTTGAAGTTCTTTTACACTCAGGATCATTTCTAAGGAGATTTTGTACCTCTTCTGGAATCATAATCAATGCACTGTGAAAGTTTATTCAATCTTCTAAAACAATGACACAACTAACTAATAAATGTTCACTTTTATTATGTTTTTCAATTATCCAATTATTCAATTCAATTCAAATTTTTCCAGTAGAAAATAACAATATGAGGAATTTTTAAATTCGACGTACAATAACTGAATTAATTCAATATACAGTCTCGCACAATTCAAAGTTTTCCTGGAAAACTAGTGAAGGAAAAATTTTGAAACTTTTTGTATGTAAAGAGGAAGGGGAGAAGCTCATTTTCCCAAAATTTCAAATTTTTCTAGTGGAAAATAACAACGAACAACATGAAAAATCTTGGAAATCAAGTTACAAAAACTGAAATAATTGTTAATACAGTCTCACACAATTCAAAGTTTCCCTGGAAAACTAATTAAGGGAAAATTTCGAAACTATTTACATGTGAAGAGGAAGGTCAGAGGCTCATTCTCCCAGAATTTCAAATTTTTCCAGTGGAAAATAACAACATGAAGAATCTTGGAAATCAATTTCCAATAACTGAATCACTTGAAAATACAGTCTTACACATTTCAAAGTTTTCCTGGAAAACTAGTGAAGGCAAAAATATGAAACTTTTTGCATGTGAAGAGTAAAAAGGTTAAAGGCTTATTTTCCCAAAATTTCAAATTTTTCCAGTAGGAAATAATAACATGAGGAATATTGGAAATCAACCTACAATAACTAAATTAATTGGAAATACAGTCTCACACATTTCAAAGTTTTCATGGAAAACTAATTAAGGGAAAATTTTGAAACTTTTTACATGTGAAGAGGAAGGTGAGAGGCTCATTTTCCCAAAATTTCAAATTTTTCCAGTGGAAAATAACAACATTGAGAATCTTGGAAATCAATCCCCAATAACTGAATCAATTGAAAATACAGTCTTACACATTTTAAAGGTTTCCTGGAAAACTAGTGAAGGCAAAAATTTGAAACTTTTTGCATGTCAAGAGTTGAAAGGTTAAAGGCTTATTTTCCCAAAATTTCAAATTTTTCCAGTAGAAAATAACAACATGAGAAATATTGGAAATCAACCTACAATAACTGAATTAACTGAAAATACAGTCTCACACATTTCAAAGTTTTCCTGGAAAACTAGTAAAGGGAAAATTTTGAAACTTTTTACATGTGAAGAGGAATGTCAGAGGCTCATTTTCCCAAAATTTCAAATTTTTCCAGTAGAAAATAACAACATGAGGAATATTGAAAATCAACCAACCATAACTGAATTAATTGAAAATACAGTCTCACATATTTCATAGTTTTCCTGGAAAACTAATCAAGGGAAAATTTCGAAATTTTTTGCATGTTAGGAGGAAGCTTATTTTCCCAAAATTTCAAATTTTTCCAGTTTAAAATAACAATAACAACATGAACAATCTTGGAAATCAACTTACAAAAACAGACTCACACAATTCAAAGTTTTCCGGAAAACTAATTAGGGGAAAATTTTGAACCTTTTTACATGTGAAGAGGAAGGTCAGAGGCTCATTTTCCCAAAATTTCAAATTCTTCCAGTAGTTCCAGTAGAAAATAACAACATGAGTATTATTGAAAATCAACCTACAATAACTGAATTAATTGAAAATACAGTCTCACATATTTGAAAGTTTTCCTGGAAAACTAGTGAAGGCAAAAATTTGAAACTTTTTGCATGTGAAGAATACAAAGGTTATTTATTTATTTATTTATTAAAGGCTTATTTTCCCAAAATTTCAAATTTTTCCAGTAGAAAATAACAACATGAGGAATATTGGAAATCAACCTACAATAACTGAATTAATTGAAAATAGAGTCTCACACATTTTAAAGTTTACCTGGAAAACTAGTAAAGGGAAAATTTTGAAACTTTTCTCATGTGAAGGGGAAGGTCAGAGACTCATTTTCCCAAAATTTCAAATTTTTGCAGTGGCAAATAACAACATAAAGAATTTTGGAAATTAACTTACAAAAACTAAATTAGTTGAAAATACCGTCTCACACATTTCAAAGTTTTCCTGGAAAACTAGTGAAAGGAAAAATTTGAAACTTTTTGCATGTGAAGAGTAGAAAGGTTAAAGGTTCATTTTCCCAAATTTTCAAATTTATCCAGTCAAAAATTACAACATGAGGAATATTGGAAATCAACCTACAAAAACTGAATTAGTTGAAAATAACGTCTCACACATTTCAAAGTTTTCCTGGAAAACTAGTGAAAGGAAAAATTTGAAACTTTTTACATGTGAAGAGGAAGGTTAGAACCTCATTTTCCCAAAATTTCAAATTTTTCCAGTGGAAAATAACAACATGAAGAATTTTGCAAATCAGCCTACAAAAACATTATTGTTTTGAATTTGTACCTGTAAATCATGGAGTGTAATTTTGGGAGAATTTCTTTAATGAAAATGAATGTCCAACGTTCAACACAAAACTAAGATTTTTTTAAAAATTGCCATTTATTAGTGCTTCTTATAATAAGAATGTGAACCTCAGTGACGTCATGACTCTACAATTTCCTTTAAATTCCTCATAAATTTCTCACAAATTCCTCCAAATTCCTCATAAATTTTTCCGAATTCCCTATAAACTCCCCAAATTCTCATAAATTCGGATGAGTTCCTTCAAATTCCCTATAAATTCCTCACATTTTTGGCAAATAATTCCTAGGTGGTTTGCCCCTTGCTCAAACGTTAATGTCTAAATATTCTCACAATGCTCCTGGTCTCACTTAGAATGTTTTTCAGAGACTGGTTTAAACCAAAGAGAAAAATTCAACACATGTCTGAGGTTGAAAATTGAAAATATCTTTATTTAAATAGGTTAACCTAATATACAAAAAAAAATTATACAATATAAATTTGTCCCTTAACTTGGTTTGTGCATTCCACAACTTGTTCCAGCTGAATGATATTCCCAACTTAAATAATGTAATTCTTGATTTGGTTCCTGGCTATTCCAAGATTTTGGTGATTATCGGTGTTTGTAGATCAGAAGCCTTTTATATTTCTTTGAAAAAACAACTTGATACCTAATAACTAAAAGTATAGTATAAATGACCAATACATTTCCTTAAACCCTGACAATGAAATTTCTACATCAATCAATTTTTTGAACCACTGTATAAACGATTCTATTGTAGTCAGTTTATACACCTCATTGTTTTAAATTAGGTAAACAAAAATTTTGCAACATAATCAGTCTGTGATAACAGCTATTTTTTTCCATTTCAATTTGAATTTTCAATAATCTAATTAAAGAATTTTACTATCAGTTGGCCAACATGCAGGTACTTTAAAAATATTTTTACTCTTTCATTTAACAGTATTTCTTCTTGCTTTATACGGTACCTACACATTGCAATATTTTGGATTACCTTACAAACAATACTTACTAAACATTATTTAAAACAAAGTGTTTTTTTTTTCAGGCCAAAAAAACCAACCTAATTTATCCGCTACTACTTATATCCCTTACTGCCCTATTTATCTCTTACGTCACTCTCAGAGAACTGGAATGGGAAGAACATGTTTCCATAAAAAGAGGCCTCTCCTTGTTCGTCAGCGGTTTATTATTTTTCCCATCACTATTCTTGGCTTTGAACAATATACAAATCCATACACACCAAGGCAAGAAATATATGAGATTTTATAAGTTAGGTCTTAGCGATGTATACGATATCAGTAATAAGTAAGTTATTGATTATTTAATTGATAAACGATTAGTGAAAAATATTTCTATAGATCAGTGTCAGCCATACAAGCCCTGTTTTGCTGTCTCACCGGATTAACTTCCATTCAGTATTCTTGTCCGAGAGATATTCTGAAAACTTCCCATTATATTTCCGAAGCCTATGGGTGGTTTGGGGCAGCATATTTTTTTTACGATGTATGGTCTATGTATAAAGTGTGGAGTACAAAGGTGATTATTTTAGTGGTTTAATATTTTTGTTCTAAAAAGTTTTGTTTTAGGTGACACAAACTCCAATGGATGGAGTCAAAAACCAAATCATATTAAAAACAGTAAAAGTGACGGCCTATTTGAGTCAAAATATTATGATAGTGTTCCATCATGTTTTTATAGGATGTTTTGGATTTCTAGTGATAACTGTAAGTTTATTTATTGGTCCAAAGACACTTTCAAAATTATTTTTTTGTTATTTTATAGTACCTCAGGGGTGGATTAGGAGACTGTTTCTTTGGCTTCATCTATTTAATGGAAGCTAGTACTCCTTTTGTCTCGCTCAGATGCATTTTATCGAAAATGGGACTCAAACAGTCCAAATTGTATATAGCTAATGGCTTGGTTATGTTAGCTACATTCTTTATATTCCGTGTGGCTATGTTCCCTTATGTAATTAATTTATTTGCCCAGGCTATAGGAGTGGACTTTTTTACGGTAAGATTAATAATTATTTAAATCACTTTTTATTATTTTACAATATTCTAGGCTGTGACAAAACTACCTAGGAATTGTCTAATAAGCATCAGCCTGTTGTTGTTCCCGCAATTTTATTGGTTCTTGCTTATGGTTAAAGGCGCCAGTCAAGTATTATTTACCAACAAATCTACAGAAAAAAATGCCAACAATAACAATTTGAAAAAAAAGTCGCGATAAAAAATTGGCAATGGTTATCCAAAACTATTTTCCCAGAGGAGTGATTCAGGGATTGAAGATAACTAGAAAAGGAAGTATGGTTTTTTGTTTTATAGAATTTAGTGGTGGCTGTGATTTTTATTTTTTTTTATTTTCTTTTTCATCGAAGCTATGCTAGATTTCTAATTTATTTATTTATTTATTGAATCTTAATCTAGCAGCTTAAAAAATATACAAATAATCAGTGTGAAGCTGTTTTTTTTTGCCAAAAGCTAATTTATTGTGACATCACGGTAAAAGAAATTTAAATTAATTAGGGATTGTATGTACAGGGCAATTCTTGCATTTATACATATTTTCATTTATTTCTTTAACTGAATGAAATACTCAGTCAGTCGTCACTTACTTTTTTGTTTTAATTATAGTTTTATTTATTGTATCTGAAACGAGAACAATCCCTAAAACATAGCGTGTATATATTTTCAGGAATACTTTATACCCCATATATTTTTATAAATATCTGTTAATTATTATGAAACGTACACATCTTTCTCTAAAGTTTTGAAAGTTAATTTGAGGCTTTGTTGTCTTGAAAACTCCAGAAAAATCCAGTAAATATTGAAAATATCTACAAAAAAAAAGGAATTTGTTGTGTTTCAAGTGAATGTTGTGATTTGGAAATTTCGCCTCTTATCGCTGTTATTGGTGTTCTATATGTGTAATTTGGCTTTTTTGATTGAAAAAGGACTAGGAATCGATTTTTTTCCTAGTGATCCATGTTTGATAATCTTAGGCTCAGTAAGACTAGCCTTTTTAGAAAATCTTAATTCAGACTGCAATTTATTACGGGAGTACTTCTCTCCTTATTTTCATGTTTGAAAGCTATATTTTTAGAAAAATGTGTAATCTTTGATGCATTTATTTTGAAAGTTTTTGAGACTCGATAAAATGGTAAAAATAGTAATATTGAATATTTTTGTAAATGCAGCATCTTTATTTGGCAAATATATTTAAAATTATAATATACTATTATAGAAACATTGTCCCTGTATGTGTACAAAATAAAGGAGGTGTGTATTCTCAGAAAAATAGTTGTTTTATTTTTAACGCAGAAGTTTCAATAATTTTAAAGTTTTAAGTCATCCTTGTGGTGTATTGCGCATGATAAACTGTTAAATGTTAATGTCTGCAACTTGTTGCCTAGTCTTTCTTGAATTCGTTTACACTTGGAGCTGTCACTGTGTGTTCCTCAAGCGAGTTCCACCTATATACTACCCGATTTGTTATAAAGTTTTTTCTGATCAGCAGGTGGCTCTTTTACTTGTTTATTTTTTTTTTTGAATGTCCCCGCAATTTCCTTGGATCATGTCCCCACGTTCTCGTCTTTCTTTTAGAGATGATATTTGATATAGGTATTTCTAATCTCTCCAGATAAGATAAATGTCTGGGTTTCATCAGAAATTTTTGTCATTCTTCTCTGGACTCTTTCAAGGATTTCAATATCTTTAACAAAATATGGACTCCACACTGAACAGGCATTCTCTATTTTGGAACGAACATAGGTTTTATACAGTTTAAATACCATTTCTACTGAGGTAGTACAGAATGCTCGTTGCTCGGCTCGTTGTATAAGGTAAATGAGTGTATTTGCCTTCTTTTAGCAATATTTGCAATGTGAGGTTCCCAATTTAAATCATCACTGACCAAAATATCAAGATCATTTTGCTGTTCCACACTTTGTATCAAAGAATCTCCAAGCTGCGAGTATGAGGATTGTTTTTCCCTAGATGAAGAACTGTATGTACACTTGGAGTTAGGGCGCAGCATCCATTTTCTAGTCCATTCATGTATTACTCCTAAGTCTTCTTCGATCTGATGTTGCATAGGGTTGCCGAACAATTTAGTGTCGTCAGCAAAGTAAGCTGTACGATGATGTTACCTTAAGACCATAAATCACTAATATAGGTTATAAACAGTAATGGCCCCAAAACTGAACCTTGAGGAACACCGCTACGCACATTATGACCAGATGAAAGTATGTTGTTGGCACGGACCACATACGTTCTGTTTCGAAGAGAACAAGCTATCCATTTTGCAAGAGTTCACCACGTATCCCAAAGTGATCCAACTTGTACGGCATTTTTTTGAGCCTTTTTCACTCAGTCTTTCTATAGGCATCATGTCAAACGCTTTCTCGTAATCCAAATAGACAACATCAATTGATAGATATAAAAAGAAAAACGGCACCATATAACACAGGTAAAGGCGCTACAAGGACTGTCTCAACGGTTTCATTACTGCGATGAGGAAGTCAACGGGAAACCACCTCATTATCCTCCCCTGGGTCCTTATTCTTGAAACAGGGGAGCAGCTTTCCCAGGAGAACGAGTGTTCTGTCTTTGTTAGTTATATTATCATTTGCATATCATTGAGAAAGACGGAACACTCGTTCTCCTGGGAACGCTGCTCCCCTGTTTCAAGAATAAGGACCCAGGAAAAATCATTGGAATGTCTATGACTGGAAAACCAGAAGCACAGGCCCTCAGTTCCCGGCAGGTCTTCTTAAGTGATCAGAGGGTGCTAAGAATCTCCGGGACAGTAATGAAGGAGATTCCCACCTGGAACGCACAAAGTATGTTGCAATATGGTAAAACTCATAACGCCATCGGAGAGATGAAAAGAATGAACATCGAAATTTTAGGGATCAGCGAAATGAGATAGCCAAATTCTGGAGAATGTCAAATTGACGATCATCATATCTACTATGTGGTGGCAATGACGAGGTCCATCACTATAATGGCGTGGCGCTCATAGTTAATACACAAGTACAAAAATCGGTAAAATATTTTGTCCCGGCCTCTGATAGAGTAGCAATTCTGCAGCTCAATTCCAAGCCATTTAATGTCAACATCATCCAGATATATGCACCAACGAGCGAGCACTCGGACGAAGCTGTCGGTCGAAGCCTTCTACGAACAACTTCAAACCGCCTTGAATCTCACTAAAAAGTCAGAAACCACCATTATTATGGGTGATTTTTATGGAAAGATTGGTAACGGTGCGAGGGAAGACATAGTTGGTAGATGTATTGGGTATTGCAAACGAACGCGGCGACCGAGTTCCAGTTTTGTCAAGAGATGGGGTTTGTTGTCTCGAACACTTTCTTTAAGCTCCCACCAGTCCCACCAAGGCGCCTGTACACTTGGACTTCTAACGCCCATACGCCAGGGGAGGATAGTCCAGAAACCAAATAGACTTTCTATTGATAAATAAAAGATACAGAAATTGCATTAAATCGGCAAAAACTTACCCTATCGCAGACAAAAATTCCGATCACAATCCGCTTGTAGCAAATATTCAGTTAACTCTAAAAAAAGTGTACAGTAAAGGGAAGCTACACCCTAAACCAGATCTGACAAAACTGAACAACCCAGAAATGCTAACAAACTAAATTGTAAACTAAGCAAAGTAACCGTTGGTGGAGCAGTATTCCGAAGCGGAGACTGTTTGAACCAAAATCAAGGAAGCTTTCGCAAACAGTTTGAAATTACCTTCAAACGATAATAAGATTAAAAAAAAGCCTTGATAACTGATGAAATTCTTTATTTTATGGAAGAGAGACGCTTGACAAAAGATGCATCGTGAAATAAAGAACAAAATTAGATTGGCCAAAGAAAATTGGCTTAACCAGCAAAGTCACGAAATCGAAGTTTTGGAGGCTAAGTATGACACATGCACAAGAAAAATAGAAAGTTGCTGGTGTATACAAACCACGACAAAATGGCATTCTCTTGGACAATGAAGATAAAATAATTCTTGACGTTAACGATAAATTAGAACAGTGGTGCAGCTATATCAAAAACCTTTTTCATAATGAAATATCGGACTATCTGACTCTCCTGAACAATATACAAGCGATGGGCTTGATATAACTAAGGAAGAAGTCCAACGTGCAGTCACGTTATCAAAAAATAGAAAAGCTGCAGATCCAGATGGAATTTACTCGGAAGTCATTAAGATCTTAAAGAACGAGGAGTCACTTAACGTGATTGTGAAGCTTTTTAATATGGTCTACCGATCGGGCGTCATTCCTTCCGACTGGCTTCAATTAACATTTATAACCCTTCCAAGAAGAGCACGGTAAAAAGATGTAGCGATTATCAGCTTGATGAGTCACTTTCTTAAGATTTTCCTAAAGACCATCCATAAGAGAATATAATATGCAAAATGCAAGTCCTTTATGCGTGAATTTGAGTTCGGTTTTCGTAACGGGTTCGGTACGAGAGAGGCGCTGTTTAGTATCCAAGTGTTGGCTCAGACATGCAGGGATATGTCTCTGTTCCTGTTTATGCCTGTTTCATAGACTACGTCAGGGTGCAACACGAAAAGCTTATGAAAATCCTTGAAGACGTTAGGCCTGGACAATAGAGACCTTACAAATCTTTACTGGAACCAAACTGCACAAATTAAGGTAAGCTGGGTTCGGCTATTCAGCGCGGAGTTGGAGTGGAGTGAACAGAGCTAATGGAGTCACCCCTAATACGGTAAAAAGCAGAGATGGGCATCTACGCGTAAACAAAGATTGTCTACGTCTGGTGTAAACAACGCGTAGACAATGTAAACTACACTTTATTTTTTCCCAAGATAGATTTTGACATTGAAAACTTTGAAACATAAACAATAACGCTTGACCCTGATTGGTCGCAAAATG
Source organism: Ceutorhynchus assimilis (assembly GCA_917834065.1). Classification (NCBI taxonomy): domain Eukaryota; kingdom Metazoa; phylum Arthropoda; class Insecta; order Coleoptera; family Curculionidae; genus Ceutorhynchus; species Ceutorhynchus assimilis. The sequence goes on along the minus strand of OU892280.1, from coordinate 22,374,010 downwards.
AGGTGTTTCTGCAGGTTGACATCAGTTTCACAATAGCGCCCAATAGGCAGCATTAGCGGCATTGTTTATGTTTCAAAGTTGACAGTGCCAAAATCTATCTTGGGAAAAAATAAAGTATATGTAATCTATAGGCGTATTTTAGCGACAGGTAAACATCATACTACACATACTACGATTCATGACGTCATAGTTACCCAAATAACAGGTGGAGTGTATTTGACAAAGGGTCTAAGAGAGGACGCCACGATCGTTGTTTATTTGGATTTGTTGAATTTTGTAAAATTTAGCGTTTTCGAGTTTCAATATTATTTCTCCAGTGAAGATTTTCGAATATTTTTGATAGATTGTGGTATTTTTGAATTTTATGGGTACCCTATGCCAAAAAAAAAAAAAATTACACTTTTGTGCACCAGTGAAGATTTTTTATTTTTTTTGCAAAAAACCTCTAAAATAAAATCACAGAAAACCATGGCAAAATGAGGAAAAACAATCCTCTATTTATAATGGAAAGACTGTGTCGGTAATCGTAGCGTAATCAGCTGATGTTTTGCCCATATGCTCATTTTCATGTATTAGAAAAAGATGCACTGACATACTACAACCAGTAACTATCCCTCCTAGGATGTTTACATGTTTACAGTCGAGTTTTATGTTGTGTTTTATGTTGTGACGTCATAGTATGTTAGCCATGCTCGCTAAAATGTAGTTTCCCAAGTAAATACAACATACTACTGGGTTAAAACTCTCGCTAAAATACGCCTTATTGTAGACAACGTGTAAACTATTGTCGATTAAAGGCGATTAACCAGTCGGTTATATTGACAGATAAACGATGCATTTAACGTCATTTATAACCGATTGGTTGACAAATGACGTTTGCTTCATTGATTATCTGTCAACTATGACCGACCGGTTAATCGCCTTTAATCGATGTATATGTAGACAACGCGTGAAGTATACAATTTTTGACAGTTGGCAGGCCTTAAGGTTATGTTTTTGTTTTTGCTTTGTTTTGTTTTTTGCTTTGTAAAGTTAATTAAACTGCAGATATAGCTGCTTACGATCAAGCACTTTTCTTACCTAAGTTAAAGTTAGTTTCTTAGCTGAGCTAAGTTGTTTGATCGTACGCGCAATTCATATAGGCTGATCAGCTGCCTATCAAGTTACGACTCACGTCACGTATTTCTAGTTCGGGTACTAGTTACGACGAGAGTTTCAGGTTCAGTTTGTTGTTTTTATTAATTTATTTTCAATTGAAATTGAAACTGAATTGTTTTTGTACTACAGTACAGTTTATTTCACATTAAAAATGAACAATTATCTACCTAGAAGTGTCATGACGCGTGCAATGAATAATAAGTTCCTGTTCCAACGACCAACTTTCAACAAAATAAAAATAAAGAAACAACCTCAATTTAGAAATTATGAAACGTCAAAATTCAAAAAATGCGTACTTCGCGCCAACTTAGGTCAGCTAAGTTATCACAGTTAAAAATCCGGGTGTCTTAGCAGGGGAAAGGGGGGAAGGCAGATTCTAACTTAGTGTTGATAGATCGTACGCGCAACGCGCAACTAAGTTAGATTCTTTAAGTTAGGTAAGAAAAGTGCTTGATCGTAAGCAGCTAATGTCTAATTTGATACAATATAAATTTAATGCAATGCAAACTTTAAAAAAAATTACTCAAATTTCAAATTTTCTGTTGTCTACATTGTCTACGTAGTTTACATAGTCTACATGGAAAAAAGTGGATGAAAACAAATGTAGACAAGGAGTAGACAAACCGCGTCGGCGTAAAGTAGATTTCATAGTCTACGGCACATCCCTGGTTTACACCTTGCGTTCGGTATTATGATCCGAGTTCTCCGCGCTTGAATTTACCGTTCGTTTATTCAAAAAGTGTACTCGGAGCAGGCTCATTTGCGTTCCTTTATTAAAATTTCGGGCACTCAGATACGCGCGCAACTACTCTATTCGCTCGCTGGTCACGTGATTACGGCTCCGCTCAGCACGATCTGCTCTTTGAGCAAAATACCGAACGCAAGGATTGTCTACGCGTTGTTTACACCAGAACATAGACAATCTTTAGGCCTTTTCGGAAACACTGATCCGATTAACCGGATCATCAGCTGATATCCTTTGTCTATTTTCAATTGTATCCATTAAAGGAAGATAAAAGACAAACAGCTGGTGATCGGCTTAATCGGATCACTATTTTCGAAAAGGCCTTTTATTTACGCGTAGATGACCATCCCTGCTATAGACCTGTTTTCTCTCGTTCACTTTTTTGAACCTGGGTTCAAAACAGGTTTATTTGAAACAGTATTCTTGGAGTAAAAAGCAATACCCGAACCTTAACCCGAACGGCTGGAGTGCGAATGGAGTCACTCGGAGTGCACGGAGTGAGCAAGCCGAACCCACCTCTTATAAATCAACAGTCAACAGATGTCAAGCGAAGTTCGAATCAAAAGGAAAGGGGTGTCCGACAGGGTTGTATCCTTTCACCGTTACTTTTTAACATCTACTCAAACAAAATATTCAAAGATGCCCTGGATAACTACCCTGAAGGAATTTTCATTAATGGCGTTTACATAAATAACCTTAAGGTACCGGCCGCGCTGACGACGCCGTTATAATCGCGGACTCGTTGAAGGGTCTTCAGATTTTACTTGAACAGGTGGCAACTAATAGTGCAGAATTTGGTTTAAATTTAAACATCAAAAAGTTTACATAAAAAGTTTACATGGATGTTCATTAATAAGAATAATCAAGTTGGAGGAGGTATTCTACAGGTACAGAACCAACAAATCGAACGCGGTACCTAAGGCATACAAATATCTTGGATGCCAAGTCAACGAAAACTGGGAAAATATGCAGGAGGTCCGTGCTCGAATTGAACAAGCCAGAGCATCATTTGCAAAAATGAAGCCCGTGATGTCTTGCTAAAAGTCTGTCGCTCTCCGTTCGCACTCGAGTACTACGTTGTTACGTCTTGATCCTCTATTATGGAATTGAGGCGTGGACTCTACCTACGCCATGTGTAAAAAGCTGTAAGCTTTCGCAATGTGGACGTATTGACGGATGCTGAGAATATCATAGATGGACAGAGTGCTCAATGTGGATGTGCTTGCGGGAATGTTAAAAGATCTCGAAGTCATGCTCACACTTGAAAAACGAAAGGTCTGTGATCGTGGCTAAAGAATTTGAGACAATGAAATGGTGAGACTACGACAAATCTCTTCAGAAAAGCGGACGACAAAGTGCAGATAGCGCTAATGATTGCTAACGTTCGAAGAGTACAAGGCACTCATTAAACAAGAAGTCAGCATTCAACAGCGTTACCAACTGTCCGTTCGGTATTTTGATCTGAGCTCTCCGAGCTTGAATTTACCATTCGTTTATTCAAAAGTGTACTCGGTGCAGGCTCATTCGCGTTCGCTTATTCAAATTTCGGGCACTCTGACACAGAGTTCAACTGCTCTGTTCGCTTGCTGGTTACGTGTTTACGGCTCCGCTCAGCACGCTCTGCTCTTTGAGCAAAATACCGACCGCAAGGCAAATGTAATCATCAAATCCCTGAGCTGCTTTCGGGTGCCACCCTTTGAGCGCTCCCGAGTTACTCCGAAGTACTCCGACTCCGACTACAGTTTGACCCGTTCGGTTTCAAGAGTTCGAGAGCAAAACATATGAAGTATGATCTCGTATAACATATATCTTTAGAGTATGACAGGTGTGAAGTATTCTAGGAAGTTCGCACTCTGCACCCGAAAGCGGCTCTGGGGCTCAGTGGTTTTGACATTTATTATTAATTTGACAACAATTACTAAACATAACCTTACTTTTGTTTTTGCCGGCTAAAATTTGTTTTTGTTGATTAATTTGTTCGTAGTTTGTAATATTTGAAAGATTTTTTAATGAATTCTCATTGCTTTTTATAAATGAACTAGAACTATGTGTGGTAGAGGCAGCAATACACGTTTCAAAGACAAAAAAGGCAAAGATATCGACGATGGGTTTGATCATTGGGTAAGTTTAATCTGAGGAATAAACCACCTCGAAAAATGTGTACACCAGAATCCCACTTTCAACAAAATCCCACGAAATCCTACTAGAATCTGACAATATCCTACTCAAATCCCTACTGAAATCCCAAGCCATCTTACTGGAATCCCACGGAATCCTAGTGAAATCCCACGATATCCTATTGGAATTTCAATTGAGGCGTAAGTTCCAAAAAATGTAAGGTAATATTAGTTTACACTGATGAAACTATTGGATTTTGGATTACTTACTTGTAAGTTCATCGTCGTGTTTTTGATAAGTTTGTAGCAATAAGAACCTAGGAAACTTCTTATGTCTTCAAATACTTTCTATTTAAATACAACAATTCTCAAGTTTTACACGAACAATAATCAATATAATGACACTCGACTTGACAATAATCAATTAATGACAACTAACTCGACAATCAGAAATATACCTGTTGAGAGTCGAGGTATCACTGGTACTGGTATCACTACAGTTTCGGCCAACCTGACAATTGAGTCGTCCTCGACTAAAAGTCTTGACATAGGTAACATAATGCAAGTATCTAATCAATAAATCTAACACAACATAAAATTAGTCAATACAGACTCATTGATAAAGACAAAATAATGGAATGAATTTCTATGTGATTTGTGAAGTAGACATAAACATAATTCATAAATATCTCATAAAAATCCATGTACATAATTTGAGTGTGAAAGATTCATAATTCATAAGTTATTGCATATCATAAGTTATTATAATAATATTTCGAAGACAATATAAACTATCCTGTGACACAAAACAATAAAATCATGAGAAAGTATGGATAAGTACCTATTAGTACCAATAACATATTATACTCAAGAAATACAACAAAATGATATACTTTTCTAAAATAAAAATCTACTAAAATAATGAAAATACAAGTTATATAATATCAGAACAAGTGGGTAACCATAACTTCAAATTATCTGGAACATGAATACCTTCATAAGGGATTTGTGTTATCTGAAATCCTTCGATATCCCTAACTACGTATCTATCATGATCCAGTACTTTTACAACCTCATAAGGCCCTCTAAATTTGGGAATTAATTTTTTGTTCATCCCTGGGCTTACGTCTACATTTTTTATCATCACAAAATCACCCAAATTGTATCCCTTAGGAGTTTTATGTCTAGAGTCAAAATATTTCTTATTATATTCCTGTACTTTAGCATTTTGTCTACAAGCTTCATTTCTTACTACATCAAGATCTGTTACTTCATTTTCAGACTTTTCAAGCTCTAAATAATGTCTAAGGCCCAGTTGTACAATCTCGGTTCAAAACAAAGTTCAACTGAACTCGACTGGTACTTGAGCTTTCCCATTTAAAATACATTGCTGTCAGCTATTAATCAAATTCTATCAATTTTGACAGCAATGCATTTCAAATGGGGAAGTTCAAGTACTAGTCGAGTTTAGCTGAACTCTGCTTTGAACCAAGATTGTACAACTGGGCCTAAGACTATCATTTCTATCTCTCTGATTCACCCCAAATAATAATAATTCAGCAGGACTTTTACCTGTCGATCTACAAATAGAGTTATTTATTGAGAATTCTACATCCCCCAAGTGTTTATCCCATTTATTAGTCAGTAAAGTTAGCTTCGAAAGCATTGGGGTTAAATCTCTATTTACCCTCTCAATTTGACCATTGGATTTAGGATAAGCCGATGCTATTTTTATGTGAACTAATTCGTGAATATTGATAAAATTTTCAAATTCGTAAGAGGTGAAAGCTGTACCTCGATCTGACACAATACGAACTGGCTTACTATAACTATTGAAGTATTCCTCTAGTTTAGAAATAACTTCAGAAGTAGTTACAGATTTAACAGGATAAAATTTCACAAACTTAGTGAAGCTGTCAATTACTTCAAAAATATATTTTTAATTTCTTGGAGTTTTCTCAAGAGGACCGAAATGATCGATGTGAATCGTTATGAAAGGTCTATCTCCTTTAGGAATAGAATGCAAGGTACCCTCTTGTGGACCAGTTTTTTTCGAATATGTTAAACATTTCATGCAGTTTTGAATGTAAGTTTTAATTTTATCGTGCATCTTTGGAAACCAATACACTCTGGAAAGATATTCTATGGTCTTATCAATTCCTGCGTGCCCCAAATTATCATGACAATTATATATGACTTTGCCTTCCATAGCTTCAGGGACATAAAACGAAGAATCATTTTTATTTTTTCTATAAACCAATCCGTTCCGCATTTCAAATTTTTTGTCTTCTCTATCGATCAAAATAGATTTAATTTTAATAATTTCTGGGTCTAAATTTTGAGCTAAAGCCAAATTCTGTTCAAACGTGTTCTCCTCTAAAATAAATATACTATTGGCTCGACTTAAAGCGTCTACACGTTTCATTCGGTTATTATCCCTATGTTCTAAACTATAATCATAATTCTGTAAAACCAAGGCCCACTTATTAATTTTACGATTTATTTCCTTCTTACTAAGAGCTTGCTTGCTCGAATTACAGTCAGTTACAATTTTAATTTTTATTCCATGCACATAAACCCTAAATCTTTCTAAAGCATACACAATAGCGAGCATCTCTAGTTCATAACTGTGAAATTTAGCTTCCGCAGAATTAGTTCTTTTACTGAAATATGAAACTGGTCGAAACAAATCATTATTTTGCTTTTGTAAAAGTATTGCTCCAAATCCTTGGGCGCAAGCATCGCAATGTAGTTCTGTGTCTAATTCAGGAGAATAGATAGAGATAGCCAAGATTGGGGCTTCAATTAATTTGGTTTTCAAAGTATTAAATGACTGTAATTGTGATTCTTTAAATTCAAACTTTGATTCTTTCCTAATTAAGTCATAAAGTGGCTTTGCTATGACAGAAAATCCTTGAATAAAACGCCTAAAGTATGAAGCTAAGCCTAAAAATCTTTGAACTTTCTTTTGGTCATCAGGAATTGGATAATTCTCAACAGCTAAAGCATTATTGGGATTTGGTTTGATGCCATTGCCATCAATCAAATACCCTAAATATAAAATTTGATTCTGTAAAAATGAACATTTGTCAATTCTAAACTTTAATAGGTTTTTGACAGCAATTTTTAAAACGTTCTTTAAAATGTCCATATGTTCAGAAATTGACTCTGTTGCAATAAGAATATCATCTAGATAGATCAAGACTTTATTTTCCCTTATCAAATCCTTGAAGACGTGGTTGATAAATCTCATGAATACAGAGGGAGGGCGCATTGCATAAACCCATAGGCATAAATAAATATTCAAATTGTCCCAAAGGAGTAATAAATGAAGTGTACTTTATGGAATCTTCTGCCATTTTTACATGATAGAACCCATGTTTCAAGTCTAAGCTAGTAAAATAGTTCTTATTTTTCAGAAGGTCTAAATGATCGTCTATTAGAGGAATAGGATAATGATCCTTAACTGTCACTTTATTCAACTCTCTAAAATCTACGCATAACCTTAAAGTTTTATTTTTTTTCTCTCTTAAAACAATCGGACTGCAATAAGGACTATTACTCTCTCTAATTATTCCATCATTTAAAAATTCATCTAATATTTTCCTCAATTAATTTTTTTCTGAATAAGACAACTTACGAGGCCTAAAAGCAAATGGTTGTTCATGAACTAAGCTAATTTTCATCTTTAAATCAACTTCAGGGGTATCAGAACGTTCAGGCTCTAAATATTCTTCAAGAAATAAATCATTTACCTTTTTAACTACTATTGGGTCAATTTGAGCATTAATATTTAATGAAAAGTTAGTTTTATCAAAGTCATAATCAATAAATAATAATTCATTATTGACAACGTTATTGAACATACTTTGAACCTTCTTGATAGTGACGTTTTCGCCCAGAGTGATCTCAAAATTCTCTAACATGGTAAAATCTCTTCCCAAAATTGAGGGTACAGTCATGGTTTTATTTTTTACTACAAAAAATCTTATTGGGACATCCACATTGTTAATAACTACTCTTTCATTTAAAACACCTAAAACTTCTAACTTAGAATTATTTAAGCCAAAATAGGAACTACTGTCGTTATTTTCTTTAAGCAAATAGAATGGCACATATTTGGATTTTATTAAACTTATTGGGCTACCAGTATCTAACATGGCTTTTAAAGTTATACTACCTTTAACCTCATCACTCTGATACATTATTTCCAGTGGTAGTTCATAAGTCCCATCTTTTGTAGAAGATCCTATAACCATAGTAGTACTAGCAGGCGTCACTGAAGTCCTTTGAGGGCAGACATTTCTCAAATGTTGTTTTGAACCACAACTGAAGCAGGATCCTTTTTCTCGTTTAGGTTTAGGACAATTTGCAATTAGGTGTCCTTCCTCATAGCAATTGAAACATCTAGCTTTTTTTGGCTCCACTTGAACAGTTCTACTAGCACCAGATATGGATGAGGCATTCACCACAGGCATAGTATTTTTAGGTAGATGTTTTGACCTAATAGCACTTTGCGCTGTGTGTCTAGTACGTCTTTCATTAACTATACGATCATAATTGATCATGTCATGATAAAGATCATTAACATCAATGTGATCTTTGGTCAGTAGCATGCTTGAGAGTTCACGTGAAGAAAGGCCGATTATATTTTGTTCTTTTTGTTCATCAAAGCTCAAACCAAGATCCTGACATAATCTAATCTTTTCATGATAATAAAAACTTAGATCCTCACCTGACTTTTGGCATCGTGTTGTCATTGCTTTCCATAGAGAAGTTAAATTCTTACAAGGGATAAAAGTATCTTGAAATTCTTGTTTGAATTTTAGCCATGACGGTATTCTACTTCTTCGTGCTTCATACCAATGTAGAGCCGCACCAGTAAGCTTCGATCTAGCCGTCTCCAAAATAAACTCATCTGGCGAATGGTGGAGTGTAGCTGCACTTTCGAGGGATTCAAGCCAAGATTTGCTTTTGTCCAAATCTTCACCAGCATAATCTGAAATAGTCTTTGAAAAATCGGGTATAACTGCATAATTACGCTGAGGAATTTGATTCTGCTGATTATTCATAAGAGCCCGTAACACCATTGCGTTTTGATTCATAACCTGGTTAATTGAAGTCATAAATTCGGTCATATTGAAAGCATTATTGCCCCTGTTAGTGCCTGTAGCTTCATTTGCAAATCCAGAAGCAAAGCTTTCAAAATGTTCGGCACTTATTGTCTGGTTTTCTTGATTTCTATCCATCTTTGTATCTCACCGCTCTCCTATGGCTTCGGAACAAAATCCGTCGTCATCCGCTTCACTATAGCTTCAGACCCCACACCTGATTAACTGTAGCAATAAGAACCTAGGAAACTTCTTATGTCTTCAAATACTTTCTATTTAAATACAATAATTCTCAAGTTTTACACGAACAATAATCAATATAATGACACTCGACTTGACAATAATCAATTAATGACAACTAACTCGACAATCAGAAATATACCTGTCGAGGTATCACTGGTATCACTACAAGTTATTGTCCATAATGAATATCCACTTGGAATAATGGACTAATAACTACAAGATTGTAAAAGTGAAATAGAAATTTGTGCTAACTGTAAACATGGTAAGGAAATACTAAAAATTCCAAACATAGAATATAATCATATGGCATTGAACAGAGAGTGTGAAGCATACAAAAGAATATACCAGCAGTTGCAAATGAGAGTTGATTACCCAAATACATTTGGTTCACAAAGTAAATAACAATCACAGAATCATAGCTTAATGCTAAATATTGAAAGCTTCACAGCACATAGAATAGAGCTGGCATGGATTGTAAATAAGTGGAAACCCATAATTGTTTGTTTAACCGAAACACATATAACAGAGGAATTGCAGGAAAATTAAATAAATATAAATGGGTATAAAGAAGTGCACGCATTGTCAACAAGCAGACATATATGCAAAGGTGGAATTTTATTACAAACCAACAATAAATATTGTTCTCGATATTGTTATAGAAAAAACAAATTCAATGTCAAATAAATCATACATCGAAAATAGCGGATCACTCCATTCTTACAATACAACTACCATCTCAGGAACCAGAAATACAAAAGAAAATCTTCAGAGATATGAAAAACTTCAATAGAGCTCAATTCCAACTAACTAGATCTTATGCAATGTGAGTGGCCAGGAAATCTCGGAAACGTCGATGAAATGGCAAACTACCTAGTACAATAGTTATTTTCCTAACAAGGGCGGAAAGTGATACTTTCCCGCACGCGACTGCCGTTGACCCGAACGACGCGAAGCGGAGTTCGGGCAAGCAGTCGAGTGCGGGAAAGATACTTTCCGCATGAGTTAGGAACATTATTTTTTCTACGAGCGCGTTCAAATATAAAAACAAGAACTAAGTAAATTCAAAGCGATATATTATTAAAGAAATTTAATTACAAAATTACTTATTTTTATATTTTTACGTTTAATTTCAAGAATGATTGAAAAAAATTATGTATTAAATCGATTTGATGTTACAATAAACAAAATTTCTAAGGTAAAAGAACTGCCCCGCCTTAAAGGAACCAAAAAATCAAACAATGTCAAAAAAAATTATAACATTTTTGAAATATTCACAAATTAGATTAATATGGATTAAAATAGAAAATAGGAATATTTAAATTAGTTTATGAGCGCATAATAGTATATCTAGCATAAATGTAGGCAGACAAAATAGATAAAATGTTTCATTATTTAACAAAACTGACACTTCTTCTGAACGCCACTTTTCCGCACTAGTGCGGGAATAGAATTTTCCCGCACTAGTGCGGGAAAAACAAAATAGCGCACTAGTGCGGGAAAGTGACATTTTCGGAACTAAGATGCGTGCGGGAAAGTAATAAAAAATGCACGCTCGTAGAAAAAAAAAAATTGAAACATTAGGTATAGAAAGAGAACTATCAAGTATATGGGGAAGTAAAAACTGGTGGACAATGGAAATACGGAAACACACGGAAACGTGTTGGAAAATTAACCATTTGGTACGCATTAGTTTCAAGGTAGTTATCCAGAAAAAATTGATTTTGTTTGTCTGGGTTGGACAAATTAAGATTCTTCCAATCTATATGCTGATCTCGATGATGATAGTTGAAATCCCCCATAATATAAACGGACATATCCAATGAACAGGCATGTTTAATTGAGTTAGTCATGATATTATCATTTTTCTCACTGAAATAATCCGTTCTGTATATACAGGAGACCAAACATTTGATGTTAAAGACCTTTATATCAATCCACAATGACTGTATTGGGCCGAATGTATTAAATTATTGTTTACTGTAGAGTATACTTTGTGTCCATTTAAAACACGTTCGCTGCCGGTCAATATTAGGGATCCTACGCTAGAGGCCGACAAAAAAAAATATATATTTTGCCGGCTAGAATAATGAACTTCCGCGCATGATCCAAAACCAACCAAGTAAATAATTTTTTTAAAGTGTTCAGATAATGCCGACAAATAATCAAAACCTCATTCACAATGCCGTATTCACAATAGCAAATATACGATGTATTGGTACATCACGCTCTAGCGCGAGACCGGCACCCAGCAAAAGTTGGATTTCACGCGCTAGTGCGTGATCGGCAGCGAACGTGTTAACTCATCCTTAACCAAAACACACACTCCACCTCCGGTTTTCTCTGTCTTGGCGGAATACACTATACCCATCTATCCTAATAAGATCATCCAACGATGTTCTTATTGAGCCAAGTCTCTGTTACGAAGATACACGCAGGATTATGTTTTTGTATTGATATTGATCATTTATTTTGTTGGTGATAGATTGCAACGAGGATTGCAAGTTACCCTGCTTGTTACTTGTTAGTTTTTTAGATCTGGCCTGATCCCTATAATTTTTGGAATAGAGTTATAAAATTTAATTTAAAGGTTGGACTCACCATTTTCCTTTCGAGCTTTTAGTTCGGCTACAACTTCTTTCAAGTACTTCTGTTGAAGTAGAGTTAGATTGCCCTTGATGTAAATTTTTTTGGATTCATCTAGTTTGTTTTTGTTTTCTTGTGAACAAAGACTGTACAAAAAGTCTTGTTTTTCAGTTTAGGCGCCACTACATAGGTACAAACTAAAGTCATCGACTAATCATACGACACAGCATTGATCTTTAAGGGGGCGTCCTGGGAGGAAACCAGGCAGAAAGTCATCAGGGGATTCAACACTTAAAAACTGGCTGGAAAGCTTCAAGCTCTCATTCAACCTACAGAAAACAAACTACATTGCATTTTCCCCAGTAAATAAAAATAGACCAAACTTTGAAAAAACTTTCATAAATAAAAATGAATCTATTGATTCTTGTGAAAAAATGAAATATCTGGGGATTGTGATCGACCAACACCTTAAATGGACACATCATATCAGCCATGTTGTATCAAAGGTCAGAAAACTTATATATAAATTTTACATTTTACGAGAAATCCTTAATGAAAAACCGAGTGAAAAACTATCAATATTGATCTATAAATCACTAGTTGAATCATTGTTACGTTATGGTATTACAGCATGGGGTGCTGCTTACAAAACTACCTCAATACCTTTACAAGTTGTTCAAAATTATGTATTGAAAGTTACCTTCAACAAAAATAAACTCTACCCCACAAAACAATTATATAACGAAAATATTTTTAATATTCAGCAACTGTATATTTTGTCAACTTGCGTTTACATGTACAAAAATAATAAATCAAAATTACTCATAGCTCATAAACATATTACACGTAATAAAACGAATAAAATCGTAACTATTCTAAAGAGCCAAAAGACATTGAGTCTTAAGTTTCTACAAAACTGTACTTCAAAATTCTACAACTTATTGCCATTGAAAATTGAGGATATACCTCGGGATATACCTAGTCTTAAAGAATTCAAAAAAAGTTGTAAAGAATATATATTTAAGACTTACAAAAGTTTTCAAAATCAGTGTATTTAGGGATAACTATAAGATGTTTCACCTACAGTCTACAGAATCTTTGAACTGTTTAAACCTGCCCTTATCTCTTAATGGATTAGGGTACTGCTAGGCCAGAATTTTATACATGATACCCCTCATTCATTATCATTATCAACTACTTATACCATTAAACGTGGCACATGCAGGCATTCTCATGCCTAGGTGCCACAATAAAAAATTATTAGATTATAAAAATATTACTGTTGTTATGTATACTGAAAATATTGAATAAATTATTATTATTATTATTAATCAAGCAAACTGAGGAATCTCACTGAAATTTCACAGGATCCTACTGGATGTACACTATAATTCCAAGGTGGTTTGCCCCTCGGTTTAATCCTAATAATGACATAAATAAATTCGAAATATGTATTATTTGATCATTTCAGGGAGGCTACATGGCAGCTAAAAGAGCCAAACTTCTCGACCAATTTCACAGCGACAACATAGTAAAACTGTCTGATATTTTCTCTGGGGTTCGTATTTTGGTGAACGGCCTTACTCATCCGACAGCAGCGGAACTAAAGAATCTTATGGCAACTCATGGAGGAGAGTTTCATATGTATCAAACCTCGAACACTACCCATATTATAGCTTCTAACTTACCAAATGTTAAGGTAAGGAAAAAAATAACGCAAGAAATCATATTTGTGAGCAAGCAAAATCCCGAGCAAAATCCTAAATCTCTGTTTAGAATTACTTAACTTAGTTTCCTGATTAATTTAGTTTGTATTTCTAATCAGTTTTTATTGTATTTCTAACTTATGAGGCTTGCCAAGGATCCTTTCGTCAACTAGAAGTGAATTATTATCTTTTCTGAGTGCCTTCTCTATTTTTCAGTAGCCAAAATTGCACAGATTGTCTCTGAAATGCAGCATTTTTATTATGCCTCCAGATAAAACATTTGGGAGCAGTTCCAGTAGTAAAACCAGCCTGGATAACAGAAAGCATTGCCCTAAACAAACTCCTAGATTATTCAAGATATCTACTCTACACTAATCAATCACGACTTCAGCCAGCCCTTAATTTTCCTGTAATATCAAATCAGAAATTTGAAACAGCCTCTGAGTTTCTTGAAAAAACAAAAACCTCAACCGAAACAACTTTCAGCACAGCTACTAAAACAGCCTCGGATCCGAAATTCCTTGAAGAATTTTACAGTAACTCACGCTTGCATCTTATAGCAACTCTAGGGGCTGAATTTAAACTACTAGTCGGCCAGTTAAGAGACAAGTCTGATGGCAAGTTTCCTGGCAGAGAAAAGCTTATTGTGGAAAAAGGTAAGATTTCTTTCGTTATTATTGAATTTAGCGAATTATGTAAGCCTGAAATCATACATGATGCTCATTGGCAGAATATTTCGACGCTATTAATTATTCATTTTGATGATAAATAAATAATATACTACGGAAATTATATTTCATTCACCCCACATTGCTTAACGCGATTTTATTTCTGGAACTAGAAGTCCAAATGAGTTGAAATTTTCACCTCTTATCCTCCAAGTTGCTGAAAATTTCAGCTTTCTATCTATAACAGAAAACTTGCAGCATTCACCTTCACAGATAAGATAATCTAGTCAGTAAAAAAGTATTTCTACAATTTTTATCGTAGTAGCACACGTTGGGTATCCATAAAAGTAAAACACTTGATAAAACAATTATTTATAAATATTAATATTAATACACTGTTACAACATTGGAGGAATGATAGTTAAAGTTTGATTGATTGCCATTGCAATGTACTGTACATTATCCAAATTTAGACCGCTAACATTCATTCTTCCATCATCCAGTAAGTAAATGTGATGTTGCTTTTTCAAATGTTGCACTTGAATTTGACGAAGACCTGTATAGGAAAACATTCCGACTTGTCTCGTAAGATGGTTCCACGTTCCAGGTGCACGAAGTCTTTGTAATTCCTCCCTCAAATACAATCGCATTTTTCTTAATCTATCAGCTATTGCCGATATAGTCTTGGTCCATTCTTCCGATAGCATTCTGTCACCTAGAATGAATGCTACGATTCTGGCACCGTGACTAGGAGGCGTCGAATACAAACGGGTTATGATATCTCGTAAATGGGATTTTACTGGATTGATTTGGTTTGTGTCATTTAGGACTATGGTAAGACTTCCGCAGCGGTCATTGAATAAACCAAAATTCCAAGCGAAAGTTTGGACACAAAGAAACTCCAAACCTTGCCGTTCGAACAATCTAACTGGTTCCGCGTCTTCATTCAAATTGCCCGTAGCGAAACCTTGAAAACCCGAATAAAAAAAAGGAAATAATTCATTGGTTTTCATTATGTTAGCTATTTTTTCCCAAAGTTCGTGGCTTGGATCGATTCCTGTAGGATCATGTCCGCTCACTTGTAAAAATATCACAGAACGTGATGGTGCTCTGGCCAAATCTTCTAACAATCCTCGTTCGTCCAAGGATAACGTGTAGTTGTTAAAGTAACGCAACGTTTTATATTTTTGAAAGCCAGCTTCCAAAAATGTCTTATCCACTTGGTCGACATTCTGTTCTGTGCCGTACACGGTGGTCATCTTGAGACATTTTACTAAAAATTCAGCTCCCGTTCTAATAGTACCTGTTAATCCTATTGTTTGGATAGTGAATGCTTGGTTTTTGACTCTAGCTGAACTGTTTTCACCTTTAAAAAGAGAATTTGGTGTTTGATTATCTAATTCCAAAGGCAAAGAACAGAAAGTTAATTCTTCAGATATGTTTTTCTTGATTCAGATGAAAAAACATATTCAGGGATGTAAGTCTTTGTGGCGCTTGAAGACTAAATTATAGCCCTATGAATTAACACACACAAAAAGTTAGCTGCTACTGTTTGCTTTAGAATTTATATCCTTACCCTTTTAACTGGGTTCTTTGTCTACTTACCCAAAAGCAACGTTAAAGCATAACTGTTGAACGTTTTATACCCAAAAGGTTCCAAACGTTTCTTATTTAGAGAACCATCATTTGCCAGTACTGTTTCAGCTTGTCTTACTACCGGAAAGACCCAGGGCTTGCCGTTTTCATCACGGTAACATGGAAATGCTTTTGTTAAAATAAGTAAAATTATTATGGATAAATTAAATGCAAACCAAAATCAAGTTTATGCTCATAATCGTCCGCTTTAAATTGTCTGTTTAATGAGTAGATTTTCTCTGGGGGTAGTAGTTGGAGGTCCTTGAACCAGGAGGGCGATTGTAATTTGACTTTAGCATTTTCTGAGTCCTGGGCACAGATGTCCTGGGTTTGCGAGTCTGACATTTTGTTGAAATTATATGACACACAGCATGAAAATAGACTGGTGCGTTTTTAGGAAAATTGCCTTCCACTGTTCCACAATCAATCATAATGCACATAGATATGGATTGTTTCTTTGTATCTGTTGGTCTTCGAAAACATCCAGAATTAAAGGGAAAACCTGTAGCGATTACTCATGCGCGTAGTGGTGTTATAAATTCAAATGATCCTTCCAAACAAGCTGCCAGAGATCAAGAATTTGCTTTGTACCAGGAACGCTTGCCAGAAGGTAGAAATAATTTTTATTTCAATGCCTTTTTCAATAATTTACATTAATTCAGGAAAGACGTCTAGAGTTGTGGATATCACTCAGAAAATTGACGGTTTGGCATCCATGTCCGAAATAGCCAGCTGCAGTTACGAAGCTAGAAAGTACGGATTGAAAAATGGTATGTTTTTGGGACAAGCTATTAAGTTGTGTCCCGAATTGAAAACTTTGCCATACGATTTTGAGGTGAGAACAAAAACTTGAGTATAAGATCTGATAACTGTAAGTATTCAAGGGCTACAAAGAGGTTTCCAACACCCTCTACAACACAGTGGCCTCTTACACTTTGGATATCGAAGCTGTCAGCTGCGACGAAATGTATGTAGACGTGAAGCAAATTTTACTAGACACTGGCCTATCTGTTGACGAATGGGCCACACATATAAGGAATGAGATTATGGAGGTTACAGGATGTCCTTGTTCAACTGGTAGGTGAAACATGTCATTTATAGAAACAGACAAAGAGCTGATAACAATGTGTATGTTATAAAAGAGCATTTGTAGCTGCTTCACTTTTTTCGCTCTCTCTTGTACAGTTATGTTTTTAGGTTTTGGGTCTAACAGACTCCAAGCTAGGCTAGCTACAAGAAAAGCCAAACCAGGTGGTCAGTATTACTTAGAACCTCAAAACGTAGAAAGCTACATGTCCGAAATCCCATTGGCCGATTTACCAGGAGTTGGTAGCGCTACTTTGGCAAAATTACGGAATTTGGCTTACAATATGTGTGGGGAATTACAGAGTGGCTCTTTGAAAAGTTTACAGTTGGAATTGGGTAATAAATTGGGAGAAAGGATTTGGGATCAGGCTCATGGTAACGATAATAAGCCTTTGGATTATCATCATGAAAGGAAGTCAATTTCGGCTGAGATAAATTATGGTAATTTGCAATTTTTTGTATAGATCTATATACAATATCATTATATTGTTTCAGGTATAAGATTCAAAACTAAAGAAGAATGTTACAATTTCATACAAAGCCTCTCAAACGAAGTTTCCAATAGATTATCAGACATTAATATGAAAGCTAGAGGGCTCACATTGAAATTATTAGTTCGAGCTGAAGGGGCGCCAGTGGAAACAGCCAAATTCCTCGGCCACGGGGTTTGCGACGTCATAAACAAAAGCAGCCCCAATAATATTTTCTTTTCAAACGCCGACATTATTTACAGGGAGGCTAAAGCCGTTTATGATAAATTGAATGTTCCGTTTGCCGAGTTGAGAGGTGTAGGCATACATTTGAGCAAATTAGAGAAGAATGCCCCGATAAATAATCCTTTGAGTGATTTTTTGAAACAAGGAGTAGTCAAGAAAGTAAAACCTAATTTGGATGTAGAAGAATCGCCTATTAAAAGTCTAGAAAGTTCTACAAGTAAGGTTGGAGCTTCTAGTGGTACTAAATCTAGTAGTGTTAAAAGCATGAATGTCAAATCTAGAGGGAAGGCTACTCGAGGGAAAAGAGGCAAAGGGCCAGGAACAAGCAGGATAATGCATACATTTTTAGAACGGTCTAAAAGTGATAATGGTGGTCAAGGTGAAGAGGCAACAGTAAGTATTTTCATTAGCTCTTCTTGAATTTCACAAAGAATATAAATATTTTTTTTATTTAGCTTTTCAAACTTAGAAGCCAAATAGATATGGATGTCTTGAAGGAACTTCCTGAGGATATACGTCGAGAAGTTATGAAAGAGTACAGGTTCGATATAAATCCGCCAGTCGATTTGGAAAAGTCACAAAAGCCTGATGTGGCTAAGCCAAAAAATATGGGTAAGCAAAATCTAATTATACTTTCAAAGGCATTTCCCATATTATTAATAGGTGTATGACTTACTTTGGAAAAGCCACTTACTTTATTGATCAACTACTTTTACTTAAATACAATCTAAATTCTAAAATACTCCTTTTCAATTATCGTAACTCAGAAAATCAGAGGGTGATTTCAGACATGTTTTTCAGACCATGAACCTGTAATTTCAAAAAACTTAAACCTATTCTGGTGGTAAAGTAATAAACGGGGATAGCAATCCCCTCTACACAAGAAATTTTTACCAATTATATTTTCTGAAATACATATTCCGAGTCTGAAATGAATTACAAATTCCCATTCCCATTCCCATGAACATGATGTTTCGACACTCATGGTCTGTAAAAACATTGCGGGTACAACATAGGCTGTAACCCATCAATCCTACCATGAATGCATACTATGATAGTGAGACCTATCATCACCTACGGAGCGATAGCCTGGTATAGCCGAGCCGAATCCAGCTAGGAAAACCCTAGGAAAAGTGGAAAGACTTGCGTGTCTCTGTATAACAGGAGCAATGAGATCATGCCCAATCGCGGCACTGGAATTCATCATAGTCAATTCAATTCAATTAAGCTACTGAAAGCACTGTAATACATTTACTTAGCTGGCCTGGTGTACCTACTATTGACACACTAGGGTTCCCTAGTCTAAATTATTTTACTTTTATATGTTGCTAAATAGGGCCATTACGAATTCTACACCAAATATATGCATATACGCGGTACTTCCTGATCACTGGTGAGTGCGTTTATGAACATGATTACAATAACGAGTGTGAAAGATTAGAACGACGAGGTCGTAGACCGCGTCGTTCTAATCACACGAGTTGTGTAGTCATGTTTAAACGCATGTGTGATGTACAATGTTTTATCTACAAAGCGAAAAATTAGAATGTTTTTTCGATTATTTTTGTTTATTAGTAGTTGTTTACCTTCATTTTACCTTAACAGGTTTACCTTTGACATTTGTCAAATCACCAAAAATAGTTGTGTTATAGATTCATAACCTAGTCCATAACACCACTAGTTGTGTTATGCATTCATAACCTAGTCTATAACACCACTAGTTATGTTATGAGTATCATAACATAACTCAAATACTAGAAAAAGGGTTATGTAAAAACGTCATAACCAAACGCTTGTAGATAAAGTAGTTTTAAGGGTCTTTTAGTGACCTTTCACCTACATTGAATTAAGGTACTTATATTATTATATAATTGATTTTTTTTGGGTACCATACCGTACTTATTGTTGACAATTTATTTGTAAACTGTAAATTTTACTTATTTAATTAAAACTGCTACGATATATTATTTTGATGAGTTTTCTTTATTGGTATTTTCTTATTTCTTATCTGGCGCTATGCTTAGAATGTGTCGAGTCCATGTCGTATCCAGGAGATTCGGAAATATGATGCATGGGGTCCAATATCTAATGGCCAATTTGTTGGACGTTACCGCAAGGTCTTAGGCCAGAAATCTTGCCTAACGTCGAATTTAATGGACAATTTTTCTCCAAAAATCTTATTCGATTATGTCCTAGCCCATGCAAAAAATGATGAACGTCCATACCTTCAAGTTGAAATATATGGAAAGTCTTTCCTTGGACTGCTTCCAGAACTATCCTTGGAGCAAAAGGCTGGAAAACACTGAATCTCTTTGTCAGTTAAAGCCAACTATTTTCTATTGCACTGTGGCAAAATGCCAGACGTGTCAGGTCATTGGCTAAGTCTTATTGCCTCTCCGTCTGCAAGAACGTATGATTCTTATTGACGTATTGATAGTCCCATCTCTTCCTCATCCATTTATTCTTGGAATTGATTTCTGGACCAGTAGCGAAGAAGAGAAGTTTTGGTTCTAATAATAGCATGAACAATCGCGATGCGGAGGTTGCTTCCATCCAAAGCAGAGGAAATTTAACCTTTGAACAGGAACGTAGCTTACATGCCCTAATTGACGCGACTTTCACGAAAATGAGTGACGAACTGGGATGTACCACGTTTGTGAAATTGATCATAAAGACTGATTCACCCCCGATAAAACAGCGTTACTATCCACTGTCCCGAGTATTGCAGAGGGAAGTAAATGCTGAGTTGGATAAAATGATTGCCGATGGTATTCTAGAGCCTTCCGAGTCTCCATGGGCTTTCCCAATTGTCATGATCAAAAAGAAATCTGGTGGTTGGAGATTTTGCGTGGATTTCAGGGCTCTTGATTGAGTTACAGTTTCGGATTCCTATCCTCTTCCGTGGGTTTCTAATACTTTGGACAAGTTACGTGACGCACGATATCTCAGTACGCTAGATATTAAGACAGCATACTGGCAAAGTCCTATCGCAGATTCATCGAAACCCCTTACCGCCTTCACCGTATCGTCTCGTGGATTCTTCCAGTTTAGGCGAATGCCTTTTGGTCTCATCAATGCCCCTGCTCTCTGGCAAAGGCTTATTGACCGTGTTATTGGTATCGAGTTTGATAATTACGTCTTTGTTTACTTGGATTATCTGCACTCCCTCTCCCAAGAATATCAGCGAGGTGAGGCGTATCATTGGTCTTGCATCTTGGTACAGAAGATTTGTGCCAAATTTTTCTTCCGTTATTTCCCCTATCACCTCTTTAACTAGGAAGAACGTTAAGTTTTTATGGGACCAAAATTGTGACAATGCTTTCAAAACCATGAAGGAATATCTTGTAAATGCACCTGTACTGTCCTGTCTTGATTTTGACAAGCCGTTTACAATACAGTGCGACGCTTCGATTTCGGACTTGGAGCTGTTTTGCGCAGATGCAAGATGACGAAGAGCACGTCATATGTTACCTCAGTCGATCTCTAAATCAAAATGAACGGAAGTACACGACAACCGAAAAGGAGTGTTTAGCAGTGTTATTTGTGATTGAGAAATTACGACCTTACATTGTCATTGAGGGTACCAAATTCTCTATAATCACTGACCACTTTAGCTTGAAGTGGCTTAATTCAATTAAAGACCCGGTTAGGCGTATCGCTCGTTGGGCTGTAAGACTCCAGCAATACGATTTTGAGGTGGTTCATCGGAAAGGAAAAGGAAACGTTTTTCCTGATACTTTGTCCAGTGTGTCTGATGATTCCGAAGAATCTTCAAACACTTCGGATAAGTGGCTTAAGAGGATGTACAGTAATGTCACTTAATATCCTTCTGGATACAATCTTTGGTAGATTGATAAAAACAAGCTCTTTAAGCTAGCTAAGGAAAAATACCCATCCTTGTCAACTCCAAGTGATTGTTGGTTACAGGTTGTTCCGAGAGATCAGCGTTCAAATATTGTCAAATCTTATCATGATCGTCCAACTTGTGGACATTTGGGTGTCTTCAAAACTTTAGGCCGAATTGTTCAGAAATATTACTGGCCTCAAATGAGAAATGATGTACAGAAATATATTCGGCGCTGTCGAATTTGTCTGGAAACTAAACCCGAGCAGAAAGCTGGATTTGGACAAATGCGTAGCTTAATCTACAGCTTCCAAACCATGGGAAATCATTAGTATATGTTGTTGGCGCCCTTCCACCTTCTAGTCCAGGTTATTCCTATGTTTTTACGGTGTCGGATGTGTTTAGTCAATTTTGTTTATTCTTTCCTCTTCGCGCAGCAACATCAAGTGGTATCTTGAAGTGATTAGAGGATCATGTTCTTTTGGTCTTTAGTATACCTAAAAAAATTATTTTAGATTACGGGTCCCAATTTTGTAATAAGGTTTTTCAGAATGTTATTAAGGATTATGGCATAGAGATCCAGTACACAGCCAACTATCATCCCCAGGCTAATCCTGTGGAGAGAGTTCATAGAGTGCTTAAAACTATCCTCAGCCCTCAGTTATTTGGAAAATGATCTGGGATAAATTTCTGGCGAAAACTGGGTGCGCCATCCGGTCAGCAACTCGTCAAGTCACTAACTTGACTCTCAATTTTGTTGTGTTTGGACGTGGACACGATGAATCCGAGTTGCCGGCTCAGGAATATTTCGAAGGGTAAATTGACTCACATGAAAGATTCCGCCATGTGTGTAAGGTATTTTCTGATATCAGGAAGAAGTTGATTCGTGCATATGGAAAATCAAGTCAATACTTACAATCTTAGAAGGCGTAATAGTCGATTCCTTCTCCGTCAAAAGATCTGTGGTACTCCTCGATTTCGGAGTCGTCTTTGTTAGGTATTCTTACAAATTGCCTTTTTCCCGATAGATATGATTTAAACCAGTTCAGCTCCTTTCTCCGGACGCCATATTTCGTGACTCACGCAATCAAATGCCTTTGAGAAATCACAAAACACAGCCGCAGCCCTCTCGCCATCATTTAAGCTAAAGAAAAGCTTTTCGAGTAGAGAAAATACTGCTTCGTTTGTGCCCTTGCTTTGTTCTATACCCAAGAAAATACTGGTTAAACCATGCGGAGCTCCTAAATTTTCTAGGTTTATGCAGTGACCTTAGATTTCTACATGATATCCTTATTCCTTTTGTTATCCACAATTTTCTGGTTTTTTGTTTTATCGTACGCAAGGGAAAGCTCTGAATAGAGATTCTTTGCACAGATTTTTGAAATGTTTCCAACGGGCTTGTGGCGTTTTGTATATTTTCCCAGTCTAAACCAGATGCAGCATTTCGAAATAAATTAAAATTTGACACGCTGAGGATTCGATTCTTCTTGCTTTGTCTCCCCTTTGGTTGATCATTATTGCTTAGGTTGAACTTCATGATCGGAGATACCTGAACACGTAGGATTATTTTCCTCAATGTTACTGCAAATATAATCGATTAATGTCGCAGAGTGTAAAGTAATTCGTGTAGGTTCTTTAACAAAAACCATGGGATTGAAACACGCTAGCAGGTTAGATAGTGATCTTGTATCCACCGAATCCTAATTATTAAAGTCTATATTCAAGTCCCTTGCTAAAAGTATATTGGCTGTAATTGGGAGTTGGGATAATATCATTTCCAGTGACTCTAAGTCTAAGTAAAAGTTTACCAGACGTCCTGAAGTAGGTCTGTATAAACACACACATCCTAGACCTCACATTAGTTCACATGATAGTAAACCGGGTTGCCAGTGGTTCATTTCTCAGACTGGCGAAGGTAGGTTTACAAGAATTACGTTGTGGAACCACAAAAACGACTTTTTAAAAAACAAACTTTATTTTCTAAAAACAAACTTTTGTTTTCCGGACCGAACATACACGTACGGTTATACAGATGAAACTGGCTTGAAGAGAACAATCAGATTATTTTATAAACTAATTAAGCAAAAGCAGCAGATTAATATAATAAACTAAGCAATTCTGAGCACGT
Source organism: Ceutorhynchus assimilis (assembly GCA_917834065.1). NCBI lineage: Eukaryota > Metazoa > Arthropoda > Insecta > Coleoptera > Curculionidae > Ceutorhynchus > Ceutorhynchus assimilis. The sequence goes on along the minus strand of OU892280.1, from coordinate 22,350,270 downwards.
AACTCAAGCGAAAACGCATTTTGGCAGAATTTTTCCTCTCCCAAAATGTGCACATCTCATGGATCTACAAAAAAACGTAATTGTTGATAAATTCAGTTCGAGAAAATCTTTTCCATCGAACTAAGTACAAAAAACAGATGGAACACAAAATTTATCCAATCCCTTAAAGCAAACACCATCAAATGGTACACAAACCGTTCCAAAACTGCTTGGAGAACTGCAGTCGGAGTATTCGGGTCACGGAATACTCGGAGCCAATGGGAAAATACCCAAGCATATTTCAAGCGGAATTTCATGCGATTAGAAAAGGCGTGCAGTTCAACCTGAACAAAAGTTATGGAAAACGAGAGATTGTAATATTGTCTGACAGCCAAGCAGCTATTAGCGCATTGAGCTCCCCGGACATCAATTTTAAGATAGTACGGAAACGTCCACAGAAACTTAAGGAGCTGGGAAAAAAAAACAAAGTAACCCTCCTTTGGGTGCCGCTGGAACTCTGTAACGGTTACATAGGGGTCAAGTCAACAAATGCGCAGACAGACTCCCAAGAGCAAGAGCCTCTACTCCCTTCACTGGGCCAAAACCATTTTGCGGCATCGGAAATGCGCACGCACCTCCAAGAAATCCTCAAAAAGGAAAGGAATCGGCTAAGGACACAACAATGGCACAACAGCCAAGACTTCAAAGATCTTCAAGCAAAAAAGATCAGAACTACTAGTCAACCTTAACAAGAAAAGTCTCAAGACTCTAACCGGGTTTCTCTCGGGCTATTGCAGACTTAGATAAGAAACACCTACAGCAATTGGGGTTGGAAGAAGGTGGCACCTGCAGATTTTGTGAAGAGACACCTCACCATCTTCTACTGAACTGCAATGCCGTTAGTCACTCAATAATGAACCTGGGAAGTCACCTTATACAGTTGGAAGACATTCCAGCCCTGGAACCGCTAGATATCCTAAACGACTAGGACTAGAGGGGCTGCATTCAGCAGGAAACCCGAACTCATCAGCAGAACGAGGGGTACAATAGATTAACTTTGGTCTCAATGCAACTGACACCTCCAACACATAAGCATACATACATGAATATTATGTTCCTCTTCTGAATTTTAAATTTTGTATCCTGATTCTGAATTACAATTGAAAAAGGAGTAGACTCGAATTCTTTACAAGAACGGAATTTTGTGCCATATATCGTAATTAATATGTAAATCTGGACCTGATCATATGAATCTACCAAGCCTAAATTATACAATTTATTTTAGGAAATTTATCTGAAACTAGTCAAAGGACCAAATACTCGCCTTTTGCCAATCAAACCTGGGAACAAATAAAAGAAGGCATCAAAATTTGGATAAAATCCGAAACAGATCCGTCAAATGTGGACGTGGAAATGCTCGCAGATCATTTGAGGCAATTAGCTTTGGATAGGCGCATTGAAATATTGCAGAGTTGTTTCAATTTTCTTCATAGGTAAGGCTTCCAATTATATTTTTCTATTAAACAACTCAAAAGCTATAAAATGTGGTTAGTAGTAGGTATATACAGGCCCTGAGAGTACATAAAAGTCTTGATTTCTTAGGAGAAATTACCAAAAATATATTTTTTTCAGAAATTTCTCAAAATTGAGCTGCTCTTGGCATCAAGCTTACTTTTCATTGGTTGACGCTGTGCAACAAGGTATGGTGGCAAGATATGGAAAAGTCTTACACCTGGAACGAGAATTCTTTTGTTGCCATATCCATTAGTAGGTTGTTGAAAGGCACTTAATTACTGATAATAAAGAATAATATTTTTTTTTGTGATACATTTAAATGAAACGTGATACATTTATATGAAACGTTAGAATTACATGTTTAATTTTTTAATAAAGAGTTTTCAAATTTGTCCAATTTTCATTGTTCAAAATTCAATTCCACCACCATTACAGACATAGTGTTTTATTAGTAATACATTTACAAAAAGAAAATGGCACAAAATTAATTTTGTATATCACACCCTAATATTACTTTTTCTGATCTTTCTTATCAGAATCAACCTTCTTTTTTTTCTGTGCTTTATCTAAAGAAAAAACCCTTTGATCGTGCATGTAGTTGTTCAAATCATAATATGTCCACGAGTGGGTCCTGTGATACAGATTATCGCGCTGTTGCTTTTCCAATTTGGGACTCGCAGCTTCAAAAGCCTTGGGGACTACTTTTGATATGTTGTAGGCTTCTATTTTTTCCATGAGTTCATTATTGATTTTGTCACTAGCACAAGAACTATCCATTTTGTTTTCGTCAGTTTTGTCACAGCATTCATCTTAAATTAGATTCACTTTAATAATTTTAGAATTATTCAATTCATATTTACCTGTTTCATTGTTATTTGTTGAATAACGTCTTACTCCTTTAGGATTATCATTATCGGGATCGTTGCCTGGTTTTTTTGGAGGAGTTTTATTGCTTTTTATAATTTTGGAATAAAAGTTTGCCTTGCCAATAGAATTCATAGTTTTGCTAGTGTTTTTATCAATTTCATTGACATCCTTCACTTTTGACGTTTCAAGTATATCATTTGAGTGCTGTTCGTTACAACGTTTTTGGAATTCTTCGTTGAGCCTTCTTAATAATTCAAATCTAAAAATTTCATTCTCTCACTGCCTTCAAGTATATTTTTTTGAAAACATTAATTACCTGAAATTGATGATTCGATTTTTCGCTTCCTCACTCAGCTTTACTTCTTCCATGTCTTGAGCAGTGGTGTCCGGAAGAAATTTTTCTTGTTTCTTGGGACGCTTTTTAACGGTCATATAACTTATGCGTAAATGTTTATATTTATTGGGATTGAAATGCTTCATCTGTTCCCAAAACGCATCTTCTGCTATTTTTTTCTTCTTTTCCATGTCCAAAATTTCCTTTGGCACAACTTTGATTTTGTCACCAACAGGTTTTTCCAAAGTTGACTCGTAAGATTCGAAGAATTCCTTGTTGGCTTCTTTAATGTTTCTCAATGGCAAGACAATTTTTATACCATATTTTTTAGTTGGATTTTGGGCCTTTTTTATCAGTGGGGTTTTGGTTTTCGGAGTCCTTTTTGGTGGTTTGCACAGGTTCCGCTTTAAAATAAAAGTTTCTTCTTTATCTAAGACCATTGATTGAGACGACATGTTATTCTATAAACCATTACTTTTTGTTTTAATTACCTACCTTTTTTATCTTTCTCAGACTTCTTCGAACTTTTACCATCCTTTTTGGCCATATTTATTGTTACCGCGGTATTGGCCTTCTTTGGTTTTATTAGGTTCCCTAGACTAGGTGATTTTTGTTCTTGTGTCACATTTTTGGGTTTATTTTCAATTTCTTTTTTCGTAGTAGGATTTTTTTGTGCTGGTTTGGAATCAATTTTTTGTAGTAAATCGATTGTCGCGCTTTCATGAAGTTTGTGGGATCGATTTGAAGTAGTTTCAGAAGCCTAAAATTAAGATTAGGTTTTAATTCAATATAAAAAAAACTATCTCAGAATTGGTAAAGACATACAGCATACCTATTATATTATGTATACAAGTTTACAAATAAGAAAGCTTAGCTAATGTATTCCTTATTATTGAAATTGAAATTTTCTCACAGAATTGTGGTTTAATGTTGCTGTGACGGACTATGCCAAGTCACTGCAAATACTATTATTATTAAATTGAATTGAAGAATGATCTGACAATATGGCATGTTTTTAAGATGACTGACTTCTGAAAGTTTTTGTGTATGTTAGTGTTGAGTCCTAGCTGTTTCAAGTGTGATTTGAATGTTGTGTAAGGCCTGTTACTGACATAATCAGGGGGATAATAGTAACTTTTTCCTGCTTCCAGAGTTTCTTCATTTCGATTGCTAGGTCTGTGTATTTACAATTTTTTTCATTGTACTTTGTCTGGATGTTTTTATCACTGGGAATAGCTATGTAAATTAGGTATGTGATTTTTTCTCTTTTTAACTGAAATGTGATATCAGGTCTATTGGGATATTGTTTTATCTGTCTGAATATTGATATCCCAGTATAGTTTGAAATCCTTGCTTTCGAGTATAGACGTAAGACGATGGTGTGTATTTGTAGTATGGCTCTGTGTTTTGTATTAGTTTGAATGCTGTGGCCAGTGTTTGGTGGATTACTTTTATTGTTGCGTTATGTCTTGCTGTGTATTCTAAGCCAGCTAGGGACTTGCAACCACTTGTAATATGCTCAATTGTTTCCTTTTGGAGGTGGCATTTCCTGCATCATCTGCTGTAGCCGGGTCTTTGATAATATATTTCTAAATTTTTGATAATTTCTGGTTACTATGACCTTATCTTGGATCGCGAGCAGGAATCCTTCCGTTTCGGGAAAGAGCTGACCATCCTCTCACCAGGTGTATGATGATTTTTGATCAATATAATCTTGTTTCATGTGGTATCTGTACTGTCCATGCAGAATCTTTTCTGACCAGGTGTTCATTTTCCCCTGTTGCAATTGCGTGTCGTTGTATATGTCTATTGGATGTGTTGTTTGGGATAGGTTGAGGGGTGTATAGTTTTTATCTGCTATGCTTATCGCTGTGTGGAGCCCAGTCTGTCTAGCATGGAAGAATTTCCTGTGTGTTTGTATTTGCCTTGCGTGTAGTGATGTTACGTCTACAATTCCTCTTCCTCCTTCATTCCTTTTGATTGTTAGCCTTTCCTTGCATGAATTGGGGTGTGACTTTCTGTGTTTGGAGTTCAGAGCGCATGAAGATGTTAATGTTTTTCAGGTCAGTTTCGGACCACTTGATGATACCGAATGAGTATGTAAGAGTAGGAATGGCGTACCTATGTGTTTATAGCCTTAGTGAGATTTCTGGAATTTAATTTACTTTTTAATTGCCTGATGAGTCGATTTCTGAATTCATGGGTGCGATTTTCGAAACCATTCGAATACATTTTGTACACGAAATTTGACTGACACAGGGGGGTTTATTTAAAATGTGCAATTCAAATTCGTCTGACTAAGTCGCATTTTTAGCATTGAAATACCGGCAAAAATTGCGACTTAGTCAGACATATTTGAATTGCACATTTCAAATAAACCCCCGGCCCAGCAATGTAAATGGGGAGCATTCGAAATCGTATCAAATTTCGTATGCGGAAATATTCGAAAATAAGACCCCAGAGCTCTATTTTGATGTGAATATGATTGAGTTTGGTACTTTCCTATCCTAGGTATTTATATGTTTCTTTCCTGAGCATGTTGTCTAGTATTTCACTATCGACGATTTGGACATGTTTTCTCAATGTAGGGTCAGAGCCTGACCATTGACTTAGGCGTAGGTATCTCCATTTCTGTTTTAGGTTTTTGTAGAAGAAGTGATTCGGGAATATGTTGTGTGGGTGTGGTTAGGCTTGTAAATTGGTTGACTGAAGACTCTTAGAGTCTCGGAGTTCAGGTTCGCATTGGAAGATGGTTGAATTGGTGCTTCATCTTTCTGTTGACATTGTTCAATATGCTCGGTGTGTTCAGGATATACGTTAGCTAATCCTATGTGATACTGGTCTGTGTTCAGTTTGGCGACTACTGAATCCTTGATATTTTGTAGTTCAGTTCACGTGAGGCGATTATTCTTGGTGATGGTTCTTTTTTGGTCTCTGTTCCGTGACAAGTTGTTGAAGATATGGAAATTCAGCTAGAAAAAGTCTGTGTAATGCATGCGTATAGCCCGATTTTATTGTTTCGAGTTTTGTAGCAGTGTAGTTACTGGCCTTGCTGGTTGCAGGTAGTTCCTGCAAAACATCCTTAGTCGGGTTTGGATCCCTACATGATATTGGAGTGAGGTGCTCAAAGTGTCCCGATGCTGGGTTGCCCGTCAGATGTAAGTATATGTTCTTATCGTGCTTTATGCTTTATTTTACTTATTGTTGTTGGTTCGCTTTTGACTGTAATTATTCTGGTTACTGTTGCTCTAGGTCTGGTGTGTATATGGAAGTTTGTGCTTAGAGTTTCGGAGAGAGCAAGTATTTCAAGGCTAGTGCCATAGACATTTGTTTTGTTCATATTCTCATAGTAAATTTCGATATCTCTCATTCTATCATTTTCAATCAGAGCATGGTCTTGGAGTAAGGACCAGTTTTCTTTTATATATCCCAGTACGATTTCTCTTGGGAAGACTCAGATCCGCTGGGCAAACAATAGGTAGGCTGTGGTGTTAAACAAGTCAATTCTCAATTAATTTGCATGAGACATCATTCTATTTATGGATGAGAATTGACCATAATTAGTAATACTAAATGTATTCACAACTAAGTGATCCAGGAGGATAAGCTATCTATGGGGTACGGAGTCAAAAGCCTTTTTATAGTTTATGTAGCAGGTGTGTTCTTTTTCGGTTTGCTTTAAAATGACCGAGTCTATTATTAATTGCTCTTTACATCCTTGGCATTTTCTGCATCCTTTTTATTCTTCTGTGAGTATGTTATAGGTATTGCGCTGCAGATTTTTCTATTTTTTTATATATGGTAGTGGTAATAATTTTGTATGGTTTAGGTAAGCATGTTATTGGTCTGTAGTTAGCTGAATTCTATGACTGCGTTTTTCGGTTTAATATATGTACCGCCCCGTGTTAGGAATTTTAGGAATGTGTTTGGGTGGCAGATGCTTTTATTTATGTTCTTTTTTTTCTGTCGTTGGACTCTTTATATCTCCGTAATGGCCGTGGAAATAGGCTGTGGAAGTATTAAAAATACAGCATACAACATACAATAGAAATTGTTAAGCATATAAGAGAGTAGTGGAGCAGTTACAAGATAAGGTAAATTACCCCGATATGCATCAGTGGCGGATCCAGGATTTTCTTCAGGGAGGGGCGCAGGCTTAGAATTATCAACAATGATTTCTTGAAAATTTATTTTTACTTTACTTATACGTTGAAGAATGTAGGTCCAGGGTGGTCCAATTTGGAAACTTTTGATATGAAACGTCAATTTCTAAGCCAGATACAAAAAAATGAGCCCCACACTCTGCTGACGCTCAAATTTCATGAAACCTTAAATTGGTGCAAACACTGCAAATCGTCTTTTGATACCCTCAACTGTTTTGCCGCTAGAGGATGTTTCTCGATTTTGAGCAATAAGGTGAAACCTTCCTAACGTTTTCATTTATGAAAATAATTGATTTCTGTATAAACTTTATAGAGGTACTTTTCCAAGCAGAATTCAATAATGTATACTTGGCCAAACATAAAACTGGTACATGCATTTTCCTATGTGTTGTATTGTGTAAATCGACTTTTATTATCACCTCAAAAATTACAAAAAGAGGCAAGTCAGCGTCATCTTTAAATCAAATAAAATGGCGCCGCAAATACCTTCAACAAAGTCAAATGTCAAAAACTGTCTAACCTGAGTTTTTTAGAAGTACCTATATACAAACATTTTATTGTTAAGCTAGACTCACATTAATCAAATTAAAAAAATACCTATTGCCTGTACCAGTTTTATGTTTGGCCAAATTTACTCAATTTTTCATATTTGTCTCATTTTTTTTTTTAATAAAAAACCCTAGAAAAATATTAATAACTCATTGGATGTGACTTTTGTTTCTATAAGAGTCACATTCAAAGCTCTATTTGGAATAAATATCCCTTAAGTTATACCGGTGCAAATGGCTGTGATAGCTCTATTATTGCTGATTTTATAATACATATAAAGATTTAATAGGTCTATCTCTAACAGTTTTCTAGAAAAAAAATAAATAGATGTTTCAATCAAAAGAAATAATGTGTTAGGAGACCTATCTCATTTTCCTTATAAATAGAAATTCCTCTTCTAACACATTGTTTCTTATAACAAAAACAGATACCTATAATATTTTTGCTGCATGGAAAACTGTTAGAGATAAACCTATCGAACTTTATATCATTGAAAGCATCAAAAGCAGAGCTATCCAATCACTTATTAATATATAGGGTGTCCGGTGTCTCATCAAAACGATCGGACTCTGGTTAATATCTCGAATTCGGGAACAAATAGAAAAAAACTGAGAAAGTCACTTGATTCTCTAGCCACAAAACGGTTCAAGATATCATAAAATTTGAGCCTCAGAGTGGGAATTGATTTTTTAGTATCTCGCTCAGAAATTGATGTTTTCTATCAAAAGTGTCCAAATTGGACAATCCTGCACATATCAAAAAACCGAAAATAACAAATGAAAATACCCGTTCCAAATAAAAATATAACACAATTATTATCTGATAAAAACAAAACAATAAATTGAATAATAGTGTAGCTTGGAAAATTTTCCTATAACATTTTACCTATTGGAAAATTTTTCCATTAACTTTTATTGGAAAATTATGTTATAAAATTTTTCTATGATTTTTTTTAAAAATTAGGAGTTTTTGAGGCTCTCAGGGGGAGGCGCGCGCGCGCGCCTCCCCCCCTTTATCCGCCACTGATATGCATAAGGGTCAAAACCAAATGTAGCAAATAAAGATACAATTGATGTATGTAGGTACTTGAATATTCAAGGCATAACTAACATGGATAGTAAATAAAAAAGAAAATAAAAGTTGAATCGAGAGACAAAAATGTGGTGCAATGAAGAAATCTATATATATAAAACACAGTTGTGTTGGTATTTGAGCACTTATAACTCGAGAACGGCTGGACTGATTTTTATGATTTTTGCTTTATTGGATTTGTCTTTGTCCATCCTAGGATAATAAATCGTAAAAATCAAAAAAAAAAAACAAAAAAAAAAAAATTGTCTATTTTACTTATTTATGAAAAAAAGTCACTAAGCCCGCACACGGCGCCATCTCTTATAACACCAAGTTTACCGTCACATTTTCATTGCAAACCATGTGGATTTTAGTGTCACACACTTTGCACAAAAACAATTTGAGGAAAGCACTTTATTTTTAATTGTTCTTCACAGTAAAAATGTCCAAAAATAAATAAAATGTGTTTTTTTTTAAAGATAAAAGTCAAATTGACATTATGTTGGCAATACAATGTAAAATTGTCAATGCTTTCAAATTTTTTATGTAGAAAAGGCTTGTGTTGCCAACATAGTTACTAAATTTTTGACTTGGGGAATTATCTTTAAAAAAAAAAACAGACTTTAGAATGACAATGTTTTAATTGTGTACATATTTCATTTTGTTGTTGGTTCGTTCATTCCGAAAGAGCGCGAACTGGTCTACCTGTCATTTCTTGACGCTTGACCATTGACGTTCTGTGGCTAAGTTCCGTTTCTCCTCTTAGGCATCCCTTGACAGCCGTGTTCCGTGCCGACTGTTCAGAGTGCTCCGTCCGGCTGGTGTCGAGTGGCAGAGAGCCAGGTTATGAGTCCGCCACAACCTTAGACAAGGAAAGAGAGGGGACTCGTAACACAGCAGGTGAAAATGAAGCAGTTTGCCACCAAAAAATGTCTGCTTTTTTTCATAACATAACCTAGAAAGCATATTGTTTTTTGCCTGTTAAATGTAATCCCGTCGACTTTTTTTTCTCTGCGGGTTTTGCAGCCATACGCTAGCAATCCACCATGCTGAATATCACAAAAATGTTAGTCTGAAGTAAAATTCACATAGTGGCACCATGAAAAATTGTCGCCATTATTTGGTGGCAAACGGTCACAACCAGCTGCTAGTGCAGGTAAAGGATGTTACGCGTCCTCTCTCGTTCCTTGTCTAAGGCCACAACCATTTTGTATACGGCGCCATATATGATAGGTACCTAGAACGAAGCTCGCCGTTGCGCGGTAATTTCATTGCAGATACAGTAGAACAGAATACTGCTAAGGAACTGGAGCTATTCCAAACAGAACTATTCCACTATTCCGATCAGATAAAGTGGTGCAGAAAGAGTAGATCAGATAGAATAGTGCAGATACAGTAGAACAGATGGAGTATTGCAGTGCATGCAGTGCAGATAAAATGAAACAGGGCTGCGCTGGAGATTTTTTTTGTTTTCTTTACATTTTTTGAACATTCCTGTGCCTGAGTTTATTTATTTGGTGGTACACTTTATAAGAATAATGCCCACAAGATGCCTAAAAAGGGATGATGTAAAATTTTAATTTTAGGTGACTTCTGATCCAGAGAGTAAAAATTAATTTTCTTCGACCAAAGTTAAATTCACCATGGAAAAAAACTGAATTTAATTCAGTTAATAGATACGTTAACACAACATTTAATAGGTATTTAATAATTCAGAGGAGGTACGAAGTTCGCCGGGTCGCATATTCATTTTCTGCCAACGTAATAGGACCTTCGGCTGCATTCGTGTTCGTTCGAGCACAGCGTAGGCAAATTATGATTGAAGTGGACTAACGTTGGCAGTTTATAAAGCCTGCCTGGCGTTCGTGAAAATATTCTCTAAATAAATTCAGTTGGAAATTGGCAGTTATTGTTAGTTGTTGGCACATGTTTCAATGCGAAATGCGATAACGAATGAAAAAATATCGTTATTAAGAGTTTAAAAATTAATCATTGTGTCTATTTAAAGGCCTTAGAACTTTTTTGGCAGATTTGAGTTAGTTTCGGTTAGTTTTCGATAGCATGGGTTATTTTTGGTTAGTTTGGGTTAGTTCGGTTTAGTTTTCGTTTAAAAACCGCACTAGGCGCTGTTCCTTCCTGTTTCCTTTTTTCCAAGTAAAGACATGAAAAGTACCTAATCCAGATTAACCCAAACTGACCCGTCCTGAAAATGCGACCCAATCTCGGTTTCTGAAGTTGGCTTCTCTGACGTTGTGCGACAGAAACACAATTCAGCCGAGAGTTCAGCTGAACATTCATTTTATTCTTTTATTTCACAGAAAAATGAATATGTAGAACCAAAAGAGAAAAAAGATCTTCTGTATTTTCAACTTTTCATATTTTCGACATTTTGCATTTTCGACATTTCTCAATTTCTACCTTTTGGGTTTTATTATTTCAATTTTTTTCTTGCTCACAATCTATAAAATAGTATAAAAGGTCCATCGGGTAGTTCCAAAGACATCGGCAGTTTTATCTAACACAATATCATGCCATTATTGTTTTAGCTGAATTTTTCATATAAATAAAATTCTTATCTTTAATCTTCCCTTCCTTTTAATAAAAAACATTTATGGAACCTAATTATCAATAAAATGCTTGTAACATACAGTCACATGAAGTGCCAACGTCTGGTTGCGATGTTCATATTCTGCTAACGCTTCACGGATCAGGTCACGAATCTAGTCGAATATCAGTTGCGTTGGCAAAAAATGAATATGCCGCCGGGTCAGCTAGTAGATAATGAAATCAAAGAAAGAAATGGACTACACAAAAGGTATACAATAAGTAAGCTTAACGAGGACTGGGAAAGAAATAAACAAAAAAGAAACCTTCGGGAACTCCAAGGAATGTCAACAGATGTAGTACCTACATATAAGTGCGTGCGATGTTGTGTCGAAGGCTTTTCTGTAGTCAATCCAAGTCATCGACAGATTTCGCTTATACTGGATTAAATTCGTGTAATACATCTGACTATAATAGTACATTAAAATACAAGTTTCATAAGACGTGATTTTATCGCACGAGCCCTATATTAGAAAACGAGCCGGAGGCGAGTTTTCTAAAGGGCGAATGCGATAAAATGTCTTATGAAACGAATATTTTATACTATTTTTTCTATTTTGGTATTGTTTAATTAAAAAAAAAAAAAATTCTTGGAAATTTTATTCTCATATTTCCTGATTTCATAGTTTAGGTTGGTAACACTACATGCCAAATATAGAAATCTTCTATTATAAAATCGTGAATGACAGTTCGATGGCCATCAGTCCGCCAGTGTTACCAACCTCCGATAAGTAAAAAAGGAGTGTCACAAAGAGCTTCTTTTCGAAACTACTTTTAGTGTCGAAAAGACTTCGATATGACACCAAAATAGAAAAACAAATTTTCCCTGCAACCCTCAAGTTTTTTCCTTTCCCCACGCTGCTCTCCAATATCATTCACGACCGGCCCAACCGCACTTAACAATCGGGAGTGTGTAAAAAACCTGTGTAAAGATCGTATTACATGTGTTGAGGCTAGTGATCGGTCGGTAATTTTTGGGGTCCCTCAAGTCGCCTATTTTCGGTACTAACGTTGTTCTTCCTTCGACAAACCATGGCGGAATTGGTGCTTTCTCATTAAGCCAAGAATTAAAAATGATGATGGGTACTGGAGAATTTCATTCATTCACAAGAAGTTATAAATCCCATCTAAACCCGGTGCAGAATTCTCGCGTGCTCTCATGCCGGTATAGGTGCATGTTTCGGCAACAGTTTCTGAAGCTAGTCAGTGCAGGAGTATCCACATGTAAAGGCTTAGCAGTCTCATAGATTCCCCTCCAGAAATCTTTAACTTCCAGCACTGGCGGCAAGTCGTCTATTTCGGGTAGAGTCTTGGAATAGGCCAGAGGGCTGTTGCGGAAATAACCCACAACAGGTTTAATTTTTATTATTTCTAATTCAATAAATCTCAATTTCTATTATTTACCATAAAAATAATTTTCTTAAAATAGATGCTATTGCTGGACTATTTATCCTGTAAAACCGGCAACAACAACCCTTTGAACCAATAAAATTACAGGTTTCTTCATTACCTTATAAGGCAGTGGACCTTCCTCGCTGCTGTGATTGGTCAGCCGCCACATTGTTTTCTAGTTTTTTGCGACCTGCTCCCCTGGCAGAGTCTAGTCAATGCACATTCTTCAGTACTATTAAAATAAGCGAAGAGTTCGCACCCTCGCGCACTCTGAATGCTCTCCAGAGGAAAAACCCCCAAAAAACCCCCGTTAGTACGCGCGATTTATAGTGAAATACTACTGTCTGTATCTCAAGGCCTGACATGGTCTATATTATTGATTACAATTCATGTAATTAACCCCTAATTGTTGCAAGTCACCTCGGACGAGCAAAATTCTCTCGTACGCGCTTGTTTTTGGCTCTCTCTCTCTGTCACTCTCGCCGGGCTCCAACGCACCTGTATATCATTGTGTTTTCTTTTCATGTCAGTGGAAAATTCCCTAGCTGCCAGTGTGAATAGTAGTGATAAATGGATAAATAATCGCCTTGGTTAAGTGCCAATATGTCAACGTCTTCCGGAAGTTCATTCTGTATAGCTCTGTATTTACGCGCGCAAGGTCTTCTCGTTGATCTTAATTTTCACGTTTCTGGTTCAAAGGGACAAGGGACAACAGGGACCTCAGGTATTACAGCCTCCTGCCTCTGTTGTTCATAAGGTAGATATCTGGCTGTTTTTGAGGAGGTTGAAGATTTCTTTACTTTTTATGTCTTCACTGACAACAATAATTCCCAAATCATTTTGTGGTTGTGACATCTACATATATCCCCCTGGAGGCTTCCATTCTGCGTTACAGGAGTACTGTAACAACAGGTATCATCTACAAATAATGACATCTGACTCCTCCATCCATTTGACAGGTCACTATCACTAATATACAGTGTGATTTTTTAAGTGTGCAACATATGGGGATTTTTTTTAGTAATAGCACAACCCAAATACAAACAAAGCCAAAAGTTGGTGCATGTCTGATAATCATATTAGGTGCATTTAGAATGGTTGCAAGTCAAACAGCATACAGGGTAGCTCAAACAATATCAAAGCTGTACTGTAAAGTACCCTTATTTTAGAAAATTCAGCAAAATGTTATAGAGAAAAGTTGTTTGGAATTGAAAGTTATGCCTAAATACCAAAACATAGCCTCCTAAGATTTTTTTTATTTTCTTTCGAAAAAAATCTATAATTTCTATATTTTTTTTATTTTTCATTTCCGCCCTTAATACTTTCAAAAATTAATTAAAATCAAATCCATTTTACATAACTTTGCTCAAATTCAAGCATATTTGTAAAATTAACTTAGATTTTCAATTTTTTATGGAATCACAAAATTCATGTTTGTTGCAATGATATTCAACACAACTTTAAAATGTCGCAATTTTTTTTTTTAACAAGTTAAAACATTACTAATGATAATAGCCATATTAAAAAAACTCTCCTTGAAGTGCAAAAGTTTTATTTTATTTAAGTAAATATTAGTAGAATTTTGATATTTTTTGAGCCACCCTGTATGCTGTTTGACTTGCAACCATTCTAAGTGCACCTAATATGATAATCAGACATGCACCAACTTTTGGCCTTGTTTGTATTTTGATTGTGCTATTACTAAAAAAAAATCCCATATGTTGCACACTTAAGTAATGATACTGTATACAGGGCGGATTAATGTCTATCAACTTAGCGAGACAACTTCGAAAAATCGATTTTCCGTTATGCCAAGAATTTGCCGCTTTTTTGCCGCTAATTAAATGTGGAATTAAAAAATTTGCCGCTCTTTTGGTTTTTTCTTAATTACGTGTTTTGCTAACTTGACGTCAAGATAGCGAGACAACATCACTAAATATGTCAGCAGTAGAAAATTAGGTAGATGAAAATTTGCCGTTTTTTTGCCGCTAATTAGTTGTGTAAACCAAAAATTTGCCGGTTCTTTTTTTTTCCATAAATAATCAAGTTTGAAAAAAAAAATCATTTGTTTCGCTAACTTGACGTCAAGTTAGCGAGACAATATCACTAAAAATGTCGGTAGTGAAAAATTGAATGAATGGAAATTTGCCGTTTTTTTGCCGCTAATTAGTTGTGAAAACCAAAAATTTGTCGCTTCTTTTTTTTTACAAAAAATCAAGTTTCAAAAAAAATCATGTGTTTCGCTAACTTGACGTCAAGTTAGCGAGACAATCACTAAAAATGTCGGTAGTGATAAGTTGAGTGAATGGAAATTTGCCGTTTTTCTGCCGCTAATTAGATGTGAAAACTAAAAATTTGCCGCTACCTTGCTTTTCATAAGAAAATCGTGTTCGAAAATAAAATAATGTCTTGCTAATTTAACGTAAAGTTAGCGAGATCACTAAAAATGTCGGTAGTGATAAATTGAGTGAGTGGAAAATATCGCGTTTGAAAAAAATATGATGTGTTTCGCTAAGTTGACATCAAGTGAGCAAAACAGTATCATTAAAAATGTCGGTAGAGAAAAATGGAGTGATAGAGAAAAGCTGTGGAAATTTGCCGCTTTTTGCCGCTAATTAAATATGAAAACCCAAAAATTTGCCGCTCTTTTTCTCCATGAAAAAATCGTGTTTGAAAAAAACTTGTGTTTCGCAAGGTTGCCGTTAAGTTAGACCGACATCCCTAATAACACAGTAACATCGCAGAAACATTCCAGAAACATCCATCAGGGATAATGAAGACGTCCCTGGGAGGTCCCTATTTTCCTGGGGACATCCCTGGGATGTTGCAGGCAACAGCCGTGTCATCATTTGCGATGTCCTATAAACATCTCTCAGGGATGTTTCTAAGATGACGCGGGATGTACCTAATACATCCGGGGCAGGTGTAAGAAACATCCTCTATATGTTTCTAGTATGACTTTAATAGGTGAATGAATTTTAGGATTATGGATTAAAAATTACCTAATTCAATAATTTTCAATTTTCGTTCTATTTTCTGGAAGTCAGAACTTTTTCCAAAAAAAAAACAAAAATTGAAAATTATAAAATTAAGTAGGCACATCAGTTTCCAATAACATTTTTTATTGAAAAAATAAGGTACATGTATACTTATATTGATTATCTATCAACTAATAATAATCGACGGACAATTTTGCCTAAATAATGTAGTATTTATGCCCCGTCATGTCATCGAAAACCATAGTTTGGCAGTGGCAGCATGTTGTAGTAGGGGAGTTCGGCGTTTTCTTTTTTTGTTGGTGCTCCAATTTCATAAAGGTACCATTATCTAACCAAAACAACCACAGAACCAAAATCCAAAGTTCTTGAAGTACAATTCAACTTGCACACCTAGAATGTAATCAACTATGAAAACAAAAAATAATTATTGGTTATTTTCTCTTACCTAATGAAGAATGAAGTTCGGGTTTCTAGGGGCTATTTATCAGAAAAGTTAGAAATTTCCTAACCGACGCCATATTGAAATTAAATAAACTAAACAATTGATAGTTATGCGACGTTATCTTTCAACAAATAATCTTTCTCACCAACTAATAAGCACTGGTAGGTCGCAGAGATCCTTTCGAACACAAAATGGCACAACTAGGTGTAGCGAAAAACCACAAATTGACAAATCCTCAACACAGCACGACGCCATTACGAAATAAAATTCCGCCCAACAACACAAGCGTAGCGCACAGGACGACCCGTTCGACTGATTCTGCCCGTCTGCGCTGGCTGCGGCGCCGACCCGACGTGGTGGCGTGCCCTCCTGTCCTGACCGGTACAAGTACAAATGCCTGAGCACGCGCCTGCGCCATACACTTCGGCTTCACGAATATTCACGATGTTTGAAAGTTGAAAAGAGAGAAGACTTTTATCAATACATATTTTATTTTATTCCAAGTTGTAAGTCGAATGAAAAATTAAATATTGCTGTTGTTACAATACAAAATTAATATTAAGTTCCTTATTATCTATATACATTACAGGTATATTATGGAATTTGAAATTAGTTTGTGTGTGTGATAGAGACATTTTCAGAAATCACACAAAATTGGCAAATTTAATACTGGGTCCTACCGGTCTGAGGTCCTACCTAGTTTTGTAAAATAATGTTAGCCATTTTTTAGCTGTAATAAGTATCTAATTTTGAGAACAAAAAATCTTTTTGTCGATAGATATTTTCGAAAGGATGTTTCTAAAACATTTCAGGACAATCATCCTAGAGATGTTACATTACAAACATCGCAGCGATGTACCATTTATGTCGGAAACATAAGGACCTTAATGGTACATAAATAGGATGTTTCTGGGAGATCGGTGTTATTAGGGATCGTCACAAAAAACGTATGGCAGTATAAAATTAGGTGAGTAAAAGGGTGTTCCGTTATAAATGATCTCCCACCCTTGATTTTTTTTATGCACCCTGTAAGTATATTTTAATTAGTGAAACTCAACATTTGTTGGAACAAATATTTATTTCTAAATTTTTTGAAAATAGTTTTTCAGTTTTTTTTTTCTTTAGCTTAGGAAAACTCTATTGGAGGCCTTATAGATTTCAAAAATCAGAAAGCGAAATATCGTGTGCTCATTTATACAGAAAATAAAATAAAATTAGAAATAAAATTAAATTGGAATAAAATGGAAATTATCGATAATTGTTGGCAAATTTTCCCGAATGCATTTTTAGTTGAAAAAAAGCACGAGGGACGAGAGTGCCTTTTCCAGTTAAAAATGAATGAGAGCAAATTTCTCAAAAATTATCGATATATTTCCATTGCTCGAGTTGTATTTTATGAGAGAATTTCATGAATCAAAAATTTAAATTTTTAGTATATCCTCGTAAGTATAAAATGTCACCAATCAGAAAAAATGTCAAATGCCACCCGTTAGTTAAGCAATTATCCAATCCGATAATCTTGCACTAGTACAAATTATCACGTAATCGTAATCTGATTGGTTGCAATCAACAATTAAAAAATGCCAGTTTATGCATGGGATCTGTGTCATTTGCGCGAGGGAGAAAAGTGCGATATAAAAAGCGCGAGGGACAAAATCACGACGGAACAAAAACGCGACAGGACAAATGCGCGATGGACAAAAACGCGACTGGATAGAAGCGCGAGGAACAAAAGCGCGAGGGACAAAAGCGCACGACTGCACAAAAACGCGACTGGATAAAAGCGCTAGAAGCGAAAGCGCGAGCGACAAAGCGCGAGGGGACAAAAGCGCGACAGAACAAAAACGCAGCTGGATAAAGCGCGATTGGCCAAGAACGCGAAGTGCCTTACTACGAGAACTGAAGATCGTTTTCCAAAATACAAGATATTTTCGGTGGCTCCGGTTCAAAAGAACGATATTTAAAATAGCAACATCAAAAAGGCGACATATTGTTAAAGCGATATATCAAAATAGCGACATTTGGAACAGCGACATCTAAAAAAAACAGCAACATATCAAAAGAGCGACATATGTAAAGAACGAGATTCAGAACAGTGACAAATTAAAAGAGTGATTTACAACGACGACCTCTAAGCAAAAGAGGGAAACATCAAATTTTTCCAATATTAATCAAAATTATGTAGACTTAATCAAACTAACCCGTCCGTCTAGGGCAATCTCGTCCTCGTGAGTTAGCATTTTATTCAATTCAATTCAATTCAATTTTTATTGTTTCCAGAAAGTATTTTCTATAACAATGAGTGCTCTAAATCTAGTAAACGTAGTGGTTTGAATTACAAAAGCAAAAATAAACTTATAAAGGAGGGAATATAATTTGTTTTGAATTTGGATACGTATTTGTTATTAGAAACGAACAAAAAATAATAATAATCTAAATAATCTTAATCTAATTACAAAGCGAAAGATAAAGTTACTTGTATTTCTATGTATAAACTAAAAACCAGAAGGGTTCACATTTTGGTGCCTAATAAAAGTACCTATGGAAGGGGTCTATACAACAAAAAAAAGAGAGAAAGTTGATATTTCTAACAAATTCTAATCCTGCGATATCAAAAAGGATCGAAGCCTGAGGAATGACATTATGGTGGAAGCAAATGTTTTGGCAGATACTGGAGCTAAGGTTTCAAGTAAATTGAGAAATGAGTCAGGGCTCGACCATGTTAATGGTCTGACTTCTCTATACATTGGACATCTGAAAAGAATGTGGTCTAATGTCTCTAGTTCAGAGGTGTTACAAACTGTACATATTATGCGGGGGTCAAGTTTATAGAGGATAGAATTAAAGGTAAAAGCACATAGGTATTTGTTGGCAAGTCTTGTTTGCGCTATGAGTTTCAAAACAAATGTTTGTACTCTAAATGTTAAATAAGTAGCTGGATTTTTTGTTATTGATAAAAATGGATAAAAGGTCATATAACTGGAATCTCTAGCCAAAGCAATATCTTTCCGAAAGGATAGCTCTCGGTATTTGTCAATTATTTGATCGATTTTTCGTCTAGTTACAAATCTTGGTGTTAAATTATTAATCAAAATATTATCAAAACCTGTTCCAGTAAGTACCAATTTGAGTTGCGATAGCCAGTTATATGCTAGCGGCGAGTCGATAAGCTGTAGTTGCCTTTTAAGGCAAATTAAGGGTAATCTGCTTTCATCCATAGAGAGCAACCTTTTGAGAAAGTTGAGAGTCCATTTAAGTATAGTTGTCGCTATAGGAGAAACGCCAAACTCCAGGCGAAGTATGGCTGAAGAGGTGCTTTTAGGCAAAGAGATTTTTTGAGAAATGATGTTTGTATCTGTTCAAGGACGTCTAGATATCTTAGGGCCCAGATGGGTGCGGACCCAGACATTATGTTAAGTACACACGTTTCAAATATTTTAAGTCTTGAAGTAATTGAAAATGATTTAGACTTTGATAGATGTGAAACTGCCGCGCCAATGGCCTGTTTGCATTTTGAGACAGATTTGTCTGCCATAATTCGAAATTTAGAAGATGCAGTGAAAGTGACTCCAAGGTATTGACAATTTCAAGGGGTTCGTTTTTGAAAATAAATCTTTTGGTGTAACTAGCTTGAAAACCCCCTCTCCTGAAACACATTATTTTGGACTTTGCAACATTGACTGCCAAATTGTTCTCCTGTACATACTCAGCCAGGATATTCAGGTTGCATTGTAGATCTCGTTCTGAAAGCCCGAAAACAATTAGGTCGTCACAATAGAGCAGCATAAAAAGTTCATTAACACCATCAATATTAATTAGCCTAGCTCCCTTACCCTCAAAAAACTGTATGATATCAGAGAGAAACAGTAAAAACAGAAAAGGGGATAGTGGTTCTCCCTGAAGTACGCCTTCACTTATTCCAATTGGGTCTGAAAGTCCGTCAGAGCATTTTACTTTAGCTGAAGCGTTACAGTAAATCTGAATTAAGATGTTTATATAGGAGGGAGGAACCCCAAAACTATGGAGTTTTCTCCAAAGTAGTGAGTGTTTAACGCTATCAAAAGCACGCTTGAAATCAATAAAGGCAACAAAGCATTTTATTTAAAAAATACTGCGCTCTCAAGAGACCCTGAGCAATCAGTGAATTAACTTTGCTTTTTTAAATAAAATGCTTACGAGGACTAGATCGTACTAGGTGGACGGGTTATTTTGGGTTAGTTTGAGTAAGTCTGTATTGCGACATCAATTTGAACCAATAATAATAAAGCAAATACAGACTTGCTCAAACTAACCCAAAATAACCCGTCCGCCTAGTGCGATCCAGTACTCGTAAGTTAGCATTTTATCCAAAAAAACAGTCAATTTATTTATAGCGTAGGGTCCCTTGACCGCGCCTTGTTTTTCAAATAAAATTCTATTCAGCGAAGACTAGATCGCACTAGGCGAACGGGTTAGTATGGGTTAATTTGAGTAAGGCTGCATTTTTCTGATTATTATTGATACAATTTGATGTGTCCCTCTTTTGCTTACAGTCCTCGTAGATAGTTAGATACCTCGCGTTGTTGTCCAATCGTGCTTTATTCCAGTCGCGTTTTTGTTCCGTCGCGCTTTTGTCCTTCGCGTTTTTGTTCCGTCGCGCTTTTGTCCCTCGCGCTTTTGTTTCTCGCGCTTTTCTCGCTCGCGCCTTTGTTTCTCGCGCTTTTATGCAGTCGCGTTTTTGTTCCGTCGCGCTTTTGTCCCTCGCGCTTTTAGTATCGCGCTTTTCTCCCTCGCGCAAACGACTGTTGCGCAAATGACACAGAGCCCAGTTTATGGTTCGAATACCAGTTTTGACAGATGAATGAAATTTTCTACCGACATTTTTATTGATACTGTTTTGCTAACTTGATGTCAAGTTAGCGAAATACATGATATTTTTTTCAAACGCGATATTTTCTTGAAGAAAAAGAGCTAATTAGCGGCAAATTTCCACTCACTCAATTTATCACTACCGACATTTTTAGTGATTTTTTTTGAAACTTGATTTTTTGTAAAAAAAAAGAAGCGACAAATTTTTGGTTTTCACAACTAATTAGCGGCAAAAAAACGGCAAATTTCCATTCATTCAATTTTTCACTACCGACATTTTTAGTGATAATGTCTCGCTAACTTGATGTCAAGTTAGCGAAACAAATGATTTTTTTTTTCAAACTTGATTATTTATGGAAAAAAAAAGAACCGGCAAATTTTTGGTTTACACAACTAATTAGCGGCAAAAAAAACGGCAAATTTTCATATACCTAATTTTTTACTGCTGACATATTTAGTGATGTTGTCTCGCTATCTTGACGTCAAGTTAGCAAAACACGTAATTAAGAAAAAACCAAATGAGCGGCAAATTTTTTAATTCCACATTTAATTAGCGGCAAAAAAGCGGCAAATTCTTGGCATAATGGAAAATCGATTTTTCGAAGTTGTCTCGCTAAGTTGATAGACATGGCGGATTAGTGGACCAAGGGCCAAAGGAATTTGACTTCATGGCCCCTATCCTGACACAGAACTGTCGAGCCTGCAGAAAATCTTGGATTAGGTTGAGTAGAATTCCTCTTATACCATAATGATGGAGTTTATGAAGAAGCCGCTCAAATGGTACCTTGTCAAAAACCTTTTCAAAATCCCAGTAAAACACATCAACAGACTGGCCAGAGTAATCTGCCCTTGTCCAGTCATGAACTTTAGTAAGCAGGTTCATGAAAGTGGACCATCCAGGTTGAGAAGGTGGGATGATTCCATTTCATTTTCAATCAAAAATCCAGTCATCTCAGATACCAGGAGTTTCTCCATGCTTTTGCAAAGGGAGCTTGTTAAGTTAATGGGCCTATAGTTTACAGGTAGGTGGTTGTTGCCTTTCTTGTAGGAAGACCTTTCATTATGGCTGAGAAAGGATGTGACAGAACTGCAGCACATTTGTTCAGGAAAAAGGCAAGGATTTCATCCTCTCCTGGACTAAAATCTGGCTTCAGTGATTTGAGTGCAGTCTTCAATTTCTCGGGTGAAATTTCAAGTGAATTAGCACAGAATATATCAGGATCCAAGTTGGGCATATAGCTTAGATCTTCTCTTGTAAAAACACTCTGAAACTGTTTGGCAACTTCTTTCTCATCATTAAGGGTGCAGTTAGTGGTCACATCCCTGAGTGAGAAATGTTTAAATCTTGAACCAAGAGTTCTGTTTACGAAGGAATAAAACTGCTGGTTAGAAGAGGCTAAAAGTTCTTGTTCATATTTTCTTCTAGACTGTTTTATCTTGGCTTTGAGGAAGTTATTTTGGTTCCTGTAGTTCAAGTTGTCATTTTCAGAGTTGATTTCCAATTTCTTGGCCACAAATTTCTCTTTTTTTCAATGTGTTTAAAAATTTCTTGAGTTAGCCAATGACTTGCTCATGGTCATAGTTGGTTTTGGAGTAACCTGGCTTGTTATGACTACATGGTCACTTGGTCCAATTGGTGGATGCTGTGGTACATCAAAAGCAAGCCTCTTGTCATTAACTAATAGCAGATCAAGTAGAGACTGTCAATTTCTTCTTATTCTGGTTGGAAAATTTACGAGTTGACAGTTATGTAGACAGTTATGAAATCTGAGCTAAGGTTCGTTTCACCAGGGTTCATACTTGACCTTGAAACTTGAAAAAAAAGGGTTGTCGTAGATTAATTCATATGACACATTCAATTTTTTTGACAAATTAAAATGAATGACGTCTGGTTAAGAACCGACGAACGTTTTTGACGTCATTGATTTGTTTCAGTCAATTTTTATTTGTTAAACAAGGAAGGCAAATGCTGGTGGCAAGTACAAACCCTGGCGAAACAAACTTTACGTGGATTCGTGGGATTGTCTGTTAATGTTGATCTCTGTGTAGTTGAATAATTATTTAGAATAAAACCTGCCTTACCTTGCGTTTTAGATCAGATTTTATGATGGACTTTACAACTATACCCTTGTTTTCTTTTTTCTTCACTGGACCCTTGCTGTCAACCTTGGCTGATTTAAGAACTGAAAAAAAAAATAACAAATTCAATAAACAATTTTATAAATGTTTATATTTTTTACATTTTGTCTCGGCGTGTTTTTTCAATATCATATCGTCAATCATCAAGTTGGTCAATTTGGCTATTTTAAAATTAATAGCGTCAGTGGTCAGTTCGGGAGGCTCCACTTTCAATTTTAGTTTCTTTTGCGCCTCGACTTCATATTGGACTTTCATGTGCAAATCGGCTTTTGGTTTTTTGGGTATCAAAGGGATTTCGTATATTTCTAATTTAGTTTTGTTAGTTGCTGACTTTGGTTTTTCCATTTTCGATTTGATTAATTTCGTTTCAGATTTTGCTAATTTTATTTTGTTTATTTTTTCTAAGCCTTCTTTGATTTTTTTGTGTTCTATAGTGTCTAATGGTTCCTTAATTAATACCAATTCTGTTTCAATATTTCTCACGGTTTTATTTAAAATTTTGTTTTTCATATCTTGTTGTAGCTGTTGTAGACTTTTCTCAGTCTTTACTATATTTTTCTCAGTCTTTACCATATTTTTCTCAGTGTTTACTATATTATTCTCAGTGTGTAGATTTTTCTCAATCTTTGCCTTGTTTTTTATATCTTGTAGCTTTTGTATATTTTTCTCAGTCTTTACCATATTTTTCTCAGTGTTTACTATATTATTCTCAGTGTGTAGATTTTTCTCAGTCTTTGCCTTGTTTTTTATATCTTGTAGCTTTTGCAGATTTTTCTCAGTCTTTACCATATTTTTCTCAGTATTTACTATATTTTTCTCAGTGTTTACTATATTTTTCTTACTGTTTACTATATTTTTCTCAGTGTTAACTATATTTTTCTCAGTGGTAAATATATTTTTCTCAGTGTTTACTATATCTTTCTCAGTGTTTACTATATTTTGCTGATAAATTATTTCCAACGTTGGTTTCACTGCTACAGGCTCTTTCTGAATTGGATTTTTTCCAGATTTAGGTTTTTGAACCTTTGTTGTCTTCACGGTAGCATAATTTTTTTGGTATATTTGCATTTCAGTTTCTTTGAATAGTATTTCCTGATCGGAATGTTTTTTTGCTTGAAATCTATTTATAATTTCTTCAATTCCATAATAATTTCTTGTTTCTTTTCTATGGATTGTTTGTTTTTTATTTTCAACTGGCTTGTCGTTTATTTCTTGATTTGCCTTTTTTTGTATTTGCATTGAAAATTTTTCGGTTTTTTGATTAAAACCGTCAGATTTTTTTTTATTTATTTCTGAAACACTTTCGCGATTTTCTGTTCTGCTTTGCGTTTTTCTATCTCCATACATATTTTTATATGTCGACATTTCGGTTGCTGCAGTTTTTATCTCAAGAGGTTTGTTGCCTGCTTCGATTGAGAGTTTTTTCTTGTTTTCCTCTGCTTCAATTCTTTTAAATTCCAAATACTCTCTTTTAGACATCAGCCTGTTGAAGTCTCTGGATACACTTGAAGCGTAATGGTAACATCTTTTCCCTGTCAAGTCATTCTTTGATGAGGGATCTGGAAAAAAAGAAAAGCTTAAAGAATATTGAGGTACGTATGTACCTTAATATAATATTGTCAAGCCAAAAAATATCACCCTTCCCAACATTATTATTTTCAATACGAATTAACCAAATAAGTCCATTGACAAGTAATGTCCCAATTTAGTTGGGTAATACGGATGTTATATTAAATAAAGCAAACGCATCAGGATGATAGCAAAAACCTTAGAGCCAACAACCTAGGCTTTAGGTCAATGATTTTTGCTGGAAATCCTGAATCGATAAGGCGTGATTTTCGAGTTGGTTGTAAATCTAAATTCAGGCGCTGTACTATACTATGGGCTACGCTACGGTCTACAGAAAGATGGGTTTCCGGTAAGTACCGTTATTTAACATTTATAAATTATGTCTAGTGTTCTCATCTATTAATCAACCCTTTAGTTGTAATTAATAAACTTAATTATTCTTAATGTTTTGGGACTTATTGTTTTAATTCATCAAAACCCCAAAAGATCCCAAACCCCCAGTTGCAACAAAATAAGTTGTGACAATATGAACGAACCATTTTTAAGTTTTTTGTTACCCCAGGAGGCATTTCCACTGCTCGACTGAATCGGCTTGGCATCTTCTAGTTTACCAGTGCTGTATAACACTTTTGGCTTTCTGACCATTTCATCGGCTTGGGTATTTAAATCGGCAACCTTAAAGTTTATTGATTAATAATGAGTTTTTCTAATTAAAAAAAAAAACTTACACAATCTTTTTTCATTCTGGACGCTTTACGATAGGATTTCTCTGCTAATTCACTTTTATATTCGCTTCTTTGTATACCTTCCATTGTGTTTTTTTTCTCTAATTCAGATTCTTTCTTCTTTCTCAGCGAATATGAGTTTAGAAAGTTTTTCGTAGCATTATCTAAAAAGTTATATTCTGTAATTTGCATTGTGAAACTAATAATTATACCATTACTCACCCTCTTCTTCATAATATGCTGTCCTACTTTGCATAGTCGTAGGTCGCTTGTTTATATTAATAGTGTTTGTCCAGGCTTTAATTTCATTTTTCACAGCTTCTTTATTTATATGAGCTGGTTGCGGCTCGGTTTGTGGTCTATCACATCTCAAAACAGTATCATCTAATAAAGATTTTCTCGAGGGTACTTCTGCTGCAGGCTTAAGATATTTAAATTGCTTTTCAAGTTTTTTAATTCTTAACATTGAAGCCACTTTTGGTGTGGACTTCGATGTAACATTTCTCAGTGATTTTTGAATTATTTTTTTCTCCTCAATTTGTTGGGATTTTATGCGTTTTTCTAGATCTGCAATATTTTCTTTGGGAGATAATTGGATAGTTTCAATTTGATCTGCTAGCTTTGCAATATTTTCCTTGGGAGATTTTTGGATAGCTTCAATTTGCTTAATTTTTAGAGCTTTTGCATCCAAACTTTGACGTTTTTTGGCCAACTTTTCTTCGATAACTTTTAAAGCTAACGCATATTTCCTGTTCAACTGCATCATTTCTTCGTGTATATCATTTCCTGAGTTTTGCTTGACTTTTGAATCGCTTAAACTTCTTTTAATCGAACCTTTATTGAAGATTATAAGTTCTCGATCTTCCTGTGGTTCATCTAAAAAAGATAAATAAATGTATCAGTGTTCCTGTTTGGTTTCTGAAGGATTGCAATTGAAACACATCTCAAATCGGAAAACAGACCATATTACAATTTGCAATTTTTATATTTTAACGTAACTCTGATTTAAGTATTTTTATTATAATAATTTGTTTAATTTTGGTGCAGGCTTACCTGTCATGTAGAAATCTCGAACCTTCTGATTGGCGAGCTTTTGTATTTTAAATGTCAAATCAGCATCTTCCACTTTAACGAATATTGGGTCTGAAGTTGTTGCTCTAATCAGCTTTTTTTTAGGTGGATCGGCTTTTTTTATTGTGGAAAGCTTGCCAGAGGTTTTCAATTCAAATATTGACTTTCTATCTTTATCATCCTTTGCTTTTGTGACGTTTTTAATCAAGGGTTTTGTCTTACGGTTTCCTAGAATAAACAATATTATATTTGGTTCTAAACTAGGCCTCAGATTTGCTCAATTTTTGTCTTTGTCAACTTCTAAGCCTGAAATTTGGGCCAAATTTCTCATTTGTTTTGATGTGTGTGTACAGACCAAATGATAAAATATAGATGCTGGAAACTACAGGCCAATAAGCTTGCTACCCGTTGTAAGCAAAATCATGGAATCCATGGTCGCAGAAAATCTGAGAAATTTTCTTGAACAAGAACAATTAATTCCAACTTAACAACTTGGTTTTGTATCAAAACGGAGTACCACAAATTGGCTTCTTGATTGTCTAAATAAATGGCATAAAAAAAGTGCCATTAATGTCACATAGGTACTTGGATTTTATCAAAGCATTCAACCGAGTCCCAAGCCAGAGGTTTCTGCCAAAACTGGAAGATTTTGGTGTGGGGAAGAATTTAATGCTTACGACCAAAGACTATTTTACAAACAGGGAGTACAAAGTCATAGTTGGCGACTCATACTCTGAACTCTATTCAGTACAAAGTAGCCTACCCCAAGGCTCGATATTTGCACCTTTGTTGTTTGTAACTTATATTATAGATCGCCTCAACCTAATGATATCAACATGTGCCAACAATTCTGACTCGCTCCAGAATGATTTGAACCAAATTGAGAAGTGGTGTGAGGACTGGCAATTACCTCTTAGGCCCAGTTGTACAACATCGGTTCAAAACAGAGTTCAGCAGTTCAGCTGAACTCGACTGGTACCTACTTGAACTTTCCCATTTGAAATGTATTGCTGTCAAAATTGAAAGAATTTGAATAATAGCTGACAGCAATGTATTTTAAATGGGAAAGCTCAAGTACCAGTCGAGTTCAGTTGAACTTTGTTTTGAACCGAGATTGTACAACTGGGCCTTAATGTGGGAAAATGTTTGGTACTCCATCTTGGGAAAAATAGCTCAGAAACTGAATACACCACCAATGTGTCAGTACTGGTCAGTGTTCAGCAACACAATGACTTTGGAGTTCTGATAATCAAACACTTGACCTGGTCACTGGTCGGCACATTCATGTAACAACAACAACAATATGCAAAAAGAACAACAGCAAGTTATTCCTCCCATAGAAGGTCTTCCTAAACACCCCCCAATTTTTGAATATGCAGGTCAGGCTTGGCACCCAGTCCTCATTAGAGAAAGGAAGAACATGTCACCGACCTGAAAAAGTTTGTCGCCTTTGTATAAAGTAAATTTAAGTTCATTATTGAAATAAATAGTGTTAAATATTCCAACATTTTTGGTTTTTGTTGTCTTGATAAAAGCCCCACATTTTTGCCTTCGAGCCGGATGGTTCGAGGGTTTTTAAGGGCGTAATCTATATTTTCAGACAAAGAGGTTTTAGACAAGGGTTTAGATACCCAGAGGACCCGGATTCCGAACCCACGATTCGATAGTATCGTCCATATATAAAATAGATAGACGATACTATCGAATCGTGGGTTCGGAATCCGGGCCGGTACTACTGCTAAAATGGCTGATCTGGCCGAATTACAAAAAAAGGGGTATTATATAAGGGGCATTTAATAAGGCAGGATAATTTCATTATTAATTTTGATGGGTCAAAGGCAATTCAAAGGAGGCTGAAATTCCCATACGATTATCAATATCAATTAGATGACCGTTGGCAGGAATTTGAAGACATTCAATTTCAAATAGAGGAAAAGGACACCTCTCAAAAGCAATTAGACGAAAGTCAATCTTCAAGGGAAGGATCCAATATTTACTATCTGCCGCACCATCCAGTGCCTAAACAGACTTCCCTGACAACAAAGCTCCGCGTCGTATTCGATGCCAGCTGTACGATGGCTCAGAAGGGACATGAATATGTTTTATTGTATTAAATCTCGCACTGCCAGATTCAAATACGCACTGCTAGATTTTTATCTCGCACTGCTAGATGTAATCTCGCACTGTTAGATTTAAAGACGCAGTGCGAGATTTGATCTCGCACTGCCAGATTTAAAGACGCACTGCCAAATTTAAAGACGCGCCAACGAAATATCTGAATGTATGGTTCTTGGACATCCTCCGCATGTTTCCACAGATGTTAAAAAGAAACCAGATATAACCCGTGAATCATTATTTGTATAATTAGCTTTTAACCATATAATGTGACGTGAGTATATCCATCAATACAACCACTTATGGCAATACCGTAAGATTTTAATTTATCGTAACCATCTATATGCCACAAAAAGTTTGGCCCCTTATTGAAATATTGCATTCTTCACAGTCGTCGTCTGCTGCGCAAAAATACTCCCTCTGGATCTAATTCTTTCAGTAAGAGTCTTACTATATTTCAACGAACCACTAAACCAGCTTGCAGACATTTTAGATAGGTACATCCATCTATATCCATGATGTTGAGAGCTTGTCTCTAACTGGTTCCTGATAAAGTCCAATATTTCAGTTGGATTGGAGTAAGGTTTTCTTCTGTACAATTTTAAGTCCTTCAAAACACGTTTCAAGTGTCTGGCGCTAATGTCAATATAACTGGAATGGATGAACCCAAAAACCACGGCAAAAACTACCACCCTGAGTTGCAATAACGCTTATCTTGTAGCGGTAATTGATTTAAATCTGGCAGTGCTTCTTAAAATCTGACAGAGCAAGAATAAATCTGTCAGTGCGTCTTTAAATCTAGCAGTGCGAAAATAAATCTCGCAGTGCATCTTTAAATCTAGCAGGTCGTATTTGAATCTGGCAGTGCGAGATTTAATAAAATAAAACATAGACATGTCCCTTCTGAGCCATCGTATAGCTGTGTCACAAACAATGGTGTTTCCTTGAACAGTGTCCTAATAAATGGGCCCAAATTACAAGATGACATATTTGACATTCTTCTTCGTTTCAGGCAACATGCTATTGTGATTACTGCAGATGTGGAAAAATGTTTAGGCAGATCTGGATAGCGAATGAGGATAGGGATTTTCAGAAGGTTTTGTGGAGTTTTGGTCCCAACGAACCCATTGGGGTTTATAGGCTCAATACAATTACATATGGCATGACTTGTTCGAATTATTTAGCTGTAAAATGTTTGCAACAGCTCGCCATGTTTTCATCCAAAGATTTTTCTCGTGCTACCAGCGTTGTTCTCAAGGATTTTTAAATGGACGACTTGTTGACAGGGACTGACGACATTGAAACGGCATGGGATTAGTCAACTACTTGCCAAGGGAGGTTTTATTTTAGAGAAGTGCAATTCTAACAATCGGGGGGCTATTGAAAATGATCAGGGTCAAGATATAGAGCATTACATTGGTGGAGAAAACAAGGTTTCAAAAACTTTGGGCATTCGATGGAACTCCGTGACTGATACATTGC
This sequence comes from Ceutorhynchus assimilis, assembly GCA_917834065.1. NCBI lineage: Eukaryota > Metazoa > Arthropoda > Insecta > Coleoptera > Curculionidae > Ceutorhynchus > Ceutorhynchus assimilis. The sequence goes on along the minus strand of OU892280.1, from coordinate 22,320,406 downwards.
ACTATGACTGAAGAATATGGTAATGATATCCCTTGTGGCGTATAGCCCCAATGATTGTCAAGACTAAGTTAATTATGCAGAAGTTATGGAAAAATAAATTGGAATGGGACGAAGAGGTTCCGGAGGATATTTTAGGTCAATGGATTGAGTTGAGGGAAGAATATAAGAGGATGGGGACATTTCAAATCAAGCGAGATGTTATATGCAAGAATCCTGAAAATGTTCAGCTCCATGGATTCTGTGATGCTTCGCAGAAAGCTTACGAAGCTTGCATTTTTGTTTGTATTGTTCGTGGGGAAGGGATATGCCATACCATGTCCAATTGCTCTGTTCAAAATCAAGGGTTGCTCTTCTCAAGGTCGTGTCGCTTCCTAGGCTTGAACGCTGCGGTGCGCTCTCATTGGCTAAACTCACAAAATCGTTTTGCAGTCAACTGAGTTAAAGGGTGGTGAAGTTAGGTATTGGTGTAACTCGTCCATTGTATTGCTTTGGTTAGCTGGAGAACCTTCAAATTGGACGACATTTGTGGCCAACAGGACAGCGGAAATTCAAACAATAACTGACGGTCAACATTGGGGTCATGTACCTATCAAAGATAATCCTGCGGATGTGGTGTCCAGGGGGTTGGATTGCGAAAATCTAAGGGAAACCAAGTTATGGTTGCTAGGACCAGACTGTTTATCATACGATGAAGAACATTGGCCATGGATGATAAGTTGAATATCGATGTAATCCCTGAGCAGTAAGCTATTCGTAAGGCATTCGCAGTTTCTAGATTTTGGACCAAAGGAAAAAACACGATAGATTTTTTTCGATATCCTACAGTTTGCAATAAACAATAATCAATTTAATTTTTCATGCAAGTACCCTATTGGCCCACCCTGTACAGAGAAAGGCAACACGATTGCAACTCGGTAGAAGAAGATCTACCTACATGTGAGGAAAGACTAGAACAACAAAAGCTGTTGAGCTTCCAAAATAGAAGAACAAGAGGAGATCTTATCTTCATCTACCAAACACTAAACAACGTTTAAACAGTTAGACACCTCTATGCCTTGAACCTTGAACACAGACCAGAGACTTCGGTGTCACACTCTCAAACTTAAAAATGAAAATTACTCTACTGTGTGTAGGGAGAACTTTCTACCAAACAGTCTTTGTCCTCTGGAATCAACTCCATATCGACTAGATAGTAATAATCTTTTATCGAACTGCAAATTTCAGCCCTGAAAGTTGTCAAAGACAAGAAACAAACTCTGAATCTCTCTCCACTTTCAACTTACCTGCTTTAGATATTATTTCTCTAGCATGTGCTGAGAATTTCTTGTAATGCGGCTCATTTTTACCTTCCGAAGATGGCAATTTTGGTAGAGTTATATTCAATACTGCTATCGGGCAATCTTGGCACAAATTACAGTCAGCCGAACAAAGACCTTCATTTTTATTTTTAGCCAAAAATACACTAGCTGGTTTTAATTCTGATAGAATATTCACATTCGCATCCTCGTTTTTGGATTCTTCCAATTTGTCTCTTTCCAATAATTCTTGTTTCAATTTGTTTGTCTCTGGAGTTTGATTTTTATTTATTATGTCCTGATTGACCGCTAGTAATTGTTTAACCCCAATCACCCATCCATCTTCTACAAAAGAAGCTTCCGATTGTTCAGGTTTGAAATTGTTTTCAATGTTAATATCTTTATTAATTTTGGACTCCGCATCGTGTAATAATTGGATACTTTGACTTTCAGTTGACTTGTGCATATTTGATTCATCGATAATTGGTTTTTCTTCTGAAGCAGCTGCATTGTTGTTTTGAGGGGAAGCTTCAGCATTCAAAATGGATTTTGTTTGGTTAATAGAAAAAGGCTCGAATTCTGAGGATTTTTTTTGCACTGAAAAATTACCACATTGATCAGCTTCAAACTTTTTGCTAATAGGCTCTATAGCTGAAAAAACGTCTCTCAGTTTTGAGGGGACTTGGGTGGATTCTAAAAATATTAAAAATTAAAACGAGATTTTTAATACAATCGCAAACTAACCTAGTGGAACATTTTTCTCGAGGTTATTGCTGCTGATATTTTGTGTTGACCAACTGGAAAATTTTGTTTTCGATTCGGTCATTCCTAATAATATAATACAATTATTGTTAGCTAAATTGAATAGAAATCAATAGTGATGTGGCGAGACGAGACGAGAATACGCTCTCTCTTGTGTTGTCTCGAAGGTTCGAAAGAACATGAGTCTCTCTCCTCGATGAGAGACCCTCGATACGAGACGAGAGAGCTCTTCTCTCGTCACATTTTTTAATTAGGTTTTTTGGTGGAACTAAAGTAAACTTCATTTCCCGTTGAATATCTTAATTTTGAGCTATGATACTATAGAAAAACAACATAAATTACCAGGTTTTGTATTATCACTATCCTTTGGTGGGCAACTAGAAGCTCTTTTGCTAGACTTGGCACTTTCATAGCTTTGCATAATTAATAGCATTGTTTTTCTCTTGGCTGCCGGGCAATTGATTTCTTCATTAGTCGAAAAATCGTGTTCTTAAAATTTTTGCGAAAATTATGGTTGATAAATTATTTAAGAAAACTGATTACTTGCCATGGTTTGGACACCCGGAAACTTCTGGATTTTGAATTGTAGATGTTTTTTTTGGTGGAATTGGGTTAGTGGGTGCTTTTTTAGTAGGAATTTGGTTTGTGGATGCAATATTTGGGTTGCTATACGTCTTTTTCGTTAAATATTGGTTTTTCCATTGAACAGGAACTTGCCTATTGGTTGTTTGCTTTATTGAATTCTGAGCAGATAATGGTCGTTGACTGGAAACCGTTTTACTTATGCTACTTTTTGAATCATCTACTTGTTTTTCCAGAGCAGCTTTTCCATTAGCAAAAATGCCAGGTTTGCGATAAATTATTTTTGTGTTCAGTTTTGGTTCTTGGGCAAAAACAAATTGTTGTATTTTTGTATTTTTTGGTTTACTTTCCGTAATAGTATTGAAAACACTAGCGGTACTATGGAGTAAACTTAAATCTTCATAATTGTCAAATGTTGTTTCAACTTTTTTCTCAACTTTTGCTTCAACATCTTGTAGAGTGCCTTCTTCCATTGTATCTTTCTTGGGTTTCTCAAGCTCTAAAGGTTTGGGTTTCCCAAGCTCTAAAGGTTTGGGTTTCTCAAGCTCTAAAGGTTTGGGGTTCTCAAGCTCTAAAGGTTTGGGTTTCTCAAGCTCTAAAGGTCTATTGATTTTATTAATAACATATCCATTATCTGGTAATAGGATATTGCCGACTTTTAAATTATCCCTTCTGATTAAGTAGTCTTTCACAATCGATTCCTCGTCCAAAGAGGGTAGTTTATTCGTGTTTCCAGGCGAATCATTGGTCAATAATTTGGACGAAACTAAAATCAGTTAGTTGCGTTACTTATTTAATTTTTTAAATTTGATTTTCCACATACCTGATTCTACTCTAAGTACTTGATTAGCTTGTGTGATGTTTCCAGAAACTTGTTTTTCACCAACTTTATCATTATCAGGTTCTTTTGAAATGGATGCACCCGTAGAAGTTTTTCTGGGTGGCATAATCATGTCCTGGAGCTCTCTCGGTCTGGGATCACCCTTTATGTTTTTATTCTTTTTATCTTTATCTAAGGAGGAATCAAAAATCTGAATAAATAAGTTTAAATATATTTTTTACAAAAAAAAAACAAGTTCTCTTTTAATTAGTTAGATGGTGAATGGCGGGCGGTTTTATTTATGATGTTTATTTCCTTGGGCAGCTACTAATAAAATTGTGGAGGGGGTTTATTCGCAAATGAGAGAAACAACTATATTAACGTTTACACAATTATACTTTATTTTACTTAAATAATCAAAACCCAATTTACCAGTACAAAGTAAAAAAAACTAATATTATCTCAAATTCTCACAGCCACCTCTATGTTTGCTGATTCAATTTACTACAACACTTTTCAATATTCAACATCCTACAAGATTCTTCCTTTATTCTTCGCAACTTGAATTATTCTTTTTATAAAGCCCTACTTCGATGCACTCGATATCTTATAATCAAATCATTTACTCTTCTACACAATTCCAACTGGATTCGATACATATTTTAAATAAACTACCATTACCTTTAATTATAAATTTTGTAGACCCCTGGAGTCATTTACTGACAAATTTATGCAAAACAGTTATTTATAATCATGAACCTAGTCAGTTTAATTATTACAAATATTATTTTAAATAAATCCTTTCAATAAATCCAATTGATTAAACTTATAATCAAAAATTCAGCAATTTAGACAACCATCTTACTTCAAGGACAAAACATTTTAATTAAAACTTTTCACTACTTTTAAAGATTAAAACTTTTACTATTAAGGATCATATACTTAACCAGAACAATATTATCTTTCAAATTCCAGGTCAACATTACACAATTTATTTAAATTCTTTTATGTCCGATTGACCAATAAAGTGCTATTTATTGAATAGTTTTGCGTCAATAAAGTAGCACTTTATTTTACTGTAAAATAAAGTGCTACTTTATTGCCTACCTGGACTACCTGACAACCTGCCAAGGTGAAACTGGTATACTCCAATTTTAATTTTTTCATGCAATTTTTTTAATTTGTAATAAAAACCAGTCCCAATCGTACATAAAATCATTTTTCTCCGAACGTCAAAAAAACGTCACTTTGTTAACCCCTGTCAAGATGTCAGAAATTTAATTTCTATGCTGCTAGGCAAATCCAGCGGGTTAACACCTTACGAGGTGGTAGAAATTTAATTTCTATGCTGCTTGGCAACCCCAGCGGCAGCAAAAGTACTTTTAGTGCCGCTGGAGCGGCAGTAGAAGTACTTTTAGTGCCGCTGGAGCGGCAGTAGAAGTACTTTTAGTGCCGCTGGAGCGGCAGTAGAAGTACTTTTAGTGCCGCTCGTACTTTTACTGCCGCTTAGCCATTCAGTTACCCTCGAGCTTACCTCATTCGTTTGGAGAAAAAATAGCGTGTTGCATACGGTGTCAATCAATAGTCAAATTCAATTCAATAAATTCATTCTACTAATCGGAAATCGTTAGTTGCATTATAATTTCCTATTTAAACTCTTAGCAAAAATATTCAGATGTCATTTCACTCAAAGTCAATTAAATTTTTGCAATAATGTTCCATAGTCATTTCACATTCATAGTCATTGAAATTATTTTCAAATAAAAATCTTTTTATTTTATATGTACTTACTATAATAATTGCCATTAATTCACTACACTGTTTCTATCAAAGTATTTTTGTTTTAATTGCTTAGCACGCACAAAATCGACTAAAAGATTTGAATTTACTTCTAACTTCTGAACTTGTCAATAAAGTCAATTAAAACGCGCATTTAATTTGGGCTCGAGGCAGAAATGAAGAAAATAACTTTTTGGAGGAGACTCAAATCACTGCCAATTTCTTCTGTTCTCTACTAACTTACTATGAATCAACTGCTGATTCTACTTCTAAATGTAAATGTAATTCTTAATTCTTAATTTTTAATTGCCTCTTCCTCTTATTGTAATCTGTTTAAATATCATTCGATCCCACCATAAATCTCCTAAGGTTATCTCCGCAATGACCCCTCCACCTGCGTGTCCCAATTTAGTATTTATCGGAGTAATTTTGCAAGAATTTTGATTCCGTTTCCGCTAATCAAAAACGCCGACAGCGCGTGTACACAATTAAACAAGTTATGGCCATTTGCACGGCTATCACTTAAGGGATATTTAATCTAAGTGAGCTTTGAATATGACTTTTGTTTCTACAAGAGTCACATTCAAAACTCCACTTGGATTAAATATCCCTTAAGTTATAGCGGTGCAAATGGTCGTTAGCCTGGTAATTGATGTCGTTAGGTGTTTAGATTTATGAGTTTATTTAAAGGGTCAAGAATCTCGTGTCTGCTCCGGTTGCGTAATTATTTCATTCGGACCGCCTTCGGTAAAGATAACTGATGACTATAGAGGGGGGTCCATATAATAATTGTTAGATTAGATTTTAACCTTTATCGCTGGCTTGAGCAGCGGAACAGATAACTCCAATTGAGACTATTGAGAGTATTTTATTTCCTTTATTTCTTTCCAATGGCCCTCTTTGTGGGATCTTTACACAAATATCTTCCAAAAACATCAAAAATCCAAACCAAAAATTCAATTGTCTATCTATTAGCCGGATTTTTGCCAACCCTGATTAAAACTGACAATATACTTACCAATTTGTGGCCTATAACTTGGCGGCGGTACCCTAGGCATATTCTCGGCGTTCTTCTGAGTATTCTGCGCCTTGATGATTTCTTTCAATTCGCCAATTTTCTGCAACATTATGTCGATTTTGATTCGGGTATTCTGATGTTCTTCAGAATCATATTTGGCGTTTCCTGAGTCTATCAGTTGGGCCTGTTTTGATTCCAAGATTACAATTTCGTCACCAGGTTTCAACAATACACCGTCATCGATGTTGGATTCTTCGATAATTACATCAGTGGTTTTTATTTCTTTTGTATCGTCAACTACAGGTTTTTCGGTCAAGTTTGTTTGTCTCTTTACAGTCGGATAGATGGTTTGAGGTGAAACCGTATCGGTTAGATTATCGTCTATTTCTTCTTTTGAAGGTTCTGGATGTGATGCTATATCCTCCACATTACCAGTATCTTTTTTGCCAGTCTCTGGCAAAATGTGTGCAATTATTTTTGTTTTACTTGGATCCGGTTCATACTTTTGCCTCCAATATGACCCCTCCAAGGCACTTTTATCTTGTATGCGTTTCAATTCGTCTTCTACAATCCTCGCTGTGCTTTTTTTGAATTCCTTTTTACGATTCAACTGTTCCACTGTAAAACTTTGACTTTTTCGATGCCTCTTGTTTTTGTTAATCAATTTTTCAGCAATGGTATTTATTTCGTCGTATCTAATTTCTTTAAGACCAGTAGGTTTTTCTTTCAATTTCGGAGCTTTACCGTCTTGCGTATCCAAAACTATTTCGAGCTCTTCAATTTTTCTTTTAAATTGTTTTGCTATTTCAACCTTTTCTTCTAAACGATGCTCACTTTTATCGTATCTAGGTTGTATTTCCAACGAGGACGTTTTATCTCTAACACTATTACGTTGTTTTTGGTCTTCTTTTCTTAGTTTACGTCTGATGAATTTTTGTTCGGCCGCTTTTGCTCTGTCATTCAATTTTTCCACTTCGTTCCCTTCATCCAAAGGTTGCATCATAATGGGAACAATAACATTAGGTTCGATAATTTTAATTTGATTTTTCATTAATTCATCGACAATTAAGGGTTTTGGAGGTTTATCTTCTGAGGTCAAAGGTAAAAGAGGAGTAGGTTCAGCTAATTTTTTTTCAGGACCCATCATTTTTGGATCAGCAATTTTTGCTGGGTCATTAGGATGATTACCACATCGAATAACTCTTTGCTCAGGTTGTCTACAATTTATTCTCTGCTTATCAATATTAATATTTTCAAATGGATTTAATTGTAATTTTTGCATTTCTGACAAATTCATCAAATGTTCTTGTTTTAATTCTACAAGTTTATTATTGGAATTCTTATCAGTGATTTCACTTTTCATTTTTCCTATAAAGTATGATAAATCTTTGGCTTCTTGTTCGACTTGCTGGTAATTTGGTTTGGAATTTTCCCTAACAAGTTTGCACTTTGCAGATTGTTGTTTTTGAACGCGTTTTGGTACTTTTTGAGCTTCTTCGTTAAGTTTTTTGTAGTTTGGGCTTGGAGCTGCTTTAGCGTATTCCCTAGAGACAATTCCTAGAAGAAATGAAGGAGATAATTCCAACGTTCCAGAATAACAAGTGACCTATAGTTTACCTGAACCAATTTTGGTGGCTGTTTCTTTTATGCAAACCTTATCTATGTCAAAATGATTGCCATCGTCGAACCTCATAGTTTTGGCATATCTAACATCTGCAACTTCTTGTGCGTTGGACATTCGGGGATACTTTGTAATGATTTCTTTATCTAAAATAGAAATTTTAACTCATAAATTTTACCTGTTATAGATAATTATTGTACTTTTTGAAAAGTGACTTTTATTCTTTTGTATGAAGCAGGAAATTTGATTTTTAACAGTCAGTTTTGTTCGCGATTACCAATGATGCAAATAATATTGAGGCCACAATCTGGCCCAAACTAGAAGTCTTTTGAAGGAGAGAATTAAGTACCTACTCAATTTTCGAAGAATTAGAAATTGAGAAGAAAGGAAATGGACCTCACCAAGTATGAATATAACGAATTTTCAAAATATATAATAAGAAGTTATGAACATTTGATTTCATTTTACCTTGAGTTGCTTGTTCAATTTCTCCAACCTCGTTTGGATGTATTTCTTCAACGTTTTCTTCAGCTTTACACGATTTTGATTCTTCTAATTTTGTTAATTTCTTATCCATTTCATCGTTAGTTTCCTTATTTGTTGGAGGTGTTTGTCGTTTTTTACCGTGATTGATCAAAAGTTGCATAAATTGGTTCTTCAACTTCATTTTCACCTCTTTGTTAGGGGGGTGTTCGATGGACGGATGGGTTTTTATCAGGCCTTCGATTTCTTCGACGACTTTCTTGGCTTCTAACGCTTCTGAAAATTACATTATTGTTTAGTTACCTATAAAGTATATAGGAAATCCAGGCAGCATACTCTGGCGTCTAAATGGCGTCATTTTAGAGTCAATTTTCGTCGGCGACGTCATCTTACCGAAATATGACGTGATATTCAAGAGCCAGTAATGATCAAAATTTAAATTATTACCGGCACCTGATTTTCTCTGGAGAAAGTTTTCTAGCGATTCTTCAAACGTAGTTAATAATAGAAATTTTTATCCATTTTGGCTATTGATTTCTTTCAAATATTTGGAGATATTCTCTAATCATTCAAGAGCCAATAATGATCAAAATTTAAATTATTCTCGGCTCTTGATTTCCTCTGTAAAAATTTTCTAGTGATTCAAACGCCGGTAATAATAAAAAATTGCACCGCTTTGTCTTTGTGGCTCTTGACTTCTTTTAAGTTGTATAAGCTAGTAAATTCTATTTGGAAACCAAGTAACCAAGGGAGATATCGAACTTGTGACTTCACCGACATATTTGATACATCAATCGTCATTCAGAAAAAGAATTTCGAGGAATTTCGGGAAAATTCTAGATCATTTTATTGGGAAACCAAAAGAGATATCGGATTTGTGACTTCATCGACGTGTTTGGAACTCCAATCAAAAACCAGAAAAGTTATAGAACATTCTGTATATGCCTATTACGAGACAACAAGCAAAAATGGAAGAACAAAAAATTGAAAAACTTCTGCGCATAATGTTGGAACTTCAAGAGACCAAACGACAACAAGAAGAACAAGACGAAGAAGCTAAACAACAAGACGAAGCTAGGAGATAAATAGAAAAACAAGAAGAAGAAGCTAGACGACAACAAGAAGAGGCTCGGCGACAACAAGAACGGCAAGAAGACATTGGACAACTGCAGAAAATATTTCAAACCATACAAGGATCTATCGCTAACTTGGAACAAAAGATTAAGGAAGTTAAAGCCGCAGTTAAAGAAGGTGTTCAAGAAGTTAAAGAGGATGTTCAAGAAGTAAAAGACAATGTTCAAAAAGTTAGAGACGATGTTCTGCAATTAAGACAAGAAGTTGAGGACCAAGTTCAAGCACTTGAAGATAAGATGAATAAATTAGAAATACAGTCCATCAATCCAGGTAGTGTTGGAGCATTCTCTAAGTAGTATGTAGATAAAATCACCAACTTTCGACGGTTCTACGTCCTGGACCATATATATCCGACAATTTGAAGCCGCTGCAAACACCAACGAATGGAACAATCAAGAAAAAGCTACAGCACTGATAGTGGCGCTACGAGGACCTGCCTTAGATCTTCTTCTGTCCATTCCTCCAATCTACCAACAGAATTACCAGCATCTAAGTCAGATATTAGAATTGCGCTACGGAGACCATTTCAGATAAGAAGTATTTAGAATTAAAGTTAAATCAAGAATTCAGAAACCCGGCGAGAGTTTACAAGAATTCGAATCGGAAGTTAAAAGGCTAGTGAGTTTGGCGTTTCCTGCAGCTGGAGAAGACATGCAGGAATGGATGGCAGTATCTGCATTCATTGATAGCCTCACAGATTGCAAGATCCAAGAAAACCGGAGAATGTCGTAATTCAGACAAAGTAGCGAAGCGAGCATTGGAACTGGAAGCAATCCTTGGTGCTTCCACGACCCAGAATTCGAGCAGTGTCTATTGAAGACCCAAAGGATAAACAATCGTCAAAAGAAGATGGTAGATTCAAGAATGTTATAAGTAACTTCATGGAGAAAATGGAGAAACAATTACTAGAAGGTAGACAAACAGGAAACGACTCCAGACAAACACCAACACCGAGAAACCGAGTAGAATGTTACCGATGTCATAAGCTTGGATATAATATGCAATGGGATTGTAGAATAAGGATGTCCTCTCCATTTAGGGATCGTTCCCAATGTTTTTCAAGATCTAGAGATGAGATCATTCAAGACCTGTGCGTGGACTGACTCATTCACATAAACCTTGAACATGAAATAAGAAATTGAAAAATGTATTAACTATAACTATTTTTTTAAAAGTTGAACGCAAGTTTTTAGAGTCAATCGAAGTAAGATTGAAATTTGAAGAACAACAAAACCTAAAAGCTACCTAGGTATACCAAAATAAAAATAAAATAAAGATTCCCCATACTACAAAAAAGGGAGACATAAAGAAAGAAAGAAAAAATCATATTAAAAGTAAAAATTAAACAAATTAAAAAAAAAAAAAATCCAAACATAGGATTGACATGTCTATAAAATCACGAGTTTGTTTGCGGGGTAGAGATAGTAGCCATTTTCTTGCAAGATTTTTGAAACATGAATAGTTATTTACGTTTTTGATATTTTCTGGAACTAACACATATGTATGAGAAGCTAAAGAGGAAAATAATCTTTGTCCAATAGTTTTTTTGGTACTTGAGGTTCTAGTTTGTGTTGTTTTTCTATATCTTTTTAGTATTATATTGATAATAAATTTGCTGCAGTTTGCTTTTATTATTTTTATATTGCAAACTAATGATTTTGAAATAATAGATAAGGCTTAGATCCATTAATCCACTTTCTTGAAAGAGCAAATCGCTAGAATAGGTTACCTATTTTACATAAGCGTTGTGAATATTTTCTGTATGACTTGTAGCTTAGCCAGATGGTATTTATAAGCTCCACCCCAAACACATAAGCCGTATTGTAAAACTAAATAAATTAAAGAGAAGTAAACTATTTACAAATTTTCTTTTGAGAGTATCTACATTTTTTGTTTAGAACTATTCGTCGCCCTAGTTGTGAATGGTCGTAATCCACAATTTTTGTTTTTGGTGAAAACATTCTTTTTAATTAGCAAATATACTATAACAAGGTCAAACATTGATCAGTGGCTTAGATCTATTCATCAACATGAAATTTAAACATTTTTAAATACCTATGTTAACAGAGAGGTTAACAGTCACAACTCAAGATTGAACATTTTGTGGATTACGACCATTCACAACTAGGGCGACGTATTACGGTCCCATTTCAAGAATCTGTCAATTTGTACGCCTAGATATTTAACATAATCAACCCCTTCAATCGTGATATCTTGTGGATGCTGCTTTAATACAATTTCTTTAAAATATGGCACTCTCTTTCGATTGCAACTAAAAGCTATGAAGTTGGTTTTTTCGAAATTGATTGTAACCAACATACTGTCAAACCAGTTTTTCAGTATTCCCAAATCTCCTTCAGCACATTCCTTTACCTGTTTCCAAACATCTCCAGTGTATAACACCACAGTGTCGTCGGCGAAGGCGGAAGAAGAACCAACACTTCCTAAACTAAACTCATTCATATAAACCCAGCACCATACCGTGAGGCACACCGTTTTCTAATTTTCTTGGCTCACTGAAAGTTTCCGATGCTCTAACATACTGCATTCGGTTTCCGGAAAACCGAATGCAGTATGGTTTTCCGAATAGCTTTTCATTAAATTTTGAGGTATCCCTCTAAAGCCAATCTGATTGAGTACCTGTATCAGGGTTGTATGATTTACTGTATCAAAGGCTTTTGCCACACACTTACTTTTATCTAAATTTGTATACCTATACATCATCCGTTAAGTAAATAAGCGCATCCTCTGTTGAAAGTCAAAATTGTTTATTGGACAGCAAACTAAATAGGTATATTAATCCAGATAATTAACCATTCGTCTTTTAACCATTTTTTCCACCACTTTGGCCACACTTGATATTAGTGATACGGGTCTGTAATAGGAATGTTCACTATTTTTCAATTGTAATAAAAAGTGGTGGTTCTAGGTCCACAAAACACGTATTAAACGTTAAAACAGCTAGAAACCCTTAATTTTTTCTAATAAATCGAAAACAAAAAAACGAAATTAGCGAGGCTAGCAAAACGACCCCTTGCGGCGAGAGTATCGCTTGTGACGTCACGTTGCGGAATTATTTACGATATAAAAATTGCCTACAATGTATTTGTCTCTCTTTCGCTCATTGTGAAAAGTATTTGGACAATTAATAGAGCTCACTATTCAGGGTGCTTCCTAACATTCAATCACCAATTAGTTCATCAGTATCTTTATCTAAATGCATATGAAAGAAAAAGACACTAATAGTAATAATAATATTAATATTTTTTATTGCCAACAAAAATCGCCGAAGCAACGTCACAAAAGGCTGATCGACGTAGAAAGTAGCGCCACTGTACTTGCGCGCGCTAACTCATTACACATTATGACGTCAGCGAGCGTTTCTTGCTTTTAAACGAATATTGATATTTCGTCTCCGTTTTTCTCATAGAAAGAACTTTCTGATTTTCGTAAAATTTTGTAAATTTACTTAAGAAACGATGCTTAATAATTTGATGATTGTTAAACGAGATTTTTTATTTTGTGAACATCCCTATTAGTCATATCGCAAGAATAGGCTCGTACAGCATATTTTTTTTATTACATATTCTAAAAGAGCGTGTTGAGTTTATCAGTTATGCAAAATTTCATAATTTTCTGAGCCTTTGTTCATATTTAAATAAATTATCAAAGTACTCCAAATTTTAAACACGCGGTGACGTCACTGCATCCCTCACGTCGGTCGTCGCAGTGCTGGTACGCCAGTCACTTCGACAATACGGGCATTGTTTTCACAAATTTTGGTTTGGCATTTTGGCATCGTTTAGACAAGTTTTAGTTTTGCATTTTATGTATCTGGAAGAGGCTTGGAAGAAAAACATCTTCCAAATCACATTTCATATATTTGAATATTTGAATAATTCCCTGAGTTTCAATATTTTATAAGCACAATTATGGAAGTAGCATGCAAAAAGAAAAACTTAAAATATTGTATAGTTTCGCAAACTGTGTGCCAAACTGTCAATAGAAAATCAGTTGACATTGCGTTATGCAAAACCGTGTATGACAGCCTTTAGCCTGTCTCGGTCTCGACTCGAGAGATGCTATGACGTCACAGCAATGAATTTCCGAGGCATAACTGTTTTAATATTAAAAAACGCGTAACTTTTCTAATATTTATCCAATTGAGCTGAATTTTTTTCTATGTTATATATGTGAGTAATACTCCATAAAAATGTGAAAAACCGCGTTAAATTTTTTTATTGAACGAGCCTATTGCCTTTTTTAAGAGTGGGTGTTACAGCTCCAATTTTGAGAATTGCTGGGAAAGTGCCTTCTTGAATTATTTTGTTTATAAGGTGACCAGAGGGTTGCTTTATATAGGGTGTTTGGCGGAGGGTTAGCCAAACTTGGTGGGCGTATAGATAGGCCCATTTCGAAGATATTTTATTATTACACTTGTGGCCTTAATTCTCCCTTTTTTTATCATGTCTTTCGTATTGTTCTCAAGAATTGTTAAAAATGGACCTTTTAACTTGTAAACTTTTTTTTTAATTATTATTAAAATGCTTTTTTCTACAAACGTCACTAAAAGTGTCATTTTTAACGGATGCTGTCAGTGTCTAAAATGCCATTTTATGACACTGGTGCTAAAAGTGATTACTTTTAGCACTAGTGCTAAAAGCAATCACTTCTAGCACTGATCAGAAAATATAAAAACATAGGAAATTTTATATCAAAGTAAAATATTTATTTAATTAAATTAAAATTAGCGAAACTGCAATTAGAATAAGAAACTCCATGGCCAATCTCATTGGTAGCAAATACTGAATTTATTTTGGTAAAACTTGTACCAGGAGAGTAAAGAGCAATGTTATTCTCCGAACTTTTGGGCAGAATTTGATCCGCAATGTTCTTTTGTATGAAAACTCGTACTGTTGCTTTGACTTGCTAGGCAATAATTCGAAAGTAGCTTTATTGGCAGCTTCTTCAATTTCCGCCGGGAGAAATTCATTGTCTTGATCACTTTCCATCGCCCAGAAAATAAACTACAATGAAACTGGATGAAACCACGCAAAAACCAAAAATTGTGCAGAAACCGTAAGCAAAAATTCGTGATTATTTGACGTTATTAATCAACAATGACAAACAGAGATGACAAATAAAAATAAACAAATTCGTTTTTTTTTTTTTGCCAGCAACCTATTTCATCAATAAATTAGATGAAAGATTTGAAATTGAGGATTTCAAGGATGCGTTAATTTGGACTTTTAAACAGTGTTTGTAGAAAAAATAGTGTATGATATTCGTGCTAAAAGTGACATTTTATTTTGTGAAAAGGGAAGTTTGGGACACGACGCCGAAGGCGGAGTGTTCCATCCCTTTGAACACACTTATATCATAAATAACTATTTCCGTGTGTTTTTGGTCTGTAGGGTATCCTTGATCTTGATGACGATCTGATTGACAGAAGTTAAAAGATCCATTTTTGAAAATTCTTGAGAATAATACAAAAGCAACGATATAAAAAAACGGGGACCTTGGGCACTAGTGTATCATTAAAATATCTTCGAAATGTAAATCTGTCCTATCTATACACCCACCAAGTTTGGCTAACCCTCCGCCAAACATCCTGTATATTGAGAGAGTATTCTTAGGTGTTCATTTGGATCAGTAGGAATTAAAAAAATAGAATGTCCTACTTCATGGCGATTTCTGGGTTGGGAATTTTGTGTATTTATTTTGTTTGCTAGGTTTTTACCCAATAGGCAATTTTTTTTATTGCTGATTTCGTTTGTCATTGAAAAATAAGTCAACACGTGTTTTTTCTTTTGCCTGTTAGGCAAAAATTGACGGAGATACAACGCTTTATTTTTGATATCTTATGACGTCACTCCATGCTGAGTATATCTATATATACAAAACTTAATCTTTTTATAACTTTCGGAATATTCATATTTGGACAAAATAAAAAAATACGTATAGATTTTTTTCCGATTTCCTACAGTTCGCAATAAACAGTTATCAATTTAATTTTTCATGCAAGGTGCCTATTCTGAAAAGTACTTGTTGAAAGAATTTGCTATGTCAATTTTGTTCTTGATAACCCCCTTCCGAATGTATTTCGCAGATGTCATTTTTCCCTCTGTTTTTACCTGTAAACTATTTATGGATTTCCATAAGGATCTACTGTCTCTCCTGTTTCTGTTTATTGATAATTCAAAGTAATCTGATTTGGCTCTTAATATTAGTTTACTTAATTCTCTTTCATAATTTTTGTATCTCGTTTCTTTATCAGTCTTTCCATTGTCGCTCCTATGTGCCCTATACAATTTTTGTTTATTTTCTACAGATTTCATTAGGCCCAAGGTTATCGAAAAGTGTCTTTTTTTAAATTTGGTTTCATATTTTACTTCTGTTGTAGCATTTTGTAGCAAGTTCCAATCCTTTATTTATTTTGTCCACAAAACAGGTTGTACCTTCATCTACACTTGTGCATTCGTAAATATTCTTCCAGTTTTCATTTTGAATATAATTTAATAGCTTTCGTTTATCTGTTTTAACCCTTTTAAGTATATTAACCTCTGTTGACTTTCCTCCCCCATTTCTAAAACAGCAGCAACAGGAAAATGGTCGGTTATATCTGTGTATATTATAAACGATTTTATGTTTACGTGCTTTCTACCTTTAAGAAATACATGGTCAATACATGATTCTGAGTTTTTTGAACTCTTGTAGATTTATTACTTAAAACCTAATTCGTTTAGATAGATGAGGTGATTTTAAGAAAATTCTTTATTTGACTTTATATCAATGTTAATATATCCAACAAAATAGTGAAAGTTAACATTTCTTTTTCTATGTCCTTCAAAGGACAGTCTTAAATTATTAACAAAATCATAAGCGCAGGTTGCAGGCGATCGGTAAACAGCATGTGCTGGCAAGTGGCAATACACAAAGATGACAAAGAGAAAAGTGCCTTCAGTACCGGAAGCGGGTTATACCAGTTTAACGTAATGCCTTTCGGATTCTGTAATGCTCCAGCTACATTTGAGCAACTGATGCATCTTATTTTACGACGCCTTACATGGAGAACTTGCCTAGTATATTGAGATGATGTCATGATCATGGGAAATTCTATTCAAGAACATCTCAATAGCCTGAAAGAAGTTTTTGACCGCTTCCGGAATGCCAACTTGAAACTCAATCCAAATAAGTGTTTTCTATTTCAAAAGAAAGTGGAATTCTTAGGTCACGTGGTATCTGAAGATGGCATTGAAGTTATGGCAGAAAAGATAGAAGCTGTCAGGGATTGGCCAAAATCAAGCGTCAAACATGAACTTAGGAGTTTTTTAGAATTATGTTCTTATTATCGAATAAGGATTCGCTAATATAGCTGCTCCGCTTCATCGATTAACGGAAGGAAAATCAACATTTCATTGGACCCAAGAATGCGTTTCCGCTCTTAGAAAATTGAAAGGAGCATTATGTACAAGCCCAGTGTTGTCCTATCCTGATCAGAAAGGCATGTTGATTTTAGGCACAGATGCAAGAAACCCAGTAGTGGAGTTGTCCTTTCACAAATCCAAGAAAGAAAATTTGTGAGATCATGGGCATTCAAGAGAAGGACCACACCTTTACATTCACAGTCTGATGGCATGGTAGAACAATTTAATAAGACCATAGAGGAACACCTGCCAGAAGTGGTCGCAAAAAACCAGCGAGACTAGGACAAAAATTCGCCTCTATTTTTAATGGCTTACAGAGCAGCTGTTCACGAGTCAACAGGTGAAAGTCCAGCTAGAATCGTTTTTGGAAGGAAAATCAGGTTACCATGCGATCTGATGTTTGGAATACCTGAAGAAGAACGAAAAGAAATTCGGGATTATGCCGACGGAGTAGGGGCATGACTTATGGGGATACATGATTTTGCTCGGGAGCATATCCAGCTGGCCAGTGACCGAATGAAGACCAGTGGCCCAATTCTTGAAAAATTACGCATGCGAAATTTTGATGTGATTTCGAATACTTTCTATCTAATTTACATTGCTGTCATTCGAATTCGAAACAAATTTCGTATGCGAGAATATTCAAGAATTGACCCCCAGATACGACTTGAAAGCCAATTCAGCCGGATTTCAAGAAGATGATCCAGTGTAGCTGTATAATCCAACAAGAAAGAAAGGAGTGTCGCCGAAGTTGTCTTCAGCATGGGAAGGACCGTAAAAATCAAGAGGATAAATGATTTGGTTTATCGAGCTCAGCGCAACACCAGGAGTAAGATGAAAGTTATACATTTGGATATCATGGGCGTGAAGTTGATCGAGACGATCAGCCTTAAGAGGAGGGCAGTGTCGCGGTGCTAGAAAATACTATCTTATTCGGGCAAAGAGATAATCGCGTTTAATCTGGATTTTACAAGAATGGATTACAGATACATAAAGGGCAGTATTAGTTAATAGTTTTTAGTTTTAAGATTGCCTGTGATACGATTTAGATAGTGAATATTGTAAAGTTGTGAAGAGTTAAGTTGTTTGAGTTAATTAGTGAAGTAATTAGTGTCAGAGTGTAGAGTAACGTGGAATAAATGATTGTTGTGGTAATTGGACATTGATTTTGGAATAAACGGACCCAAGATTTCTGTCACGCAATTTAGAGCTGTGACAGTATTCTGTTAAAAAGTTTTGAAAATTACTCTTTCCACTTGAAGAAATTATTATATTCGTTGAGCCTCGACACAAAACAATCTGTTGTCTGTTGGCATTAAAAACTTTCATAGTCTTACCACAAAGTTCCTGAAATTCCTTCTCCTCCTCCGGCTCATGTTTTATAACTTCAATTTTAAGTTCGCTCAAAGGCTGCCACTGAAACGGTGGTTTTTCAGGGTCCTTATTTTCTACGGTAATCGTATTAAATCTGCCCTTTTTTATCGCGTGCTCTATCAACGTAGGATAAGTAATGCGTTTCGTTTTAAACATTTTCGATTTCAGCTTTCTCTGTTGCTTGACCCTGTCTTCCAGTTCTTTGATTTTGTTTTCGACAGATCCCTCTCTGATGCGATAGCGTTTGCTCAACGTTAGATTGTGTTTAACGGTGTGAGTCGGATAGCAAACTTCGGTTTTCAAGGTCTTCTTTCTGGTTCTTTTCATCCAGGTGGAATCTGCGACCGAGTATCGATGTTTTGTTGAATTGTTCTGAAACAGAATCAAGACTCAACTATTTCCTAGCTAATCTAGCCAAGTTTTTATACAAATAAAGATTCAAACTGTGGCTATCTCTGTTATCATAAAAGAGAGTATGTTTTAAAATACATAAATC